>JAGIQG010000022.1:24689910-26075743 GCA_024679065.1 Sphyrna mokarran | reverse complement strand
TGATCAAACGCCTTACTAAAGTCCATATATACCACATCAACCGCCTTACCCCCATCCACCTCCTTAGTCACTTTTTCAAAAAACTCAATGATGTTAGTAAGGCACGACCTACCCTTCACAAAACCATGCTGACTATACCCAATCAATTCATTTCTCTCTAAATACCTATAAATCCTATCCCTAATTATTCTCTCCAATACTTTGCCCACAACAGAAGTAAGACTCACTGGCCTATAATTCCCTGGAAGGTCTCTCTTCCCCTTCTTGAACAATAGGACCACATTCGCTATCCTCCAGTCCTCCGGAACCACACCTGTAACCAACGACGACCTGAAGATCAGAGCCAGAGGCTCTGCAATCGCCTCTCTTGCCTCCAGAGAATCCTAGGGTAAATCCTGTCCGGCCCAGGGGACTTATCTAACTTCAAACCCTCAAGAATATCTAGCACATCCTCCCTATCTACTTCAATCCTTTCCAGTTTGCAATCCTGTACCTCAGTGTTCTCCACAACTACATTTACATCTCCCTGCGTGAATACCGAAGAGAAATATTTATTCAATGCCTCTCCAATCTCTTCAGGCTCCACGCACAACTTCCCACTGCTGTCTATGACTGGCCCTAATCTTGCCCTAACCAATCTTCTATTCTTAACATATCTAAAGAAAGCTTTAGAATTCTCCTTAATCCTATCAGCCAAAGTCTTCTCGTGTCCTCTCTTAGCTCTCCTCAATTCACTCTTTAGCTCCCTCCTGGCTAATCTATAGCTATCCATTGCACTAACCGAGCCTTCAATCCTCATCCTGACATAAGCCTCCTTTTTCCTTTTAACCAGGAAATCAACTTTTTTCGTACACCAAGGTTCTCTTACTCGACCATTTCCCCCTTGCCTGACAGGGACATACTTATCAAGGACTCGCAGCAGCTGCTCCTTGAATAAGCTCCACATTTCAGATGTTCCCAGTCCCTGTAGTTTCCTAGTCCAACCTATGCACCCTAATTCCCTCCTTATGGCCTCATAATTACCATTCACCCAGCTATAACTACTGCCCCCAGCTTCATGCCTATCCCTATCCATCACTAAGGTGAACGTAACCAAATTGTGGTCACTATCACCAAAATGTTCATCAACTTCCAAGCCTAACACCTGGTCTGGCTCATTGCCCAGCACCAAATCCAATGTAGCCTCACCTCTAGTTGGCCTATCTACATACTGAGTCAAAAAAAAAACCTTCCTGCACACTCTGTACGAAAACTGACCCCTCTAACGAGCTAGAGCTATAGCTATTCCAATCAATATTAGTAAAGTTAAAGTCCCCATAACAATTACCCTATTACTTTCACTCCTGTCCAGGATCGACTTTGCAATCCTTTCCTCTACCTCTCTAGAACTTTTAGGAGGTCTATAAAAGACTCCCAACAGGGTGACCTCTCCTTTCCTGTTTCTAATCTCAGCCCATACTACCTGAACAGACAAGTCCTCATCAAACTTCTTCTCTGTCACTGTGATACAGTCTTTGACTAATAATGCCACTCCTCCCCCCCTTCTACCTCCTTTGCTACTCTGACTAAAGCATTTGAACCCCAGAACCTGCAACATCCATTCTTGACCCTGCTCTACCCAAGTCTCTGAAATGGCCACAACATCGAAGTTCCAGGTACTGGTCCAAGCTGCAAGTTCCTCCCCCTTATTGCGAATACTCCTTGCATTAAAGTATACGCGTTTCAAACCATGCCCTACCCCACCCGTACACTGCTGTGTTTTACAGCTTTCCTCTATGACCCCCTTACTCTCATCCCTCTTAGCACCCCAACTATTTAGGATCCCACCCCCCCCCGAATCAGTTTAAAGCCCCCTGCATAGCCTTAGCAAATTTTCCCCCAAGATATTAGTTCCCCTCTGGTTCAGGTGTAGACCATCTCTCTTGTAGAGGTCCCACCTATCCCAGAATGAGTCCCAATTGTTCAGAAACCTGAACCCCTCCCTCCTGCACCATCCCCGCAGCCACGAGTTCAAACATTCCCTCTCTCTGTTCTTCTCTAAACTATCCCTTGGCACAGGCAAGAGTCTAGAGATAACCACTCTGCCAGTTTTGGCCCTAAGCTTCCACCCAACTCCATAAATTTCTGTTTAATATTCCCTTCCCTCGTCCTTCCTATATCATGTGTCCCTACGTGAACTATGACTTGGGGCTGACTCCCCTCTCCCTTAAGAATCTTAAAAACCCGATCTGCGACATCCTGGACTCCAGCCCCTGGGAGACAACACACCAGCCCTGAGTCACTTTTATTACTATTTACTCTCCTATCTGTCCCTCTAACTATGGAGTCTCCAATTACTAGGCCAATCTCTTATTCCCCCTACCCACCTGAGCATTCTCAGCAGGCTCACCCCCAGAGACCTGCTCCCTTTGGTCATCTCCAGTTGATTCTTCCTCAACTGTAGCCTCCAAGACAGAAAATTTGTTTTGGAGGGGAACAGCCCCAGGGGATTGTCTAAACGATTGCTTCTTACCCCTCCTCCTAATAGTTACCCAAGAATCACTTTTAGGAGTGACTATCTCTTTGTTACTCCTGCCAATATCCTCCTCAACCTCTTGAATTACCCTGCCTAATGCTCTCCACTCACACTGTCTGCATCTTTAAGACTTGAATAGCAGATTAGCCTAAAGACTTGCATTCTCATCAGTATTCTGTAAACTGTGTGTGTCTCTATATGCCCTTCCCTGATCAGAACATTCCACACTCCTGACGAAAGAACACTGTTTCTGAAACCTTATGGGTTTACTATCAAATAAACTGGTTGGACTTTAACCTGATGTCGTGAAACCTTTTATTGAACTTGGGACTACCTCAGAGCTTTGCTAAAGGGGAAAAACCCATGCAAGATCAAAATGCCAATGGGAAAATGCAACTAATTGGTGGCAGGCTAAAAAATATCCCTGCACTACTTTCTTATAGGAAGTTAGAAATGATACAATAACATTTCAGACCAGGTTATTCGTATTACATATACAAAATTATGCTTTAAATTACTGCAATTCATAAAGTAAAAACCTGCTGCTTTCAACTGAACTACTGTCTCATAGAAGACCAGAGAATGGTATGGAGGGAAATTTGCAGACTGGAGACCAGTTATCAGCAATGGATCACAGAGATCAGTGCTGGGTCCTCTGCTACTTGTGATTTTTATCAGTGACTTGGAAGAATGGGTTGAAGGGTGGGTTAGTAAATTTGCTGATGACACCAAGATTGGTGGAGTACTGGAGCACTATAATAAAGATGTAGAAGCATTGGAGCGAGCGCAGAGGAAATCTACCAGGATGCTGCCCGTTTGAAGGGTAAGTCTTGTATACAGGGCTTCCATGTTACAGCACAAACAGTTACTAATACCATGATTGGCACAGCAATGTTAGCAGCCCTTTTCACTTTGACCCCCAAAGTAAACGTACATGCGAAATGCAATTGTACTCAGAATATTCTATGCTTTATTTGCATTTACTGCACTAGCATTACTTAAACATAGAACAGTACAGCGCAGTACAGGCCCTTTAGCCCTCAATGTTGTGCAGAAGAGGATGAGAAGCGACTTAGTAGAAGTTTATATGATGATTGGACATTCAGAGACTATTTCCTCGGGTGGATGTAGCTGTTACTAGGGGGCATAACTATAAGGTTTATGGTGAGAGATACAGGAAGGATGTCCGAGGTAGGTTCTTTACATAGAGTGGTTGGGATGCGGAATGCACTGCCCGCTGCGATAGTAGAGTTGGACACTTTAGGAACTTTCAAACGGTTATTGGATAGGCACATGGAGCACACCAGAACAATAGAGAGTGGGATAGCTTGATCTTGGGTTTGGACATAGCTTGGCACAACATCGAGGGCCAAAGAACCTGTACTGTGCTGTACTGTTCTATGTTTAAGTAATGCCAGTGCAGTAAATGCAAATAAAGCACAGATTATTCCGAGTACAATTGCATTTCGTATGTACGTTTACTTTGGTGTTGGGGGGTCAAAGTGAAAAGGGCTATGTACATTACTGTGCCAAACACAGGTATTAGTAACTGTTTATGCTGTAATATGGAAGGTCTGAAACGTTACCATCTAGAAAACAAAAAAAACTTGTAGTTTCATAACAGATTAGTAGAGAATACATGACTGTAGGAATGTAGGATTAGGAGTAGGCCATGGGGTCTTTCATACTTGCTCCTGCCATTCAATCAGATCATGGCTGATTTGGTTGCGGTCTCAACTCCACTTTCCTGTCTGCCCCAAACTCATGACTCCCTTGTCTATCAAAAATCTATCCAACTCTAACTTGAATTCAATGACCTCGCCTCCACTGCTTTCTGGAGAAAAGAATTCCATAGAATGATGCTCAGAGAAAAAAAATCTTTTCATATGTCTTAAAAAAAAAAGAGACCTATCATGTTTAAACAGTGCTCCCTATTTCTAGTCTGCCCCACAAGATAGAAACATTCTCCTCGAGTCTATCCTTTCACATCCCTCAGATCTTGTATGTTTCAGTAAGATCACCTCATTTTTCTAAACTCCAATGGGGCAGGCCATTGCTCTGTTCAACCTTTCTTCATAAAACAAATCCTTTATCCCAGTGCTGAGTCAGTGAATCTTCTCTGAAATGCTTCTAATACAATTATATCCTTTTGCAAATAAAGAGACCTAAACTTTATACAATGCTCTAGTCATGGCCTTGTACAGCTGCAGTAAAACTTCGACTTGTCTATTCCACCCCCTTTTGCAACAAATGCCCACATTCTATTTGCTTCCCGTCACTTCCTGTATCTGCATACTAACATTTTGTGATTTTTGTATTAGGAGACTCAGGTCCCTTTGTACCACTGAGTTCTGCAATCTCTCTCCATTTATTTAGCACACTGTTCTACCATTCCTTCTGCCAAAGTGAATAAGTTCACATTTCCCCACATTGTACATCATCTGCCAAATCTTTTCCACTCACTTAACCTCATCTATATTCCTTTGCGGATTCACTACCCTCTCGTGACAACTTACTTTCCTGCTTATCTTGGTATCCTCAGCAAATTTAGCTACTATACATTTGGTCCCTCAATCCAAGTTACTGATATTGATGTAAATAGTTGAAAGCCTAGCACTGATCCCCGTGGTACTCCACTAGTTAACGTTTGCCAACTTGAAGACGACCCATTTATCCCTATTCTCTTAGCTATAATCATGTTTCAATGTTTATCTTAAACACGCAACAGAACTCTATCTTAAATACATGGGAAAAATGTATAAAGACGTAATACATTCAGTAATATTGCATAATGTCAACAATATTCTATTATACTTAACAGTCAATTTAAGGCTATTAAGTTTGTGATATGTTGCCAAGTCAAGTTAACTCCAAACTGAGTTTTTATTTATGAACTGTAAGCTGGAAATAACAAATCAGTTTTTAAAAAAATCACGTGCACCAAAAATCAATTTTGTTTTTTGAATTCTTATCAAGACCTCTCCCTTTAGTAAGCATGTACTTTTTTTTTGTTTTTATTCCAATTCAATCCAATCAAGTCCAATTCAGAGTCTCAGACAAGTTGAGACATTCTTGATCCAAACTGACAAGACAGAACACTCAGCTCCTGTCCTGGGCTTGATCTACATGATCCAAGCTGATTGGAGTAGGCATAGCTCATTCTCCAAGGCTTGATCTCATTTCCACCTTAGCCAAAAGGCCGAAATGGCGCTTTTAAAAATTTCTTCAAATGAAGCTGAAATGAAACCTAACAACCTCAACCAAGTGCAGCATGTTGATATTACACTTGATCTTAGCCAAAAGGCCGAGATATACCATTATACTGGAACAGTTTAAAATATTGCATCGAAATGTATAATTAAAGCATTAATCAAATAAGATACACTGCTCCCCGATCAATGTTGCCACAACAACATAGCCCCTCCTATCAACACACAATTAAAATTTTGAATTCGATTTTGGCTTTGATCTTCATTGCCAATAGCGGTTATCATGTATACAGAACTTCCTCATCATTAAAGCTGCAGTATTTTGGTGAAGATTTGAGATGATGTAAATCCAATATATAATTATAAAATTATAAAAATATAATTTTCTTAAAGAACGCAATTCAAAAGCATGATGGATGAGATTACACATTTTTTAATTTAAACAATTGTAAAGATGTAATATTCATAATGAGAAGCACAATTATGAAGTTGGATGATAATGGATAAATGAAAGCATTTATCACTTACATTTCAAATCTAAAACATTTAATTACATTGGGCCTTGATCCCTGTATCCACATGCTCAATGGAATCTCAATGACAGATTTGTTTCACTGAAGAAGCTTGGAATGAAAATGGCACTAAAAAATGCATTTGTATACTTAACTAACACACCAGTATGCACTATTTAAAGCACTCTGTATTAGCAAGCCAAGTATGTGTCAGTTACCGGATAGGAAAAATACTATTAAAATAATGTAAAAACATATTTGCTACATAAAATCAAAGTACTATGCTTAAAGCTTTAAAACATACAATGGTACATGAACAATCTGTCACAACCCTGTATTTTTAAGAAAACAGATAGTTGAAAATTCAAAGTCTCAACTCTATTCAAACAATATAAATCTTTCAAATGATATCCAAGAATTTACTGCAGCATGAACTCAAGCAGCACAAATGTTTATGACATGAAAAGATGTTTCATGAATTGGTGTCCTATTTAGTGACTGACAATGTACTGTATGATTCATTAATTTTCTAAATTTAAAGGGATTTACGTACAAGTAGTTACCTCTCACTAAAGGAACTTAGCTTTCAGCTGCAGATATAATGTAACTTTTAAACAGGAGCTCCTTTTGATAAGTTTTGCAAGAACAGAAACATCTCTAAGAATCAAATACTCTTACTGAGGGATCCCCAAAGGTTGTTCCAGTCACCTAGTCACATTGCCTTTTGCATTTGTCTTGATTTTTTTTCTTTAGCATTTCTTTCTTCGGACAATTAAGATTAAGTTTCTGTATTATTGTCACAAGTAGGCTTACATTAACACTGCAATGAAGTTACTGTGAAAAATCCCTAGTTGGCAGACTTTTGCATCTTTTCGGCTACACTGAGGGAGAATTTAGGATGGCCAGCCAGCACGTGTTTCAGACTGTGGGAACAAACTGAAGCATCCAGAGGAAACCCACACAGACACAGGAAGAACATGGAACCTCTGCACAGTGACCCAAGCGGGGAATTAAACACCGGTCCCTGGCGCAGTGTGGTAGCAGTGCTAAACACTGTGCTGATACCAGATGGAAGGATTACATATAACTAAATCTTTAATTCCTCAAGAAAAATTTATTGTTCACAATAATTATGCAAATGGTACAAAACTTGGTTTGCTGAAGTGCATACTAACAACAGAACATCACCTTGCTAGATTAAATAATTGACAGGGAACCTTCAGCAAGGGGACAAGCCATCATCTTCAGGCTAATGTAGCCCGTCACCTAAAATCTCTCTGTTCATCACCTAAATATAATTCCCAATTTACAATAATGAACTAAGATCAGATTTATCTCCAACTACTTGACAATGCAACGTAAGTGAATTTCTGCATGATTCCTAATTTCTCTTCTCATTTGTCAATGCTCATCTAGCATCACCTGATTATTATTCATGGATTCCTACAATTACCACCTCAACTGACCTACTCTCCAATGGCTGTTGACCATGGAAGACACTTTCAGTATAGATGACTCTCCCAGGTTTGCTCCCAACATCGTTACTTGGTTGTAACTGCTTCCTCAGTCATTTGTTTCATTCTACTTCCTATTCTCAACCTCCAAAATGGATGGTCAAATGCATCAGTTGCTTCTTCCAGAATAATTAATGTTCAATCACATTGAACTCTTGTCTTTGCTGTTCGTATAATCATAGATTCTCTCTAAAGTGCAAGAGTGGGAGGGAGGGAACCTGTGAACGGAAGACAGAATAGCAAGTAGGGGCAACAGAGAATCTGCAACTGAAAGCACAACAACTCACAGATTCTGTCTTCCCAATGTGCACTGCTCCTCCAATCAAACACTGCATTATTTTCCCACTTTCACAGACACCTCCTGCAATTGTTCAGCTCCATTTGGACTACGGAGGAGCCATAATCTAAGCTAAAATGTGATCTTCCTTACATTTTTCATCCCCCTTTTTAAGAACATAAGAAATAAGAGCAGGAGTAGGCCATCCAGCCCCTTGAGCCTGCCATTCAATAAGATCATGGCTGATCTGCAGTGGTTCAATACCACTTTCCCGCTTTCTCCCTGTAACCCTTTAATTCCCTTGTCAATCAAAAACCTATCCACTCTTGACTTAAATATATTCAGTGAGGAAGCCTCCACCACTTCAATGGGCAGAGAATTCCAAAGCTTTACCACCCTTTGCGTGAAGAAATTCCTCCTCAACTCTGATCTGAACTGTTCCCCCCCCACCCTAATTTTGAGGCTGTGCCCACTCGCCCTGCTACCTTTGCTAAGCGGGAAGAGTCTTTCAACCTCTACCCTATCCATCCCCTTTATTACCTTATATGTCTCTATAAGATCCCCTCTCAGCCTTCTAAACTCCAAAGAGTACAAACCTAGCCTATTTAGTCTCTCATAATCCAATGCCCTCATCTCCTGTATCAGCCCAGTGAACCTTCTCTGCACCCCTCTCTCCAAGGCCATATATCCTTCCTTGAATGCGGCGACCAAAACTGCACACAGTACTCCAATTGCAACCTCACCAGTACCTTATACAGCTGCAAGAGTACGTCTCTACTATTATATTCTATCCCCCTAGCTATAAAGGCCAACATTGCATTCGCCTTCTTGATAACCTGCTGCACTTCCAGACTGTGTTTTTGAGATTTGTGCACAAGGACCCTCAGGTCCCTCTGCACCGTCACATGCTGCAGCTTTTCGCCATTTAAATAGTAATCCTTCCTACTGTTATTCCTACCAAAGTGGATAACCTCACACTTGCTAACATTATATTCCATCTGCAATGTCCTCACCCACTCACTCAACCTATCCAGATCCCTCTGCAGGCTTTCCACACCTTCCACACAATTTGCTTTTCCACTCATCTTTGTGTCATCAGCAAATTTCTTCACCCTACACTCAGCCCCTTCCTCCAGATCAGCTATGTAAATGGTAAATAGTTGAGGCCCCAGCACCGATCACTGGAGCACTCCACTCGTCACCAGCTGCTAATCAGAACAACACCTATTAATACCTATTCGCTGCTGACTATTAGACAACCAATTCTCTATCCAGTCTAATACTCTACCCCTAACTCCCTGTACCCTAACCTTCTGCAACAATCTTTTGTGAGGCACCTTATCAAACGCCTTTTGGAAATCCAAAAATACCACATCCACCGGTTCCCCTTTATCTACAGCACTAGTCACTTCCTCATAGAACGCCAATAAATTTGTCAAGCACAACTTCCCCTTAACGAATCCGTGCTGCGTCTGCCTGATCAAACCGTTCGTATCCATGTGCCTCATTATTTCTGCTTTGATGATAGATTCAAGCATTTTTTCCAATTACAAATGTTAAATTAACCGGCCTATAATTCCCTGCCTTCTGTCTGCTACCTTTTTTTAAGCAGCAGCGTAACATTAGCCGTTTTCCAATCTTCTGGCACTTCCCCGGAATCCAGTGAATTCTGAAAGATAATTACTAAGGCATCTGCTAACACCTCTGCCATTTCCTTGAGAACCCTGGGATGCGTTCCATCCGGTCCTGGGGACTTATCTACTCTCAACCCCTTTAGCCTATCAAGCATCACCTCTCTAGTGACTGTAATCTCATCAAGGACCTCATCTCCTACCACCCTTCTTTCCTTCATTTCAGGCAAGCTATTTACATCCTCCTCCATAAAGACTGGCACAAAAAACTTATTCAAGGTCTCCACAATATCCTTATCGTCCACCACTAAATCCCCCCTCTTATACTCCAACATTAACTCTGGCCATCCTCCTATTCTTTACATATTTATAAAATCTTTTACTGTCCTTTTTGATATTTTGAGCTAGTTTAGCCTCATATTCTATCTTTCTTTTTTTAATAACCTTCTTAGCCATTCTTTTCTGTCGTTTAAAACTTTCCCAATCCTCTGATCATCCACTATTTTTAGCCGCTTTGAACCCCTCAGCTTTTGATTTAATAATCTCCTTAATTTCCCTTGAGAACCACAGCTGATTTTCCCTTCTCCTACAGTCCTTCTTCACTATCGGAATATATTTCTGCTGAGTACTGAAAAAGATGTCTTTAAAAATCCTCCACTGTTCCTTAGCCTTCCTACCAACTAATGTACTCCTCCAATCCACAGTCGCCAATTCCTCTCTCATCCTATCATAGTCCCCTCTGTTCAAACATAGTACATAAACGCTACTACCTCATCATCCATCTGCATCATAAATTCTACCATACTATGATCGTCCCTACAGGATCCCTCACATGAATATCCCCAATTCTACCTGCCTCATTACATAGTACCAGATCCAAGATAGCTCGCTCTCTTGTCGGTTCTGTAACATACTATTCGAGGAACCCATCCCAACAGCATTCCAAGAATTCTTCCTCCAGCCCACTGTGTCTGACTTGTGTCGCCCAGTCAACGTGCAATATTTTTGCGGACTGTGTTCAGTTGAGGCAAAATTCACCTGCTGAATGTTTTGAATCCTAAACTCCAGATAAATCAATGGCAACAACGAACTGACTTGTATTCAAATCCAGGAACATTACCAAAGAAAATTTCATCCATCTGCAAAGGAAAGTTTTTTTTAAAAAGAGTTTCCCAAAAGTCTGAAAGATTAGCAAGTGAGGAAAACCAGGGAATTCTAGACCATTATTGTAAAGTTAAGGATAGAATGACTAAACATGATTTTCACATGATCAAAAGGTGCCAACTTGAATTTTAAAGGATAGGTTTCACCAAACAAACCTGGCTGATTGAACCTCCTGAAATTATAGATAAATTATAGATTTTGTTAGGAAATTAGCTGAGTAAGAGTAGAGAGTAGGGAATGGCAGGCTGTGATTAGTGATTTCTCACAAGGATCTCCACTGTCAAAAGACTGTCAAATTGCCCGAATGGATAAAACAAGAGCATATGAATTTCAATTTGAACAAACGAGGCCCATTTTGGATCTAAAAAAGATATAATACAGTATTTTTTTTTAAATAATGAGAAGCTAGAAACAGTGGGGATCAAAGGAGTGGGGACCTAAGAATGTACATTACTAAAATCTCACAGACAGGTCCAAAAAATAATTCAAAGATTGCCAGCCTTTATATCCTGAGGATTCAAATACAAAACCCTGTTCAGATCACAACTGGAGCATGTTGAGCAGTTTTGGCACCACATATTAGGAAGGATATATTAGTCTCCACGGGAATGCAGTCCAGATTTGCCAGAATGTCACCTGAACACCAAAAGTTAAGTTATTGAAGAGATTATACAAACCAGTGTTGTAGCCTCTGCAACTTAGAGTCAAGGGGGCAATCTGATTGAAATTTAATAAACTATTTACATGTTTTAAAGTGGATCTTTAAAAAAAAAAGGATCTGTAAGATAATACTGTAGGATAAAAGCAAAATACTGAGAAAGAAAAAAAGTAAAAAATGCTGGAAAATCTCAGCATGTCTTGACAGTATTTGTAGAGGGAGAATGGAGCTAACAATTCAAGACTGGATCATTGGCTCTATTCTCTCTTCACAGACAATACCAGACCTGCTGCAATTTCTCAGCATTTTCTGTTTTTGTAATAGAATTGTTCATGTTACTGATTGATATCCATAGTATCACACAATCAATATGGGGCAAACAGATTTCTGTGGTCGAATGGCCCGCAGAGATTTAACTTTTAATATGCTGAAAATTCTTCAAGCAGACAGACTGATCTTTGGCAAAGGCTGATTTTTTTTTTTACCTGTGGCCAAGTTGACCTAAAACATATTAAACGGCACAAGATGTTAAACAATGTCATAACTTGTTCTCAAACAAAACAGCTGACTTTTTAGAGCCAGTGTTTCCTTGTATTGACATGGGAACGTGGCCTATCTAGGCATGAACATGATGAGCTCTGAAGAGTTCTGACCCTCTCTGTGCTGGCTCTATCCAACTGGCTGAATTGAACAATACAATTGGTTTCTGATCAGTTCATTATCCAGTTGCCAAGGAACTTCTGGGGTGTAAGAATGCTAACACAAAGAGCCTGGCGGGGAGAGTCAATGGTCAGGCAGCAGACCATTGCACTCAGGGTGTGCTGAGGCCTGCGAGTGTGATTTTCTAATCAAGAGTAAAGGATCAGGGCAACCAGAGATTAAACCCAACTTTACCTCATGCAATGTTTCAAAACCAGCTTGACCTTTTGGCTAAGGTAAAACATTTGATGAAGCCCAAGAAGTGGTGCATTGCCTTATCCTGTCAGTTTGGATCTTGTTTGATTGAGCCCAAGATCAATTGCAATGTCTCTTCTTGTCAGCTTGAATTGGTTTATTCCTCATGAGAGGACATTATTGGACTTAATTTGAAATGGCTTTTTTGATGACAATTAAAGTACTGAAATATACCAAAAATAAACAGCTTATATTCAGAAAACGAAGACCAATATTCATAGAAGACAATCATCGAGATGAAGAGAAAGGCTACGTTAAAACCCTGACCAGGCTTTATTAGCCAGTGGAAATCAGCCTGAAGTAATGAATAATGAATATTTGGTTTATGCATTGCAAGTATTGGCTATTCTCTAACTTCAAAAATAAATAAAATCATGTTTAAGCAATTAAAGTTGACTTACTGCCTGCATTCACTATCAGAGGTTAAAACACAGATTTGCATAACATTTCTAACTGTGTGGCATTATTCAAGGAGGAAGCTCAAAAGCACAAGAAATGGGAGATTATACAGACCCCAAGCTGCTGTGTTTTAACAAAATCATGGCTTATTTTGATCTCAACTCCACCTCCTTGCCCAATTTCCATATCCCTTGATCTCTCAGCTTTGATCATACTGAATGCTTGAATATCTAGAGCCCTCTAGTGTAGAAAAATCCAAAGACTCACAATCCTCTAACTGAAGAAATTCATCTCACTAATTGATCAACACCTAACTTTGAATCTATGCTTCCTCATTCTAGACTCTCCAACCAAGGGACCAGCCTCTCAGCACCTACCTCTTCCAGACTTCTGAGAAGCTTATGTTTCAATTAGATCAGCGCTTAGTCTTTTAAACTCGAAATTATATAAGTCCACTCAACTTGGCTGCTCGTACTAGAGTGACCAATTCTCTCATCCCATGAATCAATTCAGTGAAGCTTCACTTCCTCCAAGACAAATACATCTTTTCTTAACTAAAGAGACCACAGGACTTTCTTACTCTTGTACTTCAACCAACTTACAAGAAACAGGCTATTTGCTGGTATTTATTGTATTTGACATTTGAGGGACCTTTCTGTGCATGGAATAATTGCTGTAATGACCTAGATGAGAATGAATGCCTTTCTCAAGTAATTAACTGGTTGTAAAATATCAATTACAGTGATGTAGTAAGATACTAATCCAAATTCTCTTTCCACTGAACCAATTACACAATATTGAAGCAAAATCAAATTTGGACAAGAATGCCTAAGATAGCATTTTATTTCTCCCTTTACTCACAATACCAGTTGCTTACGGTTTTTCTACTTTGGTCAACTTAAATCTTCTAGCTTTTGAATATGGGCACATATCCAGCCCACTCAACCTCTGTCCATCATGACACTTTTGTTTTACTCTGCCTCACTACCCAATTCATCAAGCAGCTCTGACACCTAACCCACAACGAAGTGCGTTATAATGGATAATTAGCCTCCAAATAAAAATGTCAGTTTATGAATACTAGAACAACAAGCAATGATGTAGGTGATATTCAATTGCATAAAAATTAAAGTAATTGAAATGAAAAATTATTAGAATTCCTTCAAGATATCTCTCAAATTATAATACAAATAGTAAAAAGTGGTGCCCATGATATCTTGTTTAGAAAATAACTTTACCACCACTTCAAAGCTTTTTTGTTTCCTCATGTTCAAAACGCTCAGGCTGAAATATCTTCACATAATGTCTGCAGCATTGTGGAGAAAGAAACAAGTTGATGTTCCAAATCTGTATTAGCGTTTCTCTCTCCACAGATGCTGCAGGATCTGCTCAGTTTTCCCTGCATTTTTCGTTTTCATTTCAGATTTATTCACATTTCGGCATTTGTCCGAAGAATAAATTTTTCCAAACTGTCAGGTACAAGGAATTCGAACAAGACATATAAAGCATGAAATAGAAGAGCTGCTGGAACTTCATGGATTTGAGGCTAAAAACTATCCATGGATATAATTTATACATCTCAGACACAAAGTGCAATAATGAAATTTGCAGATCAAAATATTGCTAGAGGATGCATAAAAAGCAAAAAAAATTACGAATGTAGTTTACATCACTGAATAGTGCTCTTGAAGCTTTCAAGTGGGGAAATTTGACTTGTGTGACTGCAGTGTGACTGCAGTGTGACTGCAGTGTGACTGCAGTGTGACTGCAGTGTGACTGCAGTGTGACTGCAGTGTGACTGCAGTGTGACTGCAGTGTGACTGCAGTGGACTGCAGTGTACTGCAGTGGACTGCAGTGTGACTGCAGTGTGACTGCAGTGTGACTGCAGTGTGACTGCAGTGTGACTGCAGTGTGACTGCAGTGTGACTGCAGTGGACTGCAGTGTGACTGCAGTGTGACTGCAGTGGACTGCAGTGGACTGCAGTGTGACTGCAGTGTGACTGCAGTGTGACTGCAGTGTGACTGCAGTGTGACTGCAGTGTGACTGCAGTGTGACTGCAGTGTACTGCAGTGTACTGCAGTGTACTGCAGTGTACTGCAGTGTACTGCAGTGTACTGCAGTGTACTGCAGTGTACTGCAGTGTACTGCAGTGTACTGCAGTGTACTGCAGTGTACTGCAGTGTACTGCAGTGTACTGCAGTGCAGCCACTTTGCTGTTCCGGCATGTTGATGATGGAGGGCAAATTATTTCAGCTCACGGACAAAGTTCCAATCAACAAAAAGAACAAAGAACAGTACAGTACAGAAACAGGCCACCAAGTCTGTGCTGACACAGATGCCTCTTTAATCTCATCTTTTCTTGCCTCTACATGCTCCATATCCCTCCATTCCCTGCCTATTCATGTACCTATCCAAGTGCCACTTGAACGTTGTTATAGAATCTGCTTCCACCACCTCCTCTGGCAGTGCGTTTCAGGGATTCATCACCCTCTGTGTGAAAAATTTGCCTCTTAGATCTCTTTCAAAAACATTGTCCCTTCACTCTCAACCTATGACCGAGTAATTGATCCTTCGACCCTGGGAAAAGGACTAACTACCCATGCTATCCAAATCTGAAGTAATCTTGTAAACTTCTATCAGCTCCCCTCTCATCCTTTGAAGCTCCAATGAAAACAATCCAAGTTTGTTCAGCCTTTGCTCATAGTCCATATCCTCCAACCAGGCAACACACTGGTAAATCTTTTCTGCACTAACATCCTTGTAGTCATGTACTGGCCAAAATTGTACATCATGATTTTCCAATTCCTATACTCAACACCCCTACCAATGAAGGCCAGCATGCCATATGCCTTCTTGACCATCTCGTTCACCTGATTTGCCACCTCCAGGGAACTGTGAATCTGCACGTCTAGCTCCCTCTGTACACTAATATTTTTAATGGCTGTACCATTTACTGTATACTTTCCTTCTGCAGTAAAGCTTTCCAAATGGCATTACCTCACATTTGGTGGGATTACATTCCATCTGCCATCTTTCCTGCTGTATCCTCTGACAATCCTCCTCACTATCTGCTTCTCTCCCAATTTTTGTATCATTTGCAAATTTACTAATCAGACCACCTATATTTTCCTCCAAATCATTATATATTACAAACAACAGAGGCTCCAGCACTGTTCCTTGTGGAACACCATTTGTCACAGGCCTCCAGTTAGAAAAGTACCCTTCCACTGCTACTCTCTATGCCCAAGCCAATTTTGTACCCACCTTACCAGCTCATCTTGGATCCATATGACTTCCCCTTTGTAGCAGCCCATGAGGAACCTTATCGAAGGTTTTACTGAAGTCCATGTTTGCAACATGGACTCCCCTGCCCAATTTATCTTGTCACTTTCTCAAAGAACTCAATGAAGTTTGCAATACACCACCTCCCCTTCACAAAACAATGCTGCCTATCGCTGATAAGTCGATTCTCTTCCAGATGTGAATACATTCTGTCCCTAAGAATCTTTTCCAATAATTTCCTTACCACTGATGCAAGGCTCACAGGCCTGTGATTTTCCCAAATTGTCCCTTCTGCCCTTCTTAGTCAGAGGAACAATGCTAACTACTCTCCAATCCTCTGGTACCTCGCCCATGACTACAGGGGATACAAAGATTTTGGCCAAGGTCTCAGCAATTTCTTTTCTCACATCTCTCAATATTCTGGGATAGATCCTATCTGGCCCTGGGAACTTATCCATCTTCATGTTTTTAAAAGTCTCCAATATCTCCTTCCTTTTTATCTCAACATGTCCTAAATATCAACATCCTCCTTTCTACACTCACCATCCACCACATCTTTCTCCCTTGTGAATGCTGATGCAAAGTACTAGTACATCATGTGGCTCCACATACAAATTCCCTCACTGTCCTTGAGTGGACCTATGTTCTTCCTCCCCATATACGCATAAAAAGCTTTGACATTCTCCTTAATCCTACCAGCCATGGCCCCTTTTTGCCCTCCTGTTTAAGCTCTTTTCACTAAATTTGTATTCCTCAAGAATCTTACCCATTTTCAATTTCCTGAATTTTATCTAAGCCTCCTCCTTTTTCACCAAGCTCTTAAATTGTCTTGTCATCCAGGCTTCCTGAACCTTGCTGTCTTTACCCTTCATTTTTACAGGGACATATTTGTCTTGCATTTTTAAACAACAGACTTTTAAATGACTGCTACATATCAGATGTGGATTTACCCTCAAATAGTTGCCCCAGTCTATATCCCATAACTCCTGCCTAAAACTGTCATAGTTAGCCTTCCCCCATTTTAGTACTTTCAGCCTGGGACTACTTTTATCTTTCTCTGCAAGTATCGTGAACTTATTGAATTATGATCACTGTTCCCAAAATGATCCCCCACTGAGACTTCAGTCACCTATCCAGGCCTGTTTCCCAGAACCAGGTCTAAGACAGTCCAACTCCAGAAGGGGCTATCTACGTACTGCCTCTAGAAACACTCTCGGACATACTGCTGCCCCGCTGGCACTAAAGGAATTCCAGTCTGTATTGGGGAAGTTAAAAATCGGCCATCACAACAACCCTGTTGTTTTTACATTTTTCCATAATCTGCTGGCCTATCCGTTCCTCCATTTCACTCCAGCTATTGGGAGGTTTGTGGTATAGTCCCAACAGTATGCTTGCACGACTCCTACTACTGCTATGGGTTCTATACATATGGCCTCACTGTATCATCTCATCAAACTGTCCTCCTTCTGTAACATTATCCCTAATCAGTAAGGAAGGCCCCCAATCCTTTTGTCATCTTCTTTATCTCACCTGAAGCATCTAAGTCCTGGAATGCTAAGCATCCAGTCCTGCTCTTTTTGCATCCAAGTCTCTATAACTGCCACAACACCATAGTTCCACGTAGTAATCCACCTTATCTGTCATAGTCCTTGCATTAAAGCAAATATACCTCAGAACATCTATCCTGTCATGTTTTGTACACTCTCCTTTTGTTTTATTTCTCTTTAGCCTTACTGGACCCATTCACTGAGTTCTCTACAGTCTTTGTACTCTATTGTGGCCCTTTTTGATTTTTTCTCTGCCTTCCGCTTTTCCCCTTAATATCTTTTGTTTGTCACCACTTTATTTCCCTCTGACTTCCTGCAATGGTTCCCATTCCCCTGCTATCTTAGCTTAAACCCTCCTGCTTGATTTTATCAAGCACACTGGCTTTGCCTAGGTGTTGCAAAGCTTCTTCAAAGTTGGAGCTCCACCCATCCAAGCATTTATTCTGTCACAAGCCTGAAGTGTTTAATTGGTGATGGAAAGGGTTTCAGGAGTTGAAAGATGAGCTATAAACATCCAATCTCCGATTTGCTTTAGCAGTCGTGCCATTTTTGCAGTTGATCCTGTTGACTACTAATCAGTCAATGCTGGTCATCCACCCCAGGAAGTTGATTGTGGGGAACAAAGAAAAGGTCATTTAACATCAAGAGAAGAAGATTCAGCTCTTCCCCCTGAAAGTGGTTGTCTGGCACCCTTGTGGGTACATTACTTGACAGATTATCAGCCCAAACCTAAGTACTGTCAATGTTTAGCTACATGCATGTATGGGTTTCACTGTGAGAAAATGCGAAATGAAGTTTTACGTGTTTTAATTAGATCCCCTCATTCTTCTAAATTCCCAGACAACTCAATCTGTTCTTACATGACAGGCCTGCCATCCTTGGATTGAATGTGGTAAATTATCATAGCACTCCCTCAATTGCAAGTATATGCTTTTTTGGATCAAGTTCCAATCACTTTTCACAATTATTTATGTATCATCTTTCCAGGTTCAGCATTCTAGATGATGACAACTTGTGAAAAAAGCTCATCTCCCCTTAGATCTTTTGTCAATGATTTTAAATCTCTGACCTCTGGTTATTGATCCATTCACTAGAAAGAATACTTTTGGTCTATTCTAGTAAAAGCTCTCACCTTGAAAACCTTAATTAGGTTGTTGTTCAAAGCAGCAAAGTCTTAGGTTTTCCAATCTTTTCTCATTATTGAAACCCATCATCCCCTAGTAACATGCTGATAAATCTCCTGTATCATTACTAAATACTTTACATCTTTCATGAAGTTTGGGGCACAGAATTGTCTGCAATCCTTCAGGTGAGGCCTTACCTGTGATTTAAAAAGTTCTGGCATATTGTCTCTTAGTCTTTATATTATATTTTTCTCATTATAAACACATGCAATACATATGCTTTAATCACCTTAAATAATTTATATCTACGAACACCAAGGTCTCGCTGCCCATTTACACTTTACAAAATTATGCCATTCATAGCATGTGGCCTTTCCATATTTATCCTCCCAAGGTTCATCACCTCACGCTGTTATAAATACTTAGTTCACGGTTTGTAGTAATATTTTAGAGATACTTTTTAGGTCTGGGAAGATTAAAGTTGAATTGCAGAACAGGCAACAATAATCTCTCACTCAACATCTACTAAGTGATGTCATTGACTTCAGGAAGTGTAGTGAAGAACAAGCCCTGTCTACATCAATGGGGATGAAGTAGAAATGGTCAAAAGCTTCAAGTTTTTAGATGCCCAGATCACCAACAACCTTTCCTGGTTCCCCTCATGTCTACACTACACCGCCTCTACTTTCTCAGAAGATGAAGGAAATTTGGCATTTCAGTTACGACTCTTACCAACTTTTATAGACGCATCATAGAATGTATTCTTTCTGGATGTATCGCATTGAAATGGCTCCTGCTCTACCCAAGGCCACAAGAAACTATAAAAGATTATCAATATAGCCCAATCCATCACGCAAAACAGCCACCCATCTACTGACTCTGTCTACACTTTCTGCCGCCTCAACAAAGCAGCCAGCATAACGAAGGACCCGTGTGCCCTGGACATTTTCCCCAACGGAAGAAGGTTGAAGACAAAAAGATACAAAAGTCTGAGGTCAACCGACTCAAGAATAGTTTCTTCCCTGCTGTCAGACTTTTGAATGGACTTACCTTGCATTAAGTTAATCTTTCTCTACACCCTAGATGTGTCAGTAACTCTGCACTCTCTTTTTCCCTTTTTAGAGAATGGTATGTCATCTCTATAGCATGCAAGAAACAATACTTTTTGCTGCATACTAATACTAATCATAAATCAAAATCAAAAAAATCAGATGAATGCAACTAAAAATTTGACGAAGAGTCACAGAATCCTATAGTGCAGAAGACTGCTATGACTTAGCACTGACTTAGAGCATAACTCTCATCTGCTCCTAATGTATTACTCATTATCGACTTCCCTCCAATGCAAAATACTCAATTTATACTTCAATCATATACTACGTCTCTACATGAAGATGAAAGCTTTAGAAAGGATAGAGCTCATTAAGAGAATGCTTAAGAAATTTACAAAAATTATTCTGGAGACGAGGATTTTGACTATAAGGTTAGGCTGTGCCAAGTTAGGGCTGTTCTTCTTTGAGCAAGGACGTTGAGGGATGATCTAATAGACATGGGAAGGTTGGTTTAGATCTAAATAAAGCAGATAAAGAAAAGCTGCTTCCCAGCAGCTGAAGGTAAAAGAATGAGGGGTCACAGATTTAAGGTTTTGGGCTAGAGGTACAGGAGAATGCGAGAAAGAACTTTCTTTTTACACAGCAAGGTGTAATGACCTGGTGTTCACTGCTACAAGGGTGGTCAAGGCAGAGACAACCAATGATTTCAAAAGGAAAATGAGGGAAATACACTTGCAGGACTGTAAGGTACAGCAGGGGAATAGGACTGACAATACTACTCCACAGAACCAGCATAGACTTGATGGGCCAAATGGCCTCCAACTGCACATTAAGGATTGAATCTCTGGATCTTTAATGTATTCACTTTTTCCCCTAGCCAACCACTCAAACTTTATACATTTCTCAAATGTTTTGCATCCTATTTAATGCTGCCTGTTCATTTTTCCTCCCACATTAACTTGTTCAATTCTTATCTGTGCATTCTACAATCTTTCTGGCTATGAAACAAATCTTACTTCTGATATGTGTTAAGAGCCTTTTTTACTTACCAGCAAGAGTACATTTGGATTCTCTATCATTTCCCTTCCAAATTAAATTTTAGCTCAATAATAAGTAGGACACTCCACTTGCCCCACTTTGTTTTTCAAATCCAAACCCCAACACTGCTTCCTTTCTCTTGAGTTGGGGATATACTGAAATTCTCCTGCACACAGAAATTCCTCTGCGTCCATGTAAAAAGAAATGTAATCAATTTATAATATAGCAAAACCATTGCATTAATTATTGGCATTACCTTCCAAAAAAATTACTCTCACTAAATCCCCCACCATCAACTTCCTGGCGATTCACATGTTACCAAAGACTCAACTGGAAAACCACAAATACAACAGTGACAAGGAGCAGATGAGAGGCTGGAAAATGTGTGATCCAAATCTGTCACCTTTCTACATCAAAGCAAAAGTTGGGATTGCGATTCTCCACTCACTCCTTCAACACTCAAGCAGCTTAACAATCTGGGACAAGATGCTTGATCACTATCCTATTCAGACTTTTAACATTCACTCCTTTCAATGTTGTTGGACAGTGGCAACTATGGGTGCCAGATACAAGATGCAGAGTGGCAACTTGCATGGCTTCTGTGTCAGAACTTCCAAACCAGTGACCTCTACTGCCTGAAAGAACAAGGACAGTAAGGGCATGGTAATACCACCATCTGCATGTCCCCATCCTATCTCTCACCAGGTTGAATTAGAAATATATTGCCACTTCTTCATAGTCATTCTCAAAATTCTGGAAGTCCCACAACACTAAGTTAAAGTCCAAGAGGTTTATTTGGTAATAAACACCCACTAGCTTTTGATGGTCCAAGAAGGCAGCTCATCACCACATTCAAGGCAAATAGGACCATACAATAAATAAATGTTGGCTTTGCTAGAAATGGCTACATGGTCTGAACAAGTTAGAAAAACATTTCACTTTAAAAAATTACTCATCATGTTATAATTAATCCTTCAAAGTGGAAGTAACCATCCAATTGAAGTACAGATGCCGACCATCAACAGCTGCCAATAATAAAAGATAAGAAACAAAAAAAAACCTAAAGTACAAATTTATAGAACTATATGCACTGCTAAGAAACAATCATTTATTTCCCAGGATTTACTCATCAATTTTGCCCCAAGAATTCTCAAATCAACCTGAAACCAGCATATTTATTACAACTGGTAAATTAGAGTTTGGCAGCTGAACTTGTGACAAAATGCAGACTTGTAGATCTCAAACTCAGCCAAACTGGATTGCCCTTCTGCAGTAAATAAAGTTCTTCACATATCTAAAATCAGAGTCAGTTTAAATAGACATGTTGACATTTCAAAATGTCACATTGCAGGAGAGGATTATAAACTTCTAATGGCCATTTACTTACTGGCCATATGTCAACAACCACAAGTATTGTAAAAAAACTAAGATAAATTCCAACCACTTGTCTTCCAAACTGCACTTCCACTTCAAATCGAAACTGAACCAAATGGTGGGAGGAAAAGAAGTAAGAAAAACAAAAGGAGGAAGAGACCAGCTGAGTCTGATCAGTATGAACAATTCACATCACAATCAACAGGATTGAGGATTTAGCAGCAAGGGCTTCGACCAAACTAAACCCACAGCCACTGCAGAGGGGAGGGGAAAGAAGTGGTCATATTAATGTTGTAATTTAGCTGACCAAGTCAGTGAATAGATGCATCTCACAGACAGGCAGAGAGGATCATCAGGCACAACAGTAACCACCTCCCCCCCTTCCCAGTTGATACTGAATTGGTTCATTGCTGTCAAGGAAAATAATGATTAATTAGTGAAAAGCAGCCCCAAGGATCCTAGTTTGAGAAATTAGGTCTTTCAGTTCCCGGGGTGAGGTCAGATTCAGTAGTGATGCCTTCCACAGTCGAATTCTGCGTTAAAATTGTAAACAGCGACTACTTCCAGAATTTGCAGCTCAATGTCAAATAAATACTCACAACTGAGGTGTGAAAAAATTATGAGGAAGGTAAGAGGAGGATCATTTTTGATGAGGAGGAGGCGAAGGGAAAACACACGAAGAGCTCCCCCCACCAAACCCGGGGCAACGGTGAGAGTGCAGGCTCCAGGACTCCAGCCAAAGTCCACCCTGGTCAGTGACTATGGCCCGAGCGGTTACAGCTAGCGGAAGGCTCGGTCAGCGGTCCGTTTAAAGAGGACGGCGCCCGGTCAGTAACGGCCCACCAGGAGCGGAGCCCCCGCGATCCGCTATTATTGTTGTTTCCCCCCCCGCCAAAAAATTAATAAACGAAGCCAACCGCCGACAAACTCTACTTTCCTCTCATGATAGCCGTTAACCGTCGATCTGCCGACGTCGTTACTCACCGTGTTTCCCGATCTGAAGCTTATGGCCTTCTGCCCCCCGGGAGTTCAGCGGCCGCCACCGTCACCTTCCCCGCCATCTCTCTGGCTGTTCGCTCCCCTGCAATTTTCCCCCCGCGCCTACTCACCGCTCTCGCCTGCAGCCCGTCCCGCCGCTGATTGACAGCCAGGCGCCGCGGCACCCACGGCCTCCGAGTGGCCCGGCGCCAAGCCCAACCACACCACGCCTGCTAATTGGGCGAGGGGTGCAAGAGGGCGGGGTTAGAGGCAGCTCGGTGGTGATTTAACCCTTTGGAAGCTGCAGCGTGAAGGACAAGGTTGTGTTTGCATAAACACCCCCCCACCCTCACTTCCCCAATGCCCCAGAGCGCCTGGCATTTAACTGAGTCCCTTTCCTGATATATAATCCCTATTGTAATGTAGGCAATGTGGTAGCTAATTGCCACTCGCACTAGACAGTTGCGTTACACATTGTGGCATAGTGGTTAAAACTCACAGCGCCAGGGACCAGTTCAATTCCAACCCCCCAGATCACTGTGTGGAGTTATGATGTGGAGATGCCAATGTTGGATTGGGGTAAATGCAGTAAGAAGTCTCATAACACCGGGTTAAAGGCCAACAGCTTTATTTGGTATCAAAAGGCACTAGCTTTCAGAGCGCTGCTCCTTCGTTGGCTTCTGCTAACAAATAAACCTTTTGGACTTTAACCTGATGTTAAAGTGTTCTTAATGTGTGAGTTTGCACATTCTCCCGTGTCTGCATGGCTTTCCTCCGAGTGCTCAGTTCCCTCCCACACTACAAAGATGTGCAGGTTTGATTGGCCATGTTCAATTGCCAGTCAGTGTCAGGACTTAGCAGGGGAAATATGTGAGATTACGGGTATACAGCCTGTGCAGGATTGTTGTCAGCACGGGCGCAATAGGCTGAATGGCTTCTTCATGCACTGCATGAAGATTTATTGTCACATGTATTAACATACAGTGAAAACTGTTATTTCTTGTGCACTACACAGACAAAACATACCGTTCGTAGAGAAGGAAACAAAAGAGGACAGAATGTCGTATTACAGTCATAGCTAGGGTGTAGAGAAAGATCAACTTAATGCAAGATAAGTCCATTCAAAAGTCTGACAGCAGCAGAAAAGAAGCTGTTTTTGAGTCAGTGTACGTGACTTCAGACTTTTATATTTTTTTCCGAAGGAAGAAAATGTCCGGAATGTGTGGGGTCCTTAATTATGCTGGCTGCTTTGCTGAGGCAGTGGTAAGTGTAGACAGAGTCAATGGATGGGAGGTTGGCCTACGTGATGGATTGGGCTATATTCATCTTTTGTAGTTCCTTGCGATCTTGGGCAGAGCAGGAGCCATACCAAAATGTGATATAACCAGAAAGAATGCTTTCTATGGTTCATCTGTAAAAGTTAGTGAGAGTTATAGCTGACATTTCCTTAAGCCCTGGGGATAGTAGGGGCATTGGTGGGCTTTTTTAACTATAGTGTTGGCATGGGGGGACCAAAATAGGTTGTTGGAAATCTGGACACCTAAAAACCTGAAGTTCTCATCCCTTTCTACTTCATCCCCATTGATGTGGACAGGGGCATGTTCTCCTTTATGCTTCCTGAAGTTGATGACAATCTCCTTTGACTTCTGGATGTATAAAAGAGGATCAAGATCAGATAATCTTTTTGCAATGTTAATTGTGAGATTTGAGCTTGGTGTTCATTTATTGGTGTCACAAATAGGCTTACATTAACACCTTAATGAAGTTACTGTGAAAATCTCCAAGTTGCCTCATGCTCCTGCACCTGTTTGGATGCACTAAGGGAGAATTTAGCATGACCAATGCACTAACCAGCACATCTTTCAGACTACAGGAGGAAACCAAAGCACCTGGAGGAAACCAGGTGCTCTGGGCAGAACATGCAAACTCCATGCAGACAGTGACCCAAGCTGGGAATCAAATCTGGGTTCCTGGAATGTGAGGCAACAGTGCTAACCACTGTGCCAGTGTTTTTATAAACCACACCCTCTTCCATATTCCAGAGCATCTGGCATCCCAATTGTGTGCCTTTTCTGATGTACAATCACTATTATAATAGGCAATATGGCTGTTAATTATTGCTCATACAAACAGAAGTAGGATCAAGATCAGATTTTTTTTGCAATGCTAATTGATTTGATTTATTATTGTCACATGTATTGAGATACAGTGAAAAGTTTTCTTTCTTGCGCACTATATGAACAAAGCATACCGTTCATGGAGAAGGAAAGGAGAGGGTGCAGAATATAGTGTTACAATCATAGTTAGGGTACAGAGAAAGATCAACTTAATAAATCAACTTAATAAATAATTAAAGATCAACTTAATAAATCAACTTAATAAAAGTCCACTCTGGAGTCAGTATTGGTAAGGGAAGAAGGGAGACCAGCGACCAGGGTGGGCTGTGGGAAATGTCACAGAGAACTGGCCTGTGATTGAGTTGGCCAGCAAATCGAGAGGTCGGTAGTGTGGGGTCACTACAAATGCTCTGGCCTTGGCACTAACAAATTGGCAGCGGCTCACTCAGCGTGCTGATTGCAACTTCTCCAGCGAGAATAGGCACTACCTCCATATTCATGCTGGTGGCCTTTGCTGTGCACTGAGCGTGGGACATTCTTGTCTGAACTCCCTTTGACAAAAATACATTGTGAATTACTCAAGTTTTCACACAAATCCGACACTTGGAATTTTTTTGGGCAGCACGTAGCACAGTGGTTAGCACTGTTGCGCCACAGCTCCAGGGACCTGGTTTCGATTCCCGGCTTGGTCATTGTCTGTGTGGAGTTTGCACATTCTCTCTGTGTCTGTGTGGGTTTCCTCCGGGTGCTCCGGTTTCCTCCCACAGTCCAAAGGTGTGTGGGTTAGGTTGATTGGCCATGCTAAATTGCCCCTTCGTGTGCTGGGATGTGTAGGTTAGAGAGATTAGCGGGTAAATGTTAGGGATATGGGGATAGGGCCTGGGTGGGATTGTGGTCAGTGCAGACTTGATGAGCTGAAAGGCCTCTTTCTGCACTGTAGGATTCTATGTTCTATGTTCTATAATTCTGCCTGATGCATCTGATCAAAACCAAGATGGGGTGCAATGTCTCTTTTTTCAGCTTAGATCTTGTTTGTCTTTCTTATGGGGACCATGAATTGCATTCAATTTGAATTTGGTTTTTTTGGATGGAACAAAAATTTGCAAAAAAAAAGAAAAGAAAGATTGATCTGATTATGGTCTCCGCTCTCCTTTCCTGGCTGTTCCCCACAAGCCTTAACTCCATTATTTACATTGCACCCTTCATGATCACCAGATGTCCCAAAGCACTTGACAGCCAGTGAGGTGCATTTTGAAGGTGCAGTCACTGTTGCAATGTAGGAATACGATGATTGGCCATTATTTTAAACTGTCGGCTGTGACTCAATTGGTAGCGCTCTTACCCAAGTCAGAAGCACTTGTGGTTGAAGACCCACTCCGGAAACTTGAGCAGAAAAATCTCGGCTATAATTCAGGAAGTGCGATACCATTGGAGATGCTGGGTCAGATTCTCCGACCTTGCCTATAGCTCTGGCCTTGCTGCAGTGAATGGAGATTTGGCAAGGCTCCAAATTTTCCTTTCTCTCTGGCAGTGGCGCATGAACAGCTGGAGAATTCCAGCTGTTGTCTTTCAGATGGGATATTAAATCAAGTGTCATCTGATGGACATAAAAGATTCCACTGCATATTAAGGAGAGCATCAAGATTATCTCAGACATCCTGGTCAATATTTATGCATCAAAAATGGCTCACTCAGTCATTTCCACATTGCTGTTTGTGAGAGTTTGCAGTTTGATTGCCAAGTTTCCTACATTACAACGATGACTACATTTCAAAAATACTTTATTAGCTTTGAGACATCCTGTGGTTGTGAATGGTACTATGTACAGACAAATCTTTCCTTATTATTTTATTTAAGCGATTGTAATGTCTACTTGAAACACCGAACTTGTCAGAAATAGCGATTCACCATATCAAATGGCTTGAAATTAATTTAATAAGGAGTCAGTGGGAAAAATGGCACTTTTCCACATATTTTCTGTAATATTAACTTAAAAATAACAGAAAATACACAGCTGTATACATTTGAAATTTCCTTAAACCTTATTCACTGAAAACATTTTGAAAATCATGCCTCAAGTTTTCTGTTGTAAAACATCTGCAGTTCAGGTTATTCAATAGCACACTAAAAAAAAATTCAAGGATATGGCAATACTGTACTGGTGATGTCATACTGCCAACTCACTGCAACTTAAAGAAAGCTTTCTCTTGCACTTTTACATTTAATTGCCTTTTCCTTGGTCAGATCTGAGGCTGTGTTAGAAGCAGCTGCAACCATATCTTCTTACAATTCTACAGTAATGTTTGAAACTTCTTCTTAGATGCTAGTTACATTATAATTCACTCATGGATTTGATATAGAAGATAGTGCATGTTTTTTTCGGCCAAGCAAAGCACAGAACAGTTCCAAAAATACTATGCCAACAACAATAACCATCATTTTATGTTACCATATTGGCTATTAAATGAAAAAGCCATTTGACTTTTGAAAATCCATAATGTTGTATGTTTCCCAAATGCTCATCAGTTTCCCTCAGTTTTCCATCACAATTTATGTGCTTTAAAGATCCAGTGCCTGTTTGCACTCCTCTATTACCTTGTCCAAATGGCTTTCCTACATGTAGGAATCTTGGCAGTTAATGCCAGTAGGTTATGTGACAGTTGAGAACATGATCATTACTGTCACAAAGATTTTCCCTGTGCCAATTCTGTTCTCGTCATTGGCTTGCCACTGACTCTGGCTATTATCCAGTGTCAACTTTACGAGAATAATTTCTGCCTGTATCACAGCAGTGCGGGAGGCTGAAAAATTACAGCTATACACCTCAGGCATTTGCAGCAATATACTTGAGCCAATTGTTTCCATGGCAGCTGAAAGGGAAAGTTTTTTGTTGAATTGCGCATTAAAGTATGGAGGAGTAGTATTGATCACTATCTGCTCTTCGTGGCACATTACATGCCAGCGACATAACAGCAATATGACGTGAAATGCACTGATTAAGTGAAAAATCCCAGATGTAGGACTGGGCATCAGGCAACCAGCACAATATTTCCTTGGCCATATTGCCATTCCAATTCATAGAGGTTATGTTTGGAAAGGGACAAAGCCCTTTTGTCTCGTTTTCTTTTACCATAAATATATAAATTATTGCCAAGGTTTGAATATTCTTTGAATTGGCCCTTCTCTCAATAAAACAGCTCTGTTAATGTGTTTTAGTTCACACATTCTTATGAAGTTTGCTTTGTTCAACCAATATCTTGGAGCCTGCTAACCAAATTAATTCAAATGTTATTGTAATGTTGGTCCCAGAAATATAATTTCTTTGAATTAATTTATATCACCATGTGAACAGGCCCTAGGCCTATGTTCCTTTGACTGAGATCCTTAACAAATCACATGAAGAAGACATGAATTCAGATTTTTCTGCCACTGTATCAGGTCAGCATTTACAATTTTTACAATGGAATACAGACCATACCATTGTTCTGACAGCTATCAAAATCACAGCAGGGAGACCAGCAAGGGGAGAATAATTAACTGGAAGTGGCTGAAACTGAATTCCAGTTGACATCTCAGCAAGCCCACAAAGGTGAAATCTTCTCCTACGTGAAAACCTGCCCACTTCTCCACAGAGTCAACATTGTGTTATTTAACTGCCAATACAGCAATTCCTGGTAGCTGCTGAAAAGTAACACAAAACCTTAGGTATCTGCACACAATCCAATGGTTTGTTTTTCCACTGTCTATGGAATAATAGTTGAGGGCCTCTATTTCTGATCTTCCGGTAGAGAAACGCTTTGTTTCTCTCTCTTTCTCTCTCTCTCTGTCTACTCTTATCAAAACCTTTCAGAATCTTAAAGATCTTTATTTGGTCATCCCTCTTTTCAAAAGTTAAAAAAAAACCCAGCCTGTTTATAATTTCCTGATAGCATTTCTGGTATCACTCTGGTAATTTTTTTGATGCTTCTTCATTGCCTCTATATCCTTTTCACAATATGATCAGTATGGTACACAACACCCAAAGTGACCTAACCAAGGTCCGTTATAAGTTGAGTTCTCTATTTTCAACTCTACTCCTTAAGAAATGAAGCACAGTGCTGGATTTGCTTCATTTAAGCACTATTAACCTGTTATTCTTACTTTTTCTTGGGAAATGAGTGTCACCTATTCAGCCAGTATTAATTGCCCATCCCTAATGAGAGGAGGTTCCTGTACACTTGCTATCCATGTTCTTCTAGATAGTGGAGTTATGGGTATGGAAACTTGTAGATGGTAAAGGGACTTTAAGGAGTCAGGATGCAAGTTATTTGACACAAAATCCCAGCCTCTGACCTAGTCTTGTATTTAATGGTGGTCCAGTTAAATTTCTAGTCAATGTAATGCCCAGGATATTGCTGGGATGTTGATATGATTCAGTAATGCTGATATGTCACAGGCATTGATAAAATTCTCTAGATGATTATCATTTAGACTTGTATGCTCATATGGAGAAAATGGTACTTCCTATTAATCAGCCCAAATTTAAATGTTGTCCAAGTCTTGTTGCATATGAACATGTACTTCATTAATATCTGAAGAGTTGAAAATGATACTGAACATTGCAATCATCAGCAAGCATCCCGACTTCTGATCTATTGTTGGCGGAAAGGTCATTTTAGAAGCAGCTGAAGATGGTTGGTTCTAGGCAGGACCAGTGAGAGAATTCATGGGCCTTGTTACTTCTCCTAATTATCTGCTTATTCCCCTCACTCCCTTTCCCCATGGTGTCACACCCTCCCAACCTACCCACTCTTGTCTTCCAAAAGCTCAAGCCACATAAATTCATCACTACATTGGTGCTCTTAACTTATAAAAACATACCTGCATTAATAATTGCTGAATTGAAATCCAAGCTTACCTCTTGTCTGAATGATGGTGAAGATGATCAATATTAAGATGAGTGTCTTAAGTTGAGCAAACATGAAACTTGCTGATAAGAATTAAGTGGGTGAAACCATCCAATAATCACCGCAGCACGCCGGTGCAGGAATAATGAGCCAGTCCAGTGCAGGAGCAAATACTTCAATTAACAAGGTGCATATGCTACCATTTGGTGTATTCCAGAATCTCATTCAGTTTCAAAAGTTAACTTCCTTATTTCCTCTCATGAAATCAAATAAGTTATTGCTGCCTAGATAAATGATATTATTCAATATAATTATTTCATACAAGAGGATTTTAATGGATTCCACTTTATCAGCATCTCACAGAATAGAAAGAACACATGGCAATATTGGTCTTTACGGTCAGTGAGAAATATTGGAGCCCCCAGGCAACTCTGTGCAATACAATTTTTAAAAGGCCAAAGGAGAAAGAGTGAATGGTCCACAATTTCTATCTGAGTTTTCTTGATCAATCAGTCTGAAGACTCTGCTGAATGCTGCTTTTCACTACAATATATATTTTCAATGTCAACTATGAAACACCACTTCAATACAATATTTCAATCGCTCAAAAACTCATAAAAGCACCAAGGTAAAATGAGATAATCAGTAAGTTGATACATAGGACAAGATTAAAGTCAATGGAAAAGACTCCTGAATATCACGTGCAGTGTAAAACAAATTACTGATTCACTATGACTTTATTAAGCACTCCTGGCAATTTTACCCCATGAAACTTGCTCATAGTAAACTTTCAATAGCAACAATATATGCAGAACTCTTGCCATGATTCTACTCTTTATTTGCAAAATAATTACGGATTACAAATGCCCTCTAGCCCAACTCATCTCATCTATCCAGAACGATCTTTAAAAGTCTCCTCTGGCTCCAGAGTATCCAGTTGAATCTAAAATGATTCCAGGAGTTTCACTTACAATTTTCAACCAGATTTTCAACCAAGACCACTTATGACAGTTGCTGCGAGTAGGAACTGCTGCTGCTAACTATTGGGCAATTTTATGGTTTTTAGGCATGGTTTAAGAAAATGGGAACCACAAAGCTTTCCAAAGTTTGAAGCAGCACACATAGAAACTGACAGTGAAACTGACTCGAAAGATCAGCTTTTGAAAAATTGCAGGCTGACAATTCCAAAATTTTTTTAAAGTTGGTCTTTCAGGTCTGAAACTCTAGCTGCTCACCCTAGACCACACTGAGAACTCTATTTATTAAATATCGCTCTCCACCCCAGGCTTGGTGTTTTGCACCATTTTACCCCCCATCTCTCCCAAGCCCTAGGACATTAATAAAACCTGTGAAAGCCTGGGCCTGAGATGATTGGTCTCCAACAATAACAATCTTCCTTTGTGCAAGTTACAACTCCAACCAGTGGAGAATTTTGCCCCATTCCTATTGACTTGAATTTTGCTTGTTGGTGCCATACTTGGTCAGATGCTGCCTTGATTCTCATCTCACCTCTAGAGTTCAATTTTTGACTCCAAGTTTGGACCAATACTGCAATGAGGTCCAAAGCTATGTGAGCCTGATGGAACTTAAACTGAGCATGAATAAGGATGGCACTGTGGCACAATGGTAAGCACTGCTGCCTCACAGCACCAGGCTTGTGGGTTTGATTCCCAGCTTGGGTCACTGTGCGGAGTCTGTACATTCCCCCTGTCTGCATGGGTTTCCTCTGCATGCTCTGGTTTCCTCTCACAGTTTGAAAGATGTGCTGGTTAGGTGCATTGGCCATGCTAAAGTCTCCCTCAGTGTACCCGAACAGGTGCCGGAATGTGGTGACTCAGGGATTTTCACAGTAACTTCATTGCAATGTAATGTAAGCCTACTTGTGACACTATTAAATCAACTTTAAATAAACAGACCATTGCTGTGTAAATGCTGTTTGATAGCACAGTCAAGAATCCCTTCCATTATTTTGCTGATGATTAAGAGTACACTAAATGGGCAGTAATTTGTTTGATCAGATTTGCACTGTTTTTTATTTGTCCAATTTTCTGTTATTTGCAAATTTATGCTGGAAATACTTAGTAACTATACATTCAACCTGACCATTCTGATTTTTGAATTTTCAGATCAGCTGCACTGAAGTTGCTGCTTGCTGCTCCTGATCTCTGGGAAATGTTGTGGTGCCGAAGTTTTTTGAAAATTGCCAGAAAACCGAGGTCAGCAGAAGCAATTCTGTCTTGTAGCAAGGATCACAAGGGCTGAAAATCTGATTGAAAAATGATAAGTGAAAACTCTGGAGTTGTTTTAAAATCAATTGGATATTGTGGGAGAGAGGGAATTTTTAAGGTCATTCTAGATGGATGAGATGAGCTACTCTAAGTAGCCTTTGTAATAAAACAATCTACTTGTTTCCTGACTTCACTTGCTCCAGTCTCACTAACTACTCTATAGCACCTTTTCAAAGGTCTTTTGGAAATGTGGATGAGTTTGCAGTATATTAATGGTCCCACAAACAAGAGATCCATGTCACATGATTCCCACCTCTGCCTTGTCAAAGCTAGAGAGCAATGTGCGTCCCTCATCTGGGTCCCTGAAATTGTGGAATGTCTCGAGCAGTAAGAATTAAAAGCGTATAAAATTTAATTTACTGAACTTTTCCAGTCTTTCTTGCCTCTTCAAAGAGTTCAATGATCCTCTCAGATAAGAGGATCCCTTTTAAAATCACACAATGGTTCCAGCTCAGAAGGAAGCCTTTCAGCCCATTTCTGGCATAAATTTGCACTGCTTCTCCAAAGGAGCAACTTATTTAGTGCCACTCACCAGCCTTCTTTCCAAAACTCTGCACATCCTTACTTTTCAGATAATAATCCAATTTGCTTATGAGTGCCTCAATTGAACCTGTCTTCACCTGACTGACAGACGGTGCTGACTATTTGTTATTATATTTTTGCTTTCTAAATGTATTTCTATTTAGATTTTGTTGAGCTGACTGGTTTATAAGCCCTGGACATTTCCATCTCTGATTTTAAATCTAGAAATAACCTTTGGTCTCTTTAATCCTCTAGCACAGCACGTTTTTCAACTAATTATTAAATATGTGTTACCGTGCCTCTACTATTCACTAGATTCTCTTAAAATACATAGATGTAATCTATCCAAGTCAGGGGCTGTATTTTCATAGAGTTAGATTAGTTATTTAATATTTCCCCTTTTTGATTTAAAATGGGGTTGTGCCATTTCTAATCTCCCCTTCCGTTGTCATGACTACCTAACCAAATTCCTGGTAAATTCTAAAGCAAAGTATTTAATACTTCTGGAATTTTGTTTAAAAAAGTTTATTTATTAGTGCCACAAGTAAGTTTACATTTACACTGCCTTTCATTTATCCTGTCCATCTCTTAATGGCCCTATTTCCACCTCAACTTTCCTTTTCTCATTTCTGTGCCTATATATAGCTAGTTTAATATTTTATTTTATTTATGTTCCTTGATAAGTTATTGTCATATTTCCTTTGACTTCCTAACTATGTTTAATATTCTCTTTTAGTCTTCCAGTTTTCTCCCTTGCCATGCTCTGCCCTGTTCATGTACAACTTTTCCATTACCCTTTCTCCCATGTCTGTATTCATCTATAGTGTCTCATGAATATTTAGATGGATTCAATAATCCTGGTGAAAACGGAACTGAGATGACAATGCTCCCATGATCCATCAAGCAACTTGGGAGGATGGCTAACCTTGCCTGAGTCAATGTCATAATTTAGATGTACTCAGCATACATTTCCATTAGCACAGAGAACACAATGAATAACAAGACTAAGGGGGGAAAACAATTTATAAATTGCTACTTCAATTTCAATTCAATTATTTGTTCTAGTGCAGAAGAATGGCAGAAATAGGCAAAAGTACACCTGCGATGCTGACAGTTCCCATGTTTTGCTGCAAAAAGTACAATAGAGATGCTTCACTATGGAACTTTCTTCTCACCCTATACTTAGTAGGAGATGAGTGATTACGAGAGCTGCTCCCCATAGTTGTTGAAGCAGAAGTGGAAGGATGACTGTCTGCAGACTGATTCCTCAAATTAATTTTAAGTCTATACTATAATCACCATGCCCTAACGTTGCAAAGCCTCAACACCAGAAGCACAAGCACAATTTCTTGCATCATACCTGCATTTTCACGTACACAATTTTTTAGCTTTAAATTGTGTGACACTGAGAAGTGCTTCTAATGTCATGCATTCCTGTTGCAGATAGTATTGTAGCAATCAAATTACCTTCAGAAACTACTTGTTGTTTGTAAAATACAGTATTTGTTTAATCCAATTTACATTACAGGTGTGCATGAAGCAATTCTTAATGTTCTTAAAAATGTTAAAACTATATCCTTCATCTGTCTTTAAAGGACAACAGGAGACACACAAAACTGGAGTGGTGGCATCGAGCCAAGAGAAGCCGTGAGTGAGAGATCTTGTGGCTTGTTAGCAGGCCAACTGTAAATGGTGTTCTAAAAAACTGCTTCTTCAGACTGCATGCCACCTCTCTCCCCCACCCAAACAAATCCACTCATTAAAAACACACTGTGGAATAGAAACACATGCATCATGGTAACACAAGTTCCTTTTCCCCTCGCGTAGGGATCACCCAAGATGATTAAACAGCTGAACTATCTCACAAGAATGCTTTATATACAACTGTAGCTCAGAGATATTTTTCTTGGGGAATTCTGACTGGGACAAGAGGGAGCAACTGGTAATGAACACTGCACAGCATGTAATCAGAGGCTGAAGTGCAGCAGGAACAGAAACACTCTGAATAAAAATGGTTCCTCTGCTGCAAGACCCACCAATTCTTATCTACTGCAGTTCAGGCAGTATTTTGATAATCTTGACATCATAACTGTATAGTATGCCAAATACATGTTCGAAATAGTGTTTTAAAATTTCTGCGGTCACGCAAATGGGATTGGAAAACCAGCAAGCAACCCCAGAGCCAGCAGTAATTTCATTCCATTAGGGAGCTCCCAAATGTACAGGTCCAAAACACAGATGGGATTGCCCTCAGAAGTACAACTATTGAGAGCTGGGGCTCCTTTTACAGAAGTCTCCTATTTTTGAATTGGCTTATGAAAACTGAGGATGCAGTTTTCACCCCTTAGCACAGATCAAAAGTTAAGTTAATGGTCATTGGCAAGGAACAATCTGGAGTGCAGGCACTGGAAGTTAATGTCATTGTGGTCAATTTGGTTGCCCCTTCCGAGGATCAATAAAAGGGCAAAGACACCTTCATGTAAAACTACAACCTTGTCTGCTTGGTCAGTTGGACGTGAATGATTCAAAGAGTTTCTGGATTTTCATGGTTTTCTGATCAACATTTAGCCCTCAACCAGTACTGGAAAAGCATTGTTTACATTCAGTAAAATGGGACGGCATGATGGCACACAGGTTAGCACTGCTGCCTCACAGTGCCAGGGACCCAGGTCCAATTGCTGGTCTGGGTCATGGTCTGTGTGGAGTTTACATGTTCTTCCTGTGCCTGCAATACGTTTCCTCTGGGTGTTCTGGTTTTCTCCCGCAGTCCAAAGATGCGTGGATTAGGTGAATTGGCCATGATAAATTGCCCCTTAGTGTCAGGGGGGCAAGCTAGGGTAAATGCATGGTATTATGGCAATAGGGCCTGGGTAGATTATTGTTGGTGCAGATTTGATGGGTCAAAGAGATTCTTTCTGCACTGTAGCATTCTATGAATCTATGAAAATATGCTATTGACATACTTCCCGTTTTAAAATATTTACATCTTGTAAGAGGTATGTCATTGGGTACACGTTGAGCTTAATTAAATAGTGTTCAGCAAGGAATGTAATCTTGAAAGGACTCAATGTCACATGGATGTGGTGAGACAGGAATCTAGAAAATTTAATACTCAATGTTAGTAAGTAATTAGTGCAATGTTTTTGGTTCCTGTGTGAAGAAGCAGTTTTAAGCCATCAGCCAAGGTAACCCATATAGAGCCTGTTCTTTCATGAATTTTGGTTAACTGTGGGATTCACTGATTTATTAATGTTTTGCATGTTCCAGTCTGTTGTCTGGAATTGATGCCACCAACTATCAAAGGGATATCTATGCAATCAAACTTATACTGCCACTGGGAATAAAATTCAATGTTTTGGTTTTATCCACAATTACCCTGTCCCATGACAGCAAGGGGCAATTTAGCCTGGCCTGATTGGCCTCAGGCATGAGGTTGTCTGAGTTGGAATGGTAACATACATAATACATACATACTATGCTACTGTACTTACTAATGATAATTTATGTGTGAATGTAATATTGCCTAGAGAATCTTATCACTTCAATGCCTCTTTGTTTATTAATCTAATAAATATATATTGTAATGGGTTCATCTTCCACTGTCATCAGATCCAAAATAGCTAATTTAATTTTCAAGTGCACATTCATGCTGAGAAGTACACCAATTTCAGCAGTGTATGAAGACTAGGGTCGAAAGACAGAAACAAGTAATGGCCAACCGAAAGGAGGTTGTTTTTCACGTAGGCCTGCATGAGATGTTTATCATCCACATCTGCAATGAAATCCGAGAGGTAATGCATTAGAACTAATGGGAGTCACTCTTTGGATGGAGTTACATTGTAATTAGTTACCTCAATTTATTCTTACATCCTGTGATCCCAGTTTTATAAGTATCATTTGCCATTTTTCTCATCATGTCCTATTGTAAAATCTATAACAGCTGGATCAAGTAATGGAACAAGCTATCTTGGCCCTAAAATTATTAAAATGAGATGCCAAAACCACAGCAATTATTTCTTCTTAGGGGATTTTAAGAGGATAAGGGCTTAAAAGAGCTTTTGATTTAATTTGATTTAATTTATTATTATCACATAATATTGGTATACAGTGAGAAGTATTATTTCTTGCGCTATGCAAAGCATACTACATATGGAGAAGGAGAGAGTGCAGAATGTAGTGCTGCACTCAACGCTAGAATGTAGAGAAAGATTAACTTCCAAATCTCTATGAGATTGTAAAAATGCATTGTTAGGGAGTTGAAAAGAGTTAGAATGGAGTTTTAGAAATATAGAATGAGAATAAGAGATATAATTAGAGGGAATACTGGGCACAGCTCACAAGAAGTTGCCATATTCTGGCACCATCTTGAATCCTTTGGGAAATCAGCTTGTAGGATGGAAGAATTTTTGACTGCTTAGTTTTAACTGTGCAAGTGAGCGGGATTTGAGTGAATTAAAACCTTCCCATCTAAGTCATAAGCACATGTTCCTAGACAGCAGGTGCATGGTGACAAATTTAACAAAAAATGATTAAAAGCCAAGGGAGGTCAAAATTGAGACATGAAGTTATCCATATTATCTCTTTTACCTTCCTTGGTGCAGTCATACAAATTTAAGAACTTTTGTTATTTGTTGAAATACAAATAAGTATAATCCCTTTTTATTATTTTGGTATTTTAATGCCTCGGCTAGATTGCAGTTTCGTATTAAATTTTCGAGATTGTAGTTTTATTTCCTTATTAGAACTAATAAAGAAAATAATGTTTAGATTAGGATTTTTGTACAGCTAGAATTAAGTTCAGCTTAGCACTAGTTGCAAAGTCCACATGGTTAGCTAACAATTGTAGGAACAAATAAAGTTTGCATTTAAACTACAAACAGAGATTAGGGGTTACATGACAATGTATTGCCAATCTAAATCCAATTTATGATTGGACAAATGGGGGTGTATAGGGGAAACATGACAGAATGAATTTTGTAACAATTATTTTTGGGTATAATATGGAGGTCTTGATTCCTCTCCACAGAGGACAGAGCTGAGATTATGACATCAGAGTGTGGAAGGTGCATGTACAGAAATTATAGCTTTAACACGAGATACAAAAGGAAATATAATTCTCAATTTTAACCACTGCTTAAATATTATAATGTGTTATCCTTGTTTAAGGCTGAACACAACAGTTTGCAATATGAAGTCAGTGTTGGACAATTGAATAGCCTGCAGGGACAATTAAAATGATTAGACTGTGTAGCATTATTTAAAGCATTAGTTAACAAATCATTAGTTGCTTTTGGTAGTTTTCTACAACCTAATTCACACATTTGTCTCTGTACAAGCGGAATTTACTACAGACTAACACGTTTAAGGCCAAAGAAAGTTACCAGAACAAACACTCTGAAAAAGATAATAAATTATTAACACTAAATAAATAGGCTTGTAGAGACAATGAGGATAAAGTGGTCTGTGACAGGCAAGCAACAAATACTACCAAACAAATACAGTAATGCTTCTAAAAGATAATGGCACAAATTTTAGTTCCGCTATAAAATAATTGTAAAAATGTATTTCTAAACTGTGATTCCTACAATATATCACTACAAAAATATTCGTGCACTCTTTGTTTATCCTTGATTGGTGTTGACAGTCACTTCCTCCAAGATATTGCTGCAGAAACTCAGGCTGTCCCTGGTATTTTGCCTAAGTTTCTCCTGATCCTGTACAATGAGTACTTGCTGGTAAGGATATTATGATAAGCTCATATGATGCTTATAAGTGTAAAACTGATGTGGTTACTAGTTAATGGTTAATTTATTTTTTCATCATTTCCTACAGTGTCAGGGGCACCAAGGCAAATCAATTTTTATAGCCATTCCTCAAGACTAAATCTCAAAGTGTTGATATGTTTGGCTTGCTACTTTACCATTCAATGTTTGAGGAGTCATGAAAGCTTTAGTTATATAAGTACATTATTTAAAATAAATATTAAAAAGGTGTACTGACCAAAGGGTTGATAGATATAGGCGGCATTCCAATTGCTTTCAAACATACCTGGAGTATTTTGTCAGCTATCAGAACCTATATTATGTGATCAAGGAGCAATGAAGACCAAAAAGTACAGCCAATTTACGAAAAAAATGCAAATTATTTAGAATCATATGAGTGTTTTCAGGTGCCAACTAATTTCCAGTGCTTATTTCAACCGTGTTAGCAGGTCTTTTTTTATTTATTCGTGAAGCATTGGCTGGCCAACATTTATTGCCCATTCCTTGTTTCCCAAGGGGGTTGAGAGTCACATTGCTGTGGCTCTGAAGTAACATGTAGGCCAGACCAGGTAAGAATAGCAGATTTGCTTCTCTAAAGGAGATTAGTGAATCAGATGGTTTTTTTCTAACAATCGACAATGTTTTTATGGTCATCAGTAGATTCTTAATTTCAGATATTTTTGACTGAATTTAAACTCCACCATCTGCTGTGGTGGGATTTGAACCCGAACCCCAAAAGATTAGCTGAGTTTCTGGATTAATAGTCTGGCAATAATATCACTAGGCCACTTATACCTACTATTTAAAAACATAAAAATATTGTTTTGTGCAGTTGTAATAACCCAGGAATCAGCGTCCTGTGGCTCAGTACAGAGTAATGGCACTGAATGTGTCCCCACTCCTGTTCCAATTTCCAATACTGCTTTTGCTATGAATTCTGAAAAAAAAACTAGGTTGATTTGAGTTCAGATTAGCAGGGTCACCCAGATAGTTAGCGCTGTGAACAAATCTATTAGGAAATTTAGCCTGCTGGATAGGCATATCTAACAGGCAGAAAGCTGAGCTTACTTACATCTGTACATATGGCTAATGTAAACAAATTTGCAAAGTATTGGAGGATGATTGAAATTCTGTAGAAAAGCAGACTTTACAGAAAACAGAGTCTGGCAAGTTTGCCTGAAAAAGGTTCAGAGTATTTTCTTTCTTTGTGCTCCTGGCCACGTAAGCTTATGGCTTTAGAGGAGTTGCCTGGCTTCGAAAGAGATTTATTGTGCTCTTATTTAACATTCTGGCTCAGACTACCTTTATGTATTACTTATTCTGAAAGGTAAGCAGGAAAGTAAATAAATGATTAGAAGCACACAGATGATTTTTTTTTAATTTGCCTCAAGGAAGGCTGTAAGCAAGTGCTGCACAATCTAGGCATGCATTTTGCCATATTCACAGCAGATCCAGATTTAATTTTTATTTATATAACTTGAAAAATTGAAGTTGATGGAAATCATTTGAGTGAGAGACACATAAAACTAGATCCTTCTTCTGTTTTTTTTGTTTGATTTCTTTCACCCACATTGCAATATGGGTAGCAGTGTGAAAGTAACATAAATCCCCAGCTAACTTGATTCATTCCTCTTATTAAGCTCAGACTGGATTGAAATTCTGCATCTAAAATTTATTTATTAGTCACAAGTAAGGCTTACACTAACACTGCAATGAAGTTACTATGAAATTTCATTAGTCTCCACACTCTGGCATCTGTTCGGGTCAATGCACCTAATCAGCACGTCTTTCCAACTATGGGAGGAAACTGGAGTACCCGGAGGAAATGTATACAGACAGTAGGAGAATGTGCAAACTCCACTCAGGCAGTGACCCAAGGTGGGAATCAAACATGGGTTCCTGGCACTCTGAGTAGCAATGCTAATCACTACCCAGACCTTAATATGGTTAGATGCCATAATAATAAATACTGTCACATTAGTTCATACTTATTTACAGTGTCACTAGTAAGCTTACATTAACACTGTAATGAAGTTACTGTGAAAATCCCCTAGTTGCGCCACTCCAGTGATATACTGAGGGAGAATTTAGCATGACCAATGTACTTAACCAGCATGTCTTTCGGACTGTGGGAGAAAACTGGAACACATGTAGGAAACCCACACAGACATGGGGAGAATATGCAAACTCCATTCATGCCAGGAATCGAACATAGGTCCCTGGATCTGTGAGGCAGCAGTGCCATCATGGCCAGCATCTGCAAGTTTGAAATACAAGGCTAACTTTAGGTTGTATAAATGCTAATAATGCTAATAGTAATGGGTAGTTCTAAAATTTAAGATGTTGCTGGAGAACAAGCACAGGAATAAGTTTTCACAGAACTTTGCATCTCAAATTTACAGAGTTTTCCTTCAGCCCCAAAAAATATTGCCCCTATTAGTTGTGGGATGCTGGATAAAAGAGAAAAAAAATCTGCAAGTGTATACAAACAGGCAGGGAAGATGGAATAGCCATGTTGTCTTCACATATAGACAGCATCGGGATGAAGGGAAGAATGGCATTTTCTATCCTGTAACTGTTGTATGATTCCATATGTAAGCTGATGATGACACAGTGAGGGCAATATGACAACTGGGACAATGAAACCAACAGTCTATCTCTTTAACTAACAAGACTTAAGGATTAAGAAAGCAGCAGAGGGAGAGGGTGGATTTCAGTGGGTAAATTAGAGCCAAACCGGGGATAGAAAGGGAAAGAAAGATTGAATTATTGGAGCAAAAGAAAATGAGGCAGAAAGTGAAAACACAAATAAAAGTAAGAATGTAAATTTTAAAATATTTCCCAGAAAAACTTACCATTTGCTGAGTTGAAACTTCAATTGTTCCAGAGAATTCAAGTAACATTGCAAGAATTTGAACCTTGTCATTAAACGAGCCTTTATGTTGGTAAGTTCCTAACCTAACTTCCAGAGTTTGATTTTTATTTGCTCTGCAAATTCAGAAATTTATTGAAATTAATGTGGAGGTTGACAGTGAGTTGCCAATTTCATTGGTTTAAAAACAGAATTACGTAAATTGTAAATAATTTGTAGCAATTCACAATGGAAGAAGATCTCTTCATCACAAGTTGCTGAATGATTTACAGGTTAATAGCAAAATGCTTGTTAGACATTTTGTTAACAAATTCTGGCACAACATTGTTCTTTTATGATAGGCTAACTACACATTCTGAAAGATGTGCTGGTTAGGTGCATTGACCCAAAAAAGCACCTGAGCATGCTGATTAGGGGAATTTCACAGTAATTTCCTTGCAGTGTTAATGCAAACCTTTGTGGTGACTAATAAATAAAAACTTAAACTGAACTACTACAGTTGGTGATATTAATGGAAGGCACTCATTTCTTACATGACTTCCCTTATCTTCTATTTAATAATGTCTTTAATCTGTTCAAAAGGTAATATTTATATAGCTAAATCCAGGACGGTAGAAAATAGTGATATTACACCACTGTTTACTCAGTGTTTGAACAAAAATTATAGGCTGATATTTTGAGTGGGATTCTTTTATCTGTCTAAAATTCTTAACTGAAACTAGAGAGAATATTATTCCCTCCAGAATACTTTGCACTATGCTTGTTATTATCAAATTCATGCACTGTGGTAATCTTAAGATCACTGGATTCTAGTACAAGGTGACAGGAGCACAATGCTGCCAATATGCACCCCATTTGTTTTCTGACTTTGATGGTCAATCTGTTCTTGGTGTCCTTGGGTGTTGTTGGTTCTGACTGTTTTTAATTAAGAGAGCTTCCTGACTCATTGTTTACTTGGCAGAAAAACAAGCAGTGAATTTCCCGCAGCTTAAATATGTTCATAGAGCTGGCTAGAAATATCTAGATTTTGCTTTGAAGAATTGCCGGTACCCAGGCTTCTCTGTCTGCATCCCAGTTAAGAAACATACACTTCCATCATCCCATACTCCTCACTTAAATGCCAGCTGCTTTTTCTTGCATTGGAAGAAGGGGCGATGTGTTATGCTTCATAGAGTGGTAATCTTTAAATTGATGCATTTCTGCGTTGTGGAAGTTTATCTTTTCTATGCTACATGATACAATGGTATATCATAAAAATTTCATATCTTATACTTGGAACTATGAAGTACTCATACCTTGGACTTGATTTTGCAGTCAGCAACAAAACAACAGCACTTGCTGTTTATGCCAAAAGTTTCTCATAAAAACCAACAGTCTACCTCTTTAACCAGCAAGACTTAAGGATTAAGAAAGCAGCAGAGCGGGAGGGTGGATTTGAGTGGGTAAATTAGAGCCAAACCGGGGACAGAAAGGGAAATAGAAAGAGAAAGAAAGATTGAATTATGGGAGCAAAAGAAAATGAGGCAGAAAGTGAAAACACAAATAAAAGTAAGAATGTAAATTTTAAAATATTTCCCAGAAAAACTTACCATTTGCTGAGTTGAAACTTCAATTGTTCCAGAGAATTCAAGTAACATTGCAAGAATTTGAACCTTGTCATTAAACGAGCCTTTATGTTGGTAAGTTCCTAACCTAACTTCCAGAGTTTGATTTTTATTTGCTCTGCAAATTCAGAAATTTATTGAAATTAATGTGGAGGTTGACAGTGAGTTGCCAATTTCATTAGTTTAAAAGCAGAATTATGTAAATTGTAAATTTACAATTTACAAATTAAATTTCTCAGTGGTAATTTGGATCTGGCACCACATCAAAGAGCAATGGTATCAGCAAACAGGGAAAACAGCCAATCACATTGAGGTATTCTCATGGCTAGCAATTCAGGAAGTTCCTCATTAAAAATCTTGTGATCTTTGTTTGTGGACATCCACTTTCTCAGTGTAATTTAGATCTGGCGCTTAATGAAAGAGATCTCCAAGCTCCAAGTGTAGAGTATAGGGCTAATGGTAGGACTCTTAATAGTGTTGAAGAACAGAGGGATCTTGGAGTATATGTGCATTGATCCCTGAAAGTTGGCAATCAAGTCGATAAGGTTGTTAAGAAGGCATACGGAGTCTTAGCTTTTATTGGTAGAGGGATTGAATTTCGGAACCGCAACGTCATGTTGCAACTGTACAAAACTCTAGTGCGGCCGCACTTGGGAGTATTGTGTGCAGTTCTGGTCCCCACATTATAAGAAAGATGTGGAGGCATTGGAGAGGGTACAGAGGAGGTTTACCAGGATGTTGCCTGGTAAGGAGGGCAGGTCTTATGAAGAGAGGCTGAGGGATTTGAGGTTGTTTTCGTTAGAAAGAAGGCGCTAAGAGGAGACCTTATTGAAACATATAAGATGATTAGAGGTTTAGATAGGGTGGACAGTGATAGCCTTTTTCCTAGGATGGAGAAAGCTAGCACGAGGGGACATAGCTTTAAATTAAGGGGTGGTAGTTATAGGATGGATGTCAGAGGTAGGTTCTTTACCCAGATGGTGGTAAGGGTATGGAATGCCCTGCCTGCTGCAGTTGTAGATGCGCCAAGTTTGGTGGCGTTTAAGAGGTTAGTAGATAAGTTTATGGATGAAAAGGGAATGGTTTAGGTTAGAGGGTCATTGCTTTTTCCTAATTGGTCGGCGTAACATCAAGAGCCAAAGGGCCTGTTCTGCGCTGTAATGTTCTATGTTCTGTGTTCTCTTCCAAGGGTTCTTATACAGCCTAAAAATGGAAGTTTTATTGATTCTTTGATTGTTTTGGGATTACCCTCCTGGGGCGCTCAACAATGCATCTTCTGGATTATCACAGAATCATTGAAAATAACTTTTGAATTTTCACTGAAGTTCCCGTCTGTTTTCAGTGGAGTAATGAAGACAAACGCTGACAGCCTAACTGTCATTACCACTGCAAAATCAGGCATGGTCCAGATTTTTGCATCAGTGTTGAAGTGATGGTACTTATCACTGACCTTGTCTTAAAGTATCTACTCTGGTAATATGATGGTGGAGACGAGAATTTCACTTGAAGCCAAGAAGCCTTGTGGTCTCAGCCCTGGCTTGGCTCTGCAATGTTCTTTAACACCAGCATAAAAAAAGAGATTACTTGGTATGATAAATAAAAATCAAATACAATGAATGTCAAAACTAAGCTGTTGCAGAACCTATCATATGCAAGTAAACAGGGTTTTATATTAAAACAAGTTTAAAAAAACAGACACACATAATATAGAAATAATTTTTTTTCCGAGCGAGATAAATTTGAGCAGAATCATTTGAAATCCCTCTCTCAATATTTTGGAAGTTGAAATATTGGTCTCCTCATCAGGCTGAATTTTTAAAGAAATGTTTTGAATTGGCTCTGGAGATTCTTTTCACCTTGAAGCACCAGCCCTAAAATATTGCTGGGATAACCTCATTACCTTTTTATATTCATTCATGAGAAGAGGCATCATTGGCTGGGCCAGCATTTATTGTCCATCCCTGACAGCATTTAAGAGCCAACTACATTGCAATAGCTTTGGAGTCACATGTAGGTCACACCAGGTAAGGACAGCCGATTTCCTTCCCTAAAGGGCATTAGTGGACCAGATGCATTTTTACAACATTTGACAATGATCTTTTGATTCCAGATTTTTATTGAATTCAAATTTCACCATCAGCCATGGAGGGATTCAAACCCAGGTTCCCAGAGCATTATCCTGGATCTCGAGATTGCTAGTTCAACAACAATACTAATACACCACTGCTTCCACTGTTAGCACATAGTCTTCCCGTTGATGTTGATGAGTGAACACTCTAGAACAGTGCAGAATGGCCCAAATAGCACTCAGATTTCTGCACTCAAGTGTGCACATATGTGCACTGCTGAAGTTGCAGACCCTGTCAGCAGTGTATACCACCAGCCTCACTGCCATTAGCACTGCAAATTCTATACCAATATATTGACAAAGTTTCATTTATAAGAATATAAATCTTCAAATAGAGTACATTGAGCATCCTCAATTATCGGTAAATTATAGCTGGCTGAATGCTATCCTTACATAAATTCTCTTCCAGTATTCTCCGAATGACGAACTTAGTTGAATGTCTAAAGATTCTGTATAATATTTCCAGTGGAAGTATTCCAAGTATATATAAGCACAGCATAATCTTCATTTTCACACTACTTTAAAATAAAGAGAACACATAAGCTACTGTCATAATTCCAGATCATCCCATTAATTCTACCCATATGTGAGTTTAGTATGAAATTACAGAGTGTGAACAATTTTGATTACGTGGTAGACAAAAGCACCTGCCAACTATATCTATGGAGAATTAGAGAAAACACATCTTCAATTAGTTTGGTTTCCATATGTTAGTTCAGATTTGCTCCAATTTATCTTGTGGACTATTATATGTCAACACATTTCTGCAAGCATAATAAATAGCAGACCATTATATAGAGGCTAGCCTCCTGCATCTCTTCTTTCTTTAACATAGATTTTGAATACCTGCATTTCCCTGAATTCAATAAAGCTACGAACCCAGTTGATGTTATAACCAGAAGGGAAGATCCCAGAGTGGCACCCTGGCTTAAACGGCCGTATGTTTCATTTTTTTAAAAAATCAAATGTGAAGGAATAGGGTCTGACCACCACTGATTAGTGTTAACAACAGGAAAGTAAATGATTAAACCTAGAAAAAAATGGGTCATAATATAATACTCCTTTACTCCTCTCATCCTCAGGCTTAACAAATTATACACAAGTTTTGCATCCAATTAATATGGATGACAAACTATATTTGAAGCCACAATGGTCTCATTAGCACACAAAGTTAGTGTTTGCGGATTTCTCTGCAGAATTGCCCCAGATGATTGTCACATGAATGTTTCCAAATTCCACTCCCAAAATATGTTTTAAATTCTTCTTTTGTTACAATACTTTCTCTTACTCTATCCTAGATTAGACAAACCATGCCCTCAGGTATCAGCACACCATGAGCGCAATGGGCTAGCCTTGTTGCTTGACCATTGACTCTCCCCTGCCAGGCTCTTTGTGTTAGTGTTCTTATAACTCTTGGCAACCGGCTAATGAACTGATCAAAAAAAAATGGCATTGTTCAATTAGGCCAGTCAGATAGAGCCAGTACAGAGAGGGTCAGGATCCTCTAGACCTCATGTTCAAGCCTTATTACACGCAGCCCACGTTCCAATGCCAATACAAGGAAACACCAGCTCCAAAAAGTCTAAAGTTTATTTATTTGTCACGAGTAAGGCTCACATTAATATTGCAATGAAGTTGCTGTGAAATTCCCCTAGTCACCACAGTCTGGCACCTGTTCGGATCAATGAACCTAACCAGCACATCTTTCAGAATGTGGGAGGAAACTGGACCACTTGGAGGAAACCCATGCAGACATAGGGAGAACATGCAAACTCCACACAGACAGTGACCCACGTCAGGAATCGAACATAGGTCCCTGGCATGGTGAAGCAGCTGTGCTAACCACTGTGCTACCATACTATTTCTATAAACAACTTCTTCAGCTCTTTTGTTTGGGAACAAACGATGACATGGTTTAATATGTTTCAGGCCAACTTGGCCACAGGTAATCCCAGCAACTTAAAAAAAACAACTTTGATCAAAATCAGTTTTGTCTGCTTGAAGAACTTTCAGCATATTAAAAGTTAAATCTCTGCAGGCCATTTAACCACAGAAATCTGTTTGCTCCATGCTAATTGTGTGATACTATGAACATCAATCAGCAACATGTACAGTATTGCAACAGTGGATCCAGACCCAAACCATTGACTCTATTCTCCCCCCATAAATGCTGTCAGAACTGCTGAGATTTTCCAGCATCTTCTGCTTTTGTTTCATTCCAGCATCTTCAGTATTTTGCTTTCATCCTACAATATTACCTTGACTATTATCTCACAGATTCTTTTTTTAAGATTAATTAAAGTTCTGACATCAATTATCCACTTCACAATTAGTGAAAATACTTTCTCCATCTCTGTTGTCCTTAACTATTCAATTTCAATCAAACCACCCTTTGACTATCTAAATTCTAGGGGATACAACACTAGTTTGTTTAATTTTTTCGATAACTTGGCCCTTGGTGTTCTGGTAACATTCTGGCAAATTCTAGGGATAGGGATCATAACTCTGTCTCCTTTACACTAGCATTGAAAAGAAATAGGATCAGGCAAATTAGGCAAGTGTTCGTCTGGGGTAAGGGGAAATATGAAGCCATCAGGAAGGAAATTAGACGAGTAAGTTGCAAGGAAGTGTTCTTGGAAAAAAATACAAAATAAGGTGGCAGATTTTCAAGAAATGTTTGTCTAGAGTTCTGCATGATAACATTCCAATGAGGGAGGTTTTGGTAGGTTATGGTAACCGTGGTGCATGAAAGTTGTAATGAACCTAATCAAAAAGAAAAGTGTACAAACGGTTCAGAAAGCTAGAAGATGTTAGGGATCTAGAGTAGTATACAGCTTATTGGAAGGAACTTAGAAGCAAATTAGGAGAGCCAGAAGGGGTCACATGAAGGCCTTGGCAGGTAAGATTAAAGAGAACTCTAAGGCGTTCTACAAATATGTGAAGAGTAAAAGGATGAGATATGAAGGAATAGGAACTATAAAATGTGAAGGTGGGAAAGTTTGTACAGAACCGGTAGAAATAGCAGAAGTGCTTAATGAATACTTTACCTCGGTCTTCACAGTTGAAAAAGACCTTGGTGGTTGTACTGCAGGCTTACAGCGGACTGAAAAGATTGAGTATGTGGACATTAAGAAAGAGGATGTGTTGGAAGTTTTGAATAGCATCAAGATAGATAAATCGCCTGGACCAGATGGGATGTACCCCAGGTTACTGTGGGAGGCCAGGGAAGAGATTGCAGAACTCTGGCAATGATCTTTGCATCATCAATGGAGACAGGAAAAGTTCTAGAGGATTGGAAGATTGTGAATGTGGTTCCTATATTTAAGAAACGGAATAGAGATAGCCCAGGAAATTACCGACCAGTGAATCTAACCTCAGTGGTAGGTAAGTTATGGAGAAGATTCTGAGGGACAGGATTTATGAACATTTAGAGAAGTTTAGTACGTTAAATAGTAATCAGCACGGCTTTGTCAAAGGCAGATTGTGCCTTACAACCCTGGTTGAATTCTTTGAAAATGTGACTAAATACGTTGACGAAGAAAGAGTGGTAGATGTGACATATATGGACTTCAGCAAGGTGTTCGATAAGATCCTCCATGCAAGCCTTCTTGAGAAAGTGAGAGGGCATGGGATCCAAGAAGCAGTTGCCTTGTGGATCCAGAACTGGCTTGCCTGCAGAAGGCAGAGTGTGGTTGTAGATGGGTCTTTTTCTGCACAGAGGTTGGTCATCAGTGGAATGCCCCAGGGATCTGTTCTGGGACCCTTACTATTTATAATTTTCATAAATGACCTTGATGAGGAAGTGGAGGGATGGGTTGGTAAGTTTGCTAATGACATGAAGGTTGGTGTTGTGTATAGTTTGAAGGGATGTCAGAAATTGCAGCGTGACATAGATGCAAGGCTGGGCAGAGAAGTGGCAGATGGACTTCAACCTGGATAAATATGTAGTGGTTCATTTTGGCAGGTCAAATGGGATGAAGGAATATAATATCAAGGGTAAGACTCTTAGCAATGTAGAGGATCAGAAGGACCTTGGGGTCCAAGTCCATAGGACTCTTAAAACAGTCTTGCAAATAGCGGATGTAGTTAAGAAGGTGTATGGTGTACTGGCCTTCATCAATCGAGGGATTGAGTTTAGGAGTTGGGAGATAATGTTGCAGCTTTATAAGACCCAGTCAGACCTCTCTTGGAACACTGTGCTCAGTTCTAGTCGCCTCATTACAGGAAGGATGCGGAAGCTATTGAAAGGGTACAGAGAAGATTTACAAGGATGTTGCCTGGATTGGATGGCATGCCTTATGAGGATAGGTTGAGAGAGCTAGGTCTTTTCTCCTGAGAGAGACGAAGGATCAGAGGTGACCTGATAGAAGTGTATAAGATGTTCAGAGGTATAGATTGGGTGGATTCTTAGAGGCTTTTTCCAAGGGTTGGAACGGTCACTATGGATACAGGTTTAAGGTGCTGGGGAGTAGGTACAGAGGAAATATCAGGAGTAAGTTTTTCACTCAGAGAAAGGTTGGTGAGTGAAATTGGCTGCCGTTGGCAATGATGGAAACAAATTCGATAAGGTCTTTCAAGTGACTTCTGGATTAGCACATGGGATTTAATAGAATTGAGGGTTATAGGTAAGCCTAATTGGTATGGATATCATCAGCACAACTTATAGGCTGAAGGGCCTGTTTGTGTTGTAGTTGTTCTGTGTGCTAAATCTGGACTGCACTCCCTCAGAGGCTAGTGTATCCTTCCTAAGGTGTGGTGACCAAAACTGCTCATTATGCTACAGTTGTGATCTGAACATGGTTTTGTAATCAAGTCTAGTAGGTATCAAGACCATCAATCCATTAGTCTTTTTAATTATTTCTTGGACCTGTTCATGAGATTTTAGTGATGTACATTCTTAAGCCCCCACATCTTTGGACCCGTACTATTTCTAGCTTTTCCTCATTCAAAAAGTACTGTATTCTATCCTTTTTAAATCCAAAATAGACCTAATTTGTTTACATTGAAATTAATTTGCTATAGGTTTGTCCATTCACTTAATAAGTCAGTACTTTTTTTCAATTGGTTTCTATCTAAACTGCAAACAGGACCACCTTTTGTGTCATTGACAAATTTGGATATGGAGCTTTTTGCCTTATTATCAAAACCTTTAATGAATACAGAAAAGAAAGATTTTTGTGAGAAACCACTAATCACATTCTGCCATTCCCTACTCTTTACTCTTACTTAGCTAATTTCCTAATCAGGTCTATAATTTACCTATAATTTCATGAGCTTCAACTATATATTTGTCTGCTATTACAGTTGCATTGTCAAAAAAAAAATCAGTCAGGTTTGCTAGCTGAAACATATCCTTTAAAATTCAAGTTGGCTTCTTTTGATCACCTGAAAATCATGTCCAATTACCCTATCTTTTATTTTAAACGAGCAATTTTACATCAATGGTCCAGAATTCTCTGGTTTTCCTCACTAGCTAATCCTTTAAAATGTTGGGGAGCTCTGAAAAATTTTTCTTTTAAGAGGGATGAATCTTTTTGATAATGCTCCTAGATTTCAACACAAGTCTGTTCATTGTTGCCATTGATTTATCTGAGGATAAGAATTCAAAATACATGGCGGGCAATCCTCAACTGCATATAATCCACAGAAAAATGTAAGGAAGGTCACATCTTAGCTTACATTATGGCTCTTGCATAATCCAAATGGGGCTGAACAATTGCAGGAAGAGGTGTTTCAATGACAGTGGAAAATAATGCAGCGTTTGATTGGAGCGGCAGTGCATGTTAAAGAGACAGAATCTGAGATTTCTTGCACCCAGCTTCCTGAAGTCGCTATCTGACATTGAAGGAGGGATTATTGTTGTTGCATCAGTTCACCAGACTCTATATCACTTTGCTGTGTTCTGTCCCATTATTGTTTAAGATCTGACCTGTTACAGTGGTGTCATCAGCAAACTTGAAATGGAGTTGGAGTGGAATTTGGCCAATCATAAGGGTATAAGGAGGTATGTAAGGGGTTGAGGCCACTGGTGCCTTGCGGGGCACCAATGTTCAAGTTAATCACTGTGCAGGTATCATTATGTATCCTAATTGATTGCAGTCTGTGGGTTAGGTAGTCTAGGACCCTGTGGAAGAAAGAGGCATATGATTTCCTCCATTTCACAATGGCTGATGGGAGGTTAGTAGTACAATCCCAACACTGTGATTGTACTGCTCCTTTTTCTGAGTTTTACTCATAAGGTCTCACTACATGATCCGACCAAGGTTTCCTTTTCTCTGTATAATTGTGCCATTCTCCCTAATCAGTAAAGCATCACTGCCACCTCTTTTGTCACCCTCTCTATCTTGCCTGAAGCATCTAAATCCTGGAACGCTAAGCAGCCAGTCTGCCCTTCTCTCATCCAAATCATTGTAATTGCCAAATCATCATAATTCCAATATTGTCATCCCGCCTTGAGTGAGACATGATTGGCAGGTGAAGGCCCGGCTTAAAGAACACTTGCTTCTGGAAAGGCAAAGCGGAAGAAAAATGTCATTTCTATGGGGTCGGCTTCACTGTAAAAAAGAAATTGGTTGGACATCTCAAAAAACTCTCCTGTGGGGTGAATGAATGTTTCATCACAGAGGATTTTCTCTACTGTCCAGCAGGGGAAAGGTCATCACAAGAATTCTCAACACCTCCCAGTGGCTGAATTGCTCCTTCCAGAGTTTTTGTGTGTTTTCTCCATCAAGAGGCACAACGGACACGATCTCCAGCGTGTGACAAATCCAGGAAAAGTGTTGGGAGCAGCGACAACCTCTGTACATAGTGTTTTGCAAAAACTGTGAGTAATTGTAGAACATCACTCTCGAATTCAACTACCTCCAGAAACTCGTCACTGTTCTCTGCCTACCCTATGGGGACATATAAGCTGTGATCTCCACCCATGGAACCATGACAGGCCCAGTATGAGTATAGATTGGATCAAACAGGACAGTATTATCACACCAACATTCTTCTTCAACTTTTTTGAAGCAACACTCCCCCAATTCCCTTGAAGCTCCCTGATGGAGTGGAGTTAATCTAGCAGACAAGCGGAAACTGTTCAACCCCTGATGCCTCCAGGCCAGAACCAGGGTGATTCCAACTTCTGTCATTGAGCTGCAGTACGCAGATGATACCTGTGTGTGATCACACTCAGAGGCTGGGCTACAAACCATCATTGCTGCATTGACAATGGCAGATGAGAAAATGGGCGTGGACAGACATTGAAGATAAAATCCAAATAAGGTCTTCAATGCACAAATCTTCAGATGCTTGATGAACCGAGTGTTCGAAACCAGCACTAAGCTCATGGTCTACAAAGCAGCTGTGGTTCCTGCCCTTCTGTATGCTGAAGAAAAACATATTATACAGAGGCAGTTCAAATCTCTGGAGAGATATCACCAATGTTGTCTCTGTAAAAATTTACAAATCGACTGGCAGGATAGGTGTATCAATGTGACTGCCCTCTTCCACGCCAATATCTGTAACATCGAGGCATTGGTCAACTCAACCAACTGCGATGGGTGAGCAACATTGTTTGCACATCTGACACAAGACTCCTAAAACAAGTGCTTTACTCCGAGCTAATAGTGAATAATCCCTAGGAAGGCAGAGGAAATACTAAAAGGACACTCTGAAAACCTCCCTAAATAAATGCAACATACACATCAATGCAAGGAATTGCTTGCCTTGGAACCAAAATGCCAATCACCTCAAGTATCACCGGGTGGAGCATGCAGAGGCCAAGTGTGAACAGCTGAAAGAAAGCACAGAGTCCAGAGCATTCCATCCATCCATCACACCAAACATTACCTTTCAAACTTGTGGCAGAATCTGCGGTTCCAGATTTGGACTATTCAGCCACTGCAGAACCCACCTTCCCAGAGTGGAAGTAAGACATTCTCAACCCTGAGGGACTGCTAAAGAACAAGATATCAATGATTTGAATGAGGGAAATGCATTGCAAGACACAAAAATAGGTGGGAAGACAAATAATGAGGACGACACAAATAGTATACAGAGCAATACAGGCAAGTTAAGTGAATGGCCAGAAACTTGGCAGCTGGAATATCATGCAGGAAAATGTAATGTTATGCATTTTGTAGGGAGAATAAAGGAGTTAAATATTATTTAAACAGAGAAAAACTGCAGAAAACTGCAGCACAGAAGGATGAGGCGGTCTTCATGCATAAATCACAAAATGCCAGCTGACAAGTTTTTGATTTGATTTATTCTTATCACATGTATTGGTAAACAGTGAAAAGTATTGTTTCTTGCATGCTATACAAAGCATAATGTTCATAGAGAACAAAAGAATGAGAACATAGTATTACACTCATGACTAGGATGTAGAGAAAGATCAACTTGGTGCGAGGTAGATCCATTCAAAAGTCTGACAGCAGCAGAGGAGAAGCTGTTCCTGAGTCAGTTGGTTACATGACCTCAGACTTTTGTATCTTTTTCGTGACAGAACAAGATGGAAGGGAGAATGTCCAGGATGCATGGGGTCCTTAATTATGCTGGCTGCTTTTCTGAGGCAGTGGGAAGTGTGGACGGAGTCAATGGAGGGAGTCTGATGTATGTGATGGACTGGGCTTCACTCACAATCCTTTTTAGTTTCTTGCAGTCTTGGGCAGAGCAGGAGCCATACCAAACTGTGATACAATCAGAAAGAATGCTTTCTATGGTGCATCTGTAAAAGTTAGTGAGAGTCGCAGCTGACATTTTCTTGGTCTTCTGAGAAAGTAGAGGCGCTTGTGGGCTTTCTTAATTATAAGGGGACCAGGACAGGTTGCTGGTGATTTGAACACCTAAAAACGTGAAGTTCTTGACCATTTCTATGTTGTTCCATTATTATAGACAGTGGCATGTTAATTTAGCAGGTAATAGGGAAGGCAAGTGGAATGTTGACCTTTATTTCAAAGGGAATGGAGGGTAAAAATAGGGAAGTTTTGTTAAAACTATTCAAAGCAGTAATTAGAATACACTTGGAATACTGTGAACAATTTTGGTTCCCACATCTAAGGAAATTGACATTGAAGGTAGTCTAGGGAAAGTCCACTAGGTTGATGCTGGATATGGAGGAATTTTCTTTTCAGGAGAGGTTGAATAGTTTGGTGCTGGACTCATTGAAGTTTAGAAGAATGACAGGTGAGCTGATTGAGTTACGTAGGATTCTCAGGGGGCTTGACAAGGTGATTGTTGAGAGGCCGTTTTCCCTTGTGGGACCAGGGGGCATAATTGCAGAGTAAAGGGTCACCCATTTAAGATAGATAAGGAGGAATTTCTTCACTCAGGTGATAGTAAATCTGTGGAATTCTTCACTGTAGAGGCTGGGGTAAATGTGTTCAAGGCAGATTTTTAATCAGTAAGGGAATCAAGAGTTATGGGGATAAAGTGGGAAAGTAAATTGAGGATCTTTATATCCGATCAGTCATAATCTCATTGAATGGCACACTAGATTCAATGGGCCAAATGGCCTACTTCTACAATTTATATTCCTTCTACTCTTCAAAGAAAGCAGCGGGTATTCAGAGGATCCTTTAGATTCCACTTGGTTCCGTACCAAATCTTGCACCAGTTTTTCCAAGCAAGATGCTTGGATGTTGAAAATGGCAATATTCTTATAATTTACATTTCCAAATTACCTTGTGTACTTGCTTATGAGTTTTCACGTTCTTTGAGGAACACAAAGATTTTGCTGGAATACAATAGGTCTGATACTATTTCCATACTGAGATTGTTGACCCAATAACAAACATTTTATTTTATAATCAGTGAATTTACATTCCAAATTGCTGTTGCCCTGAACCAATTTTTCTTTATTTTCAAACATTTTATCTTATGTAACAATGGGCTTTTATTTTAGCTGGTTCCCAAACTGACTTAAAACTCCATTTAAATATTTTCAAGATCATAATACTACAATATGTACATGTTACAGCAAGGTGTATTGTTTCAGTTTATTGACCCTAAACAGTTTCCAATACAAGATCTTTTATTTTGTTTACCAAGTCTGTAAACAAGCATTTTCTTTCCAATTCTACACACACCTCCCTTTGAACGCTAATCTGGCAAATTTTTTTCTGTAGACTAACAACTATAAGCTAAACATGTAAGGTACACTTTTTGTTAGCTTTTACTAAATACAAGCTACAGAGGTTGAAGTATTTTAGTCTTTGCCCCACTGAATTATAAAAATATACTAGTTCTGAGTTAAGGAAACACTAGCTAAACAGAGCTCATGTCTCTTTCAAGGTAAGGTACAGAACATAACAGAAAACATCTGGACAGTATCTGAAATACTATTTTTGCAGGCTTGAATCCAAGTACAGTCAGTCGGGCTTAAATACCAAAGGCAAGGTAGATCAATCATCAGAATGTTTCCTGAACTGAAATGGTGTTTATTGGATTGGCTTGATTCTGCTAAGATTCTGCTTTTTGGTTTCCTTCCTCTTCAGCAACCATATCCGCCTCTTCCGGCTGCTGAGACGCAGCTTGCTCATCGGGGTCTCCTGGCAGGATATTATTGATGGTCTGTAGAAGCTCCTCAATCTGTTCTTCTGTTAGTCTCTCTTCACTCTCTTCTACCATCTGAAACATTGTGATGGATAACTTGACATTTATGAACGCAAATGATTAAATTTGATCCAATTGCACAAAAAGAAATGAATAAAGCATCAACTTATGAAGAGTTTCTACATACTCCACCTGGCATTAGGGAGTCCCAAGAAACATATACATCTAAAAGTTGACTATCTCTTTTGATTTGATTAGATTTATTATTGTCACATATATTAGTATACAGTGAAAAATATTATTTGTTGCAGTATTGGTTCTAGGGCAGCATGGTGGCACAGTAGTTAGCATATGCTGCCTCATAACGCTGGAGATCCGAGTTCGATTCCCAGCTTGGGTCACTGTTTGTGTGGAGTCTGTATGTTCTCCCTGTGTTTGCGTGGGTTTCCTCCAGGGACTGCACAAGGCCCTGGACAACTACAGCAAGACATTGTTACTCCTATACTCAAATTCTTTTGCTATGAAGACCAGCATGCCATTGGCTTTCCTCACTGCCTCTTGTACCTGCATGCCAACCTTCATCAACTATTCCAATATGAGCCCTAAGTTATATTGAACTTCCCCCTTTCCTAAATTGTCGCCATTCAGATAATCTTCCTTCCTGTTTTTGCCAAAGTAGATAACCTTATACTTATCTACATTATATATAGCATTTGCCAAGTATTTGCCCACTTAGCCAGCCTGTCCAAGTCACCCTGCAGCCTATTAGCATCCTCCTCACAGCACACATTGTTACTCAGTTTTGTCATTTGCAAATTTGGAGAGTAAACTTGCAAGTAACATAAAAGTGGACTGTAAAAACTTCCACAAGTATATAAAAAGGAAAAGATTAGTGAAGACAAATGTAGGTCTTTGGCACTCCAAAACAGGAAAATCTTTAATAATAGAGAACTAGGAAATGGCAGAGCAATTAAACAACTACTATAGTTTTGCCTTCACAGAGGAAGATACAATTAACTTCCCAGAAATACTAAGGAGTCAGGGATGTAGGGAATAGGAATTGAAAGAATTAGCATTTCAAGAGAAATACTGCTGGAGAAATTAATGAGACTAAAAGCCAGGGCCAGAAATTCCCAGGGCCTGATAATCCACATTCCAGGATACTAAAGGAAATGCCCATGATAATAATGGGTGCGTTAGCTGTCATTTTCCAGAAATCTGTAGATTTAGAAAAGTCCTAGCAGATTGAACAGTGGCCAACATAACCCCAATATTTTAAAAAGGAGGGAGGAAGAGAGGAATTACATAGCCTATCAGTATTAGGGAAAATGTTAGAGTCTATTATAAAAGATGTGATAACAAGACATTTAGAAAACATCGATGGGTTTAACTAAAGTCAGTATGGATTTATGACAGGGAAATTCTGTTGGATAAATATACTGAAATTTTTTTAAGGATATAACTTGTAGGATAATGGTGAACCAGTGGATGTGGTGCATTTGGATTTTTACTGCTGTGTCAAGAGCAAATGTGGGGTGTATTTAGGGGGGTGCTGATTGCACTAAGCTGAGGATTGAATATCACAAAATGATCATCAATAAATCTGAAAGAAAACAGATCAGTATAGAATGCACGTGAACTCAAAGCAGGTGCTGAGAAAGGAGATATGACTGTAAAAATAACTCTTGGCAAAGAGACGCAAGCAAGGCAATGGAATATCAGTGGTGATGTCTAGGATAAAATAAACATATGTAAATTATGAAGGACTGACAAAGAGAATTTCTTGAAAGCTGAAGTTCCTGGAAGAGAAGTATCCTTATATAAAACAGTAAAATGAAAGAAAAACAGCTAATTCTGGAAATTCTGGAATAGGCTTTCTATAAAAAGGAAAGAGGGGATCAAGTTTCAGCTATAACCTTTCCTTGGAACTGAAAACTAAAACACATCTCAAAAAGTTTGAATGGTGGCATGAAGAGAAGAAGCACAAGAGACTCCACTGTGACAGACAAAGTTAATGGACTTACTGATATTACAATCTGAACAGTGTTCAATAGAGCAGGCAAAAGTTAGGAAAATGCCTTCGTCCAGTACTTGGGAGAAATAAAATTTTATTCTGATGAGTAAATAAATGGTTTGTAGACAAGAAATGAAAGGCTTGCAAACATAACGGTGAACTTCTCTGGCCTCCCAGCCATGTCTTTCTTGGTGGTGGAAGGTTGCGCATCATTCATTGGCAGTGGGAATTTCTGGTCCCATCGCTGTCAACGGGATTTCCCATCGATGGCACTCTAAGCTGCCAGAAAACCATGGGTGGGGGTGGACTGCCAGCCGGACCAGAAAATCCTCTTGGTGTGAACGACTGGAGAATTCCAGTAAATGTCATAAATTATGTTGAATCATTACCAAATTGTGTTCAAAAATTAAAGCTTGAATTTCACAATAGCTTGAAGGAATCCTCTTGAAGACTCACTCCCTGAGATGGTTAACCAACTGCCACGTCTTCATAAACACTGAGACTGTTCAGTCTGTCTATTGTTTACACAAACTAGAATATTTACATTGCTTAAGTATGGGCCATACGGAAGCTGTGATTAAAATGGGAAACTTTGCTGACAATGCCAAAAGATTCCAGCAGCAGTCAGATACTGCATTTGTTATCATTTTCGATGCACTCAAAGAATAACACAACTTTTGAATCTGTGCAGCTTTCTAAAACTTTGAACTGAAAGGTCAATAACTGGCTTATGTTCAGTGACTTTCAAGTGGAAAAACAAATATATAATAGTATTTAAATTGTAGGAAAGCCAACTTAATTTTCTGAAAACAATAAGAAAATTTTAGAAATCAGATGGAAGACTTCCCATGGAAGACTTCTGCAGAAAATGCAGATGTATGGGATAGAGGGTGATTTAGCTAATTGGGTTAGGAATTGGCTAGCAGATAGAAGACAGAGGGTGGTGGTTGATGGAGATATTCATCGTGGAGTTCGGTGACAAGTGGTGTACCTCAGGGGTCTGTTTTGGGGCCCCTGCTGTTTGTAATTTTTATAAATGATCTGGATGAGGGTATTGAAGGATGGATTAGTAAATTTGCAGATGACACTAAAGTCGGTGGAGTGGTAGATAGTGAAGAGGGGTGTTATAGTTTGCAGAGAGACTTGGACAAGTTGCAGAGCTGGGCCGAGAGGTGGCAAATGGAGTTTAATGTGGAAAAGTGTGAGGTAATGCACTTTGGCAGGAATAATAAATGTGTAGAGTATAGGGCTAATGGTAGGATTCTTAATAGTGTTGATGAACAGAGGGATCTTGGTGTATATGTGCATAGATCCCTGAAAGTAGGCAGTCAAGTCGATAAGGTTGTTAAGAAGGCATATGGAGTCTTAGCTTTTATTGGTAGGGGGATTGAATTTCGGAGCCGCAACGTCATGTTGCAACTGTACAAAACTCTAGTGCGGCCGCACTTGGAGTATTGTGTGCAGTTCTGGTCCCCGCATTATAAGAAAGATGTGGAGGCATTGGAGAGGGTACAGAGGAGGTTTACCAGGATGTTGCCTGGTATGGAGGGCAGGTCTTATGAAGAGAGGCTGAGGGATTTGAGGTTGTTTTCGTTAGAAAGGAGGCGGCTAAGAGGGGACCTTATCGAAACATATAAGATGATTAGAGGTTTAGATAGGGTGGACAGTGATAGCCTTTTCCTAGGATGGAGAAAGCTAGCACGAGGGGACACAGCTTTAAATTAAGGGGTGATAGTTATAGGACGGATATCAGAGGTAGGTTCTTTACCCAAAGGGTGGTTCGGGAGTGGAATGCCCTGCCTGCAGCAGTTGTAGATGCGCCAAGTTTGGTGGCGTTTAAGAGGTTAGTTGATAAGTATATGGAAGAGAAGGGAATGGTTTAGTTTGGAGGGGCATTGCTTTTTATATTGGTCGGCGCAACATCGAAGGCTGAAGGGCCTGTTCTGTGCTGTAATGTTCTATGTTCTAGATCTTCTATAGCATAAATATACTTGTCAAAGTTTATATTTAGCATATATTATAAAAATCAGCAATCATATGTTATTTTTAAATGGAAAGACAAATATAACAACTAAATTGATTGTAAATTTAGCATATATCATAAAAATCAGCAATCATAGGTTATATTTTAAATGGGAAGTCAGATACAACAACTAAATTGACTGTAAATTTTTTTGCTTTTCCTTTCCTGAAAGCAGTATATTTATTCAGTATTGCCCATGCTCTGGTTTAACTAAACCTTCACCCTGTTCTTAAGCCCATACTTCCAGAGCAATGGCTGGTCAGTGTTTGAGACAAAGATCCACAGCTGATTACTGCCCTCTCTAGTTCACTTTGATGAACTGCCACTGTCACCCTAAATGATCTATTTTCGTCACAGACCAAAGAGCAATCTGTGGGCCATCCTGGTTTGTGTGGCTCAATATCACATTGAATGATCCATTTATACACAAATCCAGAGAAAATTTCACCCTGTCCTTTGGTAGCCATAGGAGCATTTTTCACAAATTGTACAATTACTTTTCCTATCTTTTGATGTGGCTAAAGAAATTTAACTTACCAGTTGTATCTCCACTGCAGTCAATGGCCTGTGATTCAACAACTGAAGCTTTTCTGCCCTGGAGGATAAACAATGAATCACCGTTATGTTTGCAAGCCTTTCATTTCTTGTTTACAAACCATTTATTTACTCATCAAAATAACATTTTATTTCCTCCAGCAGGATTATGCTCAAAATATTCAATATTTAAGTACAATGTCAAATAATTGAACAGGTAGGTTTTTTTAAAAGCACGTTTCTCCACAATCTTACTACCAATTAAAAGGAGCACAAGTGGGTATTAAACAGGACAACATTCACACGTGAATGCTTTTAATAAAATATAAATGCAAGTTGGCTTTTTTACATTCCTAACACAAGAAAAATCATGAATAAAATATATTTATTTCTGTGGAAAAATTTGAAACAAAAAAGAACATGTAAAAATGGAAGAATAATAGTATTCAAGAATCAAACATTTTCTGTGTTGAGCTTGGGATACTCAAAGACAGTCACATGAAGGCTTTGTCTTACTTTATAACCTCGTACACATCAGCATTAATCAATTTATTTTACATCTGCAAACTCCAATTTTGTAAACTCTCATTCTGAAAGTTTTAACGAGAAAAACAAAGACCGTGACAATTCCCAGCATTGTTAAGACAAACACCAAGGCTTTACATTTTAAATCAGAACTATTTATGAAGTGAACTGTAATTCACTCTGAAAATGAATAAAAAGGCATAAAATATGACTACTGTAGTAAAGTAAGAGCATGACTAATGTTATGTAACTTTTGATTTTAATGCTTATCAACAGTTTGTATGTTTCAATTCAGAAAGACCAGTAGGTATAGCTACCCAAGTCACTGTGTATTTTTGATAAATCACTGGGTGTAGCAGAAGAGTCTGGTGCTGTCTTTGTGTTTTTGACAGTACATGGTCCACAGCTGAATCATTTTAATTAGCGTCTACATTAGTTACAAACAACCCAAAGTTTAAATTCACCTATATTCAGTTGCTGCAATTTCTATTGGAAAATCATCATGACCCAGTAAATTATGTTCCAAACCCTGAGAGTGTTGCGCTGGTGTCATGGTTAAACATGTTTCAACATAATGTACAAAATTTGCAGACGATACGAAATTTTGAAGTGCTGTGAACCCTGAAAGGGTGGTGTAGAATGTCAAAAGGATAAGCATGTTTGTGGATAATGCAGCAGTTGAAATTTAATGCAAAGAAACGTGAAGGCAGAGAGACAATATAAAACGAAAGGTACAATTCTAAAGAGGGGCAGAATCCTAGATTTAGGTTAAAAGCAAATTACTGTGAAGGTTGGAACCTGAAACCAAAAGAGAAAATACTGGAAAATCTCAGTAGGTCTGGCAGCATTGTAAGAAGAGAAAAGAGCTGTTGTTTTGAGTCTAGATAACCCTTTGTCAAAGTTAAAGGCATAGAAAATGGAGATATTTATATATAGAGCGAGGGAATGAAAGATGAGTCAAAATCACAGAAACAAGGGCAAAGGCTGCTAATGACAGCCCATAGAGAAAATAGAAGGTGTGAATAGCCAAATTGCAGAGAAGTTGAAATCAAGAGTAGCAGCGGCGGCCGGGGCTGGGAAGGGAGGGAGGGACGGAGGGAGGGAGGGAGGGACGGAGGGAGGGAGGGGGGGATAGAGACAGAGAGAGAGAGGAGTGAGGCAAAGGTGTAAAATTGAGAAAAAGTAGGGAAGGAGAAGCCAAGGAGGAGAAAAGGTGAGGGAAAAAGGGATAAAATAGGGAGATCGAATGAGGGAAAGAATAATAAAGAAAAGTTTGTATTCAGGGAAAAAACATCATTTTTGCTACAGTATGTTGGTACAAATACAAGCTATGTCAGTTCATTTTCACAAACACTCTGTTTCACCCCCCTTGCAGGTTCCTCAACAGAAATGGAAGATGAACCTGAGGATGTTTTGTGATGTTCAGAACTTTGTCACAGAAATGATCTATCATTAATCCTTTACTTCTCAATTATTTTACATATCGGTGCCATTCTGTTTACGAGCTTCTGTTATTTAGGGCTCCTTAAATGGCCTAATTTCACCTGAATCAAATTCGGGCATCCATATATTCCACTAATGTTCAAGATGCAGTTGAACATCCTTGACTTGCAGTGTCTTTGACTAGCAGTAATGTGCTAGTTGACATGCAGCACTCACTACACTTTCAATAATTTCATCAATGCAAAAGCATTTCTTTGATATCTTCATCAAATTGTTCATTAGGATCAGGTCCTGCAGTTTCTTCTTGTTTAAAACCTGATTGCCTTCTGGACTCACATTCCTGAGTCTGGTGTTGCAGACATTTTACATTTTCATTTACCTATTGAAAGTATCTCCTTTGATGCCAAACAGAAAACCAAATCTTTTCCCAAGACTGATTTATTTTTTCTCCTCATGAATTCAGTGTGCCTTTCTTTCTATCTCTGTGAGCCTGCATTTATATGTTCATTATCTTTGGTCTTCAACTCTGTTGCTTATTGCCGTCCTTTATGTCTGCAGCCCTCCTTTGTCTGGCTACACAGCATTACATGTCTTAACTTCCTTCCTATTGCTACTGCTTCTGTGTTGGGGATTGCCAGGATTACATGGATCTTTATTTCTTATCATCTAAGACTGATCTCTGTACAATTAATACAAACACTTAAAAGTTTCTTTCAAAGATTTTTAAAACAATTAGAGATTCCAGACATCTTAAAGAAATTACAAATTTTCCTTGCTGTACTGCTTTGGGTCACATCAGGAATTTGGAAACATCTGACAATCCAAAAAATCTTTCTCATCCGAAAGGACCTAAACTTTATTTAATACTAGGTTTGTACTTATTTACAGCAATTAAGCTTTGCAGTCTTAAAAACAGAGGCTGTTAGTTTTAACACAACTTCAAATTAACAGCAGAAAATAAATCGTACATTACATGATGTGACACTTTTATCAATGCAATGAATGGTCAATTATTTAACAAATAACTCCTCTGAAATTAATAGTAGTTTTAGATTTGTGCATTATAAATAACAATTTATTTCTATTATATCCCTTTTCAGAGAAGGGCATAATTTGTAATGTTGGAAGGAAATGTCAGCCTATATGTCAGTTCTTGCTCAGCTCTAAGTACTGGATTTTTTTTTTGATGTTTTGTAATAATAACTTCCCATTCTCTGGTCCTCTCAGCTCTGCATTTTGTTTGGATATTTGCTACACACAGTCAACTTTATGCTTCCACTCAACTTATTGCAATACTCCAGTGTATTCTCCCTTTCTGTATTTATTTCTGAAATCTAGATCAACACTTTGCTTACTTTTGTTCCACTTAAAAACTCCACCCTGTTTTTTTTGCAAGTTTATACTCACATTTGTAAAGCCATGTATGGATATGTTCTAGCAGTGTATATTACAATTGGGGCCAATTTTGTCAAGTAAGGAGTGTGATGGAAACTGTAATCGTACAAGCTTTTAAGTCTTCGACTCAGTCTTAATTGCATCTGCTTAAAAGGGAAGTGATCATACCTGAGGATAAAAGTGATGGAATCTTTTTAAAGACTCAAAATTACTTTCCAACCCATGTAAAGTCACACAGGAACATGAAATATAAAGAACTGGAAAAGTCTTGGCCATGCATCCTGCTGATTCCAAAACTAATATCTCTCAATTGCCACTCCTTCAAAAATCTATCCAATGTACCCTTAAAAATGCATCTGACTCCTGTGCAATTTGTTCCAAACTCATCATCTTATGTATTAAATAATTATGAACTGTTACACATATGCTGCCTTATAATTCCATTGTTGTAGCACTTGCATGATCCATACTTCAGTCTGGCTTCAGGATAGCAAACTCACATCTTCCAAGGACTCCACAAATCAAATCACTAACATTGGGAATTTTGCACTGAATTGTGCATCCAGTGACACATGGCTTGCCTGCAAGTAGGGATCATGTCTCTCAGAGAACAGAAGTATTTAAAGACTACTTATCCATTTGCACGAGACGGCATAGAAGTCAAAGGTGGAGTTTTACCTTTTTATTGACGATTGTGGCACTGGATGGAAAAAATGATGTTGAAGTCACCAGCACCAATGCAGTTTACTCCACCTTACTGCTAGGAACTTGGTACATAGAAGTTGAAGGATCCTATGATGTCATGTTGTGGGGCAGCCTCTACAACATACTTTTTTAAAGACTGGGGCACCATTTTTAAAGGCCACCACAATGCACAAAAGTTAAAATGGAACACTATCCACCCCTGGTGCACTAGCACTTCCCCTTGATGACCCGCTCCTCCAAAGTGACTAGAACTCCACTGATGGATATGGCGCTCTGTGGGAGACCAGTCGGAATTCATGCCATGTGTTCTCATGTCAACTTTAATGGATTATCTAATGAGGGAGGGGAGGCTGGCAATAGCTCTGATTTTTTTTTATCTTCTACTTTCTTATATTTTGTTCAGTTGTAATATTTGGAGCATTTAATTTAGTCTTAATTTGTTTCTTTTACAGATGCTTTTAGTTTTAACGCATTTTTCAATTAACATGTACTTTTCAATTTTTTGAGGGAGGTAGAAGGCATGTTATAAGTTACAGGATCCTTTGTAAGTGGCATATGTTAATAATAATGTTTAGTTTAATCGGAGCCCAAAATAGCATATAATCATTGAAGTGGAATAAGATGAAAAAGGAATGCCAAGAAATTGAATAGGCATCTCAGTTCTACCTACCAAATAATTGGCTCCTATATGTTGAATAGAAATAATGGGCAGGATTTACCATACAACCTGCCCTATGTCTTGTGATGGTGGCAAGAGGTGGCCCACCATTGGCTGGCGGTGGGATCCTCCAGTTCAGCTACTGTCAATGAGGTTTCCCACTGAATGCACCCCTCACTGCCGTGAAATCCACACGAGGGGAGAATTGTCGGCAGGACCTTAAGTTCTAGCCAATACTTCAGCTAATTCCATTTGCATCTTTTGAACTCACCAGCATGTTGCAGACATAGCAATTTTGATGCGTACAATTCTAGAAATTGATATACTTACAATAGTAAGATCTCATGTTCTCTTGTGCTCAGCTGTAGTCCTCAGATGTTTCTGGTAAGTTCACTTTTGTCTAATTGAAGTCACTAATGTCAACAATAGAAGATCAAAAGAAACTACAAATGTCTTGGACAGATGTCCAACTAAATTATAAATGAATTAGAACAAGGATGTTGTTTAAATAATCTTCAAAAATATAGGATAATGCACTGCTTTTTAAAAAGCATTCCATCAATAACTTTTTATGAGCTTTTTTAGCTTTGAGTTATTTGCAATCCATCAAACAACTGAAAGTCTGCAGGCACAATGGAGAAAACTTTTTAATTGCCCACTAAATTTAATGTTTTGAAGATTTGTTCCCAGAGAGCATTATCGGAACCTTTTAGTTCAATACATTAAACCATTAATTTAATCAAAATATTACAGTGCTAATGAAAACTATGCCCACAAGAACTACATTTCACATTTGGTTAATGAAACACCATAGGAAATGTGACTAGGTTCATTATTGAAAGTAGCCTAGCCCAAAGGAAAAAAAGAGAAACACCCACTATATTTTTCCTGAATAAGTCATTGATTGTTGGAAGGAAGGAAGCTGACATCCATAGTTGAATCCCCTCATAGTTACATATATAATTTATGACCATTAAGGAAAATTCTGAGCCATGCAAAGAAGGAGTTTATCTGATCTCAGGTGTGGCTGCAGAAGGAATGTCACAACTAGCTTCCACATGCCTGTCGGAGTTCAGGGAAAAGCAGTCATTGGTTCCTGCTTATGATAAACATCACCAAAAGTGTGCAGGACTGAATGTCAGCCAGGGGCAGAATTAAACTTGCAGTTGAGTATGTTTAGTCTAAAATCCAACCTAAAGGCTTGTGACAAATGGTACACACCCTCCACTGAACTACAATCCTCAGGAATTGGGAAAACTTAAAAGGTAGTTGGGAAGGGGAAGTTTGAGAGTTAATGGTTATCTCAGAAATGCAAACATTTCCCAATTTGAACTGATCTAGAAAGATCAGAGTGAAGTACTTTAGATGCTGACAGCAAGAATTCTAATCCAGCCTGAACTGATCAAAAACATAAAAGTGAAGTACTTGTACTTTGGATGGTGGCAGCAAGACTTCCAATCTAGCTAGTGGCAGACAAGGAGCATAGGTCCGAGTTGAGTTTTACATGAAATTACCAACCAATCCATGTCCGTGTTATGTTCCATGAATATCATCCATTTTTCTTCATCTAAATCTATCATGTCCCTCTATCCCCTTCGCTCTCTTAAATCATCTATACTATTTGCTTCAATACTTTGTAGTGGCAAGTTCCACATTCACACCATAGTTTGGGTGGAGAGGTTTCTTCCAAGTTTTCTATTAGAATTCTCGGTGATCATTTTATATTGATAGCTTTTAGCTACATTCTTCTCCATAAGATAAACATTCTGTCTGTATCCACTCTCTCAAAGCATTTCATATTTTTTTAAGACTTCCATTGATTGCCCCTCTGCCTGCTTTTTTCATGAGAAAACGGGATCCATCTTTTCCTGATATAGATATGCATCCACATTTCTGGCATCAGCCTTGTCAAGCTTCTCTGCACCCATTCCAATACCCCAATATCCTTTACATAATATGAGACATTACTGTCTGCAGCACTTGTGCGGTTTCACTATGGTTCAATATATGTTTAGCATAACTTCCCTACTTTTCAAATTCTATTCCTCTGGAAATAAAACTTGAGTGTTTGCTAATCTGTGGTGCAACTTTCAGTGACTTATATACTTGTGCTCTGAGATCATTTTGTTCCTCTGTCCCTCTAGACTTCCACCGTGCAAATATGACCTCTGTTCTTTTTACCAAAATGACACTTGAATTTCATTTGTTAATGAGTGTCCATTCTGCAAATTTATTATCTGGTCCTCTAGATCCTACCAATTATGTGCCAGCCATTAATTTAGAAATGGTGTCTTTGATTCCATAATACAAACCTTTTGTGTAAATTGCAGACAGCATTGGTCCCAGCACTGATCCTTTGGGAGCATGATTAAGTTGTGCACAAATGTCTGGTGATGCTACAAGGTCAACTCAGGTATTCATATTTGCAAAGGGACCAGAATAATCATTGTAACCAAGCATGATTATGATGCCCAGATGCACAATGTTCTTAATGACAGTTCCAAATTCATATCTGCAGCTAAGTGTGACCATGCACCCTTGCTCAAAAATATGCAACAAAAACATTTGTTAGTGTTGTGTAGAAATAATGAGCTTCTTGCAAAGTATATGATGGTCATTGTCCTCGTAGCTCATTGCATCCACGTGTGTACAGGCTACTGAAGATGCACAGAAATAATGTTTCAAATACACCCTATTTTATTAGTGATCAATTCAATGCAGCAAGAATTGGCCAAATGGTTGAAATAACTACTACAGCCAGTTCTTAGCACACTTTCCACATACATAGTGAAGATCCCTTCACCTTCACAAAGACTAAACTCAACCTTACATTTTGATAGCAATGCCTATCTATCTGTTCATTTGACACTGCAAGGTCATCTACAAGCTTGCGGCTGAGCGAAGTCATTAACATTTGTGCCATGCTGGCAAATCATGACACTATAGATATGCCAGAAGTGAAATTAAGAAACAAAGGGTGGTAGCAGTTTGGAAGTTAGGGTGTAAATCAGTCACAATCTCATTGAACAGACACAAGAGAGTTGAAAGGCCTGCTCCTGATGCTATATTCATCACTTGTTCCTCAAGGCTACTAGGATTCCAAGTTATTCAACCATAAAGGGAGTCGTGACTGAGTTCAGCTCTTGATCTTGTTCTGAATCTACAAGTCTATTTTCGACCAGGTGAGAGTGACTCACAAGCAGCAGCCAGAGTTGATGCTTTTCCTGCTACTTCAGAGAATATTTTAGTATCTTTTGGAGACCTATGTCACCTTAATACTGCAACTAAGCTGTCTGAACTGTTGGGGCATATTAGATTTATGCAAAACTAAAATTCTCAAGTGAGAACTCCCATGACTTGCCTGGGCTTGCAAAATCTCACTCACTATTCTGGCTGGAGACAATACACATCTCCTTAACCTGTGCTTGGCCCTCTCTCCACTCAATGTCTGTACCTTTAAGAATTGATTATCTGTAAAGACTCAAATGCCATCCATTTGAATTTGTCATCCATTTGTAAATTGAATTGGTAACTACATATACTCTGTTGGAGAACACAACTCCTCACTTATCTCAAGAAGGAGCCTGAGACTCTGAAAGCTTGTGCTGCCAAATAAACTTGTTGAACTTTAACCTGGTGTTGTGAGACTTCTTAAGATGATAAGCATTATGGGCAAGCAATAGAATAAAGACTGGCATCATATAGGGTTTGATTTTAACCCTGAGCAAGTGAAAAGGTATTAAAAGGGTTAAAATCTCGCCAGTATACTCTTTGAATATTGCTGAAACAGAAAAGGGTGAAGTTAAAAGATATTGTGGGGAATTCATAGCTTTGTCATATAACATATCAAAACAATGAAGTAGCAAACATTAAAACAAATAGGATGTAAACAATATTGTTATATCATCAGTAGGCTGTGTCATAAAGAAAAACAAGAGAAACAAGTACCTTATCCATGGAAGGAAGTGATTAGGAAAACTCTAAAATAACCTAGAGTATACAGATAAATACATCCAGAAAAGTATTCTAGGTTAAAATATGAGAGGAAGAGGTTGTTTAAAATTGGCAAATTTAGGCCTGATGTTAGCAATTTCTTCTTCCAGAGTGATCAAGACTTGGGCTAAATTTGTAGTTAGGAAAGAGAGGAAAAAAATGAAATCGTTAAAGAATCAGCAGATATTGTTTTATCTACTAAGATAGTCCAAATTATCTTCCTCATCTATTTGTTGATCTGGTATCAAAATCGTACCTACAATACTTGCATTTTATATTGCTTTATAACATCAAAACATTTCAAGTTACTTTTGAATTGCAGTGACAGAAATGTGTGCACGACAGCTATTCTAATGCCTTACAGTTAGGAGATGTATAACTAGTAAATCTCTATTCCTGCTGTTATTTAAATCAACTACTCCATCCCAAATTACATTTTTCAACTACTGGAAAGGATCTAATCTGATTGCAGGTCATATGTAGGAAAGAACTTCATCCTCATTGAAGCATTCATATTTGTCGAGGTCACTTTTTAACTGTCTAGTTTTCATTGCAAATAATTTGCCTCGCCAGTCAGTGTTATTTTTATTAGTTTTGTTTAGTTTTGTTTAATAAATAGTAAGATTGCTGGTTTTGTTTAAAAAATAGAATAAAACTGCTGCATGCCATTTGTAGATTTGGCACTTCCAAATCAGGTAAGTGTGATTCTTAGCTCATGCTGGCCAGTATAACACAACTCTTAAAAAAATCTTTTGCAGGATACAGGCATTGCTGGCAAGGCCACCATTTGTTGCTCATTCATAATTGCCCTTGAACTGGGTGATTGACTAGGCAATTTCAGAGGAAGGTTAAGAGTTAATCACATTGTTGTTGGTCTGGAATCAAATGTAGGCCAGACAGGTAACGATAATACATTGCGTCTGGCCAAAATTCTTTTGATTTGATTTGATTTATTATCACACATATTGCTATGCAGTACTGTTTCTCGTGCGAAATGTACCTTTCAGAGAAAAGGAAAGGAGAGAGTGCAAAATGTAGTGTTACAATCATAGTAGGGTGTAGAGAAAGATCAAGTAAATGCGAGGTAGGTCCATTCAAAAGTCTGATGGCAGCAGAGAAGAAACCTTTCTTGAGTGAATTGGTATATGTCTTCAGACTTTTGTATCTTTTTCCCGATGGAAAAAGATCCGGGGTGCATGGAATCCTTGATTATGCTGGCTTCTTTTCCAAGGCAGCGTGAAGTATAAACAGTGTCAATGGGTGGGAAGCTGGTTTGAGTGATGGACTTTGTTCACAACCCTTTGTAGTTCCTTGCAGTCTTGGACAGAGCAAGGAGCCATACCAACCAGTGATACAACCAGAAAGAATGTTTTCTATGGTACATCTCTAAGAGTTGGTGAGAGTCGTAGCTGACATGTCAAATTTCCTTAGTCTTCTAAGAAAATAGGCATTGGTGGGCTTTCTTAACTATAGGCAGGGCATGAAGGGACCAGGACAGCTTCAAAACTTGAAGCTGTCAAACATTTCGACTTTGTCCCCATTGATGTAGACAGGGGCATGGCTTCCACTATGCTTTCTGAAATCAGTGACTATCTCCTTGTTGACAATGAGGGAGAGATTAGTGTCGTTGCACTAGTTCACCAGATTCTCTATCTCATTCCTGCACTATGGCACATCATTGTTTGAGGGCTAACTCACCATGGTGGTGTCATCATCAAACTTAAAAATCGAGTTGGAGGGGAATTTGGCCACACAATCAAAGGTGTATAAGGATGTAGCCTAATGGGGCACTGCTGTTGAGGATGATTGTGGCAGGGATGGTGTTGCCTATCCTTCCAGTTGTGGGTTAGGAAGTTTAGGATCCATTTGCAGAGGGAAGATCCAAGCCTTTGGAGATGGATTTCATAGGAATAATAGTGTTGACAGCTGAACTATAGTTGATAAATAGGTGTCAGACAAAGGTGTCTTCGTTATCTAGGTATTTCAGGGTTGAGTGCAAGGCCGGGAGATCCTTTGTGGAAGGCAAACTGTAATGGATTAAAGCAATCTGGAAGACCGGAATTGATTTGTCCATGGCTAACCTTTCAATGCACTTCATATTGATGGATGTCAGAACCATCAGACAACAGACATTAATGCACGTTGCCTGTCTTTTCTTTGGTACTGGGATGATGGTTGTCTTCTTGAAGCAGATCAGGAATTCAGATGCTTTAAAGAAAGATTGAAAATATTTGCAAATATCCCCGCCAGCTGGTCCGCGCATGATCTAAGTGTTCGTCCAAGTACCCCATTGGGCCAGTCATTTTCTGTGGGCTGATCTTCGAGAAGGCTGCTCCAACATCTGCATTGGTGATCTTGGATACAAGTTCATCTGAGGCTTCCAGGATGGAGCATGTGCTTTTGCTGACCTCTTGCTCTAATAAGGCATAGTCTGTAAGGAATGCATTGAGCTCATCAGGGAAGAGTTACTGACCTCTGGATCTCTATTAATTTTCTCTATGAGCTTGTGACTATGAGACAAGTATAAGGTGGTTTGGAACAGGGTTAATTCCCTACAGTGAAGCATGTGGCCTTCTCAATGGCAATCTGACTAAGATCTTTTACCTGGCTGCCTGGAAAATTGCAGACATGAATCTACATGTGGCACATTTTTTGGATGTACAAACCTTTAAAAAGGATTTATTTTTTGAAATGCCACAGGCAACTGTCAAACTCCCAAAGAAAATAAAGTGATATGGTCTTGTTCCTGTTTAGTAAATGCATGCTATACCTAATATCTGTGTAGTAAATAATTCCTTGTAATTGTAGTCACATTCTTGAAAAGTACAACTTTCAGGGAAACATTGAGAGAAACAATTTACATTCTGTAGGATCTTGACTGTCAGAAAAAAAATTAAGTTTAGATCCTGTAAGTTGAAATATTGTACATTTCTAAATTCCTATCTTTGTAAAAACTTTTAAAATAAACTTTAAATTATGAGAAAATGGTAACTCTTCTCCTTCTCCTCCCTGATTCTTCCACTTGTTGCCTCCTCTGCTCCCTGAACTTCCCGCATCCACTTCTCTCGGTTTACCACCTCAATAACATTCTAGCTTGCCGCTTCTTTCCTTGATCCTCCTGCTCATTGCTCCTCTTCCTGTCCATCCCACTCACCTTCTCTTCTGCTTTCTTTCCTGACCCTCTCTCATGGTGTGACTAGCAGCTTGGAAGAGGAATGGGGTGTCAAGAAGCAGGAAATGGTCAATAAGAGTGAGACGAAAGGTCAAGAACAGAAGTGGCAATTGAGACAGGCAGGAAGTGGGAGGAGTGGTAGGTGGAAAGGGCATGGAGTGGAAGGATTGGAGAGCAGGAGGGTTGGTTAGTGGGTCATAGGAAAGATAAGTGTGGGCTACATAATCAATACCACTGGTAAGGATAATCTTCATACAAAATTGTACTGCAGAATTTTCAGAAAAGTCACTGTTACTTCAAAGTTCAGTAAGAAGTCTGACAACATCAGTTTTAAATCTAACCGATTTATTTGATAGTAAACTCGCAAGCTTTCGACTCTATAGCCTTTGTCAGGCGAATGAGGTGTTCTGGTCTCCAACAGCACAAATACCAGCACAGACTGTTCACAGATTACTGATCCAGCTTGCCAGTTTACTATCAAATAAATCGGTTGGATTTAAAACTGGTGTTGTTAGACTTCTTACTGTGTTTACCCCAGTTCAACGCCGGCATCTCTACATCATGACTTCAAAGTTCTCCAAGGTTCTAAACATTTATTTCAGGTTAAGCAACATTTCACTCGCACCTCTCTCAATTTGTGTATTACATTCTCTGCTCCCAATGTGGTCTCTTCTACATCGGAAAGACCAAGTATAGACTGGATGATTGCTTTGCTGAGGACCTTCAGTCTGTGTGAATCAGGACCCTGACCTTCCGGTTGCTTGCCATTTTAACACATGATTCTGCTCCCATGCCTACATGTCTGTCCTTGATTTATTGCAATATTCCAGTGAAGCTCAAAGCAAACTAGAGGAACACCATCTGAACTTCCGACTAGGGACTTCACAGCCTCTCGGTCACAACATCAAATTTGACAACTTCAGATGGTTTGCTCTACTCCACCTTGGCCCCCTTTGTTTTCATTCATCTTTTTACTTTTTTTATTTCTTTATTGTCTTTCTTCTTTTTTTGCCCCCCCACTCTTTCCTCCTACTTCATCCCCCTTCCTTTATCTCTTCTCCCCCCGCTTCCCCTTTTCTACATTCTACCTCTGTTCAATTTCTCTCCTCCCCCAACATCTCCATCTGTCACAGTTTACCGCTTCTCTGCCGTTTGGCCATTCACATCCTTTACTCTCTCTGTGGACAGCTATTAGCAGTTTTTGCCCCTGGTTTCTACGGCTATAACTCATTTTTCATTCCTTCCTTTCGCAGTACTTTCTATGCCTGACTTTCTATGCCTTTCAGGTTTGACAAAAGATCATCGGAACTTGAAACGTCAACTCTTTTTGTTCCTTATAGATGCTGCCAGATCTGCTGAGATTTTCCAGCATTTTCTCTTTTGGTTTCTGATTCCAGCATCCATGTAATTTGCTTTTATTATGACAAAGATCTCGCCCCCTCGCTTGCCTCAAAATGGCAGCATTTGGATCACATGATGAAATGCATGCTCCGATGCAAAATGATGCTAAAGCAGAAGTTCTGACTCTAAGCGCATGTATCAGCTTCGTTATATCTGTGACATAAACATAGAATGAAGCTTAACAAGCCAATGTAAAAAAGGGGCTTATTGTGTAAAGGCACCATTATAATGGAGGGGGCAGAAAGTGCCTGGTAGGGACAAGCAATCAGCTTTTTAAAAAACAAAATCATCCAAATGGCAAAAAGGAGGAGGAATGGAAGAAGGATTTTCGCAAAGTACCTTTGACTCAATCAGCGGAATTTTGGAAGATCACAAGCACTAATTCTGCATCCACTTTTCTTTGGGAACCAAGTGGTTAATTTGTCTTTCGTTCCATTATTTTTTCCAGAATTTTTATTTTATTAATGCTAGTTACTTCAATTTCTTCACTCCTAATTGACCCTTGGGTTCCCACCATTTCTGGTTATGTCTTCTACCACGAAGATAGGCATAAAATATTTGTTTAACATATCTGCCTTTTCCTTATTACAAATTATAATTTCCTGTGTCAGCTTCTAAGGAAAACATGTTTATTTTTACAACCTCTTTCTTCATACATACCTTTAGAAGCACTTACAATCTGTTTTACTTTTCTTGCTATTTTACTTTCACATTCCATTTTCCCCCTCAATAGCCTGAGTAATTAAAAGTCAGAGAGCTAAAAGTCATAAATTACTGGAAAAAATTCTGAGTTGGTATAAATTGTTATTCAGAAAGGTATGGATAATCAAGGAGTCTCACCACAAATTTCTTAAGAGAAAGTCATGTCTGACTATTTGACAGACTTTTATTGAGGAAATTAATTAACCACATTGCTTTGGAGTCACACATGGGTCAGACTGGGTAAGGCTTCCTTCTTTCAAATATACATTTACAAACTACATGGAGACTTTTTATGAGTAATTTTTCTCAGTCTCAGCAAGAGGGCCAATAGACAAAACTCAGTTTGACAATGAAAATCAAACTCAATCAGACGCGCTAATTGGAACAAGAAATTCAATCTTTACAATACAATCCACACTCTTAAATTCCTAGTCTAGATTGTCAGCTTTGGTTTAGTAGTAGAACTTGTGAGTCACAAAACTATGCAGTCAGGTCCCATTCCAGAGACTTGAAGACGTAAAGAAAGATGGCTGAGAGGAGACTGTATTCACTGTCACATGTATCATTTTTGAGATGAGACTTGAAATATAAAACCATGGCACTATTTGATGAGCTTCTGGAGTCCTTGCCAATATTTAACAAGCATCATAACAGATTATATGGTAATGTACTTGTCACTGTTTCTGAGAATGCTGTGCACAAACTGGATGCTGTGTTTCCCTACAACATAACAGTGACTTTCTTCAAAGGTATTTTATTGGCTGTAAAGCTCCTGAAGTCATGAAAGGCACTGTGCAAATATATGTTCTTCTCAGAAAGAATCAGGCATGAACTTAAAGATGTCTAAAGAGCAATATTATTACTTTGAAACTGAAAATAAACTCACAGCTTGAAACAAAGTACTGAGCCTCAGAGATGCTAACAATAATTCCTAAAAAGGAAGACTATTACTCAGAATGCCTTCAATATATTGCAAATCTGTACTAACGTTATTGTTCCAAGGTAAGAGAAAACACACTGAACTGGCAACTGGAAATTAAAGACTGGATGACATGCAAACAATTAATTATAACCAGCTGTGGCCTTCTACACAGTTCCAATGAAGCTCACCATCGGCTTCAGGAACAGCACTTCATTTTTCTGTTAGATACTTGACAGTTTTCCAGGATCAAGATTCAACAATTTTGGATCAGAACCTTTACCGTCACTTTTTTGGATAGCATTGTTTGCTCCTTTAACTTTTTTTTATTCATTCATAGGACATGGGCATCGCTGGCTGGCCAGCATGTATTGCCCATCCCTTGTTGCCCAGGGCAGCTGAGGGTCGACCACATTGCTGTGGCTCTGAAGTCATATGTAGGTCAGACCAGGTAAAGAGGGCAGACATTAGTGAATCAGATGGATGTTTCTGACAATCAACAATGGTTTCATATGTTCATCGGTAGATTCTTAATTCCAATTTTTTAAATTGAATTTAAATTCCACCATCTGTTGTGGCAGGATTCAAACCCAGGTTCCCAGAATATTAGCTGCGTTTCTGGATTAAGAGACTAGGGATAATACCTCTAAGCCATTGCCTCCCCTTTGCAGCATCCTTTTTGTCACTTAAGGCTTTCCTGTCCTTCACCTCTTCACTGACTTTCTCTTTTGCTTTTAATCCCACCCTTCTATTCCAGCCTTTGCAACTTGTTGGATCTCTAACATTTTCAAGTTCTGATGAAGTTCATCACCATGAAACATTAACTCTGTTCCTCTCTCCAAAGATTTTCAGAATTTTCTGTTTTTGTTTTAGGATCCCAGTGCCACAGCGTTTTGCTTTTCAGCAATGAAGAAGTGTCTCGTGAGCTGTGAGATCACTCCTTCTGGTATGAATGTACAACTGGTTTTGTTTATGTAAAACATAGCTGCTGGCTAGATCAGTTTTCCAAAATATGCATCTTACAAAACTATTGACATTCAAATTCAGATGCATAGACTCTGTTTTTGTTTTTGCCCCACAAAATTTTTCCCTCCCCCTCTTGATGCTCAAGTAGTGATGCAGATATCAACTAGCCTCGATATCTCGATATCGATATTAAGTGCCCTGAGGCTATTTTAATCACAGAATGCAGCATAACCAAGTTCAATCATGGATATTCCCTAATTATTGTTCCTACAATGTTGCTGTTTATATGCCACATAATTAATCTCTAACCTTAAGCTAATCTGCTTTCTCTCTTTTCCATACACTGATTGTTAAAAGATTTGTGAGTTTGTCGTCAGTTTTCCAAATCAAAAATATTGTTATTAGCATTTTACGATTAATGGGAAAAAGAGATTTAAGGTCCTTTCAAGTTGAGTCAAGTGAAGAGAACAGGAGCGAAGTATTTTAAAGGATAACATTTTAAAATATTCTGCGCTCCACCTCATCCACATTTTTGCCATTGCTTTTGTATCTTGCTCTGACAGGAATCCAAATGTTGATGTTTTAACCAGGAATCTTGAGATACAGTCAGATGGGAAGTGAAAGGAGAATTCACAATCAAAAAGAGATCTGCATCATCTAAATTAATATTCAGCAGTATTTATTTTAAATGGTACAAGTTTCCCTGTGCTGCCAGCTGTATCTTCACAGCCCTTTGCCACTTCTAACAAATCTTAACAGAGTGACTCACTAAATACCTAACTACTCATCCTAGATTATGCATCCTAATTCTCCTTTCAATCCTTCCCCTGATTTCACCAGACCCTTCCACTTAGCTTCATCCTCATGCAGAAGGCCTTCTTATTTTCCAGCAACTGTTAGACACTTCCTGCTTCTTACTTCAATCACAAACATCTAGCTTATCATTTTTTGGTATTCTGTTTGTTCAAACAGGGTTAATAAACAAAATGGACCTAACAAATCTTTTGCATGAAAATATGCACATCATATCTTAACCCAAGCTATTTCTAAAACTCCTATAACAGCAATAGAACTTGACTTATTTGAACACTTTAAATCAGTTGGGTGTAAGGGAGAGGTAGTACCTCTCATAAGTGGCTGGCTGCTCCCTTTGGAGTGGTTCATTCTGTATTGATCCTCAATACAGGATATATGAAGGATAGGTCACACTTGATAAACTTGCTCGAGTTCTTTGCTGACATAACCAGCAAGGTGGATTGTGGGGAACGTATGGATGTGGTATATCTAGACTTCCAGAATGGCGTTTGACAAAGTGTTGCATAAAGACTGATCCAGAAGGTGAGATTGCAGGGGATTTGGGGTAGAGTACTAGATTAGATTAAGGATTGGCTGACTGACAGAAAGCAGACAGTCGGGATAAATAGGTCCTTCTCTGGCTGGTGAAATGTAACTAACAGAGTACCAGAGGAAACAGTCCTCAGACCTCAACTGTTCACAATCTATGTAAATGATCTGCAAACAGGGATAGAATGTAACATAGCAAACTATGCAGATGATGTTAAAATAGGTGGGAAAGCGGGCAGTGAAGAGGATATAAAGATTTTACAGATGGATATAGATAGTCTAGGAGAAAGGGCCGAAATTTGGCAGCTGGAGTTTAACGTGGATGTGTGGATAAATAAATAAGTAAATTATTACCTAAATGGAAAGCCAATTCAAAATGTGTCTGGGCAGAGGGATCTGGGAGTCTATATTCATAAATCGCAGAAAGTCTATATGTAGTGCAGCACATAATAAAAAAGGCAAAGAGGATTTTGGCATTTATTGCAAAGGGACTGAGTACAAAAGTAGAGAAATGTTGCTGCAATTGTATGGGGTGTTACTGAGACCACATCTGGAGTACGTGTCCAGTTTTGGTCTCTTTATTTGAGGGTGGCACTGGAGGCAGTTTAAAGGACGTTCACCAGATTAATTCCAGGGATGAAAGGATTGACATATGCAGAAAGATTAAACAGTTTGGGCTTACACTCATTCGAGATTAGAAGGATTGAGGTATATAAAACTTTAAAAGGGATTGATAAAGTAAATGTACACCAAATGTTTCCTTTAATGGGGCAATCTAGAATACGGTATAGGTTGAGAGTCAGTAGATTTAAAATGAGGAGGAACTATTTCTTGCAGAAGGTGGTGAAGTTGTGGAATTTGCTGCCCCTAGCGCAGTGGTCTGAATCGTTGAATGGTTTTAAAGAGATAGATATATTTCTAACAAAAAAGAGGATAAAGGGATATAGGGAACCAGTGGGGAAGTGGATTTGAGACCAGGGAGAGATCAGCTAAGATCTGATTGAATGGTGGAGCAGACTAGAAGGGCTGAACTTACCTACTTCTGCTCCTAATTCCTATGTTCTGCCTTCATCCAAGTTACTTGTAGCTCCAAGTAATTGTTACTCTGGGAAACTGCTTTGATGGGTGGGCCAAAGCAGGAGAGTCTGGTCTCCAATTGGTCTCATCCCCTTGGTAAGTCATGAATTTGCCTATCCTGAGATGCAAAGACTGGTTCCCGCAGACTTGGTTTATGAGACCAATCAAAAGCTGTACAGCCTTGAGGGTGGTTCAGCATTGTGCTGTGGAATAAACAAAGCTTGACAAGACACAGAAGACATCCCAATCACCCACTACATCCAGGTACATCTTCAGCAATTTAGGTTTGTCTTGTTCCTGAACCAAGGTAGGTCAGTACAAGACAGACTACAACACACATACAAATCTGCCTTGCTATAATTAAATTCACATACACAATCATCATCTTTCTTTCATTTGTCATCTATCATTTAACTACCACACGGCCTTTGACAGTGGATACGCTCATAGCAGAGGTGTGGATTCACTGGGAGCCTAGCTGCAAATCTGCACACAACAAGCTCAGGTCATGGAGTCATTTTTCATTAATTAGCAGAATGGATCTCAGCAACCCAAGTGATTGAGCAGCCCTTTTCAGAACCACTCTAATCATCCCTCTAATATGAAGAAGGGGCCCAAAAAAGATCCCCTACCAATGCCTGCTTCACCTCACAGGCCATCAGATGATGAACATGTCGTGTAAGTGATTTGGAGGGATCACTGATATGCTGTATGCAGTTAGACAGCTTCAGCAGAAAAGCAAAGAACAGGAAACGGATCTCCACTCAACGTTTGTTCGTCTGACCACCGCTTTTAACACAATCAGCCATGAGGGCTTTTGAGTGGTGCTAGAGAATTTTGGCTGTCCTGAGATGGTATAATAGTTTCAAGATGTCATGCTTGTGTGTGTCCTGGATGGTGGTGAGTCTCCTGAACCATTACCAGTCACGATTGGAGTTAAACGCTGATGCATTATATCCAACCTTCTTCAGCATGTTTTTCTCAGTCATCCTCTCTGGTGCCTTCCATAATGCTGATCTTGGCATTAAAATCAGATATCACATGGACAGAAAACTGTTCAATCTGAGATGAATGAGGAGTCATTCAAATTGAAACATTGGCTTTATTCTCTCTCCACAGATGCTGAGATTTTCCAGCATTTTTCTGATTTTGTTGTCAATTTGAGATGAGTCTGGGTGGAAATTAAAGTAGCCAATGTAATTTTGTAATTTCTTGTTTACTGATGACCGTACACTAAGTTTCAGTTCATAGCAGGGCATATAACATAGTATGGATTTGTTCTCCAATTCACGTGATAACTTTGGCCTTGTGGTTAGCATTTAATCAGCTGCTCCAGGAAAGCCTTACCTCATGTAAAAGTTTTCAGTCTACGAAGAGAATCTGTCAATGGTGGATAAGTTCACTGATCTCAATAGCATACTCTCTTGAAATAGACATATTGACAAGACATGTATGAATTTGCATAGCAACTATGGCCTTTGGCAGACTTCAAACATCAGTCTGGTAAGAGTTTAACTATCAAGCTGAAACTCTGCAGAGGTACAGTCCTGTGCGTTGTGCTTCATGCAGGCAGGACTTAGACTATATACCAAAACATTCAACCACTTCCACTTGAGCTGCTTTCAAAAGCATCTGAAGATCAGATGGCAGGACAAAATATCACTGAGGTGTTCACTTGAGTTGGCATGCCATGTTGAGACAGTTACCACTGAGTTGGTCTCGTCACAGAATCACAGATTATTATAGTGCAGAAGTGGCCCTGTGGCCCAACAAATCTGCATAGTTCATGAAGTACCCTACTATCTTACTTGCCAGCACTTGGCCCATAGCTTGGATGTTATGGCAATGCCAAGTGCTCATCCAGGTGTGTTTTAAAAGATGTGAAGCATCTTGCCTCTACCATCCTCCTAGACAGTGCACTCCAGACCATCACCACCATCTGGGTAAAAAAAGGTTTTCATCAAATGCCCCCCTAAATCTTTCACCCCTCACTTTTAACTTGTGTCATTTGTAACTGATCCTTCAACTAAGGGGAACAGCTGCTCCCTATCCACCATGTCCATGCCCCTCATAACCTTGAGCACCTCAATCAGGTTGCCCCTCAGTTTTCTCTGCTCCAACGAAAACAACCCAAGCCTATCCAACTTCTGTTCATAACTTAAATGTTCTATTCTAGGCAGCATCCTGGTGAATTTCCTGTGCATTCCCTGCAGTGCACGTCCTTTCTATAATGTGCCAACCAGAATTGCAAACAGTACTCCAGCTGTGGTCTCACCAAAGTTCTATACAACTCCATCATGACTTCTTTGCTTTTGTAATCTATATGCCAATTGATAAAGATGAGTGTGCCATATGCCTTTTTCATCATCCTATTTGTCTGCCTTTCTGCCCAGAAAAATAGGGTGGTCATGTAGCCAGAATGCTTGATACTCTTACCAAAGCAAATCTTCCATGGAGAGCTCGAATCTGGGATGTGCACTCATGAAAGTCAAAGGAAGGACTACAAGGATACGTGGAAGGCTTTACTTAAGATTTTGACATTATTTTGAGTCTTTTTTAAAAATTCATTTACAGGATGTGGGCATCACTAGCTAAATCAGCATTTATTGCCCAGACTTAGGGCCCTTGAGGAGGTGATGGTGAACTGCCTTCTTGAACCTCCACAGTCCATGTGGTGCAGGCATACCCATGGTGCTATTAGGGAGGAAATTGCAATATTTTGATCCAGAGACAGTGAAGGAATGGTGATATATTCCCAAGTGAGGATGATGCATGGCTTGGAGGCGAAGTTTTAGGCAGTGGAATTTCCATGTATTTGCTGCTCTTTTTCTTCAAAATGGTAGTGCTTATGAGTTTGGAAGGTGCTGTCTAAGAAGCCTTGGTGAGTTTCTGCAGCTCTGTATTGTGCTTCGGTGGTGAAGGGAGTGAATGTTTGTGGAAGGGGTGCCAATCAAACAAGATAGTGTCGTACTTCTTGAATATTGTTGGAGCTTTACTCATCCAGGCAAGAAGAGAGTATTCTATCACACTCCTGACTTGTGCCTTGTAGATGGCTTTAGGGAATGAGGTGGTGAGTTACAAGCCACAGAATTCCTAGCCTTATAGCCACAGTATTTGTATGCCTAGTCCAGTTCAGTTTCTGCTCAATGGTAATCCATAGGATATTGATAATGGGGAAAACAGCAATGATAATGCCAATGAATGTCTTGAGAGGAGTCTGCTGTACTTAGCAAAGCTAAATAAAAAAAAAGTGCAGCTTCCTTCGAAAAGCTAGCGCATCTCAGTGGCAGAAAGAAAATTTAAAGAAATGAAATCCTTAGCCAGCAAATTACGCAAAATTCAATCACCTGAGGTATCATGTCTTATTTGTAACCAATCCCTACTGCTGAAAATTGTCCTTAGCAGAAACCTACATACTCACTGGAACCTACCAAACACCTCACATGATGAATCCCATAATCATCTTTATCTTGAGGACAAACAAGAAACTTCACTATATTATGCAGTTTATGAAACCTATTAAAATATTGTAACATACAGTGAGGCAGTGGAATGGTGGTATTATTGTTGAACTAGTAATGCAGAGATCCAGGTGTTAGGATCCCAGACCAGAACTCCAAGGTATGTTGTGAAGCCAAACTAGACCCAATAATTTTTTGATTTTGACATAAACATGAGGAAAGGATGTTTCACTCCAGGAATAATTCCACTGACAAATTAGAGATTTAAAAAAAATCAACACAAGCTTTAATCATAACATAGTTTGTTTAAGTATAGCGCTAACAAAATTAAGCAGCCTAATTTTTAACAGTTGGACAATCTTTAAATATGAAAAACAACTCTAAGTTCTAATTTATGACTTATCAATTCCAAATAAATAACATTCTAATTATAAACTTAAAACCCACTTTAAATATACTTAGCAATCACAAGTATTCTTGCTATAATGAGTGTAAACAGCCTTGGAGTTTTCAGAGAAAGATAGAGTTTTTAGAAACCTGCAAAATTTCGTAACGTCAACCAGAACAGTGAAATTCCAACTTCTTTCTGCAAAAACCTGTGTCTCTCTCTCTGCTACAGAAACCACAGCATCACATCATTCTGTCATCACTCTAATCTGAAATCCCAAGGAACTTAACTGAATAAAAATTCATTAACTCTACTTAACATAAAAACTTACAAGGTTGGAATGAGTAATTATCCTTCTTCCCAGCATTTGAGCTATATACCTTTTAGACATACTGACTACCGGTCATAAAAAGCCTAACTTTAAAATATTCTCCTAAAAAAATAAAAATACTCACATTATATACATATATCATTTGCACTTTCATCACACAGGGTCATGCTCTGAGGGTGCAGGCTGGAATCCCACTATGGCAATAATAAAATAAAACTAGAATTAAAAGTCTAATATCAGACTGAGGAGAGATTGAGTTGGTTAGGATTATATTTGCTGGAGTTCAGAACAATGACGGGCATTTCATAGAAAACCTATAAAATTCGAACAGAATAGGGTTGATATAGTTCCCAATAGTGAGAGTATCCAGAACAAAGGTCATAGTCTAAGGATGAGGGAGTAAAACCTTTAGGACTGACATGAGGAGATATTTCTTCACCCAAAGAATGGTAAGCTTGCGGAACTCACTATCATAAAGAAGTCAAAATATTGTATGTTTTCAGAAAGGAGTTAGATATAGTTCCTGGGGCAAAGGGGATCAAAGGAGTGGGGGGAGGCAGGATAAGTTATTGAATTGGATGATCTGCTGTGATCATAATGAATAAAGGGTCGGCTTGAAAGGCCTATTCCTGCATCTATTTTCTATGTTCTAATGAAAGGTTATTGACCGGAAACATTAACTCCTTACCTCCATAAATGCTAAAACTGACCTGCTGAGTATTTCCAGCATTTTCTGTTTTAATTTTGGATTTCCAGTATCGCCAGTAGTTTGGTTTTGTTTAATGAACATATTGTGACATAGAACAATACAGCTTCTAATGCACAATGATTGAGCAATTTGTTGTATGAATATACAACATCCAAAACATAAAGATACCCCAGTGATCCAACTTAAAATTTCTATTGCTCCAATCCTTACAGCAGCTATGTCAAATTTGTCAAAATATAGAGAATGAGCGCTTTGATTGAAGAGCATGCTAATTCCTTTGAGGAAGTGACAGACCAAAGCTAAGGTGAAGTCACACGAATACGCATAGATTGATTTTGTTTTATTAAATCTCAAAAGATAAAGAAAAAAATAGAAGCACTAAAGAACAAAAGCAAATAATTAAATGCAGACAAGAAACATTGAAACTGAAGCCCAGCAAACATATGTTTCACATGCTGCCATCAGCACTGGTTCTGGAGGAAACATTTTACAAGGCACAAAGTAATTATTTTAAGTAATAATGAATGAATTATTAAATATTTTTCAAGCCAATTAGAACTGTGTGTTCACTTGGACCAGAAATAAAAATATCAATAGTAGCCACTTCAAAAAAAGATAATTCAACGTAATTCAATGAAATTGTAGACTTTAAATAGAGGTTACATTTCTTTGCAAACCTGTAGGATCTATTTCTCAATGATTTAGTATGGTTACATTGCTCATTTCAGCTAATTAACAAACCAAAATACTGGAGAGCCAATTCTGACAAACCAGGGGTTATACAAATCTACAGCATGGGCTGGGTTGAGTTTTGAGATTATAGGCTCTGTCTTTTTATTAAGAAAGACTCTTAACAAATAAAGAATGTATGCAAGGAATCAAGCCTACAAACTGGCTGGTGGCCAGGTGCAAAACTAGGTCAACCAGCTGCGCTCAGAATGACAAATGCTATCCTTAAAGAGCAAATTTGTTTCCTCACCAGCAAACAATGTTCAAGCGAGAATAGAATGGTTTGAAGGGGTATGTTAGTACAACTGCTGGATTGTCCTGTGGGAAGTTGGCAAAGGCTAAATATTTTTCTGCTATGCCATAAATGATTCTGTCCCCGAATATCCTACCCCACAATACTCATTATGTGGGCAGAGAGAAAATAAATACACTTGAGCGATGAAAAGCCCCAGAAATAAAAACATAAAATGCTGGAAATCCTCAGCATGCTTGCTCGCACATGTGAAATGAAGAACAGAAATAATTAGCACAATCTTACTCAAAAAAAATTTTAACTGTCAAAAAGTTTGGAAACTGAAATGATTCACTACAGTTTTTGGGTGAGTTTAGCACTGTAATCTTCTCACACACTATTTTTTTTTTGGCTGTTGGAGATTGACATCGGACGAGGGCCAGAGCCTAATGACACTGGGGAAGCTGGCTGCACTGCGCTCAGGTGCTACTGCACAGATGCCCCGATCTCCCAGTGTAACCCTTTCCACTGCCCCCGCACCACCCCCCCCAACCCCAAATCATTGGTGGCAGTGTAACCACCTCACCAACAAACAGGGCAGTTGAACCAGGGACACTCCTTGTCACAATGGATGTCTTGGCGCTCTACACCAACATCCCCCATGACAACGGTATTGCTGCAACTGCCTCAGTACTCAATGCCAACAACTGCCAGTTTCTGGATGCAATTTTACAACTCATCCGCTTCATCTTGGACCATAATGTCTTCACCTTCAACAATCAGCTTTTCATCCAGACACACGGAACAGCCATGGGGACCAGATTCACACCTCAATATGCCAACATCTTCATGCACAGGTTTGAACAAGACTTCTTCACCACATGGGATCTTCAACCAAGGCTATATACTAGATACATTGATGACATTTTTTTTCCTTTGGACTCATGGTGAACAATCATTGAAACAACTGTACGATGATACCAACAAGTTCCATCCCACCATCAGACTCACCTTGGACTATTCTCCAGAATCAGTTGCATTCTTGGACACACGCATCTCCCTCAAGGACGGTCACCTTAGCACCCCACTGTACCACAAACCGACAGACAACTTCACAATGCTCCACTTCTCCAGCTTCCATCCTAGACACGTTAAAAAAGCCATTCCCTATGGACAAGCCCTCCGTATACAGAGAATTTGCTCAGATAAGGAGGATCGTGACAGATACCTCCAGATGCTGAAAGATGCCCTCGTGAGAACAGGATATGGCGCTTGACTCATCGATTGACAGTTCCGACGTGCCACAGCGATAAACCGCACTGACCTCCTTGGAAGACGAACATGGGACATGGTGGACGAACACGGGACTTTGTTGTCCAGTACTTCCCTAGAGCGCAGAAGCTATGACATCTTCTCCGGATCTTCAACAAATCATTGATGACGATGAACATCTCGCTAGGGCCATCCCCAGCACCCCCCACTTCCTGCTTTCAGACAACCGCAGAACCTCAAACAGATCATTGTTCGCAGCAAACTACCCAACCGTCAGGAGAACAGTGACCACAATACCACACAACCCTGCCACAGCAACCTCATGCCGGAGCATCGATATGGACGACATCATCAAACGTGAGAATACCATTCACCAGGTACACGGTACATACTCTTGCAACTCAGCCAACGTTGTCTACCTAATACGTTGCAAGAAAGCATGTCCCGAAGCATGGTACATTGGGTAGACCATGCAGGCACTACGACAGCAGATGAATGAACCTCGCTCAACAATCACCAGGCAAAACAGTTCCCTTCCTGTGGGTGAACACTTCAGCAATCACGGGCATTCGGCCTCTGACCTTCGGGTAAACGTTCTTCAAGGGGGCCTTCGTGACACACGACAGCGCAGAGTTGCTGAGCAGAGACTGATAGCCAAGTTTCGCACACATGAGGACGGTCTTAACAGGGATCTTGGCTTCATGTCACACTATCCGTAACCCCTATGACTTGCCTCAGTTAGCAAAAAACCTCACTTACTTGCTGTCTGGAGACAATACACATCTCTCTAACCAATGCTCAGGATTCCCTTCACTCACATTGTTAGCCACTTTAAGACTTGAATAGCAGGTTAGGTGTAAGGATTCACATTCTAATCAGCAATCTGTGACTGTCTATGCTGATGTGTGCTATTGCATTCCAGAACACTGCATTTGCCTTACGAAGACGAAAGTCGAAAGCTTGCAGATTTACTATCAAATAAATCGGTTGGATTTAAAATTGGTGTTGCCAGACTGTTACTGAGTTTACCCCAGTCCAACGCTGGCATCTCTACATCTTCATGCCAATCAATGGGTGCAGCAGATGGGTAAGATTGTGCCCAATGTTTCTGGTTGTTGACCCTTTGGAATGTTAGTTGAAGAAAAAAATATCAACAATACCGGCAGCAAACTATTACCACAAAAACATTGGGCTCCCAATTTAGTCACTGCAATGCAAAACGCAGAAAAAGTTGACAATCATTTAGGATCTCATCTGTGCACGATTATATGACTCAGGCATGTCTGAAGATGTGGCTTCAAAAAAAAATTCCAAAATCCCAAACCAAATTGAAAGCCATGTGCACACTTGAGGTTGTGTGTCAGATTCTGCATGCTTGTTTGCAGAATGTGTGACTCTGTCAACAGAAGGCGATCTCACAACTTCAGGACAATATGAAACAATGCTATACACAAGGTATTTAATCAGGCAAATAACGTAAGCAATAGTTCAAACATTGCTCTGGATTTATATTTCTGCTTAGTTTCATTTGGAATGAATGGTATAGAAGAAGTCTGTAAACAGAAATTTCAAACATAGAATATCAATCTCCAGACTTTGAATGGGAGTTCCAGATTAGATTCAAGACATCTGTGATACTTTTTTGAAGAAACAAAATGTAATTAAGACAATATTTTAGAGTTGATGATTCCAGCCTAATTAGGACAAGAGATTATAATTAAAATGAACATCTGGTCCACAGAGAAAGAACTAGAAAACTTTTAAAGGTTGGCCAAACCGCTGAAGAAAACATAAATCTTTTTGATTACCCATTGTGAACAATCCAGTTGGAGCTCCTTTCGTTTCATTTGGTTATTCACTGCTCTCGTGGTTTTGCTTTTTGCCTTTTCTCATCTGAGTAATTCAGTTTTAATCCACAGTCAACAGCTTTTCTTTTGCATTCACAAACTGAGAGTCATATAATTAAATAGAAACAGAACTATGAAGCAGTCTGGTCCTAGCAGGAACCAAGGGAAAGGATGGGAAAAGCTAGAAAATATGACTGATGTCTTAAAATCTAATGTGCTCAAGATGATGTCACTTTGAAAACAATTCCAAAGTTAAATACCAAGGATTTTATATTAAGCACTCAAACACCCCAAATTCAGGATTTGATATCTCCTACTGCCAAGGTTAGCAAACCTTACATATTGCACACTCCTTTTCAGTTCCCCTGGCTAACTCTGCCAGCAATCCTTCCTCTAACTTTTGTTTGACGTGTGGAGATATTTTGTTGCACTGCATGGTTCCATCAAGATTGATATGTGGCTGCTCATGTGTGCAATTTAAAGGGAACACTGTTTGTTCCCTGTGCAGCACGTCTTGTTAGTCCTTAACTGCACACTCGCGCAGCTCAGAGAGAACACTGCCTACCAGCACACTGGTTCAATATTTTAAAACTCGTTTAATGCCCAAGCATTATACAAATGCATAAATTATAATACAAATATATGACTTAAACTATAGCTTAATAATACTAATTACCAATAACGTGATGGATGAAGTTGTTTGTTCAAGCATAGGGACATAATGCTTGGAGTATTGGGTGATAGTTTGAGTCACAAATTCTTTTCTAAAGACACTGATGATATTTTGTTTCATTCTAGTAAATGATAAAAGCTCACTTACACAAGTAAGCTATAGTAAACAGTGTCAATACTTTGGCAGCCCTCATGGGAACTGTTTGTATTTGAATCTGAAAATTAGTCAGTGCTTCTGGTGAAATTCAATCATCAGTTGAAATATTTAGATGGTTCTCTTGTTCTTTGGTGAACACGTTTGGTGTTATGGGTACTGTAGAAAATTGTTCAAGTTTCAAGGATACCTCCATCCACATTTCAGTGGGTACAGAACCAACCTCTCCTTCCAGTTGCACCTAAATCTATGATGACAGATTCAACCTGAATCTACCATTAATAATTACAGTTCCAGTCTAATTTTGATCATTTCTTACTAACTAACATTTCCAAAAACTGCAAAGTGTGGAGGGTTTTATTTTGCAGAAGCAAACTGATCCCAAACCAGTTTGAGAAAATGCAATATGCAGCATTAGTCATTTGCTCTATTAACCACTCCTGTATCTAGAAACATATACTTCTTAAGTGAACATTTCTCTCATTAATTTTAGAGGAAAAAAATTCTTTAAAAAGGAATTTGATTGTACAGAAATGCATAGGCTGCGGTTTGGAAATGCAACAGAGAAGAAATTTGAGTTTTGATTGCATTTGGTAGCGAAAGGATAAAGATCTTGCTTATTAAAAACAAGTCTATTAATAGGTACTGCAGCAGCAAAACCAAAAATTATGAAATTGAAGAAAACACAGCTACTTTCTCTCTTTATGGAACTCAAGATGAAGATACGCTTCACTTAAACAAAACCAAAATGACCTCATAAACATACAGAAGTTTCCAAGTTGCAACACATTCTTTTAAACTTCAGATCAGAAAGTAGTATCCTGCATTTGGTCTGAGAAATAAAAGTTAGGATGTTGCAATTGTATAGAACGTTGGTTAGGCCTCACTTGGAATACTGCGTCCAGTTCTGGTCGCCGTACTATCGGAAGGATGTGGAGTCCTTGGAGAGAGTGCAGAGGAGGTTTACCAGGATGCTGTCTGGTATGGAAGGACTGTCCTATGAGGAACGATTAGATAGACTGGGGTTGTTTTCCCTTGAAAGACGTCGGCTTAGAGGGGATCTCATAGAGGTGTATAAGATTATAAGGGGTATAGGTAGAGTAAATGGAGGTAAACTTTTTCCACCTTTAGAAATGGATAGGACGAGAGGTCATGGCCATAGGGTGAGGGGGGCTATGTATAGGACGAATCTTAGAGGGCAGTTTTTCACACAAAGGGTAGTGGGGGTGTGGAATGCACTGCCGAGTAAGGTGGTGGGAGCAGGCACGCTAGGGCTGTTTAAGGGTCTCTTGGACAGCCACATGAGCGTTATGCAGATAGAGGGAAATAGTAGGACTGTTTAACTATGGCTTTTTTTCCACAGGTAATTCGCTCCATACTTGATCAACAAGGAGCATGCATTCGGCAGGTGGTGCAAGGACAGCTCTTGGATGTTGATTCATGGGTTGCCTGGTGCTTCATGTCGTAAATGAGTGCTTTATCTGGACCATCTGAAGGGCACCATGACAGCTCAGTGACTATCGCTGTACCTGTGCAGACACTTGGAATTGGGCCGGTGTCTGCGGGAGTTTGCGCGTTCTCCCCGTGGTTGCGTGGGTTTTCTCCGGGCGCTCCAGTTTCCTACCACATCCCAAAAAATTCGCTCTTAGGCTGATTGGGAAACAAATTGTCCCTACATTGAGACTCTTCCATATTAGGAATAACCTAAAATTAGAATAGGATAATGGAATTGTTACTATATAGTTATGATGGCGGCGCGGGCTTGTTGGGCCAAAGGGCCTGTTTCCTGTGCTGTGTTGCTCTAATAAAAAACAACTAGAAAATATGCACAAGTTGCAAATGGCTTTGTTCATCCTTCAAGAGAAAGCAGACTATATTCATCATCAAGGGTGTTTGGTAGACTTTCGGTAGTGAGTAGGTGACTGCTATGGCCAACCTGTGCCTGGAAGTTTCTGTTGCAAGTAGGACAAGGACACGACTTGGGTCATTGTCTGTGCAGAGTATGTATAATTTCCTCCAGGTGCTCCAGTTTTTCCCTCATAGTCCAAAAAATGTGCTGGTTAGGTGAACTGGTCATGCTAATTCTCCCTCAATGTACCCTAATAGGTATTGAAATGTGGTTTCTAGGAGATTTTCACAATAACTTCATTGCAGTGTTAATGTAAGCCTACTTATGATGCTCATAAGTAAACTTTAAGGGAGCAGATAACTGAGTTTTGGATGAGTTGCTAGCTTTGTATTTCCTTTCTTTAGATTTGCTCTCTGCCTTCGGGATGCATTTGCTTTTGAAGGAGGCTGAGCAGTTTATCTCAATTCGCTAACTGCAGTGATCCTTGGTGAGCACTCCCAGGGCTTGAAGTCAAGATCAAAACTCTTAAGTAAAGCCTTCAAAGTGTCCAAGTATCGCTTGCTTTGACAGCCATGAGAGCACACTTGAGACTGAAGCTCTCGATAGAAGACTCACTCTAATAGGTGAGTGTTAGGCATTCTGGCTGTATGACCAGCCAATTCAGTTGTGACTGTTTCAATATAGTGTGGATGCTTGGTATGTCAACTCAGGTGAGTATCAGAGTATCTGATATTTTATCCTGTCATTGATCTTCAGAAGCTTCTCAAGGCAACTCAAGTAAAAATGATTGACCTTCTTAACATGATGCTGATAGAAAATCCAAATCTTGCACGTGCAAGCAGTAGGACTATTGTGTTCTACAGACTTTTCGTTTGTTAGACAGACATACTCCTTTTTATTCTCAGACTGATGTTCAAGATCTGCCAAAGGCTATTCTCGCTTTGGCAACTCTTCATGTGTCTCATCGTTAATATAGCCATTTTGAGAGAGTATGCTACCAAGATAAATGAACGTATCCATTAGCATGCCAGGTTTTGGTTAAGGACTGAAACTTTAGGCTCCAGATATGCCTTTACCCCAGCAGACTGGGACATTACTTGTTTTCTTTGTAGTTATTGTACGGCCAAAGCTGTTCTCCAATGTATGTGTCAAGTCCATGCTACATTGCATGACCAACTCTGAACCAGTAGCTAGTGAGCCAGCAAACAGGAAAACATGAAGTATTTCCTTGAAGATCTTGGTCTTTGCCCAAAACTATTTCCAATTGAGCAGCTTCATCTCTATGTAAAACCTGATCTCAATACCAGGATCACCACCATGTAAGGCATTAGAGAACATGTGCAGAGAAACATGAAGAGGTTAGCAGCAGCTGACATCCCACATCCCTGTTTAACTTCATCTGTGACTGGGAATGGGTCAGAAGATTCACCATCATCCAGGACATCAGTGAACATGCCATTGTAGAACTGTCAAACAACTGTGATAAATTTCTTCGGGGGTAGCCAAATCTGTCCATTTCCTTCCGAAGGCTGTCAGGACTGATTGCGTCAAAGGCTTTGGTTAGGTCCACAAACATGGTATAGAGGTGCATTGTAACTGAGGAGACCTGATTAGAAAGGAGTGGTATTCATTGTTAAACACAAAATAAAACCTCTACTCAGTAGCATACATAAATAAGTTCTCACCAGAACAATGGTTTTGCAGACCCTTCCCTGTACATACCTTATAAAGGGCTCAGGAGACAAGTTCCACCTGGGTAGTCCATTACCTGTTACCAATGGAACTCATTTTCAACAAGTTCCATAGGGAGGTCAATTAGAAATTCCCTATGAAACTCATGGGGTTATCACATGCATGGTCCGCATTCTTCCTGGCACTGTATACAGTTTTACATCCTGTATACAGTGACCACTGCATCAGTGATTCTTCAACCTTTTCTAAAATTTCACTGACTCTCTGGTAGCAAATCCTAGTTGAGATGGTGCACCAATGGTGCAGAAGGATTCTAGTGAAGATTTTGCCGACGATGGAAAACAGTGAGATTTCTCTGATTGTTGCAAATTTCGGTAGTTCTTTGTGTATAACTGAACAATGGAGGCATCTTTTGGATGGATGGTTCTTTGCTCCCACACAGACTGAAAGAGTTCAGTGAACTCCTTGAGCTCAGATTTGTAGACCTCAGCTGGTGTAGCAGCAGCTTCTGGAGTTTTGCCAGAAGATTGCAGTTTGTTCGCGTTCGTTGTTTCTAACAATGTGAAAGTGTCATCAAGAGAGCTATCGATGACAACTATTGTTTTTTCATTGATGGATGAAGGTTGATTGAGGTTATGGTTAAAACGCTCTTCCCACTTTCTAGAATTCATCTTCTCCTGTAAGTACCAGGGATTGGTGATGAACTGTGGCCAGTAGACATATTTCAGAGGATCATAGAATCTCTTGTACCTAAGTAACTCTTCTGCAGACAAGGGCAGTATTTCTTTCAGTCTGTTGTCCACAAGGGTGCATACATTCTATGTGCCAATGGTGATTGGTTGTCATGTTTGTACTTTTAAGATTCGTCAGACAGGTGAAGCAGACAATATTTAGGGCACTAATTCTAGCCCTCTCCCACCCATACTAGATGGTGAACAGTGTGGTCCAGAAGAGGACCGTTCAGTTGTTTAGAGAGCTACTGAGTTCCATTTTTGATTCCTTCCAATGATAAACAACCACTTAACCTGAGCTAGCTGTGTGCAGATTTCACACTACAGCTCTCAGTGAATCCATACCTACTGCTACATCACTCATTATCATCAAAGGACATGCTACTGATAGGTGATGGATGAGAGTGATGAAAAGATTTTATTTATTTAACTATGCGAGTAAATTGAGAACCAAATTTCATTTACAATTTTGACTTGGCCAAAAGGCTAATGTCGCAGCAACCAAAGTTATTCATTGCAATTCATAAAAACAATAAAAATACAAATTAGCAGTGAAAGAGAATTGACAGTTTAGCAGGTACAAGCATCAGTCAACAAAGCTTTAACCCTTTGGTAAAAACATCCACAGTAATAAAATTAGTGATCTTCAGCTATAGTTGTACCTTGTTCCAGTTATTGGCAGCTGCAAACTGAAATAAATTATGACCAAAGACTGTATTCACTCTTAGAGGGACCAATTTGATCAAGTCACATTACCTCAGATCATAACTTGGACGTGAATGAATTATTGAGGCAGAACAGTACACAGTAAGTCTAGCTTGTCCCTCATCTATTGTGACCTCATGGCAAGATGAGTTTAGATGGCTGGAGATAAATCCAAATGCTGTGAGTGACTGGCGTGTCTTGCCTGTCTTGTTGAGCTCTATATGTATGAACAGTAATCTAAAATACAGTGGCTGATTAGTTAGGACTGAGATTAGGAGAAATTACTTTGCCGAAAGGATTGTGAAGTTTTGAAATTCTCTATCCTGGAGGGTTTTGGATCCTTCATCATTGAATACATTCAAGGTTGAGCTGGGCAGATTTGTGGTGTCTTAGGGAATAGAAGGATATGGGGGTGGGCGCAATAATGGAGTTGAAACCCACGATCAGCTATGATATTATTGAATGTCAGAGCAGGTTGAATAGTTCTCCTGGTCTTATGGTCCTGCTTCTATTTCTTCTGATTTGTTTTCACAACTCAATGCTAGCTCATATTCAAGACTCTTGGACGCTAGATTGGTTTCATCCACTCAGTCTGCCAGAATCAATCTTCACAAGCTAAGATGGGCAAATCACTAAGCTGCCAAGAGTAGGAGACCTGACAGCTATGCTTATTTGATTTGGTCTGCTTGGTGAAATGCTATAGCAAAGTGTGGCCACTGTCGCATGCTAACAGCTACTTCATGCCACAAGTGAGAGCTGGCTCAAGGGGAAGGCCAATAAAGGATAAGCCACTGCAAAGGGTGCGGTCAGCCCATCTGTGAAACATGTCGTCCTTTCTTTACTCCTGGCTTTGATCATAAAAATGTTCAAAAGTGAAAAATATCATCATGGAAAAACTTCTTGGCTGATTTCAATTATTTATCACTAAGCCAGACAAATATCAATTAAAATCATTTAAAATGTCCTTGAAGAATGGCAGCCAGATTGCTTGCAAGTTTTGAGATTTATATCATATTGAATTTCATTAAATTTTTTAGTAGCAATCACATCTGTAAAGTACAATTTTAGCTGGCTGAATTGCAATATTTATCTGTAAAATTGCCATCAAGCTGTTAGAATGTCTCAAAAACAGTGTTACTTTGCTCCACTGACTTCATCAAAGTAAAGCTGTACCATACTCCCCATACTATCACTTTCCAAGTTAGTTTTGTATACAACCTCATTCTCCATTAAATCTGGATAAAATTTTCAGAACCTGCATAAAAGCTGGTTTATACAGTTGCTGGAACTAATTATGCTGCTTTTAATGTTTAGTGCAGCCAACAGTGGAAAGAAACATTTGCCATCAGATTTTTCAGATCTAATGAGGATCACAATGAGGACTCAGTCCTTTTCTTGCCTAACATGACCATTAAATTTTATGTTAGCGACACATAAAAACTACATGCAAAATAATATTCTCCCAATATTCTCTTTCTTCTTGCAGGAGATTTGCCAACATGCATAATCTTTCAATCAGGGCAAGATTAACAAAGTTGCAAGTTTTTTTTACAGCTAGACTGCTCTTTAAACAGTAGGACAGAAATACAATTTAATTAATCATAGAATCCCCACAGTGCAGAAGGAGGCCATTCGGCCCATCAAGTCTGTACTGACCACAATCCCACCCAAGCCCTATTCCCGTAACCCTTATTTAATCTGTTAATCCTCCTGACATTAGGGTCAATTTAACATGGCCGATCTACCTAACCCACACATCTTTGGACTTAAGTTGAATGTTTTTTTTTAAACGCCATCACTTTACTGTCTCTAATTTGAAACCCCTCACACAGTGCTAATTCATGCTGTTATTTTGGCATTTAAAAATATTAGATAAAAATTAAATACATTTATTCTATCTATTAGTGTCACAAGTAGGCTAACGTTAACACTTCAAAGAAGTTACTGCGAAAATCCCTAGTCATCATGCTTCGGTGCCTGGGGGAGAGTTCAGCACGGCCAATGCACTGAAGCTGCATGTCTTTTTTGGACAGCAGGAGAAACGGAAGCACCCAAACGAAACCCATGCAAACATGGGGAGAATCTGTACATCCTCACAGACAGTAACTTAGCTCCTGGCACTGTGAGGCAATAGTGCTTGCCACTGTGCTGTCCATAATAATAACACGCAGGGGCATAGATTTCAATGTCCTACAGGGAAACAGCCAATCGTAAAGTAAGACATTAATGATTTTTAACCTCCCTTTAGTCAATCATAGGAAGTATGAAACTTCCCTCCTCGTCAGAACTTGATCAGCCCAGGGTCTCCATATATTGTGCCCAGGTTTGCAGCAGAGCGTTAATATAGCACAGGAGACAGTAATTATGAGAGATAAACTGATGTAGACAATGAGCTACGGTGGGAGGTTTCACTGTCCCACTGGTCAGTAACCATCCATCTCAAAGCCAGGCAGTCCACAATTAGTATTTGAAGTGAAGTTCAAAAGACTGCTGGACAGCGTGTTGATGATTACTGGTTTCAACTTTACAAGGATATCCAACTGTCTTTCAACAACTGGATACTGGGAATACTGGGGACATATATGAAGGGATCAAAAAAGCAACAGGTCCATCAGTAACGAAAATTAGCTCTAATAAAATAAATGTGGGGGAGACTACAATGAACAGTTGGAGAGATGGGTGGAACATTTTGTACTCTAGGGAGAACAACTGTCTCCCTAGTGTCACCAAGGAAGCTCTAGATACCAATGAAAGTCTGCCTGTCATGGTAGAACTGGATATTGAATCCACAGTGGAGGAGTGTAGATGGGGGCTTCCTTTTGAGGCTAATACAAAGACTCACAATCAGTACAATACTGATGTTGAAGATATGACTTTATTTAACCAAACGATTGAATGGGAGAATGGGAGGAAGCCCTGCTTTCAAGCTATAGAATGTAGGTAGCCAGGTATCAGTCTGAAATACAATGCCCCTGTGAAGGCAATTATAGATTCTCAAAATCATGTTGCCTATCTTTCTGGTGGGTATTATCATTAATACAATCAATCATCCTGTCATTAACTCCAGCCAATAACAATACATATCATGGCCTCAATGGATTTCATTTGTTACTACATTACAGACGTTACCTCCCTTCTGTTGCCCAGGAATATGAGACACTGGACAGTGAAATGATTCCCACCAAACTGAACCCACGTGACTCTCATCCGACCATGAAAAATTCTTCATGTCTGCTCGCCACCTGCTTTATCTCTTGGAGTTGTATGATCCTATTCATAAGGCTAGCATTAGTAACCATCTTGTTCCCGACCGCTGCTGATAGCATTAGCTTTCAGTGAATCTATTGTTCCTTCCCTCTCCCTGTATTTTGTCACTAACTGCAGTTTCACAAAATGTAACTAAAAGCAAAACACACACATCTTAGAAATTCAAAATACATGTTTTAAATGAGAAATATTTGTCAATTATACAGAGCTGTTTTTCTGTGGCAACAGATGGCTTATATTCCCACAGTCCAAGATTATTGATTCTAAAGTTAATATCATGTTCGTGCTCCTAAATCTATAGTTACGTGTTTATTAGCATAATTCACTCCCCCAAAATCAAGGAGCTTTGCAAAGCTATTGACTTGTTTCTATAGGCAAAGCTCCAGCTGCCAAAGCTATGCTGCCTGAATTCATGAAGCACAGGAAATAGGCACTCCTGCAGCATCTGCATATATGTCTCTGAAGAGAGGGGCAGCGTCCCATGATGTGAGCGATACAAAGATTGTGACACTGTACAAGAATAGTGTACAGAGCGATTGCAACAACTATCAACATTACAGCACAGGAACAGGCCTTTTGCCCTCCAAGCCTGCATCGACTATGCACTGACTGAAGTAAAACCCCCAACCCTTCTGAGGACCATATCCCTCTACGTTCATCCTGTTCATGTATTTGTCAAGATGACCCTTAAAAGTCACCATCTTCCCTGTTTCCACTACCTCTCCCTGCAACAAGTTCCAGGCACACACCACCATTCTCTGTGTAAAAAAACTTGCCTCGTACATGTCCTTTAAACCTTGCCCTTCACACTTTTAAATCTATGCCCCCTGCTACTTGACTCTTCCACCCTAGGAAAAGGTTTCTGACTATCCACTCTTCCCATGCCCCTCAATCTTGTAGACTTCTATCAGGATCTTGTAGATTTCTATGGGGAGAATTGATCAAGAGATAGAGGTCAAGAGGAACTGAATTAGATCAGCCACATAAATACTGCAGCTATAAGGTCAGAGGCTGGCTATTTAGCAGCAAATAACAACTCAGCTTGTGACTCCCAACGTTTGTCTACCATCTGAAAGGCACAATGCAGTAATGTGATCAGTACTGCTGCAAAAAAAAAACAAGTAGTTTGATATCACCTGTGCCAAAAGCAGGCTGTTTGATTCATATTCCATCTTTCACCACAAATATTTACTCCTGCCACCACTGCACAATGGCAGCACTGTGTACTATCCACAAAATGTACTGCAGCAACTCATCAAAACCGCTTCAACAGCAGCTTCCAATCTGCAACGACTAAAATCTGGGATGTGGGTATATCTGGGTAAACTGTTATTTATTGCCAATTCCTAATTGTCCTTTGAGAAGGTGGTTGTTCTTAGACTGCTATAGTCCGTATAGTATTAGTACATCCACAGTGCTGTTAGAGAGCTTCAGAATTTTGACAATAAAGGAACAGTGATACAGTTACAAGTCACAACAGCGTGTGGCTTGGAGGGGAACTTGGAACTGATACCTTCCAAGCTTCTGCTGCCACAGAATCCCTATAGTGCAGGAGGAGACCATTCGACCCATTGAATGGGACCCATGGCCCTATCCCCATAGCTCCATGCATTTATCCTATCTAGTTCCCCTAACACTAAGGGGCAATTTATCACGGCCATCTCCCTAACCAGCACGTCTTTCAGATTACGGGAGGAAACCGGAGAACCCGGAGGAAACTCACGTAGGCATAGGGGGTATGTGCAAACTCCACAGAGACAGTGACCGATGGCAGGAATTGAACCTGGGTCCCTGGTGTTGTGAGGTAGCAGTGCTAACCACTGTGCCACCATGTAGCCCAATGTCCTTGTCCTTCTAGACGACTGAGGTTGAGGGCTTGGAAGATATTGTTGAAGAACCTTTGGTGAGTTGTGCTACTGCACCTTGTAAATAGTACACACTGATGCTAGTGTGCATTAGTGACAGAAGGAATAAATGATGAAGCTGGTGGAAGGGGTGTCAATTAAGCAGGCTGTTTTGCTGTGGATGTTGAGCCTCTTGAATATTATTAGAGCTGCATTCATTCAGGTTAAAGAGCATTTCATCATGCACCTGACTTGTGCATTGTAAATGATGGACTGAATATGGCAAGTTACTGTCTGCAGAATTTCTCAACCTCTGAACTGCTCTATCTTTTATATATGCATAGATGGTCAGTAGTCATTGCCCATCTCTGGTTGCTCTTGAGAAGGTGATGGCGAGCTGCCTTCTTGAACCACTGCAATCCACGCAATTTGATACACATGATATCATGATACACGTGATACCTCAGTGGCACAGTGGTTAGCACTGCTGGATAGGATGGCCTAATTAGGACAATTAGCATGGCTTTGTATGGGACAAGTCATGTCTTACTAACTTGATTGATTTTTTTTAAGGAGGTGATGAAGGTGATCGATAAAGATAGAGCTGTGTACATGGATTTTGATAAGGCTTTTGATAAGGTTCTTCACAATAGTCTCACCTAAAAGATTAAGATGCATGGAATCCACTGTGATTTGGTTGTTTCGAATTGGCTCGCCCATAGAAATCAGAGATCAATGGTTGGTGTTTTTCTGGCTGGAGGTCCATGACTAGTCATGTTCTGCAGGAACCCGTATTAGGACCTTTTGCTGTTTATGATATATATAAATGACTTAGATGATAAGGTGGATGGATGGGTTAGTAAGTTTGCACATGACCCAAACACAGGTGGATAGTGTAGAAGGTTGTTGAAGGATAAGCAGGATATAGATCAACTTCAGATATAGACAGAAATGGCAGATGGAGTTTAAGCCAGGCAAGTCTGAGGTGCTGCACATTAGAAGATCAAATGTTAAGGATAAGTATACAGTTGTAGGACTTTGAGCGGCATTGACATACGGAGGGATCTTGGGGTTCAAGTCCTTAGCGCCCTGAAAATGGCCACACAAGTAAATAGGGTGCTAAAGAAGGCATATGGCATGTTTGCCTTTATTAGTCGGGGCATTGAGTACAAGAGTCAGCATATCATGTTGTGGCTTTATAAAAGGCTTCACTTAGTACTGCATTCAATCCTGGTCATCACTTTGTAGGAGGGATGTGGATGCTTTGATGAGGGTGCAGGAGAGGTTTACCAGGAAGCTGCCTGGATTAAAAGGTATGAGCTATAATGAGAGGCTGAACAAACTAGGGCTGTTTTTTCTAGCACAGCAAAGGCTGAGGGAGACCTGTAAAATTACGAGAGGCGCAGATAGGGTCAACAGTCAGAACATTTTTCCCAGAATTGAAATGTCTAGTACTGGGGGACATGCACTTAAGGTGAGGGGCAAGTTCAAAGGAGATGTGAGAGGCAAGTTCTTTTTTTTTTTACACAGTGGTAGGTGTTTGGAAAGCACTGCTAGGGGTGGTGGTGCAGTTAGATATGTATGGGCATTTTAGGGCTTTTAGATAAACACATGAATATGCAAGGAATAGAGGAATATGGACCAAGGCAGGCAGAAGGAATTAGTTCAATTTGGCATTATATTCAGCACAACATCGTGGGCCAAAGGATCCATTCTTATATTGTACTGTTCTATGTTCTATGAAGAGAACTTTACAATTCCAATCTTCATCCAGCAGAACTCGAGCTCCTATGTGAAAGAACTTTTCACTGGACTGTAATTCTGATAATTATATGAACTAATATTCATTTTTAGTTCTCCTACTGTTCATACCCATTCACAATTATAAAACTTCTTTTCTCTATTCCCTTACTGTAAGTGTGCGCGCTCATGTGCGTAGTTATCATAATACGAGTTTGCTGTGAGTTGCCTAAAATTAGATGATAAAAACTGAGACTTTGGAAAAAAACACCATAGTCTATTAAAACAATTCAAAAACATCTTCTGCTTACAGACAGTTGGACAGAGGATAGAAAAGTTCAGTTTACCTTTCTCTTCTATCAATAACAGTTTACTTTCATAACTCAATACAATGGGAAAAGAATATAATGTGAAGTAGATAGCTGGACTTACTTGGTTAGTTTTTGCGGAAGCATTGCTGTAAGAAACTCAGTTACAATTTCTGGCGTCTGATGTTTGCATGGTGTTTTGGACAAATACTTCAAAGTCTGTGGATGAAATATAGTACACAAGTCAAACATTGTGATGTTGTCTATAATGCAGAAGTATCTAATACATATTTCCAGCTCTTCTGTTTTGCTCCACATTGCTCAGGTCACAGTTACTGCTTTCATGAAAACACTGGCATGTTACATAGAAATAGTGAACAGTAACTATGAATGCTCTATAAATTTACAGTACAATGCAGTCAGGTAATGTTCTGGAAACATCTCCCTCAGGATCCTGTGAAACATAAATGAGTTTTTAAACGTGAAACTCCATGACTTTTTGTCATCAACACACAAAAAGCTTAACACCAACCACCACAAGGCCAACTCACTCAACTGCCACCCCATCCAGCACTTCCATCATCCACTCCTTCCACCACTGGACACATAGTGGCAGCAATGTGTAGCACTTACAAGACACATAGCAGCAACTCACCAAAGCTCCTTCAATAGCACCTTACAAACCTGCAACTCCTAATGCTTAGAAGGGCAAGGGCTGCAGATGCTTGGGAACATTAACAATTGTAGGTTCTCCTCCAAGCTACGCACCACCCTGACTTAGGGCTCTTTGTGTTCCTTCATTGTTGCTGGATCAAAATCTTGGAACACTCTCCCAACTGGCACTGCAAGTGTATCCACATCAAATGGACTACAGAGTTTCAAGAAGATGGTTCACCACCACTTTCACAAGGGCAATTAGGGATGGGCATAAATCTGCTGGCTTCGCCAATGTCACCCAGGTCCTGTGAGCGAAGTTTTAAAAATTATCAACCACAACCTCATAACTGACCTGAGTGGTGAAGTCCTGGATTTCAACCTTCCTATGGAAATTTGGACAAATCACAGCCATTTGAGGGTAGGCCAGGGAAGATGTGCCCACTTGTTCCACAAGTGGAACAGCTCAAATTGTGACTGTGACCATCCAGTTCAGACTGTCGCCCATAAACGAAACTCATCCCCAAGAAATCCATTCCTGATAGCATCACAAGCATACACACCACATCAGCTGAAACTGTTGAATGGGTTCTTAACCTCAATGTTCATCTACAACTGCTTTCCCAACTAAACAAAAAGCTAAATTAGTTGGTCACAGATCTGAAATGTAAACTGTGTTTCTCTGTCTGTAGATACTGCCTGATTGCTGGGTATTTCCAACATTTTCTGTTTTTATTACACTTAAATTCACAGATACTACCTGACAACCAAACATTTCCAGTATTTTTGGTTTTTACTACACTACATTTACAACTTAGATTCTACCTTAATTCATAATGATATACGAATTTAAGTTTTTTTGTGATGGTCACATTAATCATTGCAGCTGTTCTGGAAGAACATTTTGCTGCATCTCACAAGCAGACCAAGGAACAGTCACATCAATTCACATCATCAGCAATTATGATGGGATATGTGCAAATAATACAACGTGAAGGGCGGCAGCGGGGTGGGGGAGGGGGTTAAAGTGCTTAAAAAACAGGATCTTATCATAAGTTGCCACATTAATTGGAATTCTACTCCCTACAATGAAAATAAAATTTGTTCTTCATGGGATGCCTGACCAATTACTGGAAACAATTCAATCTCAACATTTAGCTGATAAACAAACCTAGTTTTTGCTGTTTGTGATGAGGATTGAAAACATTAACATAATTTTTGTGTATATCTTGACAATATCAAGCATTTGCAGGTCAGGCAAAGTTCAATGTCATTCTAGGTTCTTCTTTTAGACTCCAACACACATCAACTCAATTTCAGAACAGTATTCTTACTAACAGCTGGCATTCATATATTCTAAATATTGATTGTTCAATGAGAAATACTGCTGAATTGGAGACCATCTGCCATCAATTTACATCAAAAGGGACCAAATTGAATTTAATTAGATTAAATATAATATAATCAGGTACTGCATAATGAAACCTATAGAGTTATCCCATCCTCGTAGTTCACTTTTAGATACTAAACTAGCTGCAATGTATCCAAACATTTTAAAAATATAGTTGGTGAAAAAGATACAAATCTCAATCAGTTACAAAATAAACTGCATCTACCACAAAACGTTCCAATGCACTTTACAAAGAGATTAAAAACAAAAGTGGTGGACAACAAAATGAATAGTTGCCTTTGAAGAAACTTGTGACAGTTAGGAAAACGGTAATGCAATCAAGAGTTTTAACAAACAAAATGTAGAATGCAGGATTATATGACTAAGCTCTGGTATCAAAGAGCAAGAGGTGAAATGCACAACTGACCAGTTGGAATATCAAAATTGAGACAATCGCTGTAAATGCTTAAAAGTAGGTTCAAAGAGGAATTTCAGAATGAGGGCTGTTATTGATTTGCTGATAATATTATGATACATAGTTGAATTGCAATATTTAAAAACTATTTAAAGGGAGACTGCTGGGTCATTGGATCGGCAGTTGCTTTACATAGAAATGTAGGAGATAGGAGCAGGAGGAGGCCATTTGGCCCTTCAAGTCTGCTCTGCTATTCATTACAATCATAGCTGATCATCCAACTTAAAAGCCTAATCCTACTTTTTTCCCGTAACCTTTGATCGTATTTGCCCAAGTGTTACATCCAGTCACCTCTTGAATACATTCAGTCTTTTGGCATCAATTACTTCCTATGATAATGAATTCCACAGGCTCATCATTCTTTGTACGAAAAAATGTCTCCTCCTTATAATTTTTATAAATGATCTGGATGAAGATATTGAAGGATGGATTAGTAAATTTGCAGATGACACCAAAGTCGGAGGAGTGGTAGATAGTGAAGAGGGGTGTTATAGTTTGCAGAGAGACTTGGACAAGTTGCAGAGCTGGGCCGAGAGGTGGCAAATGGAGTTTAATGCGGAAAAGTGTGAGGTAATTCATTTTGGCAGGAATAACAAATGTGTAGAGTATAGGGCTAATGGTAGGACTCTTAATAGTGTTGATGAACAGAGGGATCGTGGTGTATATGTGCATAGATCCCTGAAAGTTGGCAATCAAGTCGATAAGGTTGTTAAGAAGGCATATGGAGTCTTAGCTTTTATTGGTGGGGGATTGAATTTCGGAGCCGCAACGTCATGTTGCAACTGTACAAAACTCTAGTGCGGCCACATTTGGAGTATTGTGTACATTTCTGGTCCCCGCATTATAAGAAAGATGTGGAGGCATTGGAGAGGGTACAGACGAGGTTTACCAGGATGTTGCCTGGTACGGAGGGCAGGTCTTATGAAGAGAGGCTGAGGGATTTGAGGTTGTTTTCGTTGGAAAGAAGGCGATTAAGAGGAGACCTTATTGAAACATGTAAGATGATTAGAGGTTTAGATAGGGTGGACAGTGATAGCCTTTTTCCTAGGATGGAGAAAGCTAGCACTAGGGGACATAGCTTTAAATTAAGGGGTGGTAGTTATAGGACGGATGTCAGAGGTAGGTTCTTTACCCAGAAGGTGGTAAGGGTATGGGAATGCCCTGCCTGCTGCAGTTGTAGATGCGCCAAATTTGGTGGCGTTTAAGAGGTTAGTAGATAAGTTTATGGATGAAAAGGGAATGGTTTATGTTAGAGGGTCATTGCTTTTTCTTAATTGGTCAGCGCAACATCGAAGGCCGAAGGGCCTGTTCTGCGCTGGAATGTTCTATGTTCACCTCCATCTTAAATGAACTAGCCCATATCTTCAGACGTGATCTCCAGCTCTGGATTCCACCACCATTGGGAATATCTTCCCTGCATCTACCCTGGCCTGATTCTGTTAGAATTTTATAAGTCTCAATGAGTTCCTCCCTTATTTGTCTGAACTCCAGCAATAACAATCCTAACCTAGTCAATCTCTCTTCATACATCAGTCCTGCCATCCTTGGAATTAGCCCAGTAAACCTTCGCTGTACTCCCTCGAGAGCAAAAAAATTATTTCTCAGAAAAGGAGTCAAAAACTGCACACAATACTCTAGGTGTGGCCTCACCAAGGCCCAGTGTAGCTGCAACAACACATCCCTGCTCCTGTACTCCAAACCTTTTGCAATGAAAGCCAACATGTCACTTGTCTTCTTTACTGCCGGTTGTACCTGCATGCTTACCTTCAGTAACTGGTGCACAAGGACACTCAGGTACTGCTGCATACTCTCCTTTCCCAAATTACAGCCATTCAGTTGGTAACAAGTATAGATCACTTAAAACTACCTCTGTTTTCCTGTCATTACCACTTATCAGATTCCCAAACAGCTTGTTTCCCTGTGGTAGAATGAGAACCAGTTTGAAAAGATGATGGAAAAGTGAGGGGAAATAAATACCTCTTTCCCTCATTGTCTATTTTCCCCACTTAGCAAACGCCAAGCTTGCAATCAGTTTTCTTGCTGCACTGTTTACTATTCTGCACTGAGACTACAGTAACCTGATTTAACCAGTTAGCTAATTAACTTCTCAGTTTCCAGGCTAATCCTGTCCTATGCTACAATGTCCCTTAGAGAGACATAGATCATCACATTCCTTTACCACAGAACGACATAAAGCATTCTATTCTCTTACTATGCTTTATGGAAACTATTGCTCAGATAATGCAAGCAACAAAAAGTTCAATCTGATGCTGGTAGTGTACTGCTGCTACGAGACGAGGGATTATTCATCTTATGACTCAATGAGGCAGTGCTAGGATTCTCTTTCTAACACAATTGATTGTAACAATATTTTAAAAAATTATAAGGATGGATCTGTTAATTCAGACTCTGTACTTAACCATTTATGTGCTATTGCATAGAACCTTGGTTGATAAGCCTTCTTAAGTTCAAACATAATGGGATTAGTTCTTTGAGCTAAAAATCTATCCAAGATATTAAAAATATAGGCCCCAACCTTCACAAAACACATTAACATGCAAAATACTAAGAGTCACAGAGGAAGTTAATTTTTGACCAAATGAAGATTCAATGATAAAAGGCAATGAAACAGGGCTCATGATTTGAATTATTTGTTTTATTCACAGTAAAGGCAGTTCTTTGTGATCTTATTTTTCCCTGAAAACACTGCTTTAGAATTCTGAACAGTCGTTTAGAATATATCTGTCGACCCCAGTATGATATAAGCAGGTCGAATTCCTTCTGACTAAATTTCTTTCCAAAACATAACAGAGGTAGGACTCTGAACTTGAGACAGCAGAGAGAAAAATGGTGCTACTAGTCCATATGCAAACTCCTTCATCTTCTGGTACAATAATGGATAAGCTTACAATCACAGCTTTTCACGTGAAAGCTTCAGGCATCCGACAGTTGCTATTGTTACACAATGAAGGGTGATCCTTATTAACAAATCTTTGATCTCACAGTATCAAAGTTCTCAAGATGCCAATAAAACAGCTTCTTTAGCATCTTCCTTGCATAATAGTTTCAGTAGTTCTCCAGTGTTCTTGGTAGTTTCTGTAGTGAGAAAGTCTGGATTCATTGCCCTTACATTTTGCAGAAAGTTTAGACAATGGCAGGTGTGAAGTCGATTGGAGAGCTTCCTATAGCTATGTTCCCTGGTAAATCCACAAGTTTCATTTGGCAAATTTGTAGGTCAAGTGACTTCTGCTGCTATTTTAAAGTCAGGATGTTTGTTTGACAAAAATTCTTTTAAAGAAATCCAATGTATACCTAGCCAGTTGATGATAGTAAACAATAATATCCCACATGTGCATGTCATAGCATCATGACACTAATAATTCAAATTTTTGTTTCCTTTGCAACAGTATTCTATGTGCTTCTCACCACCAACACCTGCAAAAGGTTTGTGATCAAAAAAAAGCTAAAGGATGATTCAACAAAACCAAATTCCTAAGACCCTCACACAGAGTTAAGAATTGTTGTTTGTTCATTTGAAAACCTTACCCAATATTCAAAAACATAGCTTTCCTGAATCAATTTGATTTCAGGAAATTAGCATTTTAGAATGGTACTGCTTTTAAATCGCAGCAGTCACAATTCACACTAAAATTGCTACACTGTCACAGGTGATTTGGCTAAAGCAGTCAGAGTTGGATTTATCTGCCGTTCAAATAGTAGTCTTAATCCCAGGTACCCACTAAACTTTCAGAATGTTCAGCCTCCTATCTTTCAAATATCTAAATAATCTATTTGTAAGTTTTGATATAGCATCTCCTTAATTGATAAGTCTTGTAGTACGTTCCAGTTTCATAATTTCCTATGTCAAAAGAATTTTCCTTGCTTCATCCTAAATCTCTTTACTTTGAATCTTTTACCTATATCATAAAATATTTCAGTGGTTGAAGGGTCTAGATCATTTATGTCTAGTATGTCATCCATAGCTCAGTTGATAGCATACTGTTAGTCGCCTCTGTCAGAAAGTTGTGGGTTCAAATCCTACTCTAGACTGAAGCACAAAAATCAAAGCTGACACTTCTGTGCATTACCAATTTATTAGAGTTGCTGTGTTTTAGATTAAACATTACACTGAAGTTCTCCTTTATTCTCTTAGGGGCATACAAAAGATCCCATGGCACTACTTCAAAGAAGAGCAGTGAGTTCTTTATAGATTGACCAATAGTTACCCCTCAATGAAGATCACTAAAATGACTCATCTGGTCATTCACAGATTGCTGCTGATTGTGGGAATGTTCTGCAGGCAAATTGGTTGTCACATTGAAACAATGACTACACTTCAGAAGTACTTAATAGGTTGCAAGTGTTTTGAGACTTTCGCTTGTCGTGAAAGGAGGTATATAAATGTAAATAGCTTTTCTATCTTTTTATTCCTTTATAATTTCAAAAAATCTCTATCATACCACTCATTATTTCCACTGTGCTAATAAAAAAATCTTAATCTTCCATCTCTGTATTCATATTTGCATTTCCTCAAACTAAGTACCATCCTAGTGATTTGCGGCTCTCTCAACATTCTGTAACTCAAAGCAGCACAGAGTACTCCAACTTTGGTTTTGCGAAGGTTCTATATAGATTTACTACTGCATCTCAACATTTATAATCTATACCTCTTAACCTCACATGGATAACACCATGTTGGCTTTTATAATAACACTTTAGTAAAATCTGCAGGATAAATATATGCTCGAGATCAAGAAGCTCAGATTGGCTGCAACAAAACACTGGACTTACCTTTCAGCCCAGGCTCCTCTTCACTGGGACTGCCTGTAGTCCGAGCAATGGCTAACCCATCACTTGCTCACACCCACACACCCCCGGCAATACAGGAACTATGGAACTGCCAGCCAGGCTGACAGTATTCTAAGGCATGACATCCTCCCAAATTAGGGGTAAATTATGTTGCTCACAACATTAAATTGCTGAGAGGCAGCTGTCATTATGATGGACGGGTTTCACCACTGACTTTATAGTGGAGCAGTGCTCCATAAAATCCAGTTCATAGTCACCAGTACTGATACAAAAAGTAAAATACTGTGAATGCTGGAAACACCGAGCAGGTCTGTCAACATCTGCAGAAGAAAACGGCGTAGTTAAAGTTTCAGGTCTGTGAAATGTACATTCATAATGGACTAATTTATTTTCCTGCACATGACAATCATTGGGGTTAAAAAAGTGCAAACTTTGAAAGCACATGAATGCCACCACCTACCTCGTACATTATTGTGTTGAGGTTCTGCTGACCAGCACTATGTTTCTTATTTCCACTTTCTTTCCGTTGTTCTTTAAGATCAGTCAGAAGCTTAAAGACCTACAGTGGAGAACAAAAGGATGAAAGATTGCTGATTGGTGTGGGTACTCAGCTGAGATTTCAATGTATTACATTATAGGGATGACATTAATCTAATAGGGGTGTTATGCCTAGGTCACATAAACTGGTGACAGGGTTACAATATTATAGCTATATAGCCCCTGCCTGCATTCCTGGGAAGCACTTATTGAATGACACATAGGAACATAAATTATAGGAGGAGGAGTAGACCATTCAGCCTGTTGGGCCCACTCTGCCAATCATCCACATCAACATTTTCCTCTATTATCACCATACCCCTTGTTTTTAATATATAGGAATCTTTCAAATTCATTCGAAGCCTCCAAAGCAAAGAAAATGAAATACAAGTTTTATATAACTTTTGCCAAGAACAAACGAGTGAGGATAGTTTAATTGTTCACATATGGGACAAATGGTCTGCAGAAAATTCTGCTCATGTAACAAAATCATAGACTGCAGTCAAACTTCACATCAAAATAGCACATTGCTATTAAGCAGGATTAAAATAGTTACTATAAAACAAAATTTACTAGTCATTGAAACATACACAAAGATTTGAAACTTCACCTCATAATTACTCAGCATTGCAGCATTTGCGTCTTTTCTGAAATAGAAAATTAGAAAGGATAAAGTTTTGCGTCAAAAGAAATTATGCAAAAGAGACAAGTTATTAAGTAATAATTACTCTTGCAAGCTTCGGATTGCTGTAATGGAACAATGAATGAGCACTCCTTAATCTTCTTTGATAGCAGTTTCTACTCAGTACAAAGCCACTGCAAGGTAAAATTTCCATGGTCTGAATTTTGCAGTGATGGAAAAGTTGATCTCTGTGCGCTGAATTTCACCTTTCCCAGTATTAATTTGAATCTGGTGCCATGCCAAGGGGACCTAAGAGCCTCCAACAACAATGGTGTTATCAAGCAGGATAAACAGCCAATGGTATTGAAGTTTTCTCACAGTCAGCAAACTAGGGAGTAAAATGCACTGATTATCCTTCAGTTCTTATAAACTTTACCGGGAGTGAAACAAAGATTGGGGCATACTCATTTGAAGCTGAAATATCAAATAAACTTTAATTTTTTTTAAGGTGGATTATCAGAATGGAAGAATTTGACATGACATGAATATAGTATTAGTTTTCAAGGACCAGAGAAGTTTCTCAGCAGTAGTTATAACTTGCTGTGCCATTAACAGTCCAGTTACACTTTAATAAGGTATAACCTTTTCAGGAGTTTGAACAGCTATATTACAGCCAGAAATGGAAACTCTTATTAATTCAGTGATTTCTAATTGCAGTCTGTGGAGGCTTCAACAGCACAAGCTGTGGAGAAACAGAATCATCGACAGCAATTCTGAACATCTGCATTTTACTACAATGTAGACTCTAAAAACTGTCAGTTTCAGAGGAAAAATCATGATGAATGCTGATAGGTTAGGATCATTACTACCACAAAGTCCAGGGCAATATCTTGATTTTAGCTCAGAATCAGATATATAGTTTTAGGCAATACAACACACTCTATATTAACCAGTCCACTGATAATGCCAACTGAAATCAAATTGTGTTTTTAATTACAAAATATTGTGAGTAATGGGGTAATTTCAAGTTTAAATTCCTAATTCTGGACATATTTAAGTCTTGTTTGACAATAGAAGATGGATTAAATAGAATATGCAACATGTTCGTTGCCAGGAATGTTGGTTAAAAACAAAGAAATGAAAGCAAAAGAATGAAAATAACAAGGGAAATTATAAAGAAATTCAAATAAAATTATGGCTAAGTTCCGGACATCTCAACTGCAGAGGGCACACTCCTCACATAACAGCTGCAGAGGGCGAATTGATTTTGCTGGCGACATCCTAGACAACTACCCACATCAAAGATGGTGCAGACCAAACACAGCAGAAAAAGACTCTTATTTCAAATTGGAAATTGCAAACAATGCTAAATCATCTGAAAAAAAGCTTTTATTTAAATACGAACAGTAATATTTAAACAGATAATTATCAAAAAGTTATTGCATTATATCCGTGTTGTACGCCGATGGATAATAAACAAACTGTTTCCTTTGTGTCTACATGTCTCTGTAGGTGCAGGAAAGGGGCAGCATATGAGGGCTCAAACCAGGGCCTGCGCAAGAGGCAGATGGACAGGGGCAATGAGTTGGTGACAGTGATGGCTTAGAAAAGGGGCATCAAGTGGAGGATGGAGGAGGTTCGGAAGAGAAGTGGTAAATAGGATGCAGCGAGCGAGGTGGCAAGGGCTTGGGTCAATGGTGGACAGGGCAACATAGGAATGAATCAGTATTGTCATCAGCTTCATGAGAATTGTGCCTATGCCAGAAAACGCAGTGGGTGCTGAGTTCAGGAGATATGTGAAAATCAGATGATGTTTTTTGTTGAAACTTAATGTATAGAAGTTTATGAACAAAAGGAAAGTTGAAAATATGGACTATATTAAAATGCATTTGCTATATATGTTTCTAAACAATGGGTACATTAACTATGCTATTGCATGAATTAATTTGGATATCAACATGCCTTAATAAACATATTTATATTCATGAAAGCATTAGCTTATATACTGGGAGAGGATGAGTTCAGAAGACATCCATGGGGCTGAAGTTACTTATGGGTTTTAATAACCCAATATTAGCTCTCTGCAATTTTACCATACTGTCCCCAACCGTGCCATTCAGAGGCCAATAAAATTTTGCACCTAACGTTAAGCAGTGGATTTGTTTCCAAAAGGGATTGTATTGTTTGGGGCATGTGTGGCTAGATTTGTGCCAACTAAAGGATTGCAAAATCTTCTCCACTAGTTGAGACATGAAGAGAAGTGCAGCAGAGTTGTTGGTAACTACTGGATGGTAATGCAAGAATTTGGCTTGAATGATGTGGAAGAACAACGTTAGGATTTGCAAAGAGATTGGTGGTCAACGAAAGACGTTGGTGTTATGAAGTGCAATTGACAATGACAAGATGATGAAAGGGTAAGTAAAATATATTAAAGAGAAGAATCTTTGGGTTTGAAGGAAGGAATAATTAGGTATGGAAGTAGTAACAAATATAGAAGAAGAGTCAAGTTGGAATACATGGAGGAAGGGCAAAAGCAAGCTTAACAATGCAGGAAAAAGAATGTTGCTTGTCATGGGGTAGAGCCTGCAAAGGTCAGAAAGTGAATGAGTGGAAGGATATGCTGCATGGAGTAGGAACAAGAGAAATGAGAGCAATAAATAGATTAGTTAAGGAAATGAAGTGCTATTCGTTAGCAGCAACAACTGGCACAAAAAAGTTAGAAAAGGGAGCAATAAAAGGCAACAGTACTAAAGGGCACAGGAGGCGGCTGTGGAAAGAGAAAGCATGGAGATAGCAAATGACACCAGGAGAGAGCAGGAAGTGGGAGGAGGAACAGGCATAGTTGGTAGAGATGAAGGTGGATGGAATGAAAGCAAATATTTCCCCTCTATTCCCCAGAGAAATAAAACAAAATTAACACAATGCTTTCATACATTACAAAATCTAATCTGTTTAAATACAAGGATTTCCTACGTGAAGAAATCCCTACAAAGATCCTAACCTGCACTGGGAAAGACAGGGCTCCTATTGCGTGCTGAAATCAGCTTTAAGTTCTTCAAGTGGTTCTTAAAACTGTTAATGTGTGTTATTGGCTTTAAATTTTGTGCAATTAAAATATTATATGTAACATTAATAACTTGAATGTTTTTGAAAAAACAAATTTAAAATCCGTTCACATTCCCAGCAGGACCAGCACTAGAAGCAACAAGGGAAAACTAAATAAAAGTACAAGTGCCTTAGAGATGGAAGGATTTAAAGGCAAGTAGAGATACATATCATTTAAATCCAAACCCAATAAAATCAACATAGTATGGAGGTAATTAATTACTATGAGTACAAAGAGCACACAGTAAACACAAGACCTTCAGTATATTAATTATAATAAGCATGCATTGAGAAATGCATGTATATTGATCCATTTCAATTACTTGCTATTTAAATACTGTCTTCAACAAAGCAAAAGATCCCTTGTCCATTTTACAGGGGCATAATCAGATTCAGGCTGAGGTTGGGCCAAAAGGAATTTTAAGAATGTTCATTAAAAATTGATCAAAAGTAGTTTTAAGGGGAGTCTCAAAGGAAAATCAGAGTTAGGAAGGCGAAAGTTGAGAGCTTGTGATGCCATTAATCTGGTTCTGGTCTATTCAGGGATTTTCTGCAATTCAAAAAAGTTTCAGATAACTTCAAAACAAACTAACTGGTCAAGGAAAATACTTGTGTTGAGATTCTCTGTGAATGCATGCTTTGCCTGCCTAATAAAAATGTTTGGCAACCAGACTTGATCGGTCAGTTGAAGGAAAACAAGGATATCACATTATGGATATCACATTATCATCTATAATTTTTAAAAATCTATCTATTCCTCGCGCTGGATTGAAAGAGTTTCAATCCTGAGGGACCGTCTATGAAGAATCTATACCATTGCCATAAGTAAGGAAAAGAAAATGAAGTGATAACAGGATGACAATTGCAGAGAAGAAAATATGAAGGATACAAGTCCTACTGAGATGGTCAACAATTCCAGGAGACAAAAAACTGCAATTTTAGAAAAGAATGAAATCAATTGCTGAGGTTGTGGGAATGCCATTTTAATTTTCAAGTCATTGGTGATATTAGTTGCAATAGAAGCATATCACTGTGAAGACTCACAACAAAAATGAAAATTTAATCCTCAGCACCCAGACTTTAATTGCTTCATCATTGGAATCAAGTCTCAATTGACAAAACCTTTCATCTTAATTCTTTCTCCCTGTCTTTCTTTCTTTAAGATGCTCCTTAAAATCTATCTCTTTGACTGAATCTTTGATTTTCTTCCCTAATATCACTTTATGGTTTGGTGTCTAAATTTATAACACTCTCGATGAAGTAAGTGCCTTACTTCACTCACCTCATTTTATTATTATATTAGGTTATAGAGGTCACGTTAATACAAGTTGTTGTATTTAGTTATCTTCCTCACATTGACCAGAGTTATTTCCTTATTGAATTCCAACCTAATTACGCTCATAAAGAGAAACATTTTTTCTAAAAAGAGCTCCCTAGGGTAGAATTCTCTTCATAACAAGAATGTGTGTATAAGAAATGTACCAAAGGAGGAAATTTCTGTCACAATGTGTGCCAGTACTGCAGGCAGTCAAGATGAAGTTGATCACTACTCGGAAAACTCAAATAAAGGTTATTTTAGTGACAACTATTCCTTCAAATCCAACATGAAGCAAATTCTGAAGTTCAGATAACCATGCCAATACTTACTGTGAGGCTGAAAAAGGATTGAAGGCGCAGCAGTCAAAACATTGTGATTGTTCGAGACTACTGAAAAGCAATTCTCACCAATGACAAGCAGTGATTTTACTATCTCAAACATAATGTCATTGATAAATGGTGTAGTTACAAATTTGCACCATTCCAGGGAAGCAGAATGGTAGATCAAATTTGATGTGACAATGGTAATTGAAGTGAAAAGAGCGCACAACTTCATCTCCCTGGTGCAATGCAAGAAGCTGATTTGATGAAAGAAAACCCACTGGCCTGGATTTTAAAAACAGTGGTAAATAAATGATGCTCACTTTTCATTACACTTACACTGGCCTGCAGACATTCTGAGAGCTTTTAAACTGCAATGTATGTTTAATCAAAGTCAGAATATTGCTCTACCCTCTACATAAGACTTGGGACTTTTGCGAACAGAATAAGCAACAATGTGTTTTTTCAACCAATCAGATTTTGGTATCTCTACTAAGACACAGAAGCTAAAACAGGAAGTGTACGTTAGAATTGTACAGGATGAAAAACAAAGAGCAAAAACAGAAGAGATAAGAGAGACAGAAAAGAAAATTTAAGTTATTTTGTTTTTAAAAATCCCCAACAGTAATTAAAATCTGAAGCAAAGAAATTTCACACTTATAAAAGTGAATGCTCACGACAGAGAGGTTGTTTGGTACTAATTAACACATATCCTGCTGCTAAAAATTCATTTATATTTGAATTGACAAGCCTTAACATCTTATGGCATGTTTAATTGGTATATAATGGTTAGGTCACAACATTATGTCCTTATACATGTATGAATGTCAAGTCTCTCAGTGAGATATTAAGTGGTGAAACTTGCAAGGAAACTTGGACAGCAATTTCTTGATATCTGTACATAACAGTACATGATTAGATCATTACACTACTTGCTTCTATCTAAAATCTTGTTCTTTGACCTAGCACTTATTTTTGTCCAATTACACCACCAAGAAGTTCTTTGGAATATTTTTTCCTACGTTGAAGGCACTTTTGACAATTATCAACATTCAATGCAATGGACTGCATCAATAAGTAAAAGAAAGAATTAATAAAACATTTCATTAAAAATAACCAACTTGTCTCTGCTCTTTAATTTTTTAAAGCTGTTACTAATACCATCTCCTTTTTAATATAAAGTATAAATAATTTAAGACAATTTACTTACAAATATTTGTTTTAGCATGAGTGCCAATGCAATCTCATTTTCAAAGAACATCTGATTTTATAAGTTCTAGCTGGAAATTGATGTTCATTCAATGTGGGTTTCACTATGACAGATAAGTCTAAGGTACTGTTTGTTATCAACACAATGCATATGCAGTTGCACCACTTCACTCTGTGACATCATTGTGAGTGAAGATCAGGACTCTACTCATTCTTGCAATCTCAAAATGATGTTCAGTCTCTTCACATTGTCTCGATTTTTTTAAAGCAAAATTTAAACTTGCAGCGATCTTAATAAGAACAGGATCTTAAGAAAAAAATTAAATTGACAAACATAAGGAATGGATTTTGGATCAGAATGGTCTAATTTATTCAGAACAACATACAATATTTATTTTAGCCTTGGTGATTTCCTATAGCTTGATCTTTTTCTCTGGCATATGTTATAATTCAGGTCAGAAACTCCAATGTGTTTTATGAAGCTGCCGAGATCATAAGTTTTGCACCTTGAATTGAGCATGATGAGTTTCACTTCTGGTATGATTCAAATGACCCAGTAGGGACCTTCTTTCCAACAACGTTTATTAAGAATAAGGTTAATGTGTAGTCAAAAAATTAGCAACACCCTTTATCAATTACAAACAAAAACAAAACAACCACGATAATGTATAACCCTTAACAACTTTATCTAAAATGTTCCAATCAAACAAAACTTCCCACAGGCTAAACCCATCAAAACAGATTTAACACAGCAAAAGCGAATGTTCATGTGATACTGGAACTGAGTTCTTTGGTTGGAGAATTGAAACCCTGACTTCTTAGTTGTGTAACTTCTTGCAGCCCTCTGGATACACCAGAACAATTTGAAATTAGAATAGCTTCCCAGGACACTAGGGAGAGGCACTCTCCAGGCAAATGAGCCACTAACTTCAGATGTTTCACACCATGAAGACAAGAAGCCTTGCCTTCAGCTAACCGGTAGAATTTCCAGAACCAGGAAGAGAGAGAAAAACACTTCTTTTCAGCTAGATAAGTCTTCTAAATATTAAACTGTTGCCAGACAAAATAGAAAATTAAACCTTAAATTCTCTAGGTGGAAATAAAACTGTCAGAACACATGATCTGCCAACCAGTATTCCTCCTAACAATGCAGGCTCATAAAACATCCCAAAGTAAAAATAAACAAATCCCATTTAAGTAACAATGAATGGACTTCTGCAGACAACTTGGCAACAATGACATAAACTGAGGCTGGGAGAGCTGCAGAGAAATACAATTCACCGTTTTCTCTTGCACAATCTGTAACATATATAGTTGTGTTAACAATAACCACATAAATGTGTGGCTTTACTTTCCAATATTTTAAAATTGTTTGTAGCTAACGTGTCCAATAATTGCACACGCAGATGACTATCATTGACCATCTTGCACTGGCAGGAGACACAGTGTTATTGTGAAGATATTGCTGTATATATGTCTGATAAGTGTTCCACTTTCTATGAGTAGATGGTGAATGAATAACACAAACTGAGAATAGATTGTCTATCATTACTGATCAGTCTGGCTGATCTGAATGATTTCTGATGAAGAATTCAAGAATCAAAATACAGTCTTAAAATCTCAATTGGTTACCTATCTGCATTTTTAAAAAATACCTTTATTACGAACATATAAATTCGGAAGAGTAAGCCTCTTGGCCCCTGAAGCTTGCTTTGCCATTCAATAAGGTCGTGGCTGATCTAACTGTTGCTGTCTAACTTCAATTACCTTTTACACCTTCTTGTTCATCAAGAATTTTTCAAGCTCTGCCTTAAGCATATTCGAAGACCTTGCTTCCACTGCCTTTAAAGAAAGAGAATTCCAGAGACTCAACCCTCAGAAGATTTCTCCTCATCTCTGTCTAAAATGAACAACCCCTTATTTTTAAGCAAGGAACCTAGTTCTAGAATTTCCGACAAGAGAAAACATTCTTTCCATATCCACCATGTTAATATCCTAAGGGGTGCTGAAGGTTTCAATCAAGTCACCCCTTACTCTTCTAAACTCTAGTGGATACAAACCCAACCTCTCCAACCTTTATCCGTAAGCCAACCTGCCGATTCCTTGTTTTGACTAGTAAACCTTCGGTGAACTGTACAAAGATAGAAATCATAGTAGTGAAGAGAAAAGTCTCTTGAACAGCAGAAAACAGAATTTGGAAGTTGAATGATTGCCAAAAAATAGTCTTACCACACTTGAAACAGGGAATTAACAAGATACAAATGTACGGGAAATCACTAACAGTGAGATTACTAAAAAAGAAAGGGTGACGGGAAGTTGTAAAAACATTTGAAGTTAAAGTTACAAAAGGGCATCGCAATATAGCTTGATGTCCTTTTTCCAGCCACTATGCCACCTTTTTATACTACTTCTTCTCTGCTATCCAATGTGGTGTTCTTTTCGGATTCTCCTCCAATTTGTTGCACCATTGGCATTACTTGAGAATAGTAACTGTAATTCACGCATCCTTCACACACAAATATACAGAACTTAAACCAGTTGACACAACTGGTCAATACCAAGTGTTCTTGTCCGCAGTATTGATAACTCAAGCATTTCTGCACAAACTATTTGTCTTGCCTTAGCAGTTATTTTATGTTAATAGTTATATTAAGTTGATCTTTCTCTACACCTTGGCTATGCCTCTAATACTATATTCTACATAGTCTCCTTTCTGTCTCCCCCATGTACTTTATGAATGGTATGTTTTGTCTGTAAAGCGCGCAAAAACCAATATTTTTCACCATATCTCAATTCACGTGACAATAATAAATCAAATATATATAACTAAGCACTGGTTTGAAATAACAGATCTTGACAACTTGGCAAAGTATCCTCTATTCCAACAGTGAATTTTCAGACTTTCACCAGAAAGTGAGGCTATTTACCTATCTCGAGATGAACCAAGAGGAACGGGCAGTTATCTGGAGTGAGATAAAAGTGAAGGATTAAAATGCGGCTGCTGGAAGGTTCGAGAAGCCCCGGCTAAGAGTGAAATGTGGAACGGGGATGGGGGGCGACGCAGCTGAGTTTAAACGCAGCCGGCACCGCTTGTCAGTTATTTACAGCGAATGTTCCTTATAAAAAAACAAACCTGGAGCGAAACAATGAATGAAAACTTACACCTCCATCGCGCCCTGGCCCCCTGCTAAAGATTCCTGACAGACTCCGCGCCGCTGAATATGCGTTCCGACCCTGCCAGCTTCTGGCTCAAAGCAGAAAGGAACGTTTGGCTGAGTTTCACTTTCCGGGGGGCCGGATTTCAGCTTGGACCAGGAGGCAGGGCAGAGTGAAGAGGCGTTACAGTTTGGAATTTCAGGTTCTGAACACCAGCCAGAATCTGGCAGTCCTATCATCTAAAGCAGTCACTTTAAGGAAAAGTTTATTTATTAGTTAACTCCACAATGATGTTATTGTCAGAATCCCCGAGTTGCCACATTCCAGTGCCTGCTTGGGTACACAAATGGAGAATTTAGCATAACCAATGCACTTCACCACACGTCTTTTGGATGCTCGTCAATTATTATGCAACGGGTTGAAGCATTCACATCCAGCAGCATGCTGGCATAGTGGTTGGCATTGCCACCTTGCAGGACCCCGGTGACTATAGAGTTTGCACATTTGTCCCCATATCTGTGAGATTCCCCCCTCCCCCTCGTGCTCTGGTTTCCTCAAGATGTGAGGCTTAAACTTATTGGCCTTGGTGTCAGGGAGATTAGCAGGTAAATACAAAGGGACATGGTAATAGGACCTGGGTGGGATTGTTGTTAGTGCAGACTCACAAGCCAAATGGTCTCTTTCTTTACTGTAGAGTTTCTGTAATTCTAACTATTTTCAGCTAGAAGTGCTAAGTAGATGATCCATCTTGCTGCCTCTTTAGATCCTCAGCATCAATGTCAGTCTTCAGCGAAGCTAATTCACTCCACTTGATATTCAAAAGCTGAAGTCATACTGCAAAGGTTTGGGCCCTAACAATATTCCAGCAATAGTACTAAAAGCATGCTCCAGAACTAGCCAAATTGTTCCTGCACCAAACTAGTATCTACTTGGCAAATTGTCCAGGTATTTCCTATACACAAAAAGATCAAATCTCAACTGGTCAATTATCCTCCCACCAGACTCCTTTCAATCATTAGCAAAATAATGAAAGGGATCATCAAAAATGCTAGCAAGAGGCATATATTCAGCAACATTCAGCTGCTCACTAACAGTCACTTTCGATTCCACCAAGGTTGTCAGCTCAACTTCAGTTTAGTCCAAACAGGGATAAAGGTGAACTTAACAGGGGAACTGAACATGACTACCGTTGATATCACACTCAGTCAAATGCTGAATTGATATCAATCACCTGAACAAAACTCATTAATGGGAATCGAAGGAAAACTCTCCACTGGTTGGAGGTCTCACCTAGCACAAAAGGAAGATGGTGTGGTTGAAGATCAATCTCAGTCCCAGGACCTTGCTGGAGTTCCACAGAGCAGTGGCCCAGGTCCAACTATCTTTAGTGATGAAACAGGAACTGCTCAGATAAAAGCATCATTAAATAATGGTATGTGAATTTCTTGGCAGGCAATGCTTCATTAAGAAAATGGTTCTGCTTGAAGCAAGAAAATTTGCAGTAATGGTCAGAGAATAAATTGAGGATCTGAATTGAAGTATGATGAAATAGTACGTAGGATAACAGTCTAAAATAAATTATTGATTGAAGTTAATGTGTACGTACTTATACTCTACTAGGTCAAATGTCTATAGGAGCCCAAATACTCATTTTTTTATTGAATCTTACGTGTGTCTAGTAGCTAATATATTGGACAATATTGGTGGTAGGATAAAATAACCTTGCAGTTTGTCAGAAGATCACAAATATTTAATACTCATGGTAACTCAGTTTACTGAGATTTTAATCAAAAAAAGCTGTTCACACGTTTATTCAAGTCGGTCATTGCAGCCACTGTATTTATTGTTTTTAATAGTTACAGATGAACAGGTTCACTCCATATACAAGTACCAATACAGTTTTTACAGTTCGTATTACAATACATCACTGCTATTTGTTTATTTACAGAGCACTTATGTACATAAAAATCTTCCAATTAATTCAGTGCAATGTCAATATTTTTACAAGAATTTACAAAATAAGGTGTAATGTAGTTACTCATAAATTAATAAATTCTGCAGTTATTAATGATTTAATTAAATAAAAAATAATATTTTTCAACCATTATATTTATAACGGACTTGTAAGAACACACAATACAGCAGTAGATTGCACTATCTGCCCTTACTGTAGGGCTGTGGTTGAGAGGGTGGTTTAAAATATTAATTTCTCACAATCACTCAGGCATTTTGTTTTAAACTCTTGTATAACATAAAAAGAGGAACAATTCTGGAAACACAATGTAAAATTATTGTTTTTCTGTTCATAATGTGCACCTGTAGTTTTATCAGGATATTCAGAATACATGTAACTGTTGAGTGCATGATCTCTGCTTTAATGTTACTGTGTGTAGAGAAAGCATGGCTAGATTGATTAAGAACACCAAGCAACGAGGCACAGAATTCCGCCATCACTTCTAGAATCAGTATGTGAGAATTGTGTTATACATTGACTGTAATGCAAAGGAACAAAATGAAACAAACTAGTTGTTCCATGTTACATTGTATTTGCCGATGTTCCTCTTCAACAGAGTTTAATTAGTAGTCTTTATATGAATACACACACACACACACATATATATAATATATATATATATTTAAGACCATCTGAAGTAGCTGTAGGATGTTGCAGGATATCAATAAAAATCACATTGGGCGGGAATTGCAGTAACCTGTAAAGGTAAAACACTGTTCAATTATAGTACCTAACCCTGGATATCAAATATTTGTTCCAGTTTTGAATATAGTAAAATAGATCAACATATCATCTGTTTCTGCTAACTAGGTTGTTTTTTTGGTGCCAAAAAAGTTCTGTTTGAAAATGCATCAAGGTTTTTGGATGCTTTGCAGCTCAAGTAATGAAAAGTTAAAAATCCAAACTAATATCAAAGTAAAAAACAGAAATCCTGGGTTCAAAGTATTTATAATGTAATACCGACTTGAACAAATCATTCATTGTGGAGCAGTGCTGAAAATGCAAATGAAATTTAAATGTAATACCATCAAAACCTTTAACAATCAGGTTTTTTAGTTTCAGCCTAATGAAAAATATTAAACCTATGACCCAAAGATGGTTTATTCTATATTCATAATAAATATGAATTGTTAAAAGAACAGAAAATACCAAGCTCAGTGTAGCATAATCTGTTTTAAATTATTTCTATGCTTAAAGAACATGTAAGTCAACAGAACAGCAAAGAAAATTCAAGAAACACAACCCAACTTTACATTACCTTTTTAATTGCCCTAAAATTGGTTCAGTTCAATTCATTCTTTGTATCAATAGTTTTAAATAATCATGGCACATATTTTGTAATTTTTCAGGATGTTACATTAAACAGAAGAAATTGATTCTGGAGAATTTACACAAAGGTTTTAAAATGTAATTTTCCTACAACTGTATAACATTAAAAATACAAGCTGAAGTAGTAGTTAAAAAGGTAACAAATGTAAACTGTGTTTCATGAACTATCCACTCCAAATTCACCAGGGGAAAATATAGTCTACACGGTTAATGGTAACTCTGTTAGAGTTAAAATGCTGTAGCCCAAGTTTTAGTAGGTTTAAATTTCTTTCTGCCTTGCTACCATTCTGGTCTCATCAACATAATGCATGAAACAATTTAAGAAAAGGAGGTAGCAGATCATATTGGCTACTGACACGTTGCAAATAACAACTGGAAAATCAGTATTACCATCTGTTTTCAACTTCTACATTTTTTTCTTGTGCTTCATAATCACATAAAAGGTAATTTGCAGAAGCAGTACATTTTGAGCAGAAATCCTGTCCAACCCTGAAACTTTCATCATGGAGTGTTTTGTTGCCACTTAGTCATTCTGGAATTTCATGGCATTTTGCAAATGGAAGAACACATTCACTGCAGAATACAGTACTTTCTATAATCAGATTCAAAATCTTCATCCATACTGCTAGTGTCTGCCATCTTCTTGCCTTCTGTCTTTGGCAGGAACTGTGCATAGTTCACACCTTGTTGTTCATAGAAAAGGATATAGGCTGAGTCAGTATCAATTTCATCAGGATGTACCTCCTGAAATGGAGAAAAAAAAATAATGCTAGGGATAGTAGTAAAGGTGGGTACAATTTTGTCTTTTAAAAAGCATTGAGACTGTTACATGGGTAAAATTGGTATAGAGGGATATGGGCCAAACCCAGACAATTGGTACTGACTTAATGGTAAAAACTGGGCAGCATTGACAAGTTGGCCCAAAGGGCCTGTTTGTATGCTGTAAATCTTATGACTTGATTTGGTTTTACTTTCTGAAAAGACTAAGGAAATGTGGTATGCATACTACCATGCTCTCCAGTTTCTACAGATGCACCACAGAAAGCATTCTTTCTGTTTTTTTCACTGCTTGGTATGGCTCCTGCTCTGTCCAAGACTCCAATAAACTACAAAGGGTTGCGAACAAAGTCCAGTCCATCACTCAAACCAGCCTCCCACCCACTGAACCTGTCTACACTTCCCATTGTCTCGGAAAAGCAGCCAGCACAATTAAGGACCCCATGCATCGCTGACATACTCCATTCTACTTTCTTCCGTTGGGAAAAAGGTACAAAAGTCTGAGACACGCATCAACCAACTCAAGAACAGCTTCTTCCCTGCAACCATCAGACTTTTGAATGGACCTACCTTGCATTAAGTTGATCTTTCTCTACATCCTAGCTATGACTGTAACACTACATTTTGCACTCTCTCCTCTATGAATAGTATGCTTTTTTAATAGTGCATAAGAAACAATACTTCTCACTATGCTAATACATGTGACAATAATAAAAGGAAAAATTGGTTCATAATCATAAGAAGCACGGGGAGAGAAAGATTAGTAGAAGACGACAGAATGGCATTCTCAGTCAAGCAATACAGGGTCATAAAACAGAAAAACATTATCCCTTTTGGTAATAGATAGTAAGAATGGGAAAGGAATAGGGATAATTAGGGACCATAAAAGGGATTTACATGGAGACATGCATGGCAAAAGTATTAAATGAATACTCTATCAACAAGATGCTACCAAGACCATGGTGAAAAACGAGGAAATTCAGTCATTAGAACAGTTCAAAACTAGCAAGGAAGTATTGGATAGACTGCCTGTACTTAAGATGGACAAGGAACTGGGACCAGATGTGAGGGAAGTGAATCTGGAAAATGCAGAGATACTGGCCATAGTTTTTCATCTTCCTAGGTAATGCCATAAGACAGGAAAATTGCAAACATCATGCTCTTTTGCTCACAAAAAAGGTGAGAATTAACTCAGCAACTACTAATCAATAAATTTAACTTCAGTGGTGAGGAAACTTAGAGAAAATATAATTCAGTATAGAATTAATAGTCGCATAGACAAATGTGGATTAATCAAGGGAAATTACATTTAACTAACTTCAAATTTTTTGAAAAGATAACAGGGAATCGATGAGGACAGTGCTAGTGATGAGTACATTGACTTGCAAGAAGTATTTCATACGAGTACATGTTGCAGCAGAAAAATTTTTTAACACGTGGACTAAAAGGGACAGTAGCAACATGTTTATAAAATTGGTTGAATGACAGGAAATTAATTAATAGTTAATGGATTTTGTTTTAGACTGGCAGAAGGTTTATTGTGGAGTTCCCCAGGAGGTAGTATTGAGATGATTGTTTTTCCCGATATAAGTGATCTAGACCTTGTTGTACAAGGAACAATATCTAAATTTGGGAACAATATAAAATTTGGATTATAATAAACACTTTGAAGAGAATAGTGTAGAACTTCAAAAGGACAGACAAACTGGTGAAGTGGATAGATAAGTGACTGATGGAATTCAGTATGGAGAAATATGAGGTGATACATTTTAGTAGGGAGAACATGCAAAAATAAAGGGGAGCATGAGCAGAAGGATCTGCATGTATAAGTCATTAAAGATGGCAGCAAAAATTGAGAGATCACTAGTGAAGCACACTATACCCTAGATAAAAGCAAATTACTGCTGAATCTGAAACCTAGAATACTATATCTTACGTTTTATTTGAACAAGGAGGTTATGCTAACTTGTACGTCAGACATTATTAAGACCTGAGTTTGAGAACTGCATAAGTTAAGGCATTGAAGAGAGTGCAGAAGAGAATGGTTCCAAGGGTGAGGAATTTCAGTTATGAAGATTAGTGAAGTTAGCGTTTCACAAGGAAGAAAAAGAGGAAATTTGATAGAAGTATTCAAAATCATGAGGTGGCTGGACAGAGTAGATAAACAGAAACTGTTCCTGCTTATAAAAGAACCAAGAATGAAAGGGCGCAGATTTAGAGTGATTTGCAAAAGCAGAAGTGATATGAGAAAAACCTTTTTCCACACTGTGAATGTTTAGAGTTTGAAATGCATTGCTTGAGACTATGGTGAAGACAGGTTCAATCAAAGCATTCAAGACAGAATTAGATGATTATTTGAAAAGTAACAATCTTCAGAGTTATGGGGAGAAAACAGAAGAATAACATAAGGTGAAATGCTAATTCAGAGGGCCAGGCAGACATGATGAGCTGAATGGCCTCCTGCATTGCAATAATTCTGAGACTTAATACATTTACACAGCCTTGAAACAATGGTTGTGGTCACCTCATTTGGAGGAAGTTTGAAATTAGGGAATAGTTTTTACAGACCTATTGCACCACCTCCACCACAGTTGAACTTTTAATTCCAGGATAAAAACTATATCAATATTTGATACTTCTTCATGCCATAGTCATTCTTTGCAATCTAATGTTGATAAAATTGGAGCTATTCTCTTTTGTTGCAACATCTCTTCCATTTCTCTGAAGTCCATTCACCTTTATGGCTGCCAATTTGAGCTTATTTTGGTATTCCAAAACCACCTGCTCCTGCTTAAGCCAGAAGAAATCTGACTGCCCATATCTTCATCATTTAATAATCTTTAATATTTTAAAATACTATTCCATTTCTGCCCTTGCATTTACAAACTGCTGCAGAAGCCAGTCATTTATATATTTACTGTATTACAGCCCTACTTTTCCAATTTTCTTCACTGCCCATGTTTGCAACTTCATCAACTCCATTACTTATCTGTAACCGAAAGGATCACCTCTTTGACCCTCTCCAATGACACACCACCATATATATTATCATCTACTTCTCTGTAACAAAGGTTTCTGCCTCTCCCACCTTCCCATTGAGTTCTAGACCTTTCCCACCTTCTAGGTGATAGGTTATTGGCTTCTCTTGTTAAGGAAAATAAAATACAGTCTTCCTGTCCACTTTTCCTAGACTGCTCAATTTTGTACATCTCAATTAAATCTTTCCATACCCTCCTCAATTCCAAAGAAAACAATAGTTTCATAGCTAAAATTCATTTCTTGTAAACCCTTTAAATAAAAGAAAATCTTCTTTGATGGCACTTTTGTTAATTGACTACTTGCTTTGTCATTCTTTATTCTTTGCACAAGAGCAGTATCTTAAACAACAGAAATTGTTGAGTTTTCCAGATTTGTATATTTTGGATATAGACCATGGCATATTTGCTGAGATACCAGAACTAGTATGTTTAATTTACACAATTAATATGTTATAGCCGAAGGGATATGCAAGACAACACAGAACTACTCCATAAACATACCTTACAACTACTATCATTGTAGCAGTACCATTTTTCATTTGGGTTTTTGGCATATGTGACATAGTGGCCTCCTCCCAAGATTCCTGAATGGCACTAAAATATAAATTGAAAAAAAGTTTTTATTTGGTAATACGTAGGATTTTGCTGCTTTTATTACGTGCAGAAATTTTTGTCTTGGTCACAAAATCATATGCAATAAATTAGCAATATCGACATGCTTCAAAATAAAACAATTTAGAAAATGACAGCAGTATAACTTGACATTAAAATGTTCAAGCAGATTTTAAAAAACAAAATATACCATCAACTTACATGAGTTTTTGGACCCTTTTTGTATAAGGGGAGAGCAAAAATGCCCATGGAAAATTAATCTTTTTACTAAAATTAAAGTAAAACTATAGGAAAGTGATACCCATTAAAGATTAATCTGGTTTATATTCCCATTATCCACTTAAATTATAGTCTAGAATATTTAGTTTTGAAAGGTGCTACCCAGCATGATTTCTGAAGTGAAATCATCAGTGAAAAATCTGACTGACTTTTTCGAACACAGTACAATGAAGAATCAGGGAATTGCAATAGATAACTGGTTAATTTTCCAAAAGGAAAAGTGAAGAAGTGTCTCACGAGGGTTGTGCACTAAAAATCAATTCGAGTGGTATTATCAGTGATACGGTGCAATTGTTCATAAATCAGCTAAAGTCCCAAGGCCAAAGGGTTTTGAATGAGATTAATTCTCAATGAAGTTTGGTCACTGGTGTCCTGCTCCAGGTTCAGAGCTTGGATTCAGTTTATAATGTACATTAAGAGTCTGGAACAATGCAATTATTAAATCTGTAAATTACACGATATAATCCAGTGCAGTTGGGACCTCAAAAAACAGAAATATTATGGAATTGAATTTGGTTATATTATGCGTCCATTTAAGATCACCAAATATCTTTTAATATAAATAGGTAGTTTGTATCAGAACATGTGGTGTTAATGGCTTATTTCTGATGTAGAGATATAACTGAACTGTCAGCTTTCACTCCATGATAATTAAACTGGCTTTCGAATACTTAAAAATGTTGATGCAATAAAAACTGATATTACAGCCCGAGAACTTATCCTTATAGCATGGAAGAGTGCTGGTTCAATTAGTCACTGAGAAATATGCAAGTGATGGCTGGAGAAGGGGAAGTGAAAAATAATTTTGCTTGTGCAGCACTATGCACTTCCCAATGGTGAGTCAAAATGTGCAAAGGTGATGTTCTGTGATCAAGCTACCCAAATGAATAAAGACATAAATTTAGATTCATTTAGGAAACAGGAAATTATGATTAGGCCTGATTATATAGAATCATAGAATTCCTAGAGTACAGGAGATTATTCAGCCCATCGAGTCTGTACCAACAACAATCCCATGCAGGCCCTATTCCCATAACCCCACATATTTATCTACTAATCCCTCTAAGTTACACACCCTGGGACACTAAGGGGCAATTTAGTATGGCTAATGCACCTAACCCACACATTTTTGGGCAATGGAAGGAAATCGGAGCACCAGGAGGAAATCCACACAGATACAGGGAGAAAGTGCAAACTCCACACACACAGTGACTGAAGCCAGGAATTAAATCTGGATCTCTAGCACTGTGCAGCAGCAGTGCTAATCACTGCATCACTATGATTCTTCCCCACTTCGTTTATTTTTGTTACACTAGCAACTAAACTTTGTCTATTGTTTACCTTGATATTCTTTAAGATGGTTCATTAAGGATTAATACTTTCCGTCAGTCACAGAAAATACTTCATCTCCATTATTATCTCAGAATATAGATGTGTATAACTAGGTATTTAAAGTAGTGGTGAACCCACAATTCAAATACGACTCGTATGAATTCATTTGTAATTTCTTTTAAAAGTTGGGAACTTCAAGTTTGAGGGACATAGTTGAATTGTTTATATCTCATATTTGAAAAAGCTCTTAGCTTCTCTGCTTCAACTTAGATAGCTCATATTATCAAGCGAGATACATAGGGATGGCAGGAGACAAAAAAAGACCCCAAGACACCATGGAAAAATTAAAATTTGAGGATCATTTGTCCTGTCCTGTTTTATGAGTCATTAATGTGATTCTAAACATGAGGCCATGTCAAACCAAGGGCCACCATCACATACTTCTAGGACTGATATTGATGATGGCACTATGTTAAAAGTTTATGCTTAGCAGGAACTGTACAAATTTGAGTGAAGCCATCAAATGTCATTAACAAGCTTGTCAGCATTTTCACACGGGGAAATTGTCCAATCTGCTGACTAATACTAACTTTCAATCGATTAAAAGATACCTATATAAATTTTGTCAGAACAGTTATAAAGCATCTTAGCATTGAAATGTTTATTAGAAAACTATTTAGTTTACTCAAATAGATTTTAACAATAAAGTACTTACAGAAATTGCATATAAGTTATAGAGAGGCTTCAAAACGAGTGGAGCTCTTTGGTCATCTGCAGTTACATCTTCATTTGTGAGACTTTCACATTCTCCATTATGGCTGCAATTTCTAAATCCATTCTGTTGTTTATTGTGACATACTCCATTGGCTAAAATCAATTCATTGTCTTGTGCTGTTACAACCTCCTGCATTATTCCCTCATGGTCTCCTCCAGAACAGTTTGCCCTATCAGTGACATCTACCACTTGGCCCAAATGGACATTTCTGACATTCTTCATCTCCAATATTTGATCAACGTCACAAATATTCTCCTTGCTGCTGTCTAGATTTTCTTTACTGTTCGACAATTTGTTCTTGCCAAGTTGCGGTAAGCGCAGTCGACCTCTGTTTTTGCCTTGTTTTGGGCTATTAGTAGGGCTGTTGCTTTTGTTTGATGAATTATGATTTTTTCTTCCTGAAGTTGGAGAAGCTGAAATTAAACACAAAAATTGAAATAACTATTTCTTCCCATAAAGTCTGTTTGTTTATCAAAAGCTTCTGTTAATTAACTAAATACATGCTGTAAAATTATGGCTAAGCTGTGAAATTTAACTCATACTGCCATTAGTTGAAAATTGCAGTGGCACTCAATTTTTGTTGAAATCTAGTCACTAAATAATCATCTCCAGCTACAACATAATTCACATTGAATTTTAAATGACAGGTAAACAGGAGTATGGCCTAAAAACATATACAGTAACATATACAGAAACATAATAAATTAATTACCTTTTAAATTTAAAATACTCAAATTTACACCGGCTTGTAGTTCAGAGCCACCAGTCCCTGTTTCCTGGGTGTTTTTCAAATCCAGTTTCTTCAGGTCTACTTGTGAAGTATGCTGTTCAGACTGCACTGAATCCCGTGGCACTAAAAATGCACTGGGGTCAAAACCTTCACGAGGAAATTTAACAATCTTCTGTGATTTAATCCAACGGCCATTAACAAATTGAAATCTTTTCAAGTGAATTATCTAAAAATAAGTAAAGTGCAAATAACACAAGGTTAATATACCAGAGAACTAACCTGTTTTTGATTCTTAAATGCTGAGACTTGCCTTTGTAGCATCTTAAATTTCTCATTTATCAATTTACTCTATGTATTAGTCATAATGTATGAATAATGAACATCCTTTCCAGCTTTCAAAACTTCCACATTTTCTGGCTTGCAACATCAGCAAAATGAAAAACAACCATTTTAGTGTTGAGTAACAATAAGTAAAATTACTGAAACCTTAGACCATGAATAAAATTAGCTCTTTACGTTATGCATTGGGGAGAAATTGGTATTAGAATTTTTAAGTGCAAGATTTTATAAGACTATTATATTTTGGGTAAAGTGGAAGAATAAAGGGGATTCGTATGATCTGTTCTGAATTTTGCCTTACAGCAAGCTAGTTCTTAAAGGTTAAAGGGGAACTCAGGTTGTTTTATTTTACCTTTAGACAATGGCAAAGACATTTGCAATGACTGTGGGTAGACTGTCTGACTTGAACTTTTCCTTTTGTGTTGACAGAGATTGGAGAATTTCCAGCTCTGCATATTCATTATCCATGAAAATGGCTTTGAACTTTTCAAATTTTCAGTCCGGGAGGCATGGGGGTAAGAAAAAATGCTGGGTTATAATTGGAGTCAAAGGCCAGCCCTAATGTTGGTAGGTAACTTGCAGCAGGTGCTAAAAGTAGGCCTCAGAGGGGGCCATTTCTGAGATAGGAAATTCATGGTGATGTGTCAGAGCATCAGAGAGATATCCCTAACTTGTCAGATAAATGTGAACAATGTAAATGTTGATCACAGTTAGTTGGCCTTGAAATGAATGGTGCATTATGGGATTTCCCTAAGAAAAAACTGTCACTGTTGCTGCCAATTCATAGTCTATTGCACTGAAGCACTTAAACCTTTGATTACCAAGACAAGACACACTCATGGAGATGGCATCATCTTGGCACCTCCAGCTGATAAAGATATTCTGAAGTAAGTTAGTTATGTCTCAGTTGAAGGGCAGTGATGATGCAGTAGCATTGTCACTGGACTAGCAATTCAGAGACACAGGGCAATGCTCTCATTGCATATCAGTTTGAGGGCTCCTAAAGGATGGGTCATTAGCCAAGTTCTGAAGTGCCCTAGAAACTAACCACAGAATTGCAAAGGTGGATGAAGTAGCTATGGGAGTTGGGAAGGAGTTATGGTAGCTACTAAGGAACCTTGTACAAGCCTCAAGAAAACAATGTTATGGTCAAAAACTACTTGTACATTGAGCAGGAGAAAGGACTTTTAGTTAACCAAGGTATTCTGATGCTCTGTTGGAGCTTTTATGACAATGTGGATGCAATCAATGAGAACTTACAGTACGAACAGCCTACTAATTGGGTAAAAACTGTAGCTTACTACATTTGACTGCCCAGATCAAGAAGAAAATCAATACGCTTCCCCCACATATGCAAACACAGCATCAATTAGTGCCTGCTAATTAGGATATACCAAACAGGTCTCTTGCTAGGATAAGTCTTTTGAGTTATGAAAATTGGGAGACACGGCATGGGGATTCACAGAGTGTGATTTGAGGTGTTGCTGGGACATATGTTGGTGACCAATTCACAGCTTAAACTCAGTCGCCTTTAACACTTCTTCATATTGAGGTATGATGTTTAGGCTCTGTATACCCAAACCACAGATAATAGTCAATCTCTTCTTCCTTCATGGCACTTGTGGTGTTGTCACTTCCTCCTGATGTTCTGCCCTCCTTCTGCATACATTGACTTGCTTCCATGGTGCCTATGAGTGAGGATGCCATACTTATTCTATACCTTCCTTAGTACAAAGCATAAAGCACTGTTCTCTAACTTAATATTCTTCCTGCCACCTGAGTGCACAAAACAGCATGGGCAAAAATAATTGCCCTGCCAGGTCCAGCAGCCCCAACCTCTGACTCACTTGGGTTAAAAGCAGACAATTGTCACTGAATATTTGCCACTTCTGAGGCAGTTGATACAACTTTGCACAAAATCACGAAGAGGTTCCTAGACCTCTCCAAACAAGTATCCAATTCCTAAAGTTCAGAACTCTCCTATCAGGTGTTTCACACACCTAGATCAACAAAATGGGGTGGGATGGTTAGCATTGCTGCCTCAGTGTCAGGGGCCTGAATTCAATTCCAGCATCGGGTCATTGTCTGTGTGGAATTTTCACATTCTCCCTGTGTCTATGTGGATTTCCTCTGGATGCTCTTGATTCCTCCCACAGTCCAAGGAAGTGTGGGTTAGGTTGACTGACCATGATAAATTGCCTAGTGTCAGGGTGATTAGCAAAGTAAATGTGTGGGGTTGCAGAAATAGGGCCTAGGTGGGATTCTGGTCAGTACAGACTCAATGGGCCAAATGGCCTCTGTCAGGATTCTATGATGTTCTTCTAAAATTTCACAAGTGGATGCAAATGATATACACGGGCAACTGCTTCCAGAGAACATATATGCATGAAATAAAATCCACCCATATAAAAATGGTAGGTGCTGTGTTCAGAGGTAAGAATTCTAGATTTTGGCCTCCTCTGCCATTTTCACAATATTGTTGTGAAAATCCAGGCCTCCAAGTCTCACACTGAGTTGATGGAAATGTCAGAAATTTATAAATGCATATAATTTAAACTGTCTATTCAATTCCAAGATAGATAGCATTGGTAGTCTAGAAGACAACAAATTAGCATTTCTACCTGGAAACAAGGCCCACATGATTCAGGTTGTTTTGGATAAGGGCTTTGCGCGAGAAGAGATGATAGAGAGCAATTGCAGGATGGGGGTACCCATTTTCAGGGACATCCTGAGTGTCACTGACAGAGCAATCTACAAGAATCTGAGAATAGGAGCAGAAACACAAAGGCAGCCCATCTTTATTGATCAGATGAGTCTTCATGCTTGGATTGAAGAGACCAGATTTGGGATTTAAATTAGCTGGAAGGTTTGCTTAGCTTGGCTGGAGGAAAGAATCTCCAGGGTAGCTCTCATTGCGAAAAGTCCATCTGGGGAGTACAAGTTTTTCAGCTGGAAAAGGAAAATGAAACAAATCATCTGGAGCTGAGAATAACTTGATAAATTGATACCTGGTAAATGAAGTGCCCACTTAAGGGACAGAGTAAAGTATAACCATAGGCTGGGGGATTTGCAGTCACTTTCAAAGTCATACAAGGGAATTTTTTCAGTAGTTTAAAGTAAAGTTGCCCACAGAAGTAGTGTTAGTCAAGGTTACATTTAGTTTATTCATTTCAGTGAATGTCTTAAAACTTGAAATCTTATCACATATTCCTTTCAATCATTCACTAGAATTTAATTAACTTCTTAATAGTTAGAGTACCTTAGGTAGATTGTAATACAATCTTATGTTGATTAACTGATCAATCAAGTGACTTTTAAGTATATTACCAGAATTGGTGGAAGTCTCCAAAGATCAAGCTTCTTTGTAGCAAGGCGATGGGTCTTGCATTTTGAACAGTAATACAGCTCATCTTCCCCCAACTCCTCCTCACTAGTGAATGCCCGGAGACAGCTGTCCAAATTAATAGGCTCCGCTTGAGCTCGTCGACTCTGCTCAACACTTTCATGTTCCTCACATATCTAACATACAGGACAATTAAAATGCATGGAGTTTAATCTTGGTCTCTGCAATAATTTTTCATTGCATATTGTCTGTTTGATTGTTCTGACAACATCAATTCTATGATTACAATAATAGTGTGAATGAATTATTTAGACACCAGGGAGGCAGTAAAATCAATAAAAGATGGAGTAACAAAAAACATATCAACTGATAAAATTAGCCTATGGATTAAGTGAAATATTTACCCTCTCTTGTGATGTTTGATAGCGAAGATGTAGAGCAGTTGGATCCCAGTCAATGGCTATGTAAGCATTCCCAACAGAAGCTCGTTCATCAGAACAATCAATCTTGCATCCTCTGCAAAATCTACACCAGAACAAAAGTTAAAAGTTAAGCAAAAATGCTGTTCAGGACAAATGTGCTGTAAGTGTAACTGTATCAATAATGGGCCAACAAATTATGAGGATCAATTTTAACTTTTTTCTGCATATTGCTATATTTTAAATCCTGATAATATCCAAAATAACATGCATTTTTTCAATTGCATTTTCTTATCACCAAACAAATCGGTAGAATCTGGATAGAGTTGGGAGGTTATAGTTATACGCAATTTCATGGTCTTCACCAATAAATATTCTCTGGTGAGCTGATGAGACAATTTAAATACACCCAACTTTGGAATATATCCAATTCTTCTACAATCAACAAGGATTGGTGATAAGGCGATGACTACTTCAGATTGACAACCTGACAGCCAAATAAATATCAATTAAGGTTGATATTGTTTTCTTGTTTGTGGAAGTGCTAAACTAACAGACTATGTGTACAATAATGCTCCCTAAAAAGCACAGTCATCTCTATGTAAAATTTGGTCAATCATAAAATGATGTAAATTTTCATTATAATTTAAAATATTGATTTAAATAAAACTGACTAGCTTTTTTCTTACCTGTACCATGAACACCATGAACATGTATTTCCATCTTTGTGAACAACTCGAAGAGTGAATGGATATTGATAGCCCATACTGTCATCACTAGAATGCAAATACATAATATATTAACTGGGAAAACAATGTTTGGCGTAATACAGGGAAAGATTACTTGTATGATGACATAATAAATTTGAAATGATAAATCTTTAACCCTTTGAACCAAAGCAACTTTGACAATGAAAATGAACAGATAATTTGCCATTCAAATTGGCTAATGGCACAGTAAACTGCTAAGGGGGTGGTTATCCCTAATACTTAAGCCATTGTGCCATCTTCTTTTAAGGTTAGTCCACAGTGCTCTTCCCCAAAATTGATAAAGCACCATTTCAATATGCAAAATCAATGCAAATGATATGCAGATTAGCACAGATCCAATTCTGATTTTCAAGGTAAAAAGTGTGATTTGCTCAGATCACTTGCACAAGGAGGATTGGATCAAGACCTGAAATAAGAATTCTCAAAACATTGAGCAGAATTTTTAAAAAACAATATAGCTAACTGTGCTTGCAAACAGTAATGGGTTGAAAGGCTAACAATCACTTAGCAATTTAGTTTAATTTCATAGATTTTTAATCTAGATTTTTGCCAGGAAGACTAATTATTTCTGTGGTCAAAATGACAAATTGTGTAATTAAGAGATTGCTCTTTTTTTTTTTAAACAGTAGGATGAAAAGAAAAAGCCAAAGCAATTTTAATTGCAATAGGAATGATTGACACGACAGGCCTAAATACAGCTTTCTGATCGTGTTCAAGGACACCAGAGAACAGGATCAGATTTGTCGGGTTTGCTCAAAATTAAGCTAGAAATAACCTTTATTGCTGGGATCACACTACAATGACAGTCAAGGAAACTACAAACTTTTTATGCCATAGACTCATTTAAGTACAAAATCTAACTATATCCTTTTTAGCTGCATTACCATTTATATAATTGATCAGGATTGCATTATAAAGTTTTTGTAACAATTATAATTTCCATCCAATGGATAACTTGTTTGTATGATAGAATTATACAAAGACAGCAGAACTACAGACAACAGCATAATACAAGCATCAAACTGCTAGTTCAGCTCATCATACAAGTTATAAGGTTTTGTTAGACCTTTGTAGCATTTGCATAAAACTGCCATGGGTGCCAGCTGTTGCTCTGCATCCAATGTTCTTTCTAAATTTCATGGTTGCACAGCAACTTGGACATTTCTGCATTGGCCAAAAGTTCGCTCAAAGAAAATTTCAAGTGACAGACACAACAACAAGAAATGGAGGGAACAGTAGCAAAGTTTTACATAACTCAAAGTGTGACTGAAAGTTACTACACGACTGAACCGGCAGTTATTCTACAATAGTCCACTTTAGGGAAAATAAAAAGTTAGCAGTACTAACCAGTCTTGAGCATGGTTGCTTGCTTCTTGGGGTGGCAGAGGGCTGGCAAGTCGTGAAACTTGTATCCATACAGAATCATAGAGATCCTTCTTGCGGGTATGTACAGTGCAGGGCACAATAAGTGGCATGCCAAACAAACTGGGGCGGTTTTTCTGAGAGGACAGAAAATATAATTCTGTCCTCATCTGTATAAAAGATAAATATTTAAGCATTTAGGTCATTTTGCTTGAGTAAAGTGATCAGTAGGATTCCAAAATAAATAGTTTTTTTTAATAAAGGCAATAGGATCCCAAAATAAATAGATTTTTTTTAACAAAAGGAATTCTCAACACTTTTCCTCAGTAATTGACTATGTTACAGAAAAGATATCAAAAACTACTGCTATTTTCTCAGCCTGTGATTGATCTCAAATATCAAGGAATTTAAATGAACACAAAATCAGGAGAACAACACTGACACTAATTTTTGTATTTTCTAAATCTTAGTAACTGACCCTGGGTACTAAGCACATGTTCATTTTAGCAGTCGAGTTTTCTGCATATATAGAGATATCTTCTGGGTGTCACAAGATTAATGTGACCTGAATGATGTGGCTAAAATCTAGAATCTGGCTGGTTTTAACAAAAATAGCCAGTTAATTTGGTGTTCATGTTCAACCTTAAATACCAGTTTAGAAATGGGCGACTTCATCAAAGTACACAAGATAAAATTAGTATTTTGTTACAACAAATGCATAGAAGCTTAAGGATTATTATATTTGATCTACTACAGACTATTTACAATTGCTTTTAATTGAGAATTCACGTAAAGTTGTTTCTTTATAGCACACTTCTTTGAACTTTTTACATATCTTACAAAAATAAAACAGCACAAGAATAAATTACTTATATTTTGTAAAATTTAATGAATCACATCTTTCTTGTCATCAATAGAAGTAGAATAAACTTGAAATTAATAATTCGTTAAGTTTTAAACAATGATTTTGCTTTGAAGCATCATCTTACCATTTTTCTGTGAACTGCAATAATATATCCAATGAAAGGGCTATCAGTAACTGCTAGCAAATGTCCGTTAGGCAGTCCATTAGAAAAATTCTTATCAATCCCAGCCGGCACCACAGTACTAGGAATTCCATTGGGAATGAGGTTTGGTTTCATTGGATTTGCATTTGAGGACTGGTTATGCCTTCCATTACTTAATGGCATCTGGGAGGAATCTAACAAAACATAATATGGCTCAATAATTGATAAGGAAATATATTAACAATCATAATTCCAACTTTTGCTCTACAAAATATAACAAAAATTATGCTACCTGCAAGATGAATTTTGTCAAAAAATTCCAAAATATTTTTTCTGCCTTTGGGATTAACTGGCTGTGTATTATGGCTACTGCTAACAGGAGATTAATTTTAGTGCATTTGTATGATATTCCTCACTGCTATTTTATAGCAACGTGGACCAATTTAATAAACGGATTATCTGCCCCATTAGAAGAGCAGAGGGACAAAAACATTATATTAACACATTCAACAGTTGATATTACTAACAGTGTAACAGCCCATTTAACCTCCAGCATATTTTGATACCATAACAAGGTATCGAGATCAAAACCTAATGAAAAAGTTCCTTTTTGTGATTACAAAGCCTCTTGCAACCCAATCAAATTGAGACTTTCTCAAGATTTTTATCAATTCATACATCTTGGCAACCGGGCTTTAGTTACAGCAAGTTGAGTCAAATAATGTCACTTTTCCATACTGTTCAAAGGCTAGGAAATACTCAAATATTTATCACACTGTTTCTGTAAAAAGGTCACAGAACTAAAACATTATCTCAGTCTTTCTTTCTCCACAGATGCTGCTAGACCAGCTGGGTGATTTTGACAATGTCTATTCCAACTTTTTGATTATATTAATATCATTAGCCATGTAGAATCTGCTTTATATACATTGAAAGTTGCACAATTAGAACTTAAGAGTCTTACTCCAATGTTTGCAGATATTAAGTTTTAATATGTACAATTTATTCATATTATATTGATGCTAAAGCACATCTCATGAGATTATTTATTACCTGTTTGTACAGGAGAACTGGCAGAGGTTGGTGATCCCGGAACAGGAATCTCAAAAGCACACAGAAAACCATTTACTGACAGTCGCACTTTCTGGTTATCTTGAGGAAAGTTCTGAAGATAAAATTCACCATTGGCTTTGTCACTGATTTGATTTTTAACAATTTTATTCATCAAAAACACTAAAATGGATTTTCATTTGTTAATGAGAGGGTTATATGGGAGCTTTAATAATCACTATAACATTTCTCAAACAGATTGCTTTTTTCTTTTAATTAGTTTCCAACTGTACTTGAAGTTGTTACCACAGTAATATTTGCCTGGATTACATTAAGCATTTTAAGCCATAGTTTTAAGCTCTGAAAAAACACAGAATATTTTCTAAATAAAGTACCAAGGCTCTCCCAATCCACTGCGCTACTCAAGCAGCACTGCAGGCTAATAGATATCAATGGGAGCTTCTAGTAAGAGTCATGATAGGTGTCCAACTGATTGAGAATCTCCCAGGCCTTCTGTTTCCCCGCAATCAACCCTGAACTGGTAATTGGTGTGAGGCCAATTACCATGTAGAAAGTGCCACTTCATATGACTAGCAAGCCTGGGACAGTAGTCTCTGAGCTCACTTGTGAATGTCTCCACTCCCTTAAGCTGGGGGAGGTGCCATGAGTGGGGTTTACAACTGCTCCTTCCCAACAGGGAAAACAAGTGAGTTCACTTCACTAGTGAGACAGAGGCTGTTGAGGCTCCAGTGGGAGGTCAGGAGCAGGGGATACTCCTTGGATACTGCCAGCTTGGCACTGCAAGTTGGTAGGGCCAGAGCAAACAGGGAACCACAATTGCCAGCTTACCAGCCCCCTCGATTGCTGGCCTACTCAACCCTCACCCTCCCACGGAATGCTGGAGGTTAGTTCTGATAAATATGCTGACAAAACAGCCAGGAAATTCTCCTGTTTTCCCACCTATTAGGCAGTTCGATTTTTTTTGGGAGAATCCTGGCCAAAGTCTTTAAGCTAACTGCCCCATAGTATAGCTATTTCTGAAAAATGCACACTCACTTTTATGTTAGAGCCATGAACCTCTCCCAACAAGATCTGTTCTGACTTCAGTCCGCACAATTCACTTAATTGTTTTTTCAGACCTGTGTATTTCTCATCCATGTTCAATCGTAAACCATATCGCACTGGTGTGGAACCATCCAATTTGATAACTGAAACACAGAATACATTTCACATCAATAAGTGAACACAGCTTTCATTTTTTAATTTTTTCTAACATTGCAGATGCCTCAATTTTAATAGCCATTTTTCCCCCCTAAACTATTCCAAGTTTAATTAGTATCACAAGTAGATTTATATTAACATCGAAAATCTCCTAGTCACCATAATCTGGCACTTGTTCAGATACACAGAGGGAAAATTTAATATGGCCAATGCACCCAATCAGCACCTCTTTTGGACTGTCGGAGGAAACTGGAGCACCCTGAGGAAACCCATACAGACATGGGAAGAATATGCAAACTCCACACAGACAGTAACCTAAGCCAGGAAATGAACCTAGGTCTCTGGCACAGAGAGGCAGCAGTGATAACTATTGTGCCACCATGCTGCTTTAGTGTTGAGGTTTAAAATGGGGAAAACATTTTTCAACGTTTTTCACCCCAGATCCAATTCCATTTTATGTTTGATTCAGATTTTTTTTTTTAATATTGGGTATATTTGGACACCATCCTAAAGTGCCTTAGTAAACTCTTTGAATTCTAATTAGCTATCTTACAAAAATACACTATATATTTTCAATATATGAAAGTTGTAGTGAACATTTTCTGAAATTGAAGTCACTTAAATTGCATTCCATTTGCTACTTCTCTGTCCGCTCAATCAAATCATTTGATATAATTCTGGAGTTATCAGTTGTCCTCTTCACTCATCAACTATATGGCTAATTTTTGCATCAGCTCCAATTTTCTCAATCATGCCTCCCACAATCAAATCAAAAACGTTTTTTTTATTTCTTGGATGCGGCCATTGCTGACTGGGCCATCATTTATTACCTATCCCTAATAGCGTTAAATTGACTAACTTGCAAGACTATTTTAGAAGGCAGTTAAGAATCAACCACATCACTTTGGGTCTGGAGTCACATGTATGCCAGACCAAATAAGGACAGTAGATTTCTTCCCCCAAAAGACATCTGTGAACCAGATGGGCTTATACGACAGTTGACAAAGGGTTCATGGCTATCATCAGACTTTTAATTCCAGATCTCTATTCATTTCAAATTTCACCTTGTATTGTGTTAGGCATCACCCAGACTCTCTAGATTAATAGTCCAGTGACAATACTATAATATGACTGCCTCCCAATATTAATATATACATCCTGAAATTGTATGTTGAGGCTGTGGAAAAATAATGCCTGCTTTATGCTTTACTAATAGGATATACTTTAGTACAAATGAAACATAAATAACAAACTTGTAAAATTTTGACAAATTTGACAAATGGCCTGATAAGTAATGAACAAACGGCAGGGTTTCACTGGTGTTCTTGTTGATTAGCAAGTCTTGGGATGAGGTTAGTTCTTATGTGGAATCTGATACTTTTAAGGAGTTAACATTGATATGGAGGAAAAAGAATGACAGGAAAAAAAATGATTGGACAGCAAGAGTGACAGCAACATCAACAATGAGAAATAACAAAAAGAAATTCTAAAAATATCTTTCAGAATCAGTATGTGCTTATCCAAGTATAACGGAATGGAATATAACACTCAATTTCAGCCAATTTCAAATCATATTATTCAGCAAGATGAAAATCAAAACTTAATTCTTATCTAATAATTTGACTCAACTCAACTGAACACATTGCATATTTTTAATTTCCCAACTTTCATTGATAAGACGGGATAGCAAATTAGGTCAGAATTGTGGACAGTATTTCACTGTGTGGGCTCCACATTCAGTTGAACCTGGGTTGAGATTGCTAACGTGAAAATACTTTGGATTCATATACCATGACTAATGGGAAACTTTAATTCCATCAATGTTGGCTAAGGTTCTTAAATTAAAGGATTGTGTATTGACCCAAACGTGCTTTCCAAATAACTGAGGAAGAGGCACACGTCACTTCAAAAAAGTGTCAAATCTTGAGAAAAATACAAACAGAAAATGCTGAAAATACTTAGCAGGTCAGACAGCATCTGAGGAGAGAAACAGAGCAAACATTTCAATTTAATGATCATTCATCAGAACTGAAGATAGATAGAAATGTAATAGGTATTCAACAAGTGAAGTGGGGGAAAATGGGGAAAAGGGAAAGTCTGTCTTAGATGAAGAACAAGAAAGATCAATCGACAAAAAAACAAAAATTTAAAGAAGTGGCAATGGGTACAGTAAAGGGAAAAAAAGTGCCCAAATGAGACGTGAGTGGTTGCATAGCAACAACACAAAAGTGAAGGGTCTGGGGAATTTAATTTAAATGAGAAGCTCGTGTTTGCATAGAAAGACTTAGGATGATCCGTTGAATATTTCTGGTGGTGATAAGGAGAACCCTATCTTGATCCTGAAGGAAGAGAAGGTGGTGAGAGAAGCATGTGTAATAGATTGGACGCAGTGGAGAGCCCTGTCAACCAAACTAGTGAGAAATCCTCAACATAGAAAAAGGAAGACATATTGAAAGCACAGATATGTACAGAGACAAAAAACATTCACTTCTGAGGGCAAGGAAAGATGGGACACAGAATATCACAATTTCTACTTTGGCAGACATTGTGTTTGAACTTTGAGGGTTTTTTTAAAAAGTCTTTTTATGTCCTTTTAACTCTTAAAACAATTGTCTGTACCGGTCATGTTGAGAAGCAAGAGTGTGCTCTTCGTAGCAAGATCTGGAGGACCCCAAAAATAGTACTTATAAAGGTACATATTGAATTAATTCATCAACAAAGGAATTCATGACTGAAAATGATTTCTTTACTAATTTCACATTTCTCTGGAGTGAAAAAGAATACACAATCATTATGTTCTGACAAACCTGTAATTTCTAAGTGCATATAGCTATCCATGGGCAGAGGTAAAGATAAGAAATTGAATGGATCAAATCGAACACTGATGTGACCGCATGTTTTACATTTGACTTGCGATTTTAACTGTCCATGAAACAGGTCAACTACAATTGATTTATTTCTCCTCAAGTGATTTTCCCATGCCTAGAAGAATAAGAAAATAAATATTTCACAGTAATTAAGTATTAGTACCTTTTAAAATCTTCAATGTTGCAGAATATGCTAGATCTTTTATAATTTTCCGTTAATAAAACAAAATTTAAGAGACAAATTCATTAATGTTGCATTTTTAAATAAGTATGCGAACAAAAGATAACAGCAACTTATCATCATTCTTTTAAATAGTTAAATTCAATGTTATAATTGACCCAACTATTGAAAAACTAGCATTGTTAAGTTATTGCAGTCACTGGGAGGATGCAAGCAATCAACAATTTAGCTGAATATTCAGTATAGAAAACTTAGATTTGTCGTTCACATACATAATATTTTGGTCAAGTAGTTTAATGCTATTGGCTGGAATCCTTAGGGCAACTATTTATCCTTTAACAAATTTGACATAATGTGAATTAAAAAAACTATTAGTGATTTGAACCCAGATACATTCTTATATGTACCTTTATAAGATTTACAAGATGATAATTAACTTTGGGTAGAACACTCTGTGGAAATGTTTTCAACAGCAATATTTTCAAAGATCAGTGAAAAATGAAGTTTCGAGTGGATATCCTTTCCCAATAACTTAAAGGGAAGGAAAGAAATAGGAACAAAAAAGAAGGCATGTGTTCTACCCTTCAAGTATGAGTAAAATGAGGTCTTCACAATTTAAAAGCAGATAATATATGGCAAAATTATTACAGCATTTAATACCAATGTGATAAAGCCACAAAACAAATTGGCAATCTCCAATAAGCACACATTTAAATGTGCATACAAACCAACAATTACATAAGCAACTATTAACACACCTTAATAGGAGTATATGTTTTAATCAAATAACATTTGAAATTAAATATTCTGAACAAACAACTGCTGACCTCAGCTGCAACCTCAAAATCCGGACGACCATCACTATCCTTTAGTTCTACATATGGTTTGTCGTGAACTCTGTTGAGGTCTTCGTGTAGACCATCCAACAAAAAAGCTAGAAGCTCTTGGGAGTCCTGCTGCTGAAAGCCATTAAATCTTGGAGCATATTTTGCTATTGTCCACTAAAGATAAACCAACAAAGAAATTAGCATTTGACATGGAGTAAACATGAAAAAGGGTTACTAAGTCCTTACAGTTGAGAGGACTGCTTTTCTCTACCACTCTCTTTTCCTCCTTTTCCAATTGCTCTCGGCATTCATGCTTTCCATTTTAAATATTTATTTTTCAGTTTGTAGTATAAATCCATATCTATTAACTAAGCACAAATCAATGCTTGATTTTACCTCTGCCAGATTGTCAGAAAATTCCATTCATCAGATTTCACTGTATTATGCTTTAAGAATTCTTTAACAGCAGTATTTAACACAACATGAAATGAATGTTAACCTAACAAGAATGATTTATTGCAAATTTTCTTATTGATTTTATAATAATAAACCACTTAGTTCCGCAATATTTTTCTAATTACAAAAAATTCACAAATAAACTGTCAATGCAAATCATTTTATTTTACAAAATATTTACAAAAATGTCCTTCCTTACCCTGAGTTTAAGCGGTGCTATATTCTTCTGGGTTCCACTCCACAATTCTTGGATAAGATCCCCATAGCATTTGGCCATATGACCCTTCATTCCTAATGGGTTAGCCCTGCATTAAATCACAGACAGTCAAACCAACCCTGAAGTTATCAATTCATTATGTTCAGAAAATGTTAGACAGTGTTTAAAAATATTTACCTTAAAAAGTCTGGAGTCATTAGTTATTTAATGGAACATTATTAACATTTTTGGCTGCCATGAGATAGACACACAAAATGTATCTAATAACCAAAAACACAAAGCAAACATAAGAAATAGGAGGAGCAGACAATCTGCCCTTCAAGCCTGCTGTGCCATTCAATGAAATCATAGCTGAATATCTGCATCAACTCCATTTTCCCACTGTAACCTTCGATTCTCTGAGTGCCCGAAAACCTATCTAAAATAGGCACTAACTTTGTTCAAATTTAGTTTGGGGGCACAGTTTACACCACATCTTTTCTTTAAGATCTTGGCAGTATTAAAAAACTAGCATGACAATAGCATGATGAATTTAGTGATTGAGATCTGTTTTAATAATCTTGGAAGACAAAACCAACTTGTTGGACATTAGTACTGCTTCCTCCTTAGTTGCCAAATTTTGTTAGCTCTCTGTCATAGTATTATATGAATCTGCTACAGGCTACAAAGCATTTTTTTTTAAGGAAAATAAATAGTAAGGGTTCATAGGACAAAGTCATATAGAACAACAATGCATGTTTGAATTGCCACATTGAACAGGATATGCAGGAGAGCTTTTCTGGTCTCGCCCAATGCGGAACTGGAAAATTCCTGTTTCAAATCATAGGACCTTTTGCTGACCCATTACATTCTTGCAGCAGATGTGACTAGATAATTCTACCCTATATCTGGGTCAGTATATTTCTCATCAAGCTTGAGAAAGTTTTTCTAAAATGCTCAGACAATTATGTTCACGATATGGAAAGATTCACAATGCAATTATCTTGGCACTTTTTAACATGTTAATTTTGGATAATATGCTGTGCAAATATAATCCTGTGTCTCTTTAGTGACAAATGACACATGACACAGATTTTAATAGGCTGCTTGATATAGTTGATATTACAAAATTCATTCATGCTTCTGAAATACTCATTAATGGGCAAAATATTAGTGTTAATGATAGCTTTAACAGACATCTTGGATCAAATTATAATAAACACAATTAAACTTTTTTTATAGTTCAAGGTAACAACTACCTTAAACATTATCAGGTTTCAAAGAAAAATTAGCTAGATTTCATGTCAGCTTGATATCTTTGTTCAGGCTCACTCATCTCTGGGAAGAAAGCGCTGTCCTACGATGAGAGACTAAGTAAATTGGGCTAATATTCTCTGAGATTTACGAAAATGAGAGACTCTCATTGAAACCTACAAAATTCTGAAAGAGTGTGATAAGGTCAAAGCTGAAAGTTTCTGCTGGTCTTGATTTAAAACATAGTAGCACAATTTCATGATAAGGGGCCAATCATTTAGGTTTGAGACAAAGAAAAATTACTTCATTCAAGGGTTGTGAATTTTTCAAATTCTCTACCCAAAATGATTGTGGATGCTCCATTGTTAAGTTGAGGCTGGGATAGGTAGATTTTTGGTTTCTCAAGGAATGAAAGGATACGGAGAGTGAGTGGAAAAATTGAGTTGAAGCTCAAGATCAGCATATGATCACACTAAATGGTGCAACAGACTTAATGGAGCATGTTTTTGAGTTCTCATGCAACTTAATAAATACAGCTTCCTTTAAATAGAAAAATCTAGTTAAACTTAAAAAAATGTTCAATTTGGCCCATTAGTAATTTATAACATGTGGGATGCTTTGTACAATGTGAGGTATAATGACTGTTTATAATTTGGTTTTCAATGCAAAAGTTTACACATGGAGGAAAATACTCTTACACAAAACAAAGTGCTAAGTTATCCTTCACCGTCTGATCTTAAGCTTCCCCAGGGACAGGACTGTTTATAATGTCGCTGTGGGGTGCGGAGTGTTCAGTGCATTACCCTAAGTCGTCCTTTTATTCTCCACCTACTGCAAGTTTCTAATTGAAAATCACAATGATTTAGATGCAAACATCATTCATTTTTACAGTATATTCTGAATGCCTTATAAGAATGGGATCAAAGAAATTGTTTGAAGGGATCCTGGTACACAGGTGAATCATTCCATTTGAATAAAGTAACTGATCTTACAAGGTAGTTATTCAACTCCCTTCATTCCATTTTCATTTATACAGCATAAAATGCTAACCTAATAGAAAAGGTGAACCTTTTCACTGTAGTGAAAAAATATTTATCAAGCTCCAAACCAAATTACTGCACTTCTCACACTGCCTAAAGGTTTTCCATTTTTCAAATGTAGATAGCAGATAGGTCCAGAATAGATCAGCAAGCCAGTTAGTTATTTTTTCTTTGTAGACAGCAGCTCCATGACACACAAGTGAGGTCTTAGATTTATTTCTGCTCACACAGTGGGGACAGAGCCTTTTGGCATCGCGCAATTAAATGTGAGCTTTTTTATGCATGCAAAGATAGACCAAAAAAAATTATTTCCTTTACATGAAATGTGACACCATCTTAAGAAAATGCTTTGAATATCTCTATGGATAGAGTGTTCATTTGACTTTATTGTATATGGTTGATTAACTACTCAGGAAAGTGGTGACTGTTCTACTGACAATTGGCGTGGGTGTAGGGAGACAGTTGTGGAGACAGGAATCCAGGGAGGTTCATAAGAAATGGTGAGAAAACATCATATAGCTGTTACTGACTGAAAATTTTAAGAATTCAACTCTTCAAGCAAGTAAATTGGCTTTTTTCTGCAATATATGGAATTAAGAATCTAGAAGCACATAAAATGAACAGAAATTAAACAATTTGTAAGATACTAAAGGCCAACAAATTTTGAGATTTCTTTTTGGAGTACATTTTAATATGCGAGCCAATGAATTAGATAATTATATTTTTATGCAAACATTGCTACGAAACCAAAGTTAAAGAGCTAAATTATTTCAGCATGCAATTCTTCAGTGCAATTTGCAGTAATCACAAAATCAGCACTTTGTAACGAAGGTAATATCTCTATTCCAAAGGAAAGAAATTGTATGAAGTATTTTATGATAGTTTTTTTGTTATTGCAACTGAACTAAAGAACTGTAACTATTTTCCATGAGCTTAATCTCCATGCCCTCTAACAATTAACTTGAGAATCTGTTGAACTTTTTAAATTAATGTAATCATCAACTGCACTTATTGTGCATATCCAGTGCAAATTCTTTGGTGGAAAGTTAAGGAGGGGAACCTTACCAAGCATCAAGTTCACAAATACCAAGCACAAAAATATCAACATTTATTTTAACGAAGTGCAAAAAAATGCATGTGCACAAATAATGACACAGTAACTGTTAACATACATCATCAACGGAAGCAAACTTTCATGCAAATCCTAGCCCTAGAATTTTAGCATGGCCAAACCACACCTATATTGGGACAATTTAGCCCATGCAATTCCCCTAACTTATGCATCTTGGGATACTAAGCGGCAACCCATCTAACCTACACATCTTCAAACACTAAGGGGCAATTTAGCATGGCCAGTCCACATCTTGTACATATCTTGGGACACTGAGGGGCAATTTAGCCTGGCCTACGCACCTCTCGTACACATTTTGGCACACTAAGATGAATTTAGCAAGGCCAATCTACTTAAGATATATATCTTGTAACACTAACAGGAAATTTACTATGGCCAATCCATCTAACCTACAGATTCTGAAATATGATAACTGAGAAAAAAGGGCAGCCGCTAATAATTAAGCTCGACTTTCAATGCAGAATGAAGTGATTCAATTCAAAGTGTATGCTATTATATTGCCAAATCTTGGTGGTCAGATAAACCAAACTTTATGAAAAAAGTTAAATGTGTATCACTGCTTTTTAAACAAAAGATACACAAGATGAAAAAAGGATCAGATGACATTTAAATGTTACTCTTTCATAACATACTAGAATTAAAACTCATAAGTACAATTTTCTTTCTAAAGGCATTTGTTACCCTTGTTATGAAAATTGTTCCTATTTTTGGGTCTTCTTGACAACAGTTTAATCAAAAGAATAACCAGCTGTTTTTAACTCCCTGCTGATGCTGCATCATCATAAGAACATAAGAAATAGGAGCAGGAGTAGGCCATACAGCCCCTCGAGCCTGCCCCACCATTCAATAAGATCATGGCTGATCTGTAGTGGTTCAGTACCACTTTCCCGCTTTCTCCCCGTAACCCTCAATTCCCTTGTCAATTAAAAATCTATCTACTCTTGACTTGAACATATTCAGTGAGGAAGCCTCCACCACCTCATCAGGAAGAGAATTCCAAAGATTCACCAACCTCTGCGTGAAGAAACCCCTCCACAATTCCGATCTGAACCCCCCCCCCCCCCCCCCCCCCCCCCCCCCAAAATCTTGAGGCTGGGCCCTCTAGTCCTGCTATCTTTGCTAAGTGGGAAGAGTCTCTCAACGTCTACCCTATCCATCCCCTTCATTATCTTATATGTCTCTAAGATTCCCTCTCAGCCTTCTAAACTCCAAAGAGTACAAACCTAGCCTATTCAGTCTCTCCTCATAATCCAAGGCCCTCATTTCCAGTATCAGCCTAGTAAACCTTCTCTACACCCACTCCAAGGCCAATATATCCTTCCTCGAATGCGGTGACCAAAACTGCACACAGTACTCCAGCTGCGGCCTCAGCAGCACCTCATACAGCTGCAATAGAACCTCCCTACTTTTATATTCTATCCCCCTATCTATAAAGGCCAACATTGCATTCGCCTTCTTAATCACCTGTTGCGATTCATGCACAAGGACCCCAGGTCCCTCTGCAACGTCGCATGCTGCAGCTTTTCTCCATTTAAATAGTAATCCTTCCTACCATTATTCTTACCAAAGTGGATAACTTTGGGTAATGGATCATTGTCCATTATTCAAGAGTTCTACTAACTGAACTTAATATTTTCCTTCATATATGAAATGAATAAGGGTGGTCATAGGCAGAATATTAAAAAATGGTCTGAAGGATAGCAAGCAGTGTGCACCAGGGACTATTCTTACTATTTCTCAATTTACATTTCTGGCTGTATTCCTAAAACTCAAAGCAATACAGACAAAAGTCCTTGTATAAACCAAGGAGGCTAATTCAAAAATATTTGTTTCAGTTACAAATTCACCGCTTCACTATTTGTCCCAAAGCAGGTATGAGTAAAATATCCATGTCAGCCCTTCCAAAAACATTTTTGACAAATTAAAAAAGTTACCCTACATTTTAAAAATCAAAGATCAAAATTATAGGAAACTTGTGTTTTAACAACCAATAAAATGGTGTTTCTGGATTAAAATACAATACTTGCAATGCAAGTTCAGACCAAATGGTCTCGAATGGCAGTCCAATCAATTTTTTTTTTAAACGGCTTTCATGGTTTTGTGGAGAGTCAAACACAAATGGCAAGTGAGGAAAAAAAGTTTTGGAAACGAAAGCTGGCATCTGAGAGTATAAAAATGAAGCTGTTAGGCAAACCCAATTGGTTCACTAATTCCTTTAATACAGAAAACAAAATCATTATTATCCAGTTTGGCCTATAAATGATCTCTGTTTATGCCAACATGGTGGAGTCTTAACTTTTAAAGTGACCAAGCAGATCTCACAGTTGTGACAATTAGCCTGCTCAGCCAGTAACGCTAAGCAATAAATCAACAATGTCCACACCTCGACAACAAACTAAAAACATCCTGTGGCACTTATGTCAGAGATACACAGCATGGAAATAGGCCCTTTGGCCTAACCGTCCATGATAACCAGCTTTCCTAAACTGAACTAGTCTCATTTGCCCACGTTTGGCCCATATTCCTCTAAATCTTTCCAATCTATGTACTTGTCCAAATGTTGTAATTGTACCACCTTCACTGGCACTCATAAGAAACATGGCCCCCTGTGTGAAAAAGTTGCCCCTCAGGTCCCTTTTAAATCTTTCCTCTTAATATTAAGCCTATGCCCTCTAGTTCTGGATTCTCCTATCCTGGGGAAAAGACCTATGCCCTCATGATTTTATAAATCTCTACATACTCCAGGAAAAATAAAGTCCCAGCCAATCCATTCTCTCATTTATGGTTCAAACCTTCAAAGCCTGGTAATGTCCTTGTAAATCTTTTTTTTCCTCTCTTTCCAGGTTTAATGATATCCTTCTTGTAACAGGGTGACCAGAATAATGGAATGTAGTACTCCAAATGTCTTGGAGAGTTGTAACACAATGTGTCGTCAACACTTTTACTCGATGCTCTGACCAATGAAGACAAGTGTGCCAAGTGCCTTTTCACCAACCCATCTATATAATGCTACTTTAAAAGAGCTATGTACCTGCACCCCCAAATGTCTCTGTTTGACAACTCTCACCAGATCCTGTCCTGGTTTGTCTTACCAAAATGCAACATCTTGCATTTATTTGCATTAACTTCCACCTACCAGCGCAAGGCCACAGGCCCAGTTTATCAAGATCCTGTTGCAGTCTTAGATAACCTTCTTCACTGTCCACTATACAACCAATTTTGGTGTCATCTGCAAACTTACTAACCAAGCTTCCTCTATTTTTATCTAAAATGTTTTATATAATGACAAACAACAATTTTGGTAAACATTTGATAGTCTCTTCCTACATACTAGAACTGTTTCAGTTTTTAATGATATAAGTTTGGGAGGCAACAAATCTAATATGATTCTAAATGATCTACAAGTGCGGAATATCTTGTTTATTAAATCACACGAAGTAAAGAAACATTTATATTTTTGTATGAAAGGGTTAATATTATTATATTAGTTTAAAAATCACAAGTTGCACTTCAATCACACAGGGCAAGTTATGTGCAAATGACAGGCTTTGATTAAAGTAAGCCCAGATAAAAGTCAAGGACTATCTAATTGAATGATGTGCAGCTGCAGTTAACATCTGCCCATTGGAACAAGGAACAATGGTAAGGGAGGTTGAAATACTATTGGTCAGAGATATAGCTATTATTCCTTGATGATACAACATGCACAAATTTTAACTGGACATTATATCCTTATGTATGCATGATGTAATCTTAACTATGATTGAGTTGAGATAACTCCTATATGTCTGTTGGTATTTCCTAATTTATAGAATCCCTATAGGACAGGAGGAGGCCATTCAACCCATCAAATCTGTACCAACCATAATTCTACTCAGGTTATATTCCCATACTCCACCCCTGCTAATCTCCCTGGCACTGAGGTCAATTTAGCATGGTCAATCAACCTAACCTACACATCTTTTGACTATTGGAGGAAACTGAAACACAGATGAGAACCTGTGCAGTAATGGGGAAAAAGTGCAAACTCCATACAGGCAGTGATCTGAGGCCAGAATTGAACCTGAGACCTTTGTGCTGTGAGGCAGCAGTGCTAACCAGTTTTCCACCATGCCACCCCGACAATTACTTGTAATCAAAGCTAAGACTTTAATTGCCAGGTATTTCTGAATTTTTCACTCCGAATGGTTTCATTCAAGGGTTGATAATTATAATAAAATTCATCTTAAACCATTCAGTTACTTTGTTTGGCTACTTGAGAGGAACGATCGTTTTAAAATGTAAAAAGAAAACTATCATAATAGCCCCTGACATTGCAGTATAGAGAACTGAATTTCAAAACTTATGTTGAGATGAAATGAATTAAAGGAAAAGGTAACTAACATTTCAATTCCACAAATAGACTGAATTAAAACCCTTACCTGTTGAGTTCATACAGATGTCTCCCTGAGATGAAGTAGCGAGTGAGTGGCTGTGTGTTACTGACACACTGGATACTAGAATTCATAAAACACGTATTTCCCAGGTTACTTAATCCTGTAGCGCCCTTTTCAGTTGGAACTGGAACAAAAGGTATTACAGCTAATTAAGTAATTTATGAAGTGGCAGAAAAAAGTAAATAAATAAACATGACAAAATGGTCAAAAATTAACAAAAAATGTATGGGTAATATTTGCCAAATGGACTGCTAATGGGATGCACAGATGAAGAATCAACAGAAGGTTTAAATACAGACAGTTGGAGATGGTAGAATACCCACACGTGGAGAAGATTTGAGGATACAAATAACATGTTGATCATTTCCAATATGATATTGGCCTACTGAGATAATCCTGCAAGGATATTTTGTTTCCCTTTTTTAAACAAATAAAAGGGCTGATGAGATGGGTGGAAATAACTTGTATCAGGAATTATATTAATTTGTTTGTGGAAAAAGAGATTAAGTAATAAGATTAAAAATGTGGCATTGCAAATAAAAAGTAAACAATTCAGCTTGCAGGTCTGTCACTTACTTGAATTGTGTGCATCAGAACAAAAAATACTTTTCCAAGAAACCTGAAATATGATGGGTTTTATATCGAGCAAAAGATTTTTGTGAACATATTTCCTGGAAATATCCAAGAATGATTGATCTGATACATAAAGATTCATGTATTCAAAACAATTTCAGTATACGTGTCACACACCATGACTTGCATTGTACATATTTTACAATCCAACTGAAAAAGCTAATTTTCGCATCTAAACCCATCCTAACTAAGCTACATCCTTCTACATATTAGAATTAATATTAGTTATGGGAAAAAATAATTGTGAGGCCAACAGCAAATAGAGTGAGTTTACCTTTATACATGTATAGCCATAGTCAAGTGATCTGTGTTTGAACAAATGAAATTTTCAATTGCAAAGGGTTTTTTGCAAATTATCCCCTTGGGATTAAGATGGAAAGATTCAATCTTTAAAATGAGGCGTAAACTGACATCATAAATTGATTTTAAAGTTTATTTTCTTACACATGGTCCAATTTTCTAAAATATTTAAATGGAAAAATTTTTGGTTTTACTTTAAAGAATGCCTCCAATTATTCTAATTAGTCCAAAACAAATTAGACAAGCAGTGGATTTGTTTCCTAGTTTCAACAATTCAAATAAATATCTATAATCATGCAAATCTACTGCAATTTGCTTAATGACCCCACAACATGAATTAAATTGTAACCCTATTACTTAAACAACTCAAATTCTATATTCGTACCTACCCTTATGTCTGTCCATTTTGCTACTGTTTGCAATGAATGACATCTCCTCCGGCCAACTCATATCTTTGTTGCGAACTATTATAAGAAATGCAGGATATCAGGCTGACAGTACTGTAACAATGCTCAAACTGAGGTAACTGGAACGTCTGTTTTGACAAAATAAATAACTTAAGTTTTGCCATTTATTTTTGAACTTCTCTCTTGCTATTGCTCCAAGGATACAACATTGCTAACCAAATGGCTCAATTCTTGTTTCTTGAGTTTTGTCGCAGTTTAGCTGGTTAATAGGGAGGGAGAAGCACTGTGTTAAACAGTCCAGAAAAACTGATTTTGTAATTCTTTCACTTCTTCATGTAGTTAAGTATCAAGACATCACAATACTGCTCTACAGTAATGTAGCTGAGATCAGGAATTCATTGCTCCTGAATAAACAGACTTGAACTCTCATCTACCAATCCGTTGTCCATAAATGGATTCAAACATGCTATGCTATATGCTCCTGGACATATTTTTTTCAAAACCGTTGGTGGGTTGGAGGAGTTGGGGGCGGGGGGGGGGCTGGACTACCCTTGTCCAAATGTTTTAATATTGTCTGCTGTATAACAATTAGCAATAAAACAGAATATGATATTTTCTAAAAATTTTAGATTAGTTATGCGTACTTCCCAACTTTAAGTAACTTATGATATTCTGCACTCTATTGAAGTATTCTTGATACAGTTATACAAAAATAAAAAAATTAGTAGTTTTAATTATGTGAATTTTCTACCCAGGATTTTCAGATGCAACCATTTATCAAACACGTTTGAAATGAATAATGTACACTTCAAATGAAAAATGTATAATTCTGCTGAATGTCTCTCCATCAGCCTTGTATGAAAACTCTTGAATTCCTATTCCAGTTAAGGAAACACCACCAGCACAAGACTGCTGCAACACAAGGGAAAAAATTACCACAACCACCTCAGAGAAATTTGTGGTGGACATTAAATGATGCTGAGTGCCACATTACAAGAACAAACTGAAAAAGGTTTATAATAATCAGTTAAATTTTTGGGAAATGCACCACCATACTCATTTTATTTATTAGTCATAAGTAAGGCTTAAATTAGCACTGCAATGAAGTTACTGTGAAATTCCGCTAGTTGCCACACTCCCATGCTTGTTCAGGTCAATGCACGTCATCCAGAATGTGGGACGAAACCAAAGCACCTGGAGAGAACCCATGTTGACACAGGGAGAATGTGTGGACTCCACAGAGACAGTGGCCAAGCCAGGAATTGAACCCAGGTCCCTTGCGCTGTAAAGCGGCAGTGCTAACCACTCTGCCATCGTATTGCTCCAAAACGAAAAAAAGTAATTTGTTACAGTTGTGGAACTGAATATTTCTGACTGAGGTCCGACACGTCAGTCAGACATCCTCAAAATCATGAAATCATGAGGGATTTATTTTCATATTTCAATTAAGGCATCAGTGAGGGAATAAGATTTGCTGTAGCTTTGATTGTTTCGTACAAACAAATTAGATGATCATAATCTTTAAATAATTGTAACTTAATATGAAGTAAAAATGTTTAGCGCAAGCATTTTCTAAGATCAAAAATACGATTTAAATTTTTTATCATATACCAAGCCAAGACTTTTTGAATAAATGACAATTAAATGGATAGTCAACAAATATATAGTATTTCCAAACACAAAAATGGTTGATAGGCCTGAATATAGATTATAAAATGGTTGCATTCATACTTATGGCAGTGATGGTATGCCTTCGAGAAAATTAGTTGGTTAAAGCTGGGAGTAAATTCTCAGGTTTCTATTCAGAAATCTGTATCTTGGCTATGTACATAATGTCAGCAGTGAATTTCTTTCAAACATTTAATTAGTAAATGTGATATGCTTAGGAAGAGCAGGTGACTTTGGGCAAGTGGTCCCCAAAACTTTCCATCACTAATGCTTTTTCTCATTGTATCAAGATCTATTTTAGATTAATTGACAAAGGTTGATTGCTATGATTAGTGAACAATTCCAATATTGCTGTATCATGCAACTATCAGGATATAAGGAGTGAGGTGGATGGGTCTTGGTTGTTTTTATTTTGTTCAGCAATTCTCACATTCCTAGTTGTTTTGTGACTTGGTTCTTAAGAATTTAAATTTTACACTTAACTGGAAAGTTATTCTGACAGCTTCAACAGCAGTGAATGGAATAATCATGAAAAATATGATGTGTCTTTGACTATAACGTTTTGGAAACATGCTCAATGAGGAAAACATGGCTAATGAATTCATTGTGACAGACACAAGGTATTCAGATGATGCCTTTAAAAACTTACTCAAGTCAACAGGTTAGCCAATTATACAGGTATTATTTGTCTTTGCACTCTTAAAAATCAGCAATACTTAAATGCCAAAAAACAGCAGAATGCAGATTTGTGATCTTGAATCATGTGATTTAAAATAAGACTCTGCTATACCATGTGATTTGTTCCATAGTATTCAGGATTGTTTTCATTGGATTTCAGAGAGGAATAGTATACCATCAATGTATTATTAATTTTCTAATGAGCAAAACTCCAGAGAACAAAAACAAAGCTATTGGATGAAAAATTAAAAGCAGAAAAGATCTTGTTGAGAAAGTGGGGGAAAAACCATCTCTCATTAATACAAAAAGTTGATTTGTACATAAATTGCAAGGGATACACAGCAGAATTTAAAAGTATAGGTTGAATGTAACCTCCGACAGACTGCTTGTGGACTTGAAATGCCACATTAGTTTCTGACTGAACATGCTAATGTACATTACTCAAAAACATGGTTTTACTGAACAATATTTGGCATTTTCCTTTAAGTAATATGTGCACGCACACACATGTACACACAGTGTGTGTGTACACACATGTATATTGTGTGTATATATATATATATATATTTTTTTCAAAGTATTTGTGGCGATAATTTTAACTGAGTAGACTCTTTATTCATATTTACCAAGCAAACTCAAGATCCTCAAACACCAAATGGGGGATATTATGTCTAAGCTTCAATTAAGGCATCAGTGAAGGAAGAATATTTGCTGTAGCTTTGACAGTTTCTTCCAAATAAATTCGATGATCATAACCATCAAATAATAGTAACTTAATAATATTAAGTAAAAATATTAAGATAGAGCAAGCATTTTCAAAGATCAAAAATATGATTTAAAATTGTTACCATGTAGCAAGCCAAGAATTTGAATAAATGAATGGCTCCCATGATTTAAATTATGATTCACAGAAGAAAAATTAATTTAAAATGAGGACCATCAAATGCATTAGTTTATTTCAGTGATCTGTGATTCTTGAAAACATTGTCTTTACCTTCAATTACTAAGTGCTGTTCATCTAGAATTTTCAAATCTTCTAATGTGTGATCCTCATCATCTAAAAGCGCAAGGTAGTTCTACAAAAAAAATTGTACATCACTTTGCATGATCATTCCAACATAACGCAACCCAATGACTGAATATTAAAAGTATGCTTTTACCTCACTGTTATACAGCCACAGTCGCATGTCTTCCTCCTTTATTCGAAGCCGCTGAGATAAGTACTCGTGTATATCTTTTATGGTTTGCATGCGGCTGAAGCAGCCAGTGTAAGCTAACACTCGTTTCATTGGAGAAGATGGTGAAGGTACATTTCCTAAATTCACAACAAGTGCTTTAAAATGAAAGTATACAAGCCACAACACAAATAATTGTCAAAATACAAAATAACATGTTGCTGCCACCCTAGACTGCAGTTGGATAACTAGGTCTCCATGAGAAATGGAAATGGCACGTTTCCAGATGCCGCTACAAGTTATGTTGCTAACAAATTAGGTCTGAAAAGGTCAGTCTTCCTTCACACAGATTGAGTTTTACTAACCAACCAGACTCAAAATAGATTACACCTGCTCCAACTACAGGCCTGGTTGTGAAAAACTATCACAAAAATCACTACATTTTTGTTTTAATCGCTGTAAGATACTCAGTTATCAAATAAGTTTCATACATTTGTTGCAATCCATTAATTATGATCTCTCATTTCCAAATCACTAAGACAATAAAACCATTAATGTATATATTGATAATTAAACATCCAATACATTGTTTCGATGGAAAAGAATCAGACTAGATGAATGATTTAATGTAGTAATTTCATTAATCAGAAAGCAAATGATTCAACTGTCATAGGATTCAGACTGCTTTGTAAATCAATATAATTGCTAATAAAAACTATCTAATAAAACAAAATTATATTACAAGTAATTGCTTTCTGCATGACATGATTTTATGGAAAAACTAATTTAAGCAAAGCATCTTATTACTGTACTCTTAAATCAACTTGTGATGTTTGAAGACTGTTAAATACATCTGCAAAATATTAGATTTTTTTCTCTTCGATAACAGAAACCTAAATCAGTATCCTTTTACACTGCAGCTGCAACCCCCAATGGTATAATGAACAAATTGATGTGTTTCATCACATAATTAAATGCTGATTTTCATTGAAAATTATTTATATAGAAAAAGTCCAAATCTCAGTCACATTATCTGAATAACAGGCAAAGCTCTCCTTCAAGAGGAGGATGGGGGAAAACTGCAAAACTGCCAAAGCCAGAAACCAAGTCAGTTAAAGAGTTGTGTCCCAGAAATCTACTAATGATGATCTGGGCAGTGAGGAAGAGGTCAATTTAAATTTAAAAAATTTAAAAAACATACATGACCATTTTAGTTTGGATAGAGTAGCTAAATTTCTAAAGTTTAACATGAATGTAAATTAATTCATTTTAAAGAAATAATAAAAGCTAAAAATCTAATTTGTGAACAGTTCGATTGTTTAATAACTATTTTCTGGCGAAGTTTTGCACATATAAATTATAAAAGGCTACAGGTAGTTACACTATTGGGGAAAGCTGGAGCATAAGAAAAATAAATCAGTTAAATCACAAATTAAGAGGTATAGATGTAAGATTACAGCAAGAAAGTAGATTTGATTAAATTTAATCCAGTGTTCGATTTTATAAAAATCACGGTTGGGTAAGACTTGGAAGATTATTATAAGATACTTTGCCAAATCATTGTTCAGGGACGTAAACAAGCACATAGTGCTGGGTCCACTCAAGAGTAGCTACCACCACTGTAAATGGCGCCAGGATTCTGTTATGTTTCAGCTTTCTGTACAAGAAACTTAATTTTGCTTATTTTATTTCGGATCAATTGTCCGCTTGTAGTTAGTGATGGAATTGGGTTACAGAGATCAAATTGTGTTGGTTACAATGACCATTTTGTTTTTGTATTCTTGCTTTAGTCATTGGTTGACAATTGATTTCAAGTATTAAAATTTGGGTGTACATGGTTTTTATAGTTCAAAAACAAATGATGCTTTACGTAAGGCCAAGTCTTACTCAAAGTCCACGCAATAGTAGCTTTTTTTTTTTTTACTGTTTTTCCTCAATAGGCAGCCTTGAATGGTCATCTGGATTTTGAGAAAGCCTCAATTCAAAACTATAGTCTTAGTTTGAAAATATAATGCAGATGGAATTTGCATTCAGCAACCAGAGAACTAATAGCTCCCCTTTCTTGCTGCAGTCTTGCATTACCTCGAGGTGCATGTTGAGGAAATGTTCTCAGGCTCATCATACCCATATTCACCCAGATGTTGGACTGTTGTGTACGTGTAGCTGGTTGCTGACGCAAGAAAAGTAGGTAGCGAGGAAATAATTCCAGCTCTGCTTCATTATTTGTGGTGTTTGTAATGACCTAATTAAGATGATAGAAAAATGAAAATTAGTAGCTACTGTTTGATCACATGGTCACAGGAAATTACTTGAAACTACAGAATCTCAAATTTCTTGTATTACTAACAATTACCAAGATTTTGAAAACACATGCCAGAGACAGTGATTTAGAGCAACCATTTGATTCAAAAAAAGGCAGCCCGAAGAACAATACAATTAGGTGAGAACTTACAAGGAATGACAATCACAGTTGGATTACCACTCTACTTGTCCTTACTTATACTGGAATGCAGCTGCTCGTTTGCCTGACCTGCCAACTCGTGCCTTCTCAGAATAATGCAGTGTAGTATGTCACCAAGGCATTCAGCTTTTGACATAGCACAGTAAGGGGAAAGGAAACCACTCTTCCTTCTTACAGCACCAGCTACAGTGAAGCAGGGAAATTTAAATAACCCAGTCACTTAAAGTTAAGGAGAAGGCAAATGGTCAGGTGTGTCAGGTGATCAGACAGGTTGTGGTGTTGGGGCAAGTTGGATGAGTAAATTGAAGTGAGAGTTTTGGGGAACAGGCAAGTTGTCAGGCTGGGAGAAGGGTGGGGGGGAGCATGTGGTCGTGCAGGTGGAGTGACAGCCAATAAGGTGGTTGTTTTTTGGGGGAGTGATCATGGGAGGAGAGAAGAGGCTGTGGGAGGTTAGCTGGAAAAGGCAGGGGGATAATCAGACGTGAGGGAGGTGGAGGAGTTGGACTTTTTGGGTGAGATGTAGTCTGATGGATGCAGTAAGGGAAGGCAGGAATGTAGTCGGATTGAGGGTGGGGAATGGGAGGATAGCTGTAGGTGAGTAGGATAGTTAATTCCTATGCAGTCCCTGCATGAGGTCAAGTTATGGGCCATACTGAATATATTAAGATCTTGACAAAATCTTCATTAAGTAAAATAGAATGGAAAAAAAGTAAAAACATCTTTTCATTGCTCATAACTGAAAACTTCTCTTATAACTGCAGTTTTAGACATTCTGAAAATGCTCAATTTTAAATCATTAAGCAGATTATGCACCATGAAATTACTAACTTTCTTAACATTAAACTATTCATTTCAGGCTATATATATTTTAAAACTTCTCAGCTAGAATACCATACTAGCATATGTAACATTCTAATTTGGTCAACTCCCGTAACCAAATAGAAACTAATTTGTGCTTTTGTTTTTCCTTGGGGAAATACCATGGAAAATTATTCACTGACTGACTAAATCATAGAACAGAAGTTTAAGGTTTTGAAGTTGAAATACAGGACTACAGTTTGCTATTCAAAGACCTCTCTCTAGCATCCACCTCAGGGTAGCATGAATTAAAACTTGTAGGCCATACTCCTAAATATATTATCAAGTTTGTGTGGTTAGGATATTAGACTAGGATGCCAGTGGTGTTTTTAAATCTTGTGGGGGTAAATTGTGATCTAAACCTAGTGGTGAGAACTGAAATTCCAAAAAAACCTATAAAAACTCACTAGTTAATGTCCTTCATGGAAGGCATTCTCCAGCCTACATGAGATTTAGTCTCACAAGAACAGTTGAATCTCAGTGTTGTTAGGGCAACTGGCAAAGAGCAACATGGTCTCACCAAAGCTGCTCACATTGCAACAGCAGATAAAAAGAAAATGCTTATTTGTGATGTTAGATTGGCATCAATTGATGTCAATTGATCCTCTTCATCCTTCTAAACAGTTCTATTCTAAACAAAGACCACAATAGGTTAAAATACACTTATTTTGGACATAATTGTGCATTTACTTGAGTAATTTTAAACTGAAATATTTCCTTTACTTCACATCAAGTTCAATTTATTTTAAAGGATTTTTATATTCAAAAATGGAAAACAAGTGTAAATAATTCAAAATTCACACATTTCAGAAAAAAGCACAAAACTGAAGGCATATGTAAATACGAATGTTAATTCTTTGACAGTTTTCAAATATAAAAATGCCAAAAAAATTTGAAGATAAAGATAACTTACAGGCCTTGGTAGGGCCAGGTTTGCTCCATACCAATGGTACAGTGCCCTCCATACGGGCTCTGGGACGATTGCATAGTCTTTGCCTCGAACCAAAGCTGGATTCTGTTTCAGGCGTCCACCCTCTAAAGTTAATGTTGGGGCCTTTACAAGGAAAGCAATACTACATATTGAAATATATAAAACTGTAACAACTTTAGTCATTTTTAAACACTAACGCAATTGAGTAACAATGAAGAAAGGGATCAGTGTATGTTATAGGTGCTCAGGCATAAATAATCTTGACTCAGGAACTTGTGAATATGTTGAAATCTGTTGATGACACCAAAGTGGACTGTATGACAGATCGTAACAAAGATCATGACAGTCTTCAGGAAAAATACTGCATCATCCACAAAGATAAAAGAATGACTAGAAGGTAGAAAGCAAAACCAACAGGTTTTTTTTAATTAGCAGAATATGCTTGGTACTGTACAACAGCACTATGATACAATTCCCTGTTGGATTCACTTTTCTTCCATGAATACAAGCAATTTGGATTAAACACAAGAGAAAAAGCATTGAATTTTGCTGTCGGTAGTAGATAATTTTGATGACAGAATATGGGAGGGGAGTAGCTCAGCTTAGGGTCAAGTGGGACAACAAGTTTATAAATTGTTTAATTCAGCCTTTGACAGTAGTCAGGAAGATTGAAGGAGTCAGTGGTGAAGAATATAATTTGTGGCTTTGGGTCTTCTCAATATTTAACTTGTGAAAATATCTGCATATCCAATGTTGGCTATTGACCAAGAAGTGTGACTAATCTGTGCAATGGGGCAGACAAATGTAGTAGTAGTTATGGAGGCCTTGTGTGCATTATGTAAAATGAAATATTGTCATTTTAATGATGTTGCCAAGAGACAATGATGATAAGAGTGGGCCAAAGAAAGATTCTTAGGGATTTTCATATTGTAGTAGAATGGGACCAGGAAGGAAAGCCAGCAGAGATAATTTTCTGGGTACAACTGAACAGATTGGAATGGAACCAAGCAAGGGCAGCATCACCCAACTGGATATTGCCATGCTCAACAGTGTTACAGGCTGCAGAATATGATGTACGAAAATTCTTATGAAGTTCAATTAAAATCTGGATTAAGTTTAGTTTTAAGTTGCTGAACTAACAATTTTGATTTTTATGCTGACATAAGTTACTTTTCTCATTTAATAAAAATTACACTTGTGATCAAATCTGATTTCAAATTTGCTGCTGTACCAATCAATCCAAGACAATAATTGTGGCAAAGGATCTTTTGAATGAAAAAATTTGTTACTACTGTGAAATACTGTAAATAAAATGACCAAGTGATGCCTTTGTGAAATTATGCCATACTTGATCTTGGTGTGAAAGTTTAGGGTACATCTAAAAGTCTGTCACCATAAAATTTACAAATTTATTTGCGTATCATTTCTTCACACATAAGCAGTCATCATAATATCTGCTCCATCTAACATTTTCCCAAACATCAATATTCATACAATCCCTACAATATGGGAGGGTGTGATTCGCCCCATTGAGCCTGTACTGACAGCAATCCCAACAAGGCTCTACCTGTAACCCCATGTATTTACCCTGCTAATTCCTCTGACACTGATGGGCAATTTAGCATGTCTAATCAACCTAACCTGCTCAATTCTGAACAAAGAGGAAACCAGAGAACCGGAAGAAACCCATGTAGAAACAGGGAGAACTCCACTCAGTGATAGAGGCTGGAATTGAACCTAGGTCCCTGTGAGGCAGCAGTGTCATCCTATATTGTCTTTGCTTCAATAACTATTTTTTGTAGTGGATCCCACCTAGTATCCTGTTAACTTTAATGTCCTTATCCATCTAAGTTATTATGCACATGAATCCCAAATCCTACTGCTTTTGCACATCACCCAGCTTTTCAGCATTCACAGCATCACAATAAATCATAATTTGTTTTTAAAAAAGTAACAAACCACTGCTTATTTACTGACAACAAATTCCATCTTTTTCCTCATTCCACCATTTTAGCAACAGCTACTTAGTGTCCTTTGGTAAATGCAAAGACTGGAATGGACTGGCAAGCAGCAGCAGCTGGACCCATGTGAAATGCTAGTTTAGAAACATGTTTGTTTATCTCCACCTTTACATCATCATCACCCATTTAAATCTCTTGTGAATTAAAAAAAATGTTGGTTATTGGCTTGCTAACATTTACACAGTTGAACACGATAGATCTGTTGATGTGACTAGACCTCAAAACATTTTGTAGAGCTCCACATTTGAAAATCGTTTAGCAAGAATGGGATACTTAGTCTGAAAGTGTATTTCTTCTTCTTTCACTGCAAGGTTCACTGGCAAGGCCATCTTGAACTAAGTAGTTTGCTAGGTCAGTTCCTCTTAGGCTAGTTTAGAGGGCAATTAAAAATCAACCACGTTACTGGGGTGATACACAGACCAAACCAGGCAAAATGGCAATTTCCATCCCTAAAGGACATCAGTGAACCAGATGGGATTTTATGACAATCAATGATGTTTGAGAGCCACCACCACTGAGACTAGGTTTCAATTTCAGGTTATTAATTTGAATTTAAATTTCACCAGTTCCCATAGTGGGATTTGAACCCAGGTCCCCAAAGCATTTGCCTGAGCTTCTGAATTCCTAGTCCAATTACATTATCACTATGGCACTGTCTCTTTATATATGCAAAACCATAAACCTCATATTCAGACAATTGGAAAACACATTACAGCAAATTTAAAGACTTTTTGATCCTTACAATCATTATATCAATACCTTAACAGATCCTTGCATTACAAGTGACTGGTTATCAATAGCTCCTGGTTTCTGTGGACCAAGGTGTGCCAAAATGTTCCCATTAGCACCAAGGAAACATTGACCATTATTGTCCAAACTGTTGTGCTGTCTTGCAAAGCAAGCATCAGTACCAGCTGGACTAGACTGGTGTAAACCTGAAAAAAGAGGAAATATTATTTTCAAATTTTTACTTGCTTTGGTATAGAGATTCATTTGTTAAAAAGTTTGTACTTGGTCACAATCTATCAAAATCTTTGAACACAATATCAACACTGTGCCTTTAAACTGGATGGAAAACAAATTAGTACCACGATGAAGCAGTAGCATCATAACATATAACCTACAGAAAACCACTGATGCATTGAGTCAACATGTTTCTCAGTGAAAATAATTAATATGACTGATGGCTCAAATGCTCCTGCAATTAATGAAGTGTTCTGTGCTTTTAAGATCTGAATAGTTGCTCAGAGTTCGTGAGCTCCAGTCTGGCTTCAAACACTTGCAGGGAAAAAGCTACCTGGATACTTCCATTCTGCAAAGCAGTCACACTCATTAGGCTAGGGTCCTTTTGTTTGTTTCATCACCAGTGACAAGAGGTTGGGACTGCAAGTCAGGTAAGCTATAGCGGTCTGGAAAGTAGAAGTGGAGAAAACTCAGTACTTGCAAATGTCCAAGATGCTCAAGAACCTTGCATGGAAGAGAGTGAGGCCTGTAGGGTGGATGAGCAAGTTACCATGATATAGGAGGCTATTGAAACAAGGAGTATAAATAGAAATATATTGGCATGAGGGACAGCACAGCCAGCAGAATAGACAGTTATCTGCAGAATCCAAACAATTGTGATAACTGCCCGATGCCAAGGTTCAGTATATCAGCTCATCCAGTCTGGTGCTGAAGTGCGAGCAAGCGAGAGAGCATGTGTGTATGCGTGTGGGGGCCGAAGTGGACCTTACTTTGTGCTGGCGGGGAGGAATCTAGTTGTCATGGTCAATGTAGGTATCTATGACATAAACAGCACTTTGAAAGAGATTCTGCTTAGGGAGTAAGAGTAGCTATGTGCCAAAAGTAGAATGTCAAAGCTAATAATCGCTAGAATATTATTACTTGAGCTACAAGCAAACTGGCATAGAGTAAATAAGGTTAGAGTATTGAATGCATGTCTTAAAGACTGGTTTGGGAGAAACAGGTTTCAATTTATGGGCCATTGGCATCACTTACAGGGAAATAGGAGTGGTACCATTGGGATGGTTGTCAACTGAACCTTGATGGGACCAATGTTCTGGCGAGTTGTATAACTAGATCAATAGAAAGGGTTTTAAACTAAACAGGGGATCAAGTGAGGGAAGATGTGATTAATTAAAAGTAAAGGATGAAGCAAGACAGCAAGGTAGCGATAAGAATGGTGATAATCAGAGCATGGCAGAAAAAAGAGCATATAAACTTCAGACTGCATCTGAAGATAAAGACAGAGGTTGCAAAAGTAGTGAAAAGACAGAATTTAAGATTCTATCTGAACACAGATAGAATAATAAAATGGATAATCAGTTAGCTTAAATATGTATGATTTGATAATCATTATAGAGGTGTATCTGCAGGATGACAAAGACAAGGAACTGAATATTGACGGGATACGTGACATTTCATGACAGGAAGATAGAAAAAGTGATGGAACAGCTGTTAATTAAAAGCGACATCAGTACAATAACAAGAAATGACCTTATTTTTAAAGGTCAAAATGTAGAAACAATTGATGCAAAGAAATAGCAAAGATAATGAGTAATTTGTGGGAGTAGTTTATAGTCCTCAACTACACTGTAGGAAGAGGTATACAGTAAGAATAACAGGGGCTTGTGAAAAAGGTATGGCAAGTGTGGGTAATTTTAATCTGAATATGTATTCAGTAAATCAGATTGGCAAAAACAGGACAGAAGATGAGTTCATAGAGTATTTATGGGGCAGTTTATTAGAGCAACTTGTTCTTGAGGCAACCAGAGAGCAGGCTTTCTAGCTAATGTGCAATGAAACAAGATTAATTAATGACCTAATAGTAAAGGAACCCTAAGTAGCAGCAATCATAACGATTAAATTTTGCATTCTGCTTGAAAGAAAAGTGGGTCAAAGATTAAGGGTATGAAGGCCAAGTTGGCTAAAGTGAACTGGAAAAGTAGGTTAAGGGAAGATTTACAACGTTTTCAATGAGAGTGGTATTTATTAATAAATAATTAAAACAAAAGGTAAAAAAGACATTTCTTAAACAGTGCACCAAAAAACAAATTAATATACGAATTTTATTTAACCTAAGTGAGAAATAGGTAAAATGTTATGTTTTCAATTAGGGTTATGCAGTACTAAAGACTCTTAATGAAGATAATGAATGTGATTGATTCACATACTACTGCGTTGTTTGATTCCAAGCTCTAGACCCACAAAATGCAATTCTTCATGAAACTTCTACTATGATTTTTGCAGACTGAGTTGAAAAGAAATTAATTAAGAACGCCAGCGATGCTAACAACCTGAAACTTTAAATCTTAAGTTTTATATCACAATGCAGTTTCAATTTATTTTCCTTTTTTGAAAACTGTGGTTAAATTCCCAGTTTTCATTTACTCTCTTACACAACATGCTATTCTCCAAGGTCTTTTGGATTTCATCATAACAATATTACTTCCATTTAATATTGTCCTTCTCACTGGTATTTAAACCTTCCATGCCAAATCCAGAACAGCTTAAATGATCCTAATTCAATGAATTGAGCTAATATAATCAGATATTCAAAACTATGCAAATGTACAGTTCAGCTAAGGTGCACTGAAATACAATTATCATTTGTTAATTTACAACAGTAATCTAACTAGAACCATTAACAAACTGGCATATTAGATTTATAGCAAGCTCAATAATAATGTGATTTAACGGCTAAGCTAGTTTGTCAATTGTTCTGTTCAGTCCATTTATTGTGAAAATGTGTACCAAAAGGAACTTTGACAGTTCTAAGTAATTCCAACAAGAACAAAAGAAATACGAGCAGGAGTAGACCACCTAAGCTCTCAAGCCTGCTCCACCATTCAATAGGATCACGGTTGATCTGATAGTGGGTTCAGTTCCACTTACTCACCCGCTCCCCATAACACGATCTTTATTGGTTAAAAATCTGTGACTTAAACACTTTTAATGAGGTAGCCTGCACTGCTTCATTGGGCAGAGAATTCCAAAGATTCACTACCTTCTGTGAGAAGAAGTTCCTTCTCAACTCTGTTCTCAATTGACTCCTCTGTATTTTGAGGCTACGCTCCTTCGTTCTTGTTTCCATTTTAAGTGAAAATGACTGCTGCTTCTACCCTGTCTAGCCCCTTCATTATCTTATGTCTCTATAAGATCGCCCCTCAACCTTCTAAACTCCAGTGAGTACAGGCCCAGTCTACTCAAATCTCTTCTCATAAGCTGACCCCCCTCATCTCCGGAATCAACCTGGTGAACCTTCTCTGCATCCTCCCTAAAGCTAATATATCATTTCTTAAATAAGGGGACCAAAATTGTACACAGTACTCTAAGTGAGGACTCACTAGTACCTTGTGCTGCAACTGTACAATCTCCCTGCTTTTATACTCCATCCCTCTCGCAATAAAGTCCAACATTGCATCTGCCTTCTTGATTACCTGCTGCATCTGCAAACTGAGATTTTGTGATTCATGCATAAAGATCCCCAGGTCCCTCTGCACAGTAGCATGTTGTAATTGTTCACCATTTAAATAATAATCCATTTTACTATTACTCCTTCCAAAGTGGATAACCTCATACTTACAACGTTATACTCCATCTGCCAGATCTATGCCCACTCACTTAGCCTATCCAAATCTCTCTGCAGACTTTGTGTCCTCCGTGCAATTTGCTTTCCCACTCATCTTTGTGTCATCCGCAAACTTTATTATCCTACACTCAATCCCCTCCTCCAGATCGTATATGGTAAACAGTTGAGACCCCAGCATCAATTCCTGCTGCACACCACTAGTCATTGATTTCCAATCGGAAAAGCATCCATTTATTCTGACATTCTGCTTTCTGTTAGGTAGCCAATCTTCAATCCACGCTAACACTTTACTTCCAATTCCATGTATCTTTATCTTATGCAGCAACCTTTTGTGAGGCACCTTATCAAATGCCTTCTGAAAATCTAAATACACCACATCCACCGGTTCCCCTCTGTCAACCGCACTTGTTAAATCCTCATAAAATTCTCGTAAATTAGTCAAACATACTTTCCCTTCATGAATCCATGCTGTGTCTTATTGATTGAAACATTCTTTTCCAGATGTCCTGTTATTTCTTCCTCAATGATAGATTCCAGCGTTTTCCCAACTACGGATGTTAAGCTAAGCAGCCTGCAGTTGCCTGCCTTTTGTGTATCTCCTTTCTTAAGCAACGGGGTTATATTAGCTCTTTTCCAACCAACTGGCACCTTCCCCAGAGTCCAGCGAATTTTGATAAATTACAAGTAATGCATTTGCTATTACTTCTGCCATTTCTTTTAGTACCCTGGGATGCATTCCATCCAGACCAGGAGGCTTGTCTATCTTTAGTCCCATTAGCCTAATCTTTTTAGTAATAGTGATCGTTTTAAGGTCCTCACCTTCTATAGCGCCATAACTGTCCATTATTGGTATGTTATTTGTGTCCTCCACTTGAAGACCAACAAAAAAAACCTTGTTTAGGGCCTTAGCCATTTTCTCATTTCCCATTATTAAATCCCCCTTCTCATCTTCTAAGGCACCAACATTTACTTTGGCCCCTCTTTTCCATTTTATATATTTGTAAAAACTTTTACTATCAGTTTTTATATTTTGTGCTAGTTTACTTTCATAATCTATCTTTGCTTTCTCAGTATTCTTTGTTGTTTTTAAAGCTTTCCCAACCTTCTAGTTCCCCACTAATTTTGGCCACTCTGTATGCATTGGTTTTTAATTTGATATTCTCTTTATTTCTTTAGTTATCCATGGCTGGTTATTTCTTTTCTTACATTCCTTCATACATTCTTCTACTGTGTGCAGTAAAATGAAATGTTCAAGTTTCAAAGGAGCTTTATTGCAAAATCTAAAAAAAAACTAATTTTACCAGTGCCAGTGGTCTCAGATGCTTCAGATGCAATTGAGATGTTATCGAAACATTTTTCATCTGGAGAATTGAAGGAACTCAGCACACCAGGTTTATCTTCACTCTGATCCATAATGTGCAGTGGGTTCTGGCTTTTCACTAAATTCATGATTGAAGAAGGCTCTATTATGACTGGCTTGGTTTCCTATGATAAAAGCAGGAAAAAGTTTTGACAATTGGAAGAACAACACACATTAATTTCATAGCCACTTCCATCTATAAAGATGGAGAATACAAGCTGAAAGTAGCACAAGACCCTTTCTAATAATTTATTAGAGTTTAAAATCATCACTGTTCTTTTACAGATGCCATGAACTCTTACCTTCAAAAGTATCAGTTTTGACTCATCTACAAGTTTTGGTCCCCTTTCGGTAAGGAGGGACCAAAATCCTCTATGTTGAGATTCATTTTTAATTAGCTTAGACATCCACTAGCACAGCCCAATGTGCCTAACTCATTCTTAACAATGATTAGTCTATGAGTGGATTTTAGCATATGGAGACTGTAATGAAAAAAATCTGCTGGGAGCATTCATTTTCCATATTTTGCAAAAACACATTGGATCCTGTTTTTATCACACTATGATTCTGGTTGCACAGTTTGAAAACAGTAAACTATAATGTGGCAGAATCAAGCTACAATTACCTGAAAAGAGGTGAAGTGTAGATAAATTTTGAAAGTACTTTAGACAGGTTGAGTAATATAAATTTAAATTAGATTTCAGTTAGTTGTCTTTGAAACAAACTATTTTGACTTGGTGTCAAAGGCAATACATGGTATTTGAAATTATTTAGATATATTTGCAATTCAAAAGAGCTAGGAGCATGAGTGCATTTGGTCTAAGTAAGTTCGCTGCAGTGATATTATTGTCTATATCTATTTTGTTTTGCTGACTGGTAAAATGGGAATGATGACAGAAGTTTGATCTCTAATGGTTCAGCATCAAGTATACAATATTGGAATCCAAATTCATAGAGGCATTGTGTCAGGTTGCTCGATAGTATATCCAATATATTTGCACATCTCAATTTTGGGCAGCATGGTGCTACAGTGGTTAGCACTGCTACCGTGGTTAGCACTGCTACCTCAGTTATGGGGAACTATGTTTGATTCCAGTCTTGGGTGATTATGTGGAGTTTGCATATTCTCCCATATTTGCATATTTTTCCTTCGGGTGCTCCAGTTTCTCCTCTCAGTCCAAAGATGTGCAGGTTAAGTGGCGATACTACATTGCCCCTTAGAATCCAAAAAATGCACAAGAAAAATGGTTCAAAGATAACTGGTGCTGATTCGATGAGCCAATTAACCTCCTCCCCCACCATAATGATTCTATTCTATTACAACCTGTGTTTCGAAAGCCCAGAAGAGCTGAGCATTATGCCAAAGACTTGACTTACCCATTTTGATCATTATTTCAACAGTCAAGTTGCAAAGAGAAACACCATAAAGTTCAATATTTCAGCAGAAACTTTGTTTTGAGATTGTAACAAGTACGAAACCAATTATGGACTATTAATTTTTGAACAGGTTAACTATTGCTCAGCAGATGCATTGTACTGAGGTTACTTGCTACATTATTCTTCTGAGTAATAATCTAATTTGTCATTTTTCTTTATATATATGGCTAGAATAACATGATCCACAACATAATCACCTCCCAAAGTGAAAAACATAGTAATAAAAGGTAATTATAAGTCTCGTGACATACTACCATGCCATTCACATTGTGTTGGGTTGCACATTTTAGTAAATAGGATGTGGAACTGTTAAAGGAAACCGTTTTGCTGCAAAAACAAATAAACGTTAAATTGCGTTACATAGTTAACAACATTAATATTGAACTTTTTATCTTCTCTAGATTATCGAAAATGTACAAAAATACACTTTCATTACATTCTAATTACCGAACACCCTCACTCCATTTGACTTTGATGCATTCTCAATTGCAATGCTAGATTACTTTTCCCACGTACATGATATACATCGCTGAACTGTATTCCAAGAATGACAAATGTCTTTTTTATTCAGACATAACAGCTTTTTTTCAAAAAAATGAGAACAATTACTAAAAGCAGTAAGTTTGAAGCGAGAAGATAGAAAATATCTGAAAATACCATTATTTTGCCGCTTCCAAAATTAAACTCAGGACCAGTGAGCTTGTACACACCGGTGGGAAAGAGACTGCAGCTTAAAGGAGATTCAACTGGAAAGATGTTATTGGAAATTTGGAGCTGAATGGAAATTTAGTGCTGGGGGAAACAGGTGCTTCACCTTGGGGAGGAGCTGAGAGATGGACCTGCGAGGGAGTCTCCATGGTGAGTGCAAATTAGAAATAATTCAAACCATGCCATCACAGCCAGCAGATAAACAATTGGCTGGTGACTGGTAAGTAGTTTTTTTTTTGCTTTTCTTTTTTCTCTTGACATTACAATTGTTAAGTTAACTTAACAGTTAAGTAATGGCAGAAGATCCCAGAACTATGTCACACGCCCCTCGAGATGCGGGAACTCAGGGACCCTTCCGGTGTACCTAGTTCCTTCACATGCAGAAAGTGTGTCCAACTGCAGCTCCTGTTGGACCGATTAGTGGCTCTCGAAATGCAGATGGATTCATTTTGTAGCATCTATGATGCTGAAGAAGCCATGGATAGCACGTTCAGTGAGTTGGTCATACCGTAGATAGGGAACGGGTGATCACCAGACAGAGGAAGCATAGGGAGGCAGCGTAGAGATCCTCTTCAATCATCACCTTTTAAAGCAGGTATACCGTTTTGGATACTGTTGGGAGAAGACAGCTCACCAGTGGAAGGTTCGTAGCCCCATGGCTGGATCTGCTGCACAGGACGTAGGAAAAAAAGAGTGGCAAAGTGATAGGGGATTTAATTGTAAGGGGGATGGACAGGCGTTTCTGCCGACGCAAATGAGATTCCAGGGTGGTATGTTGCTTCCCTGATGCAAGGGTCAAGGATATCTCGGAGCAGCTGCAGGGCATTCTGGAGGGGTTAGGTGAACAGCCAGCTGTTGTAGTGCATATAGGCACCAATACTATAGGTAGAAAATGGGAAAACGTCCTCCAAGCTGAATTTAGGGAGTGGGGAGTTAAAAGTAAAATGTAGGACCTCAAAGATAGTAATCAGGATTGCTACCAGTGTCACATGCTAGTCAGAGTACAACTGTCAGAATAACTAAGATGGCTTCAGCGATGGTGCAAGAGGAATGGATTCAAGTTCTTGGGACATTGGAACCAGTTCTGGGGAAGGTCTGACCAGTACAAATCAAATGGTCTGCACTTGGACAGGGCTGGAACCAATGTCCCAGGGGGAACACTGGTTGGTGCTGTTGGGGATGGTTTAAATTAATATGGCAGGATGATGGGAACTAATGCAAGAAGTCAGACAGAAGTAAAGTGGGAACAGAACCAAAAAGCACCAAGGGGAAGGCAGTGAAGCCAAATTCAAAAATCAGAAGGATCACATTCCATTATAATTCTAAGAGAACAATAAATTCAGAAAAACAAACCTGAAGACACTATCTTTCTTTGCGAGAAATGTTTGTAATAAAGCGGATGAATTAATTATGCAGATAGTCATTAATGAATATGATGTAATTGGGATCACAAAGACTTGGTTCCAGGGTTACCAGAGATGGGAACTTAACATCTAGGGACATTCAATGTTCAGAAAAGACAGAAGGAAAGGAGGGTGGGGCAATGTTGCAGGTTAAAGAAAGGATTAATGTAATAGTGAGGAAGAACATTAGCCTGGATGACGTAGAATCTGTATGGGTGGAGCTGCAGAACACCAAAGACAAAAAGCATTAGGAGTTGTGTACAGACCACCAAACAGTAGTAGTGAGGTTGGGAATGGCATCAAGCAGGAAATTAGAGGTGCATGCAGTAAGAGTACAGCAATTATGGATGACATCATTTTTTATATTGATTGGTTCACCCAACTGGTAGCAATGCGATGTAGGAGGAATACATAAGGGATGATTTTCTCCACCAAATGTGTTGAGGAACCAACTAGACAGTGCCCATCCTAGACTGGGTATTGTATAATGAGAGGGGATTAATCACAACCTTGTGGTGCGAGATCCTTTGGGGAAGAGTGACGATAGGATGGTAGAATTCTTCATTAAGATGGAGGGTGAGAAAGTTAAACTTGAGACTAGGGTCTCACAAGTAATTAGTGAGTAAAATTGCAGCTTATGATTTGGGGTAATGTATTGACATGGATAGAGAACTGGCTGGGAGACAGGAGCTGAGTGTCGGAATAAACGGGTCCATTTCAGAGTGGCAGGCAGTGACTAGCAGGGACTGCAAGGTTCAGTGCTGGACTCCAAATTATTCACAATACACATTAATAAGTTGGATGAAGGAATTGAATGCAATATCTCCAAATTTGCAAACAACACTAAGCTGGGTAGTAGTGTGTGCTGTAAGGAGGATGTTAAGAGACTGCAGGGAGACTTGGACATGCTGGCTCAGTGGGTAAGTACAATATAATGTGGATAAATGTGAGGTCATCCAGTTTGGTGGCAAAAACAGGAAGGAATATTCTCTGAATGATGGTAATTTAGGAAAAGATGGAAGTGCAACATGAGTTGGATCTCAGTGGGGCAATTGCTGAAAGGTGGCATACAGAAACAGCAGGCGGTGAAGAAATCTAACAACTTTTTTTTTTAAGAATTCACTCGTGGGAGGACATGAGCATTGCCCATCCCTAGTTATCCGAGGGCAATTGCGAGTCAACCACATTGCTGTTGCTCTGGAGACACATGCAGGCCAACTAGGTAAGGACAGGAAATTTCCTTTCCTATAGGACATAAGTGAACTAGATCGTTTTTTTCCGACAATCATCGATGGTTTCGTGGTCATCTGTAGATTCTTAATTCCAGATATTTTTAATGAATTCAAATTCCACCATCTGCAGGATTTGATCCCAGGTCCCCAATATGCTGAATTTCTGGATAAATAGTCTAGCAATAGTACCACTAGGCTATTGCTGCCTCTTAAACATTATATTGTCCTTCACAGCAAGAGGATTTGAGTTAGAAGTAAAGAGTTCTTGTTGCAGTTATAGTCTTGGTGAGGCTACACCTTGAGTATTGTGTGCAGTTTCGATCTCCTAGTCTGAAGAGGACATTCTTGCTGTGGAGGGAGTCCAACAAAGGTTCACCAGACTGATTCCTGGGATTGTAGGACAGACATATGAAGAGAGGCTGGATCAACTGGGCTTGTACTCACTGGAATTAAGAAAAATGAGGGGGGACCTCATAGAAACATAGAAAAGCCTGATGAGAATGGCCAGGCTAGATGTGGGAAGAATTTTCCCAATGTTGGGGACACCCTGAACTAAGCCATTCAGGACTGAGATGAGGAAGAACTTCACTCAAAGGTGTGAACCTGTGAAATTCTCTACTACAGAAAGCTGTTGGGGCCAGTTCATTACATATGTTCAAGAAGGAGCTGGATGAGGCCCTTCGGTTAAAGGGATCGAGGAGTATGGGGAGAAATCAGGAGCAGCATCAGCCATGAGCATATTGATTGGTGGTGTAGGCTTGAAGGGCCGAATGGCCTCTCCTGCACTTATGTTTCTACTTCCCAGAGATATATATTTAGAGCATAGGGGAATATTTTTGTATTCACTGACCTGCACACTGAACCAAAAGAGCTTCAATATTACAAGACAAGTCATTTAAATGTAATATTTATTATGACCCATTGCTTCACAATTAATCTCTCTCAGCATAATGTTTAATTTTGCCTCATTTTTTGGTTCTAACGACAAGTTAATTATTTTGTTAAACTGAAAATTGAAATACATTATATATAACAGTGAGAATTAACAATATGCACTCAGATGTTTAAAGAAGCACATAGCTGCTCTCACAACAGGCTAGTGCTAATGAGTAGTGTTATCACATTTTTTTTAAGATTAAAGAGCAACACAGCACGGGAAACAGGCCCTTCGGCCCAACGAGCCCGCGCTGCCGTCATAACTATATAGTAGCAAATCCATTATCCTATTATATTATTCCTATATAATAATATATATATTATTCCTAATATGGAAAATTCTAACTATAGGGACAATTTGTTTCCCAATCAGCCTAAGAGCGAATTTTTGGGTTGTGGGAGGAAACCGGAGTGCCCGGAGAAAACCCACGCAACCACGGGGAGAACGCGCAAACTTCCGCAGACACCGGCCCAATTCCAAGTGTCTGCACAGCCACATCGATAGTCTCTGAGCTGTCATCGTGCCCTTCAGATGGTCCACATAAAGCACTCATTTACGACATGAGGTACCAGGCAACCCATGAATCAACATCCAAGAGCTGTACCCGCACCACCTGCCGAATGAATGCTCAATGTTGGTCAAGTATGGACCGAATTACCTGTGGAAAAAAGCCGTAGTTAAACAGTCCTAATATATCCCTCTATCTGCATACCGCTCATGTGGCTGTCCAAGAGACCCCTAAACAGCCCCAGCGTGCCTGCTCCCACCACCTTACTCGGCAGTGCATTCCACACCCCCACTACCCTTTGTGTGAAAAACTGCCTCTAATATTCGTCCTATACATAGCCCCCCTCACCCTATGGCCATGACCCCTCGTCCTATCCATTTCTAAAGGCGGAAAAAGTTTACCTCCATTTACTCTATCTATATCCCTTATAATCTTATACACCTCTATGAGATCCCCTCTAAGCCGACGTCTTTCAAGGGAAAACAACCCCAGTCTATTTAATCGTTCCTCATCAGACAGTCCTTCCATACCAGGCAGCATCCTGGTAAACCTCCTCTGCACTCTCTCCAAGGACTCCACATCCTTCCGATAGTACGGCGACCAGAACTGGACGCAGTATTCCAAGTGAGGCCTAACCGACGTTCTATACAACTGCAACATCAAACTCCTACTCTTGTATTCTATACCCTTTTCTATGAAAGCTAACATACTATACGCCTTCTTTATCACCTTCTCCACCTGTGAGAACACCTTCAGAGACTTGTGAACCTGCACCCCCAAGTCTCCCTGCGTCTCTATGCTCCGTATAGTTTTACCTTTTATCCTATAACTCTCTTCTACATTTTCTACCATTTCTCATTTCGTTGCTCATTTGACAGCAGCTATATAGTAAATAGGTCAATTCAAGTTTCATTATATACCAACTTAACTGGCTGAATAACAGATTTTAATCTCTAAGTCCAAAAGATGACAATGTTTTGGAACACACAAAAGTTTTTACACAACTTTTACAAATCTCTTAATCAGCCGAAATCAAGACCAATTTGATGTGGCATTGAGTGTTGAGTTATCTTCTGTAAATTGCACATGAATAGTTAAGTTACGAACAAAGCTTTACACAATTGGCAGACAAATGCTGCTTTATTCTGTTGTTTAATTTACAGACAAACATCTTTAGTTGTACATCTGGTCTTTGGCAATCTGGAGATCAAGATAATTGTTTCATCCATTTATTTGCTCATGATCAATGCACAATACATATATCATGTTAGCTTAAAAATGGGAAATTAGTGAGGTCATTATTTAACTGGGATTAATTTATCACAAATAAATCAAGTCTGAGATTGTCCTATATTGGCCTAGCCACATCTTGTGAAAAAATTTTAAAAAGTTAACATTGCAAAACTTTTTAATAAGAGAATCAAAGGTGAAACAGCACTGACAACATGTTGCCTATAGCATTTTTAAGGACATGTGTTTTTAATGACAGGAGTATTATATAATGGAAGTACAGTATTTTACACAGCTGCAACGAAACCTAAGGCACAGTCTCCCAAAATGTGGGCTGTCATTCACAGATGGGGTTATTTTTCTGTTAAAAACAGCAATGGCTATAGTCAAACTCCGATCGTGTTAATTGTGAGGTCCCTTTAAAATCTCATGCTATTTTTAAAATGACAGGCATGGCCTAAGTGACTGATCTTTGAGATCTGATTCCTGCTCCAAAAAGGCCAGAAAAAGGGAGACATTTGCTCTGAAAAACCCTAGTTAAACAGCTCCCCCACTCTCAGGTCTTTCTCCTCCCAGCGCTTTACACATCCACATCCCCACTCCCATAGATATTACCACTTCTCTCTCAGTACCCACCTCCCAGCCTCACAGGTCTTTCTTCTTTAGTCACTTATTGTTGATGAGGTACATTTTCTGACTGTTATATTTGTAAAAGTCCTGCTGCCTTTGGTATCTCACAGAAGTGGATCCGTTTTGATGCTTAACTGCAAACCTTTCTTATAAGGGCAAGGTCTTTGCACAAACATTGCTGTTGGAAGCAGGTGAGCAGAAATTCCTCAGATCAATTAGAACTGAATAAATTGTTTTTAAACTTTAGACTTCAGGTGAAATAACAAGCTTGTTTTTTCTCCTCAAAAACTCATATTGCTTCCAGCAGCACATGACATCTGTGGTGTTCGAGTCTGACTTTTTCAATAAACATTTAAAAAAAAGTGGCAATTACTCACATATTTCACATACTCCTTCCACTGCTGCCACCACTGCATTGAAATCAGAAACCAGTTATGTCCAGGTTGTAGGCCATGTCTGCTTTCTCTTTCCAACCATCCACTAGATGCAAAATGCACATTAGAAAAACATTTGACACTGGCAAGTAACACTACACAACATAACTTCAAGGCTATGATTAACTTTCACCAATTTGTACAATAAAATTTCATAAGTGAATATGGAGGATAAAAACTTGTGATGTCTCTTGGAGATTAGTTTGAAGCCCACAAACAACTTCATCAATGAGCTAAAAGTGGAAGTATGTAATTAAATGCAAAGAAATTTGGATGCAATATGCCACACAATGCCAGACAGCATTTAACTTAGATAAATGTAATATCATGTACGTTGGTGGGGCCATTATAGGATACGCCAATCATGTGAAGAAAACAATGATAAAACAGGTTAAGAAAGAAAAAGTCTGCTATTGTGCACAAATCACTAAAAGTTAACCTCCTTATAATATATTAAAAATGTTACATTGTTGGAGGATGCTCAAATAACTATTACTTTAGTGTTTTGGAACTGGGCAAGTTGTGCACCTGATAATTTGTCCTTCTTCTTCTGGCGTTGCTGGCCTCAGACCAAGAACTATATGGCATATCTGCAGAAAAAAGAAAACAAGATATTTTTGCTGTGATATATATCATGCCATTTTCAGAAAGAGAATTCTGTCTATCTCCAAGACATTTGCAACTTAGACAATTCTCAGAGTTTCACAGCACAAAAAGGGGCCCTTCGGCCCATTCTGTCTGTGCTGACTATGAGCACCTATCCATTCTAATCCCTTTTATCAGCACTTGATCCAAAGCCTTGTATTCTATGGCATTTCGTCTAAATGCTTCTTAATCCTACGAACTAGCAGTTCAACATCTTAATTATTGCATTGTAACATGTAAATTATTATTCAATTATTTTACAGACTGTTTCAGTTCAATGTTTGTGCAGGCTTGTGGAAAAATCTTCACATACAAATGTCTCATTTCACCACATTTGTGGGCAAATTGTCATCTGTATCTGAACTAGAGTATAATTTGGACCATTCATATTCCATAATAATATACTGATAACCCTGACCAATCAGGTAATTTATCAACAGTAACTCTGAACTTCAGGGAATAAACAGAACATCTCAAAGTATAGTGTCAATCTTCCTTAAAAGGGAATGGTTTAAAGTTAGCTTTCCATATTCATCTGCAAATAAATCACAAACATATGTATCAAAAGCATAATTCAAATATACACTTGGGCCAAACACTCTCCGCTCTGTAGACCTTGCACTAATTTAAGCAGAAAATGCCTTGCACGTTCTGCAGATAAACATTCTTTATGGACTTACTGACTTAAATATCTACTATCATTCAAGGCAAACCTTTGAAGCTGCTTTCTTCCATCAAAGTGCAGGATTCCAGCATCACTTCATCGAACATCTTGGTGCAGTTTTCATTTGTCCAACACTTTAACGAGTGAATGTTAACTTATGCAAGGCACGCCACATTCACCCCCTCACTTTTTAGAGATGCAGCTGGATGCACTTTGTCACAAAATGTTCACTTGAAGCTGCTTGTTATTGGCTGAGCTTGTCTTCATCTGCTTGTACTAGGATAATCTCAGTGACAGTCTAATGCTCCATGAGATGTTGATGTTTCTATGCTGCTAAAGTCTGATATTTTATATTGTGTTACACACCCATTTTAAACAGATAGGCAATAAGCAGTCACCAGGGTGGAAAAACATACCAAACCAGAAATACTTACTCCCAAAAATTCTGCTCCTCCTCTTAGCATTTTTTCAACAATCTCACAAAATGGTTTAAGTGCACATGTACACTACAAATACGAAGCAAGATCACATGCTCAACAATACCATCCACTTTTGAGTTTTGATTTAGTAACCATAAATGTAATAAGGCACAGCTGGATTTCCAATGTGGATTCTGAAAAAAATATTAGGCAAACTGCACAAGATAGTCTAAGGATTTTAAATTTAAAAGGAAATAATTATATTTTATGTCTCGTCTGCTGAAGGTGCTGTCTCATCAGAAGGTGGGGGCGGACATCGGTTAAAATAATTACATTGTGGACTTTCCTGCAGTATCTCATTGCTACAAATTTGTCATGCATGAGCCTAGTCTTTGATATTAAAGGATAACCAACTCTGGTTCTCATCCTAACATTGATATTTGCTACACATGATCTGTGACTATCCATCTGGAAAAGAAACTCAGGATAGTTCCTATTTAAGCCCAATAGTGCCGAAACTGACACCAACAAGCCTCAGAGTTCGGTGAACTGAAGAAGAAGCGGGAAAAAAAAAGAGAAAGCCTGAAAGCAGAGTTGTTCAGCTGCCAGGATTTATACGTTACTAGGACTGAGCTTATCTGTCTGATTCAGTACCACAGCCAACTATGCACTGACCACCTAAACTGTGGCCATTTAAGGAAATCAGGACAAAACAAATAAATAATTCACAAGAACTCAAAAAAGAAATAAAACATCATGAGATTGTTGTGCTGGTAAACAGCATACTAACCTGAAATAGGAGATTAAGAAACTCACTGGCGAGAGCACTTTTTACACTCCAAATCTGATAATCTTCTAGTGTTAAATGCCCCATCTGTCAGTGAAGGAAAACAAAAGCTCAATTATCACAGAAAGCAAAATGGGTCCCAAGAACACAACTGAACTGCAACTTATACATTCGTGAAGGTAATTCCTTTATTCAAGGAAGGTGAGAAACAGTTCTCTCGTGGTATTTGCTTTAAAATTTACCCGAATATATTTCATCTCATTCAGTTTTTTTACTTGTAGCCTAACTTTCTACTGGTGTCTTCGTATCATTCGTAGAGACAATGCTTGTTATCATTCTCATTGCTGTTCTCTTACCTTTAAGATTAGGGAAGCACTGATGTCAGCTTCACCAGAATTGAACCCCACTTCCAAAGATATGTGGGGTAGGTGGATTGACCATGCTTAATATCAAGGGGACTGGCAGGGTAAATACATTGGGTTACGGTACAGGGCTTCGGTGAAATTGCTGTCAGTGCAGACTCAATGGGCCAAACTACTTGTTCTGGATTCTATGATTTTAAGCTGCTAATCTTCTAAAATAATCATGCTGTTCCATGAGTGAGTTTATTGCTGGAATTAATTTCTTAAACACTTCAGTGAATCTTCTCAGTTTGCATCTGACGCTTAAATATCATGGAAGTTTTTTTTAAACTTCCTTCACATCATAATCATGATGCAAGAAAAAGCTTGCTACCTAATCAGCACTTTTGTGTTTTCCCACCCTCATTACAAAATTACATATTAATAAGGAGTCAAAGAAGGAGTGGAGGCCAAAACGTGTGATTTCAAGAAATTAGATAAGGCTAAAAGGATCAAGGAATATGGGGAGGGTGGCAGGATCAGGATATTGAATTTAATGTTCAGCCATGATCAAAATGAATGGTGAGATAGCTCAAAGGGCCAACTCCTTCTATTTTCTATGTTTCTGTGTAATAAAGCTTTAATTTAAGAGCAAGTTTAGGTAATTAGCAGCTTTTCTGTTTCCTAACACTGCTGGACCTGTTCAGTATTTCCAGCATTTTCAGCTTTTATTCCACATCTAGCCTGTCAAAATCTTGGTGCAGCATTTGAAACATTTGCAAACAAGACTCGTGAGAAAGCCCTTCATAGTATCATTTTGCATTCCATTCAAAATGGACACTGGGAAAGGCAAGCATAATATTCAAAAGTTCCATTAAAGGCTCACCTAACCTACATGCTGTATTCCATTGAATATTTTGTGAACACAAAGATCGACTTTTAAAAAGAACTCTGTACGTCTTACATGATTCATTGGAAAAATATAGTGCTTAGCTATTTAAAAGCTGATTTAAGCTTTAGGTAAACCAATTTTTTGATCTAGCTGGTACAGCATCATTTGTACTTAAAATTAACTTATTAACTCTCACTACACTACATAATGGCTGTGAAATACAACGTAATTATTACCACCAATAGGTGCAACAGTTGAGCTCATTTGCACGTGCATGAGCCTACGACATGTTACTTTTGCTCCTGATTATATAAATACACACATTTCCTTTGGAAAACTACTTGAGGAAGAATCAAAAGTGCCACCATTCACACAAATGATTGGAATTTGTTCAAGATCTCTTCTCCATAATTTATTCGCTATGTGGTTTAATATCTCAATTTGTGGTACTAAATCCAAACTTTCATTAGTTCAGCTAGATGTTAAAATATTGGATACCATTACCCAGTTTATGTGTTTTGGCTTAACCCCATTTTATGAGTATAGATGAGGGAGGCCACTAAGCCCATCTAGCTCATCAATCCATGGAAAACTACCATATTTCTTCATTCGTGTCCAAATCCCTTATGATTAAATTGTTCAGTACCACCCCACCTATTAAATTATCCCTTGAGGAAATCAGTCCAGAATTTGTTTAATATTTCAGATATGCCAAATTTCAACTGATCTTGTCATATTTAGTTATATTAGGGATGGGTAATAAATGCTGGCCCAGTCAGTGACACACGTTGTGTGAAAGAATCTTAAAAAGGTGTTATGGAACAATTTTTCATTAATGTATTGCTGATGTCAATGTGCTAATTATTAGTAAACAATGAAGAAGAAAATCCTGAAGTGCTAAGACACTGGTGTTTGACTAGCAATTTAAATCAATGTCTGTTTCATCAGTAGAAGCACAGTGCTGTTCCCTGACAGCAAGTGCAAACATAAAAACAATCCAAAGAATTGCAATATCTTTTTTAGAATTTCAACAATTAACATGCAACATTCACATCCAGATAAATGCAAAGTTGAGAAGATTTACCTTAGTGGTGTCATGCTTCTTCAAGATATGATTTACAATGTCAGCTGTCCCCATGTGCAGTTCCTAAAAAAAGTGAATAAAATCTTTGTAAACAGCTCAGATAGACATCTTCAAGGGGAGACAAAGCTTTAAGATAGAGAAAGGATGTCCTAATTGTGCAGCACATTCCTGCATGGGATTCCTGCTTTTTCATCAACAAATATTAAAAGGAAAGGTAGCAAGTCAAGCCCCAGTTTTTGTTATTAGGAAAGGGGAAAAGCTTATTATTTAATTTCATTATTCTGTTCTTTTAATTGACACTTCTTTCCCCTTTCTGCCTGAATTCACAAGTGCAATGCACTGTTCCACAGGCATTAGTGGAGATTCCAAAGACAGGTTATTAAAAAATATAATGTCAGATTCTGCATGCACCCAATTCTAACTCAACACCTGTGGTGTCTCAAATGCTGCTTGTCTGACATCCAGTACTGTATGAGTAGAAATCTCCTTCAACTAAATAGTGGGAAGGTGGAAATTACTTGATCCCATGATAGGAGCAGATGGGATAGTAGTGTGGAATCACACTGGGATGGCTCCCCCCTGCATTTCTGCGACCAAGAAACTTCCTAAGGGTGTCTGAAAAGCATATTGGTTGGCCATTCCACGGTGCTGTACCAGCCTTGCTCCCGAGTTTCAGTTTGAGGGCTGCCATTTAGTTCGGATGTTAGAATCCAGAGGTGCATGGCAAAACGCAGCACATTAGCTTTGGTCCTCACTGCAAATTCCATCCCCTTTCCACTGATTCAATACTTCTTTTTGGGTATCTGACTGAGATTAAACTTGATGGTCTGCAGCCTTGGTATCATACTTTGATCCTAAAATAAGCTACTGACTACACGTTCATGCCAGTAAGGTCACCCTATTTCCACATCATCTACCCTTGCTTTAGTTCATCTATTGATGAAATTCTCATTAATGCCTTTGATTTGACTTTCCCAATGCACTCCCAGCAGACCACCCTCTCTAATCTGAAGGTTATCCAAAATTCTGCTGTCCATGTCCCTAACTTGCACCAAGTCCTGCTTCACCCATCATCCCTGTGCCTACTAATTTAGTAACTTGGAGTTCATTTCTCAATTAAAGAAAAGACAAATTCTTAAGAATTGATACTATTACTCACAGGGATACTGTCAGTGCGGTTATCTTTCCAGACTTCCAAAAGTGCAATTATCATTTCTTCTAATTCAGTGCGAGACAAAGCTCCATCTCGGTCAGTGTCAAATACCTTGAAACAGACTAATTAAACAAAGAACTTGTCACTTTTTAATAAAAAGCTAGAAATTTGAAAATTGCCCATAAGATACTAAAATAAGAAAGACACTACAAGTGTCAAAAAATTGATAAAACAAGTGAGTGGAAATAAGACAGCAAGTCAATAGCTGCTACAAAGAGAAAAGACCGGTTATGGTGTTTAAAAAGTGTGGTTATAAAAGTCAAACTCTTTTTACAGACATGATTGATCTATCTTTACTTCCTTCTTTCTTTGCTTTTATTTTATAGGAAACATTGCAATAAAATTTTCAAAATACAAAACTTTGCTTATTTGGTTTGGAACTGTGGAATAGAACAGGCTAAAAAGATGCCTTGCAATACTTCTTCAGTCTTGTATCTCAGCCGTGCAGCATACCATTTAAATATATTTGGGCGGCACAGTAGCACAGTGGTTAGCACTGCTGCTTCATAGCTCCAGAGACCTGGGTTCGAATCCCTGCTCAAATGACTGTCTGTGTGGAATTTGCACATTCTCTGTGTCTGTGTGGGTTTTCTCTGGGTGCTCCAGTTTCCACCCACAGTCCAAACATGTGCAGGCATGGTTGATTGGCCATTCCACATTGCTCCTTAGTATCCCAGGTTGCATGTGTTAGAGGGATTAGTGGGTAAATATGGAGGGATGTGGGGATAGGGCCTGCGTGGGATTGTGGTTGACAGACACTCAATGGGCCAAATGGCCTTTTTCTGCACTGTAGGATTCTACGACATATACCCTGGAACAGGACTAAAAGCTTCATTAGTCACTGTAGCCTTAACTGTTTCAACAACAAGATATCTTTAAGTAGAATGAAAGTTCATCTAAGTAGTTGCTCAAGGATGGAACACAACAGAAAGTAGATATTTGCCTTTCACCTCTGAAACTAGCTCCAATCCAACAGCGAACGATGAAACTCTCTCTCTTGGCCATAAATCTCTTGTATGATATTAGTACAGACAAACTAGTTTCTACAATCCACACCAAAAAAATCTTTACAGTCTGCGCTAATCAGCACATTCTTATTGGCGATCTTCTAAATTATGAACATTTTACAAACTTATCTTCAAAAGTTTATATTTTTAACCCTTTCAAAGTCTTTTTTTTATATAAAAACATAGTTTCCACATATTAAACCATGTTATACTGCACAATTACCAAAAATAGAGCCACTAAAACAAATTAACTTTGTACAAAAAAAAAGTCGCTGAATCTACCAAAACTTACATTTCTGCCGTTCAGCAAGAGGTCCCCTACAGCAAGCAGAAAGGCCGCAAGAAATTTCTTTGAAGTCTATGTGATTGTCACGATTTTCATCAAAAGCGCTGAATAGACCTGTAAGGGATGCCCATATGAGTGGACAATACAGTTCATAAGGGTATTTACAGTAATATCTTGCATATGTAGATTAATTTCAGATATACATTTTGTACCATCAGTGTCAATTAGAATGATAGATTCTGTACAGTATAGAAGGAGGCTATTCAGCCCATTGCATATGTACTGACAATCCCACCCAGGCCCTATTCCTGTAACCCCACATACTCACCCTGCTAATCCTCCAACATGAGGGTCAATTTAGAACATAGAACACTACAGCACAAACAGGCCCTTCGGCCCACAGGTTGTGCCGATCATATCTATAGTTACCAGGCCATAGAACTATCTGTAACTCCCAATCCATTAAATCCCATGTACTCACCCAGAAGTCTCTTAAAAGACCCCAGCGAGTTCGCCTCTACCACCACTGACGGCAACTGATTCCATTCACTCACCACCCTCTGAGTAAAAAACTTACCTCTAACATCTCCTCTGTACTTACCCCCCAGCACCTTAAACCTGTGTCCTCTCGTAGTGACCATTTCAGCCCTGGGAAATGGGCTTCGAGAATCCACCCTATCTATTCCTCTCAGCATCTTATAAACCTCTATCAGGTCACCTCTCAACCTTCGTCTCTCCAGGGAGAAGAGACCTAGCTCTCTCAACCTATCTTCATAAGGCATGCCCCCCAATCCAGGCAACATCCTTGTAAATCTCCTCTGCACCCTCTCAATAGCTTCCACATCCTTCCTATAGTGAAGTGACCAGAACTGCACATAATACTCCAAGTGGGGTCTGACAAGGGTCTTATAAAGTTGCACCATTACCTCCCATCTCCTAACCTCAATCCCTCTATTAATGAAGGCCAGAACACCATATGCCTTCTTGACCACATCCTCCACTTGCAGGGCAGATTTAAGAGTCCTATGGACCTGGACCCCAAGATCCTTCTGCTCCTCAACACTGCCAAGACTCCTACCCTTGATATTATACTGCTTCATCCTACTGGTCCTGCCAAAATGGACCACCACACATTTATCTGTGTTGAAGTCCATCTGCCACTTCTCCGCCCAGTCTTGCATCCTATGTCTTGCTGCAACTTCAGACATCCTTCCAGACTATCCACAACACCACCAACCTTCATATCGTCGGCGAACTTACTAACCCATCCCTCTACTTCCTCATCCAGGTCATTTATGAAAATGACAAACAGCAAGGATCCTAGAACAGTTCCCTGGGGCACTCCATTGCTGACTGACCTCCATGCAGAAGACGACCCATCCACAACTACACTGTCTTTTGCAGGCAAGCCAGTTCTGGATCCACAAGGCCAAAGCCACTTGGATCCCATGCCCTCTCACCTTCTCAAGAAGTTTTGCATGGGGGACCTTATCAAGCGCCTTGCTGAAATCCATGTAAACCACGTCCACTACTCTTCCTTCGTCAATGTGTTCAGTCACATTTTCGAAGAATTCAACTAGGCTCGTAAGGCACGATCTGCCCTTAACAAAGGCGTGTTGACCATTCCTGATCATATTGAATTTCTCTAAATGCTCATAAATCCTATCTCTCAGAATCCTCTCCATCAACTTACCGACCACTGAGGTCAGACTCACTGGTCAGTAATTGCGGAGGCTATCCCTATTCCCCTTCTTGAAAATAGGCACCACATCTGCAATCCTCCAATCTTCAGGAACCTCTCCTGTCTCCATCGGCGTCGCAAAGATCATCGCCAGTGGCTCTGCAATCATTTCCTTCACCTCCCACAATAACCTGGAGTACATCCCATCCAGACCCAGCGACTTATCTACCTTGATGGAATTTAACAGTTCCAACACCTTCTCTTTCTTAACGTCCACATACTCAATCTTTTCCGTTTGCCGCATTCCTGTAGTACAACCCCCCAGATCACTCTCCACTGTGAATACTGAGGCAAAGTACTTGTTAAGCACCTCTGCCATTTCTACTGGTTCCACACAGACTTTTCCTCCTTCACCTTTTATAGGTCCTCTCCCTTCTCATCCTTTTACTCTTCACATATTTATAGAATGCCTTGGGATTCTCCTTAATCCTACCCGCCAAAACCTTCTCGTGACCCTTCTGGCTCTTCTAATTTCCTTTCTAAGCTCCCTTCTACAAGTCTTATATACCTCCAGATCCTTAATATCCTCTAACTTCCTGAACCTATTGCACAACTTTCTTTTCTTCCTAACTAGGTTCATCACAACCTTTGTGCACCACAGTTCACTTGACCTACCAAAACCTCCTAGTCTCACCGGAACATTGTCATGCAGAGCTCCAGACAAACAAACAAACATTCGTTGAAAATCCGCCACCTTCCTTCAGTACTCTTCCCCAACAACACCACCTTCCAGTTTATTCTTCCAATTTCCTGCCTAATGACTTCATATTTCCCCCTACTCCAGATAAACACTTTCCTATCCTGCCTGATTCTCTCTCTTTCCAATGCTATCGTGAAGGAGATAGAATTATGATCACCATTCCCAATGTGCTCTCCTACCGAGAGATCCGACACCTGTCCTGGTTCGTTAGCCAGCACCAGGTCAAGTACAGCCTCTCCTCTCGTAGGCTTAACCATGTGCTGTGTCAGGAAACTCTCCTGAACACACCTAACAAACTCCTCACCATTCGAACCCCTTACCCTGGGGACATTCCAGTTGATGTTTGGGAAATTAAAGTCTCCCATCATGACAATTATTTCTACATCACTCTAGGATGTTTCCCTATCTGCACTTCAACATCCCTGTCACTATTGGACAGCCTATAAAAAAACACCCAGCAAAGTTTTCAACCCTTGTTGCTAACTTCCACCCACAGACTCCGTAAACAGTCCCTCCACAGCTGTGACACTGTCCCTGATCAACAGTGCCACTCCCCCAACTCTTCTACCTCCCTCCCTGAAGCATCTAAATCCTGGCACCTGAAGTACCCTGAATTTAGCATGGCCAATCCACCTAACCTGCACATCTTTGGACTGTGGGAGGAAACCCACGCAGACACAGGGAGAAAGTGCAAACTCCGCACAGTGACCCATGCTGGAATGAAATCCAGGTTCCTAGCACTGAAAAGCAACAGGACTAACCACTGTGCTGCCTGTCTTAATGTAACTAAAGTCCAGGTTTATATTAGTATTGTTTTATTTTCTGATTTCCATGGTATTGCTCACAAGAAATTCCACCTGATTTATGCAGTAAATACTTTAAAATCAAGTATCAACTAAAGGTAGACTTTACGGACTTGTATTAATTCAAGGGTTGAATCAAATTCACCATAGTGCTTGTGTAATGCAGTTCAAGTATCCTCTTAGGGTCAACTGCATTTCAGATAATTAAGGTTTTTGGATCTTATATTATGATAGCCTAAGACTAGCCCAGCTATTGTCAAAAGGAAATAAAATAGCTAGAAAAGAAAGGTACACCATTTAATAATAAATACGGGGTACCTTTAATATTTTTATTTGGCGTGCTCAAACAACTGGATTTCCTGCATTGAAGGTGGATGAGATTAAAAAAAGTGTGGTTTTTGGATTCACGGATAAAGGCCACAAAGTGTAATCTGTAATGTATTGAAAATGGTGAGCGATCCTAGAGTTCAGGAGGGACTGCAGTTAATATTGTGACTGTATAGGCAGGTACATTAGTGACAGCAACTAAAATTAAAAATAAAAGCTCAATAATTCCTGCACTAAATAGCTACTTGAAAAAAGTCATCTCCCAGGAATCAGACAAAGAGAAAAGTAACCTGGTTGGTAAATAATTGTACATCTTTAACAGTGAACAACATGAATCATTGTAGCTAAATACAACTTGTTTCAATATAATGTCCTTAGCAGAGTAAAATGTTCCAAGACTTTCCACAGGAACATTATCAAACAAAATATGACATTGAAACACATACGGAGGCATTATGACAGAAAACAAATACATTGGTCAAAGAGATAGATTTGAGAAGTGTACTGGGGCAAAAGGAGGTAATTCTTAGTTTACTATCCTAATTCAGAGCATGGGTGCTATTGGTGGAGTAGTGAAAATCAATGCGCTAGGCTAGATTTGGAGGAGCAGGGAGAATGCGGAGATTTGTCAACCTTGAGGAGGCCACAGACAGAGTGAGGGAGAAAACCATGGAAGGATTTAAAAATAAAGTCTTAAAAAAACCAAACATTTCCAGGTCAGAAGCCAACATAAGCCACTGAACAGAAAACAGAATGATTGGGAATTTATGCTCAGTAGGACACAGGCAGCAAAAGTTTGGGTGAGGTCAAATTTGCAAAGGGTGAAAGAAGGAAAACCAGCTAGAAAAGCATTGGAATGATCTGGTCTAAAAGTAACAACAATGGACAATAGTTTCATCCATGTTTGAGCTGAGGCTGATACAGTGAACAGGTGATGTTCTGGGCTTGGAAGCTGACAGTCTTAGTATTTGAGAGAATGTTGGGTAGGACATTATATCAGTGAATATTTTGAAATAGTGCAATCAGAATAATATTCTAGCTGAAATAAAAATGTGACATTGACGGAGTTATCACTGAGAAAAGTGACAAAACAGAATGCAGATCATAATCCAGGTCCACTAATTGCCATTATGAGGATAACTTTGGAGTCAGAACAGCACCAACTGATGCCCACTCCTCCTCATCCCAACTCGTGGGTAGAAAATAAAGATGTCCTGCTTGTGACTAGAATTATGCACCTGCACGCCAATTAATTCTGGTCCATTTTCGCCTCACGCTTCCATTGTGCAGGCAGATGCCATTGAGCAAATAAACATCATGTGAGGCACTTTAAGTGGAAGACTCCAAACAATAAAAGACAATAATGAGTCAATGATAATACTGATGGGCCAAAATTTCAGGCAGAATAGATCTTCACTGAGCAAATTAAAAATATTTGCAAATGTGATAACCTCTGCGTCTAACCTTGTTTACTGAACAGAAATCTGGTCGCATACCTTTCATCAATCAACAAACATTCAGCCCAAGCCTAGCACAAAAGGAGTTCTCCATTCCCTGAGACACTGCCTTTTGGGTGAAACATTGAATCAAGTTTGGCTGCACCCATATGAAAAAAAGCACCCGTGACATTTTTTAAGAGGGCAGGGTGTTCACCTAGTATCCAGTTCAATGTTTATCCCTTGGCCAACATGAGTAAAATAAAATACATGGCCACTGTGTGTTTGTAGGACCTTGCTGTGCAAGATTCAATACCATGTTTCCCAACATAACTGAGTGAACTTTAGAAATACTTTAATTAGCTGTAAAACTCAAATATCCTGAGATTGTGAAAAGTGCTACATAAAAGTAAACTGCTTCTTCTTTCCATGTCCTGCTTGAAAGCAAAGATACCCTGTCTATCTTGGGGTTCAAACCAACTGTAAAACTCATCCCTGATTTGGGAAATGTTTACTTTCCCCTCCCTCCATTCCAGTGAGGGAAAACAAATGCCCACCACCACCCAGGTAAGAAGATTCATCTATTTCATTTTCTCCAAGAGGAAAATCCTGTTGTCAGTGAGCTGAAGCCATTTTAGCTGAAGATATGCCATATTAGGATTCATAACACCACCTTTTGATATGTGGAATGTAACTCAATTCCCTCTAATTGGGGTTTAATTGCCCCTCCCATCTTTTGAAAAATAATTCATGTTCAAACTAGTCTAATCCTACAAACTGAATCAATTTGGCATGCTTAATAAAAACTTATTTTTTAAGTCTTTACACCACATCCACCCTGCTCTTGCCTCCACATTAAAAAAATGGACTCTTTCCTCGTATCATTGACCCTGCATCATTCTATGCTTTCTTTCCTCCTCCTCCCTTCCCCATCTTCTAGGTCAAGCACTTCGGACTGTGATTGCACTTCTATATAACACCAAATAATCCATAACAATGGATTATTATGGGCCTTTATTCAGATGTCACAGCATCCAAATCTGCAATAAATCTGAAAGTAACAATTTAGATTGGAGAGCCATATGTCCCAAAGTATTAGTCACAGTTTGACCTTAGTTGGGTTCTGGTTGAGCAGTTTACTCCTACTCTACATTTTTCTCAGTAAAATGCCTCCAATATGCATTACTCGCTCAGTAAAAAGCCTCCATTACCTTCAGTTAAAGATGGATGGATAGGCGGAGAAACCAAAGGAACAAATGTTTCTAAATCAAAACGTCCAGTCCTTGACTGAGCTTTCAATAGCCAGTAGCGTTTCTCAAGATCAATTATATCTGATTCTTCCACTGTGAAGAAAAGTAGATACATTATCAGATTGATGTACAAAGTCTGGGGTTCAACACAATTTTGAAGTGACTGATATAAAACTGTTGGTTATAAAATCAACATCAAATATACTCTAAAATGATAGCAATTTCTGATTTGTTAAATGCATGAGACTAAAGTGAGGTTGAGGGGAGACCTGATAGAAGTCTATAAGATTGAGATGCATGAAAAGAGTGAGATGCATGAAAAGAGTGGATGGTCAGAAGCTTTTTCCCTGGGTGGAAGAGTCAATTACTGGGGGGCATAGGATTAAGAGGCAACATTTAAAGGAGATGTACGAGACAGATTTTTTTTTTTTTTTACATGGAGAGTAGTGGATGCCTGGAACTCGTTGCCAGGGAGATAGTAGGAGTAGAAACAATAATGACTTTTCAAGGGCATCTTGACAAGTACATGAATAATATGGGAATAGAGGGATATAGTCCCTGGACAGGTAGGGGGTTTTAGTCGAATCGGGCAGCATGGTCAGTGCAGGCTTGGAAGGCCGAAGGGCCTGTTCCTGTGCTTTGCTCTTTGTTTGTTTAAACCTTAGCCTATTAACTTTATTTACTGTATTCAAAGAACTCTTTCCAAAATTATTACAAATACTTACCAACATTCTCAAAACAATTATATTCATTCTTGTACTATCTTTTCCCCCGAACTTAGAACTTAAGATAAATTGCTTTTGTACGTCGCTTTTAATGAAAAAATGCCTCAAGACACTTCAGAGATAGAGAAATGGGCAGTCAAATGAGATATTAGACATGCTGACCAAAAAGGTAGATTTAAACTGAAGTCTTAAGGTTGGAGATAGAAAGATATGGGGATGGAATTCTAGAAAGTGATATTTAAGCAGCTAAAAAGCATTGTTGGCAAAACTGGAGCATAACAATCCAAAGACAGAGGAAAGAGAATTTATGGGGTAGGATGTTTCCAGAAATGGAGAGCTTAGAGGTAGTGAGTAGTAAAGCCACAGCATGATTTAAACAGAAGTATGAAAATTTGAGACATCTCAGAGCTGGGAGGCAATGACAGCCAATAAAAATGGAGTAATCCATAGAATCATTCAGCGCAGCAGGCCACTGAGTCTTCACCGATCCTCCTAAGGAGCATCCCACCCACACCCACCCCTCTGCCTTATCCCTGTGCATTTATCATGGGTTAATGCATCTACAATCTCTACAGATGCTGCCATACCTGCTGACTAACTCTAGCAGTGTTTCACTGTCATGTTCCTTTGAATTCATGCCCGTTATGCCCAATTAGCTGAAACATCTGCCTATATAACAGTGAGTATAGTCTAAAAATAAATCATTGATGGGTTTAGACGGTCCTGAAGACACAAAGGTGCTGTATAAATGCAACTGGTTTCCTTATTTGCTTCTAAGTTGGCCTGTTCCTTTAAGGCCATAACAACTTAAACTAGAGTGGCACAGTGGTTAGCACTGCTGCTTCACAGCGCCAGGGACCTGGGTTAGATTCCTGGCTTGGGTCACTGTCTGTGCGGGGTTTGCACGTTCTCCGTCTGTGCGCTCTGGTTTCTTCCACAGTCCTAGAATTTGCAGATTAAATGGATTGTTCATGCTAAATTGCCCCTTAGTGTTGGAGGACTAATTGGGTAAATGCACAGGGTTATTGGGAGAGGGCCTGGGTGGGATTGTGATTGGATGCAGATTCAATGGGCTGAAACGCCTTCTTCTGCACTGTAGGATTCTATGATTCTAACCTTCATTTCTTTGGTCTACGGGAAGAAACCTATACAGGCACAAGGAGAATGTGCAAACGTCACACAAACAGCCATCCAAGAATCAAACCTGGGTCCTGTCACTGTGAAGCAGCTGTGTTAATCACCCTGGCACCATGTCGCTCAATGTGCGAGCTGGTCTTGAAGCAATTTTATAAAGCGAGAAAGATGGGAGGATTGCCCAATACAGCATTGGAATTAGTGCATCTGAGAGGTGACTAAGCCATGAATGATAGTTTCAGTTACAGACAGGCGAGGACAGGCATTGGCAAGGTCCCACCATGCAAGCTAGTTAAAAGTGAAATCCCAAAATTGGCTCAACTACAGGAAACAAAGGTCCATACAAAAACAGAAAATGCTGGAAAATCTCAGTAGGTCTGACAGCATCAGAGGAGAGAGAACAGAGTTAATGTTTTGCATTTGGATGACATTTCATCACAGCTGGTGTAAGCAGAGCTGAGCTTTGTCAGAGACAAGAGGGTTAATGTATGCATTTGTGAATGGAAAGCAATTTTTAATGGCATTTCTAGTGTTGGGGACTTAGCAGTTTTTAAAAATATATCAATAATTTGACTTAAATGTGGATATAGCACAGTTGGGAAATCTGCAGATGGCAAAAATGGTCGCACAGTTATAGTGAAGAGGACAACTGTTGTTTCCAGAATTACAATCAATGCTTTGGTTGAGTGAGTGAAAAAATGGCAAACGAAATTCAGTCCGGAGAAATGAGACATAATGCATTTGGACAGGGCAAACAATGCAAGAGAAAACTCGATAAACGAGAGAACGTTGAGAGATATGAGGAAGTCAGACACCTTTGCGTGTATGCCCACAGGTTCTAGAAGGTGGCAGAACAGATGAATAAAGTGGTAAAGAAAGCATATAGAATGCTTTATTGGCTAAGGTAGCGAATACAAGAGCAGGGACGTAATGATGGAACTGTTCAAAACATTGGTTAGGCCACAACTGGAATTGAGTACAGTTCTGGTCACCACATTACAGGAAGGACATTATTGTCTTGGAGAGAATGCAGTGTAGATTTAGAAGAATGTTGCAGGCTTGAAAATTGTAACTATAAGGAAAGACTGAACACGCAACGGTTGTTTTCCTTAGAGCAGGAAACTGAGGAGTGACCTCACTGAGGTGAATAACATTAAGGGGTCTAGATAGGGTAGACAGAAAAGAATTGTTTTCCCCAAACAGAGTTTAAATAGCAGGGATTTAAACTGATTCGTCAGAAGGATTAGGGTAACATGAGGAAAACTTTTTCACCCAGCAGTTGGTCGGAGTCTGTAATTCACTACTCAAATTGGTGGTTGGTTAAGCATTCAAATATATTAAAAAGTACTTGGATCTACAACTGAAATGCTGTAAGGCGCAGGACTAAGGACTAGGTGTTGCAAAGTAGGATTAAAATGAGTGGCTAATTTCTTTTTCCTCTTTATTGGCCAGTACAGATACAATTGGCTGATATACGTCATTGATTTCAGTGGTTTCTACGGACAGAGCAAAAGTGGATAATATTAAAAGTGGAAGTGAGCGATCTTTATGATAGAAAGGATATAGGGTCAGAAAGTTAACTCGAAGTTGAATAGCATGCCAAGGTTGCAAACAGCCTGGTTCAGCTTAAGGACAGAATAAAATAAGTAGCTGTGGTATGGAGCACAACCGGGCTAAAAGCAGTCACTTAAATCTTCTCCAATGTTTAGCTGAAAAAAACACTAGCTCATCCAAGTTTAGATGTTGGCTAAGCAGTCTATGACAGAGATGCATCATAAAGGTTGAGATTGGTGAGGAGGAGAAGTTGGTGTTGCTACTGCAGACTTGAAACTGACAATGTTCGTAGAAAATATCACCAGGTGGAAACAGAAATAGAAGTAGAGAACTGGGCTAAGTAAAGATCTGGGGGAAACTTGACAATGCAGCAGGTGTTACGTAGCAACAAAGAAACTAGAAGCAGGGGCAGGCCCTTCGCGCCAACTGTACCATTCATTTGGGTCATGGCTGATCATCTCCCATTCCCTTCCGCTCCAAGAGCTACATCTAACTTTTTCCTGGAATCAGACAATATCTTGGCCTCATTTACTGTCGTCATGAATTCCACACATTTACCATCCTCTGGGTGAAGAAATTTCTCCTCACTTCACCCCTTACCTAAAACTATGACCCCCCCCATGCCACCGCCGAGTCTACCCCTTTTGAACCCTGTTAGAATTTTGTACATTTCTGCAAGATCCCCCCCTCACTCTTCTAAACTCCAATGAATATAGTCCTAATTGACTTGGTCTTTCCTCATGTGACAGACCTGCCAGGTATCAGCCTGGCAAAACCTTCGCTATACTGTCTTGACAGAAAGGCCATTCTTCATCGGATAAGCACACCAAAACTGCACACAATGTTCCAGATATGGCCTCACCAATGTGCTATACAATTGTAGCAAAATATCTCTTTTCCTTTCCTCAAATTCTCTCATCATGAAGAGATTTGCCTTCTTTCCTGCTTGCTGTACCTGTGTGCTTACTTTCAGTGACTAATGCATGAGGACTCCAAGGTCTCACTGGTATCCATCTCTCTCAATTTATATCCATTCAAATAATAATCTATTATTGCTAAGTGGATGACTTCACATTTATCCAAATTATACTGTATCTGTTGTGAAGATACCCAGGTACTCAGCCTGTCTAAACCACATTGAAGCACCTCTAGCCCTACCCTCACCCTCTCGCCCAACTTTGCATTATCTGTAAATTTGGAGATAAAACAAACATTCAGTTCCCTTTTCCAAATCATTACTATATAATGAAGAGAGTTGGGGTCCTTGCAGAACCTCACTAGTCACTGGACTACCAATCAGAAAAAGACCCATTTATGCCTACTTTCTGCTAACCAGCTTTCTATCCATCTCAAGACATTACCTGTAATCCCATGTGCTTTAACTTTACCCTGCAGTCTGCTAATGCATAGTCTAAATAAACCATACCCACTGTTCTCTTTGGTCAATTCTAATGGTTATCTTCAAAAAATTGCAAAATATTTGACAAGCATGATTTCTCTTTTATAAGTCCTTGCTGTCTTTGTCTGATTATATCGCTGCTTTCCAAATGCTTACAAAATCCTCGATAATAAACTTAGCAACTTCAATTACCGTTAGGCTCACTGATCTATAGTTCCCATATTGTTAAAGATGCAGTCAGTTGATACTTTGGAATTCACTAAGTTGGATGGAGGGCTGTTTGAGAAAGATTCTCTGGTTAACCTTGTCGAAGGCTGTATTATAGGCTGAGGGGGACAAGAGGAGATAATTGCGGTTACAGTCACAAAGGATGTCATTTGTGGGTTCAGTTATGGTCTTTTTGATTTTGTACCATGAGCAAAAACCTGATTGGAAAGGTCTTAATTTGAGTAAATGAACAGCATGAATCAGGAAGTCTACATGTTTCCAGCCACAGAAATTCCATTAGAGCACAATAAATTATTTATTTATGGACCAAAGACAGAAGATTTCAAATCCCTGTCCAGCAATGTAATAATGCAATGGGAAGGAAAATTGATCAGTACAACAATCATTGTACAAGTAACCCATCTAAGTATTTAAACTGTAAGAAAAATTGACAAACTAGTAGTGAGGATAGTATAATTATGACAAAAATTCAATTGTACAACTAACAGATTGCACCATCACACACAATATGATCTTTGTAACAAATATGAATGCCAATTAATTAGTTTTTAGTTTTAAGTGCAAACTGAGAAGTTATAGCCCACACACTTGTATTTCCATCAAACATCTGAATGAATCCAAACTATGTAAGGATTGCAAAAATAACTTGCATCAACCCTTTATAGATCACACAACTTAAAGATAGCTTATTGATAAAACAAATAACCCACGTTGAATAACATTTCTCTTGTGGATATATAACATTTTTGATTTGTTGACAAGTTTTAAAGAATCAAAATAGCTTTGAATTCTCATTTCTGCATAAAAGGGTGATTAAAAATCCATTAGGTGTGCCTGTATGATACAGAACTAATTTGAATTTCACCAAGAACTCAAGAGTTAATAAAATGGTTGATATAAATAGGAAATTGTCAGGATACTTCACTGCAATTTGGAGACATTCCATTCAAGAATGGAAGAGACTCTTCCATTCTTGTGCAGTGATGCAGAATTGAGAGCTATACCATCAGCCTATAAACAGGATCCATAACTTCAGTAATAATGTAACATAAATCAAAATGGTTACAAACAAATGAAAGATATATACAGTAGGTAAGGAAGGGGACAAGAAAACAAATTTTATTACAAGTTTAAAATAATAATAATAATGTTAGTTCAATTTGTTCTTTGGGAGAGCTTTTAAGAATCATAACAGTATTCTAAAGATAGAAAATCTGAACTTTCAAAGCAGGTGTCATTATAGTTATTACATAATATGCAATCAAAAACGAAACCAGTGTAAAAGGAGAAGCAATAACGTATAACGAAATGGTATTCATTACATAATGGAAATTGTTGATCAACAATAACAAAGTTGGGAAAGTGGTTTACAGCAAATATTCTATATTAGAGCAATCAAATTGATTGTGATTTGGCAGGGCTGTCTCAATGCAATCACCTCAAATGTATAGTTTGTTACTGGAATAACAAATAATAGGCATTCTCTGCTATGACAATCAGCATTGATCCTTAGTGACCATTATCTGCACACAGTGTGAACTTGTCATAGGTACTGAGACAAGGCTGATATTCAAGCCAATATTTTCATGAAAATAAACAGTTTTCAGTCCATGTGCCTCATTAATGCAGGTGACATACCACACACAGCTTCATTTATTGAGTTTCAATTGTAAAAATTCATTTCAGGCTTGATGAACTTGTTAAAACTTTGGTGTGCAACTCACTCTGGAGCTACTGGTGTCATTGTATGGGAAGGTCACAGTTTACAGACAGATACATTACAAAACTTACAATAAAAATGATTTTATCATTTTAGAATTGAATTGCCAAATTAGCACCAACTTCTGGGTGTGTCCATACATAAACTGATAGAAACAAAAGACTGGTCAGGGATTACCCAGATACATTTCATAAGAGCATCACGACCAGCAGACACTCAGTCAAGTTGACTGAGCAAGCAAGCAAATTGAACAGGAATTCTCAGAGCAAACCAGGTCATAAAAATAATTGCACAACACATTAAAAAGTCAATGATGATCAAAGTGTGAAATAAAGGTTGAGGTTGAAGCTGAAATGTCAAACTTAAAATATTTTTAAGTTTTGAAACCTTTGGAATCATCATAAAGTGAAGAAAATGATACTCCTGTCTTCTAAAATTAGTTTTTCAGATTATTCAACAGTAATTACGACTTAGCGCACCATTTGTTAGTTTTTTCAATAATGACTGCGAATGCTGACAATTGCGATACAACTGCAGATTCTGGGTCATCATAATTATTCCTTGTGCCCTCTAGCTGTTGAGCTGAACTTCTCTACATAATTTGCTTAGTCAAAGAACAGTACAACACAGGAACAGGCTCTTTGGCCCACCAAGTCTGTGCCGAAGCTGATGCCTCTCTAATCTAATATTTTCTAGCCCCTAAGTGATCCATGTCCCTCTAATCCCTACATATTAATTTATCTATTTAGATGCCTCTTGAATGCTGTTATAGAATCTGCTTCCACCACTTCCTCTGCAGCGCATTCTAGGTATTCACCACCCTCTATGTGAAAAGCTTGCCCCTTACATCTCTTTTAAACAATCCCCTGTCACAGGCAGGTTAAACATCAATTCGGAAAGAGGCTAGAACCAGGATGAACAAATTCCACATGCAAATTTACTTGCCCATTCACCCAGGTGCAAGACAAACTATTAACAGTTTCATTAGGTGAATTATTTTCATTTGTTCACGGAAGATGGGTGTCACTGGCTGGGTCAGCATTTATTGTCCATCCAAGGGCAATTTTAAGAATCAGCCATATTTCTGTGAACCTAGAGTTGCATGATGGCCAGACTAGGTAAGGATAGCAGTTTTCCTTGTCTAAAAGGCATTGAGTGTCATAGGATTATAGACTGAAGGCAGGCAAATAGAGTTGGGCCCAAACTTTCAGGTCTCTAGATTGTGAGAGACCAAACTTAGGACAGATGTGTCAGGATCCTGTGGATGTCTTGACGTGTGGATATGTGTGGGAATTACCCAGGATGCTTAAACTTCTAATGGTAATTTCTCACCTGTTCAGGATTCTCTGTGAAAGTCCCTGACTCTACCCTCTCCCTTGATCCTTCCTCATCCACCTAACCCCTTATGCACCCTCCCCAGCTCATCCAACTGTCCATTCACTCACCAATTCCTCTACTCAATCATCCACTCATTTATTTACTAACTTAAGGCTCAAAACTAGACTTTGAAATTTGCTTGAATAGGGCAGCTGGTTCATAAAAAGGGGTGTGTGCTCTCTTCCCCAAACTCTACTGTGACCTCTTGGAATTTCACAGGAGATATTGCACTGTCCATTTAAGCTGCAGCTGGGACCTAGCATTAGGTCTGGAAAATCTGCAGCATTGCCGGTGACCAGAAGAATCAGGCACTGGAAGTCCAAATCAGTTGGCTGAATGACTTAAATTATCAAATGGCATTAATATGCAATGTGATGCGCATGAGGGGGGAATTGATTTAGAGGTAGTATAATAAATAAATAAATCATAAATAACTCTTACATGCTGCTGGTCGTAAAGAAAAAGAGTAGCCATAAAGACATCAGTTAAACCAGTCACCTTTAAATGCAAAAAATCAATTTAAGCTGGAATGAAAGTGTGAAATTAGTCATCTCCAAGTCTTATTCTAAATAAAAGTCAGATTCCCTGCTCTTCTTCCTATACAATGTAACTAACTCAAAAATAATTTACAATGTATTAGCTATGAATTACAAAAGAAATTCAATTACTTCACAACATTTTCTGTCACAGCCTTGGAGCATATATGGTTTTATATGCAATATAACACAAATGCATTGCGAAGACTGCAATAAAACTTTAGCTAGCAAAATAGTAAAAACATGAATACAAATATGTAATAAGATTAGCAAGGTATCTACAAAAAAATTAAAAGACTACACAATGTTAAAAAATTAATTTTGCAAATTAAGACAACGACTTGGATTTTATGGTCAGATGAAAAGCAATTTGTGCTTGCCTATGACTTTGAAGTAAGCTGCCCACGAAGCCAGATCTCCTCTTTCCTGACATTTGTTGCTCGACAATATCTTGACTCATCAATGTTAGTATAATCGAGTAGAACAAGCAACCAAACATACCTAAGTATGCTCAGTCAGGAAGGCAGGAATCAAAAGACATAGAATGATGAGGCTGGGATAGAATTGTCCAGCATTTTGTGGGCAGGACTTTCCTGGCAGTTTTCCATGTTTCACATAGTTGCCAGTGTTGCAATTGTTCTAGGACAGCTTAGCCAAGGTCTTCATAGAGCTGAAGGACAAAACTTTAGCACTATTGCTGGAATGTTGTCTTGAGCCCATTCCCTTTGTAGTATCCGATGCCTTCAGTCAATTCTTGGTATCATGAGGAGGGAATCAAATGGGCTGAAGTTTGACATTTGTGATGCAGGGTCCTCAGGAAGAGGCCGAGATAGGTTATCCATGTGTCACTTCTGGTCCATGTATGACTTGATGCTATGAGGCCTGACAGGATTCAAGTCCAGTGTTGAGAACTCCGAGTGCTATTCCCTCCAGACTGTATACCACTCCGCTGCCACCTCTGTCCTGTTGATAGCGTAGACATAGGTAGTATAGGAAACTACAGACCAGTGAGTCTCATGCCCATGGTTGGGAAACTACTGGAGAAGATTCTAAAGGAGAGAATCTATCTCCATTTGGAAAGGCAAAGTTTGATCAGGGATAGCTAGCATGGTCTTGCAGGGGGAAGTCAATGCCAAACAAAGTTGATTGAATTTTTTCAGCTTGTAACCAAGTATGTAGATGAGGGTTGTGCAGTTGATGTAGTTTATATGGATTTCAGCAAAGCCTTGGATAAAGTCCTACATAGGAGACTTATTAAGAAGACATGAGATACAGGGTGATCTGATAAAGCGTATTCATAATTAGCTTAGCGGTAGGAGACATAAACTGATGACAGCTAGCTGCTTCAATGTCTGGATGCCGGTGAGCAGTGGCGTACTATAGAGATCCGTGCTGGGCCCCCTATTGTTTGTCATTTATATAGATGACAAGATGACTATGTGGGAGATAGGATCAGTAAGTTTACCAATGACAGATGGATTGGCAGGATAGTTAACAGTGAGGTTGAATGTCATTGGTTACAAGAAGATATAGACAAAATGATCAAACGGGCAGACAAGTAGCAAATGGTTTAACCCTGAAACGTGCAAGGTGAATACACTTTGCAGGAATAATTTGACAAGGTAGTATAACGTAAAAGGTTTGATACTGGAAAGCTCTAACGAACAAAGGGACTTTGGTGTGTTTGCCCATAGATTTCTAAAAGCAAAAAGGCAGGTTAACAGGGTGGCAAAAAAGCCATATGGCACTTCCTTTATCAATCGAGGTATAAATTACAAAAGCAGAGAGGTTTTGATGGAATTGGATAGAACTTTGGTGAAGCCACAGCTGGAGTACTGTGGGCAGTTCTGGTTGCCACATTATAGGAAAGACGTGATTGCATTGGAAAAATAGATTCATCAGGATGTTGTCTGGGATATACTATTTAAATTATAAAGAGATTGGACAGGCTTCAGTTGTTTTCTCTGGAGTAGAGAAAACTGGGGGGGGGGGGGGGGGGGGGAGAGGTGGCGGGCAACATACTCAAGATTATGAGGGGCATGGACAGAATGGATTGAGAGCAGCTGTTGCCTTTAACTGAAACATCAGTTACAAGGGGACACAAGTTAGAAGTGAGGGGTGGGAGGTTTAGGGGGGATTTTGGGGGAAAATCTTTTTATCCAGAGGGTTGTGATGGTCTGAAATGCACTACTTGGGAGGGTGGAGGCGGCAAGTTGCTTCATCTTTTAAGAAGTACCTGAAAAGTACTTAGCATGCCCTAACATTCAAGGCTACTGACCAGGTACTGGCAAGAGGGATTAGGTGGGCAATTTAGGATCTTTCATGCATCAGTACAGACTCGATGGGCTGAAGGGCTTCTTCTATACTGTATTATTCAGTGATTCCAACATACTCAGGGATGATACTGTTTCTGGGATGTCTATAACGTATGATCCCATGATTATGATTATATCATGCTGTTTCTTGACAGGTCTACGGGACAGCTCTGCTAACAGTAGCACAAACCCCCAGATGTTACTAAGAGGACTTTTGCAGGGTTGACAAATGATCCTTTTTGTAGGCTTCGTAGCAGTTTGATCAAATGGAATAGATTGCCAGAGCATTTCAGAGTCAACGATGGGGCTGTGGGTCTGAATTCAATCAGGTAAGCATGATATGGAGATGCTGGCACTGGACTGGGGTAAACATAGTAAGATTGTGTTAAACCTGGTGTTGTCAGACTTCTTACTGTGTCAATCAGGTAAGGACAGTGGACGAACTTCCCTAAAGTTAACCAGATGGGCTTTCATGACAGTTAACAATGGTTTTATGGTCACAATTACCAAGACCAACATTTTATTCTAGATTTATTAACAGCAACCTTAATGGAATTCAAACCACAGATTTAGCCTGGGCCACTGAATTATTGGTCTGGTATTATCATAACACCACTGCCTCCTCAATTTGCATCTCTTTCAACATGGTGTACTTTCAACGAATTTTACAAAGCACGATTGAGTAAAAGAAAAAGTTTTCATCAGCTTAGTGAGTTCTATCTGATTGCAGTCTGAGGAAACTTCATCAATGCACTCTGCCAAGAAGCATAACGTCACTGACTGTAACTTTTAGATTTCTGCATTTAACTGTGCATGTGGACTCCAGAAGTTGCCAGCGGGCTCAGAGTAGTAATGTTGGCAAATGGTGTTTCTTCTAAACAGTACTAAATAAAAAAAGGCCATCTTTTGGCTGGTTGATACAGTGAATATATTTACGTAACAACTGCAAGGTAATACTGCAATGTTATATCTTGCAAAGATATGCAGGTTTGACTCTAATTGTGTTCTTAAAAGGTCAGGGCTCTATATTGGCTATGTTCTAGAGTTAGTTGGTGAGAGAAGGTTTTTATATATTCATAACACACACACACACCACGTGGAGACAGTATATCATGTGTAGCAGAGTTGACAAATTATGTAATTAAATGAGGAAAAGAGGAAGACAAGCTGCTGCCAGGTTTTCAAAGCATTTTGAAATAAGGTGGCAGATGACCAAAGTTTTGCTCTCCCTTTCTGTGGGGCATTGCTTGTATCAGTTTGACTAAGACTAGGAACTAGATGTAGTAGGGAAATCACCATGACATGTACGTTCCCATTCACTGAGCTGCTTGATTTTATGCAAGATTTTATCATCATGAAACAAAAAAATTCTGTTCCTGTCTGTATTCAGCATCTGATATGATTAAAGTTTTTTTTAACAAATCGAATTTTGCAACTTAGACACTATACTTACCTCAAGAATAAAACAGTCCAGTGTTTATATTAAATAAATGTTATCCACTGGGTATTCCTGTGATACCACAATGTTTTTAGAAATGGAACTTATTTCATACTATTGCTATTTTGAAAATCCCCCAAGCAGAGATCCCCTAAATAGGTATGTGGGTGGAGAGTTGGGTAACAGAAAAAAAGAGAAATGAGGAGTTTTTTTTGTAGCTGGTTACAGAATTGAACAGGTTAATTGCATGTCTGACATCCAGAGACACAATGTCTGGAAAGTCTAACATTAATACATGCACAGGTGTAATAGGCTGAATTGCCTCCTTCAGAGCTGCATATTCCACTGCTCTGCACATTGAGCTGACAGTTAAGTGAATATGTTTTCATTAAAATTAACCTCAGTCAATTCAAAATGACACTGATAGCTGTCTAACTGATCCAACTTTGCTGTTAGAAAAGGTTGGGGCTGTAGGTGGTTATGCAGGAACAGCCAACAGATAAAATGCTTTCTTATTTTAAAAATTTGCAAACCACATTTGTAAATAGAGTTTAACAAATAAAACCAATGCTTTAAGTACTCTTTTGCTAACCATTTTGAATGCTTATACTTGTTATGTATTTCTAAAGTTAGGTTCTATCCCACATGAGATGCAGCAAATCCATGGGTAATGATGGGATTGTTTCACATGGCACACTTTTATCGACAGTTGAAGAGACCAATCCATGAGAAGCTGGTTCTAAGTCTGCACTTGAGGCTGTTACCAAGTGTCACTGTGGGGTGCTATTTTCAACACTAGCATCTGCTGTAGACAATGGTGGGGCACATAGACTCATTATTCATAAAGAGCATCGAGTTTTAGAGAAACTGAAAATCTTGCTGTTATGTGGCTGCATATTATCTCATGTTGCAGCTTGTTCTGCAGCAGAGTTAATCTATCTTGATATCCAAACACATTTCTGAAATTCAATCATTAAATAAATGAGCATGGAAGACAACACCATGCAAGAATTCAGTGCACATTATTTACCACAAAAGCAATTTACATTTAAGCTTATAATTTTCCTTCACAAATCTTGAATACAATTTTCAATAATTTTAATATTTTTGGATTTTTTTCCCCTCAACAGTAAGTCTTGGGGAAGATTTTCTATTGAATTATTTATATATTCTAATAAATAATTCATAGATGTTTCCAAATTGTCCACAGTCCAGAAAGGTAGTAATTATGGAATTATTTACAAATGCCAAATTCCACTTGATAAACATATGCAACTCAATACATAGCCTCACAATAAATCTAACAAAAGCTAGAACAACTGTGTTCCGAACAGCAATATGTTCCGAATGTTATTTCGTGAATATATTATGTTGTAACAATTTTAATGCTCTGAAGTTTTTGCATTATTATCTGTCTCATAACAGTTTTCTCCCCCCCAATTTAAGCTTCTTCATTACTACCAATCATATGGCTGCACTCTCAGCACCAAATGAATTTTTGTACCACATTACTTTTCTCCAAAGCATAACAGGGCTATTTGCCACACAAATTGGATAGAACAGATAATTTTTGAACTATATTTTGTGCAAGTGTTTGTATTCATTTGGTTTCCTTCTGCTCCCCGCACTACTATTCAAAACAGATTTTCTTAACTCCATTTCTGGAGCTAGGCTGTTCACCAATGTCTACTTTTAACCCACCAATTTTCACAGCCAATTTGAATTCACCTCATTATACCTCCAATGAGCATGTATTCCATTTTTCCAATTTCTGTTGCCATTGCATTTTGTCCTGAGTATCTTCAACGTATTTGCTTCCAATATATTTTCTTTTTCCTCAAGTTTAATTAAATAATTTATACAGCCTTCTTCAGAGAACACAATATTCCCCAAAACTATTAAAAACATCCATTTGTGTGCCTTTGTGTTCTCCTTCATAAAGGACAGTGACTTGTATTTCAATTAGTCCTTGCAGTCTCAACATGGAGTTCAACAACTTTAGTTTGTAACCACTGTTCCCAGCTTACTGGACAGCAGATACTGGTAATGGTTCTGCTATTATTAATTACACCTCTGACATATTTTTTAAAATTTCCTTGATCCCATTTATCATCTCCTTTTGTATTGGGCCTTTCTTTAATTTAATTTATTCTGCCTCCCACTAACAGAGGCCTCTGTTATTTCTTTCACCATCTATCCCACATCCCTTTGCTCATCTTTGCACCTACTAAAAACCTATTAAATAGCTAACTTCCAATTCTGACAAAAGATCAGCAATCTGAAATGCAAAATTGTTTCATTCATTTTCCTTTATTAATGCAAAATACTGCAGATTCTGGAAATAAAAGCAGAATATGCTAGAAAAACGCAGCAGGTCGAACAATGTGTAGTGAGAGAAATAGACTTAAACTTCCTCTCTCCACAGATTGGCCAGCCTGGTTCAGGTTTTCAATACGTTTTATCAATTTTCCTCTGTTTTCTTTCTTTTAGTTTATTCATATGTATTTTCTATTACTTTCTTCCTCCACTTTTCTCTTAATTACTCTATTTCACTTCACATTTTATATGCTATCTCAGAAATAGAAGAAGAAGATTTGGCCCTTTGAACCTGCTCCACAATTCAATAAGGTGTGATTGATTCGTGCTTCAAATTCCACATTCCTTTTTACCCTCGATAAGGGAATATTTGATTCTTTTGCCTAACAGGCATCTACATACTACTGCCTTAAAAATATTCAGTGACCACACCTCTACCATTTTCTACAGCAGTGAGTTCCCAGTTGCACAACCCTCAAAAGTAAAAAACAATTGTTATCTCTATCCTAAAAGGGCAGTCCTTAATTTTAAAAGGGTGCCCCCTTGTTCTGGACTTATCAAAAGGAAACATCCTTCCCAAGTTCATCTTGTTCAGAACATTCAAGATATTATGTACTTCAATCATCTTCCCATGCCCAAGCTCCAACCATTACCAGTATCTGCTGTCCAGTAAGCTGGGAGCAGTGGTTACAAATTAAAGTTGTTGAACTCCATGTTGAGACTGCAAGGATGTAAAATGACTAATTGAAATACAAATCATTGTTTTTTAAGAAGGAGAATACAAAGGCACCTGTAAAGATGGATTTTTTAAAAATAGTTTTGGGGAATATTGTGTTCCCTGAAGAAGGCTGTGTAAATTATTTAATTAAACTTCAGGAAGAAGAAAACATATTGGAAGCAAATATGTTGAAGATAACATTATCAGGACATGACGCAATGGCAACAGAAATTGGGAAAACGGAATACAATGCTCATAGGTAGTATAGTGGAGTAAAGTCAAGTTGGCTGTGAAAATTGGTGGGTTAAAAGTAGATATTGGTGAACAGCCTATCCCCAGAAATGGAGGTAATATGTTTCCTTCTCCAAAAGTTATATGCTTCCCTATTTCAACATAATCTAAAAGCATGTGGTTAATCTCCACAAGTAGCACTCACATCTGCCCAGAAGGTGGGGGAGGTCAGGTCGCTAGTATATTTAAGACAGAGATAGATAGGCTCTTGATTGGTAAGAGGAACAAAGGTTATGTGGAAAAGGCAGGAGAATGTTGAGAAACCTATTAGCCATCATTGAATGGCAGAGTAGACTTGATGGGCCGAATGGCCTAATTCTGCTCCTACGTCATATGGTCTAATTGCTTCTCCAGTAGGGCCATGTTTTCATTTGCATATAGATTTGTATCCATTACATCTGTTCCAATAATCAGCAAATTAAGAACCTTGCTTTCACTTTCAAATGTATTAATAGTTCAAAAAACCCTCTCAAATGTCTTGCAAGCATAAGTCTCTGACACAGGCTTACCCCTCATTGTCCTGCTCTACCAGTGGCTTATACCTCAGTCACCTATTTCACTATCAACGGTCATTCCTTTCAGTCTGGAACATCCAGCGCTCTGGGATTCCATTCCTCAATACCTCCATTCTACAACTTCCCTCCCGTTTTTGCCTATAAAAGTTCTCTCTCCAACTGTTCTCTATACCCTTCCAAGTCCTGCTCTTCTCTCAATTTATTCTTTCCATAGTCATATAGGCCACTGCAAGATCTTTCCATACATGAAGCGCAGTAAAAGAATGCAGATATGCTGTTTGTTATCCATAGGTGCATTTTCAAAGGGCACCCCATTCAACAAGTTTGTATGTTTCATTTTCATTGTGTAATAAACTTGAACAAACTGCAGCTTTTTCATATTTCATAGGAATTTCACATTCATAACAATGGCATATTACACAGATAACTAAATGCAACTCTTATATTTTAATACAAATTGAACTTTCTTAGTAAAATCAATGGTAAACTTCAGGAAGTATTATTACTTGCAGGGGCATAATTTATGTTCATTCACCCACCTGCAGGTGCTATTCTTTCAGGCAGGCAACAATACAGGCAAACCATAATCCAGCCTGCACTGATGATACTTGAGTAAGATTTATATCCACCATATTCAAACTAAAATGCCCTTTAAAACAAACTTAACGAAGACACAAGTTTATCCAATAGCAGAAGACAATAGAACTCCAAAGAATACCCGATTTATACAAATTATATCTGTCATTTCTATAGCAAAAATGAAGTACTGCAGCATGATGCCCAGAAGGTTACACAGAGAAAATCCATCTGCTCAGAATACACTCCAGGAATTAAGAGGATAACGAGACAGGCCGATGATTAGATTGCAGAAGCAATTTCTCTAATAGGCATATGATGTCAAGATCCTTTCTGCTGAACGTAAGGGACAAAATAAAACCTCTTTTACTTGCCCGTGTGAATATTCATTTTGTTACATTATCAACTGCTCGTAGACCTTTACTTTGTTTTTTACGCATGTAACTGAACAGCTAATCAAATTTAGAAATTTGAGGATTGCAGTATCATTCCTAAACTTTACTCATCAATATTAAGGCCAGTCCCTTTCTACAGCCAAACGCAACTTTACAGGGTATTGCATACACGTACTAATATACAAATACTTCAACTCAATTTATCTAAATTACTGTTTTAGTGTTGTTCTCTGAAAGTTGGATATCACTTAATTGAACTTGCAAAGAACAGAAATTTGAATATAGCCAGATAAGAACCCAATTTTAAACGAGGAAAACAATTTTTAAAAATTCTATGAATCTGTGTTAAACTGATTTGTAGGTTACTACAAATCAGTAAAGATGATTTTGAAGTAAAAAAATCAAGAACATTTTCAATCAAAAGCATGGAACAGGTTGTTGTATCTTTTTAAACACAATGATTTAATTGGAACTGATGACAATGTATTTCGATTATGCATTTGTCACAAAAAGGAAAACAATATCAAACAATTCCTTCTGCATTTTATCCTAATAGCAGGCTTTTAACTGCAACTCAGAACTAGCAATGGATCAACAGAATTATCCAATACTTTTAGTCAAATAAAGTTGACAGAACCAGCACGTCTCATTTGTTGTGGTCAGATGTTCACTTTATAGTATTCACAGCAATCTATTTATTGGACTTTCTACAGTGCTGGCTGTGCTATTAAATGTTTCAAATAGCAATTATCAGAAGAGCACTTTTAAATATTAATATTTTTCTTAGCAACTATGTAATGTAAAGCAGAAGACAATAAGTTTTAAGAGTACAATTCACAACTATACAATTAACAGCCTTGTGGCTGTTGTATCTCATTGTTCTCAAGGACACTACAAACGCAGATCAGATTCCTATAACACAGATGATGATTATTGGGTAAAGGAGCATGGGGAAATAAGAGAACCGTGTTAGGATTTTGCCTGCGTGAACAAGAAAAAGACAATGGTGTTGAATTAGGGACGGCTATTGGTTTACACAAGGCTAGTGATGAGAAGCTAACTGAAGGCCCATTGGACTAAATGGATTAAGCTTAAGTGTAAGGCCAGGGAAACATGGTTCCAGCAGTAGACAGACTGTGGTGGTGGGTGGGGCTCAAGTAATTGACCAATGAGAGGGATTGAGAAAAAGAGGCACATGAAAAGTGAAGTTAGCTGGCACAGAGCCTATAAGAAAGAATGAGGATTAAAAAATTAAAGGAACAAATTTAAAACACGTTTAATTACCTTAGTCAGGGATAGCAAATTACTTAATTTATTACTTGTATTAGTATACATCAAAAAGCATTGTTTCTTGCATGCTGCAGTCATAGCTAGGGTGTAGAGAAATATCAACTTAATATGAGGCAAGTCCATTCAAAAGTCTGATGGCAGAAAAGAAGAAGCTGTTTTTGAGTCAGTTGGCATATGATCTCAGACTTCTTGTACCTTTATCCTGACAGAAGAAAGTGGAAGTGAAAATGTCTGGAGTGCATGTGGTCTTTGATTATGCTGGCTGTTTTTGCAAGGCAGTGGGAAGTATAGACTGAGGCTGGTGATGGACTAGGCTTTGTTCATGGCCCTTTGCAGCTCCCTGTGGTCTTGGACCAAGTAGGAAACATAGCAAGCTGTGATACAACAAGAAATGATGCTGGTGACAGTCAAAGCAGGCTGGCCAAATTTCCTTAGCCTCCTGAAAAAGTGGTATTGGTGGGCTTTCTTAACTATAGTGTTGGCATGGTGGGATCAGGACAGGTTGGAAGCGATCTGGACAGCTAGAAACTTGAAGCTCTTGACCATTTCTGCTTCATCAAAGTTGATGGAGACAGGAGTATGTCCTCCATTATACTTCCCAAGGTTGATGACTCCCTCTGTCGATTTATTGACTGAGAGATATATTACGGTCATTATACAATTCCTCTATCTCTTTCCTGCACTTATCATTGTTCAAGATCTGACCCACTATGGTGATGTCATTGGTAAACTTGAATATTGAGCTCAAAGGGAATTTGGCCACACAATAATAGGTGTATAATGAGTATAGTAAGGATCTGAGGACACAGCCTTGTGAGGCACCAGTGTTGAGGATAATTGCAGAGGTGTTATTGATGCCTGTCCTTACTGACTGTGGTCTGAGAGTTAGGGAGTCTAGGATCCAGTTGCAGAGAGAGGAGCCAAGCCGAGGCTACGGTGTTTGGCAATGAGTTTGTAAGAAAAGTAGTGTTGAATGCTGAGCTGTAGTCAATAAATGAGTCTGACATAAGTGTTTTTGTTATCTGGGTGTCCTATGGTTGAGTGTGGGGCCAGGAATATGGCATCTGCTTTGGGTTGCAACAATAGATGAACTGTAGTGCATCTAGGCAATCTGGAAGACTGGAATTGATTTGTGCTATGACAAATCTTTCAAAGTACTTCATAATGATGGAGAGCGATCTGGCAATAGCCATGAAGGCATAATGCTTGGACTTTCTTTGATATAGGGTGATGGTCGTCTTTTTGAAGGAGATAGAGACCTCAGATGAGTACAAGGAGAAGTTATCTACAAAAATCCCTGCCAACTGGTCCACATAAAATCTGAGTGCTCGTCCAGTACCCCATCCAGCCCAGTCACTTTCCATAGGTTGACTTTTGAGAAGGCTGATCTGATGTCCGTTATGGTGACCCCTGGAAACTGGTTCAGGCCAGACTTCTGGGGCAGAAGGCATGGTGTTGCTGACCTCTTGCTCTGAACAAGCATAGAATGCATCGAGTTCATCGGAGAGGGGGGCATTGGTGATAGCAATTCCGCGCCTTTACCTTGTAACATTGTGTCTTGCAGACCTTGCCTTAATGGGTGGGAGACCGTATAGCTAGCCTGGGACTCTAACTTGTTCCAGTACTGTCTTCTGACATATTTGACGGATGGCCTCTGGATTTCTTGTATTGCCATGATGGAGATGCCAGCGTTGGACTGGGGTAAGCACAGTGAGAAGTCTCACAACACCAGATTAAAGTCCAATAGGTTTATTGTGGCATGAGCCACAAGCTTTTGGAGCGCTGCTCCTTTATCAGGTGAGAGAGGGAGTTCTGGTCACAAACAGGGCATATAAAGACACAACTCAATTTACAAAATGATGATAGGAATGTGAGTTTTTACTGGTAAAAAAGTCTTAAGGGTACTGACCATGTGAGTGGAGAGAGGATTAAGCACAGGTTAAAGGGATGTGCATTGTCTTTTGTCAGGATAGTTAGTGAGATTTTGCAAGCCCAAGGTTTACATGACGTGAGTCCAAAATCTTTGTTGAGATTGTCCTCGTGTGGAACTTGGCTATCAGTCTCTACTCAGCAACTCTGTGTCGTCGTGTGTTATAATGAAGAGGCAGCACTCCGAAAGCTATGGCTTGTGCTATCGAATAAACTTGTTGGACTTCAACCTGGTGTTATGAGACATCTTACTTTCTTGTATAGGTCAGGGTCACTTGACTTGAATGCCCCAGAGAACAAAATTCAAAATGTCATGCTCTTCTAAATTGATATTTCTAGGACTGGACCTATAACTGCACACAAACTCAACCATTATTTTTAAACAATCTTCAGCAGCCATCCTTTTTATCCTTTAGAGATACTTAAATTTTAGAAAATTCCCATTACAAGATTACCCACAGGCAAAATCAGCAATATTGACATTTGTAATGGGTTCTCCTACTGATGGAACTTGACATATAGTATTTCAAAGTATTTTGAAATGCAATGTTATGACCTACTTAGGGCTTCAAAAATATAATAAAATGTATAGTCTGCACTTAATTCCTGTATTGTTCCTATCAACCTTTATTTGTAACATGCTTGTCATGAAACAGTGCCTTTTTCCAACTGATCAAAGATTTCAAAACCAGCTTTTTGTTTGGGTGATGGAACTGCAAGCTTATGCAAACTGAAAACTTCTACTTTACCAGCTGGTCATTTGAAGGACACCTGAAGCTTGTAAGAACTTGGGTAGAGGGACTTTTGCAAGCTCAAGACACTCTTGGTTACTTTCCTCTTGACCATTGTGGAACATTTTTACTCAAGTTTTCTTTATGGATAATATTACATCACACAAACAGTGCACACAAGCATTCTAAATACTAATCAGTATTATGCAAAAACATACAGTTTGGAATTACCCTGTGGAACGGTAGTCAACGAATGCCTCATGCACGCATTTGCAGCTACCTACTTTAGCAGAGGCATTAACCCATTTAGTCCTTGCTGAAAAAGTAAACAGAATAGTTTCAGATGAATGCCCCACAGCTTAATTTGGGAACCTACCCATTTATGCACTTACTGAATTTCTTCACATTATTGCTCCCCAATCCAGCTACTCAAGGATGACATTAAATCAAACTGACTATCAATGATCTCTCATGGCAGAGAAATCAAATTGCATTTTGAGTTGAATCATAATCAGATGATCCAAAGAAACAGAATAGATTGGTTTGAGAATAATTCACCGAAGTTTACCAGCTGCCCCAGACACCATAATTAATTTATGAGAAGCCTTCATTACAGCTGTCAGAACAAATATTTCTGAGCTTATCTGTTATACAATGGGATAAAATCTTCTACTGTTCACTTCATTCACAGCTTAATGCCAGGGCTTTTGCTATTCTGTGGGAGATGAAATTGGTGGCAATGTTCAATTGAAGAAGTTGAGCCTTTTGGAAGACTGGCTTCTGAACAACCAGTGACAATACTGAAGGGAACATGAAAGGTTGTGGGTGTGGCAATACTGTGCCTTTAAGAAACGTATTTGAATCATGTATCTTGAGCAGCATTTTTTTAAAACAGTCAGTTCCAATTGGTGCTGATGGGTCTGTTTCTGGCAACGCTGTATTGTTGCTGCAGCAGCATTATTGCTTCTAATTGCTAGAATGTTTGTTTTAATCTGGACTGATAGTTTGTGTTTTCTGCTGGAGTTTTGCAGAGTGGGGCTTGATTAGGTTGATATGCAGAAAATCAAGTTACTGGATAGAGATAAGCCTACATAGCAAAATTGAGCTTAAATGCTGCTTGGAGTTGTTTGAAAGCAGTGCCTCTCTTTTTCCTCACTGGATTTAGAGACTGGAATCTACCAGGAAATAAGTCTCTCTGAGCTTCTGCTGTTTCAGATGGATCTTTCTTTGAAGTGGTTGAGTGAGAATTAGAAGACAGCTGTCTGTCTGGATCTCAGTTCAGCTGTGTTAAAGGCTGGAATCTAGCACATCTGGTTTTGGTGCTACGTGGTTCTGACGAAACAACGTCTATGGGGTACAGCTTAAATTGGAACAATGGAGATAGGTAGCTGTTAAGAATTAAATTTGTCATGTTTTAAGCTTTAGTTGGTGTAAGTTATGCTAATTCATTTTGTTATATTCTATGCCCTAAGTAAAGTTTGTTTTGATAAAAGCTTCTTGGTGGGTCAATTGATTCATATCCAGAAAAAAGCATCTTATGCTCACTTGAACGCCAAAACCAAAAGGAAAAGTTACCATCGAGGCTAACTTCATAATATACTTTGGAGTTTCTGACCTGATCCCTAACAGGGAAGCACAGTAAGCGTTTTAGTTGGTGAACATGGCTGACTGCAGATGATAGTGCTAAGGGTAAGTAGACATATGAACGGCAAGAACACATCTATGGAATGCTCCACAAGTAAAGACGGGTGGAGAAAAGCTGGCAAGATGACAATTTCCTGTTGGGGATGCAAGGGTCATGATCGAATAGGCAAGTCTGGAATCAAGCTAGGGAAATGGAGTGGAACTCAAAGATCACAAAGGTAAGATGGGTATGGTGGGATATGGGCCAAATGCGGGCAATTGGGAGTAGCTTAGGGTAAAAAGGGATGGCATGGACAATGTTATAAACCTCTGATTCTTAGCCCAACAGTGCAGGAGAAGGCCATTTGGCCCATTGAACTTGCATCCATAACAATTCCACCAAGAGCCTATTTCCACCTCCCCCTCTATTTACACAGGTAATTCCCGTGACACTAAGGGACAATTTAGAATGGCCAAGAAATCTAACACAATTGTTTGGAGTTTAGGAGGAAACCTATACAGAAACAGGAAGAACATACAAACTCCACATAGTCACCCAGTGCTGAAATGGAAACCAAGTCCTTGCCACTGTGAGGCAGCAGTGCTAATCACTGTGCCATGGTCTATCATGTCAAAGGCTACAGAAAAGCAAAGAATAATCATTCATGGAAAGAATTGTTGGAAACATAGATATGGATTCAGGTGATGACAGCATGTTCAGGGACTAGAGGAGAAGGTGATTAGAAATGGTGTGAGTGTGCCCATTTTATGATCAAAATTCCATAGACATTTTCATAACTCTTTGAAAACTTTATGATGAGTTTTTACCTTAATTCCTTTGTACACCTCAATCTTAATTTTGTGCTCTATAAAATTGCTTGCAAGAGGAAGTTTTTACTTCCTGGTTTGATATCTATGGGAATTTTTCTCAGCCTGCTTATTGACTTCACTATTGTTAGATGGGTGTACCCAACAGATGAAAATAGCTTCTAATAGGGAAAATTGACACCACACAGCCTGCTAAATCTTTGTGAGCAGCATTCTTCATATGAGCAGAAAGCATTATCTCTTTACTACTGATCCCAAAATCCAGGTCAATTAAGTATTCTGAAAGGGAAAAATACATTGAGAGTTCTCAATCTTGTCAAATTACAAAATTCATGTCACATCAGATAGGACAGCAGAGCAGTTACTTAAGTTAGAAGACATGCAGCAAATCTACAAAGTAGAAAAACTAAATGTGCTTAACATTGTTAGGATGCACTCAACATGGTGATATCAGATGACTGAATAAACATTTACATTATAACTGCCACGAAAATATTCCCAAAAGTTGCCAATTTTGGTTCTCATCAGGTTTGGTAAAAACGCAAGCTGCAACTTACCAAGGTTTTCTGTAGCAAACAAATACACCAGAAAAGATAAGTAAAGTTGCAATATGAATTTCCTGCAGTGGATTTTTTAAAATTCCCTTATTCAAAAGCCTCAACTTGCTACTTTAATGGAAATAAACCCCTTGTGGATAATAGAAATGGGCACATAATTGAATGTCCTACACTAAAGCTGCGGTTTAGTGGTTTTAGTAATTGTAAGCTATAGTATCAATTCTCACCTTTCTGTACCCAGTTTATAATGTTCAACTGCATCATCAGACAGTTCAAATACATAAATCCGTTAAATGTTCAAGAGCAGGCAGATAAAGTCACAAGGTACAATAATTTTTTTAAGTATCCATTTGGATTCTGTTAGAATATGATGTCTTGTTTTGGTTGCCCAATTAAAGGACACAGAAGCCATGGAGAGCATACAGAAAAATTCTCCAGGGTAATCCAATGGAAGGGAAACTGTAATTTATAAGAGGGACATGATACATTGAAAGTAAGAAGTTTTTCTGCAAATGAATAAAAGAAAACTAGTGCCTTTGTTTGGAAACTCTCTGAACACAAACAAACTAGTAAAATATATAACACTTCATTTTCCAGCAAAGCAAAAATGTTAGACAAAAAGTTAAATAAATATAAAATTGACTCCAGGCAGGTTGAAACAGAAAGGAATGTTAAATAGCCCCTCAAATTCCACCTTGAAAGGACAAATCACTAGGGAATTTCATAGAACTTCATCCAAATAATTTGGAGACCTATTTAATGTAATCATGTGAAAGACAGAAATAAAACAAATGCAAGTGTCAAGCAACCCTGAGTTGCAATTGCCTTACAGCTGTGATTCCAAATTAACACCAGGACCCCAATCATGCAAAAATAATGTGCTTTTCCAAAAAATATCTTATGTTCTGGAATGCAGGCATAAGATGTGAAAGGGAATAACTGACTAGACCATGAAAGCCACACCATGCCAATTTAGAGGACTATGGCAAGCCTAGCTCCTGCCACTCCCATTGAAATCAGAATCCCTACAGTGCAGAAGGAGGCCATTCAGCCCACTGAGTCTGCACCCAATCTCATCTCGGTTCTATACTCACAACCCCACATATTTACCCTGCTAACTCCGACACTGCAGTCAACTTAGCTTGGCCAATCAACCTAATCTGCACATCTTTGGACTGTGGGAGGAAACCGCAGCACACGGAGGAAATGCATGCAGACACAGGCAAAATGTGCAAATTCTACACAGTTAGTGACCCAAGGCAGGAATTGAATCCTGATCACTGGTGCTGTGAAACTGTGTATTGTGCCACCCCAATGCATTGAATAGCATCAAGCTGCAACTGATAACTGTTTTGTAGAGAACACATATCACGATCTGATATGTCAATATCACGAGAACATTTTTGCTATTTTCTTAATTGCTGATATCAGTTGAATAACATAGCTATCACTGTCCAGTAATGTTTGTGATAGCTGGCAAGACAGTATTAATTCCAAATCTCAAAGAGGAAGGGGGACATTCATTCTCTGTAACTGACAAACTGTGAATAGCTGACTATTTAATACTGATAAACAACTGTTAGTTTTTGATCTGATTTTAAAGAAGATTGGAACAGTACATTAAGTGAGACTTTTCCCCCAATCAGTAGTTAGTTTGAGAAGACTGTGATAGCAATTTAAAAGCGGTAAGAATGCTGAACAAAAGAAAATAAGTTGCACTAAAACTCAAATGTGATAGCCAAGTTCACCTCTTGTATTTGATTATACGCTTGTAAGTCGCCATTCAATGGTAAACCATTTAGCAATTTTGCATGTGTTTTGTTTTCCATAAAATCTCAAGTCACAAAAGTGAAAAGTTATTATTTACTTGTATGCAAACTCATATGGTGGTTCCTATTGTCGCTTCTTCAAAATAACAGTGCTTATAATCATATAGAGGAATCTTACTATTTTAATGAATCTCCATTTTGTAAGTGGTGAAACAACTTATTTCAGTTTTTCAGCATCCACTTTATTTCGCTTTTGCTGTTTTCTACGACATGTATAAAGCATTGACAGTACAAAGATCTGCTTTAATTTCCACATACAAAATATTTGCATTTTATAAGTAGTTGAAGCCCTTTTTCTGGAATATATTACTTGTTCAATGGCATAAAACTCTGAGGTAGAAGGTGGTCATTTCACCCAATGAGTCTGTGGCAGTTCTTTCGAAAAGCTCATTTGGTTGGTTCCATTCAGAAATGATCTACCCTGCAATTATTTTTCCTTCAATCGTTTATCCAATGCCTGCAAGCCACTTCTAAGTCTGTTTCCACCATTCCCAGGCAATATATTCCAAATTTAACCATGCTGTCAAATAGCTAGTGAGTTGAGGAAAATGTTTTTATGCAACCATTTTAAATCTGTGCCCCCTGGTTATCAACTCTTCAGCCAGAATGAATAGTTTCTCTTTATTTACTCTTATCTAAACCCTTCATGAATTTTTATATTTCCATCAAGCCTCCTATTTTTTCATGTTTTAAACAGAATAACTCCATCTTCTCTAATTAATCTAAAATACATATAGTCCCTTTTTTCTGGAACAATCCAAGTAAATCTCTTTTGCACCCTCATTTTTCCTATATCATGGGTACCCAGGATTGGACACACTATTCTTGAAGCAGAACTTGGTTTCTTATGAACTCATGCATCTATTCATAAAGTCCAAGAACTAACTTGCTTTATTAACCTGTTCCGTCATTAAGGATTTGGCCAACACCAGATTTTTCTGGGCTTGCAGCCCTTTTAAAATTGGACCATTTAGCTAGTGCTGTCTTGCCTCATTTTTCCTCCTAAAATGTATCATGATCAAAGATTTTCCACTTTTTAAGGACTGGAAGATACATACCAGTAGATGTCTGTCTCAGGATTATACCTAATATTCAATTTTCTTTGGAAATTAGATGAATTTGCATTGGCATAGTCTACAAACTTCCCATTACTTCAACATGACAAAAACAGCTTTGTTTTTTGAAGACATCTGTATCACATATCTCTTTCTTCCCATTCTTTGTGCAAATAGAACAATGAGCATCAAAAAAATTACTGAAAATATACACATAGAACTTTTGTCTTTTACTACAATTGTCAGATGCTTAAATTTTATATTTATTGGCGGGAAAAAGCATTGCTTTCTTAATAAATACGACACTCAGCACATGGTTATCCAGGGAGAACGTTCCAAAGTTTGAGTGTGAGGTTACCAATGGTTGAATAATTAAATGAAAGGGTGCACAAAGTAAAGTGGAATCTCTAATGGGAAGTGAAAGTCACCAGGAGAAGTAGATTGAAAGCAATACGCCCACCCACTTCTGATGTCACTGGACGGGAAATTTTATGTCTCCTTCCTTAAGGTTACCTCTAGTTTAGGCACTTTTAACTTTATGATGAGTAGATGCTGATCTCCTTTTCTGCTAGCTGTTTGTAAAGAAATCATCAAAGAATAGCCAACAGCATCAAACGTGATAACAAAAGATTTGTAAATCTACGTATTCTCTACACAAAGAAAAAGACCTGCATGTTGACTTTAATAAGACAAACACGGGGTTACTGTACTTCGGCATCAGCAGATTTCATACAATTATTGGTTCATCACATTAAAAAAAATACTTACAATGAGTGACTCCAGCCAGAGTTTGATAGAAGGTAGGTGTATCACTATCATCAGTAAGAGTGACACACACTCCTCCTGACAGCAGCCATCGAGCAAATGTGAATGCATCCTTATTCTGAAGGAGCCAATTTTTGAACTTCTCATAATTTACCTTTTCTCCCTGAAATGAAAGCAAAATATTATGCTAGAAATGTACAAACTTCATAAAGTAATTATAATCACTTGTATAGGTAGATGAAGCAACACATCAGTTATGTTACTGGACATGTAATCCAGAATCTTAGACCAATAATCCAGAGCCACAGGTTCATATCCCAACATGGCTACTGGAAAATCTAAAATTCAGTTAATTAAATAAATCTGGAAGTAGTAGTTAGAATCAGCAATAGTGACCCAACTAGATTGCTAATGTCCTTTAGGGAAGGAAATCAGCTGTCCATACTTGGGGCTGGTCTATAAATGGTTACAGAGGCACATTAATGTGCTTGATTCTTAACTGCCTTCTGAAATGACCTAGCAAACCACTTTGTTGTCACCACCATCCTCTCAAAGGGAAATAGTGCTGGGCAATGAAAGCTGGCCTTACTCTTGATATCCATACACATGGAATGGATATTACAAATAATTCATGCATGCACTGAAAATTGGAACTGAATTAAAATTAAAAACAAAAATAACCATAGCTACCAAAGTACTTTGTGTGTTTTTTTAAATAGTTGATCTGAGCTTGTGAAACACATGCAGCTTCACTTCAATGGTATTTTATACGGAAAGGTCAGTCAGGTTATGAAGCTTTATTCCACATACTTAAGTGTCAAATCTCAGATTCTGTAACTTGCATTTCTTTCAACACTGGGCAGACAGCAATATGGTTTGAAAACTGATTTTTAAACAGTTTTCAATAGTTTTATAATGTTAAAAATATTTACAATTACCATGATTCAGAAAGCTTATTAGCAACGTTAATATAGATGAAAGCTAAATTTCTAAATAGACTTTTGTGGTGGGTTGAGAAAACGTATTTAGGAGATCACCATTTGTTACGGCATTTGATGTTGTATTTCGATGCCACGAAAATAAATAAGGTATCGGATATGCTAACCTACCTGAACAAGTTGCACATCATTCAAAAACTGCTTCAGAACAACAAACCTAATACAGCATTAATAAATATTGGTATTTAAATCATATAAAGATGAAACAAAAATGTATTTATGAAAGTTGTAGAGTCAAATTTTTAAAAATGTCATACAGATTAAGGCCTCTATTTTCTTTATCAAATGAATAAAGTGATTAATAAAATTATCCACAAGCCAATATAGAGGGCAGACTGTACATGTAAATGATAAGAAATAGTAGACAAATTGCCCCATCAAACCTGCTCTAATCTTCAATAAGATCACGGCTGATCTGATTGTGGCCTGAACTCCATTTTCCTGCCTGCCCAGCATAAGGCACAACTTCATTGTTAATCTGACTAACTCAGCCTTGAATATATTCAGTGTCACCATGTTTTCCTGGGAAGATAATTCTAAACACAAACTATTCTCAGAGAAGAAACTCCTCACCAATCTTAAACAGGCAATGGCTTATTCCTAAACTGTGCCTGTGGAATATTAAATTCCCTAACATATCCCATTCTCCCAGCATCTACCATATCAAGATCCCTCAGAATCTAATTATTTAAATTCAATTGCCTCTCGTGCTTCTAAACTTCACAAGTATACAACAAAATTGCTCAATCTTTCCTCATAATATAATTCCTGCATCCCAAGGATCAGCCTATGATCCTTCTCCGAACTGTTTCCAAAGCAAGGAGATCAAAATTGTCTAAAAAGTATTCAAGGTCAGTCTCACCCAACACCCATTACAACTATACATCTTTCTTCTTCACTTCTCAACTTCATACTATTCCCCTTTTCATTCAATCACCCCCCCCCACCCCCACCCTGCACCTCTCCTCAGCATTGATAAGATAAAGAACTTAAGATTAAACCATGGATTCTATGATTTACCCTTAGTTTTCTTATTATTGCATTTTCTCCCCCCACATTTAGGAATCTTCCACATTCTCTTTGAACTATAAAGATCACTAATGCTCAGTGCTTTTTAAAATATACTTAGAACAATTGGAAGATATGGTACAGTCATTTAATTACACAACCAGCAGTTCAGAATTAGGACTTAAACCAGAACAGTTTTTGAAGGATAGCTCTTCAAGCAGCCCCACTTTTGTCCCACAAAAATCAGAAACTGAAGTATCAGGTCAAATCAATTCATATAACTGCAATATTTTGGGCAAGGTATGGATGCATCACAAACTGATCTACTCTAGATACATAATAATTATAGGGATTTGTACTGACTCTTGGTAGTTTATGGAATGAAATTACTCTGGCCTTGCAGGACTATGAGCCACTAAGAGTAGCACAGATATCAGCTTGGACAGGTGCATTCAAAAGACAAATAGATATAGAAGAATAGCTTTTTACCTAGGAAAAAGTGCCAGTACATCTTTTACAGACACCTCAGAGGGTGCCTGTAAAAAATTCATTTAATGTCTTATTTCAAAAATGACACCTCTTTCAGGTCAGTACTCTCTCATTGCTCAAATGTCAACCTTGATTTTTATGTTCAAGTCCTGAAGTGAGACTTGAACTCAGAACATCTGGATCCATTGGACTACAACCAACTGAGCCACAACTGCAAGGACCGATTAGGTGGCTTGGATTATTTTCTTTAGAGTAGAAAAGGCTAAGGGGAAACATGATGAGGTGTATTAAGATTATGAATGATATGGACAGAGTGAATAGGAAGCAGCTTGTTCCCCTTGGTTGAGTGGTCAGTCATGAGGGAGCATAGTTTTAGGTTAAGGGGCAGGAAATTCAGAGGGGATTTGAGCTAAGAGGAAATCTGGAATGTATTGCTTAAGAAGGTAGTGGAGACTGAAAACCTTAACCTTTGAAAATATTTGGATCAGCACTTGAAGTATCATAACATACAAGGATATGGGACAAGTGCAGGAAAATGGGATGAGCATGCCTTTAGAGGTAATTATTGTCAGCATAGACTTGGTGAGCCTAAATATCTTTGCTGTACTGCATGTCTTTATGAATTCCTGGATTGAATCTCTGATAAAGACAATTGAGAGAAGATTGCAAAGTGTGTCCTTTAAGACTGATGATAGAAACACACATATGGAAGCCAACATTCCAATGAGACCTCTTGGGTGACAATTTGGGAAATCTGATGGTTTCAAAGTGTAGTGTGAACCTTTGACTACATTCTACATAATATGAACTGTATACTTAGAAAGATTTTAGAGTACAAGATGTATTTTACAACTTGTGTTAGTCTTACAAATCTATGTACAGCTATGGTATAGCTGGGGTGAAGAAGTAGTACCATATAGTTCACCTTGTTTATAAAAGTTCTAATCTTGTTAAAAACTAAATCGGCAGTCCTGTGACTCTTTGTCCACATTTCTAAACAAAAAAAGTTAGGATCTGTCAAGCCAGGTTCCATTCTGGGACCTGACAATATCAGCTGGGATTGTAACATTAGCATCCATATAATGAAGATAAACAAAGGAATACCTTTCTTGTGCTCAATAAATTTTTGAGAGAACTTTTGCACTCAGCACCACCACTTTTGCTTTCTATTTTCTCTGTACTGTGTTGTACAAAGTACTCGTCAGAACTTTGCCCATTGCAAATGTGATTTATGGAGTAGCTAGGAACCAAGCAAAAAATAACATTGTAGATCTTGTGCACAAAGCACTTCGGCTGTCAAAATATTCAAGGGAATCAGATCAGTTCCTGTTTTGTAGACTCAACCACTCCAACGCCTTCTTCCTGCCCCCCACACTCCACTTCCCACAAACTTGAAACCATCCAAAGCCTAACCAATTGCAACCTAACCCTCAGAAAGTCCCATCCTAGTACTGGCTGAATGTCACCAACTCTCAATAAAATTCCCATCCCTGTTCCAAAATCAACTATTAGGCTTTTAGTATGCAATATTTCCACCTCAATATCAAAGGTTTTGGGAAACGAAACACAAATAGAAATAACAGAATATCCTTGACCTGCAATATCACTTGATTTTATAACGGTACAAAAATAAAGTTGACAAATCTTAAAGCAGGGTGGTAGAATCAAACGTAATTCTTTGATTGAATGCTCCAAATGAGAAGCAGCACTAATATAGAAATCAAAGACATATAGCTCACAAATTTCTATTCAAAAAGCCAAGGGCTGTGGCCCAGTGATACTGATGAGCATTCCCTACAGGCCAATGGGGGAGTGAAAACATCACCCTACTCAGCAGCAACTTCAGCTAAATGAGCCTCTAAGAACCAGTCACAAAATGTATCTTTGCAGTTCCAGGTGAAGGCTTAACCATCATATAAACTGTGCTGTGGGTGTGTTTCAGCGACATCATTAAGAGTTAACTTTAAAACAGAGGCTGCCATACAACAAAACAATGTAATCCAACAGGTCTGAATTCATTTTGACCACAGTATCAATGAAGCCAAGAAATTATATGATCATTTAAGAACTCATTGAGGTACAGCAAGTCTTTTACGTGATTACATTTTATAAACGACTGAACTCAAAAGGCAATGGGAGGAGAAGGGAAAAGAGAGAGAGAGGGACACATGCAGACAGGTAATGGAAAATGTTAAGAAAACCTCCATTATGACACCCAAAGGCACAAATCATTACATACACACCAACATATTAGCTAATCTCCTTGAAGACATGGGGAATTAAGGCAGAAATCTGTATTCAGCTAAAGCATGTTAGAAAGCTGTGAAATGCATGAAAACCAGTGTGTGCATGTGCCTGTATGGGAGTGGGAATGATGGGAAGGGTGAATTAACATTTTCGAACATGCATGGTAGGAACAGATTTACTTGTCTCTGTAACAGGGATAGCTTATAATTAGCTTTGTGTTATGATGAGATGGGGGTGGGGGAGGAGATCAAAATATTTTGTGGAGGTAATGAGAGATGCCACAATGCTGCTTGTTAGAATGTGGATAACAATCATCTTTACTCAGTATGGAGTGGCGAAAGAGAGAAAAATTGCTTATTTTAGAGCAAAGAAGTTGTGCATTCAGGGATGGAATATAACAGCCATGGGATTGAAGCTCATTGTTCACATTTGCAGGCTTTCACAAAAAACTGTTTTCTTTCATTGGTTGCTCACCAACTGTTCCTGGGAGGCAGTATATATTTTCTGTACAATGAAGTGCCAAAAAATTGTTGAATGGCCATATAATCTAAGGTGCTACAATATTTAATTTGTAATGGAATTTTGAAGGCAATAGCATTTTTAATCCTGAGATGATGCACTCATTTTGATGCACAGGATAAAAATACAAAATAATATTTTTGAATATTTATCCTTCTGAACACGCAAGTGTTTAACAAAAATTGATGCAACAAAATTAACCAATGCTACTGCAGAGGCATAATTCTCAAGAGGAACCATTTGCCCTGGCAACACAGAAAACATTGAATTTCCCCAGAAATTCCTCAGGGAAATCCCATACTTCACAACTGTAAGGAAAAATATGAAGCAGCTTGCACAATACCAATAGTTCTGCCACTTACATTTCTCATGCTTTTCTAATTTTACTTCTTAAAGGAAGCCAAATCCTTTAAGGCTTCCTTTAAGAAAATTTAAGCTTAAATATTTCTCATTCTTGATGAGCTCTGATGCATAAAATAGGAAAAGTAAACAACATTTACAGTAAAGAGAAAAAATCCTCAGTAAAACATTAAGGGTGAAAACGAGAAAATCTTTTTGCATAACAAGCCATGGTTTGACATCTGAAGGAAGTGGAAGGAGATTCAATAACTTTTAATAGGAAATTAGGTCCTATTTGCCAGACTATTTCAATAGTTTTTCTTTCAAAGAAGCTGGCATAGACACAATTGGCAGAATGAACTATTTGTGTCATTTAATTCTAAGAAAACTAATAAAAAATTAAGATCACCATTTTTATATCCTGGTTTTAACAAGACATTCGCTCAGCTATAGCGAAGGAGAAATGTGTGAAGCCATTTGGCCTCAACATAATCATGTGCACAAAGGGTAGGTCAAAATATGTACAAATGTATACAGACATATAAATGTAGGCTCATTAATGAAGCACCATCTTTAAAACATCTTTTGAATAACTCAAACTAAAACTGTGGAGTTAGGAGGCGTATGTTTTGTAATGTGTATATAAAAAAATGACAATTGGCTCCAAGTTTATCCTTCACCAGCTGGTATTCTGAAGTATAATAGAAATCACACCTATCTCAAAAAAACATATGAATTGAGTCACAAAAAAAATCACAGAATTATTAACCTTTACCATCTTTATTTTCTTCCACTTATTTTTGCTTTTGCAAATATCATTGGGCACTTCACTTGGGAGAAGTTAGCCTGATGATCAGCTCCTTTACACCAAATGAGGATGAGCAAAATATGCTAAGTTAACAACTTTCTATACAAAGTTTAGATAGGTCTAGTACTGTCACAACTGTTCCTTCTTGCTGAAGAGAGGTTAGTATACTTGCGCATAATCTTTGGAAAAAATCTCTATTATGATCCATTGCAGAAATGCTTATAATTTTAAACGATTTTAGAAGATTTTAACCTTATTTTCCACCAGATAATTTCAAAGTGATGCTACTCACAGGGAGAAGACCACACATTAATCCTAGGATCTGCTGTTTTTGCAACATCTATATTTATGGCAAGGTGCTGATTCCATGACCAACATCCGAATAAGATACAAATCAGTACATAATCCAGTACTACCATGGCATTGGCATCCATGAGACTGATGTTAATTAACAACACAGAGGCTTCTCAGATTCATTTGGAAACTATTTTGATTGAAGTTCTTAATTGTGAAATATACTATTTATTTATTTTCATGTAATACTTTTAGTCAAGCTACTGAGGTGCACCGCTAAATCTTAAAATTTGTTTTGGAACACACGATGTAAAAATTCCATCGGTTACTCCAAAATATCTAATCTGCTAATTTATCTGTTTCCTTTGTATAATGTTATTAGTAGATTAACTGAACAACACTGTCTATCAACATGGTGCTTTTCCGCTTATTTGACGAGATTAGGAATATGTGAGAGATCTATTTCACAGGTCAATGATTTAAAAAAGGTTCAACATGTAATCCATTATTCCTGACACTTCATACATAATGTTGGGTTTTGGGTGAAATAACAGCTTGCCAACTGAAATCTAACCACTGGACAAAAATAATGAAGTAATAAACAACGGTTTAAAAAAGTTTTTAAAGGAGTTATGTTGATGATAACTCCTTATAAAAGTTACGTTATCAATTTCTATTATCTGTATGCATGAATCATTGCATCCCTGAGCCAATTCAGCTGAAAATGTTGCTTTAGCAGCATTTCAACAATAAATTGCAGTTTTATTGCATTTTTGACCTAGTATAATGCCTTAAGGTGCTTAACAGCAGCGAAACTAGACAAAAAATTCCTATATATAAATAGTAGGGTCAAATGTTTCAAGATTCACTAGCAAACTACAAGATAAATGTGCAATACATTGAAAATATTATCTTTAATTAATCAAGTAAAACTATTACTCACCACACGTGCTGTTGTCACCATTCTTAATATAATGCTTGATTATTTTCTCATTCAGGGGAAAGTTTTTATATCAAGCACATGCTCTTGTTATTACATCATGTGACAAAATCCACCACGAATATTCCATCTATACAACCTGAGATTAATGTATTTATTTGACAAAGTAATGCATGGAGCAAGATCAGCCCTCCTGTCAGAATACCTCTTTGTATATACTTAAAAAGGACTTGTTCTTATATATACACTGTGAAAAACCACTCCCAATAAATCTGTCTGCAGTGACCAAACTCACATGGGTTCACGTTGGTGGGGAAACCCCAGCAGAAAACTACACAAGAACCTAAAGCATCCAATGAATGCGAACACAGCTGGCAGCCCACAAAATTCCTGTGACGTAATATTATCTGACGTCAGTTCTCTTTCCTGTCCTTGTCCCTCCGTGACACTTTGTCTTAAACTGAAGCGAACAAAACTTATTGGGTAAAATAATTTTGATTGAAATTTAGCATGACAAAATTACATGCTCCATTTTATATCTTAAAAAATATCAATTATGAAATGGACAAGAAAATACATCCAAAAAGTTAAAATGGCGTTCTAAATTCATACACTTGAAAAGATGCAGGTTAGATTTAAAAAATAACAATAATAAACTAATTTTATACTAAAACTTCTAAGTAATTAAATGCTCATATAGGAAGCTGGCTAACTTGGCTAAGGGATCAGAAATGGACACTTTTTTTTTTACTTACACTTTACATGCTTTCACACACAAATATTCACTTGAAGCAAACTTTCTACCTGAATGCGTTATCAAGCTATGAATTCCAGTGCAAACAAAGCAATTGCACTAAAAGGAATAAAAATTTCAATATTGTCATATTGTCAGAGAGATCGGTCAAAATAAAATGTGCTATGCAAATTGAAGACAAAACATTCTGTCTGAGCATTAAAACACAATCCTTCCCTTGCCTAATATCTATACACAGACCTTTCAGCAATTGTTACAGATAGCAATTTGAAGTCTTGTCTTTAAATCCAAGGATACTTTGGCAATTTTAGCCTATATTTTTTCTTTATCATTTCAGGGGATGTGGGCATCATTGGCAAGGACAGCATTTGATGACCATTTCTAATTGTCTTTGAATTAAGTGGCTTACTAGGCCATTTCGGAAGACAGTAAGAACCAACAACCTTGTTCTGTCTGAATCACATACAACCAGACTTGATAAGGATGCTAGATTTCTTTCCCTAAGGGATACTGCGAGTCAGATGTTTATATTCTAGAATTATTGATTAAATTTAAAATGGTGGGATTTGAAACCCCTGGAGCATTAGCCTCAGCCTCTAGATTACTAACCCAATGACATTACCACTACATTGCGATTTCCACGTGATGACTTGACTGAGCTAACATGAAATCAACACAGCTGAGTAATTAATCCTAGACACGCAGCAGTAAGCATTACAATATCATCCCTCCATTATTTTCAGCCGCAAAGCCCTCTAGAAAACGTGGTAGGAAAACAATAGAAACAATGAAATGTGCAAGACAGCCAATCTAGAAACAGAACTGCTAATATTTTTTAAATGGGCAAATGTAAACCTGCGTGGTTTCATTATATGATTAGGCTAAAATGCCCAAATATTCTTGCCAATTTAAATTCTTGTTGATTTGAACCCTTGCCTTTCTAAACAGGGACTTTAATGCAAAGTTTATCTTTTTAAAACATATCCTATCTGTACAGAAGGTGAAACTCAAGAATATTTCTTCTGTAAACACTGGGTTGGGACATGTAAAGACCACAACAGCTAACAAGATACATTCAGACAGAGGCAGGTTCTACTATTATCTGAGAAAACTTTGCAAAGTCATCAAATACTGTTCAGTGCAAATTTCTGCTGAATTGCTTCTACAGTATACTGTGACATTTTACATTACCAAATCCTTGATCTTTTGTGTCTATTAATTTAATGGATGGAGAATCATAGGTTACTGTGCTTAACTTCATGATTATAATATTGAATAGCCAATATTGTTCCTTTGTTTAAGAAGGGTAGAAAGAATAATCCAGGTAATTACAGGCAGATGAGCCTTACATTAATGGTAGGGAAATTATTGGAGAGGATTCAAGAGAGGATTTATTCCCAATTGGAGATAAATGGATATATTAGCGAGAGGCAACATGGTTTTGTGAAGGTGTGGCTGTGTTTCATTAACTTGATCAAGTTTTCCAAGGAAGTGACGAAGATGATTGATGAGGGTACAGCAACAGATGTTGTTTACGTGGACTTCAGTGAGGCCTTTGACAAGGTCCCTTAACACCAGAGCATACAGCAGGATATAGATCGGGTTGAAGACTTGGGTGGAGAAATGGCTGATGGAGTTTAATCCAGACACATGTGAGGTATGTATTTTGGAACGTCTATTACAGATAGGAAATACACAGTAAATGGCAAAACCCTCAACAATATTGATAGGCAAAGGGATCTGGATGTACAGGTACATTGGTTACTGTAAATGGTAATGATGTTGGAGAAAGTAGTCAAAAAGGCATACAGCACGCTTGTCTTCATCGGCAGGGGCATTGAGTTTAAAAATTGGCAAGTCACATTGCAGTTTGAAAGAAACTTGGTTAGGCTGCACATGGAATATAGTGTTCAATTCTGATCGTCACACTATCAGAAGGATGTAGAGGCTTTGGAGAGGGTACAGAAAAGATTTATCAGGATGTGGGCTGTATAGAACATAGAACGTTACAGCGCAGAACAGGCCCTTCGGCCTTCGATGTTGCGCCGACCAATTCTGAAAAAAAAAGCAATGACCCTCCAAACTAAACCATTCCCTTCTCTTCCATAAACTTATCAACTAACCTCTTAAATGCCACCAAACTTGGCGCATCTACAACTACCGCAGGCAGGGCATTCCACTCCCTAACCACTCTCTGGGTAAAGAGCCTACCTCTGATATCCATCCTATAACTATCATCCCTTAATTTAAAGTTGTGTCCCCTAGTGCTAGCTTTCTCCATCCTAGGAAAAAGGCTATCACTGTCCAAAATGGAGATTTTGGAGGGCATTAGCTATGAGAAGAGGTTGGAGAAACCTGATTTGTTCTCACTGGAACAACAGAGGTTGAGGGGCGACCTGTTACAAGTTTACAAGATTATGAGGCAAAGACAGAGTGGATAGTCAGAAGTTTTTTCCCCCCCCCCCCCCAAAGTGGAAGAGTCAATTACTGGGGGGCACAGGCTTAAGGTGCGAGAGGCAAGCTTTAAAGGAGATGTATGAGGCAGATTTTTTTTTAAAAACAGAGGGTAATGGGTGACTGGAACTCGTTGCCAGGGGAAGTAACGGAAGTGGATATGATAGTGAATTTTAAGGGGCATCTCGACAAATACATAAATAGGATGGGAATAGAGGGATATGATCCCCAGAAGGGTGGGGAGTTCTAGTTAAGTCAGGCAGCATGATTGGTGCAGCTTGGAGAGCCGAAGGGCCAGTTCCTGTGTTATAATATTCTCTGGTCTTTGACCTTTCAGCATTCATTTGAAGTGCATTAGCAGCAAGTTTACTCTATTGTAAATACAGCAGACCAAAATAAACATCATGTTATTTCAGTGTCATATTTAATACAAAAACATTTTGTCAAACTTTAAAACCACTAAACATCGATTTCACCATAAAATAAATTTAAAATTAAAACTATATCAAATTTTCAATCAATTTAATTTCTATAAATACTGAACAAGTTTCTATAAGTTTAGCTTCTAATTTGTTTGTTTGCCTGTTTTCAGACATGCCCTTTCATGAAAGTGTCATTTTGGAGACTTGCTATTACTTCTTCATAAAGTACCTTTCTCCTTCAGACTAGTTTTGTCTCTATACTCAGCATGAAATGAAGATGAATTCAAGCAAGGTGATCAAAAACTCTCAATTATTTTGAACAATCTTGTCTTAAAAGTCCTTAACTTCAAACAAAAATTCTGTCAAGTACCATTTGAGACAGAGCTACTAACATAGATTATCCAAAAATAGTTAAACACAGCCACAATGCTTTCTTCGGAATATTTTGACTTCAAAAAGGAGGAAGTTAAAATGAATTCACTTTAAAGCAAAAAGGAGGAGCTATGTGCTTTATCCAGAATGTGTTTACAAGTAGAGCATTTTCTGTAATTATGTAAAGTTAACTCCTCAATGAAATAAAAGGCCTTATATAAATTAAATTACTGACATGGTAATCAAGAAAAAGGTCTTTCCAATCATCAGCAAGCCAAACAGCAAAATTTACGATAATTATGAAATGGCAAGAGCTGGGGGATTTAAAAAAATACACAGAAGGTTGTTCAGACATGGAATGCCCCAACAGATACAGGGAGAGGGAGAATCCATAATGGCTTTTAAAAAGGGAGTGGCTAACTGAAAAATAAAGTGTAAGAGAGTCATAGGAGTTTACAGCATGGAAATAGGCCTTTCAACCCAACTTATCCACGCTGCCCTTTTTTTTAAAGCCCCTAAGCTAATCCCCATTGCCTGCATTTGGCCCATATCCCTCTATACTCATTTTATCCACATACCTATCCAAATGTTTTTTTAGAAAACATTGTACCCACCTGGCAGCTTGTTCCAGACACAACACTTGTGTGCAAAGGAATTGCTCCTCTGGACACACTTGTATCTCTCCTCTCTCACCTTAAACCTATGCCCTCTAATTTTAGGCTGCCCTATCTTTGGAAAATGATATTGACCATCTAGCTGATCTGTGCCCCTCATTATTTTATTAACCTCTATAAGGTCACTCCTCAGCCTCCTATGCTCCAGAGAAAAAAAGTCCCAGTCTAACCAGCCTCTCCTTATAACTCAAACCATCAAGTCCCAGTAGCATCCTAGTAAATCTTTTCTGTACTCTTTTTAGTTTAATAATGTCCTTTCTGTAATAGGGCGACCAGAACTGCACACAGCATCCAACCGTGGCCTGATCAATGTCTTGTACAACTTCAACAAGGCATCCCAATTCGATTTCAATTGCGAAATTAATTGTGACAGAGAAGTGACTGGGATTTAGGGCCAAGTGCATAATTGAAAGATCCAGCAGAAACAACAGTAGCACTTTCCATACTGTAATAATTTTAAGTTATTCATCATCTTTTAGATCACAATACTTGACTGAATAATTGCATGGTGCTTGCTTGTGCAAATAGCTTTAGCAATCTCCCATCTTTGTTGTTCTGCTGTTTAACCTGGAAAGGCAAGTTGGCTTGACGCTCTATGCAATATACACACACACACAAAATACTACTGAGCTATGTTAGAGCTAGTTTGGATATCGGTCAAAAAAGAACAAAGGTGAAAGAAAGCACTGACTCAAGTGATGGCCATTTTGACAAAGAGGAGAGCAATGTATTATCTTATTCTTCAACATTTGCTCAAGTCAGAGAAGGAATGGTGAAGCACAGATGTTGTAACAATTAAAATTGAGGAAATTATTGAGAACTGGGTATCACAAAAGGTCTGAACACTATACCTCAAGATCTAACATTTTAATTCAGGTTATTGCCCGGTTGTGCTAAGAATCTTACATAAAATACACTTGCATGGTTAAAACAAAAACTTAAAGCATCATGTTCAGAACACAATGTGTGCAATTCCAGTTACCCAAAAAGGTCGTGGGTGCAGAAAATTAGAAAATCTGTAAAATGTGTCATTTCAAAGTAAGAAATTAAAATCCCCATTCACTCTCTTTTCACACAGCCTTTAACTATTACTGTGCTCTATTAACAACAATTTCTCAAAACTATATTGTAAAGCCCCACCTTGACTCAACTCATTAAATGGGCGAACAAGTTTACGGGCAAATCTAGGTACTGAACCAGGCTGAATTTAATGGAGAATGAGAAAACAAATTTCTTTTACACAAAGATTCTTTGCAGATATTGATTGTATTGGAATATCATGACTAAATATAATGTCGAGTTGTTACTACTTATATAATACGTTCTTCTAGAGTTCAAAGAAAATCAAGATCAAACATGGTTATTCATTATACACACAATTATGAGCTAATCTAACAATTACAAAGGTCAAATTCACAGGAGGGTTTACTAATATTGAGAGGCTGTTGTTTGGTAAGAAAGATCATATTGCAAGAGATGCAATTTATGAGAAGTTGCCTGGTGTGACTTGTTCCTTGCCGAGTGTCCTTCAAGAATCATGGATGAAAAACATACAACTTTCCCTTTCTACTTCAGAGGCAGGCAAACAAGCAAAACACATTAGGTTGACAAATGCTGAAATAGTGCATCAATCCCTTTAGGTAGAGGTAAGATAATACCAGCATCATCTTTTCTGTGCAAGACAAAGATGGGAATCCACCCATTGCGGTTTACATTTCAAGTAGTTTTACTTTTCTTATTTTCCATGCAGCACTAGCAAAATGTAAATCTTTTTAGGACCCTTGTCTGCACCTTTGAGGCTCTTTTAAAATTTACCTCTTTCGCACAGCTTTTAATCAGCCCTACTGATATCCCCATCCTTGACTTGGTATTACTATTTGCCTAATTGTTTTTCCATGAAGTGCCTTAGGACATTTTCCCCAAGTTAAATGTGTCATTTAAAATTTGCTCTACCTGCATCAAATCCACCATTTACAAGAATATGAATTTTTTTTCATTTTTATACGCAACTCTAGTTCCCATTTCAGTCCAGTTTATTAATCTTTTAAAACTTAAACTTTAATTTCCACTTGTCCCTTTGTGAAGCACTTGCAAAATGTTCTAAGCAGAGACAGAATAGGTAAATGCTGTGCTTTGTCACGAGCGTCTTCAATACAATCATTAAGCTGGAGATACAATTCAAACAAAGAAAGGCACGCAAAGTAATTTAAATTTCTTCCAAACAAAAGTGAAAATATTAGCAACATAATCATTTTTATGAAAAACAACTGGAAACTTTTCCATTCGCAGAAAGCAACTCAAGCCTTACACAGCCCTTAAACCCAAACGTATCCGCCACTGAGCTACCAGCTTGTCAACTGCAATTCATTTTGGCAGTCAGAGGTTGTTTCAAATTTTGACTGTTAACTCAAGTCTACAATTTGGAAGCATCAGTGTGATGAAGGATTAAGCAAAAAATCAGCAATCAACAGTCAAATAGGGATGGAAATTATTTATTACTTATTGTATTTGCATACTGCCCTTTCAGAATCATGCAAATTACAGTACAGTGGAGGCCATTTGCTCTGTTGCACTTTTTCAGTAATCAGAGATTGATATTACACTGTGGCAGTGCCAGGCACAGATCTTAGTATTGTGGAGGTTTAATTATAAGCATGATCAGCAGACTGTACCGGTACTTGAAGACTGGAGGAAATTCAAGGAAATCAAAAAGTAATGGAAATGGATATTAGGAATGGCACCAATTGGAATTGGAACAAAAAAATATTCAACTTTTTCTTTTACATAAAAATAAGTATGGGTAGGATCTAGTTGTAACACTTGAATCTAATGTGCAATCAAAGAAAAGGTTTCTGGATGCGATAATAAGTTCAGCTAGATTGGAAGGTCATTGATAATGTTTGCAATAAAGCAAGCAAATAGTGAGGGGTCCACAGGTTGCCTTGATGAGGGATGGAAGTATAGATTCTGATACTCAAACTTATGGTATTTGCAGCCACAATATTAACCATTCTGTAGTCTCTCACGTGCCTCAACTGTTTCATGAAACTGCCAACGATCAGCCAGACAGAAGCAAGTTCTTAAGTTAGCATTCCATGAGTCACTAGAGTTCCCCCACAAAATGAAAACAATCCAAAGGCCAGTTCTGCTTTCACAGCACTTTAGAGTTTTCCTTCAAACCTAAATGCATCATTTTGTAGAAGCAGAAGAGAACATGAACAAAGCAGCTAATGAACCGTATGCTATTTTTCTTGTTTCATTCAGCAAAAGACTGCTGTATATACGTTGAAAAGGCGTTGACAGCTGCTAATGGCTTCCAGTCATTAGAAGCCCAAAACCAAACTATATACCAATAAGCACAAACATGGTCTGAGTGATATGTGACTCCTTTCGAACAGCAACATACTTTCTTCCTTGCTCAATTCTGGATAGCTCACAAGTAGTGATCTAATGAGTAACATCTAGGGATCTAATGAGTAACAACCATATTCGTGATCACCACTGCAACTTTAACACAATCTATCTTGTGCAGCTCTCCAAATAAAGCAGATCAATTTGCGCACGTCTGTGGCTGATTTGTCATGTATGGTGAATGACAATGATATGGGAGATGATTGGAGCCATAAAACTGGAGTTGATTGAAGTTCCAAGGATATTGGAAGAGTTGCAGGTGTTAGTTGATAGCGACTATACAACGGGAAAAATTGAATGGAGGGAGGAGAAAATTAGTTCCATGGGCAAGAGTAAGCAGGAACGACGGGCCTGCTGGGACAGTACTGTTTGTGTATCTTCAGTGGCAAGCACATGGAGGTTACTCATTTTGGGAAAAGCTAGTGGAAAAATATAGAAATTGTATCTTGCTGTTTAGTAGTGTGTTTATATTCTAGGAGGTAGGAGTTTTCAGAGTTGCTGTTTGACTTCAGCCAGATCGCCAGCATTCTGCCCTTCACAGATTGCTTTTCTTGTCATTGAATACATAATGTCAGTGCTGCTTGTTACATGTAGTGGTTGTTAATAAATTAGAGGGAACGAGGCAAATGGGGAAATTGATACAACCATCATGTTTTCAATAAAAAGATCAGCAAAGGTTAGGAGACCAGAGAGTGCAACTCAGATGGAAAAGGAATCCTGAAGGCAGGAGAAATTATCTCATGCGCAGAGGAACCTTACCGGTCAATTAAAAGTGGGTGCAGAGGCAAAAATCGCAAAGGAAAGCAGAACCTGGGCCACTGGAGTATGTTTCATTTTTCCAGTTTTCATGACTCCCCCTGCTCTACCCACCTAATTTGATTCCACTATTCACAAATATTTTGGCTGCTAATATTCCTCCTTTTGTCTTATACTTCAACTTCCAATGAACTCATCTACTCTCCACCTAATCATTTTAAGTGTATTCTTTCTTTTTCTATTTGAGTGGTCTCTCTTTCCTTTGCTCTGTTCCTTTACAGGAGCTGTTCATGTGTAATATTTTCTGATAAAATGTCATAGCTGAAACATAGCTTGTCACTTTTTCCCCACAGATTTGTGCGCTTCACATTTGCAGTTTTTTGTTTCAAATTTCCTGCATCTGCAGCATTGTTCATTTGCCTTAAATAGTTGCATTAACAGGCATATTAAAGTGTCAAACCTCTACCTCCACAAAGCACTTCTTAACTCCCAGTTGAACCTCTCCATCACAGGCACGTAACATGGTTTCCATCTCCTCACGCACGACATAGCTCCCAGATTCATTAGCAAAGAGGTTAAAAATATCTGCAACAGGATTAAATATGTGTTAAAGTGCAATTCATAAAACATTGTACTATATTTTGAGGGACATAATTTCTGTAAATTATGTCCCCATTTTTATTTCTCTCTCAAATTAAGAATAACCTTACACCATCCAGTCAGGAAAATAAGGCAGCCAGTCAACAGAATGGTCATAGACACTCATGTTACCAACTAGTAAATCCAGGTGGGCCAGCTTAAGGAATACAAGATGATTTAAATGTCTGTCAAGGACACCAACATGACCTTTTATAACTTTATCATTTTACTTAAAGCACTGTGAGCAGTATCACAACTTTGAACAGTCATGGCAATTGTGATACATTTGAAATATTAGAACACTCAAACTGACAGATGAGCCTATGACCAGAACATTGATTTTTTAAAAAAATAATTGCAGCCAAATTAGGTTACACATGATAATCTGTTGCATTTTCTGAATAAAGTAGAATTGTTATACAACTGGGGAAAAAATCTTCTTGAATTCTGCCATATTAATAGCCACATTTCAGGACAACCTTTATCTGGAGAAAATGGCATCAAGACCCACACAAGTTAACTTTCGAGTATCCCACGGTTATATTAAGTTCGAAAAAAATGATCCAGATATGAAAATAAAGCTACCATTTATTTCAATTAGGGAAGTCATATTTATCCGATATGATATTTATTTCAACTCCACATACAAATGTAAAGCCAGAATTACAGGTGTTTACAGTGCGGAAGAAAATTAGTCAGTCAATCATGTCTGGAACATGATTGATGGAGTAATCCAAGGTAAACTCCACAAGCTCCTCTTTCTTCCCAGCTTTGCAGTTTTCTTCCTTCAAATATTTTTCCATTTTTCTTGAAAACAAGCTTTCTAGCTCAACCACTTTTTTGGAGCAAAGCAATCCATACTGAAATAGCATTTCTCAAAGAATTTCTCTTCACTTCTCACTTTGAGTATCATTTAAAATTGTTGACCCCTCTGATATTGGAATAGGTTTCCACTATTCATTCTATCAATATACTTCAAAACTTATGTTTTTATTGTCTCCTCTTAGCTTTAATTGATTTTATGGATACAAGTCCAACAATTTAAATTACTCTTTAAAAACTGTAGTTTTCAAATGGCTGTAATTTCCTTTCTTAAATAGGTTGTTCAAAACTGCACAGTCTGTGGCCTAATCAATGTTTTATACAAAAATCTTTAGTATTCCTTCACTCATTTATTTCATGTACATATTTAGACAATCACATTATTTTGGTCATTTTGTCTATCTGCTGTCATACTTGTAATGCACAATTAGGTGACGTTGCTAATCAGGTGCTAAACGTACCAAGCTATTATGTCAAGAAAGAATGCTATCTGCAATCTTACAAATAACCTCTAGCCAGTGACATATCCTGATCCAATAAATAGCAACTTGGAAGAAAAAATTAATTACAAGAGGCCAGAAGAGCAAAGCGTAGCCTCAGTTGGAGTTCAGTCTCGAGATGTCAGTGGACAGGATTTTTCTTCTAAAATGACTACTGTTATGGAGTGATTCTTGAGCATACAAAAGCCAAGTTATGGAAATGGTGGCAATCTGTAATAAAATTATAAACCCTGGGAAAAACCCAGGTCAGGCAATATTTATGGAGAGAAACAGTTATCATTTCAGGTTGGCAATCCTTCATGAGAAGTGGGAAAGTTAGCAACTTAATTTTTTTTAAGGAAGTAAAACAGAGGGGATTGGAAAAGACAGAAAATCTGTGACATGTTGGAAGGCAGGAGAGATTGATTGGTGGTATAAGACCAAGGGGAGTGCTAATGAAGCAAATAAAGAAACAACAGATTTGTATAGAGAAGTGAAAAATGAAAGTAAACCTAAAATCTACTAAGAAAAATAACAAAATGGAGACAGAGGTCTGAAATTTGAGTGTCCTGAATTACAAAGCTAAGTAGTTTTGTTCCCTGAGCTTGTGTTGAGTTTCATTAGGGCACTGCAGAAGGCCAATGACAGGAAGATAAGTATGAGAACAAGATTAATTAAAATAACAAGCAATTAGTCTCATTTGCAGACTAATGAGGGTATTTTACAAAGGGATCACCCAATATGCAATTGTTTTTTCCAAAGTAATGCAGACTGCATTGTGGGCACTTAAGTATACTAAATTGAAAGGAAGTACACATAAATCTGTTTCACCTGGAGCAAGCATTTGGGGCACTAGGTGGTGAGGAAGGAAAAGGTGAAAGGGGAATACCACATCTTCTACACTTGCAAAGAAGCAGGTTGATTCAAAAGTGGATTTGGGTGTTATGGAGCAACTGGTTCTTTTAAAATGTTGAAAGGATGGTACCATCATGCTGAAGTTGCAGAAGTAGCAAATTGCTAAAGACAGTTTTTATTTCCTTATAGATATAAAAGATTACAAAGTTCAACTCACGGGTACAAATGTCTCTCCTGATCTTTCTTCCCTCTTACTTTTCTCAAACTCCATTTCCTTCAAATAATAATTCTTGCTGAGTATTCCCCATATCCTACGGCATCTTGCTCTTTAAACTTGAAGGATTTGTCCTTAGCAAAGGCCTCAAATTTAATTCCTTTGTACCTTCTCACCAATTAACTGAGCTCAGCACGCTGAGTGCTTCTTTCATTGCTTTGATCACTGCTTCCATCTCTCTGGCCAGTAGTCTCCCTCACAGTGGGCTCTTTCCTGCATTTCCAGTATTCTCCCTCCACCTGGATGCTTCATTGTGGCTTCTTATCCCACATGAGCTTTCATTGAGAATTACCAACACAAGAAGCTGTCTCAATTTCTCTTCTGCCCTCACTCACTAACCTTCGTCCATCTCAAATTGCTGCGCTCCATTCCCTTAGGGCCATCTTTAAAATTACTGACAAGACTGGTGGTGTTGTCTGGCAGACAACCCTTCTACTTAACACAGGCTTTCAAATCTTCCTCAGACAGGAACCCTCCACCAAGCATCGTATAATTATGACCAGGTGTGCCATTGATATGGTCTCCTTTGGTGATATTAGGCCAAAGGACCATAAGATACAGAAGCAGAATTAGGTCATTCAGCCCATAACTCTGCTCTGTCATTCAATCATGGCTGATAAGTTCCTCAATCCCATTTTTCCCATCTTTTCCCTCATGAAGTCTGATTCTCTTACCAATGAAGAACCTGTTTTAAATACACTCAATAACCTGGCTTCCATAGCCTTCTTTGCAAATGAATTCGCCACTCTCTGGCCAAAGAAATTCCTCCATCTCAGTTCTGAAGGATTCTCCATTTACACTGAGCTGTGCCCTCAAATCCTAGTCTTTCCTATTAAATGAAAAATCTTCTCCATGTCCATTCGATCCAGGCCTTTCAGCACTTTGTAAATTTCAATGAGATCCCTTTCTTGTCCTTCCAAACTTCCATCATGTATAGACCCAGAGTCCTCAAACACTCCTCATACATTGAGATTTTCATTTTTGCGAAACCATCTTTGGATCCTCTCCAAGGCTAGCACATCCTTCCTTAAAGACATCTTCCTTCCATGGTCTCTAAGCACGTGGTATGTCAACTCTGAACTGTGCACTTCTACTTCTTTCCCAAAATCCACAAGCAAGCGTATCCTGGTAAAACTATTGTTTCGGGCTGTTCCTGCCCCATTAAGCTGATTTCTTCTCATGGCAACTATTTTTTCTCCACTTATCCAGTCTTTTTACAGCTACAGCCATGACTCTTGCAAAGCTGTCCATACTTTATGGTTTCTAGTTTCCTGTCTAAATTGAAGCTATTCTGACAATGTAACCTTCCATACCATGGCTTGATATGACATCCTTTCTTCTCAACCAAGATTCATCTACCTCAACTCCCTTTTGTTTGCTTTTCCTTTGACAGGTTTCGATTTTACTCTTACTTATGCTTTTTGACAGCAGTATTCCCTCTGACATACACTTTGTTTCTTTATGCTTCATTAACACTCCCTTTCGTTTTGCAACTGGTTTTCTTTTAGTGTTTTCTTTTTAAAAAAAAACTCCTAGAAGGGACGGGGAACACTTAAATGGGAAGGGCGTGAATATCTTAGCTGGGAGGTTAGCTGGGGTGTTTTGGCAGGATTTAAACTAATGCGGGGCAGGGCGGGGCAGGGGGGGGAGAGGGGGAGAGAGAGAGAGAGAGACAGCTGAGACCGATAGCTCGGTAGAGAGTGAGATGGGAGATAGATTAAGCTTGGATGAGAAGAAATACACCAGGGGGAAGGAGGTTCCAAGTGGGCTTGGAGGACTGGAGTGTGTCTGTTTCAACGCAAGGAGCGTAACAGGAAAAACAGATGAACTTAGGGCCTTAATGTTTGCGAGGAACTTGGATGTGGTTGCGGTGACGGAGACGTGGTTAAAGGAAGAAGGGGAGCAGTGGCAACTGAACATTCCTGGGTATAAGTGTTTCAGGTGTGACAGAGGAGGGTCCAGAAGAGGTGGAGGAGTGGCGTTGTTAGTTAAGGAGATCATCATGGCGGTGCAGAGAAACGACAATAGAGGAGTTAGAAGCAGAGTCGCTGTGGGCGGAGTTGAGAAATAGGAAGGGGGCAATTACTATGCTAGGGGTGTGTTATAGGCCACCCAACAGCCCGTGGGTAGTTGAAGGCAGCATACTTAAAGACGTTTTGAATAGGTGCAGAAAGGATAGAGTCGTTATAGTGGGAGATTTTAATCTCCCTCTTGGAAAGTACCTAGAGCTGGGGGTTTGGACAGGCAGGAATTTGTAAACTGTGTACTGGAAGGATCATTGGAGCAGTATGTAGCTAGCCCGACTAGAGAAGGGGCTATATTGGATTTAGTTCTGAGTAGTGAGCCAGGGCAGGTGGTTGATGTTGTAGTAGGGGAACACGTGGCTAATAATGACCACAATTCTGTCTACCTTAGGGTAGAGATGGAAAAGGATGCTTGTTGCCCTAGAGGCAGGATGCTGAATTGGGGGAAGGCTAACTACGGTTGGATTAGGCAGGAACTTATGGAAACTGATTGGGAACGGTTGTTCAAGGGTAACTCCACACTAGGCATGTGGGACTCTTTCAAGGGAATACTGAAAATGTTGCAAGATAGATATGTGCCAGCTAAGACAAAAGATGGGAAAGGTAGGATTAGAGAGCCGTGGATTACTAGGGATATTGAGGACTTGGTTAGGAAGAAAAGAGAGGCGTATGATAGGTCAAAGCAGCTGGGAATGGAGACAGCGTTGAGGAACATAGAGAGAGTAGGAGGAAGCTCAAACAGGGAGTTAGAAGGGCAAAAAGGAGGCATGAAATGATTTAGGCGGATAGGATTAAGGAAAATCCAAAGGCCTTTTTACTCCTATGTTAGGAATAAAAGGGTGGGTTAGAGGGAAAAATTGGACCTCTTAGGGACAGAGGAGGGGAACTGTGCTTAGAGCCCGAGGGAATGGCAGAGATCCTGAATTTGCATCGGTATTCATGAAGGAGAGGGGCTTGTTGACAGCTCCTGTCTCTGAGGGAGCTGTGGACCAGTTGAGGGAAACATCCATACCGAGGGAGGAAGTGTTAGAGCTTCTAGGCAGCATTAAAACTGATAAATCTCCAGGGCTTGATGGCATTTATCCCAGGATACTTAGGGAGGTGCGAGGTGAAATTGCTGGGCCTCTGGTGCAAATCTTTGTCTCTTCTTTGGACACAGGTGAGGTCCCAGAGGACTGGAGAATAGCTAATGTTGTACTGTTGTTTAAAAAGGGTAGTAGGGATAACCCTGGAAATTATAGGCCGGTGAGTTTGACGTCAGTAGTAGGGAAGTTGTTGAAGGGGATTCTTAGAGATAGGATATATATGCACTTAGAGCATTGCGATCTGATTAGGGATACGCAGCATGGCTTTGTTAAGGGGAGGTCGTGCCTTACAAATCTGGTAGAATTTTTTTTGAGGAGGTGACAAAAACGGTGGACGAAGGGCGAGCCGTTGATGTTGTCTATATGGATTTTAGTAACGCGTTTGACAAAGTCCCTTATGGGAGGTTAGTTGAGAAGGTCAAGGCTCATGGGATACAAGGACAGGTAGCTAAATGGATAAGTAACAGGAATGATGTAGAGATGCCGGCGTTGGACTGGGGTAAACTCAGTAAGAGGTCTGACAACACCAATTTTAAATCCAACTGATTTATTTGATAGTAAACCTGCTAGCTTTCAGCCTTTGTGAAGGCACAAAGGCCGAAAGCTAGCAGGTTTACTATCAAATAAATCAGTTGGATTTAAAATTGGTGTTGTCAGACCTCTTACTTTGTAATAGGAGACAGAGTAATAGTGGAAGGGTGTTTTTCTAGCTGGAAGTCAGTCACTAGTGGTGTGCCGCAGGGCTCGGTACTGAGACCTCTTCTATTTGTTATATATATTAATGACTTGGAAGATGGAGTAAGTGGAGTGATCAGCAAGTTTGCAGACGATACAAAGATGGCTGGACTTGCGGATAGTGAGGAGCATTGTCAGGCGATGCAGCAGGACATAGATAGGTTGGTAGCTTGGGCAGATAGATGGCAGATGGAATTCAATCCTGATAAATGCGAGGTGATGCATTTTGGGAGAAAGAACGTAGAGGGAGATATATGATAAAGGGTAGACCTATTAAGAGTATAGAAACACAGAGGGACCTGGAGGTGCAGGTGAACAAGTCTCTTAAGGTGGCACAGCAAGTGGAGAAGGTTGTGAAGAAAGCATATAATATGCTAACCTTTATAGGAAGGGGTATAGAGTACAAGAGGTGGCCTTTAATGTTGCAGTTGTATAAAACGTTAGTTAGACCTCATTTGGAATACTGCGTCCAGTTCTGGTCATCTTACTACCGGAAGGATGTGGAGACTCTGGAGAGAGTGCACAGGAGGTTTACCAGGATGCTGCCTGGTATGGAAGGTCTGAGTTACGAGGAGAGATTAGGCAAATTGGGGCTGTTTTCCTTAGAAAGATGTAGACTTAGAGGAGATCTAATAGAGGTGTACAAGATTGTGAGGGGTATAGATAGAGTAAACAGGGTTAAGCTTTTTCCTAGGATGGACTCGAATGGCATGAGGGATCACGGGCTTTGGGTGAGGGGGGTAAGGTATAATTTGGATGCTAGAGGGAGTTTTTTCACACAGGGCGGTGGGGGTATGGAATGCTCTGCCAAGTGGTGGAGGCAGATACTCTGGAGTTATTTAAGAAATACTTAGATGGGCACATGAACAGAATGGGAATGGAGGGGTATAGAAAACTAATTTAAAACAGGGAACATTTAGCATTGGGAGTCCCTGGGAAGTGTGTAAATAGGTGATGATATTGATGTACTTGTTTTTATCCTACAGGTGCTTTGGTCCACCTTGTTGTCTAACAAGGGGTATACATGCGATGGGTCGTGAGAGCGCTGCTCTTGGATTTTTTTCGAGAGTATCCTAGTGCTTCACGCCGTTTGTGTACTCTTGACCTGGACCATTTGATGGGCAACACGACAGCTCAGTGACTATCACTGTGCTGTGCAGATACCTGGATTTGGGCCTGTGTCTGTGGGAGTTTGTGCATTCTCTCCGTGCTTGCGTGGGTTTCCTCCCACATCCCAAAGATGTGCTCTTAGGCTAATTGGCAAAACAAATTCTCCCTAAATTGTCTCAAATTTGGTTTTTAATCCATAGATCTATATACAGGGATCACGGGTAGAGGTGGGAACATTGGGGTGGCGGCACGGGCTCGTTGGGCCAAAGGGCCTGTTTCCCATGCTGTTTTGTTCTTTGTACTCCTCTTTCACTTGCTTAAAACTTGTTTCATTTCTAATAAAAGGTCATCAGCTTAAAATATTGACTCCATTTCTCTCTCCAAAAATTATGCAACTTTTTTCTGGAAGTATCCAGAGGCATTAATAAAAATTAGGCTGATGATATAAATTCAAAGAGATGACAATGCAGGAACCCTAGTTCTGAATATAAATTTGTGATTTAAGATTGTGACATATTTTTACATTTATTTTCTAAAATAAAACTAGCTATCAGAATACCTTAGATATATTTTGATACCATTCAGAACACGAGTTCAACAATTTCAGATCATGATCACTGCACCCATTTTTTCCAGATGGCATTTATTGGTAATGATTCTGCTATTGCTATTAACATCTCCTCTAGATCCATTTTTATCTATCTGTCTGGTTATCATTCTCCCACCATCCCCCCACCTTACCTTGTATTATCATTTTTTGCGACTTAAGTGCTTCCGCTTTCCATATTTTCTTCATCTCTTTCCCATCCTATATATTTAAAACCTGCTACTTTAACATTTGCCAGTTCTGATGAAAGATAGATCATAGGCTTGAAATGGTAACATGTTTTTCTCCATCACTTTGACCAACCTGTCGAGTATTTGCAGTATATTGTGTTTTTATTACATGTCAATAATATTGAATGATTTTAAATTAGAATTAAAGGTACCCGTGCAGAAAGTAGTTCTCCTTTGAGCACTAGGCTAAAAGGGTATTTGATAGAGGTATTCAAAGTCATGAAGAGTTTCGGCAGAATTAATAATGAGAAGCTATATCCAATGACAGAATGGTCTATAATCAGAGGACAAAGATTTAAAGCTATTGGTAAAAGAACCAGAAGGTAGGAATAGGACTTTTATTTTAATTTAACATGTGATTAATATTTGGGATTCATGCCTGATAGGTGGTAGACACAGGTTCGGCAATGATGGGTAACTACTTGTAGGAGAACAAATTACAGCCAAGTTATCGTTTCCTGTATTTTGTGATTCTGTTTGGTTGCGTGAAGAATTCAGTTTAAAATGCACCAAAGGCTGTTTCTTGATAACGGACAAAGGAAAAGCCTTCAAACATTACTTTTAAGCTTGACATTCTACCAGCATATCTTGGGAAACTAGGAATAGGCTGATAGAAGAAAAGATTCTTTGTCCATCTGTCAGAAGTAAATTTCTGAACTTGCCAAGATAAGAGATGAAAACAAATACTATTGAAAGAAACAACAGTTAATGCAGGCTAATGAGAAACTCCAGCACTTTATGAAGAATAGGCCATGGATTCAGATAAGGTGATGTACATTGTTTTAAGACAATAGAAAAATATTTTTCTGGAAAGTGAGCTGCAAGGGACTTAATATAATGGAAGATTACTTCAGAAAGAATGGGCAGTTTTCTGGGCAAATTCAAATCATGGTTTAAACGAAGAACACAAAAAAAATTAGGTGTTGTGCTTTTAAAAAGAAACTTCAGAGGATTATGTGGTCTGTCACCATAAATAAACTAATACTATCCCCTGAAAAAGGGTATAAAAGATTAAATAATCAGAGACTGTTACTGCGGGAGCAGAAACCAGCACTACAGTTGAGGGTAGGAGAAAAACCCAATCAAACTTGGTAGAAGAAATGCAAATTGTGTATCAAAGACTGGTCTGGTGTAGGAAATAGAATTTGCAATCAATAAGAATGGCCACATTGTGTAACTATATGATTAGCTAATGAGATATTGAAGCAGTCTGATGCTAGAAACTGTTGAAGCATTTATTTGCCAGCACAGTAACACTGTTGAAGCTTTCATTTGACCCAAGTGTCATAGCTTTGCCTGTAACAAGGCAGCCAGAATTAACAAAGGGAATGATGGGATGTAATTTACCTAACAACTAGATAGGATCTGCCTGGTGACAGTAATAGTACATGTTCGAAGGGACTGATAAGATGCATCCTTTTCCTAGTAATGAGATTAACAGACATCTGGGAAAGATTAGATATAAATAGCCTTATCAGGAAGCAGTTTACTGAGATGAATGAGAGATCAGTGAAGGTATATAGATGCAAATTTCTGAGAGTCAGGAATGTAGAAGTGACAGATGGCCTAACATGCAGTGCGCAGAATCAAACAGCCAGAATTATAATTGTCAACTTCTGCAGACGCAGATGGGCCAGTTTAACATCACACTGGAAAGCCAGGGTAACAGCTGATAGCAAGCTAGCTAATAGCAGAGTTCCTTAGGAGAGCCATGATGGACATAAGCCTGAAAGGGTTTTTAAACTGGGTGACACCATCCACGTGTCAATCTTTGGAGACAGCACCCATAGACCCCAGGTGTTGCCCTTTCAAGAGCAGGACCAGTGTCATATATGAAAAACTGGAGGCAAGATAATGAAGAAACATATTGACCACTTCTGCTGTCAGGAGCTTTCAACAGAAGTAACTACTGCACTGAACATTTCCATCATTTGCACTGTGCACACTGATAGACAGACAAGAAACTCTCCTACGGTAGACTTGAGAAGCCTACGAAGGCTTCACTTCAGAAATGAGGTGGGGGCGGTGGACTCACATTCAGAGATCATTGCTGAAGATGAGCCACTTCAGGTGACACTTTGATGTTCAGCAAGAAACATGGTCGCCTACTCAGTGCATCCTCCTGACCAGATAGAAAGGCCGCCATGGGCTAAAAGACAAAGACAACTTTGATGGTTTAGGATTGAGGGGAAACCCTCAGTTTTAGAGAGGGTGGGTTGTGATAATCCTCTGGACTTGGATGGGGAATCCTTAATTGATCTCCTTGTGGGACTCGTGGAATACAAGTTCCAATGGGAATAGGTGATTGCCTAGTCAGGTGAAATGCATCTCCTGAACCTTTGATAAAGGTGGACTCCTGACTGGGTCCAATGTTCTACTGTCCCAGATAGAACTCATGTATATGTACCACAAGGCTGTAGTTTAATTTTTGATACAAGAATAAAACATCATTCCTTTCCAGTTGGTTTCCTGAATTATCACAGTCTTATAGCTAAATTAATGCCAAAACCTTTGTAAAGGCAATTTATCTAGCTTTACTGAACCAGGCAAAGACACATCCTCCTGGTATTTTGTGGTAACTATAAGCTGGATTTGACTTATGGGTTTAAGATGTGTTTTGTTTGGGAAATGGGGAAGTCTTAAGAGTTCAGGTATCAGAGATAGATTGGAAAATGGGGTAATTTCTAGATAAAACTGCAAGCATATGTATTACTCTGGTGTTTGTGTTTTACAGAATTATAGTCCTGTTCATGTGAATGCCTTTTATTTAATGAATAGCTTTTAGTAATTGATACACTATGACCGGGCTGCTTTTTTTCAGGTGTGGTTTCACAAAACTTCTCACACCATTTTAAAAAAACCTATTACACGCTACCATGAACCAGTGTCTCATGTTGAGATGCACTTACAAGTATCAATGTAATTCATGACATTAGCGCAAAACAGTTGTTGTTTATTTTCTCCTCCTCTTCTCATTTCAAGAGGAATCATTTTTGAAACTATTTAATTTTCTTGCAAGCATTTGAAAGCTATGGATATTTTAGGCTAACAGTGTATAAATAATTAAACAAAACTACCTTTTGAAAGAGTCATCAATTTGTAATTCACAGTTCAAAATAAACTTCAAAGTGAATGTCTTATAAGATAAAAAAACTTACATCAGATCAGTGTGTTGAGAACCAAAAAGGAATGTGGCACTATTTGATTTTGATTTGGACATGTTATCAATAACTAATATGAGAATAGGAAGATCATTATAAAATAGGGAACATAACAAGGTAAATCCATTGCAAAAAGAAAATAAGTGATAGAAGAATCAATGATAAAAGTGCTGGAGTGTAAGCAAAGCAAAGTTCAGGAAGAAAGACGACAAAATAACACAGCAGTACTAACAAACAGGTTAACTGATCTGTAATAAGAAATGTTTTGAGATGCAAAAAATAAAAAATTAATGTACTGCTCTTAAATACAGACAGAGTATGAAGCATAGAGGATGTGAACAGATGTATTAAAAACAAAAATTTAAATGCTAGGAAAATGATGGAAAGAGTTACCAATATTCAAAGTACAGTGGAAAATAGAGAGATTGCAAGTATTAAAAGGGGATATGGAAAAAGACTGATAACTAGCCATCCCCTTGCTATTTTTCAGTTCTATAAAAATAGAATAGATAAATAGTGATCATTCAGGAATTGAGAAAGGCTGTTACAGCTTTTGAAAATGAAGTATGGCAGAGATTTTTGACAAATATTTATCAAAGATTTTATTCTCCACAATATTCTTGAGAATATAGAGCAATCAAAGATGGACATGGAACAATTAATTGAACTTTATAGAAAAGTGGCTATGAAAAAAACAAGATGGATGAGTCACTGAGTCCTGATGATATGCACCAAGGATGTGACAATTCAGAGAGAAGCAAAGCAAAGCCACCAGATATAGTTTTTCAAACTTACAAATCCAAATTGTCCCACAAGACTGGGGAGCAAATAATGTAATTCTCTTGTTTGTGAAGGGAGAAAAGAGTAAATTGGATAATTGGTGACAAACTAGGAAAAATGAAAGGTCCTATTTGGAGTGCACCATAGGAAATACATAATTGACAACAACACAGATTCACCAGAATGATACAAGGGCTTGAGATAAATTATGAGGACAAGTTGCAGTACTTTCTCAAGGTTGACTGTTAATCTAATTGAGATGTTTAAAGTGATTTGACAGGGCGGATAAAGAAAAAAAGTGTTTCTTTTTGTGGAAGAATCCAGAATAAGGTGGCACATTCTTTAAAATTGAAGTTAGATCATTTAGGAGTGAAATCAAGAATATAATTGCACACAACAGCCACGGGAAATTTGGAAAACCTTCCCTGAAAAAGCTGTGAATGCTGAGTCAATTGACATTTTCAAGACCAAGAATATATATAGCATTGATAGTTAAATTGAGTTGAGTTAGAAATCAGGGATGATCTGATTTAACGGTTACACAGACTCCAGGAATTCAACAGCCTAGTTGTATTCGTACATTACTGAAGGCAATCTGTTTAGTATAGTATTACTTGGGGAAAACACTGCCAATCCATAATCAGAGGTAAAGTTACAAAGCATTGAGAAATGAGAGTCTTATTCAGGAACTTTTTGCTGAATTTATTAAAGGAAGTCTTGTTCCATAAATTAGTGAATTTTCATTTGAAGCAGAGACCAGAATTCTCCAACCTTGCCCCACAGGTGGGATTCTCTGGCCCTACGAGCAGAGTATCAAGATCTCCGTTCTTGCTGGCAGCAATAATGGGCCGTGCAAGACTGGAGAACTCCAGCATGTACAGATTTGAGCGTAATTTCGATGAAGTGATGAGACTTCCCTGAAAAACTGAGATATGCCATGCAAGAGGAAATTGCTGTTTAAAAAAAACTATTCACATTTATGGAACAAAGTTGGCTTTATGGATGCTTCTCAGAATCTAAATGTGGTGCAATATACGGGTCCACATCTGTTCTTAGTTTTATCTAGCTGATTTAGACTTTGATAGAGGGAGCACAATCTTAAACTAAGAGGAGGGAGTTTTGGCTAACAATGAGGAAGTCATTTTAAAAAGCATCAGGAATGCACACAAATTACCAGAAAGGGCAGACAAATGGCAAATACAACTTTATATGAAATATATGTTAATATAAATTGGGAAAGTAAACCTAACAAAGCAATCTATCTGCAAATCCTGCAGATTACACTTTGCAGATAGATTGCTTTGTTAGGTTTTCTTTCCCAATTTATATTAACATATATTTCATATAAAGTTGTATTTGCCATTTGTTTGCCCTTTCTGGTAAAGATTACACTTTACCAGACTGCACTTTAAAAGCAATGAACTGACTATAACATATTCTGTCACATCCTGATGTTGTGAAAGGCACTAAGACAAATAATTTCCACCTTCAAAGTAAAGGCACTGAAAATTTCAAAAGAGGAGAAAGTGGGTGCTTGAAATGCATAATCTTTTGGCAATGCAAGGAAAGATAGAGTCAGGAATTGTAAAACAGAATTTGAAGTTTAGATGGGAAGATAATTGGAGCAGAAACTTGCATTTCTAGAATTGAAGTAGAATGAAACCATTGAAATAGACACTGCTGATGAGAATTTAGCAAAGGTTTTTAAAACTAAGAAGCTATTTGATGGGAGTGAGTAGGGAAGTACATTCTTTTGCCTGGGTTAATCAGTGATGAAGGATTGTCAAATTAAAATCACTAAGGGAGCAAAGGAACAGTTAGTATTTCTTTATGGTTGTTGCGGTATAAATTGCCTCAGAGCAAACAGCTAAGATGAAGATTAATGCATCCTACTGGAAAATTGGATAAATACTTGAAGTACAAAAAACAAACAAGGTAATGGTGAGAGCACTGCTGAATTAGTATTAGAATGCTCCAGTGAAAACAGAACACAGACATGAGCCACATTGCCTCTTGCTGGACTGTAAACTTGTATGGCTAAGCCACTTGTATGGCTTCCAGTGGATCAGTTCTGTCAAGAAGATAACATGGTATACTTCAACGTAATTTACTGATGTCTTTTGGAAATTAACTAAAGGTTTTGATTTACAATATAATAACTTGGATATCTTCCTGTTCCATCCACAAAAAGGACTGATATTTCGTATACCTACACTAAGTTTCATTGAATGGAAAAAGTGGATAAAATTAAACTCTATGCTTTCCCAAGATTAAAAATGACTGATACAATGTTTCACAAGCTAGAGAAATTAGGCCTATTGTCAATACATATGGATTGTCAACCTTTCAGAGAGAAATGAGGTGAAAGAAATTCTCCGAATAGGTTAAAAGAATTGGTACAAACATATTTGATAACAAATTCAAATTCCAATCAACACTTTTAAAGCACTTTCATCAAGCTATCATGGAATTCCACCCCACTGTGTGCTAACATCAGGTGACAGGTAAATTAGCAATATGGATTCAGTAAATTGGAACAGTTTTTAATCAAGTCGTATTTACATACATTAAGTTATTGGAAAAAGTAAGTGGTCAAACTGTTTCTATGTGCTGTAAAACTTTAAACTATCAGCTTTCCAAAATGCTGACAAACTCTTGGGTCTTTAAATATTCCCTCAAAGGTGTAAAATAACATCACCTTGAGTGTCATTGTGCCAAATTCAATTATCTATTTGATTAGACCTGGCCTTCAATGAGACATGTTCTTGCATTCCACAGCAGATCCAAACTCCAAAGCTCCAGAAATACTCAGAGTTATGCACAATGCCATCCTTCCCCAGTTTATTACAAAGGGTACAACTAGCAAATTTAGAGCAAGCTGTGCAATTATGAAAGATGGACAATATTGAAAGCTGAATTTTGAAAGATGGTTACTTATTGTTGTAAAAGATTTCTAGGCTACTCATTTGAATCCAAAGCCACCATGAATATTTCATTTTTAGTACCAAACTCCAACACAGTTTACAAACATTTTATATTTTTACATTAGTCAAGGAAAAATTCTGAGACAGTAATCTTTACCACAGCTTTAGTCTGCAAATCAACATTTTTTTTTCATTTAACATAACCAAAATAATTCTGGAGTACTTACACTTAGCTTTCTCTTCATCCCTTCCCCTCGTCAGGAGGACCAGCCCCACTATCAGGTTATTAAAATGAAGACCTTTTGACGTTCCACCAAATGAATGATAAATAACCTACAGAAATAAAAATAAAAATCGAAGTATGATAAATCATAGTATAGCTATTTCTTAAACTTAGATTTTCATCCAAATAGTACATGGAGAGATTTTGTAAACATTTTATCAAATTTGAACAGACAATTTAATTTTGAAATATTAATTCTTGATTTGCCTATAAAAAATCATAGCTATGATAACTACATGCAGGTTGAAGCTGTAGTCTATCCTACCTCTGCTCAGTACCTGTTAAGGGTGGCAAGGTGGCACAGTGGTTAGCACTGTTGCCTCTCAGCACCAGGGACCCAGTTTTGATTTGGTCACTTCCTGTGTTGAGTTTGCCATTCCCCCTCCATATTTGCGTGCGTTCCCCCCTGATGGTCCAGTTTCCTCCCACAGTCCAAAGTTGTGCCGGTTAGATTGACTGGCCATGCTAAAAATTGACCCTACTGCCAGTGGGATTAGCAGTTTAAATGTGTGTTGTTACGGGAATAGGCCTTGGGTGAAATTCTGGTCAGTACAGGACTTGATGAGCTAAATGGCCTTCTTCAGTACTAAGAATACTATAATTCTAAGATAGTTATTTGCCTGGGTAACGATACAGAATAACTAATATGCTGCTAATGCACAATCATGGTCAGTATCAATACAAACTAGTTAGTTCTTGTGATGGTAAAGTTTGACTACAGATACCACCAAGTATACACAAATGTCAAACAGAGTGATAAAGTTCACTCAGATAGACTGTTATTCCGTAAAGACCTCACTAAACTTGTCAAGAGTTCAATGAGATTTCAAATGGATATAGACCATGAAAACATCAAAGGCCTGAAAAAATCATTCAACTATTCCTGATAGATGAGCGAGTAGAACAAATAAAACACAGGGACGTATCTCGAACAGAAAATGATTACATTTCCATCAGTGTCAGATTAATAGTAGAATTTTCCAACAAAATTCAGTCTCAGATAAAAAGTAACAACCAATTAACACTTGATAAATTTAAACTAGCCAATGACTCTTCAGCCAAATATCATCCAGCTGTATTTATCTTCAACTGAGGTTGCGAGTGAATGATCCTTTTCAGTCCATATGAGATGTCAAGAATGCCACAGATAAGAAAACAGTTACATGCATTGGCCACAGAAAGGACAGTAAGTCATCTCAACACCAGGTTCAAGTCCAACAGTTCATTTTGTAGCACAAGCCACAAGCTTTCGGAGCAAGTGGAAGTTCTGTTCGCAAACAGAGCATATAAAGAGACACAATTTATAAAATAGTGGTTGGAATCCAAGTCTTTATAGGTAATCAAGTCTTAAAGGTAGACACAATGTGAGTGGACAGAGGATTAAGCACAGGTTAAAGAGATGTGTATTGTCTCTGGCCAGGACAGTTAGGTGAGATTTTGCAAGCCCAGTCAAGTCATGGGAATTACAGATAGTGTGACATGAACCAAAGATCCCGGTTGAGGCCTTCCTCATGTGTGCGGAACTTGGCTATCAGTCTCTGCTCAGCGACTTTGTATTGTCCTGAAGGCCGTCTTGGGGAACACATATCCGAAGATCAGAGGCCGAATGCCCTTAATGAAGCCAAACATCTTGCTAAGCTATCCCCATGTCCCACTTCTTGCCTTCAAACAACTGCACAACTCAAATAGACCATTGGTCCACAGCAAATTACCCAGCCTTCAGGAGAACAGTGGCCACAACACCATACAACCTCTGCAAGATGTGCCAGATCATCAACACAGATACCATCATCTCATATGAGAACACCATCCACCAGGTACACAGTACACACAATTGCAATTCAACCAATGTTGTCTATATGATATGCTGCAGGAAAGGATGTCCTGACACACGAAACATTGGGGAAGACCATGTAGACATTATGACAATGAATGAATGAACACCGTTTGATAATCATGAGGCAATAGTGTTCTCTTCCTGTTGGGGAACACTTCAGCGGTCACAGACATTCGGTCTCTGATTTTCAGGTAAGTATTCTCCAAGGCAGCCTTCATGACAACACAGTCGCTGAGCGGAGACTGACAGCCAAGTTCTGCACACGACGAAGGCCTCAACTGGGATCTTGGGTTCACACCTCACTATCTGTAACCATCACGACTTGCTTGATTTGCAAAATCTCACTGACTGTCCTGGCTGGAGACAATACATATCTCTTTAACTTGTGCTTAATCCTCTCTCCACTCACATTATGAGCCTTTCAGACTTGATTACTTGTAAAGACTCAATTTACAAAATAATGGTTGGAACGCAAGTTTATAAACAGAACTCCCACATACCTGATGAAGCAGCAACATTCCAAAAGGTAGTGGCTTATGCTAAGAAATAAACCTGTTGGACTTTAACCTGGTCTTGAGATTTCTTCCTGTGTTTACTCCAGTCCAATGCCGACAGCTCCACATCACAGAAAAGGACACAGGCCCCAACAACATTCTGCCTGTAATGCTGAAATCCTTTGCTCAAGAGTGAGCCATGGTATTGGAAAAACGTACATATATAACCTGCGTGCAAAAAGGATGACAAATCTGACTCAGTCGATTACTGCCCCAACAGCTTATTCTCATCATCACTAAAAATATGGGAAAAGTCATGAACAATACTCTTGTTGCACTCACTTTCAAATGCTCAGGGTGGGTCCACCTAGGCCATTTGAATCCAGATCACGTTACAGTCTTTGGTTAAAGATGGACATAACAGGCAGAATTCCTGAACTGAGACTGATAACTCCTGATGACAAGGAATTATGCCAAAGATTTGAGGGTATGGGAGAGAAAACCCATACTTGAGTCATAATGACAAAGGCTGATAATGGTTCATGGAGGCAATTCAGCTCAGCCCAGATATTGCTCACAGTTCTCAGAGCAGCATCCTGGACACAATCTTTAGCCTTGGCATCAATAACATTCCGTCCATTGCAAAATCAGATTGCTCAGTTCTGTTCCTCAGATAATACACATTCATGTTCATATGCAGCTAGATCATGTAAATATCCAAGTTGGGCTGATAAGTGATAATCACTTTAAATAAATGTTCATGGCATGTAGGTGCCTCTAGCAAAAGCAGCATTTTATTGTCCATTCCTAATCACCCAAGATGATGTTGTCAAACTTCCTTCATGAATCACTATGTCTTAGGGGCTGATAGGAAAGAAATTGCAGGAATTGACCCAGTGACAGTGAAGGAACGGTAGCATATCCAAGGTCAGGATGGAGATAATGGTATTTGCATGAGCCTTCTGGATTTTCCAAGTGACAGAAGTTGCCAGTTTAGAAGATGCTTTTGAAGGAGCTTTGGTGAGTTGATGCAGTATACTCAGATGGTACACACCACAGCCACTATGCCCCTGTTTGGAAGGAGTTAATGTTTCAGGTGGTTGGTACGATGCTAATCAACCATGTTGCTTAGTATTGGGTGGTTGTGTTTCTTAAATTGTATTAGAGCTACATAAATCCAGATGACCGGGAAGTATTCCATCATACTTTTGATATATAAATGGTGAAAATGCTTGAGTAAGGTGGTGAGTTACTCACTGCAGAATTCATCTGTTTTTGGTCTTGTTGCATTAATACGCATGAAGTTTATTAAGGACAAAGTTGTGTGGCTTGTCCAAATAAGTTTCTGGTCAATGATAATCCCCAAAATGTTAGAACAAACGGTTAAATCATTGAATGTCTTGGCATGATTTCGCTCTTGTTAAAGATTCATACCTCAATGTCAAATCACAACTATTTCAAAGAGATAGCCTAAACATTTTCAATAGCCTTACCATGACTGGATTCCTTGCCATCAACATCTAGGGGGTCAGCACAGGCCAGAATCTCAATTAGACTCACACACATAACTACTACATAAAGTCACAGACAAGGTATTCTGCAGGAAGTGAGCATCTCCTGATTTCTCAATGTCCCTCTATCACAGACAAGGAATATATCAAGATTGTGATAGAGTATTCTCCACTTGGTTTGGTGCTATTGCATTAACCTTCTGAAGCTTAATACATACAAGGACAAAGTTATCTGCTTAACTGCCACATCAACAGCTTAAACATTTCCCTTCACCACAGGTAAACTGTGGCTACAGTATGCATCATTTACAGATAAACTGCACCAAGTCACCAAGGTTTCTTCAATATTATTTCTCAATGTTTTGATCTATGCAACAAGACGAGTGGGGCAACAAGTGCCTGGGAACACCATCACTGCCAAATTCCCTCCAAGTCATCTTCACTTCCACACATTTTGGAATGAACAGTTGCAATGTTAAATCAGGATTTACACTGAGCAAGAGTACCTTCACCATGAAGACTGCAGAGAATCAATGTGGCCTACCACAGCATTTCAAAGGAAGCAGGTACTGGCAATAAATGTCAGCTACATGGGTTTGCCCATATCCTAGAAATAATTCTTAAAAATCTTAAGTTATGCTGTAAAGCAGTGCTTACTAATAAGATGTGAATGTGAATATTGGTAAAATTTCAACACAACAACAAATACCGTATAGTCAAAGCTTTCCCATTTAAACTCTAGATCCTTTTAAAAGCCTAAAACTGCAGGAACAGACAAACATTGCATGATGTACTTCCAACTACTAAACTGTTTACATGATAACTACCATAAAGTGAAGTTCAGGAAAGCACATGGAAAAATGTGTCAAGCAGCACTGGTGCCCTATTATTTCAATGAATAATAATAATTCTAAAATATTCCACAAGTAAAACTACATTTATTTTCTTAGTTCTTCCAGAATCCATTGCAAATCTGATAGATCTGCAAAACATAGGGATTAGCGCTGCTGTTTCAAATCACTAGGGATCTCAGTTCAATTCCAGCCTTGGGTGACTGCATTTGGAGTTTGCCCCATGTCCGTATGGATTTCCTCCAGGTATTCCAGTTTCCTCCTACAGTTCAATCATGTGTAGATTAGGTGAGTTGGCCATGCTAAATTGCTCCTCAGTGCCAGAAGAATTAGCAGGGTAAACATACGGGGCTATGAGTACAGGCCTGAATGGGATTGCTGTCAGTGCAGGCTCGATGGGCTGAATGCACTCCCTCTACACTGTAGTAAAGGATTACAAAAAGTGCAAACTTGAGAATACTGTAAGTTATGAGAATGCAAAATATAGCAAATGCACCTGTATTCTCTTGCTATGTTCTCTGCTGCAATCACTTGATGAACTTCCATATGGAAAGCATGCCCCTCTCACTAAAAACATAACACACATCATGTTCATAGTTAGTCAGTCATTCTAAATTAATGTTTTCCTACCTTTCATCTGCTAACTTAAGTGCTTCTTTCACAATGCCAAAGCAAGCAGCATACTCCCACTCTCACATTTATAGCTCTCCTGAATAAATGTTTAAAAATTGTCCTATATTCTGTTCTTAAATTTATAGTCCATTTTTTAAAGTCTGTAATCTCTCACTAGAAATCAGCTCAATCAAAATGACAACAACATGTCCCAAGGCATACCTCTACTGCTGCTGAATTGACTGTCAATATATTGCGAGTTGACTAAGCATTTCCTTCTATCTTTTAGAAAAGCAACATACTTCTAAATGGCCCTCAGACCAGGAATCAAACAAAACGTCCTGTCACTTCTTGTCACAGTACATCAGTGCATTAACATGTTGCACCACAAGCTAACAACAGTGTTGTTCTGTGACTTCAGTGTAAGCCCTCATGCTACAGCATCTATTCCCCTGGTTCATTGAAAAAAAACGAGAACATTTAACCACTTCACTGTATCAACTTAGCTCCATTAGGTTTAGCACTACAATGTTTCTAACATTCTCAATCTTCCTGTTATTGAAATAGTGAAATCTTCACTCAAGTAGATTAAAATCCATCAAGCTCCAATGTTTCTGTTCTTCTGCTATCTCCAATATGTCATATTCTTTCCCAAATTATAAATGCCGTTATGTACCTTTATCTGCCCCACATCCTAATAATGCCACCCTCCAGCCTACATCAATAGCCAACCAACTTCTTCTGCTGCCACTAACCACAGAGCATTTTACATCTTGATTTTCTTCTAGCTCTCGCATTCATTTTTCATGACTCTCCTTCATCAGCTATCAACAATCTTGTCCAATCACCCATCTATTTCCCTGAGTCAATAATCATTGCTGCCATCTCTCTTCATTCCCAAGAACGATAATTCCCTCACCCACTTGCTCAATTTTGCTTATTTTATTTCCTCCTCCTCACCAGTTAGCCTTTCCATAGCCAGAGGTACCCACCCACATTCTGCTGACCTAACACCCTGTACCCAATTCCAGCAACACTGAACATGCATCTGAAGTGTTGCCAAGTCCTGTAGTCATGCTCCAAGCTTTGTCAAATCATGACATCTAGCCCAATGCTATTACGTGGATCAACCATTTATCAATACGATCCACTGCTCAATTCATGGTGATTCAAATCAGCCACTGAATAGACTCTTAAATCCTCTCCTGCTGTTTTCACACGTTACCACTATCATCCAAAAGCCCTAATTCCAACACTCCAGCCCAACATTTCTCCCAATTCTTCCTAAAGCAGAGCACCATTTTCTCAACCCTATCATATCCTGGTACTCCTTGGCTGCTGACAAATGTCAGGATTGCCCCTTTCAAAAACAAACAACTATTTACAAAATGCCTTTAACATAATAAAATATTTCAAGTTATTTCACACAGACACTATTTAAAAAAAAAAGCCACATAAGAAGCTACCTGCAGATGACAAAAAGCTTGATCAAAAAGGGTAGCCAGGTCCGTAGGTAATAAACTGCAAGTCAAGATTATCTCCCATTCAGCATATACCCTGGGACTTCCCTGTGCCTGGTCAGTTCATGTACCTCCCCATCACAACTTGCCTCATCACATGTGCCTGGATGAGAGAAATTGGAAATATCAATACTAAAATATCTCAAGTTCTTTCCAGTCACTTGTTGCAAACTCTCATTACAGCACCAACTTCTCACCACCATGTCTTGCCACTTCCACTCTCAACTCACTTAAGACTCCCAAACTTTCTCTCCATAACACAACTCTCCATAACACAACATACCTCAAAACATTTTTCCATACATTTAGATTAATTTTTAATTTTCTTTTTCTCACATGCAGTTCATTCCACAACTAATTCTGCATGCTCTGTTTTCATGTTTCTGTCCTCCAATTCAACTTTCCCAATAAATCAATTACCACCAATCTTTCTGCACTTGCATTATTCTCTGCTCCCACATCCTCAACACTTAATATAATTAAACACCAATTAATCATCTGGGCTAGAGCAGGGAGATGAGGGCGCCCGACAGCAAGAGGGCCTGAGTGCAAAGGGGCGCGTGCATGTATAAAAGTGGTTGAATAAGGGGATAATGTCTTCTGATTAATCATCACAATCGAAGTTGTTGACAGCTAATCAAAGGAAGTTCCTTAACCACTGTCAAATAGAAAACACGGTTAAACAAAAAAAACCATCATTCAAAAAATTTTACTCATCAGCAAGCATGGACAAAGTGACATCCCATCTTTGTCAAACTTGTTTTTAAACAAAAGTGCAGTTTGTCCTGGCAGTATCTTGCATTTTCCCCTCTGTCAAATTAATTGATGTAGTTCTCTAAATTAGGTTCTTCTCTAAAAGCCGATTTATGCTGTTAAAAATATCTTCAAAGTGTGGTCAACAATCACTGCGTTAAATATTAAAACTACTTGCAATAAAAGTGGTTGGAACTTCAATAATTTACTGAATTTGTCACAATCTAAGTTGGATAAGTGCATGTTTTTTAAATCTTCTAAAATTTGGGAATCAATCAGCATGACTAAGCACAGCATGATTGAGGTCCTTCAATATCGGCTGGCTATTTTATTTCATTATTTGCCTTACCCAAACTATTGCATCACTAAATCACATCTTTATTTCCCACAGTGCTATAGCACCTTCTCCTCATTTGATCAGCTCAGCTCAGCTCATTTCATCCTTAACAGCTCTCCTTTGTTCTCTCAGTTTCTGTACTGAATGACAATTCACTGTTTTCAATTTCCACCTCAGGTCCTCATTCTTTCTACTTGGAATTCAATTTGGCACAGTGATTAGCACTGCCGCTTCACAGTGCCAAGGATCTGGGTTAGATTCCCAGCTTGGGTCACTGTGCGGAATTTGCAACTGTTCTCTCTGTGGACAGCTATTAGCACTCTTTCTCGTCGTTTCTGTGGCTATGGCTCATCTTTCATTCCCCGCAGTATAAATATCTCCTACTTTCAATGCTTTTCAACTTTGACATGTTTTGACACATTTCTCGACTTGAAACGTCAGCTCTTTTCTCTCCTTACAGATACTGCCAGACCTGCTGAGACTTTCCAGCATTTTCTCTTTTGGTTTCAGATTCCAGCATCAGCAGTAATTTGCTTTTATTGTGAATTAACATTAAATGTTTAACAGATGCAGTTCATTAATTAGAAAAATAAATCAAAGCATGATATAAAAGAAAGAACCAAATGCATTAAAGAGGAAAATTAAAGACAACTTCCATAGTGTCAATGGAGAAGCTGGTAAACTGAGGTGTTACAATGCTATGACTGGTTGGAATCTACAATTCTGTTCATGTGACAAGTTTAAACAGGCAATTCCACTGCACACCTGGGCATAGGAATTTATAATGGAAGAATGACAATAGTGAGAAAAATCTGACAACAAAAGTAAGATTTAGTAGGTGGAAAAAGTAGAGACCGATGCCAGATTAATAATATTATGAACAGATAGTGCAAATGTACATCTTCAATTGTCAATCTTCAATGACATTGCCCCAGAACGTCTGGTGGAATTTTGACTGCCTGAACCTGAGATACAAATTACCGCATTGTCTTTGAGAATCCAATTGGAGAGCTGCCATACATTCACTTCTGAAGTTTGCAGAATAGAAATAATGCCCTCTCATACACGTTTTAATAAATATGCAACCAATTCCAAAAGGAAAAAATTCTCCTATTTATTTTCCTTTTGCCAACTGCAGAGTAATAGAAGGTTGTCAAAAATATAAAACTGTAGCTGCCCCCAAGACAATTCCCATCAAAAGTTACATTTTGTATGAGTTATAGGTACAATGAAAACACAGTTGAATAAATATAAAATTTTCCTCGTTGTGTCTTACTTTCAGCCCCAAAAGCAGTTTTCTGTTTAGTCAACTTGATTAGCACAAAGATCTAAGCTGTGTCTGCTCTCATCAAAAAATCCATTTGAAACTACTGCCATAAGAAATGAGGTAAAATAGAAATAATTTCAAGTTTGAAGATATGCTATCACATGGTTAAGCAAATCTGGACCCACACTTGCCAATGAATGGTAGTCATCAAGATGCAATGAAGATCGGAGAAGGGAGGGAAAATTGTTTCGTCCATATTTTTAAACATTTTTTGACTTTCGAAGTGATAAATCGACCATTTACTGAGCTGTATCACCTGAATTTCTGAATCATAGCTTTATTAAACGTAAAGGTCCCTTGATTCTTTAAAATTGGCATTCCCTTATGACATGAATTTCTGACTTCTTAAGTACGTAAACATTTATTCAGCAGAATATGCCATTAAATTCCAGTTATTAAATCATGAGGCAGACGTCAGCAACAACTAATGACTGCCAAGACAAAGATATTTTTTAAACAGAAGAAACTGCTAAAATGCTAGAAAATCTCAATGGGTCTGACGGTACCTATGGAAAGAAGACAGAACTGATTGAGTCTGGATGATTCTTCATCACTGATCCTACAACTGCCAATTCTCAGAATCCAAACATGGCATCAATCAGAGTCACTCTGCTCCTGGTCTCATTACAGCCTTAGTCAAATGAGTTGAACTCCAGAGGTGAGGCAAGAGTGACTTCCCTAGACATCAAGGCAGCATTTGCCCAAGTGTTATATCGAAAAGCATTAGCAAAACATGTCAATAAGAACTCTCCACTGGTTGGAGTTATACCAATCCAAAGGAAGATGGTTATAGTTAATGAAAGTCAATCATCTCAGGCCCAACACATCACTGCTGGAATTCCTTAGGGTGGCGTCCTAAGTTCAAACATCTCCAGCTGCTTCAGTAATTACTTTTCCTTCAACATGTAGCCAGATTTGCAGATGATTCCTATCAAATGTTTGTTGATGACTGCACAGTAATCATGTCCACATGCAAGAGCTGAACAATATCCAGGCTTGGGCTGATTTGAGTTATTATTGTCATATGTATTAACATAGTGAAAGTTATTGTTTCTTGCTTACTATACAGACAAAACATATTCATAGAGCAGGAAACTAGGGAGTGAGAATACAGTGTTAAAGTCATAGCTCGAGTGTAAAGATCAACTTAAAGCAAGTTAAATCCATCCAAAAATCTGACAACACCAAGGAAGAAGCTGTTCTTGAATCAGTTGGCATGTGGCCTCAGACTTTTATATCTTTTTCTCCAAAGGGAGAAGTTGGAACAGAATGCCTGGGGTGTGTAGGGTCCTTAATTATGCTGGCTGCTTTGCTGAGGCAGCAGCAAGTGTAGGCAGAATCAATGGATGGGAGGCTGATAAGTGGTCATTAATATTCATGCAACGCAAATGCCAATGATAATCTCAAACAAGAGAGGGGAAAACCTTTACTCCCTGATGTTCAAAGGTATTACCATTGCAAGCAGGGACAAGGAGGGGGGTGTATGCCATACACTAACTTAAACATTCACTCCTTCCATCATCTGCATACCATCTACAAGAAACATTGCAGCAACTTGCCAAGGCTCCTTCAACAGCTCCGTCAAACCTGCAACCTTTACAACCTTGAAAAACAAGGCTAATAGGCAAGCAGCAGGTTTACCAGCTGCAAAATACCCTTCAAGCTGATTCTGATCTGGAACTATGCCTCTATTCTGTCATCAAAAACGTGGAACTCCCTTCTTAACATCAGTGTTGATGCAATAGTTCAAGTAGGTTGGCAGAAGGAAAATAAATAGGAGAATTTTTTCCTTTGGAATTGGTTGCATATTTATTAAAACATGTATTTGAGGGCATTATTTCTATTCTGCAAACTTCAGAAGTGAATGTATGACAGCTCTCCAGTTGGATTCTTAAAGACAATGCGGTAATTTGCATCTCAGATTCAGGCAGTCAAAATTCCACCAGATGTTCTGGGGCAATGTTATTGAAGATTGACAACTGAAGATGTACATTTGCGCACTCTGTTCATATTATTATTAATCTGGCAGTCTCTTGAAATGTTGGCCTTGCCAGAATATTTGCATAAAACAATTTTTTTTTAAATCTAGACAGTCTTTACGAACAGAATATCATAGATTGCAATGGTTGCCAGAACGTCTGAAGAACAAAAGCTTTGAATACAATCTGTGTAAAAATATTTGACAAATATAGCTTAGGTTAACTAAAATTAAGTGTCATTACATAAATTTCAGCAAAATGCACCATACAACAACGCACTGTCATATGGACACATGATAGCACACTCCCTCCCACCAAGACCTCTTTCAAGTCTAAGTTCAGAAAGCCCCAGCTGAAAATGCGTCAAAGTTTTCCTATATTTGCAAGTACCATGCGCATGAAACTGATCTCTTGAATTTATGTTTGTTTACATTTATTGAAGGAGTCATTGTGTACAAGAACAGTGTATCTCAAGTCAAAATAAATTATTGCAATTAACATTTTGTAGCTTCGAAATGGTACCCTATTTAATAATGACAGTTATAAACTGATTAAATATTTGGCAATTCATGATGGAAAACTACATTTAAGGGACAATCAGGGAATTTCTTGAAGGCAAAATGAGAAGAAACACCACCAGAACAAAGTCACATTTTAAAAAAATTACCCAAAGACAAGAAAATATTATATCCTACAATGGTTGAAATGGCATATAATTTTGCAAAAATTGTCTACTTGTCGAAAATTGGATAAATGCAACTAAACAAAGCCTATTACACTTAAAAGGGCTGGAGACATATGGACTTCAGAGGTTAACAAAGGTAACCTAGAAAGGTAAAATTTATCTGTATGCTTGCTGGAGGAAGGAGCTTTCTATAGCAGGGGAAGAGGCTGATTACTCAAAAGGTGTTATTGTTATCAAGCTCCAGGCAGATTAGGCTCAGAAAACCCTGGGAGCTGTTCTGTGAACCAAAGATCCAGAAGCCTGGGGAACCAACGTGAGGGCAGAATGTCACTGGTTCCATGCTGGAAGGGGCTAGCTTCTCTGGGAGCCATTTTATAGTTCAGTGTAGCCAGAAAAATGGAGTTCAGAGAAACAAAGGGGCATGGTCAGGTTAGCAACCTGCAAAAGAGCTGGAATTGTGCCAGTAAATACAGGCAGGAGTACAGCTTTGTGAATCTGCTGAAACTCACTGAACTGTTGGGAGGGGAACAAGTCAGAGCGGCTTTTGAGGCTAGATCTTTGAATATAGACAGTTGTTATCCCTTGTGACAGAGTTTTAACAAGATGTTGAGACTCTGTGGCTGCTTGTATCTGATTGTGTTGCTGAGAAATCCATGGGATCCATTTTGGTCACATCTGCCATTAACTGTGCTGTGTTCGACCACAGCTTGCCTGTTAATTCTTGTTTACAGAGAGTAGTCTCAACACCAGCTTAAAATCCAACAGGTTTATTTGTAGCAAACACCACAAGCTTTCGGAACAGGCTCCAATTCTTATTTGCCTCATATTAATTCCAAATGTTGCAGAATAAGACAAATATTCTAAACTGTTTTACTTTTCTGATTGTTTCGCAAAGTTTTTGTATGTTTTAAGGCTATCAAGTTATGAGGCTTTATTCTTTTAGGGAGTAACTGCAATTTTAGCTTTACTTACTTCAAACAAAAAGTTGCTGGTCTCCCATCAGATCGCAACAATTATTATGAAAATAAAATCCATCCACCAATTCACTTCATTAACATAAAATGTATGAACTATTCTGCTAGACCAGTGTTCTCTTCCTTGTAGTGTCTTGATTAGCTCTTTCATACATTGTATCCTGATTAAAAATAACACTCCTTAATTCAGAGACATCATAATTTGTCAATACAAAGGAGCTAGATACTTTTACTAAATAACTGAATAGAGCAATGAATTGTCCATTGTTTAGGGTCTGAGCAAAACAAATGCCCGTCCCACATTTCAAATTTCTCACATCTAAATCATTAAGTAGAAACAGAAAGTGTTGGAAATACTCAACAAGTCAGGGGGCATCCATGAAAAAAAGATAGTATTCAGTATTTCAGGCCGATGGTTTTTCCTCAAAACCTTAAGTCTAGTTGACTTTCCTCAGGTGAAACGTTTGAATTGTTGATGGCTATTACTTTTCCCCAGATGCTGCGTGACCTGATGTGTATTTCCATCCTTTTCTATTGTTCTTTCCAGCATTTGTGTTTTTGTTCTCTTTCATGCAAGCTCCAGCTCGAAACACATTCAAGTCCATTCATGTGTAACTTTGTAGAAAATAGCCCAGAAGAAATCCTGAACTATGATAGAGCTGCACAATGAAAAATAGTATTGTTTAATTATGCCTGACATAACTGTTATTTGAAAAACAAGGATTTTGTAACATTGATCAGAATATTATTGCAAGTCCAAAAATTTAGACTATTTTTTAAATAAAGACAGTAGTGGTAGAAATTTCAGTTAGATTTTACTGGATACTAAAAATAGTCTTTTGTTACAATCAGTTTAGGGATCAGGAATTTTTTTGTTTAAAATAGATGAAATTTGAAATCTCAGTTTTCCCATTGCAAGAATAAAACCACAGATTTCATGGTCATAGACAAAAAGTAAACTGTGACATGCCAAGTCAGAAAAATGTAATGATACACAATATCTATTTTATTCTGTAACATTCAGAATAACATGAGGCAATACTAACAGGCAATTTGTGTTTGCACAATCACACTGTACATTAAATCACAGATGTGACCAAGAAAGATCCAATGGATCACTCAGCAACCAACACAAACATTAGTGACCATTGAGTCACAAAATTTTAATTTCTCTCTCACGATTCCAATTCTTCACTTTTGAAGGTCTAGCCTCAGAATTCCCTCTACTTTTCATTGCTCCAATTTTCACTGCTGCATTGACTGTTCACCTTGCGATGTTCAATCTCTCCTGAGACTGTATTCCACAGGATTCACAAAACTGCACTGATTACTAGTACACTTTTAACTTTTTTTTGCAAACTATTAGTTTAAATAAGTTGGCACTGCTTCTCGGTTTTTCTAAATTCCTATTGTCTTGTTGAACTAGAAATACTTCCCAGGGCTTCTTTTTGGTGCCGCCTCCTGCAAGGAACCTCAGCTTTTGCTTTCTTCCCAGCACCTCAAGGCTTCTGCTGAGCCTGCTCATAACTCTGAGCTTCCTTGTGAGAAGCAGACCAAACTGCAATCAACTGTCTCTCAGAAAACGCACAGATAAATTGAAACTTAAGCTCCATCCATCCCCAAGACGCAGCCTTTAAAGGCTCAGCAAATGTTTTAAAACTGATTTAACCCTAACTCCCAAAACATCTCTCTAGACTGTATTCCTCTGCAAGCAGGACAAACATCACATCTTCAGTTTTCCAACTGCTGCTTTATGGCTCCATCTCTTCTATTCTGACAATGAAATAATCATGGATAACCTTCTAAACTGCTGTTTTAAATGAGCTGTTCTGGCAATCTCTAAAATGTAGCATTGTTAGTTATGTTACCTTCCCAACAATAATCTTCCCAAATGTGAACATTACCTCTAAAACATTCACTTATATTATATATTTATCACAATATCAAAACCAAAATCTCAAAGTGCCTGAGAACAAGTTTGTCATAAACAAATCATATTTAAGATTCAAGAATTCACTTGTACAGAAAGATCAAGTCAAAATCAAATGCAAATAACCAGGACCATTCTCTATATAATCCAAGTGCTCAGAGGACAGACATGGCTTCTCCATTCATCAGCTTTACTAAAATTGTGGGGGCTGGGCAATCTCAGATTTTCAATATGGTCTTACAAATGTGTCACTGTAAAACTACAATCATAGTTGAGTAAACATGGGGTATTGGTACATGCATTTTGTGTCCTTATGTTGCATAGCATAGAACTATTCCAAATAAGCAACCATTTGTTGAATACAGAAACAATTTTAATCCCGTCAGTCAGACAAGGTAATCACTGGAACACACAACAAATAGACCGAAGAAGTTCAAAGGAATCCTGAACTTGGATGAATTTTTGTTCATGGAAAATCAATTAACGTTACAATATTAAAATACTATTTTAGAAACAAATATTACATAACAAGTAATAAGGAAGTGTACTAAAAATTAAAATTTTATTTGCTACTCTCTCGTGCTATTATTTTTCAGAGACAAATTCCTCCATGCTTATTTTCACTTTCCATTTACATTATTTAAAAATAAAGAAAAGTTCAGGAAAGTACCTCTCAATTACGTTCTAAAATCACCGTACAAAATTAACTGACTAGAGATTTTAGTATCAGATTAGCCATTTAGTCAGTCTAAAATCTGAGATGTTGCCCCAGTATTTAATTGGCAGCATGGCCAGTATATGTACTGGAAAAATGGAATTGCCACTTAAACCAATCTACTCTCTTGAAACTATTTCCACTGCAGCCCAAATTCATTTCCTTAATCCTTTGGTGAAAGATAGTTTTAAATAGCTCCTACCCGTCAGGTACTATCCCTGTCCTTTAGGTCTGCCATCATAAACATTTCCTGAAAACTCTGCTCAATTCATCTATCTTCCAAACTATAACTTCATCTTTTCTTTCGCCACAGTCCAAAAGTGTCAAAACATTCTCACAATCCTTCAATCAGGTTTGTTCTGATCCGGTTAGAGACCAGTAACTTCTCGTTCAATGTTCAAAATCCAAAGTACTCACTAAGAACAAATCCACAAGATTTCATGGCTTCTAAAAAAACTTGAGTCAGTAAAGCAACTTAATATCTATTTTATATTCCAACAATAATTAACACAACGTACATGCAAATTAACAGGTAAACTGGATGAAAACACTATACTGCAACGCAAATGGCAGATGTGATCAAAACAGATCACATGGATTTCTCAGCAACCTACCCAGATGTCAGTGCGCATAATGAGACAATCTTCTTTTGCCTTTCAAGTTTCCCAGAGATTCTCCAGAGCCCTCACTGCTCAGAGCTGACCAATAGCATTTTTGCTGCTCAAAGCCTCTTCAACTTCCCAGTGAACTTTCTCTCTAGGTTTTTTCTCTGTGGGATGTCTCACTCATTCCTCTCTGCCTGACCCAGGACTCCACTTGTTATGGTGCCTAAAAGAAAGAGTCCTGTGATTATTGTGTTTGCACCATGCAGATGCAGTTCCAGTTCCAATATCTTGGATGACTAAACACTAATTGAGAAAACAAAATTAGAATGGAGCATGTGCTGCTCGTCACTCTATGTTCCACACATGCAGCAGAACTCTTGGGCCTGCTGGGAAATGTCCTTGGCCTCTGGCTGGAATAAAGCAAGTTCACAGTACACTGGTTTTCATTCATGCCAACATTTGATGCTCAACCCCAACTGCCCTCATGAAGATGGTGAGCAGCTTTCTCAAACCACTGCATTCCATCGACAGATGCACTCTCAGTGCTGAGGAAGGGAGTTCCAGGATTTTGACTGAGCAAACAGCGAAGGAACTGGGATATAGTTCCAAGACAGGATGGTGTGGGGCTTAGAGTGGAATTTGCATCCGCTGGCTTTGTCCCTTTTGATGATAGAATTCACATGTTAGGAAGGAGCCAAAGGAACATCTGAGAGTTGTTCATTGCATTCTATATCTGGTACACAGATGACGGAAGTGAATATTAAAATGACAGATTGGATGCCAATCAAGCAGAATGCTTTGCCCTGGATGATGCTGAGCTTGTGTGTTGAAGAAATAAACCTACAGACAAGTAATCCATCTTAACAGGAAGACTTCATATTCTATGGTTAGTTTACTCCATATCCACCTTATACTCCAACGGGCATGGGTCAAATTTGTTCAATCTATCTTTGTAAGGTAAGTCCTTCATCTCAGGGGTAAGTTGAATGATTGAATCTTCTCTGAAGCACTTCTAATACAATTGTGTTCTTTTCAAATGAGACAAAAACTAGAAGCCTAGATGTAATCTCACTAATGCCCTATACAGCTGCAGTTAAACCTCTATACTTGTACATTTCATTCCCCTTGCATTAAACACCAACATTCTATTTGCCTTCCAAATCACTTCTGTATCTGCATACTAACTTTTTGTGATTCTATGTTGAGCCTGTGTATAGTTTAGTTTGCTTAATTAATGCAAAAACTTCATTTTAAGACATGTCTGCTTAGGCAATTTAATTTAAATGCTACATTTAAAAATTAACTAACTCAACATTAAGTTGACTACGTTTTAAAACTCAGACAATCTAGGTTAACTAGTAATTTATAATCTTTTTATAATCCAAAGCTTTTCATAAACAACATCTGCCTGAGAAGTTTCACCAAGTTCGAGACAGCATGTGCCAAACAATTTCAAAGACAACAAATCACATATATTGTAGTTTCAACTCTACGTTTTCAGTTTAATTTAGTCTGTTAAGTTCTGTTTTGATGAGTACAGGACTGTCAATCTCTTTGTTTGCTTTTGCATTTATTTATTTTTAAATTCTGTTCAATAAAAAGAAATTCATTGTACCACTGCCATCTTCATCTATTCAAAGGAATGAATGGACCGTATATAAGGTCATGGTTGATCTAGTTGTTGGCTCAATTCCACATTCCATCTATCCCCAATAACTTAGTCAGTCAAGACTTTAATTACCTCTGCCGGAAAAAAAATTACCAATCCTCGCTCCACTACACACCAGAAAATTTAACTCTAGAACATACAAAAGATTCCTCGGAGGAGAAAAAAAATTTCTTCTCATCTCCATCTTAAAATGGGAGACTTCTTATCTTTGAACTATGCCCCCTATTTCTCATCTCTCCCACAAATGTTTTGCAGCATGCATTCTTTTAAGTCCCCTCAGGATGTTTCAAAAGATCCTCTCCTAATCGTCTAAACTCCAATGGATATATGGCCAGCCTTTCCTCCTGAGATTTCTTAAAAGAAACCAAAACTGTTCACAGTACTCTAGGTGTAGTCTCGCGCTATACAATAATATAAACAACCCAATTTTATATTCTATTTTCCTTGCATTAAACATTCCATTTGCCTTCCAAATCAATTGGTGTGCTTGCAAAACTAGCTACTTCTTGTTACAGTACTTCTTGTATTTCAATTCTGCAATCTCTCTCCTTTTAAATAATATGCTGTCTTTCTAACTTTTCCTGTCAAAGTGGACAAGTTTAAATTTCCAACATCAGCCAAATTTTTGCTCACCCATTTAATCCATGTCCTTTTTCAGACTCATATCCTTTGCTCGGCTTTCCAACTCAGCTTTGTATCATCAGCAAATTTAGTAACCATGTATATTTGGTCCCTTCATTCAAGTCATTGATATGCATTGTAAATAGCTGAGGCCCCAGCACTGATTCACGTGACACTCCGCTTGCAGTATGATAGAGAGAAAAAAAATGGAATTATCCACAGGAATACTGGACTTTATAAAGACCGAATGGACAACAGAATTCGTGTGTTTCCAGGCAAGGTATTTAAAAAGCTTCCAAAGACTGATTACTGCCTCTGGTAAAGACAAAGGAACATAATGATCATGTCATCTCAAAGTCCATAGGAGTAACTGCCTATAAAGCCTGCAGTTTTCCGGTTTCCCTTGGAATGCACAAAGGGGGTTTAGAGAGCTGCCTGTCTATGCTTGTATGCCGTGAGGAAAAACAGTTGAAAGTTTTCCACACTGAAGCCTTGACACAGTATTGGTGCAGAAACAAAATAACCATTTTTTTGCAGAAAGATCTGAAACACCCTCTCTCTGTGGAAATCAATCAACTAGTGAAAAGCAATCTCAGCTGGAAAGAAACTGAAATATTTCTATCAAATGACAGAACTAAAGAATCAATCATTCATCAGCAGATGTCATTGAATATATGATGCACACTGGCTTTCAGGGGTGGTATGCAGTTCAGACATGCAATAGGGAACCCTCCTGACTTCCATACAATGGGTGCCAAATGTAGGTAGCACTGCAAAGTTTGTGCTGTTAGTGGGACTTGGGATGGGATGTCTGGAGTAAACCACAGGGCCTTTCTAACCAACAGATGGCAGGCTGGAGGGTATGACATTAATGGGATTTGAACAATGATGCTCTAGGGAAGACCAACATGGAACATCCATTCAGCGTTTCTAGCTGAAGATTGTCGCAAATGCTTCGGCCTTATTATTTGCATCAAATTTCCATGTTCCTCAGTAGTTGGGGACTGTTAACCATTGCTTCAATAGTAATGCTTGGGCAAGTGTCATCTCAATTGAGACGCAACCTCATGGGGGTCTTTCAGCAGGTAGGTGGCATGCTCACCATCCAAGTCTCACTTCAGTCGTGGCCCCTGACCCAATATTGGTTCACAAGCCCCTGTACCCATAGGGGTCCCCCATGTCTCCCCTCACTATGGCAGCAGCTGATCCGCTGCTCTCTTGTACCTCGGCAATTGTGGTAGGCAGTACTCACCTCTGAGCCAGATCCCTTGCCCTTACGATTGAGTTTAAAACCCTCTCTGCTGTCCAAGTCACCCCAACATGGGACAGGTAAAGACCAATGATACAAGTACCATTTTCCTCAGTACAGTGCCAGTGGTTCACAAACTAAAACCCATTTCTCCCACACCAATCTATGAGCCACATATTCAACTCTTTAATCTGATTTACTCTATGCCAATTTGCTCATGACTTAGGTAGTTATTCAGATGTTACAACCTTTAATGTTCTACTTTTTGAATTAAACCCTGTTCATACCACTCAGTTGAATCTCTTTTCTATGATTACACAACTTCTATCTAGTTGTGTAACCACTCTCCGTTTAAATACTGTTTTTCTGTTCTTTCTTCTAAGATGGACAAGTTCACATTTCCCACATTATGCTTCATCTGCCAAATTTGTGCCCAATTAAACTACTTACATCTCTTGACTCTTCACCTACCCTTGACAAATTACTTTGACCTATCGTGGTACCATTGACCAATATCTTCCAAAAACTCAAAGTGCCACTTGCCCAAGCATTTCTATTGTAGCAATGGTGGACAATTAAACAACTAATGGGAAGCCCAGAACATCAATGCAAATAATAAGGTCGAAGCACTTGCAACAATCTTCAGGCTGAAGTGCAGAATGGAGTTCCAGGTCAGCCTCCCTAGAGGTTCTCAGCATCATAGTTGTCAATCTTTAGCCAATTTGATTCGCTCCACGTGATATCAAGAAACGGTTGAAGGCATTGAATACTGCAAAGGTTATGGGCCGCAAAACATTTTGGCAACACAACGGAGGACTTGAAATCAGCCACATCACCAATACAGCTACAATAGTGGCATCTACTCAGCAACGTGCAAACAAAACAGGACAAATCCAACTCAGCTAATTACTGCCCCATCTGTTACTCTCAATCGAAATAAGTGTAAACCAATGGAAAGGGTCAACAGTGCTTTCAAGAAGCATTTGCTTAGGAATAACTTGCTCAGTGATACTCAGTTAGGGTTCTGCCAGGATAACCCAACTTCTGACTCATTATAGCTTTGAAATGAACAAAAGAGAGTTAACCGCCAAAGGTGAGGTGAGTGTGATTGTCCGTGACAGCAAGCCAGCATTCAACCAAGTATGGTATCACAGAATCCCAACGAAACCTATTTCTGTTCCAGCTGCTTAATATCAAGCTCAACTGTGCACAACCTGTGCTTTTCATGTATAGAAATGGTAGAATGGAAGATCTGCAGAACAACTCCATGAGACACAATGGCAGCAACTGATACGGTATGTAATATAAGCAGTAAAAGCTAAAGCTAAAACTGATGCCAATATCCTCCATCTAAAAAATAATGCTTAATTCTGAAGGGTTTTGTGGCTAATTGCTTGGTTGAATAATTTACTAGATATCCTGAAAACAGCAACAATATTGGAAATGTTATTGAATTCTCCTTTTGAAACCATTCAACCTCATCAAGGCAGTTGAAAATCCCTAAGGCTTAACTTGGCATTTAACAACTGGAAATGTGTTTTATTTTTATTTGTTGTAGGGCATTTATATCAATTGCTAACAAAAACTCTTTAATACATTTTGATAATTTGCACAGTTAAAGGCTTATGAGAATGGAATTCAATAAGTGTGTGATGATCGTAAGTACTTTATCTAAAGTTTTAACACATGAGGAGATAGAATAGGAAGAAAGAAAACAGGCCAGAGAAATACTGACTTTTTTTTGCAACCTCTGTTTGGGAAGGTGATAAGTTATGCACACCTCTAAAAACCGCAGCAATCTAATCTGCTCTATTTAAGTACCATATTGAGTTTATAGTTTTTTTTAAAATCCACAGACAACAGCAAACAGATGGATATTTAAGACGACAATAAAAAAGTAATTGACCAATTCTTGCAGCGTTTCTTCTTGAAAAATGAACAACTGCATCACAAAGACATCTACAAAATTAAATCTAAACAACACATTCATCTAGAACATGGTAACTCTACACTGCAGAAGGCGGCAATTTGGCCCATCAAATCTGCACCGACAACAATCCCACCCCAGGCTCTATCCCCATACATTTACCCTGCTAATCCCTCTAACTTACATATCCTAAGGAATAACTTAGCATGACCAATCAATCTAACCCTCACATCTTTGGACTGTGGGAGGAAACTGAAGTACCCGGAGGAAACCCATACAGATACAGGGAGAATGTGCAGACTCCGCACAGACTGACAGTTATTCAAGTTGGGAATTGAGCCCAGGTCCCTGGTGCTGCGAGACAGTAGTGCTCACCATCATATCAGCTGTCTCCTGAATCTTAGAGAATTCTCCAAAGTTTTACTGACCCCCAAGCTGAGGGGCAAAGCATTTTAGTTTAAAGTTACTGATTCATATTTTAAGACAAAGTTGAAATAAGTTCTGTAGTAAGTGATTAGTGATGGAACAGGCTATTACTGGGAAGGTTGACAGTCTAAATCAGTACCAATTTTAAACCAGGATAAGGATAATCAGTTAAAACAAATGTGATTGAACACACATTCCAAAATTTTCTAAAGAGTTACACACATTTCCACCAGTTTTTTCTTGCTGTATCACAAAGGTTTTAAATCTGCCTTTCATAGGGCATACAAAATCCTTGCATAGAGCATTAAGCATCCACAAATATCAAACCGGTTTAACTATAGGCAGCAGCCACCTTTCTTGAGATTACAATAGAAGTCAATGTTATCAACTCAAAACACTGAACTGAATACATAATACAATTGATCGCTGTTAAGTATTATTTAAAAATATGTGACAAGACATTAAATGTCAGTTTTGTCAAATGTCAAACTCAATTTTTAACCTTTAACTGAGCTAATTATCAATCATAATAATCATATGCTAATTTTCAGTGAACAAATAATAACTAGAAGACACACTAGAAGTGGAACAATTAAATCTCCAATTCATGCAAAAACATTTACCGTAATTTTACCAAAACTACAGCAAACATGATAAACATCTGTTACGATTCAGGACAGAACTCCAAAGGATCCTGCCTGGATCATACGTTTTACATCGTGAATTTGGCTAGGATAAGCCTGAGGTGTTTCACTTCAGGTGTGATTGAAGGGACCTATGAGGGAGCTTTTATCAAACAAAGTTTATTGAAAAACATAGTTAACACATATAGTATGAAAATTAGCAAGAACTTTTATCAATTACAAACAATGATAATGTATAACACTTAAAGATATCTACAATGTTCCAATCAACCCGATCACATAAGCAAAAAAAACGCTTTTCACAGGTTTAACAGCACAGACTAATGCTCATATGATACTGGCAATTGAGTCCCTTGGTAAGAGAATTGAAAACTCAGGCTTGATATACTCAAGAATTTCCGAGATCATCAAGGACTTTAGGCAAACTACTAACAGACCTTTTTTCCTTCAGGAAGGCAAAACCTTGCTTTAAGATCACCAGCAGAATTTCAAAATAAAACAGGGAGAGATACACTTCTATTCAGCTTGTTATTCCTGTTAAAGCCATTCATAACAAATTGAAACTTTAAACTCACTGGGAAAAAAAAAGTCCAAAAACACGATTGTCCTCCTAACAGCGTAAGAGCATAAAACTAATCCCGGAGTAAACACAAATAACCCCTATTTAAACCATTTAAGTAACAATAAAAGAACTCATTGTAGCCAGCCTGGACACATTTACATTAGCTAAAGCTGCAAGCTGAGAAACACTGACTGAAAGCTGCAGAGATCATGATTTGAAAAAAACATGTTTAAAGATACACTAATATCTCACATTCCTTCATGAAGTGTCACAATCTGCAGTGACATCAGTATCCAACATTGCGATCTATAACATACACATCCATGACCAGTACAACGGTGGTGATAGTGGCGGTGGCAGTGGTGGTGGGAGGGAGGCAGGGGTAGGGCAGCATGAGATAATGGCTTTAAGTCATCATTCTTCATTATCAAGGAAAAGAAATACATGTATTCAATGACTTTACTTCATATGCAGTCAGCTGTTTTTCATGTTTATTATCTCACGATTGAGAGCATTGTATTCTAGTTGCATAACAAAAACAGCATTTTACTGCTGTCATTCAGCAAGTCTGTATAAATCAGCTGTGGATTATTCACACATTTCTATTCAGGGGGCAAAATGTTCAATGCAGAGCACAAGCCATCAATGCTCGTGTCTTTGTCCCATAGGATGTAAAGCTATTAGCTATAGTTAAAGGTCAGGCAATATGGAAGCTTAACGTGGAACTGAGTATTGTACTGCCCACAGTGATGTAAGGGAGTTTTGCATCAGAGATGGATTAAGAACATGCAAACCATATATTAGAACTACTTCATCTAAGTGAAATCAATCCTGAAATTAATGACACCAATGCAGTAAGTGTATGCTGTTAGATCAGAAACTCCAAAGTATATTATGACGTCAGACTTGAGCCTGTTTTGATTTTGGCATTTATGAGTGTAAGGCGTTTTACTGCAGGTGTGATTCTGTTGACCCACAAGGAAGTTTTTATTAAAAGAAACTTTATTTAACAATACAATTTAACTGTGACAAACAGAATTAGAATAATTTATACCAATTGAAATACTTAAACATGACAAGGTATGACTCTTAACTACTAGCTATCTTTATTAGTTCCAATTTAAACAATACAATCCTGATAAATGCGAGGTGATGCATTTTGGGAGAAAGAATGTAGGGGGAAGGTATATGATAAAAGGTAGACCTATTAAGAGCATAGAAACGCAAAGGGACCTGGGGGTGCAGATGCACAAGTCTCTGAAGGTGGCAGAGCAGGTGGAGAAGGTTGTGAAGAAAGTATATGGTATGCTAGCCTTTATTGGAATAGAGTACAAGAGCTGGCCTTTAATGTTGCAGTTGTATAAAACGTTGGTTAGACCTCATTTGGAATACTGCGTCCAGTTCTGGTTGCCTTACTACCGGAAGGACGTGGAGACTCTGGAGAGAATGCAGAGGAGGTTTACCAGGATGCTGCCTGGTATGGAAGGTCTGAGTTATGAGGAGAGATTAGGCAAATTGGGACTGTTTTCCTTAGAAAGACGTAGACTTAGAGGAGATCTAATAGAGGTGTACAAGATTATGAAGGGTATAGATAGAGTAAACAGGGTTAAGCTTTTTCCTAGGATGGACTCAAATAGCACGAGGGGTCACGGGCTTAGGGTGAGGGGGGTAAGGTATAATTTGGATGCTAGAGGGAGTTTTTTCACACAGAGGGTGGTGGGGGTATGGAATGCGCTGCCAAGTAAAGTGGTGGAGGCAGGTACTCTGGAGTTATTTAAGAAATACTTAGATGGGCACATGAACAGAATGGGAATGGAGGGGTATAGAAAACTGATTTAAAATAGGGATCATGAGCCTTGGGAGTCCCTGGGAAGTGTGTAAATAGATGATGATATTGATGTACTTGTTTTTATTCTATAGGTGCTTTGGTCCACCTTGTTGTCTAACAAGGGGCATAGATGCGATGGGTCGTGAGAGGGCTGCTCTTGGATTTTTTTTTGAGAGTATCCTAGTGCTTTACATCGTTAGTGTACGCTTGATCTGGACCATTTGATGGGCAACACGACAGCTCAGTGACTATCGCTGTGCTGTGCAGATACATGGATTTAGGCCTGTGTCTGTGGGAGTTTGCGCGTTCTCCCAGGTTTTCTCCAGGTGCTCCGGTTTCCTCCCACATCCCAAAAATGTGCTCTTAGGCTAATTGGCAAAAGAAATTCTCTCTAAATTGTCTCAAATTTGGTTTTTAATCCATAGATCTATAAACAGACAGGGATCACGGGTAGAGGTGGGAACATCGGGGAGGCGGTGCGGGCTCGTTGGGACAAAGAGTCTGTTTCCCATACTGTTTTGTTCTTTGTTAATATCCCCATAGATGTAAACTCCTCTTCAGAATCAGTTAGAAAAAGAGGCTTGTGCGAGTTGCCAGTCCTCCAGCCTTTTAAATCACTCTAGACAGAGATAGAGAGATATTTGTCCACTGACTCTTAGAAAAACTCAACTTCAAACAGCAGAACTCTAGAGAAAGACAGGTTTTCACATAGCAGTACTCCAAAGAGACAGCAGAGGGGGAAGAAATACATCTTGCCTTTTGCAGACCTTTGGCGATATCTATTTTCTAGCAGGTCCCAGACTTTGTTTTCCAGAGAGAGTGTGAGTAAATGAGAATAAGAGAAAAAGAGTTGCAATTTCCAATATTAATTCAAGTGCAATTGCCTACTTTTTCCTCTCAAAAAGCTTAGCTCTGCCCATTCACTGGGCTCTGACTTACTGTCAATCAACCAAATTAAGCCCCATTCTGAAAAACTAAGACTAACAAAAATGCATTTACTTAGATTAAAACAAAGACTTCATTAACTGGGAGCAATTATTCTTCTGTATTATCAGCATGTAGACTATTCAGTTGTAGTCAACACTGATTATGTGCTGATTGAAGTATAAGAGTCCCTGCCAAACAATATATGGAATGCTCCATTACATTGGCAGAAGTATGGAGCATAAAGTTGGAATTGTATAAAACACTAGTGATGCCACAACTGGAGGAGCGTGCACAGTTCTGGTCACCATAATTACAGGAAGGACAAATTGCTCTGGAGTGTGCAGAGGTGGTTTACAAGAATGTTGCCAAGGCTAAAAAAAATGTAGCTATGAAAAGAAATTAGAAAGGTTGGGGGTGGGGGTGACTTGATAGAGATGTGCAAAATGATGAGGGGAAGAGAGAGAATGGACAGGATTTATTTCCCCAGGAGGAGTGTTCAAGAACAAGGGGACATAGATTCAAACTAAGTGGCAGTAGGCACAAATTGGACACAAGGCCAATGGTGGTGGGTGTCTGGAATTTGCTGCCCAAGTTGGTGGGAGTAGCAGAGATCTGGATCTGTACCTCAAGTGCTGTAAGATAGAGGGCTATGGGCTAGGTGCAAGAACTTTGAGATTCTCAGGCCACCATAGACAAGATAGGCCAGATGACCTTTTCTATGGTTCTACATTTCACAGGAAACAGTGTGTCAAAAATTTACAGCATGGAAACAGGTCCTTTAACCCAACTTGTCCATGCCACCCTTTTTTTAAACCCCCAAAGTAATCCCAATTGCCTGCATTTGGCCTATATCCATCATACCCATATAACTATCTAAATGCTTGTTAAAGACAAAATTGTACCCACCTCTACTACTACTACTAGCTTGTTCCAGACATTCATCATGCTGAGAGAGAGAAACAATTGGTCCTCTGGACAATTTTGTATCTCTTCCCCTCTTACCTTAAACCTATGCTGTTTAACTTTACACTCCCCTACCTTTGGGAAAAGATACTGACTGTCTAGATTATCTGTGCCTCTTATTATTTAACTAGGAAAAAATATAAACATTTAGCTAAAATATTTCCCCTCAATCAAGATCCATTCTATACAGCAATTTGGTGGACCAGAAAGGGAAAAGAGAAGCTAAAACACTACGTAACAATTATATTCGTTTGAAGCCAAATCTGATAAAATGCCTTAATCAACAATGCGCAAGTTCAATGAATACTTTCAAATAAGAGATGGACCTATTTCTGACAAGGCCAAAGATCATCTCAAAAGATGTAGGTACTTTGTAATGTTAAACAGGGTCATCGCAGTTGCTTTGCATTGATCATCCACAGGGATCAAGAAGAATTCTCCTTTCTCTCTCTTCCCTGTCTAACCAACACACACACACTTCTCACTTCTCCAGATGATTACCTAACTCTGGATATATGTTTTGTGCTGCATAAATTACAACAGATGAGATTGCCTGGTTGAACCAATGTAGGTTCTTTCCTGTATTTTTCATACTTTAACTGGAGAATCATAGCAGAAATATAGCCTGAATTTTACTAGGCCTCGGGAGATAGGAGTAGGAAACTTCCAAAAATGGCAGGGAGGGATTTAGAAGGAAAGCTCAACAGGACATTCCCAGTGGCAGGAAGGTGCAGCTGGTGGTGAACAACCAAATAATATCGATCAGTTGGCTAATTTATGGTGATCTGCTGTCACTGCTGAATCAGGAGACCACTGGGTAAACAACAGTTGCTTACCCAGATCCCAAAAGCTGTGGCGGAGTCCTCCTTAATGGCAAATCCATATTCCACAGAGAGATCTTGCAGGAATGGCCAACCTTGTAGTTCTAATCCCAATGCAGGAAACTTCAACTCTCCAAGAGATCATGAAAAACAGCAGTAGGCCTGGTCTTACTGAGCCAATTTTGCTAATTTAATAAGATCACTATTGATCTGATTGTTGGCTTAACTTCATTTTCCTATCTATCCTGCATAATCCTTAAATCTCTTGCTGATCAAAAATCTGTAACCCAGTCTTAAATATTTTCAATGACCTAGCTTCCATTGCTCTCTATGGAAGAGAATTCCAAAGACTGGAACATGAAATTCCTCATCCCCACCTTAAAATGGGGGACCCTTCGTTTTTAAACTGTGCCGTATTCTAAATTCTCACGAGAGGAAATATCCATTATGCATCTATCCTATCAAGTCATGTCTGCATCTTTATGTTTCAATATGATCACCTCCCATTCTTTTAAAGTCCAATGAATATTGCAAGCCAACCAGCTTAATCTTTCCTCTCAAGTCAACTCCTTCAACCCAGCAATCAGCGTAAAAACCTCACTGAAGTGCTTCTAACACAAATCCAAGCAAGGAGGTACAACTGTGTATAGTTTCTAGATAGCTAGGGCCTCCTAGCCCCAAAATAGTTTGAAGAAAATATACCTGACTTTTGAGAACACCTCAAATAAACATACCTTCATCCTCTCCCTGCAATCCTAGCAACAGCTACCTCTATCAGCTCAGGACCTGTTTTTGGTCCAGACAGTGCAACTTCATAGGTTTATTCAGGTACATAATTCAAAAATTGGCTATTTATTTTGCTGGTTAACAACAGATTAAAAGATCCATTGCTGGTGCTAATGATATTGTAATTTAAGTAAGTGAACTATTACAATGAACTAAAAACAAGGGTTAATAGGCCATATATTTTTTTGGAAATCAAGTATTCCATATGACTAACTTTAACTTTGAGTGTTACATTTTGGTGCTGAAGAGTCCCTTGAATTAATCCAGTAAGTGTACATTGACAAGTGTGATTCCAAGAAAAGATGTGGACAAGAGGTTCTACAATTTACCAAGACTTATAACAACTAATGATGGTAAATAAACTATATATCATGCCACAAGATGTAGTGAGCTGATCAAAACCACTCGGCGTTACACTCAAAATTAATTAATTCTAAAAGAATTAAAAAGGATGATCCATATATCTCATTTTCTCCTTTATTTGTTGCATTTCTAATCAAAAATGTAATGACAGAAGATTTACCTTCAGTTTGAAGAGTCAATTAACAGCATCGTAACCTATCAGCAATCTTAACAAATAACTGATGTACTTTGATTAGAGCACCTAACCAGAGAATTTTTACTTGTTTTCAAATACAAAAATAACTGTCGCCTTTTCACTCTATCAACTGACATCAAGACACAAAAGGAAGACTGAAAGTGAGATTGAGGCAGGAGGTAGCAAAAGATTTGGTCACAGAGAAAATGGGCAGCACAGTGGCACAATGGTTAGCAATGCTGCCTCAGCCCCAGGGACTTGGGTTAGATTCGCATCTTGTATCACCGTCAGTGTGGCGTTTGCACATTCTCCCCTTGTTTGTGCGGGCTTCCTCCAGGTGCTCCAGTTTCCAAAGATGTGCGAGTTCAGTGGATTGGCCATGCTAAATCGCCCTTTAGCATCAGGGGGACAAGCTAGGGTAAATGTATGGGGTTTTGGGAATAGGGCCAGGGCGGTATTGTAGTTGATGCAAACTCAAATAGGCTAAGTGGCCTCCTTCTACACGGTAAACTTTTTTGATGAGTTTTGAGACAGTTTTTTTTAAAATTGAGGATATGGCAGCATTTTTCAAACTCTCAGCTAGTCACAAAGCAAATTTATATTCAAATTACTTTTGAAGAGTAGCCAAACTGTGCACAGCAATATTCCATAAACATCATGTAGATAAATGACCAGTAATCCATTTTGAAGGTGTTGGCTTATGCATAAAAGTTGGCCTTATATCAGGAAAATGCCTGTGCTACTTTGAGTGCCATGATATATTTCACATTCATCCGAAATAGCAGAGGGGGCCTTACAAACAAAGAAATAGGCCCTTCGGCCCTCCAAGCCTGTATCACTCACTGGTCCAACTAGACCATTTGTTTGTATCCCTCCATTCCCAGACTGCTCATGTGACTATCCAGTTAAGTCTTAAACGATGCCAGTAAGTCTACCTCCACCACTCAGTAGTGCATTCCAGGTCCCCACCACTGTCTGTGTAAAAAAAGTCCCTCTGATATCTGAGTTATACCTCACCCCCCTCACCTTGAGCCTGTGACCCCTCGTGATCATCACCTCCAACTCTGGGGAAAAAGCTACTCACTGTTCATCCTATCTATACCCTTCATAATTTTATACATCCCTATTAGTTCTCTCCTCGTTCTCCATCTTTCCAGGGAGAACAACCCCAGTATACCCAATCCCTCCTCATAGCTAAGACCCTCCATATCAGGCAACATCCGAGTAAACCTCCTCTGCACTCTTTAAAGCCTCCACGTCCTTCTGATAGTGTGACGACCAGAACTGGATGCGGTACTCCAAACGTGTCTTAACCTGCGTTCTATACAGCTGCAACATCAGACTCCAGCTTTTATACTCTATACCCCATCCTATAAAGGCAAGTATACCATATGCCTTCATCACCTTCTCCACCTGTGCTGCCAACTTTGAGGGTTTGTGGACTTGCACACCGAGGTCCCTCTGCACTTCTATACTTTTGATGGCCCTGCCATTTATTGTATAACTCCCCCCTACATTAGTTCTTTCAAAATGCATCACTTCACATTTATCTGGATTAAATTCCATCTGACATTTCTCCACCTAATTTTCCAGGCTATCTATATCCTGCCGAATTGTCCGACAACATTCATCACTATCCACAAGTCCAGCCATTTTCGTGTCATCCGCAAACTTGCTGATAACACCAGTTACACCTTCTTCCAGATTATTTATATACATCACAAATAGCAGAGGTCCTAGTACAGAGCCCTGCAGAACACAACTGGCCGGAAAAAGACCCTTCGACTGCTACCCTCTGTCTCCTGTGGCCAAGGCCATCTCTACCCATCTCACCACTTCTCTTTGTATCCCATGAGCCTTAACCTTCTTCACCAACCTGCCGTGAGGGACTTTGTCAAACGCATAACTGAAATCCATACAGACGACATCTACAACTCTTCCTTCAACAACTGTTTTTGTCACCTCTTTAAAAAACTCCTCCAAATTTGTACGGCATGACCTCCCTCTTACAAAACTATGCTGTCTGTCACTAATGAGATTGTTCCGTTCTAAATGCGCATATATCCTAAGAAACGTCTCCAACAACTTCCCTACTATGGACGTCAAGCTCATCGGCCTATAATTACCGGGGTTATCTCAGCTATCCTTCTTAAATAACTGTACCACATTCGTTATCCTCCAATCCTCAGGGATCTCACCTGTGTCCAATGAAGATACAAAGATTTCTGTCAGAAGCCCAACAATTTCACCTCCCGTCTCCCTGAGCAGTTTAGGATAAATGCAACAGGCCCTGGGGATTTGTCAGTTTTAATGTTCCTTAAAAAACCTAACATTTCCTCCTCATAATGGAGGTTCTCTCTAATGGGTCAACACTTCCCTCAGACACTCCCAGTCAGCACGTCCCTCTCCTTTGTGAATACTGATGCAAATTACTCATATAGGATCTCCCCTGTTCCCTTGGGTTCTAAGCATAATTCCCCTCCTTCGTCCCTGATTTTTTTCCCCGACAACTCTTTTGTTCTTAACACATGAATAAAATGCCTTAGGATTCTCCTTAATCCTATCTGCCAAGAACTTTTTGCCCTTCTAACTTCCCATTTGAGTTCTTTCCTACTCTCTCTGTATTCCTCCAGAGCTGTTTTCAGTTGCCTGGACCCAATGTATGCCTCTCTTTTCTTTTTGATCAGATCCTCAATTTCCCTGGTTATCCATGACTCTCGAATCCTACTTTTCCTATCCTTTCTTTTTACAGGCACATGCCTGTCCTGCAGCCTTATCAACTGTTCCTTAAAAGACTTCCACGTGCCAGACATGGACTTACCCTCAAATAGCCTCTCCCAATCAATGACCACCAATTCCTGCCTGATCTGGCTATAGTTAGCCTCCCCCCAATTTAGCACCCTACTCTCATCCTTGTCCATTATTATCCTAAAGTTAACAGGATTGTGGTCACTATTTGCCACATGTTTCTCTACTGAAACTTTGACAACCTGACCGGGCTCATTTCCCAGAACTAGGTCCAGTATAGCCACCTTTCTAGTTGGGCTATCTACATATTGTTCCAGAGAACTTTCCAGTATGCATTTTACAAATTCCTCCCCATCCAGACTCCCAACCCTGAGCACTTTCCAGTCTATACCAGGGAAATTAAAGTCTCCCAACTACAACAATCTTATTTTTTCTGCACCAATCCAGAATCTCCTTACATATCTGTTCCTCCATTTCCTGTGGGCTGTTGGGGGGCCTGTAATATATCCCCAGCATAATGATTGTTCCTGTTTCTGAGCTCCAACCACAGCAACTCATTACATGACCCTTCTAAATTGTCCACTCTCTGCATCGCTATAATATGCTCCCTAACTAATATTGCTACTCTCCCACCTCTTTTAGCCCCTCCTTTGTCTCACCTAAAACACTTATACCCCGGAATATTCAGCTGCCAGTCCTGTCCTTTTTAACAAAGTCTCCTTCACTGCAACCACATCAAAATTCCACGTAAGCATTAAGGCCCTAAGTTTGTCTGTCTTACCTGTTATGCTCCTCGCATTGAAGCGGATGCACTCCAGACCCACTCAGGTCATCCTCCTCCAGAATGTTTTTCTTCTTAGCTAGCCTTGCCCTGGCCCCCAACTCGACCCCAGTCTCAGTGCTTACTGACCTACTATTTTGATCCCCAACCCCCTGCCACACTAGTTTAAACCCTGCCAAAACACTCTAGCAAAACTCCCAGCCAGGATATTTGTGCGCTTCCAGTTAAGGTGTAACCCATCCTCTCTGTACAGGTAATTTAACTTTTCATCAGAAATCTGATGCCTTCAGCACACACAGTGCTGTATGAATTCTCAGCCTAGATTGTTTGCTTAAATCTTTAGTGTGGGATTTGAGCCTGCAACCTTCTGACTTAAAACCAATTCAAGATAGCCATTTACTTTGCAGGAAACATATCATCAGTTTAAACTTAGTCTTGGGAAAACATTGGTTGGTCGCAATACAAAACTATTAAAACTGGTATTGAATGGATTGGTATTCTGATCCAGTCTTTTTCTTAATCCACATCACCCAAATATTATTCTGCAAAAGTGATAAATGGGTGCGAAAGAAATCCCATTTATTTGTACTTATTAATATTGATTTGATGTCTCATCTTGTGCCATTGTGATTGTACTGGTACTGCTTGTGAATTTCAATGAATTAACTTAAATGGAGAAAAAGCTTGAAATGCATTACACTTAGAATGAAAGGAAATGAAAGGAAATGAAAATACATTAGGCATTTTTCCTTTGTCCAAACTCCCTCAATCCCCTCACAAAAACTGCAAGCCGTGTAAGAGACAGCAGCTTTCTGATATTTTTTCTTCAAGTTCTATGCCAGTTTTACATCTATGAGTTATCACAACCAAGCCTACTCTGCCATCTATATATTTGGGCTTAGTAACAGCGATCAGAAAATGTTATTTAACTCAAACTCCAAGATCATTCTATAACTTTCCTCATTTGCAGTCAATCAAATTGCAGCTTTTTTTTCCAAAACTCATGTAATTAATATGTATATGTAGAAAACTGTCAGAATGGATAATGAACAATTATATGTGGAAGCTACAATGGCTCAACTAATTCAGACAATTCATAGCTATGCTAAGCAGACTAGAAAGACTAGTTTTAATACCTTGTTTGTGCAGAATTAAAGGATCTTAGCTGAGACAAAATTAAGCAATGAAAGGCAGAATCAACCTCTTATAATGGTACGTCCTTGCATTTACTTCGTTTGTGCATAATACCCAATCCCATCCATTGTTTGTTCCATTCTAGCAAAGCACATGAATGATCACTTTATTAAGGAATAGCTGGGTGAGTGGTTTCCTTTAGAGATGTAACCTAATACCAAATCAATGTTCACAAAAAAGGAAAAATTTCATGAAAAGGAAATAATGCCCCTCCTCATGACTACTCTGGAGGACAAGGTAAAGGGCGAGGTGGAAAGCTCCACTCTGATACAGTAGCAGCACAGTTGTGTCCAAAACAGGTGAATACCAGCTCAAAGGCTTTTGCTCCTCATATGGCAGTAGAATCACATTTACATTATATGAATAATTCCCTCTTTTAATAAATTTGCACAGGAAAGCATGGTGGTATGCGGGTTGATTTTAATATGTACAATATCAGCAGGATTGTGCTCTTTGTGACACAAGTGTAACAGAAACATAGAAGGTAGAAGCAGAAAGAGGCCTTTTGGCTCTTCAAGCCTGCTCCACTATTCATTACGATTGTGGCTGATCATCCTTTAGGAGGCTTTCATAATCATGGTCACAGCCTTGGGTGATGTCATTGCTGGAAGGAAAAGACTAGGCTCTCAAGCGATTTATTTTATTTTAGTAAGACAGTTGATAAGGTTCCCCCATGGTAGGCTCATAAAAGAAAGTAAGGAGATGTAAGATAGAGGAAAACTTGGCTGATTGGATAAGTAACTGGCTATCTCATAGATTTTTTGCCTGACGAAGGCTGTAAAGTCGAGAGCTCGCGGATTTACTGTCAAATAAATTGGTTGGATTTAAAATTGGTGTTGTAAAACTTTACTGAGTTTACCCCAGTCCAACGCCGGCATCTCTACATCATATCTCATAGAAGACAGAGGGTGGTGGTGGATGGAAAATCTTCAGACTGGAGACCAGTTACCAGCACTGTACTACAGGGATCAGTGTTGAGTTCTTTGCCATTTAAGATTTTTATCAATGACTTGGAAGAGGGGGCTGAAGGGTGGGTCAGTAAATTTGCTGATGACACCAAGATTGGTGAAGTAGTGGATGAGATGGAGGACTGTTATAGGCTGCAGAGGCATTGATAGGGTGCAGAAAAATGGCAGATGGAGTTTAACTCTGATAAGTGTGACGTGATTCATTTTGGAAGGACAAATTTGAATGCGGATTACAAGGTCAACGGCAGGGTTCTAAGGAATATGGAGGGACAGAGAGATCTTCGGGTTCATATCCGCAGATATCTGAAGGTTACCACTCAAATGGATAGAGTCATGAAGAAGGCCGATGGTATGTTAGCATTTAACAGGAGATTTGAATTTAAGAGCTGTGGGGTTACGTGTAACTGTATAGGACCTTGGTGAGACTACATTTAAAATATTGTGTGCAGTTCTGATCACCTCACTATAAGGAGGATGTGGAAGCATTGGAGAGAGTGCAGAAGAGATTTACCAGGATGCTGCCTGGTTTGGAGGATAGGTCTTATGAGGAAAGGTTGAAAGAGCTGGGGCTCTTCTCTATAGAGCAGAGGAGGATAAGAGGCGACTTAACAGAGCTTTATAAGTTGATGAGGGGGAAAGATAGAGCGGATGTTCAGAGACTATTTCCTTGGGTGGATGTAACTGTAACCAGGGGGCATAACTATAAGCTGATATCGGAGAGATGTTCGAGATAGGTTCTTTGCTCAGAGTGATTGGGATGTGGAATGGACAGCCTGCTGTGATAGTGAAGTCGGACGCTTTAGGAGCTTTCAAGCAGTTCTTATGGAGCACATCAGAATGGTAGGGAGCGGGATAGCTGAATTGTGGTTTCGGACAAAGCTTGGCAGAACATCAAGCGCCGAAAGGCCTGTGCTGTGCTGTACTGTTCCATGTTCTGTGACCTAAACTTTCAGCTTTCAGTTTTGTTTTGACTACAGTGCTAAAGGCAGTCTTAGAAGCAAGCTGAAAATAAGTCTCTTTCTCTCTCTTTTGCTTTGAAAATTTTACGAGTTAGCTGAAAGAAAGGCTTGTTATCATGCTGCAGTAATTAACCTGTGCTTTGGTTTTTGAGGAGCCAATACCAAAGAAACATGACTGCTCTAAGTTTTCAAAATCATTAAAAATCAGCATTCAACCCAAGGAACTGGATTCTAATATCATGTGAGCTTCAGCCTATAGTGATAAATCTGTTTGAAGAATTATATTTATTTGAATTTTTGATTTTGTTTGGAACATTACATATATTCATTAAGGGTTATACATTGGTGGTGTTTGTCGTTTTTATTTATAAATTGGTAAAAGTTCTTGTTAATTCTTTTCACTATACATATTTAAATTCTTTAAAAAAAATCTGATAAAGGCTCCCTTGGTGCATCTTTTAACTCACACCTGAATGAAGCATCTATGCTTATCCTAGCCAAATTCGAGATGCAAAGCTTATGAGTCAGGTGGGCTTCATAAAACATTTGAGATTCCGACCTGAACCATAACAGCTTTGAACTATAAATGCTAATAAGCATCTTTTTACTTAAAAACCCCATGCCTGTTAAAACATTTCACTATTTCCAGACAATCTACTTACAGTACAAATATCCACGAACTCAATGCTAGTATTTGCACAAATTAAGGACTGAAACTTTGAAGATCTTTCACTGAAACATGTTCAATCTAAAGTGAAATAACATGACATTTTGTATGAAATGCAAAAGCATGGGATGCGCCTTTAAGAAATGTACACGTCATGTTTCTTGTGCAGGATTTTTTTTTAAGTCTTTTATATTTATCAGTGCCATTGTGTGTATAGATGGCATCCTCTTATTACTGTAGCAGCATAATTGATATTACTGGGATGCTTGTTTTAATATGGACTAATAGAAGACTGCTATGTTAGTGTTTTCCGCAGAGGTTTTTCAGAATGGAATTTGATTTTGTTTTTGACAGGAAAAGGCATGTGACAGGGTGGGGCTTATGCTCACAGAGAAACAGTTCAGTTGTTGCTGGAAGCTGTGGAAGTAGCACTTTCTGACAATTGGAGACACAGATCTCTTTTTTTTGAAGTCCTGGGGTTTGAAGTTAGATCTTTGCTTGGAGTCTGCTGTGTGGGAGTCAGAAGACAGGTGCCTTTCTGTATCTCTGCCCATGGATAAGAGGCTGGAAGTTTAGCATCCATGTGAGTATATTGGTTTTTGGTGCTGATTGGAACCAAAGTAGGATTTATATTTATGGGAATATTTCTTAAATTGGGACTATCTAACTTTGTTCTTAAATAAAGTTTGTCTTAATAACCAACTACCTTTTGTCAGTGAAATCACACTTGGAACAAATCAACAAAAGTATCATACTAATGCCAAAATCAAAAACTAGGATCTAGGCTAACTTCATAACGTACCTTGGAGTTCCTGATCCGATGTCTAACATTTACAAAGAGCCATAGCAAACCTTGGAAAGTCAACAGTTAATGAAAACTACCAAATTCAGCCATTAAAGGAAATCTGTCCTTCATTTCTGACCTACGTAGAAACATTTCAATTCTATACTATAGCAAAATTAGAAACTTTTGAATGGAAAAATTGTTTACAAGTTCTTAGAGTAGCATATAGCAGATATTTTCTCTTTGTTTCATATCAGAGCTAAAAACAAAACTACTGAACTGATTGCTGCATTGCAACCTAAGTCATAAGGAAGAGGTGAATGGCTTCACTTATCCAGTTCTATATTGTAACACTCAGCTGAAACCTTATTTACATATTTGCAAAATCTCAGCCAACTGATCGAAAAGGATCAGAACTGAAGTATTTTTGTGTCATCAGCCACTGCCATATATGAACTCTTATTCTCACTTTCTCAAAGTACTTGCATTTGTTAGCAAATCTAATCAATTTTTTAAGTATTCAGATATCAAATATCTAACCCAGTGTGTTTTGGTTTAACTTTTTTAACACAAGTTGTGATCTTCCCTTTGAAAAACAGAAGATTACAATTGACATGACACTAGATTTTACTGTGGTTTAAGTTCAACTTTTAAAATTTTATCTATTTGTGCGACCTGGCATCATTTGGCCAGCATTTATTGCCCATCTCTTATTGCCTTAAGGCAGTGGTGAGCTGCCTCTGGAAGTGCTACAGTGGATTGACCCATAATGCCATGAGAGGAAATTCCATGATTTTGACCCAGCGACCATGAAGGAACGGCAATATATTTCGAAGGGTGGCCTAGTGGTCAGCACTGCTACCAAATGGCACCAGTGAACTAAGTTCAATTCCAGCCTTTGGTCGCTGTAAGATTCTTTGGGTAATTTCTACAGTGCACCTTGTAGATAGAGCTATTAAGCAATGGTGATGGAGGGTGTCGATTTATGTGGTGGGATGTCAATCAACTAGGCTGCCTTGACCTGGACAGTTTCTTGAATGCTATTGGAGCTAAACTTATCCAGGTAAGTATTCTGTCATATTCCTGATTTGCATCTTGCAGGTGATGGACAGACTTTGGGGAATCAGGTGGTGAGTTACTCACCATAGCATCCCTAGCCTCTGAGCTGCTGACTTGTGGAGGGTTTTAAAAGGCCAATTAATTGAAGTGCACAGCATGCATTTCCCACAAAAACGAAGGGCAGAAATGGCAGCATTTGGGAACCATGGACAACAAGGGAATTGTAGGCTTAGTCAAAAGGAAAAAGGAAACACATGATAGGTTTGGGAAACTAAAAGCTGATGAAGTCCTGAGAAGTATAGAGATGTTGGGAAGGAACTTAAATGCAGAATTAGGAGGACTAAAAGGGACTCTGAAAATGTCTTTAGCAAACAGAATTAAGGAGAATCCTACAAAACTCATTTCCAAAATCCATGGCCTAGGGCTTGACTCTTCCATCTGCGATTGGATCCCAGACTTTCTAAACCACAGACCATAATCAGTAAAGATAGGCAACAACACCTTCTACACAATTATCCTCGGCCCCAGTGACTGAAAAGACCATGTCCTCAGCCCTCTATTATATTCCTTATACACTGTCTACAGTATGGCCAAATTCTCCTCCAATTAGATTTTCAGGTTTGCTGATGACACCAGCATAGTGGTTCAGATCTCAAATGATGACAAGACAGAATACAGGGAAGAGATCGTGAATCTGATGAGTTAATGCAACAACAATTTCTCATTCAATGTCAGTAAAACAAAGATGATAGTTATTGACTTCAGGAAGCATTGTGGAGGACATGCCTGTCTAGATCAATGGGGACGAAGTGGAAGTGGTTGACAGCTTTGTTTCTCGATTTCCAGATCAGCATCCTGACCTGTCCTGGTCCCTCCACTCTGTACTATAGTTAAGGTGGCCCACCAATGCCTCTACTTTCTCAGGAGGCTAAGGAAATTTGGCATACTTACTATGACTCTCACCAACTTTTACAGATGCACCATAAAATGCATCCTTTCTGGATGCAATATAGCTTGATACGGTTCCTGCTCTGATCAAGACCTCAAAAAAAAAATACAAAGGGTCACGAATGAAGCCCAATCCATCACGCCAACCACTCTTCCCATCCATTAACTTTGTCTACACTCCCCTCCTGCCTCAGAAAAGCAGTCAACATAAGACTCCATGCACCCCAGACATACTGGCTTCCATCAGAAAAAAATACACAAGTCTGAGATCACATACCAACGGACTCAAGAACAGCTTCTTCCCAGCTGCCAGACTTTTTAATGGAAAAAATTTATATTGAAGTGTATTAAATTATATTAAATACCTTAGCTATGATTGTAATGCCATATTCTGCACCCTCTCCTTTCCTTCCTATGAAGGTATGCTTTGTCTGTATTGCACACAAAACACTTTTCATGCATACTAATGCATGTGACAATAATAAATCGAAAGAATCCCAAGGCTTTTTATGCATGCATGAGGAGCAAGAGAGTATCAAAAGAGAGAGTAGGCCCACTTAGGGACAATGGAGGGAAGTTACACAAAGCCACAGGAAGTAGGTGAGATCCTGAATGAGCATCTTGTTTTGATACTCATCAGGAAAAGGACGTGATGGATGAAGGTCAAGGACGGGTGTGCGAATGCACTACAGAATGTCAATATATCAAAAGAGAAAGTTTTGGGTACCTTAAATTGCATTAAGGTAGACAAGTCCCCAGTGCCTGGGATCTATCCCAGGTTACTGGAGGCGGCACGGGAAGAAATAGCTGCAACCTTAACAAATATCTTCACATCCTCTTTGACCACAGATGAAGTTCCAGAGAACTGGAGAATAGCTATTGTTGTTCCCTTGTTTATGAAAGGAAGCAGGAATAATCCAGGAAATTGTAGGCCAATGAGCTTGCCTCTGTGATGGGGAAAACTTTTGAAGATGCTGAGGGACAGGATACATGCACATTTGGCAGAAAAATGACTAACTAGTGACAGGCAGCATGATTTTGTATTGGGAAGATCATGTCTCACCAACTTGATTGAGTTTTTTTGAAGTGGTGACAAAGAATTGATGGGGGGAGGGCTGTGGATATAGTGGATATGGGGACTTTAACTTTACTAATATTGATTGGAATAGCTATAGCTCTAGCTCGTTAGAGGGGTCAGTTTTCGTACAAAGTGTGCAGGAAGGTTTTTTGACACATTATAAGAAAGATGTGGAGGCATTGGAGAGGGTACAGAGGAGGTTTACCAGGATGTTGCCTGGTCTTATGAAGAGAGGCTGAGGGATTTGAGGTTGTTTTCGTTAGAAAGGAGGCGGCTAAGAGGGGACCTAATCGAAACATATAAGATGGTTAGAGGTTTAGATAGGGTGGACAGTGATAGCCTTTTTCCTAGGATGGACAAAGCTAGCACGAGGGGACACAGCTTTAAATTAAGGGGTGATAGTTATAGGACGGATATCAGAGGTAGGTTCTTTACCCAAAGGGTGGTTCGGGAGTGGAATGCCCTGCCTGCAGCAGTTGTAGATGCGCCAAGTTTGGTGGCGTTTAAGAAGTTAGTTGATAAGTATATGGAAGAGAAGGGAATGGTTTAGTTTGGAGGGGCATTGCTTTTTATATTGGTCGGCGCAACATCGAAGGCCGAAGGGCCTGTTCTGTGCTGTAATGTTCTATGTTCTATAGTTTGTATGGAAATAAGGTGTTTGATAAGGTCCCACATGATAGATTGATACAGAAACTAAAATCATGTGGGATTCGGGGTGGGCTGACTAGATAGAAAACCCAACTGGCTTGGTCACAGAAGACAGTAGCAGTGAAGGGTGTTTTTCAGAATGGAGATCTGTAGCTAATGGTGCTCTGCAGGGATCAGTGCTGGTACCTCTTGTTTCTAGTAAAACAATCTGGAGGAAAATATGGGTGGTCAGATTAGTAAGTTTGTGGATGACACGAAGATTGGTTGAGTTGCTGATAGTGCTGAGGATCGTCACAGAATACAACAGGATGAAGATAGATCAGAGACTTGGATACAAATGGATATGGAGTTTAATCTGAACAAACGTGAGGTGATGCATTTTGGAGGATCAAATTCAGTTGCAAGTTATTGGGTAAATGGCAGAACCCTTCAGAACATTAACAGAGGGGTCTGGGTATGTAGGTCCACAATTCCCTAACAGTAACAACACAGATAGCCAAGGTGATTAAGAAGGCATATGTCATCTTTGCCTTCATCAGCTGGGACACTGAGTACAAGAATTAGGAAATCATGTTGCAGGTATATAAAATCTTGGTTAGGCTGCATTTGGAGTTTCGCATGCAATTCTGGTCACCACACTATTGGAAGGACTTAAACTTGAGAGAATACAGAGAAGGTTCACCTGAAGATGTTGTTGCCCGGTCTCAAGAGTGTTGACTATGATGAATGACGCAGGGTAGCGAAGAGACGCAGGGTAGCGAAGAGACGCAGGGTAGCGAAGAGACGCAGGGTAGCGAAGAGACGCAGGGTAGCGAAGAGACGGAGGGTAGCGAAGAGACGCAGGGTAGCGAAGAGACGCAGGGTAGCGAAGAGACGCAGGGTAGCGAAGAGACGCAGGGTAGCGAAGAGACGCAGGGTAGCGAAGAGACGCAGGGTAGCGAAGAGACGCAGGGTAGCGAAGAGACGCAGGTACGAAGGAGCAGGGTAGCGAAGAGACGCAGGGTAGCGAAGAGACGCAGGGTAGCGAAGAGACGCAGGGTAGCGAAGAGACGCAGGTAGCGAAGAGACGCAGGTAGCGAAGAGACGCAGGGTAGCGAAGAGACGCAGGGTACGAAGAGACGCAGGGTAGCGAAGAGACGCAGGGTAGCGAAGAGACGCAGGGTAGCGAAGAGACGCAGGGTAGCGAAGAGACGCAGGGTAGCGAAGAGACGCAGGGTAGCGAAGAACGCAGGGTAGCGAAGAGACGCAGGGTAGCGAAGAGACGCAGGGTAGCGAAGAGACGCAGGGTAGCGAAGAGACGCAGGGTAGCGAAGAGACGCAGGGTAGCGAAGAGACGCAGGGTAGCGAAGAGACGCAGGGTAGCGAAGAGACGCAGGGTAGCGAAGAGACGCAGGGTAGCGAAGAGACGCAGGGTAGCGAAGAGACGCAGGGTAGCGAAGAGACGCAGGGTAGCGAAGAGACGCAGGGTAGCGAAGAGACGCAGGGTAGCGAAGAGACGCAGGGTAGCGAAGAGGGGTGTTATGGTTTGCAGAGAGACTTGGACAAGTTGCAGAGCTGGGCCGAAGGTGGCAAATGGAGTTTAATATGGAAAAGTGAGAGATAATTCATTTTGGCAGGAATAACAAATGTGTAGAGTATAGGGCTAATGGTAGGACTCTTCATAATGTTGATGAACAGAGGGATCTTGGTGTATATGTGCATTGATCCCTGAAACTTGGCAATCAAGTCGATAAGGTTGTTAAGAAGACATACGGAGTCTTAGCTTTTATTGGTAGGGGGATTGAATTTCGGAGCCGCAACGTCATGTTGCAACTGTACAAAACTCTAGTGCGGCCGCACTTGGAGTATTGTGTGCAGTTCTGGTCCCCACATTATAAGAAAGATGTGGAGGCATTGGAGAGGGTACAGAGGAGGTTTACCAGGATGTTGCCTGGTATGGAGGGCAGGTCTTATGAAGAGAGGCTGAGGGATTTGAGGTTGTTTTCGTTAGAAAGAAGGCGGCTAAGAGGAGACCTTATTGAAACATATAAGATGATTAGAGGTTTAGATAGGGTGGACAGTGATAGCCTTTTTCCTAGGATGGAGAAAGCTAGCACGAGGGGACATAGCTTTAAATTAAGGGGTGGTAGTTATAGGACGGATGTCAGAGGTAGGTTCTTTACCCAGAGGGTGGTAAGGGTATGGAATGCCCTGCCTGCTGCAGTTGTAGATGCGCCAAGGTTGGGGGCGTTTAAGAGGTCGGTGGATAGGTTTATGGATGAAAAGGGAATGGTTTAGGTTAGGTAATGTTCCATGTGGAGAGTCCAGTCGAGTTCCGGGTCAATGATAACCCCAAGGATGTTGACAGTGCGGGATTCTATGATGGTAACATTAATTGAATATCAATTATCTGTTTTAGTACTCAAAATCATGTTTATTCCCCTCCCTCCATCTTGGCCAGAAGGTTTGATTATCTCGGGAAACTTTAGATAGGTTTTTCAGTTTGAAAAACAATTATAATTCAGCATGAATTATAACATTCACAATTGAAAACGAGGAGAAATTAAACAATTTGAAAGAAATAATGGGAAACTTCAAACTTACTGCAGCTCGAAGAGAAACATCACATATAAAAGACGATTTTCTACATGCATACAAAGCAGTGACATAACTAGTATGGTGACAGAGCTGAGAAAATAAGCTAAATAGTCTGAACTTGAGAGCTTGAAGAATCACATTTCCAAGATAGAATAATTTGTGGAATCACAAATGATTCTTTGAGAGAACATCTTTTGCTTGATGTGGATCTCACACTGAAAATAGCAATAAACATCTGCAGAGTGGCTGAGGCAACAAAATGCCAGATTGAATATGTGACAGAAGTGACTGCACCTCAAATTCAAGCAGCTAGTTGCAACTGAACAGAAAGAGTGCTGAGGAAAAACAAATTGACAGCCTGAAAGTAAAAATAATGAAACTGCTACTGATGTATTTAAATGCCATTGATACGTAACAATTACCACGTATGATAAAAGCAGTGCAAGAATGTTGATGAGCTAAATTACTTTGCAAAGGTGTGCAAATTGAAAAAAAGTACACAATTACAGCTGACCATGCAAACAAATTTTTTATTGGTACAGTAATTCCAAAATCAAAAATTAGCATGATTATGGATTTCAAGCTTGACAGGTGTTCAAGCAAATGTCATTCCCATTAAGTCTGTATCATAAGACAAGCAAAGGAAAACAGCTAACTACAAAACTGAAACTGTCTACTTCCACAGCTCCAAAATTTGCTGTAGGAGACCAATGCAACCTAAGTGAACTACGAAAAACAGTCTCAAGGACTTCCATTCGTAGCAGTGAAAAATGACATCACACACATTCTTGTGAAAAATGGGTTGGATCACACATTGGAAGAATCCTTAGAGTATCGGAACTTTTGAGAGGAACTTCAAGTAGCAGAACAGGATATTTTTCAAGGGGGAAAAAAAATAATTCCTGCAACACTGAGGAAAGAAATGCCACAAACCAAATGAAGTCACCTCAGAATACAATCATGCAAGAGAAGAGCTCACTGTAATGTATTGGTCTGGAATGGGAGCACAAATTGAGGAAATGGTGAATGTGTGTGCAGTGTGCCAAAAGAACAGCAAATCCCAACAAAATAACCACTTCAACCATACAAGTGTTTCAGAGTGGCCCTGACAGAAATTGGCAAGGACTTGTTCATTCTTTACAACAATGAATACCTAATAGCAGAAGATCATTACTTTAAGTTATTTTTGAGACTGTGCTGCTAAGAAAGAACAATGTGAACATTATAATTAATCATTTGAAATCAGTCCTTGCCTGTCACAGTATATCTTAAGTGCTCATTTCAGACAAAAATCCACAATTCTCAGGCACTGAATTTCAGAAATTTGCACAAGAATGGGAGTTTTGCCACGTTATTTCAAGTTCCAAATGTCCACAATCCAACAGAGTGGTGGAACATACCGTATAAACCTTAAAAAAAACCTGTTGACAAAGGCAAAAATGCTCAGAGGAGACCTCTACCTAGCCCTGCTAGACTTCAGAAATACATCAGAGGGCACTGATTCATTTCCAGCACAGGTCTTGATGGGGACATGACTAAGAACTAAGCATTCAACTTTGCCCCACCTGCTATTTCTGCAGTCAGCCACAATGTGCAGGATCCGCTCAAACAGACAGCAGAAGTAGAAACAGTATTTTCTAGAAACAGATGAGGAGCCCGACATCTGTCTGAACTGAACATGCAAGATCGTGAGGATTCAACAGAAGGGATCCGGAATCCTGCTTGTCACTGGAATCACAGGAGAACCAACACCTTACATAGTAAACCTCTAGTCTGACAGTAGTAAAGGAGAAATTCCTACGGAAAACAAATGAAACATGACCGTGCCCTGAACTAGAATATGTAGCTGAAGATCAAGAACTAGAATCCAACAGTGAAACAACAGATAACCAGACAAAGCCTGAGTCCTGAAAACCAAAGTGACAATGCTGAAGCAGATGCTTTTGTCCTTCAAAATCATCTGTTTTGACAAGTCAGGAGAAGAACTGTAAAAAAGCCACAGAGATACAAAGATGAGTAAAAGACAAAACAGACTGATCAAAATAGAGTGCAAAAGAATAAGATATTTTGCATACATGAGTAGACTATACTCCATCTATTCTGTTCTAATATTAACTAATTCAGTGTTTTTGTTTTTTGAAAATGGAAAATGTCATGGTAGAGTGATTGTATAGTGGATTCCAGTATTAGACATAACAATATATTCAATACTTCATGGAGTCACCTCACCTGGGGATCAGAGAGCACATGTAAATGTAAGCTGAAACTAGCCTGTAGGCCTGCATAATGTATACATATTCTGTTCTTCATAAAATTAGTTTACAATAATGATAAACAACATAAAACATCATATTCCGCCCCTCAGCTGATGAATCAATACTCTATGTTGTACACCATTTGGAGGAAGCAGAGAGGCAATGGCACAGAAAGTACACTAGATGAGGGACTTCAATGTCCATTACCAAGAGTGGGTCAGTAGCACCACCACAGGCAAGCTAGTCAAAACCAAAAGGACAGCCACTAGAAGGAACTTGCAAGAGGGAAAAACATACTTGATCTCATCGTCACTATCTGCCTGTCATGGATACATCTGTCCATGAAAGTATTGATAAGAGTAGCCAGCAAAATCCTGTCATCACACAGAGGATAACTTCATTACAGAAATGCTACATAACACACTGAATGGTCAGTATGGCTTTGTGAGCCATACTGGGTAAACAGTCTATTCCTATTTCTTCTATTCTTGGATAACATTAGATTTGAATTAACTTTGGCAGAACAACTATACCTGGCACATCTGTATGTACTATCTGCTAAAATGTATAGAAAAATTTTAAAATTCAACCTTATTTAGTTACTTGCTTTCCGACATGAAAATAATCCCAGCTGGTTTAAATTGCTCTGGAACTTCCACATGCTAGGTGAAACATGACCTCAATCTTGCTAGCACTGTTTGGGTTTCTAATTTATGAAATTATTGCATTCACATTCTTTGTTCTTTGTTCACATTGTGCAAATGCATTCAAAAACTCACCTCTGCAACTTTAAGTGGAACCCCATCTCCAAGTACTTCCCTGACAAAGGCTTGTTGGTTCATATAATAAGAAAGTCCACTGGTTCTCTTGAAAGCATCCTTTAATCTTTTCAGTTCTACATCTGTAACTGTATCAGAATGAAATATCAGTTAGCATTCATGTACTGTGCAAAACTGTAATGATTAGAAATAATATTGTGATTTTTTAAAAAATCAAAATTTCACATAATATTGAGTTAAAAGATAATGACTAAGATAGAGCACAAATTTCAAAAATATTTCAAATTCCGAGCTAGCCTCACTAAAAATTCCAACCACAAAAAAAAACAGAAAATGAAATGGTGAATTGTAAAGAAAAATATTTCTTCCAGGTTAAAATGTACATACTTTCTACCAGTACTGCTTAGGCATTATAAATATTTGTAAATTACATTAATATTTGTTTATTTCAGCAGACCCAAATCACAGTATTGAGTGTGCAATTGAAACTAATAGTATGGTATTTGCAAAAGGCAGAACCGCGTGCAGGCTATTGACAGCTGCAAGAACAAAAGCAGCTTTGAAAATAGAAATAAACATTTAATTAGTAAGATAGCTAAATTTTATAAAAAAGGTTTTTTTTTTTAAATAAAATAACTTATTGGCTATTAGCTATTTTCATGGGAGAGAATCTCAAGAATGGAAAGTATTCAAAGGCTATAATTACCCACCTAGCGGAAAACCTTGTGTGACCAATGGTCATTGTTGCACTTGGTTCATCCAACACTGCCTCACATTTAATACTCAATCTGAATTATAGTTCTAATAATTTAGATTTACTTGACCCTCTTGTCATGTTCTCCTTAAATGGAGAAACACCTGATGAAATCACATGGAGTAATGTTCTAAGGTAAAACAAGTCATCAAGATTGCACTCCATAGTGGAAGATCGTTGCTTGGGCCTCTGCACACATCACTATTAAAACATTTCAGTATCACACAGATTAACTTTGAGTGCCATTACATCAATTCAAATTCACACTTAGTGATCATTGCACTATTTATTTCACATTTACCTCAAGTTTACCTCCCAAATTTGCTTTTACTTTAGTGTGAAAAACTTCTCACCACTTTTTCCTCAGTACTTAAAATATTGAGCAGAATGTCCCTTCCAAATCCTATAACAGAAATATTCGAATTCCAAAATAACCAGTTTCTTGAACTGTATGCCCAGGAGGAAGAAAACCCATGCAAAGTCTGGATTTAATGTACAGACTTCACTCCACTCATCAGTAACTTTGAAACATCGATGCTTTGCATCCACTTTTTTTAAAACTTCCAACAATTGGTGAAAAGTGCATGATGTACAATTTAAGATCTATTTTCGTATAGTGCAATTTAGCTCTGCTTTTACTGACTGTTAAGACAGGATCATTGATTTTAGAGGTACTTATCCTGAAGTCAGATGGAAATCAGCAGGATTGGATTTATCTAGCATTGAAAGTTATTTTTAACAGATTACTAGAAACAGATTTAACACATTATTAGAAAATGATCAACATTCATTAGAACAAATTGCTCTAAAGTTTTAGAGAAGCACAAATTCAAAAACGTTCATTCCAGCATGCCAAAATTCAGGCTGTATTTACAGAGTTCTCATTTTAGAGTTCGAGATATTAGAGTTCGTTGTGTAAAAGACTGATATTTTCACTCAACTGTCTGCAAAACTAAAAACATTCTTTTATACTATATCCACTTCAATTGTGACAGTCCCTTTAAAAATGTTAGGCTTCTTAGCAGGGGGAGAAATTTGAGCTATATAAGAACTTTTATAATCAAGGACAGCAATCTGCATGGCTGAAATTATTCCATAAGAGTCCCCAAATCCTCATCTTGGATGTGAAATATAGCAACTTTTTTGACAGAAAAGTCAACCAGCACAAAACAACCAAGATCAGTGAAATCAACCTCACATCATAAAGTTGACTTACATCAGATGGTAGGCATGGGCATTAGTGAATAATTATTAATTCTGGTTGAACTACCAGGATAGTAGAGTAAGAACAACACGAACCATGATCCATTTTCATAATAGCAACTCCTATTCAATAGTGCACCAAAACAACTTTTCAGTACATTTTGCCTGTCTGTACTTAATGATTTTGCATAACCCTCGAGGATCCTGCTTTGTTCCAATGGTACTCAGTAGCTAATCAATGCTAAACTGATTCAAATATAGTGAAACACTGCATATTCTGACAATCTAACAATTTACTTGTTTATTCATCCAATGCCCATCTTAATTCCTGTCATTTGTTTACCATTTTTAAAAATCTACATTTAATTTGGCAATTACTGTGATCATTTTGAACACAAATTGGCAGGAGGAGAGAAGTGGGGCTGATAGCACGAACACTAAAGAAGTCATCTGTGCATCTTAAGGGCAGGAAGAAACCAGTCTGGAAATTCACCCTCAACCTCTCCAACCCAGTGGAAGATGGGAACCTCAAATACTGCAATTTTAGTTTTCTTCCCTGGCTTGTCTCTAAGGTTTCCTTCACTAGTGTCCCACGATTGTATTTTCTCTAACAGGAACAAGTTCTCAGGGAGAAAGTCAAGTTTGGTAGGAAGTTCAGAAACCTGGGCAACTTCATCCATGTTGACTCTGAAAAACAAGATTATCGTCACCTCAGCCAAAACGTTCTCCAAGGGATACCTGAAGTACCTGAACAAAATGTAGCTGAAAAAAAAGCCAACATACAAGACTGCAAAAAGGAAAGCTACAAATTCCACTAATTCCAGATCAGCCAGGATGAAGAGGAATTCGAAACAGTTGAAATGGGCTTTGCATCTTGGGGTTGAGGGCTCATGTACAGAAGTCAGTTTTTCAGAGAGCATCTAAATAAATAACTAATTAGTAAAATTACTATTTTCACAGAAAACAATCCCTTTTCACTGAAGGGACATCAAATGTAAAGCTTTATACAGCATGTATTTTAGTGGTACTTGAAGCATGGATAACACATCTCTTTTACAAAAATGATCATGAGCAAAGGGCTTTTAATTATAATGGCAACTTTGGGAACAATGAGACAATTTTTTAAAAATGATTTTTTAAAACAGTCTATTCATATCTAATAAAGATAATAGAAAGTAATTGAAATTATATCCCAACATTATTGTTTGGAAATTTTGCTGTTAAAAAACACCTCGACACAAGCCAAGATGTTGTGAAAATCCTGTGCATTGTTCAAAAAGCACCAGGTGACAGATAAGAAATAAAAACAACAATATGCCAGAAGTACTCAGCAGTTCAGGCAGTATTTGCGTGAACAGTTCTCATGAAAAGTTATCTTTCTTTACAGATGCTGCCTGACCTGTTCAAGTATTCCTAGATTTTTTTTGTTCTTGTTTCAAATTTTTGATTTCATTTATTGTTACATGTATTGGAAAACAATGAGAAGTGCTGTTTCATGCACACTATACAGACAAAATACACTGTTCACAGAGTACACAGGGGAGAAGGAAAGGATAGAGTGCAGAATATAGTGTTGCACTTACAGATAGGATGAAGAGAAAGATAAGCTTAATATGCTATATATCCATTCAAACGACAGATGGTAACAGGGAAGAAGCTGGTTTGTACATGTTGTCAGACTTTATGCCTTTCTTTGACGGAAGAACGTGAAAGAGTACGTCGGGGTGTGTGGGGTCCTTGATTACGCTGGCTGCTTTTCCGAGGCAATAGGGAATATAGAAGGAATCAATGGATGGGAGGCTGGTTTGTATGACCAGGGCTACGTTCACAACCCTGTATAGTTTCTTGCAGACTTGATCACAGCAGAAGACATACCAAGCTGTGACACATCCGAAAGGAGGCTTTTTACGGTGCATCTGTAGGCTTGCTGAATTTCCTCAGTCTTCTGAGAAAGTCGATTCATTGGTGGACTTTAAGTATTGCATTGGTGTGATGGGATTACAATAGATTGATGACGTGAACACAGAACTTTAAGGCTCAACAACTTTTTGCTTTGTATTGGGTGACGGAAAAGATCTGACATCCCTAATAGTATTGTGAAAGAGTAACAGAGCATCTTAATTTCAAAGCAGAACCTTTCAATTGTTTACAATTTTAAATAGCAAATTTAGAGAGAATTATAGTTTGAAAAGGACAGATTCTTACACTTACTTTTAAAAAGTTTTGCAATCAGATAAGGCATCGCCAAATAAAATTTTAGCCTAGATTAAATGTTTATTTGTACAGTGAGGTTGAAGCCTAAACCTTGTGACTCCAAGGAGAGTGCATTAGCAAACTAAGCCAGATAACAGAAATAATTTGCTTTTACATTGCACCTTTCACAATGAGGACATTCTAAGCACATTACAACCAAGTACTTAATGTTGTGACAGTATTTTAAAAGCCGTAACAAAAATTAACCATAAACAGTACCAACTATTGCTAAATAATCATTGAATGGCTATGAAATTAAGGCACGTTTAAACTGTAACACCTAGTGGTATCAGTGGACGTTGTTTAATATAATTCTATCCTGTTTGTGGATACACCAAGGTTTTACTTGAAAAACTCTGAATTAGGGCAGATGCTTTTTGAACGAAGGGCTGTAATATATATTTAACTATGTAAACAGGAAATGCTTCTCTGTTTTGAGATCATGTTAATGATCTACTGCGCAGTACACAAGTAGGGTGTATAATAACACCAACACATTTATGCCTAGATGACTGATGCATATTTACATCTATAAATTTCCATATGGCTGTTCCCATTGTTAAACTGGTAGTAAAATGAAAAATCCAAAAACAGATCAGACCAACATTAATTCGTTAAGTGCAAACTGAACCAAGTAGACAAAACTTTCTACACCAAGGTGGTTTACTCCATTTTATTCCAACATCAGATCAGGACCTGACGCTGATTCGATTGTATTTACATTTTAACAGCCATGGCACAACAAAACTGAATTGCATCACTGATCCGTAATTATGTTAAAGGAAAACAAAATTTACCAGTATATCATCCATATTACTTCTTCCAGTCCCAATATAAAATTTTCACATAACACAAACTTATTGCTGGATTCCTGAAACAAGTATCTAAAAGTTCATTCTTCAGCCATGTTCTAAAAGAATGATCTTTTGCTGAACCAGAAGGAAGGCTGCTACAAATTGGTGCTGTCTAGTAAACAAGAGATCCTCAGTTCAAATCACAGCAGTGCCTCAGTAGAACATGGCATTTTTAGGACAGCTCACGACAGCTCAGTGACTATCGCTGTGCTGTGCAGATACGTGGATTTGGGCCTGTGTCTGTGGGAGTTTGCGCATTCTCCCCGTGATTGCGTGGGTTTTCTCCAGGTGCTCTGGTTTCTCCCACATCCCAAAGATGTGCTCTTAGGCTAATTGGCAAAACAGATTCTCCCTAAATTGTCTCAAATTTGGTTTTTAATCCATAGATCTATAAACATAGACAGGGATCATGGGTAGAGGTGGGAACATCGGGGAGGCGGTGCGGGCTCATTGGGCCGAAGGGCCTGTTTCCCGTGCTGTTTTGTTTTGTTCAAATCAAAGTCTGCCTTGAGCACCATCAGGAAACTAAACAGCAATAACTATTTCACGGATAATTATTGCTGTTTAAAGCAGCAATTGGCACTACTGCCTCACAGCATGAGGAACCTGGCTTCATTTCCAACCCTAGGTGACTGTGTGGAGTTTGCATCTTCTCCCAGAGTCTGCATGGACTTCCTCCGGATGTTCCTGTTTCCTTCCATAGTCCAAAGATGTGCAGGTTAGATGAAATAGCAATACTAAATTGTCCCTTAGTGTCCCAAGATGTATATTTAGGGAAATTGTGGGGTAAATGTGGGATTACAGGGATAGGGTCTGGGTTAAATACTTGGTGCAGACTCATCAGCCTCCTCCTTCATCGTAGGAATTCTTTATAAAAGTTACACGAGCACAGACAAGAGCAACCCTTTTTCTTTGGAAGCTACCAACAGAGATTATGAGAACAAATTAATTCATCTCAGTCTGTGTAATTTCACATCTCATCGTACAGATCTTTTGTGATCAACAAAAGGGGAGGAGGGGCATACGAACTGAACAAATCATATGAGAGAGACACAGAGAGAGGAGAAAGATCAAAGCTCATTATGCCTGCAGAGCCATGAACACTCATTTCACACCTGAGATTGTTTAGGTCCATTTCAAAAGGAGAACATGGAGGGAGCAATGGAATTCTGGTTAGAAGCATAGAAATAGATTTGGCTATAAATAACCATCAGCCACATGACCCAACCCTCTGGCTCTTTGTGCAGTTTCAACATAATATCTTTGGTCTAATGAGCAGCTTGATGTTTAACATCCAACTGTGAACCACCAAGAAGCAGAACTCCAGGCCTTAAAAGTCAATTTTTAAAATCAATTCACAATATTCTTGGAATCTGTTACATCAGTGCAGCGGAATTATAGTCCATTCTCAGCTGATATCAGCTCACAAGGAAATAAATTTCCCAGTGTTAGGTTACTGGTCGAATACAACACTCATAACAATATAGTGCACACACTCATCTAAAAATGGTGTCAAATTATATTTCATAACACAAGTCAACCATCTTAGAATGCTTTGCATTAGCGGAGATATACAAATACCAATTTTATTTATAGAACTTTGCTTTAAGAAATTTTAATACGCTTGAGAAAATATGTAATTAAGTTTAAGGCAATCACCCTGACCTGAATAAATATCTCAGGGTAGTGTTCTAGGCCCAACCATCTTCAGCTGCTTCATCAATGGCCTTTTTTCCATCATAAGTTCATATCTGGGAATGTTGACAGATGACTGCAGTATTCAGCACAATTTGCAACTCCCCAGACACCGAAGCAGTTCATTTACAAATGCAGCAAAATGTGGACAATATCCAGACTTGAGCTGGCAAATGACAAATAACATTTGTGCCACAAGTGCCAGGCAATGAACATCTCCAGCAAGAGAAAATCTAACCATCACCCTTGAGATTCAACAGCATTATGGTTGCCAAATCCACCATCAACAAATTGGAAGTTACCATTGACCAGAAACTCAACTGAATTAGCCACATAAATACTGAGGCTCTGGAGGGCAAGGTTAGGAATCCTGCAGAGTATTCACCTGCCCAAAGCCTGTTCACTACCTACAAAAGTACAAGTCAGGACTATAATGGAATACTCTCCACTTGCCTAGATGGATGCAGTTCCAACAATACAAAAAACCTGACACCATCCAGGATAAAGTAGCCTGATAGATTGCTACCCTTTTACCAACACGCAATCCCTCCACCACCAATTATCTGTCGCAGCCATGTGCAGCATCTAAGTGAACTCACATTGGTTCCTTAGGCAGCACTTCCCAAATGAAAGACTGCTACCATTTACAAGGACAAGAGCAGCAATGAGAACTCCATCCATTGGAGGCTCCCCTTTAAGTCATTTACCATCATGTCTTGGAAATATATTGCTGTTCCTTCACTGTCACTCGGTCAAAATCATGAAATTCTCTCCCTAACAGCACTATGGGTGTTCCTAAATCTCAAGGATGGCCACACTTCAAGGTGGCAGCTCACCACCATCTTCTAAGGCAAGTAAGCAATAAATACTGGCCTAACCAGCAAATGCAGGTTGTGCCGAGCTACGTCCAAACCGAGGGCCGAAGTGCTATACTGTTCTATATTCTGCAAAATGAATAAAATTGCTGTCAGAGATACCCTGTGGAGGAGGAGGGTATGCTTTTGCCATCTTTGCCAATAGACTCAATGTGGGCCACATAATCTAATGGTACAAAGTTACTTACTAGTTCATTAGGTCTTAAAGAAGTCTTTGCATTCTTACGTCAGTTAATTTTATTTACAAGGACTACACACACACTCACACACACATATAGTAAAGGGGTCAAAACAGGAGTTGTCTCCATGCTAGCTTGCGCATACAGCTCAGTCCAAACTCCAGAATACCCCACAAGTGCAGACCACATATTTTCTTACATCACTGTGTGGATGATACTGTGACTAGTCCCATATTAACCTTATTCATGGCAGGTGCTGGTACCTCCCCTTAAGACATCATCTAATGAATTTCAAATTATTCTAGTTTATTCCATGGATTTTCATTGTTATCAATAACTCATCTTCCTCTTCAAGTCTCCAATTTCACATGTTCAGGCAATCAGGAGGCTATTTAATCCTTCTACATCTCATTTTCCCTCCTGCAAGATTTGGAGGCTGCTCTGGCATCTGGATATTTTTCTATTCTTTTTCTCTATTGCTTGATATTGAACTGCTCTTGGTTGATTTGCCAGTTGTGATGATAGGATGTTGATTTGTTCCTTTTTTTCGGGGGGGTCTGAACATTGCGCTTGCCAGTGTTTTATTCTCCTCTTCCATTGTGTGGCAAACTGCAACACATATGGAAGTTAATTTTCAATAACGGAACTTCCATGTCTGCTTGTTTTGCAATTTGAGCCAACTTTTTTGATTTTCCAGTTGTTTTTCAAGCCAAAGGGCTTGATCCTATGCTGTAATTTTCTTTTGTTTTTATGAATCTTATCAGTAACATTATTGACAAATTAAATTTTTTTTTGACCCCGAGTTATAAATTTAACTGCTTCAGCTAGGCATGCCATTCTTTTCAGAATCCTTCTTCCACGGTCACTAACTACTCCTTAGACTCTTCCATCTGTTCTGTAGAAGTAATTTTTTTGCTTTTAAAATCTGGATTTGTTTTTCCATACTGCATGTTTTATCCTTCATGTTCTTCAAGTACAAGATATTCATCACATTTGGCTGTCAATTTTGCTTTTAAACAACTGTTCTACTCACAAGCACTTCCTTTGCATGTTCCCTGCATTTTGCACAATACTGACTGGAAACTTCTGAAGTTCCAATTTCATAAAATTTTGATTTAAGATCCATTTTTGCTGTATTTGTTTCTATAAGTTCATCAGTTAAATGACTCAAATGTTTTACTTCCTGTGAGCAATATTCCTGTGTTCTCACTGGTTCTTGGTTTTCTTTATCAAACACGTTGTTCATATTAAAAGTTGAATCTCTACAATGATCAGTTTTTCCCTCGGCAGAGTATAATTCCTTCGGGCTTTTGTAAATTGTTTTGGAGACTCCTCAATCTTTTTTGTGAAAGCTTCCACTTTCTCTTGCTATTCAAGGTTCTTGACTAAGATCTCCTTTTAAGCTCTGACTATTCCATAACATTAAGCTTAAAATATTCAAACTGGTTGAGGATTTATTAATGCACCACATTAAGGTTCCTTCAAAAGGATGTTCACCAAACCAGGATCAAAAGGTATTAATCCGACTTTCTACATAGATCTAGTAGTTTAAAAATTCTCTGCTACAGGATGCCCAGTTTTCTGTGGGCTTGACACTTGGATGAGTCCAAACTTGATCTGATTTTTGATTTATAACTAAAAATTTTCAAGTGTAGGTTCAGAAATTCAAGATGGTGCGGGTGTAAATTTGAAGACAAACTTTACTTGCATTTTTTGGTTCAGCCCCCAAAAAAGTTTTGAACAATGGCTGATTGGATCGACTGGCTGCAGACTTCAGTTTTAGCACTATATTTTAGTGTTGCAAAAGCATCAAATCAAAGCTTACTATTTTGTTGTGATTTTTCTGACAATTTCGGTTTTCCTTCTCAAAGTGAGCCCTGACACCACATGTTCAAGTGCTGACTTAGCAATTGAGCCTCCAACAGAGATTTTAAACAACAATCTCTGATCATTGAACTATCTGCAAATCTCTTAGGACTTGTTTCACCCTGGAAATTGAAATTTTAGCTCACTTGTGTTAGGTCTGCTGTCTCCACACCTTGGATTTGAAGCTGGACTTCCAAGGAATCCTATAGAGTCTTCAGCTACAAAGAGAAATTTTATATTTCTCATTTCAGCTTTCAAAGCTGATTTGGAGCTTTCCCTGGCGATTTTCCTCAGCATGTCTACTTCTCCAGTCTTTCTTCAGGGTAATGTTTCATTGAATTTTTCTTTGGCCTTGTAAAATTTTTCTATTTCTTGACATTTTTCAAAGGTTTGATTCACTGCTATATTTTAAGGTTTTGGAAAATGTTTAATAGGTCTTAATGAAGTCTTTGTAGTCTTATGTGGATTATTTATTCATTACATGAACAATGTACATATATACAGTAAAGCGTTTAAGCTAGGAGCTATCTTCACTCTTGCTTTTGCACATAACTCTGTCCAAGTGTTCGTGTACATCAGTGTGTGGGCAATACCAAACTCCATTCCAACATTTACTTTATTATGTAACAGACGCTTACAAGTTCCACACCAAAGGTGGCTGAAAAATGCAGCATTCTAAAAGTGTTTAATGGCATGATAATGATCATTTGTAAACCACCTCTCTGGTCTGAAAAAGTTAATGGTACATGTGTAAAGTCTCATTCCCTTAGAATTAGCGTTAGACATTTTTAAAAATACTTCTATTTGTATCTTCTACCTCATTGTTAATCCCATCTGTATTCTCCATTTTGCTTTCACAACGTTCATTTCTATTTATAAAACACAACGTCAGAATTCCCTTCTGTGGATTATTCAACTACTCGTTACCTAATTAGCTGGAAAGAAAGGGAATTCAATGTACACAGGATTATAGACATTCCAAAGGAAACTTGTCACTCATGCCCATTTGGTTCTTCATGGAGTTGGACTGCGGCTTCCCCTTCTTCTATTCACTGGAAAAAAGACACGGCATCTGTCAGCAGCTCTTTACACTGCTGGCACACAAGGGATCCCTTGTCTGAGACCCAGTGATATCAGGGCCCAACAACACTGCTCTCTTCTTTCTGGATATATCCAGCAAGGATGTTTGTAGAGTTTTGTGAAAGGACCTGCTGGTCAGCTTGGAGGCTACCACAAAGCTTGATGCCCCATTAACCTGGCAAAGCTGACCACACCCTTGGCAACCTCCCTAAGGGAAGACCTCGTAGTCGGACAGGCTGACAGTGGAGTTCTTGAAGGCATTTTGGGACATCCTGCAAACAACTACATGGCTGTTTGAGGCAGGGGACTGAAACCTGGAAGACGCCCCATTCCTGCTGCAGGATTGTAATCACTCGGCTGCCCAGAAAGGGAGGATTACCACCACAGTCTCCCTCTCTCAGTACAGTCCATAAAATCTTTACCAAGGCCATGTCCACCCAACCTGTCCTACATGATCCATGGTGAGGCCATGATAACATCCACAGAATCCCTACAATGCAGGAGGCAGTAATTCAGCCCATTAAGTCTGCACCCATTCTTCAGAAGAGCATCTTACCTAGGATCACTCGCTACAAAATCCCCAGAATCCCACGCATTTAACATGGCTAATTGACCTAATCTGCACATTTGGGCTATAGAAGGAAATCAGTGCACCTGGAGGAGGGTTCAACTACTTGGAAAAATTAGGGAAAGAGAACTCAGGACATGTTATTAATGGAGATAGTGGAGTTCAAAAAGAAAAAAAATTAGCATAATGGTACTTTACCTAAATGTTTTCAGCATTCAAAACAAGGCAAATGAGTTAATGGCACAAATAATTGCAAATATGATTTAGTGGCCATTACAGAGATATGATTGCAGGATGGCCATCTCTACAAGTTAAATATCCAAGGGTATCAGACTATTCAGAAGGGCAGACAGGAAGGTAAAGCAGGTGGTTATAGACCTGATATTTAAGAATGACATCTGGATGGCAGTGAGAAATGATTTAGGTTCTATGGAGAAAAAGGTCGAATTCATTTGGATTGAAATTAGAAATGAGAAAAAGTTACTGATAGACGGAGTCTATAGGCCACCAAATAAAATCTCAGTGGGGCGAGGAACAAACAAAGAAATAACTGATGCGTATAAAAATGGTATGACAATTATCATAGGGGATTTTAATCTATGTCAATTGGTTCAACTGGGTTGGTCAAGGCAACCTTGAGGGGGAGTTCATAGAATGCATCCGCAACAGTTTCCTCAAACATTATGTAATGGAATCTATGAGGGAGCAAGCTTTATGAGATCTGGTCCTGTGTAATGAGACAGGAATAATTAATGATCTCATATTTAGAGATCCTCTCAGGAGGAGGAGTGATCACAGTCTAGTTCAATTTAAAATACAAACAGAGGATGAGAAGGTGAAATCCAATACCAATGCCTAGTACTTAAAACAAAGGAGGCTACAATGAGATGAGATAAGCAATGGCTAAGGTAAACTGGGAGTGAAGTCTTCATGGTGGGACAACTGAAGACTTTCAAAGTGATTTTTCAGTGCTCAACAAAAGCATATCCCAGTTAAAAAAAAAACCCATAGGAAAAGGCATAATAAGCCATGGATATCTGAGGAAATAAAAGAGGATATCAAACTGAAAGATTGTGCACAAAGTAGCAAAGAATAGTGATAAATTAGAGGATTGGAAAGCCTTAAAAGTCAAAATCAACAGAAAGTTACCAAAAAAGCTAAAAGCAAGACAGATTGAGAGTAAACTAGTTTGGGATATAAAAGAAAGCCACTATTTTGTTTTATATATTTGTAGAACTTTTGCTAAGGTGTGGTTTAGAGGACGAGAAGGGAGATTTGATTAATAATGGGAAATGAGGAGTGGCTGAGGCATTGAACAGATATTTTGCATCAGTCTTCACAGTGGAAGACACTAATGACATTCAAAAACTGATGAGGTGACAGCTATGGCAAGTGAGCACCAAGAAACAATCCCTAAAGATCCCTAGTGTTGGGCAAGCTAATGAGGCTAAAGGTAGACAAGTTGTCTGGCCCTGAAGGAATGTATTCCAGGATACTAAAAGATGGCAGGAGAAATAGCAAATATGCTCCTGGTAATTGAGCAAAATTCGCTGGACTCAGGGACAGTTCCAGCAGACTGAAGAACAGCAAATGTAATGCCACTATTTAATAAAGGAGGTAGACAAAAGGTGGGTAACTATAAGTTGGTTAGCTTAACTTCTGTAGTGGGGAAAATGCTTGAATCGATCAAGGGAGATTTAGTGAGACATCCGGACAGAAACTGTCCATTGGACAGACGCAGCATGGTTCATGGAAGGTGGATCACATTTAACTAATTTAATGGAATTTTTTGAGGATATTCTGAGTGTGGTGGACAACAGGGAACAAGTAGATGTGTATCTGGATTTCCAGAAGACATTCGACAAGGTGCCACACTAAAGACTGCTGCATGAGATAAAAGGTGTACAGTGTTATGGGTAACATATTAGATAAAGGATTGGTTAACTACAGAAAGCAAAGACAGGGGATAAATGGGTGTTTTTCTTGTTGGCAAGCACCAGCTAGTAGTATGCCTCAGGGATCAGGGTTGGGACCAGAATTGTTTACAATTTACATAGATGCTTTGGAATTGGGGACCAAGTGTTGAGTGCTAAAGTTTGCAAATGGCACGAGGGTGAGTGGTAAAACAAAGTGTGCAAAAGGACACAAACTATCTATATCTCTTTGCAGATGTTCTAAGTGTTTGGGTAAGCCTTTGACAGATGGAGTACAATATTGGAAAATGTTAGCTCATCCATTTTGATAGGAGTAACAGCAAAATGGAACATTATTTAAAATGGTAAAAAAATTGCAGTATGCTGCTGTGCCAAGAGACCTGGGAGTTCTTGTGCATGAATCACAAAAAGTTGGTTTGCAGTTGTAATAGAGGAATGGAATTTTGTTCTTCATTGCTAGACGAATGGAATTTAAAGAGAAAGATTATGTTGCAACTGTAGGAAGATGCTGGCATGGGCACACCTGGGGTACTTTGTACAGTTTTGATCTCCTTAATAGAAAAAAGATGTACTGATACTGAAAGGAGGGCAGAGGAGAATTACTAGGTTGATTCCAAAGCTGAGAGGGTTGGCTTACGAGGAGAGATCTAGTAGCTTGGGACTATACTCATTGGAATTTGGAAAAATAAAAAGGGAATCTTAGAGAAAATACAAAATTCTGAAGGAACAAGATACAAGCAGAGAGATTGTTTTTTTTGGGGGGGAGGGGAAGAGAGCAGAAAGCTGGTGGTGGTGGAGAAACTAGAATTAGGGGGCATAGCATCAAAATAAGGGGAAAGCAGATTTAGGACTGGATTGAGAAGGAATTTCTTCACCCAAAAGTTGTGAATCTGCAAACAGTGAAACGGTTGAGACTACCTCATTAAATGTTAAGGCAAAGGTAGAGAGGTTTCTGAAGAGTAAAGGCATTAAGGGTTATGATGAATAGGCAGATAAGTGGAGCTGAGTCCATGAAAAGATCAGCCATGATCTTACTGAACAGCACAGCAGACTTGAGGGGCCAGATGGCCTACTTTTGCTCCTAGCTCTTATGTCCTTATGAAACACTGCAGACATGGAGGGAACATGCAAACTCAACACAGACATTCACCCAAGGCCAGAATCGAATCTGTATTCCTGGCACTCTGGTTCCTACTTGACCAGAGGCATTTGACAAGATGGATCGTAAGTACTTACTCGAATCTCTGTAAGCATTTGGGTTTCAGACATATTGTTGCCAGGATCTGATTAGTGTACACTGCCAGTGTCTTTGATTTTGAGGGCCCTTCGATTTTGGAAAGGCATGGGACAGGGCTGCTCTTGACCTGGCAACCCATGTTCTATTTGCTTGGAGCCTTTCCTGCTGATAACGTGCTCATATTCACAAACCTGGCTAACCTGCAGAGGGTGTGTGAATGCTAGGCTATGCCCTTGCAGCTTCATCTATCAGCATCAACTGGGCCAAGTATTCTAGACTCTTGGACAGTCCATGGAAGATGGATCCTTACCCCAAGAATCTGTGGTCTTTCGCTGGAGCAGAACAAGCTTCCTCTATTTGGGAGTTCATAGTTGCTCTACTGAGGAATCCTGGCCAGTAAATTGGGAGCTAGACACCAAAGGTCACTGCTTGACTGAATCACTGAACAGAACAACTGAGTGCTGTCTTACATAGGTTACATTCTCATCATAACCCACTTGGTTGCTTCACTTCCAACGTTATGGTACTGACTGGTCACCAAACCATCCTGATTTTCTCTCAAACATCCAGAGAACGTTGTGCTGTTTTTATGGAACGAGACACTACACTGGGTTTTTATCAGATAGAGTGTCCTGCTTGGGAGGGCAGTGAGGTCCTGTGCCTTCACACCCAGAAGGTGGTGATCTTGCGCCTTCAGATCCTGCAACATCTTCACATTGAGTCCCGTTCTTGATGGTATGCTTTGGTGCGCCTTCTGCTAGATGTGTGGCCTGAATTATGACATGCAGCTCCTGTTCGTTGATCGTTGCAGTCACCTATCTTTTACCAGGACCTGCTCAAAGAGTGGAACAGTCACCTAGCACTGCTGCTCTCTTCCTTCTGGAACCATCACTGCTCAGGAACTTGCTCTTCCTCCAATACCTGGAGCGATGGGCTATAGCTGCCAGGGTGACCAGGGTCCAGAACGTGCTAGGTGGCAGAGGAGTGGGTTGGATGATGCCACAAAAGTTTGCACATCGTGCAATGGTGAGCATCCGGCTTGCAACAAACGTGACCCATGCCGTCAAAACAGTCATGCTTGGTCCCAATGTCACTGGTGGTTGAGGAGGTACAGCTGCACTGTGAACTCTCGTCTCAGCATATCCTGCTCCAACAGAATTTTATATTGGCCCCAAGTCCCAACAAACACACACACTCTCTCCCCCCCCAACACCTCTCAGTTTTTTTAGGCTGAATTTCCCTTTTAGTTATTTAAGAAACCTTTTGTTATTTTTGTTTGCACTTCAGCCCTACGCTCAATAGACATCCGGTGCAAAAGTGGGTGGAGAAGGAGGAGGATCTCCTCATGAACATGTCCTGGGCCTGGCAGAACTGCAATAGGTAATAGAGGAGCTCATGAAACCTGACTATCTACCCCGCTGACACAGCTCTCATTGTGACCAGGTGTTCCTGAAGTGGCAGCATGCCTCTTCCATACCTATGGGGCCCCACAGGGGCAGGGTGCCTTACTGATCCTTTTAAGCACCTTTTGGTTTAATGTTTTAAGTTTGATTTGTGATTTGTTCTTGTTTCAGGAGACTCCTCTTTAAGCCACTGCTTTTTGTTTTAAATCCTTTAGTTTGTTTAATTTAGTTCATTTGACTTCACTCAATAGTTGCCTAGTACGACCAACAAGCAACTCTAGTCCAAAATACATGGTTGACGTAGAACAGGGGTTGCCAAACTGTGGGCCACAACCTCCAGTCAGAATTCAGGACCAGATTTTGAGATCACACACTTTGAAACAGCAGTGGTGGCTGTTGAGCTTGGGCTGAGTTTTGCCAGGTATAAGATCTCTTAAATACTCTCCTTTTCCTGTACTTCTGTTCTGAAGTCCAATTGCTGGTGCAACAATAGCCAGTGAAAAGATGGGCCTTCACCTTTTTCAGACCAAACAGCAGTTTTAATACAGTCAATCTACCTCCAAGCTCCCTCTTATCTCTCTTCCCCATTCCAAATCACACCCAACCCAACCACCCCCCCATTCTACAATATTTTCACTCTGGTGGTCACACAAAGTCTGTGGCATTAAAAAGGGGTCAAATTGGGAGAACGTCTGGCAAGCACTGACCTTGTAAACCACATAATTGGAATAATGTTTGGACCATGCCTGTACCTTCTATATCTGGACAAGAAATTTGAAAACGTATGAACGAGTCACGACTTCACAGGAAAGGAAATTGAATGGAAGAAAATTACGTGAACAACTTTATAAAGAACAGAATTGGAGTCAACCAGTTCACAAGTGTTAGGAAAAATTCAAGACTAATTTGGTCTATTAAATGGTAAGGTAAATATTTCTCGATACTTTATGTTAAGTACGATGAGTGCAAAATCTTCCTCTTCTAAAAAAGCCAGTTTCCATCTAAAATGGAAAAATGTGAAGTGAATAGAACACAAACTGTAACTTGACCAGCTATGAACAAAACGTACCATAAGAATGTCAGATACGAATAAAGATCAATCGCACGTCCAAACTCAGTTCTGTAAAACTCATACTCCACCACTTTTAGCATCCAACTGCATTGAGAAATTCTAAACTGGCAAACTAAAATGCCAGCTAAAGCTAAAGGACAAGTGAAGTGGATTGGAGGATAATCTGAATCAAAAACCCAGGGAGGTAAAAAAAGCTGCCAAGGGTGGGAAGGAAGGTATTAGACATGGACTAAAGATCAGAATTGGAGAAATGCAGGGTTTTTAAAGCAAGTTGTAGGATTGGCAGAGCAAGATCATGGATTGATGTGAATACAAGAAAAAGAATTTTAAATTTGACATGCTGCCAGACTAGACCAAATATAGGTGAGCAGAGGAGTGATGAATGAATGAATGAGTGAAGCACAACAGTTTTGTCTGAGCTCAAGCTTACAGAAGGTGGAAGATGGGAGGCCAGCCAATACAACATTGAAGTATACTGAAATAATTAAGCATGGAGGTAATAAGCTCACAAGGAATTTCAAATCTTCACCTTCAAAGACCTGGGCTCCAAATTCTCCTCAAAAGTCACTGACTTGGCTGTCTCAATGTTGCTCGTCCTGATGGCCTAAACTGTTTTTCTGTGTATTCTCCTTGGCTTCAAGGCCACACTCTGGCATTGAATTATGGACATAACTTTAGCTCCAGCCACACTAAACAGAGCACCACTGCTCCAAAGGATTCCTTTTCCTCAACGCCCACAGCAGTCAGTCATTTTTCACTGTCTTATCACCTTCCCAAGCTTCACTGAGCCTTAAATGTACAGAACCATCACATGGCACTTCGTTCACTGCCTGGAGCCTCTTCCTTTACTTCTCCCCTTGTGGCTTCTCTGTTGGTTCTTACTGTCTCCTCCCAGTGATTCCTTCCTCTTGGTCCGGCTCTCTGACAGCTTCTTATCTGGCTGCTCCCTTTGAGTCCACATCCAGTAGTTCTACTTATCATGGGATTCCCTTGTTTATGTTCCTAAAAAGGGTCAAACCAAACCATCCTGATTTTCTCTCAAACATCCAGAGAACGTTGTGCTGTTTTTATGGAACGAGACACTACACTGGGTTTTTATCAGATAGAGTGTCCTGCTTGGGAGGGCAGTGAGGTCCTGTGCCTTCACACCCAGAAGGTGGTGATCTTGCGCCTTCAGATCCTGCAATATCTTCACATTGAGTCCCGTTCTTGATGGTATGCTTTGGTGCGCCTTCTGCTAGATGTGTGGCCTGAATTATGACATGCAGCTCCTGTTCGTTGATCGTTGCAGTCACCTATCTTTTACCAGGACCTGCTCAAAGAGTGGAACAGTCACCTAGCACTGCTGCTCTCTTCCTTCTGGAACCATCACTGCTCAGGAACTTGCTCTTCCTCCAATACCTGGAGCGATGGGCTATAGCTGCCAGGGTGACCAGGGTCCAGAACGTGCTAGGTGGCAGAGGAGTGGGTTGGATGATGCCACAAAAGTTTGCACATCGTGCAATGGTGAGCATCCGGCTTGCAACAAACGCGACAATTGCTTTTTCATACCATATAGATGCCCTTGTGATCTCTGCAATGGCTCCTGGAGTACTTGGAACACTGGACTGAGCATGTGCAGCCTATTATGGCACATAATTCCCAATGCATGCCAGGATTTGTGTTCTTCAGCTTTCACCAGGAAACTACCCTAGAGACAGGTATTAATTTCATAACAAAGTAATTCTTCCTCCTTTGCGTTTCAATAATCCCTCTCCCTCCCCTTGCAATTTTCTCAACAACTATTTATCCAATTTCCTTTTGAAAGTTATTACTGAAACTTTCAATAATCTTTATAAGCAATGATCATCGTAACTCACTAAGGAAAGTGTTCTCATTCTCACATCTGGCTTTTAACAAAAACTTTACAATCTCTGTTGCATATTCTTTTGCTGGTGAAAATAGCTATTCTATCAAAATCTTTCATGATTCCAAATCTCAGAAGCTGAGCAATATAGCAAGAAGGAAGTCAAGACTAAAGTGACTAAATGCAAAATGTGATACAGTGTTACAAGAAGGGAGGAGATGGCAGTCATAGGAATGTTGTTACACTGGTTGGACTCATTTCAAAGGCTTCAGTTTTTGTTTCCTTTTGATTGTCACAGTTGAAGAAGAAATTAAGGGTACACATTGAGAACAGAAACAAATTTACATCATAAAAAGTATTTCAATTCTGTCAACACTACTACACTCAAGTAGAGAATAAATTCAAAGTACTCTATACCTTGGGTACTGCACAACATTGGCTGTGTGTCAAAAGTTTCACAATAGGCTTACACAAAATGAATACAAATATTTGCCATTACTTAACAGTACAATTCACCAATATGATTGCACGTTCAGTACTGCATTGACAAATCGTACACAGGAACTACTTCGGAACATCGTCCTGCAAGGTTAAGTGAAAATAGATTTGCAATGGATTACTAAGTGCGAATGATCATTAAAAGCAATAGAAATTTTATTGCAATATATTAAAGAATAAAGAACAAAACAGCATGGGAAACAGGCCCTTCGGCCCAACGAGCCCGTGCCGCCACCCCGATGTTCCCATCTCTACCCATGATCCCTGTCTATGTTTAAAAACTAAATTTGAGACAATTTAGGGAGAATTTCTTTTGCCAATTAGCCTAAGAGCACATCTTTAGGATGTGGGAGGAAACCGGAGCACCCAGGGAAAACCCACGCAAGCATGGGGATAATGCGCAAACTCCCACAGATACAGGCCCAAATCCATGTATCTGCACAACACAATGATAGTCACTGAGCTGTTGTGTTGCCCATCAAATGGTCCAGGTCAAGCATATACTAATGACGTGAAGCACTAGGATACTCTCGAAAAAAAATCCAAGAGCAGCCCTCTCACGACCCATCGTGTGTATGCCCCTCGTTAGAAACAAGGTGGACCAAAGCACCTGTAGGATAAAAACAAGTACATCAATATCATCTATTTACACACTTCCCAGGGACTCCCAAGGCTCATGATCCCTATTTCAAATCAGTTTTCTCTACCCCTCCATTCCCATTCTGTTCATGTGCCCATTTAAGTATTTCCTAAATAACTCCAGAGTGCCTGCTTCCACCACTTTACTTGACAGCGCATTCCATACCCCCACCCTCTATGAAAAAACTCCCTCTAGCATCCAAACCTTACCCCCCTCACCCTAAGCCCGTAACCCCTTGTGCTATTCGAGTCCATCCTAGGAAAAAGCTTAACCCTGTTTACTCTATCTATACCCCTCATAATCTTGTACACCTCTATTAGATCTCCTCTAAGTCTATGTCTTTCTAAGGAAAACAGTCCCAATTTGCCTAATCTCTCCTCGTACCTCAGACCTTCCATACCAGGCAGTATCCTGGTAAACCTCCTCTGCACTCTCTCCAGAGTCTCCACGTCCTTTCAGTAGTAAGGTGACCAGAACTGGACGCAGTATTTCAAATGAGGTCTAACCAACGTTTTATACAACTGCAACATTAAAAGCCAGCTCTTATACTCTGTACCCCTTCCTATAAAGGCTAGCATACCATACGCTTTCTTCACAACCTTGTCCAATTGCTCTGCCACCTTCACAGACTTGTTCACCTGCGTTTCTATACTCTTAATAGGTCTACCCTTTATCATATACCTCCCCTCTACATTCTTTCTCCCAAAATGCATCACCTCACATTTTATCAGGATTGAATTCCATCTGCCATCTATCTGCCCAAGTTACCAGCCTATGTCCTGCTGCATCGCCTGACAATGCTCCTTAATATCCGCAAGTCCAGCCATCTTTGTATCGTCTGCAAACTTGCTGATCGCTCCACTTACTCCCTCTTCCAAGTCATTTATATATATTACAAATAGAAGAGGTCCCAGTACCGAGCCCTGCCGCACACCACTAGTGACCGACCTCCAGCTAGAAAAACACCCTTCCACTATTACTCTCTGTCTCCTATTACCAAGCCAGTTACTTATCCATCTAGTTACCTGTCCTTGTATCCCATGAGCCTTGACCTTCTCAACTAACCTCCCATGAGGGACTTTGTCAAACACCTTACTAAAATCCATATAGACGACATCAACGGCTCACCCTTCGTCCACCATTTTCGTCACCTCCTCAAAAAAGTCTACCAGATTTGTAAGGCATGACCTCCCCTTAACAAATCCATGCTGCGTATCCCTAATCAGATAGCAATGCTCTAAGTGCCTATACATCCTATCTCTAAGAATCCCCTCCAATAGTTTCCCTACCACTGACGTCAAACTCACGGGCCTATAATTCCCATGGTTATCCCTACTACCCTTTTTAAACAACGGTACAACATTAGCTATTCTCCAGTCCTCTGGGACCTCACCTGTGTCCAAAGAAGAGACAAAGATTTACGTCAGAGGCCCAGCAATTTCACCTCGCACCTCCATAAGCAGCCTGGGATAAATGCCATCAGGCCTCAGAGATTTATCCATTTTAATGCTACCTAGAAGCTCTAACACTTCCTCCCTCAGTATAGATATTTCCCTCAACTGGTCCACAGCTCCCTCAGAGACAGGAGCTGTCAACAAGCCCCTCTCCTTCGCGAATACCGACGCAAAGTATTTATTCAGGATCTCCGCCTTCCCTCGGGCTCTAAGCACAGTTCCCCTCCTTTGTCCGTAAGAGGTCCGATTTTTCCTATTGACTAGTTAGACTTTTTAACCATGGCCAAAATATCCCAATGCAAATGCCTGATTACAACAAAAGTTCCAGAAAGAACAATTTTGTCAAACATTTAACTTGAACACTTTTTGCCTCAGCAATTACTAATTAAGATTCAATGCCTCAGTCCATGTTTGATAACACTCTGGTGACAATGCAAATGCTACAAAATGATTGTTAAACTAAGTGACTGCTGCAACTTGAAAATCAAATGTAAAATTACTGAGTTTAAATATAGGCAAAAATAAATTTGACAATTTCCTCCGTGACATATTAGCCTGTTATGTCATCAGGTTAATTGCTACCAGCCACAAATCTAAATCCCATATATAGAGAGAATTTTTTTTTTAATAATCACTTGAATGTTAAAACCTTCAGGTCTTTGCCATATATTGGAAATGAAGATCATTAACTATTTTGGCTGTCAAAGACAAAAACTCAAGCTGTATTGCCTGAGGGCAGTAATGGAACTTTGCAGCTAGAGAAAAAAAGATTTGTTAAAATCTATTGCAGTTGGACATTTTCAGTTCACTGGTTCTTTTCCAGCTCTCTTTTGCAGTACAAATTACTCATCAATTTGGTAGAGCTATATATTTCCCTGATTCATCACTTCCCCCTCCACCATTTATCTGAATTGCTAAGCCCAACTAAGTTGTGAAACCTTTGTATGGAAAATATTGGAAAACAAATAGTGGTTTAGTACTCCACTGACATACATCACACAATATTGCGCAGTTTTTTTTTTGTAATCATCAAACCAAGCAATAGGTTCTGCCGATCTCAGTGCAGCCCTCACTGAATTGTCAGGAACCAGTCTTTAATTCCATGATTGGGATGTACCACAGCTGCAGTGCTGGCCAATTTGCTGCACGAAGGCCTAAGCCATTGAAAAAATGGTTGAAGAATGCCCAGTTGTGCAATGTGAAGCTGGCTGGCTGGGCAGTGGGTTCTATGATTGAGGAAGTGGTTTTTAATGGTGGCACATTGATTCTATTCTGCTGCCATAAGGCACCTGCTGTTATTGCTTAGCATGGTGATATTAGCCATACAGACTGGTGCGATAGAAAGCAGGCAGGTGAATTGGATTGGTGCAAGCCTCCTCTAGGAGCTTTCTTGCTGCAATAATCCTCCTAAGGTTAAAGGATGGGTTGTTGCTCATGACGAGGAGTAGAGTTGTTTGGAGGATACCAGAAATAAACTGAGCATTTAAAGACTGGATGGGATCACATTGATGCATGGTGCTCTGCAGTCCAAGAGTCAATAGCAAGAGTGGTGGTCCATAAGGTTTGAGCATCTGTACACAATGAATAGCCAGCAAGTTTACTGAGGTTGTTTCACATTTTGATCTTCGCTGCTGTCTCGCTCAGATGTTTTTGTATTTCAAGAAGGACAACTCCAAGATAAACAGGATGTTGTTTGTGATTCAGTCTCATGCCATTCAGGTCACTCTACCCATCAATACTCTGGGAAACTAATGATTCTACAAACTGAATTCAACAAGTTAAGGCTTCAAGAGTCTCGGTCTTACCACACCTAAAATCAGCAGCAATATCAATTCCTATAGATCCCTCACCATCAGACCTGCACCCGCATCCTGCAACTCAGTGTTGAGGGGCAACTAATCAGCATTCTCACCCACCAACATGCAACTAACACAACAAGTATTCAAAAAGAAAAAAACACCCTCCAAAGCTATATATATACACATATATACACAAATATATACAAAATATTTTGTATTTTGGATATACAAAATGGCTTTGATCTGATACGTCATGCTGCCCATCCAAAGCATGGGTGGCCTAACAGACCACGATAGGGGTAGCCTACTTCTTTCACTGAACATGTTGATATCAAGATTGCAGTCTACAAGATAGCAAATGTCTACAAACCCCCAGTATCATTTGGGAGAAATGTTTGCCTACTCTATCACACCCAACTGTCTACATCAGAAACTCCAACACCCATCACACAAACTAGGGTTACAATGAGGTTGATATTGATGGCATAAAACTTGGAAAAAAATTGGGCTTAATCTTAACCCCCAAATAGCCATGAGTTTTCCACCCTAAGATGGAGGTGTGGCTACTCACCTGACCTTTGCTGGCTCAGTTCAACATATGGCAATCCATTTCCAACATCATGTCAAATCTTGCACAGCTTCCCGCACAGACTAGCTCTGACTCACATCAACCTAGTGTTACAGCTCAAAGCAGCAGCGGTCAAATCTATATAAAACCAACCGGGAGAAATGCCGCAAGGCACCGGAACAAAGGGCAATAACTATACCATCACACCATATCTCAAACAGCAGTTGCTTCTGCAAAGCCATCAACTTGGATTAGTTGATGCGTATGATAGGTAAAAGCAGCTGGAAACGGAAACAGCATTGGAGGAATAGAGAGAGAGTAGGAGGGAGCTCAAACGGGGAGTTAGAAGGGCAAAAAGGGGGATGAAATGGTTTTGGCAGATAGGATTAAGGAAAATCCAAAGGCTTTTTACTCCTATGTTAGAAATAAAAGGGTGGTTAGAGGGAAAAAAAAATCAGACCTCTTAGGGACAGAGGAGGGGAACTGTGCTTAGAGCCCGAGGGAACAGCAGAGATCCTGAATGAATACTTTGCGTCGGTAGTCACGAAGGAGAGGGGCTTGTTGACAGCTCCTGTCTCTGAGGGAGCTGTGGACCTGTTGAGGGAAATATCCATACTGAGGGAGGAAGTGTTGGATCTTCTAGGTAGCATTAAAACTGATAAATCTCATTTAACAAATCGCATGGATTTGTTAAGGGGAGGCCATGCCTTACAAATCTGGTAGAACTTAGAGGTGGTGACGAAAACGGTCGATGAAGGGCAAGCCATTGATGTCGTCTATATGGATTTCAGTAAGGCGTTTGACAAAGTCCCTCATGGGAGGTTAGTTGAGAAGGTCAAGGCTCATGGGATACAAGGAAAGGTAGCTAGATGGATAAGTAACTGGCTTAGTAATGGGAGACAGAGTAATAGTGGAAGGGTGTTTTTGTAGCTGGAGGTCGGTCACTAGTGTGCCGCAGGGCTCAGTACTGGGACCGCTTCTATTTGTAATATATATAAATGACTTGGAAGAGGGAGTAAGTGGAGCGATCAGCAAGTTTGCAGACAATACAAAGATGGCTGGACTTGCGGATGTGAGGACCATTGTCAGGTGATGCAGCAGGACATAAATAAATAGGCTGGTAGCTTGGGCAGATAGATGGCAGATGGAATTCAATCCTGATAAATGTGAGGCGATGCATTTCAGGAGAAAGAATGTAGGGGGAAGATGTATGATAAAGGGTAGACCTATTTAGAGTATAGAAACCCAGAGGGACCTTGGGGTTGCAGGTGAACAAGTCTGTGAAGGTGGCAGAGCAGGTGGAGAAGGTTGTGAAGAAAGCATATAGTATACTAGCCTTTATAGGAAGAGGTATAGAGTACAAGAGCTGGCCTTTAATGTTGCAGTTGTATAAAACATTGGTTCAACCTCATTTGGAATACTGCGTCCAGTTCTGGTTACCTCACTACTGGAAGGACGTGGAGACTCTGGAGAGAGTGCACAGGAGGTTTACCAGGATGCTGCCTGGTATGGAAGGTCTGAGTTACGAGGAGAGATTAGGCAAATTGGGACTGTTTTCCTTAGAAAGACATAGACTTAGAGGAGATCTAATAGAGGTATACAAGATTATGAGGGGTATAGATAGAGTAAACAGGGTTAAGCTTTTTCCTAGGATGGACTCGAATAGCACGAGAGGTTACGGGCTTAGGGTAAGGGGGGTAAGGTATAATTTGGATGCTAGAGGGAGTTTTTTCACACAGAGGGTGGTGGGGGTATGGAATGCGCTGCCAAGTAAAGTGGTGGAAGCAGGCACTCTGGAGTTATTTAGGAAATAATTACATGGGCACATGAACAGAATGTGAATGGAGGGGTATAGAAAACTGATTTAAAATAGGGATCATGAGCCTTGGGAGTTCCTCGGAAGTGTGTAAATAGATGATGTTGTTGATGTACTTGTTTTTATCCTACAGGTGCTTTGGTCCAGCTTGTTGTCTAACAAGGGGCATAGATGCGATGGGTCGTGAGAGGGCTGTTCTTGGATTTTTTTTTGAAAGTATCCTAGTGCTTCACGTCATTAGCGTATGCTTGACCTGGACCAGTTGATGGGCAACACGACAGCTCAGTGACTATCGCTGTGTTGTGCAGACACATGGATTTGGGCCTGTGTCTGTGGGAGTTTGCGCATTCTCCCCGTGTTTGCGTGGGTTTTCTCCGGGTGCTCCGGTTTCCTCCTACATCCCAAAAATGTGCTCTTAGACTAATTGGCAAAACAAATTCTCCCTAAATAGTCTCAAATTTGTTTTTTATTCCATTGATCTATAAACATAGACAGGGATCATGGGTAGAGGTGGGAACATCGGGGTGGCGGCACAGGCTCGTTGGGCCGAAGGGCCTGTTTCCCATGCTGTTTTGTTCTAACAAAGCGGCCATCAAATCCATCCCATGGGGATATCACTGAGCATACACCACTCTAAGGAGAAAGCATTTCTCTCCATTAACACGATGAGGAAACCAGTGATTCAAATGTCTTTGGACTCTACCCACCAAACTAGGTGGGAGGAGGCCACCAGAAACTTGAACTTCATCCATTCAATGCTGGAACTTTGTATGCCACCTTGGAGCAACACATCAATCACTAACACCAATTCAACCATCTATAAGTGCCAAAGTAGCAACTCATCTCCTCCATATGGAAAAGATGGCCTTGGAAAAAGTGAAAAATCAATTAAGACTGACTGGAGAGCCTTTTGAGGGAATTACAATTTCAGATCCTGTACTGCAATGGAGTTGGACAACATACTGCAAAAATAAAAATCAAGCCTCTCACTGCTGCTGGCTATGACAACATCCTTCCCACACTGTTCGCCAGAGAAGATTTGCCTGACGAACAAGTGTCAGGTATTGTGACTGCATGATCAGTCCAACTTAGCGGTGACTGTTATTATGGTGTGTATGCAAGTCATGCCATGCCAGCAGGGGTGAGCACATCAGTGTCTGTTACTTTATCATGCCATTAAATCTTCACAAGCATACAAAAGCAATTCAAGCTCAAGTATTTGAGCTTCTTGCGTGACACTGGTCCACAGTACAAGATTCAAATGCATAAAGCAAAGTTTTGATTTGATTTATTGTCATATTAGTACAGTGAAAAGTATTTTTTTTTGCATGCTATACAAAGCATACCATTCATACCGAAGGAAATCAGTGTAGAATGTAATGTTACAGTCATAGCTCAGATATAGAGAAAGTCAAGTGGACAGGACTATTGCTCTAGATTTCCAGTTTGATAGGATGGTGTGAATTGTAAGGAGAGTTGAATACATTGGGTTTAGCTTAGTGGTAAAAATTGGTCGGCATGACAAGTTGGGCCAAAGAGCCTGTGTCCATGCTGTAAACCTGTGATTTATGGTGGGCAGACTTACTCCTCTTCATTCTCAGAATCATGTTCAAGTCTGACAAAAGTTGCATTTGCAATTTTTGCACGTCTCATTCTCAATATGGACAGCTTGAAGCAATGTGCTGCCGAGATAGGAGAACTCATCCATTGCTGAGATTCTAGTTGTGGACTGAAACTTTGGCTAGAGGTGGGACTTTCTTGGAGCAGGTTGGCAGAGTACTTCAGTTTTCATACTGATTGCAAGGCTAAAGTTATCGACACATCGTGAAGGAATGCTGCACTGCTTGTCTAGCTCTGAAATGGCAGCAGGAATAAGCAAACAGGAAAGTGCCTTATGTCCTTGGAGGCCTCAGTCTTTGCCCAGAATCTTCTCAGGATCGAGCAGCTTCCCATGCACAGGATATCTGACTTTGATGCCAGGAACACTATCATGGGAGGTATCGGAGAACAAGGTTGAGACAAAAGAGCAGACAGCTGTACTTAACTCCTTTTGTCACTGGAAACACCACCACCTCCACAATCATCCTCAGCATGGGTGCTCCACAAGACTGTGTTCTCAGTCCCTTACTATATTTCTTAACTGTAACTGTGGGGCCAAATTCCCCTCTTATTTGATTTTCAAGTTTGCTGACTACACTATCAAGTTTTTAGGTGTCCAGATCACCAACAACCTGTTCAAGTCCCTCCATGCCGACATGTTAAGAAAGCCAACAACACCTCTATTTTCTCAGACAACTAAGGAAACTCGACATGTCAGCTACGATTCTCACCAACTTTTACAGATACGACAGAAATAAATCTTTCTACGGTGCATCACTTCTTGGTATGGTTCCTGCTCTGCCCAAAAGCACAAGGAACTAGAAAAGGTCATGAATGTAGCCCAATCCATCACACAAATCAGTCTCCCATCCATTGACTGTCAATATTTCCCGCTGCCTCAGCAAAGCGACCAGCACAATAAGGACACCATGCGCCCCGGACATTCACCTTCTTCCGTCAGGTGAAAGATAGAAAAGTCTGAGGTCATGTCACAACCATCTCAAGAACAGCTCCTTCCCTGCTGCTGTCAGACTTTTGAATGGACTTACCTTGCATTAAGTTGATCTTTCTCTACACCCTAGCTATGACTGTAACACTATATTTCCTTCTTCATGAATGGTATGTTTTGTCTGTATAGTGCGCAAGAAACAATACTTTTCACTGTATGTCAATACGTGTAACAGTAATAAATCAACTAGAACTACAGAAAAGTTATGACAGAACAAGGCCATTCAGCCCATAGTATCTGCACCAGCTAAAAATACTAGCCTATTCTAATGTCAGTTTCCAGCACCTGTTCAAGAGCCTTGCAGTTAAAGCAATGATTGAGAACAAATCATCCAGACGACATGTGAGCATGTTGTTGTGGAATTGTCAAACCATTATGCTCAATTTCTCAGGTTAGCTGAATTTCTCCATTCCCCTCCAAAGGCCCTCATGGCTGACAATGTCAAAGTCTTTGGTCAGGTCAATAAACATAGTGTCAAAGAGCCGTTTAAGCACATAAGCCATGAGTGGTTCCTTGATTTTTCCTGAGATTACAAGTTCTTCAGCAGCATTTCCTGGTCAAGCTTTTGCACTGAGGTGCTCAGAAGGATCGGGCAAAATATCAGCAATGGAGGAGTGAAAGTCCCTTGATTATCGCAAGATTGCCGAGGTTCCTTCTGCTGGTACAAGTGTTCAATGGAGACATCCTAATATTCTCGTGGAAAGGTTCTTTGCTCCACACAGATTGAAAAAATTCAGGGAGCTTCTTTACTAGTGACCTCCAGTCTTGTAGACCCCAGCTTGGTTAGCATCAACTTCTGTAAACAGTGTTTACTGGTTGGCAAGTGTGTAACTGATGAAACAGTGCTATGGAGTCCCTGTCTACTGGTTCAAGAGCATCATGGAATCTATTCCAGACTTTGTGGTTTATACTTGACTGGCATTCTTTGCTTTCTGATTCAGCAAAAAGTGTCCTGCATATCCAAGTTTGCATCGGATTGAGCAGTGACACTTTGGTAGACATCATGTTTGAATAGTTCTGAATTGTCACAGAGATAAATATGGTGAAGGTGACTTTTTTCCTCCAACAGTTTCTGGATAACCTCATTTTAATACTTCTGAGGGACAGAGCCATGTGGCCTCCAGAGTAGTGAGGTACATATGCCCCCAAGGTCACCTAGTCCATCCTCACCACACAATTGATGCTTTGGTTTCTCCGAGAGAGATTCCTTCACAACTGCCTGAAATCTTGAGACACTGAAGCTGTTCTGGACTTTCATACCCTTGGGATATCTAGGGGATAGATTTTAGTGTTTAGTTTTGAATGCAGCAGTCAGTCCATCATCTGCCCTGCACATGGCTTCATGATGTACACAGCCTGCCTGTTCCTCAGCATGATGCCAATGCTTTGTATGTGGGTGCATCAGAGATGTCTTGCTGCGATTAGGGAAACTAATGAATATTGGCAATAAAATACCGAGAAGATCCAGACTTCTCATCAGTAGAAGGCTGGAAACTCCAACTCCCAGCATGCCTTGGGCATTCATGCTTGTGGGCAGTGCTCACGCAGTCCAGTATTTTATTATTCTTCTGGCAGAGAATTGGTCTAGTGTGCATGCAAACAAAGAAGGTGACACAAAAGCCCCAATTATGTAATTGTGAGTGGAGCATCATAATTGAGAACAGTGTCAGGCAGGAACAGAGAGGGGTCCTACGAAGAAAGAGGAACATAGAAAGATACTTCAAACACAAATGGCTGTGGTTGGCATCTGAAGACCAAATAAGGCAGAAGATGAATGACTTCATGTTGTGGACTGCTGAGGTAAAAATACCCACTTGAAGCAAAAATGTTCAGATTTTTGGCCCTATCAAGTGGAAACTGTGCCTGAAAATCCACGCTGGAATGCAAAAATTGGAAATTCAGGGGAACAGTCACAGGAAGAGGTTGAAACTCTGTCAAATGGCCCTTAAGTGAAGTGGTCTGAGTCAGAGCAATATTTGCAGAGAATTCCAAGGTTGGGGATGTGAGGAACAAATGGGCAATCAAGAAGTTGGATAGGCTCTCCAACAGCAGAAAAAGAAAATTGGAGGAATTTACTAGTACTTCTGGCAACATATTTATGGTATTGTAAATCCATTTACAAAGTAGCATTTTTGCAAAGAGAACAACTTTAAAACCTCCAAAAGAAGCTGGAGATGTAATGGCTAAATTGTGGAAGTTGAACAAGTATTTATCGGCTAAAAAGACATCCATAGTATAGTATTTTTAAATTAGATCTTCCCACACTAAAGGCTGGTTGCCTTTAGCTAATAGCAAAGCCAGCAACATTTTACTGGAACTATGAAGGGAAATTAGCAGGCATTTGCACACAATTGATTTCCTGTGAGGGGGTACATGCAACACTTCAGAAATTTATGATAGATAAAGGAATTCAAAGTTGGAAGTTAAGATTCTAGAGCTCAAGTACATAGGGTTGGACATTAGGCAGTTGGGAATACCCTGACTCAACAATCTTTGCTCAAAAATGTTAAAAGGATTCTGATAATCAGGCCAGATCTTTGCAACGAAGATTCTACAATTAAGAAGCAGATCAATTAAGAAGTTCAACCGTTCAATTTAACTGGATGTTGCTATGTAATAGAATTGAGTACCATACTAATGTATACTATTGATGGGGACGTGAAATAGTAAATAAGACATTAAAGAAATTAATGAGAAAAATGTATGCTCAGATTCAGATCTCAGTGACATCCCGTATGTTAATCTTCCCAATGATAATTCAAGTAGAGTGGGATTCATTGCATTTTTAGTATGGGAATCCAAGAAAATAGAGAGTAATTAAAAACAGAGACAACACCTCTTCCACACTTATTCTCAAAACTGGTGTCCCACAGGACTGTGTCCTCAATCCCTTATTATACTCCTTATATATTGATGACTGTGTGGCCAAATTCCCCATCAACTCAATTTCCAATTTTGCAGATGACGCCACCATAGTGGGTTGGACCTCAAACAATGCTACAATAATAATCTCTCCTTCAATGTCAGTAAAATAAGGGAGATAGTCATTGATTTAGGAAGCATAGTGGAAGACATGCCCGTCTACATCGATGGGAATGAAGTGGAAATGGACAAGACCTTCAAGTTTCTAGCTGTCCAGCTCACCAACAACCTGTCCCAATCCCTTGATGCTGCTGTTTTAGTTAAGAAAGCCCACCAATACCTCTACTTTTTCAGGAGGCTATGAGAAAACTGCTCACTCTGTGATAATGTCTATTTGAAAAAGTGCCACAGAAAAGAAGCTGAGGATTGGTCAACAACTTACCAGTTGTTGCTTGTCCAAAGTATTGGATATTCTCAAAAAGGGAGATGTTGATTTGTATTAGATGAGAACACAGCAATTTTCATGTTGTAACCTTTAGAAAAATTGTTATCAATATGGAGGGAAATTTGGCACGTCCACTATGACTCTCACCGACTTTTACAGACGCACCATCTAGTTGTATCACAGCTTGGTAATGGCACCTGCTCTGTCCAAAACGGCAGGAAACTACAAAGGGTCGTGAATGAAGCCCAGTCCATCACGCAAACCAGCCTCCCATTGACTGACTATGTACTTCTCACTGCCTTGGAAAAGCAGCTAGCATAATCAATGATCCCATATACCCTAGATATACTCTCTTCCACCTTCTTCCATTGGAGAAAATGATACAGAAGTCACGTACCAACTGTCTCAAGAACAGCTTCCTCCCTGCCAGACTTTTGAATGGAGTTAGCATTAAAACTGATAAATCTCTGGGGCCTGATGACATTTATCCTAGGCTGCTTAGAGAGGTGCGAGGTGAAATTGCTGGGCCTGTGATGCAAACCTTTGGACACAGGTGAGGTCCCAGAGGACTGGAGAATAGCTAATGTTGTACTGTTGTTTAAAAAGGGTAGTAGGGATAACCCTGGAAATTATAGGCCGGTGAGTTTGACGTCAGTGGTAGGGAAGCTGTTGGATGGGATTCTTAGAGATAGGATGTATAGGCACTTAGAGCATTGCGATCTGATTAGGGATACGCAGCATGGATTGGTAAGGGGAGGTTGTGCCTTACCAATCCGGTAGAATCTTTTGAGGTGGTGACGAAAACGGTCGACGAAGTTGATGTCGTCTATATGGATTTCAGTCAGGCGTTTGACAAAGTCCCTCATGGGAGGTTAGTTGAGAAGGTCAGGCTCATGGGATACAAGGACAGGTAGCTAGATGGATAAGTAACTGGCTTAGTAATAAAGAGACAGAGAGTAATAGTGGAAGGGTGTTTTTCTAGCTGGAGGTTCAGTCACTAGTGGTGTGCTGCAGGGCTCAGTACTGGGACCTCTTCTATTTGTAATACATATAAATGACTTGGAAGAGGGAGTAAGTGGAATGATCAGCAAGTTTGCAGACGATACAAAGATGGCTGGACTTGCGGATAGTGAGGAGCATCGTCAGGCAATGCAGCAGCTCATAGATAGGCTGGTAGCTTGGGCAGATAGATGGCAGATGGAATTCAAGCCTGATAAATGCGAGGTGATGCATTTTGGGAGAAAGAACGTAGAGGGAGATATATGATAAAGGGTAGACCTATTAAGAGTATAGAAACCCAGAGGGACCTTGGGGGTGCAGGTGAACAAGTCTCTGAAGGTGGCAGAGCAAGTGGAGAAGGTTGTGAAGAAAGCATATCGTATGCTAACCTTTATAGGAAGGGGTACAGAGTACAAGAGCTGGCCTTTAATGTTGCAGTTGTATAAAACATTGGTTCGACCTCATTTAGAATACTGCGTACAGTTCTGGTCGCCTTACTACCGGAAGGACGTGGAGACTCTGGAGAGTGTGCAGAGGAGGTTTACCAGGATGCTGCCTGGTATGGAAGGTCTGAGTTACGAGGAGAGGTTAGGCAAATTGGAACTGTTTTCCTTAGAAAGGCATAGACTTAGAGGAGATCTAATAGAGGTGTACAAGATTATGAGGGGTATAGATAGAGTAAACAGGGTTAAGCTTTTTCCTAGGATAGACTCAAATAGCACGACGGGTCACAGGCTTAGGGTGAGGGGGGTAAGGTATAATTTGGATGCTAGGAGTTTTTTCACACACAGGGTAGTGGGGGTATGGAATGCGCTGTCAAGTAAAGTGGTGGAGGCAGGCACTCTGGAGTTATTTAAGAAATACTTAGATGGGCATATGAACAGAATGGGAATGGAGGGGTATAGAAAACTGATTTAAAATAGGGATCATGAGCCTTGAGAGTCCCTGGGAAGTGTGTAAATAGATGATGATATTGATGTACTTGTTTTTATCCTACAGGTGCTTTGGTCCACCTTGTTGTCTAACAAGGGGCATACACGCGATGGGTCGTGAGAGGACTGCTCTTGGATTTTTTTTTCGAGAGTATCCTAGTGCTTCACGTCGTTAGTGTACGCTTGACCTGGACCATTTGATGGGCAACACGACAGCTCAATGACTATCGCTGTGCTGTGCAGATACATGGATTTGGGCCTGTGTCTGTGGGAGTTTGCGCATTCTCCCCGTGCTTGCGTGGGTTTTCTCCGGGTGCTCCGGTTTCCTCCCACATCCCAAAGATGTACTCTTAGGCTAATTGGCAAAACAAATTCTCCCTAAATTGTCTCAAATTTGGTTTTTAATCCATAGATCTATAAACATAGACAGGGATCACGAGTAGAGGTGGGAACATCGGGGTGGCGGCACGGGCTCGTTGGGCCGAAGGGCCTGTTTCCCGTGCTGTTTTGTTCTTTGTTCTTTACCTTCTATTAATTTGATCTTTCTCTACTTCCTATGACTGAAACACTGCATTCTCTCCTTTCCATCTCTATGTACAGTATGCTTTGTCTGTATAGTGCACAAGAAACAATACTTTTCACTGTACACTAATACATGTGACAATAATAAATCAAATCAAAATTACTTGTGCTGGAAGCGACAGATGCGGTTATGTATTTATTGAGTATTATGAAGGGATTCTTATACAAGAGCAACTGTAGAAAATGTGCCTATAGAATGCTATATAGATAACTGCTCAATCTGTGAGCATGTCTGTTTGAAAAAGTGTCACAGAAAAAAGCTGAGGATTGGTTGACAAGTTATCAATTATTTGTCCAAAGAAATTATTGGATAGTCTTGAAAAGAGGCATCTTGGTTTGTAGTAGATGAGAACACGGCAACTTTCATGTTGTAACCTTTAAAAAAAATGTTTTCAAATATAAAGGGAATTATGGAGAATGTTAACGATTGGTTACATCGTAAACACCATTTTATATTTTTATGAATGAATTTCATTTGAATTACAATTTATTTCAATTTAAAGAGTGAAATCTGTTCAGATTTAATAGGTTCTATCCTAGTCTCAATGTCCTTTTCGCTACCAGCTTCAGAGTTCCTCTGAAATGGGAAACCAGAATGTCTTCTTGAGCTCTAGGTGCTACCCCGCCTTCAAGATTGTTGAACCCTAGATTGGTCTCATCTCACCAGAGTCAGTCTTCGTACAAAGTAGACAAATCCCCAAGTCAAAAAAGATTAGGAGACCTGACAGCTCCCATCATCTGCTTTTCCTCACCAAAAGCAGTTTATTGGGGTACGGCTGCTGTCAAATGATGACTACTTGAAGCCCAAGATGAGTGCTGGGTGAGTACCAGGTGAAAGTGAGTATCAATAAAAGATAAACCCATTCCTAAGAGGCAGTAAGCCCACCTACATAAATTGTTACCCTTCCTTACGCTCTACTCAGCCATATAGAAAGCAAGACATTCTGAAAATTAATAACCAGGCAGATGTAGGGATGCTACAAATAAGCTCAGCGCTTGTACAAGCTAGAGAAATCAGGGTGAGGATAGAGGGTAGGTTTCTGGTTGATATCAGGATCAGCCCTGTTGTGAAAATACGTATGTCAGACCTTAAGTCAATATCACAATAAATCTTAACAGTGATATTGACATTCAATTCTCAAATCCAAGCATGAAGTGCCACATTCAAGATTTTTTGCTTTTATTAATTTTTCAGGACGTGAGTATCGTTGGTTAGGTCAGCATTTATTACTGGTCCCTAATTGTCATCCATTTCAGAAGACATTTGAGAGTCAACCACATTGCAGTGGCATCTGGAGTCACACATAGGCCAGATTAAGTAAGGTTTCTTTTCACAAAGGACACTAGTAAACCAGATGGGTATTTTTTTAAACAAAAATTGACAATGGTTTCATGGTCTTAGTGAAACTTTAAATTCCAGATTTTTATTGAATTCAAATTTCACCACTGCCTTGGCTGGATTTGAACCTGGATCCCAAGATCTTGTTCTGTGTTCTGGATTATTGGTCCAGTGGCAATGCCACTGCCTCCCCAGATTTTGAGGGGAGGAATGGTGGGGGAGAAGACAGAGAGAGAGGAGAGACGATGCATCATCAAGTCTACTTTAACATTCTACAGTCATGAATTTTTTCCTATAACTTTATAGCATTTCAGGGCAGTACTGAGGGAATGCTGCAGTGCTAGAAGTGGCCTTTGTTCAGATGAGATGATACATCAAAGATCTATCTATCCTTCCAGGTAATGTATTTGTCTCTGTTAATGATAGCATCTTGATGTGCCTATATTGGGCCTCATTACAACAGCAACTACACAATTTTTTCGTATAAACAAATTGGTGTGCTGTGATTGTGAAAAGCGTTATCTAAATGCAAGTTCTTTTGTTATTTCTTCAGTCTATTATGTTAACATGCCTCATCAAATCTGTAAAAGTTGCGGCTTTAAATACCACTCCAGGGCTTAAGGATACAAAAGAGGTCGATAGTCCTGTACAGTTCTAAACAGAGTTACAGCATTAATGATACAACATATGTTAAGAAAAGTCATCATACTTGAAAACAACTTCAGCCGACGCAAAACATTTGAAGAAATATTAGTTTATAATCTGTAATGATGGTAGATCAACTTGTATGCTTGAATTTGACATTTGCTGCAGCAGTTTGAGATATTTTTACCTGTCCAGCATTTTTATTTAAAGTCCCCTCTACAGGAAAAGCAGAAAAAAAACCTCAATACAAATGATCAAAATTGATCATAATTGATCATTTAAAAATAGATGCATTTGGCAGGAGCGTCATGCCACTTCATGCCTGAACATAGACAAGTCTCGTCTTTGTAACTGCTTACATATTTCTGCAAAATAAAATTGGAGAATAATGTCTCCACTTCCCTCGAAGGCAACAAATCATTTCAAAAACACTGCATTGTTATGGTTTCATTGTTGGTCAACCAAAGCTAATAAGTATGAACACCTGGCTAGCAAAACATACGGAATAATGAAAGGAGAAAAACATCCCAAATTAGACAAGTGGTAACCGGGCATAATAAAACTGCAACACATTTGAACATTGGTTTGCTCGGAAACTTATTCAAAATGTTATCTAAATCTCAAAGGTAATTTTGTATCATTTGAAAGCAACCGAGAACGCGAGGCATTCATGGCTTCCAATTGTTGATTTATAACCAGAGCCAGAATTGTACTATGCAGTTCTACAATACTGGGCAAGAATTTTTTTAAACTAACTCCCGACTTGGACTAACCATGCATCCTAAGGAAAGTATATTTTCCAAAACATGCGAAGTTCTCGCCACAAATCGTGTTTGAGGGGAACCGAAAATGACCAGTTGCTAATGACGAATGATCGTTTGCTCTTTAAATTTTTAACCAAGAGCATTCGTTCAGTCTAACTAAAAGTAACGGTCTTTCTTGTTGAAAAAGAAACTCTTGATAGCCCCGCCTTTGATTACAGTAGCATCCCCCCCCCCCCCCACACACACCAAGTAACGGGCAGGGCAATAGATAGTTTCCGATGCATTGAGTTCCGGGAACAGCTAAACACGTTAGAACAGAATCCAAAGAGAAGTGACAGTTTGCTGCAGAACTCACTGGTATCCACAAGTCTGCGTCACTCTGGGCTGTGGTGACCCGCTATATGTACTCAAATTTCGTCGTAAATACGATATTAACAGGTTACATCCTGCTTACTTAAGAGACTTAAAAACTTGACAGGCAAGAGTAAATTGATCGATTAGGAGTGTTTTCTTTTAAGGTTAAGGAAGTTTTCTAAAAAATGCTTGGTAATATGTCTGTTGCTATTATGTTTCGAAATTCGCAAATTAAGTACCCCACTCGTACAGATGCAACACTGTACTGGAAATTACTCCCTTGGCAGCCCAAGTGGTGAGAAAGCGGTGGCGTTATGAATACACCCGAATACTCAGAAATTCAGCAAATTCGGGCGATAGAGACCTCGACTAGAGCAATTCAAAAAAATAGATTTCTGCCCATTTCAGCAACCTGCGACCTCAAACAAACCAGTGATCGAAACTCCTGATCAACACAGACCCGCCCTTCAACACCAGGATTACACGTTTGCTTGAAAAATAAGTACTTTAAAAAAAAATACACGGAAGCCAAACGTATTCGAGCGCGCATGTTCCCCAATCCTCCTTTGTAATAGATCTGGGGAATTTTAAAACTGGATTTCAAAAAATAACAGCAAATCAGTGTCGTGTATAAGAAGTCCACCCCCACCCCGAAGGGACGGAGTTTCCTAGTCTTTATGGACGCGCGTACAAGCATCCCTGTCATCGGTGGTGGAATGCCACCTCGAACTGACAGACACCATTCAGGAGCAAAAAAGATACGGTAAGTAACCACCGGCTTCAATAAAAAAAATAAACAAATCAAGATCTCTTCAGACCTCACCTCGTTTCACCGCTTCATCGTAAGACAGAAAGCCTATCCTTGACTCCTTGGCGCCCATATTCCCTTCATTTCAGTGCTATTATTGTAGGTGTTGGTTTTGAACCTTTTCCCCACTGTCGCCTCTCACTTTATTTTCTTCCTTTAATCTCTACTTTTCTCCCTCAGTCGAAGCCCGGCCTCAGGATTGTCCACAACCTCCATACTGAGTCACATGACCTGCGCGCGGCCTCACGTGGTGCCGATAACAACGGCAGCGCCGCCGAGAGAGGCGCATGCGCATTCAGGATTTCTCTTCTATCCCCTCCCCACCTCCGGCAGATCCTTATCTCCTCCGGGCACTCCCTCCCCCTGGCGTCCCCCTCCACAGCTGCATCACCCCCTTCCCCCCCAGCTCCCCGCCCCCTCCCCCGGCTCCCCCGCCCCCCCGGCTGCCCCCACCCGGCTGGACCCTCCCCCAACCCCCCCCGGCTGGGCCCTCCCCCACCCCCCCCGGCTGGGCCCTCCCCCAACCCCCCCCGCTGGGCCCTCCCCCAACCCCCCCCGGCCCCCCGGCTGGGCCCCCTCCCCCAACCCCCCCCGGCTGGGCCCTCCCCCAACCCCCCCGGCTGGGCCCTCCCCCAACCCCCCCCGGCTGGGCCCTCCCCCAACCCCCCCCGGCTGGGCCCTCCCCCAACCCCCCCCGGCTGCCCTCCCCCAACCCCCCCCGCTGGGCCCTCCCCCAACCCCCCCGGCTGGGCCCTCCCCCAACCCCCCCGGCTGGGCCCTCCCCCAACCCCCCCCGGCTGGCCCTCCCCCAACCCCCCCGGCTGGGCCCCCCCCCACCCCCCCTGGCCCTCCCCCAACCCCCCGGCTGGGCCCTCCCCCACCCCCCCCCCCTCCCCCACCCCCCCCGCTGGGCCCTCCCTCCCCCCCAACCCCCCGGCTGGACCCTCCCCCAACCCCCCCGGCTGGACCCTCCCCCAACCCCCCCCGGCTGGATCCCCCCCCCGCCCCCGGCTGGCCCTCCCCCCCCTGCCCCCCCCGCCCCCGCTGGACCCTCCCCCCCCGCCCCCCCCCGCCCCCGCTGGACCCTCCCCCCCCTGCCCCCCCCGCCCCCGGCTGGCCCTCCCCCCTGCCCCCCCGCCCCCGGCCCCTGCCCCCCCCCGCCCCCCCCCTCCCCCCCCCCCGGCTGGACCCGCCCCCCCCTCCCCTGGCCCCTCCCCCCCGCCCCCCCCCTCCCCCCGGCTGGCCCCTCCCCCCCGCCCCCGGCTGGCCCCCTCCCCCGCCCCCGGCTGGCCCCTCCCTCCCACCCTCGCTGGCCCCTCCCTCCCACCCTCGGCTGCCCCTCCCTCCCCCCTCGGCTGGCCCCTCCCTCTCCCCCCACTCCGGCTGCCCTCCTCTCCCCCCTTCCCCCTCCCTCTCCCCCCCACTCCGGCTGGCCCCTCCTTCCCCCCCACTCCCACTCCGGCTGGCCCCTCCCCCCCATTCCCTCCCCTCCCCCCCACTCCGGCTCCCCCCCCACTCCGGCCCCTCCCCCCCCCACTCCGCTGGCCCTCCCCCCCCCACTCCGCTGGCCCCTCCCCCCCCACTCCGGCTGGCCCCTCCCCCCCACTCCGGCTGGCCCCTCCCCCCCCCACTCCGGCTGGCCCCTCCCCCCCCACACCGCTGGCCCTGGCTGGCCCCTCCCCCCCCACACTCCGGCTGGCCCCTCCCCCCCCACTCCGGCTGGCCCCCTCCCTCCCTCCCTCCACCGCTCCTGCAACTCCTCCTCCCTTCCTTCCGCCGGCTGGCCCCTTTCTCTCCAGCTTGGCCTTCTCTTCCTCTATGGTTTGTCCCTCCCTCATATCGGCTTGCCCCCTTCTAGTTTGTCCTTCCCCTCGTTGTCGCCACTAGATATGCGGCCATGTTGTGAGTAGTGACATTTTCCTGAGAGCTTCTTCTTTCTGTCCTGCTCGGTCAGTTGCTCTTACAGCACAATTTCAGTGATTTCATCACAATTGATATGCTGGAAAATGATGGATTAAAAAGTACCAGAGGTGACTTGTGGGGATGTTTTATTTCACACTTTGTGATGTCTTAAATGTGAGAGCAGATTTGGTGATTTCAAAAGGGAATTGGATCAAGTTTTGAAGAGAAAACGTTTTCAAGGGTGTGTGGCACAGTGGTCAGTACTGCTGTCTCACAGCAAAGCGCAATTCCAGCCTTGAGTGACTGTGTGGAGTCCACATGGTCTCTGTGACAACAAAGAACAGTATAGCACAGGAACAGGCCCTTCGGCCCACCGAGCCTGTGGTGATCATTTGTCCTACACAGACCAACTGCCTGTATCCCTCTGTACCCTGTCTGCCCACATGCTTATCCAAATAAGTCTTAAATGTTGCTAACGTATCTGCCTCAACCACATCACTTGGCAGTGCATTCCAGGTCCCCACCAACCTCTGTGTTTAAAAAAAAACTTCCGCTGAACCTTTCTCCTCTTATGTTGAACTTGTGCTCCCTTGTGATTGTCATTTCTGTTCTAGGGAAAAGCTTCTAAGTGTTCACTTTATCTGTGCCTCTCATAATTTTATGAACTTCTACCACGTTGCCCCTCGGCCTCCATCTTTCCAAGGAGAACAATCCCAGTTAGTTCAATCTCTCCTCATAGCTAATAACTCAATACCAAGCAACATCTTGTTAAACCTTTTCTGTACTCCCTCCAAAGCCACTACATCCTTCAGGTAGTATGGCAACCAGAATTGGACACAGTATTCCAAATTTGGCCTAACCAATGTTTTATATGACTAATATAATTTGCCAGCTTTTAAACTACGTGGGTTTCCTCCAGGTGCTCCAGTTTCCTCCAAGATATGCAAGTTAGGTGGATTATCCATGATAAATATGCAGGATTGTAGGGATAGATTGGGGGTGGAGGGTGTTAGGTGGGCCTGAGTAAAATGCTTGTTTGGAAAGTCAGTGCAAACTTGGTGGCCTGAGTATCCTCCTACACTGTAGGGATTTTATGGTTCAAACAACCAATAATACCTGTCAACATGAAATGCATTTTGAAATACATTGTGTACAGTGTATTTTCAGTAGATAAAAGTTCATAAGAGAATGCTGATTTCACTTTACAATGTAGGATTGCAACATCTGAATTTTGAGTGAAAAAAGTCTTTTAGAGCTTTTTGAAGTTACTAAAATGCAAACTGGACACTAAAAAGTCTTGGTTCTTAAAAGGATTTCTGTTTTTTTAATGATGTGGTGACCTCACTTATTAAGGTTATCAGTGAAATTTCATAAGCAGCAAATTTAAATGCCAATAATAAAAATACATACAACCCCAAAAAGTTGTTTACTCAAGAATGTCCCAAACGTGTTAAAACAATTAGTTCCATGGGTTGTGTAACAAACAGTAGGGGCAGGAATATGCAACATTTCTTTATAGCATTTGTTATAAAGTGGATGTACTTGTTTCTTAGACTGAAGGTCATGTGTTTAAGTCCCAAGGACTTAAGTATGCAACACAGTTCAGAGGGAATGTTGCGTTTTCAGGTGATGTCTCTTGAATGCAATATTAAACAAAGACTTTGTCCAACTAGACATAAAACCTTCCCATGGCACTATTCTGACAGAACAATGCATTTCTCCTGGTGTCCTGAAACAATACTTATCCTTCAAACAACACCACCAAAACACATTAACTGGTTATTCACCTCTTGTCCTGCTCAAATTGGCTGCCATGTTTGCTTATGTAATAATGACAACATGTCCAAAGTAATTCATTGGATGTGCTCAGTAACCTCGCTGGGCTGCACTTCTATCTCAGTTCATCTGCAGCTGTAACTTTCATTCATTGCTTTTGTCCAATCCAGACTTGACTATTCCAATGATCTCTTGCTCTGCCTCTCCTTCTCCATGCTCTGAACTTCAGCTTATCCAAAACTCTTGCCCATGTTTTGTCCTAACATGAGAGACAGAGGAAATGACAAGGTTGACGGACAGTCATGAATATAGGTCAGAAAATTTATTTGGAGGATAAACACACAGCATGAATGCCAGATTCTCCTTTTTCATTTTCCTAATTTTTCCCCTTCCCTCCAATGTTATACATGTACTTCCCCCCTGCTGTTCTGAATTACCATTATTCACTTCATCCTTTCCCTCTGAATCCATACTCACCATCATATTTTTTTCCTTGTCAGCAATGTATCTTCCTTTTGTCATTCATTCTGTCTTTCTTTCCTTTAAGAAGTGTTCTGCTCTATCCCCTGCTCCACCATATGTTTCCTCCATCCCTTATCTTGCATTCTACCATTTTCCTCATCTTTGTGTTGCATCTGCCCCTTCCCTTCCACAGTTCCAGACAAGTGAGTCTCACTGGTTGGGAAACTACTGGAAAAGATTCTGAAGGAGACAATCAATCTCCATTTGGAGAGGCAAGTTTGATCACGGATGGTCAGCATAGTTTTGTTAGAGGAGGTCATAGAACATAGATTAATATGGCACAGTGCAGGTCCTTTGGCCCTTGATATTGTGCCGAGCTTTGTCCGAAACCAAGATCAAACTATCCCACTCCCTATCATTCTGTTGTGCTCCATGTGCAATAACCACTTGAAAGTTCCTAAAGCGTCCGACTCCACTATCACAACAGACAGTCCATTCCCCTCTCTGGGTAAAGAACCTACCTTGGACATCCCTCCTACATCTCTCACCATGAACCTTATAGTTATGCCCCCTATTAACAGCTACGTCCACACGAGAAAATAGTCTCTGAACGTCCACTCTTTCTATCCTTCTCATCATCTTATAAACTTCTATTAAGTTGCCTCTCAACTTCCTCTGCTTTAAAGAGAAAAGCCTCAGCTCCCTCAACCTTTCCTCATAAGATCTAGCCTTCAAACCAGGCAGCATCCTGGTAAATGTCCAATGCTTCCACAGCCTCTTTACAGTGAGGTGACCAGAACTGCACACAATATTACAAATATGGTCTCATCAACGCCCTGTACAGTTGCAGCATAATCCCATGGCTCTTAAACTCAAACTCCCTCTTAAAAAACGCTAATACATTATATTCACTGTATCCACTTGAGTGACAATCTTCAGAGATCTGTGGGTATGTACCCCAAGATCTCTCTGTTCTTCCACATTCCTCAGAATCCTGCCATTGACCCTGTAATCTGCATTCAAATTTGTCCTACCACAATGAATCACCTCACACTTATCAGGATTAGACTCCATCTGCCACATTTGTGCCCAGATCTACATTCTATCAATGTTTCTTTGCAGCCTACAACACCCCTCAACCTCATCCACTACTCCATCAATCTTGGTGTCATCAGCAAATTTACTGACTCACCCTCCAGCCCCTCCACCAACTCATTGGTAAAAATCACAAATAGCAGAGGACCCAGCACTGATCCCTGTGTACACAGCTGGTAACTGGTCTCCAGTCTGAAAATTTTCTATCTACCACATCCTCTGTCTTCTATGAGATAGCCAGCTATTTATCCAATTGGCCAAATTTCCCTCTGTCTCACACCTTACTTTCTTCATGAGCCTACCATGGGGAACCTTATCAAAAGTCTTACTAAAATCCCTGTATATGACATCAACTGCTCTACCTTCATCTAACATTTAGTTACCTCCTCAAAGCATTCAATCAAATTTGTGAGGCAAGACTTATCCTTCACGAATCTGTTCTGACTATCCCGGATTAAACTGCATCTTTGCAAATGGTCATAAATCCTGATCCTCAAGACCTTTTCCGTTAACTTACTGTCCACCAAAGTAAGACTAACCAGGATCATTCCTGTTTCTTGAACAGAGGAGCAACATTTGCCACTCTCCAGTCCTCTGGCACGATCCCCGTGGACAGTGAGGACCCAAAAGATCAAAGCCAAAGGCTCTGCAATCTCATCCCTTGCCTCAGAAAGAATTCTAGGATCTTTCCCATCTTGCCCAGGGGACTTACTGACCCTCAGGTTTTTCAAAATTGCTAATATATTTACTCTCAGAACATTTACTTCCTCCAGCCTGTCAGCCTGTACCACACTCTCATCCTCAAAAACATGGCCTCTTTCCTTGGTGAACACTGAAGAAAAGTATTCATTCAATGCCTGTCCTATCGCTTCTGACTCCATGAACAAGTTCCCACTACTATCCTTGACCATCCCTAACCTCACCCTGGTCATTCTTTTATTTCTCACATAAAAGTAAAAATCCTTGGGGTTTTCCTTTACCCGATCCACCAAGGACTTCTCATGCTCCTAGCTCTCCTAAGTCCTTTTTTTAGCTCATTCCTTGTTACCTTGTAACTCTCAAGCAACCCAACTGAACCTTGTTTTTTCATCCTTATATATGCTTTCTTTTTTCTCGACAAGATATTCAACCTCGATTGTGAACCATAGTTCTCTTGCTCGGCCATTTCTCCGTGTCTGATAGGGACATACCTATCAAGGATATACAATATTTGTTCCTTAAACAATCTCCACTTTTCATTGTGCCTTTCCCTGTTTCTGTTCCCATTTTATGCTCCCTAATTCTTGCCTAATTGCATTATAATTACCCCTGTCCTATCCTACTCCATTGCAATAATGAAAGACACCAAATTGTGCTCACTATCTCCAAAGTGCTTTCCCACAACAAATCTAACACTTGGCCTGGTTCATTACCCAGTACCAAGTCCAATGTGGCTCCACCTCTTGTCGGCCTATCCACATATTGTGTCAGGAAATCCTCCTGTGCACACTGTACAAAAACTGCCCCATTTGAACTATTTGACGTATAAAGATTCCAATCAATATTTGGAAAGTTAAAGTCACCCATGATAACTGCCCTATGACCTCTACACCTATCCATAATCTGCTTTGCAATTTCCTCCTCCACATCTCTATTACTATTTGAGGGCCTATAGGAAACTCCTAACAATGTGACCGCTCCTTTCCTATTTCTAATTTCAGTCCATATTACCTCAGTAGGCAGATCCCCTCAAACTGCCTTTCAGCAGCCGTTAAATTATCCTTCATTAACAATGCTATTCTTCTACCTCTTTTACCACCTTCCCTACTCTTAGTGAAACATCTATATCCTGGAACTTCCAATAACCACTCCTGTCCCTTTTCTTACCATATCTGCATAATGGCCACAAAATCACAGTCATGCCTAAAAATTTGATTGAATGTAACCAAGTGTGTGGATGGGGGTAGTGTGGTTGATGTACTTTACATGGGTTTCAGCAAAGCCTTTGATGAAGTCCCACATAGAGGCTTATTAAGAAGTATACATGGGATACAGGATGATCTGACAAGATGGATTCATAACTGGCTTAGCGTAAGAGATGGAGAGTTGTGATAGATGGCTGCTTTAGTGACTGGAGGCCAATGACCAGTGGCATCCCACAAAGATCCGTGCTGAGCCTCTACTGTTCATCCTTTATATAAATAACCTATGTGGGGATAGGATCAGTAAAATTGGCCGGATAGTTAATAGTGAGGTTGAGTGTCTTGGGTTACAGGAAGATCTAAACAAGATAATCAAATGGACAAATAAGTGGCAGTTGGAATTTAACCCTGAAAAGTGTGAGATGATGCACTTTGAAGGAGAAATTTGACAAGGAATTATACTATGAAAGGTCTGACATTGGGAAGTTCCAAACAACATATTTGTCCATAGATCTTTGAAGGCAGAAAGGCAGGTAAATAGGGTGGTGAAAAAGCCATATGGCATATTCCCCTTCATCAATTGGGATATGGATTACAAAAGCAGAAGTCATGGTGGAGTTGTATCAAACTTTAGTGAGGCTACAGCTGGAGTATTTGGTGCAGTTCTGGTTTCCACATTACACAAAGGACATGAATGCACAAGAGATGTTGCAGAGAGATATACCAGAATGCTGCCTAGGATGGAACATTTAAATTGTGAAGAGAGGTTGGATAGTCTTGGTTGTTTTCAATGTAGCAGAGAAGACTGAGGGGCAATCTGATTGAGGTGTTTAAGATTATGAGGGGCATAGACAGGGTGTGTAGGGAACAGCTGTTCCCCTTAGTTGAAAGGTCAATGATGAGGGGTGGGAGGTTTAGGAGGGGAATTTGAAGACAAACATTTTTACTGAGAGGCTGATGACAGTTTGGAATGCACTGCCTGCGAGGTAGTGGAGGCGGGATGCCTCTACCTTTTAAGAAGTACCTGGGTGAGTACTTGGCATGCCATAACATTCAAGGTCAAATGTTGCCAAGTGGGATTAGATGTGCAGGTCAGGGCATTTCGTGTGTGATGCAGACTCTGTTGCACTGTGGTATTCTGTGATTTCCTTCCTGGCACCCATTTCCTTCCCCATTTACTTCAAGTCCATTATGAAATGTACAAGAAGTGCTGTTGTCCTGTGCCAATGCTGAGAAGGCCATCTCTATGTACTAGAGGTTGTTAATCTCCGTTTTTGCGAGTATTCTCACCTTTCTGAATAGACAAGGTGATCTTGTCCATTAACCCTGGATGATTGCTGTCAAGAGTTGAAAATACATGGTGCATTAGCTGTTAGATTTAAGAAGATGAGACATGAAGTAGGTTTGTGCTTTCAAATGTTGACACAGGATCCCAAAATGCTGATTGCATGAAATGCTGATCAATTGCCTAAATGGGAAAATAATACATAGTATGAAGACAGAATTCTAGCCCACTCTGTATTCTTATCATATTCAAATTTGATTTTGTACATTGGCAAAAATTAGCAATTGAACTTAGCATGTTTCTGGTACTTTCGAAATTCCCACTTTTTCTGAATCTTCTTTCTTTTGCATTTCAATACTTTTGATGTTGCTGCTTCATCAGTTTAATAAGTAACAATATTCAGGATCAAATAAACACTGAAATCAAATGTATCTCAGTTGAAATTCCTTCCCTCATTGTTGAGCTACAATTCTTCATTGGTTTCATTTTGCTTTATGTCAATTACATAGAACATATAGGCCTTAATCTTTTTGACTGTGGGTCTCAGGGCTGTCAGATGTATTGAACTTTAAATTGTGATTTTGCTGACTGGAGTATTTCACCTTTTGCAATGATGACATTGATGAGCTTCTTTGAAAGCCAAAAAAAGGATGTGTGAAGTCTGCAAGTTTTTATTTACTATTGTTTCAATTGATTTAGAGCATGGACAGTAACAAGTTACAAGATATGTAATAATGATAATGAAGAATTATAGCATAAAGTGATGATAAGAAAGAATTGATTTTAGTAAAACTTAGGTGCCAATAAATTAATTATTCTCTTCATGAAGATCATACCATAGATGTGAATGAATAAGGTCATTGAGCATACTTTCATTTAATTATCCAGGAAGAATTTACAATTCTTTCAAGATAACATTCAATTTTTTAAATGAATACTCTATATGGTATTCTGTTATTCTGTGTGAAGGTGGACTTTTTGATGCAAGTCCTAACTTTGCTTGTCACTGCTTTAAACGTATGCGTTCTGATTTAATTTGAAGTATTCTTCTTGTTCCACATCTAAACATAACTCTGTTTCTCATTATATGCTTCATCAAGACCTAAAATATCCCAATTTCTCTCAATGTTCCAAATAGTTTGCTCCTCTGACATTCAGGCTCAGTCTTGTGCTTCTTCTCTGTACCATATTTGGGACTTGAATGTCTCTCAATGATCAATTTTAACCTGACCTATCTGATATGAAGCAGAGAAACATATGGTTTAAATTGACAGTGACTTATTCAATAACCTAACCCTTTGCATTGCTGTCGTCAATTTTAATCAACTGTTTTGAGCAGGCAGCAAAGATACCAGTTGAAGCTAGTATGGTCCTCCTAATTCCTCTGTTGTTCCCTAAATATGCAGGTTGGGATTTGATGATGTGGATTAGTTCCTGACTGTAGGTTGTAACTTTGACCTGATTGCGAAGCCATAAGAGGCTTTCCCATCAGGTGAAGGACCTTCCTGAATTTTCGCAGTTGCTTCATGACCATCTGCAACTTCTTGCCCCTTTCAAGGGGGCAGCTTTATTTATTTATTTTATCACAAGTAGACTTACATTAACACTGCAATGAAGTCACTGTGAAAATCCCCTAGTCGCCTGTTCGGCTAAACTGAGGGAGAATTTAGCATAGCCAAACCATTTAACCAGCACATCTTTTTGACAGTGGGAGGAAACAGAAGCACCTGGCGGAAAGCCATGCAGATACAGGGAGAATGTGCAAACTCCACACACACAGTGACCTGAGCCAGAAATTGAACCCGGGTCCCTGGCACTGTGAGGCAGCAGCACTAGCCATCGTACTGCCCAGCTTCTCAGAAGCATAAAAGTAAACCTGGAAGTTATATTATTTAGGTCTTACTCAGCCACTGCTGAACAGGCACCAGAGATTGGTACACAATTTGTTTGTTTTCCTGTCCAAATTCCACTTTTAAAATTCATAATAGCTCTAAAGGCACTTCTCTTATTTTAAGAATAACATCTCAATGCTTCCTTAAGAACTGCAGAAGATGTATGCTTAGCAGTTGCACAGTTTGGGAGAAAGTTAAAAAGTTGAGCATTCAAAGTTGAGAGGCAATGCCGAATGGAAGATTGAAAATGATTTATCAACTCCATTTAGTCACAGTTTAATTTGGGTCTCCAAGACCAGTATGTGGAATTTTCTGTTTGCTTACTCTAAATATGTTTATCTCTCAGTCAGGACTTGACCTGTTGAGAACATTCCAGCATAGACTGCCCGTTTATTTACAAAACATTAAACTTTAATGTAAATATGATGTGTCTCAAATTAAATATTTGAGGTGATGCACATTTTTTTGTCAGTAATGAGCAAATTGTAAGATAAAAAGCATGAACATATCTTACTTTAGATTTCAATATTATAAACATACTACAACATGAGGCATTAAAATGAGAAATGCAAAAGATCTTGCCTTGTGTATTGTAGTGGATGGAAAAATTATTTGCTGATACTGCTAAATCTGAGATAATGCCCTCTTTTGAATATTTTGAATATACTAAGATAGAAGTTGTTAAAAAAGGGTTAAAAATAGAAATGAAAGATTTAACAAGTAATGTGCTCCTCACAAGATTTAGCCATCAATGTCAGCTGAGCTCACTTCTATGGATAACTCCCTGAATATTGAGTATATGTGTAGCAATACTCTGTACTTTGTGAAAAGCTCTGAAAGTTTTATTTATTCCTGTAATTAAGTGTGCCATTTAAATATATCATGCAATGATCAGACCTGGACTATTGAAAGCATTGCTGAGAAAAATCCTTTCCAGAAATGTTGGAAATCTTTATTTTTACATCTGTGCTCCCTCTTTCTAGGTAATGGTTTCACTGACATGCTCATGAGTCTATACTCCCCCCCTCTGGCAGTATGAGTACAAATTCAGAAAGAGACAAGTTCTATTTAAATTTCTACAAATTGAGCAGTCAGCTTTCCAAACTGAATAAAGCAGAGCATTATTTTTACATCGACTGCGTTGTAAATCTTCTCCTTACAGTGTGTGAATAAGTCAATATTTGGTGCATGGTTTTCCAATTTAACAAATAAGCTGTGACCAAAGCAAGAGACAAAGATAAAATTTGGACAAAAATTAGGAAGTGCAAAGAAAGAACAAGCTACAAGAGCAATAAACTTGCTATAATGTGATCAGATATAGATTTGAAGCCACAGCTCTTCAGAAAGAGAGCTCTCAATGTTACCAGACCATAAACTAAGCATAAAAATAAGCAAAATAGTGCAGGTGCTGGAATCTAAAACAAGAACAGAGGATGCTGGAAAAATTCTTCCTGCTCTGGAAGTATCTATTAGGAGAGAAAGCAGAGTTCTTTGAATCTTCACAGAGGCAGAATCAGAGTCCTATAATCTATTTATTAGTCACTCAAAGGTATAACAGTGCCTGGAATAATAATGGGATTGACAGCAGCCTGGGTCCACCTTTGCTTTTGCAAAGAGAAACAGGGTGGAGGTATGAGAATGAAAAATAGAGTTGCATTGAAATAAGAAAATTGATATTTCTTCAAAATTCTTCAATTTGCACTCATCAGGCATGGAACTCTTCAGGATGCTAGTATTTCAGGAGATGGTTTTGTAGTTAACCCACTCGATCCCCTTCCAAACTGTCATTTGCATTCAAATAGTCAATCTGAGTGAATGTTGCAGTAGCAGTACCTCATTTACATTGGAGAATTGCTTTCCTAGTGACATTATACATTTATAATTTTGACCTCATGTCGGTACCTTTTCCATCTATGCCATAAGTTAAATAAAGCAGTATTACAAATTAGAGGCTAAGGACCCATTATTTCCTTCAGTATTGGCCTTGAGGTAGCTTTTGGAACATTTTACCATAGCGTGACTACTCTACATAATCATATAAAATTAAATAAGCTAAAAACATATAAGCTTAAGCATTAGCAATTACAGGCGCATACTGAATGTGCATGCAGGTAATATGCTGGGGCTTGCACCATTTCATGAGCTTAAAAAGAATTCTTCACTCAATTAACTTTATGCCTTTTTAAATGAGACAGGATACAGGGACTTATAACAAAATTGGCTGAAGCAGACAGGAGACAGGTTGATATGTTTCTTGCTACTACTTAATTCCTTTTCTTCACCATTAAATTTACATTGATGAGAAAGCACCATCATAATCCCTTCTATTAAATTCTGAAAATCATGGCTTTCATTGAAATTGGATTATAGGGAACATTCATGATGACGGCAAAAGACCTTACATGTATTTTTACCCTGCAACAGGGCAAATATTTTAGCAGCTACTTTCAAATGAAAATATTGTTGCATTAATGTTGTTGCATCTGTAAAGGTGAGTTCATAAAGTCTGCTTCCATTATGATGAACGTTTAGTTACTCTCGTGCACTTTAATATAGCACATACTTGAGTGTGCTCCTGACATTTCAAATATTGTTGAGAAAACCACATCTTAGGCTTCTTTTCTTTTAAACTTTGGAAGGATACTTGATTTGAATGCCTGGATTTTACTGTCAGCTGAAACAAGCATGTCTTTCCTTGAAAATCTCTCAGTTTCAGCTATATGATCAGCATGGTACTTGGGTGGGCGTCAAAGTGAGAGCTATTTGTATAACAGAAGAGTTATTTGTTTGAATGGCGATTATTTTAATTCATAGGGAAAAGACTGGTTTAAAAACAAAAGTGATTTACTGGAAATCACCTGATAGATATTAGGAATCAGGAAGAAGGTATGGATATGATCAGCTCAAATTGTGGGCCGAAGGGCCTGTTTGTGCGGTAGTGTTCTATGTTCCATGTTCACACAGCCACAAATACGTTCTCCAGCTAAATGACCCCCCTCACATTATCCCTGGCCAAAACGCGCTCCCATGGCCCCTTCACACTGACACGAGAAGTAATATCCACTTTTGGAATGGATAATCTCAAAAGTTTTCTTGTTTTTAAAATCAGCTTTTGTCATTTTTAGAGTAAAGAGTGATTCTGGAAAGCTGATACTCATTTTGGATACATACACTACTCTCCCTTAGGTGTATACATCCCCTCTCACACATGTCCCCCTCTCTCACACAATCCTCTCCTTACATGTTCACCCCATTCTCTCTCATACACACACCCCCTTCTCTCATATACTCACCTCCTTTCTCTCACACTCACCCTCTCCCTCTCGCATTCATCCCTTCTCTCATGCACACTGCCCTCCCATGCACCCACTCATCCTTCATGCGAACTCAGCCCCTCTCTTACACGCAGTTGCCCACCACTGATATGAACTCAGCCCGTCTCTCACACTCACTCACCCACTCCTCTCACAGACTCACACACTCTCTCACACACATCACCTCTCATACACAGTCGCCCTCCTCTCACATATTCATCCCCTCTCTCACACACACTCACTTTCGCCTCCCTCTTGTACACACCCTGTCACACATACTCATCCTTTTCACACACTCAACCCCCTCTCACACACTCAATCCCCTCTCACACACTCAACCCCCTCTCACACACTCAACCCCCTCTCTCACACGCTACCCCCTCTCTCACACGCTACCCCTCTCTCACACGCTACCCCTCTCTCACAGACGCTACCCCCTCTTCACAGACGCTACCCCCTCTCTCACAGACGCTACCCCCTCTCTCACAGACGCTACCCCCTCTCTCACAGACGCTACCCCCTCTCACCCATCCCTCACAAGAGTCACCCACTCTTTCACACGCACTCATCACCTCTCATACACATTCACCCGTCTGTCACATATTCATCCCCTCTCACGCATACTCACTCTCCACTCGCATGTTCCCCTCCTTCTCGTAACACTCCATCACACATACTCGCCCACCCTCCCACACTCTGTCGCTCTCTCTCACACACTGAAGCCCCTAACCCTAACCCTCTCCCTTCCCTCTCACACAAGCTCACTTCCCTCTCACATGCATGCACCTCCTTCTCTCTCTGTCACTCAGTCTCTGTCTTTCTCTCTCACTCTCACACACACACACACATATTTAATCCCCGCCATCTCATTTGCATTACTCCCTTCTTACACACATTCACCTCTCCAAGTTCCACTCCAGCACTCTGCTCTAAAGCCTGTTCTGGCTTCCAGTTCTGACCCCCATCCCCGGCCCCCTGTTTTGACCCCTTGACCCACTCACCCAATCCAAGGTCTGCTCTAGCTCCGCTCCAGCTTGCCACTCTAAGGCCCACTCTGACCCCTGCTCTGAGGTCTGCTCCAACTTCTCACTCTGATCTATCTCTTATTTGTCCTTTGTTTGTGAGTCTATGTGTGCTGTGGTACTTTTCAAAAGGGAAATACAATTGTGTGTACACCAGTTCTTGCAACTTGTTTTTAAAAGTTTTGTTTTATAATAAATCTATCATTTTGAGTTTATTGGTTAAAGTCTTTCCTGTACTGGGTTTAATAGTAGCAAAGGTAAATATTGGCCATTTTGCTGAGTGAGTTAAATTTTTAAACTAATGATGTGACTAGCAAAGTAGTGGAGCTAGATAAACTGTGCACTTCTACCTATTCCAGTTGAGACCAAAGTTTGGAGGATGTGGTGCAGTGGAAAGCTGGAGGTCTTTCGCCTCTCCAAGGAGCATATCAGACTTCTTTTCACTGTATTGAAAAGTTTCAGCAATTGCAAATTTACTACAAACATTGCAAAGGAAACTGGATGAGTTTCTGAATTTGACCAATCTATTTATGAATAGAAAATAAGTTTGGGCCAATATATTGTGGTCTCGTAGAACTTCTTTGATTTTCTTTGGGAATAGCAGGGGACTTCTCCAAGCTTTTTTTAAAATTTATTTCTTTCTCTTTTTTTTTGCCTTTCCTATTAGATTGTATGACTGGTTAGTGAGAGTGGAAGGTTGATGGGGTTCAGAATATGCATAAGTTGCACCATGATTATTGGGCAGGCAGACTCAGTGAGCTAGCTAGTCTTCTTCTGTTCTGTTTTTGAACACTCATACATATTCTTCTTCTATTTCTTCAGGAATTTCCATGGACTTCCATGGTGTTCCACAGGGCTCTGTACTAGGACCCCTTCTATTTGTGGTGTATATAAATGACTTGGAAGAGGGGGTAGGTGGTGTGATCAGCAAATTTGCTGATGACACTAAGATGATTGGATTGGCGGGTACTGAGGAGCAGTGCCAGGCAATACAACAGGACATAGATAGGCTGGTAGATTGGGCAGATAGATGGCAAATGGAATTTAATCCGGATAAATGCGAGGTGATGCATTTTGGCCAGAATAATGTAGAGGGGAGTTATAGGATAAAAGGTAAAACTATCCGGAGTATAGAGATGCAGAGAGACCTGGGGGTGCAAGTTCACAAATCTCTGAAGGTGTCAGCACAGGTGGAGAATGTGGTAAAAAAAAGCGTATGGTATGTTAGCCTTCATAGGAAGGGGTATAGAATACAAGAGTAGGAGTCTGATGTTGCAGGTGTATAGAACGTTGGTTAGGCCTCATCTGGAGTACTGCGTCCAGTTCTGGTTGCCGTACTACAGGAAGGATGTAGAGGCCCTGGAGAGAGTGCAGAGGAGATTTACCAGGATGCTGCCTGGTATGGAAGGGCTGTCTTACGAGGAAAGATTGAAAACACTGGGGTTGTTTTCCCTTGAAAGACGTCGGCTGAGAGGGGATCTTTTAGAGGTATATAAGATTATGAGGGGTATAGATAGAGTAAATGGTGGTAAGCTTTTTCCACCATTAGAAATGGATAGAACGAGGGGTCACGGGCTCAGGGTGAGGGGGGCTATGTATAAGACGAATATTAGAGGCCAGTTTTTCACACAAAGGGTAGTGGGGGTGTGGAATGCACTGCCGAGTAAGGTGGTGGGAGCAGGCACGCTAGGGTTGTTTAAGGGTCTCTTGGACAGCCACATGAGCGGTCTGCAGATAGAGGGATATAGCAGGACTGTTTGAATATCGGGAGGACCAAATAGTAGTAGACTATCTTTTAGTTTCGTCTCGGGAATGTCTTAGTTTTTTTTAGCATGTTTAATTAAGTCTTATTTGTTTCCGCAGGCAATTCGGTCCACCTTGTTGACCAACAAGGGGCATGCATGAGGCATGTCGTGCGAGAGCTGCTCTTGGAGGTTGCTTCAGGAGTTGCCTAGTGCTTCACGTCGTCAGTGTATGCTTAAACTGGACCATCTGATGGGCAACATGACAGCTCAGAGACTATCGCTGTTGCTGTGCTGACACTTGGATTTGGGCCTGTGTCTGCGGGAGTTTGCGCGTTCTCCCCGTGGTTGCGTGGGTTTCCTCCGGGTGCTCCGGTTTCCTCCCACATCCCAAAAATGTGCTCTTAGGCTGATTGGGTAACAAATTGTCCCTATATTGGTCCCTATATGGGAATCTTCAACAATAGGCATAGCCTAAAGTCAAGGATATGTCATTAAGACGTTAGGACGGCGGCGTGGGCTCGTTGGGCCGAAGGGCCTGTTTCCCATGCTGTGTTGCTCTTTGTTCTTGTTCTTGACTAGCTGGAGCAATTCAGAAGAAGCCAATATGTCACTGTGCCCAGTGTTACTCGCTCCATCTTTTGCAACCATCAGCTCAAGTATATTTACTTTGAGGGATTTAGATAGTTTGAGAAAGGGGCATTGGATGAAGCTCAAAATGGCAGTGGATAACAGGATGTGTTGATAGCAGAGGGAAAAAAAAGACCTTAGTTTGAAGGCTAACCCACAGCTGCAAAACCCTAGGATTAGTTCTTGCATGCCTAATTATAAAAAACACAGATGTTACCTGCAGACTCAAGTGCTGAAAGGTCCAGAGAAGTTTGCAACTCATACCAGCCATCTCTTGCATATTGGCTTTGTGGAACTGTAACCCACTGTGGCATATGAAAATTTCAGGAACTTCTTTCACACAGTGGACATATCTCTCAAATACCTAAGCAGCTGGGATGTAGACCATGCACGCAAATATACAGAGATTAGCGCTGAACTGAAATACTGGAAAATTTAGTAGAAGGATGTAACGTAGCATTTTATGAACTTCACTACAACAGAGGTATGTGCCATAAAGATCAATGGACATGATGGAGTATCCAGTAGTAGGTACGTGCTTAAAGTAGGTATGGATGATTTCACAGCATGCTGCTACATTCATATACCTTCCCCTTCAAATGATAGATGTGTAAGTAAATGAGCAGGACCAGCCAGACATTACAGGATCAGATACAATGACATTAGTTGCAAATCATATCTTATGACCTAACACAGTACTACCTCCAACCCAAATGGCAATTTATTGCTGCAGCTGGGAACTGGTTCCAGAAGACACTATTAGCAAAATGAAGTGCAAGCATGAAGCACATACACTTCCTACTTGATATAGAATTTGATATTGTAAATGTATTAGGTCTCTACATGTGTATGGGCTAATCAATAAGTGAGGCAACTCAGGCCTCATCCATGAGCAGTCAGCACATATTTTTTGCTATTTTCAAGAGTTTCAACAAAATGAAATGGTAAAAGTATTGTCCATTAATTATATGAGGTAGCAATATGCAACTTTTCAGATAAACAGAAAGATAAATCTCATGAAACCGATTCACTTGTTTTAATATTTGAAGTTGGTACTATTGTTAAATTATTCGAAAATACAAAAAAAACTAATTCCCCAGAAATGTAAGTCTGCATGTTATATAAGCAAATGTTTTAATTTATTATTTTATAATTTGTTCAGATTGTTACTTCCCATGAGAAGTGATGTTTGAGACAAATATACATTTGTACAAAGATGAGTTCTTTGCTCTTAATAGTACTTCCAATAAAAGGGAAAAGTCACTGATCCAATGTATGTCTGTGCAAATCAGTCAATCTTGATGTGTTAAATACTTGATATCATCAGGGAGCTACTGATAGGTGATGCAAATCTCTTACCAACAACCTAATACCACAGCATAAAAATTATGGTCTATGATGTGCTATTAGTTTAAAGAGAACCGATTTTAGGAGAATAAATGTAGGGAGATGATAGCTGTGTCACCGTTCATAAATCAAATAGCCTAACATAAGCCATAATAGACCTTGCCACCATCAGTAATATCTGTTTTAAGTAGATTAATTCCAGGGTGACTTGGAGCGATATGAAAGTAACTACTGGATCATCACAACATCCTACAAATTTTGTCATAATTCAATTAAAACAAAATTTAGTTTTACCATACCAAATGCACTTTGAAGTTAAGAGAAACAATTGGTTTAATCATAATAATATTAAATATGCCAAATTAACCCTTAAGCCATGATTTTCTTTCCATCTTGACAAAAGCTTTTATGAATATTAATAACAGGATTGGTGAAATCTGTGGACTAATTAAAAATAATTCTGGTAGTATGAACATTTTCTTCCACTCGATATGCAAATACTACTAGGCTAAAATATAATTTGTGTGTGTGCTAAAGCTGTTTTGATAGTTAGGCTAATTGTTGGGAGCATAAGAGTTAGATTGAATTTGGAGATTTAACTCTGGCAGTACATTGCTGGCATTTGGTTTAGGACATTGCAAATTTGAATTCCAGCTTCAGTTAAAATTCAGAAATAACTTAACCTTTGGGTTAATTTTGCAGTTTCTCTGGATGGCTATCACATTGCAGTGAAGGAAAAGCAGTGATGAACTATCCTGCTTGCTTTGATTGTCCGTGACAGCAGACATTCATGAGAATAGAGCCAACCTGGTCTACTTCAGTAAATAAATGGAAGACTAAAAGAACCAATTTATCAGCTGGCAAAGGAACATTAAAACCTCTTATGAGGGCTTATTTTGATACTTTTCTCTGAGAGTCACTATCATTCCAGGAATTCCAACAAGATATGGCATTCAAGATAAAAGATTTGATGACTGTAGCCATAGAAAATAGTTACATTCTTAGGAGGCACTTATTGAAGTGGTGGAATGCTTTAGCAATGTGAAGAAAATACAGTAACAACCCTTGTTCAGAGGGTCATACAACCTTTGAAGTTAAACAAGTGTGTATCTATCAGTGGGCAGATTTAATTGCAAGCCTTGACAGACATTTTCACTCATTTTAACTTCAGTAACTTGAATGCTTTCAGGTAATTTATAGAACTCGATAAGAATCAGTTTGTGAATATCTCTGAATGGGGGGAGAATTGGTAAGAAGCTTTTATCTGCCAATGAAATGATACATCAAAGCTTATATACATTTACAAGTGCACTTGTTTTGGAGAAATCTGTAGGCAGAATTGATTTTATTTACTATTGTCACATGTATAAACATACAGTGCAAAGTATTGTTTCTTGCGTGCTATACAGACAAAGTATATTGTTCATAGAGAAGAAAATGACTAAGTGCAGAATGTAGTGTTATAGTTACAGTTAGGATTAGAGAAAGATTAAGTTAATGCACGGTAGGTCCATTCAAAAGTCTGACAACAGCAGGAAAGAAGTGGTTCTTGTGTCAGTTGGTACCTGACCTCAGACTTTTGTATCTTTTTCCCAACTGAAGGTGGTGGAAAAGAGAATATCCATGGTGCGTGAGGTCCTTAATTATGCTGGCTGGTTTGCTGAAGCAGCAGGAAGTGTAGACGTAGTCAATGGATGGGAGGCTGGTTTGCATGATGGATTGGGCTATATTCACATTTGTAGTTCTTTGTGGTCTTGGGCAGAGCAAGAGCCGTACCAAGCTGTGATACTACTGGAAACTGTACTTTCTATGGTGCATCTGTAAAAGTTAGTGAGAATTATAGCTAACATGCCAAATTTCCTTAGTCTACTGAGAAAATAGAAGCATTAGTGTGCTTTTATAACTGTAGTGTTGACGTGGGAGTACCAGGACAGGTTGTTGGTGATCTGGACACCTAAAAACTTGAAGCTCTCAACCCTTTCTGCTTCGTCCCTACTGATGTAGACACGGGCATGTTCTCCTCCATGCTTCCTGAAGTCAATGACAATCTCTTTCGTTTTGTTGACGTTGAGGGAAAGATTATTGTCACTGCACTAGTTCACCAGATTCTTTATCTCATTCCTGTGCTCTGTCTTATCATTGTTTGAGATCCAACCCACTACGGTGATGTCGTCAGCAAACTTGAAAATCGAGTTGGAGGGGAATTTGGCCACACAGTCATAGTGTATATAAGGAGAAAAATTTGAACTATGCTGTGTGCACTTGACTTGAACCACCAGGAATGTTTCAATTCCAATCCTTTATCTGCTAAATTTACAGCTCTCATTTGGAGCATTTGTTGAAATAACTGCATATTTCCCTGCTCTCCAGTGATGTATGCTGAAACATGTGTGCAGTCGTTAACTGATTATAGAATCTGATTGAGTTTTGACATTCCTTGATCTTTATCGCCCGATCTCCCCAAACCCTATCAAATAATCTATTAATACTTTCAACTACTTGAAGTCCGCCAACACATGTGGAACTATACTTTGACATGAGTCACTTTTACTTTCAGGCAGTTTGAATGCTGTCATGATGCAGGATCTAGGCAGATGTACTGTAACACATTCAGATATTCCTTTTGTCAATTTGAATTTTCAAAATGCTATATTTTTTCTTTTGGCAACATTCTCCATGTGTATTTTGGTACTTTTCTGGCTAAGTTTCTACAATTTTCACTAAATAGAAAATAAGTAACTGCAAAGCTTATAAAATTACTAGGAAACTAATAATGGTGCGTAGGGTCCTTAATTATGCTGGCTGCTTTGCTGAAGCAGCAGGAAGTGTAGACGTAGTCAATGGATGGGAGGCTGGTTTGCATGATGGATTGGGCTATATTCACATTTGTAGTTCCTTGTGGTCTTGGGCAGAGCAAGAGCCGTACCAAGCTGTGATACAACCGGAAACAGCACTTTCTATGGTGCATCTGTAAAAGTTAGTGAGAATCATAGCTAACATGCCAAATTTCCTTAGTCTACTGAGAAAATAGAAGCATTAGTATGCTTTTGTAACTGTAGTGTTGACGTGGGAGTACCAGGACAGGTTGTTGGTGATCTGGACACCTAAAAACTTGAAACTCTCAACCCTTTCTGCTTCGTCCCTACTGATGTAGACAGTCCAGCATAATTAAGGACACCACGCACCTTGTATAAAAATATTTTTTATACAAAAAATTGAAGAATGATCTATTTGAAAAACTTAACTATTGTAAGTCTCTGAAGGTTTAATAAAAATACTTTCAAATTGTTTAAGAAAATTGAACTCATTTGTCTATTTAATGTCATGGCCAAAATTTCTCATCTCACCATGATGTTACACATGTCCTCCTCTCTAACATCTTGAGACTTGTGCCAAAATTACGTGAGCTGTCTCACAGACTACTCAAATAATAACAGGACAAAATCATACATTTCAATGTCAGATACTCCTCCATCACCATCCCTGTATATAACTATTGCACTGGCAGGATAGGCCCACCAGATGTGTGTGAAATCAATATGATATGAAAGAATAATCAAACTCTGATTTGCTATTTTAAAAAAAACTTTCTGATGAGCCTAAAAAGATGGTTTCTATATAACATATAGACTATAGAACATTACAGCTCAGTACAGGCCCTTTGGCCCTCGATGTTGTGCCAACCTGTGAAACCAATCTAAAACCCATCTAACCTACACTATTCCAATATTATCCATATGTTTATCCAATGATCATTTGAATGCCCTTAATGCTGGTGAGTCCACTACTGTTGCAGGCAGAGCATTCCATGCCCTTACTACTTTCTGAGGAAAGAACCTACCTCTGACATCTGTTCTATATCTATGACTCCTCAATTTAAAGCTATGTCCCCTCGTGTTAGCCATCACCATCTGAAGAAAAAGGCTCTCACTGTCCACCCTATTTAATCCTCTGATCATTTTGTATGCTCTATTAAGTCACCTCTTAACCTTCTCTCTAATGAAAACAACCTCAAGTCCCTCAGCCTTTCCTCATAAGACCTTCCCACCATATCAGGCAACATCCCGGTAAATCTCCTCTGCACCCTTTCCAATGCTTCCACATCCTCCCTATACTGCGGCAACCAGAACCTTACGCAGTACTCCAAGTGTGAGCATACCAGAGTTTTGTACAGCTGCAACATGATCTCATTGCTCCAAAACTCAATCCCTCTACCAGTTAAAAGTAACACAAGTATGCCTTTTTAACAACCCTATCAACCAGGAATTTATGCACATAGACACCAAGATCTCTCTGCTCATCCATACTACCAAGTATCTTACCATTAGCCTAGTACTCTGTATTCCTGTTACTTCTTCCAAAGTGAAACACCTCACACTTTTCCGCATTAAACTCCATTTGCCACCTCTCAGCCCAGCTCTGCAGCTTATCTATGTCTCTTTGTAACCTGTAACATTCTTCCACACTGTCCACAACTCCACTGCCTTTAATGTCGTCAGCAAATTTACTAATCTATTCTTCCATGCCCTCATCTAGGTCATTTATGAAAATGACAAACAGCAGTGGCCCCAAAATAGATCCTTGCAGTGCACCGCTAGTAACTGAACTCCAGGATGAACATTTTCCATCAACCACTACCCTCTGTTTTCTTACAGCTAACCAATTTCTGATCCAAACTGCTAAATTACCCTCAATCCCATACCTCTGTATTTCCTGCAATTGCCTACTGTGGGGAACCTTATCAAATGCTTTACTGAAATCCACATATACCACATCAACTATTCTACCTCATCCACCTCTTTGGTCACGTTCTCAAAGAACTCAATAAGGTTTGTGAGGCATGACCTACCCTTCACAAAAGTGTTGACTATCCCTAATTTTCTAGATGATTATAAATTCTATCTCATAATCTTTTCCAAAACTGTGCCCACAACAGAAGTAAGGCTCACTGGTTTATAATTACCAGGGTTGTCTCTACTCCCTTTCTTGAACATGGGGACAACATTTGCTATCCTCCAGTCTTCTAGCACTATTCCTGTAGAAATTATGGCATAAAGATGAAAGCCAAAGCCTCTGCAATCTCCTCCCTAGCTTAAATCCCATCCAGCCCAGAGAACTTATCTATTTTCACACTTTCCAGAATTGCTAATACTTCCTCCTTATGAACCTCAATCCCTTCTAGTCTAATAGCCTGTATCTCAGTATTCTTCTCGACAACATTGTCAGTACTCGCACAGGAAAAAAACAAAAAGTATTCATTTAGCACCTCTTCTATCTCTTCGGACTCCAGACACAACTTCCCACTACTGTCCTTGACTGGCCCTAATCTTATCCTAGTCATTCTTTTATTCCTCATATACCTGTAGAAAGCTTTAGGGTTTTCCTTGATCTTACCTGCCAAAGACATCTCATGTTCCCTCCTGGCTCTTAGCTCTCTCTTTAAGTCCTTCCTGGCTAACTTGTAACACTCAAGTGCCCTAACTGAGCCTTCACGACTCGTCTTTATATAACTTTTCTTCTTCCTCTTCACAAGAGATTCAAATTCTTCAGTAAACCCTGGTTCCCTCGCTCAACCACTTCCTGCCTGAGAGGTACACATTTACCAAGGACACGCAGTAGCTGTTCCTTGAACAAGCTCTGCATTTCAATTGTGCCCATCCCCTGCAATTTTTTTCCGCATCATACGCATCCTAAATCTCATCTAATTTCCTTTCCCCTGGCTATAACTTTTGTCCTGTGGTATACACCTATCCCTTTCCATCGCCCATCGCTAAAGTAAAATGTAACCAAATTGCGGTCACTATCACCAAAGTGCTCACATGCCTCCAAATCTAATGTCTGGCCTGGTTCATTACCCAGTACCAAAATCTATGTGGCCTCATCTCTTGTTAGCCCATCTACGTATTGTGTTATGCAACCCTCCTGCACACATTGGACAAAAACTGACCCATCTAAAGTACTCGAACTATAGCGTTCCCAGTCAATATTTGTAAAGTTAGAGTCTCCCATAACAACTACCCTGTTACTTTTGTTCCTATCCAGAATCATCTTTGCAATCCTTTCCTCTACATCTCTGGAACTTTTCAGAGGTCTATAGAAAACTTCCAACATGGTGATCTCTCCTTTCCTCTTTCTAACCTCAGCCCATTCAAACTCAGTAGACGAGGCCTCATCAAACATCTTTTCTGCCACCATAATACTGTCCTTGACTAGCAATGACACACCTCCCCCTCCTTTACCACCTTCCCTGATGTTATTGAAACATCTAAACCCCAGAACCTACAACAACCATTCCTGTCCCTGGTCTGGCCATGTCTTTGAAATGGCCACAACATTGAAGTTACAGGTTAACCCATCTTGTTCCAGATGCTCCTGGCATTGAATTAGACACACTTTAAACCACCTTCCTGCCTGCCAGTACACTCCTGCGATCTTGAAACCTTATTCATGACCTCACTACTCTCAACCTCCTGTACACTGGAGCTACTAATCAGGTTCCCACCCCCCTGCTGAATTAATTTAAACCTACCGAAGAGCATTAGCAAATCACCCTGCCCCACCCTGCCCCCTCAGGATATTGGTATCCCTCTGGTTTAGGTGTAGACCATCCCATTTTTAGAGGTCCCACCTACCCAAGAATTAATCCAAATTATCCAGGTATCTGAATCCCCCCCCTCCTGCACCATCCCTGTAGCCATGTGTTCAACTACTCTCTCTCCCTATTCCTCACCTCGCTAGCACATGCATGGGTAACAAATCAGAGATAACAACTCTGTTTTATTCCTAGGATATCCAAAGGATTGGCCATCTGTTATGGAAGCCACCAACAGAAATTACAAGAATAAAGTAATCCCACTCTCAGCCTGTGGATCTCACACTTCATTGTGCAGATCCCCTTGTTGCATGCAATCAACAAAAACAAGAAATGCAGCTGAATTCACACTCTAACTTGAACTATCACAAAAGAGAGGGATCCAAACTCATTGTACTGAAAGAAATGCTAATGGCCACCTGTCTCTCTCTCTCTCTCAAGGGAAAGAATGGATTTGGGCCAGAAATACAAAAAATAAATGTTAAGTTGCAATCAACCATTAATAGCCCATGCCGTGTGATCTTTTAGACAGTTTTAAAATTACATCTGTGGTCTCTTAATATCCAACTAGTGAATGCTAAGAACACAAGACTACACTGCTCCTCAAATCCTGCCTCTGTTGGAAGATTTCCTCCCATTGTCTACAGAACAGACTCAGTCTCTGTGTGTCATCTTTAGCTTGTAATTTAAATACCAACTGTAAAGTGAATTCTACAACTCCAGTTTTTAGCCATTCCAGGTAGATACAATAAATCAAACAACTATATGAGAGTAGAAGTTTGTCATCTGTTCCAGCCACAGATGAACCTCAAAACAACATAATCAAAATGGGGTTATCATTTCGTGTTAGCAAGAACTTATGTGCCATTTTGTTGGTCTACCTTGTCAAACTTCACGATATACATCTTCGACAGTTGTGTAGTTATGTTAAATGAGATTGGAGTAACACAGTACTGTGAATTACTGGTTTGCTTGGAGATCTAGCTGTGGTGTCTGTCCATTAACAGTAAGAGTAGCATGTGTCAAAATGATTTTAAAAAGCGCGTTCCAGCAACCCTTAGATTGAAACAGACTTGGATACTTGTTTTACTGACCCAGTGTGCAAAAAATACAGCCAATGTTGTCGCTAATCGTTTTGGGGTTCAGTGTATGCCTGCTTATCAGTGACCGAGTGAAAAAACAGGACATAAGAATATGTTGGTACCAGTCTGGAGCTTTTGGTGTATTTTCAACATCTTCGACATCCTCAATCTAATCCCCCTTTAATATCCAGTATGGCCTCCTCAAATGGAATCAAGGGATTATAATTTGAGGAAGATCCTGTAATACTGCTCTTCTTTCTTTTTATGTGTTATCTTTTTCTGCAAGCAAATAACTGGAAATTATATTACCTGCATTCCTTAGACTTGCATATGCCATGGAATCCATCCTGAAACACAACCTGCTAATAGTAGATGAACTAAGTTGACTTACAAAGATTTCTTGTATAAAGGCAGTTAAAATGTCTGGCCGCTTACCTCTTTGGGCACCCCCTGGAGCTTCTCTTGAATCCAGCTGAATTGGTGTGGAGCTTACCATCCGAATGAAAGCAATAAAGTTCTGTTATGGATGTGTTTGCTTTAAAACCAAATCACAAAAAAGCCACAGCAGAATGCAGTAGGTACAAAAAGAAGTGTTAGCTGTATAAAGAAATTAAAATAAAAGTCCATGTTCTATTTAGAAATGTTCTACTTCCTGGCTGAGGATTTCTGATGCACCAACACAATTCACTTGAAATCAGCCAAATAAGATCAAGGAAATTATATTGAACATAATGGTACTGTAATTGGCAGGATATGACCAGTAACATTCCACAGAGATCCGTGTTGGGAGCTTCAACTATTCACTACCTTTAAGACTTAGCTGACAGGATAGAGGGCGACATATCCAGATTTGCTGATGATACAATAGTGAGTTGTGTTATAAGTGGTGTAAAATTATAAGGGGGCATTAATCAATTAATTAAACAGGGAAAACAGTGCAAAAGGATTTCAATATAGCTGTGTGTGAGACCATCCACTTTGGACCAAAAATGGACAGACCAGACAATTTCACAAATAGTCAAAGTCTAGAAGTTGTGCAGGTCCAAAGATATTTTGAGATCCATGTGTATAGATTATTAAAATATCATCACCAAAGCAAATGAAACATTGGCATTTATAACTAGAGGACTAGAATAAAAGAGCTTAGAAGTCATGTGATGGTTATACAAATCCAAGGAGTACTGTGTTTAGTTCTAAGTACCGCAGCTCCGGAAAGATAAATTGACCTTATGTGGAGTGCAGCTTAGATTTAGTTGAATGATACCTGGACTCCCAGGGCTGAATTAGGAGGAGAAATTTCACAAACTAAGATTGTACTTCCTGGAATTTGGAAAATTAAGTAATAATGTTGAGGTCTTCAAGATATTAGGGAGATAGGTTTGATGGAAAGAAATTATTTCTGCTGTTTGTAGGATCCTAAGTTACAGCAAAGGCCTTTCAGGAGTGAAGTTCAGATATGCTTTTGAGTGCAAAGAGCAATAGGAGTTTGGAACTCTCTCTCAGAACTCTCTTCTGGAACTCTGTCATGCATATGACAGTTGGTGCTGGGTCAATTATTAATTACATGTCTATGGATATTTTAGCCAAAGGTATTAAGTGACACAGGGCATTGTTAGGTCACAGAGCAGCCATGATTTCATTGAATGATAGAACAGGCTTACAGGGCTAAGTGTCATGTGCTGCAATTTTAATGCTGCTTTAAAAATTGTCCTGCTATGGAAGGCAGACCTGCCCGCAAAACTGGGCACAACCGCAGTCTGAACTCATCAATAAGGTGAGTTTCACCTATTGCTTTTAAAATTATGCATTTTTTTGGTGGAAAGTTATTAACAGGTATGTTTAAAACTTTTTAAATGCTAACAGGTGACTTGGTATGAAACTGACCAATGTGCACCAATGAAACTAGGACATGGTTAACTATAGTTTCATGAGTAGTCATTTTCAGTGAATTTAAACCAGGTTGCTCATAGATGGGAGACTAGACTCACTGATGAAAAATCTTATATTTTGTGATAAATCCATTTTCAATTGTGTTAATAAAATTGCACCTGAAAACTATTTTTAAACAGAAAAAATAGAAACAACTAGTATGCTGCCTAATTGCGCTGGCTATGGAAGATTTTACATTTGCGATTATGCAAGTAAATTGAGCAGAGACCTGAAACATAATTTTGCTTCTGTATAATTTTGGGTACAATTTCTGATTGCAGCCAAAGTGAAAATTCTAGCCTACTGTATGTTTGAATAATCTAGTGAATTAATTTAGTCAATTAATTTGTGCAACATAGGATTCTAAATAATTTATTAGAACAATTTTATGATTAGAATTTCAGGATGTCCATAGCTTGGGTTAAAAGTTGCTGCTTATCATTCTCCCAGATTGCAGTATTGCAATGCATGCTGAACATTTTCCCATGTGTTAAGACTGTACAAGCTAGCTCCGTTAATTGTTAGGAAGTTATAGCACAAATTAGTAAGAGTCTACACATTCTGACCAAATGATCTGGGATGGTTACTTGATACTCTTTTAAGTCTTGCTTTGGCCTGGCGTTAGTTCTTCTGACAATTCTCCCCAATTTAGAACATAGAACACTGCAGCACAAACAGGCCCTTTGGCCCACAAGTTGAGCCGATCACACCTATACCTATCTATAACCCCCAATCCCATTGGATCCCATATACTCATCCAGAAGTCTTTTAAAAGACCCCAGCGAGTTCGCCTCTACCACCACTGACGGCAGCCGATTCCATTCACTCACCACCCTCTGAGTGAAAAACTTACCCCTTAATTTGGGTGCATAAACGGCACAGTAGCACAGTGGTTAGCACTGCTGCCTCACAGCATCAGAGATCCAAATTCTTTTCCCAGTTTGGGTCACTTTCTGTGCAGGGTCTGCACTTTCTCCCTGTACTTGCATGGGTTTCCTCCAGGTGTTCCTGTTTCCTTCCACAGTCCAAAGGACGTGCTGGTTAGGTGAATTGGCTATGCCAACTTCGGCCTCAATGCACCGGAACTGATGCCGGAGTGTGGCGACTGAGGGATTTTCACAGTAACTTCGTTGTAGTGTTAATTTAAAAAGAAACTGGGTTCTGCCTACAAAATTTACTGCCTGTAAGTTGTTCCCAGACTTCCCAGAGTAAATGGTTTTGGGTATTAGTTCTCAAACTAGAGTGAACCTTCGGTTTTATAGTTATTTTCCAGGAGGTATGTGGAATCATGTGAAAGTGTGTATGAGATGTCTGTGGTGCTTGCAACAGGCAAGGGTAGACTGGCAAAGATCAAAATAAGGATAGGCTGACCCTCGAGTTAGGTCAATAAAGTTTTACAACACCAATTTTAAATCCAACCAATTTATTTGATAGTAAATCCACGAGCTTTCGACGCTATGCGCCTTCGTCAGGCAAATGCAGTGTTCTGATCTGCAGAGGCACTCATATCCACACAGATAGTTACAGATTGCTGATTAGAATGTGAATCCTTACATCTAACCTGCTAATCAAGTGTTAAAGTGGCTAACAATGTGTGTGAAGGGAATCCTGAGCATTGGTTAGAAAATTGTGTATTTTCTCCAGACAGCACAGTAAGTGAGGTTTTTTGCTAACCCAGGCAAGTTACGGGGGTTACAGATAGTGTGACTTGAAGCCAAGATCCCTATTAAGACCGTCCTCGTGTGTGGAACTTGGCTATCAGTCTCTGCTCAGCGACTCTGCACTGTCGTGTGTCACGAAGGCCCCCTTGAAGAACATTTACCCGCAGGTCGGAGGCCGAATGCCCATGACTGCTGAAACGTTCGCCCACAGGAAGGGAACTGTTTTGCCTGGTGATTGTTGAGCGATGCTCATTCATCCGCTGTTGTAGTGTCTGCATGGTCTCCCCAATGTACCATGCTTCGGGACGTCCTCTCTTGCAACGTATTAGGTAGACAACGTTGGCCGAGTTGCAAGAGTATGTACCGTATACCTGGTGAATGGTATCCTCACGTTTGATGATGTTGTCCATGTCTATGATCTGGCATGTCTTGCAGAGGTTACTGTGGCAGGGTTGTGTGGTATTGTGATCACTGTTCTCCTGAAGGTTGGGTAGTTTGCTGCGAACAATGATCTGTTTAAGGTTGTGCGGTTGTCTGAAAGCAAGAAATGGGACGGTGGGGATGGCCCTAGCGAGATGTTCATCGTCATCAATGACATGTTGAAGACTCCGGAGAAGATGTCGTAGCTTCTCTGCTCCGGGGAAGTACTGGACAACAAAGGGTACTCTGTCCACCTTGTCCCGTGTTCGTCTTCTGAGGAGGTCAGTGCGGTTTATCGCTGTAGCACGTTGGAACTGTCGATTGATGAGTCGAGCACCATATCCTGTTCTCACGAGGGCATCCTTCAGCGTCTGGAGGTGTCTGTCATGATCCTCCTCATCTGAGCACTCCTCATCTGGACTGTTGTCCAGTACTTTCCCAGAGCGGAGAGCTCGCGGATTTACTATCAAATAAATCGGTTGGATTTAAAATTGGTGTTGTAAAACTTTACTGAGTTTACCCCAGTCCAACGCTGGCATCTCTACATCACCTCTAGTTAGGAACAGGCATATCCACCTCACAGATATCTTTATGTATATCCCTGTTTTCTTAAAAGCATTATTAAAACACTATTTACTTTTATAAGTATTGCATAGTCCCATATGTAGGTAGAGGGCAAGTAGTGGTTGTAATTACTGATCCATTTGAAAGAGGATCCTTCAGCCAAAAAAGTTTTGAGAAGCATTGTTTTCATGGAAAGTGCCCTTCTATACCATATAAGATAACCCCCTTTTGTAAATGAGTTCCTCCACTCATGAATCAGTACATCCAGTCCTGATAGAAACATGATGCATGCTGTTTTTATTATAGAAATATAGAAAACAGGAACAGGAGGAGGCTACTTGATCCTTCAAGCCTGCCCCTTGGCCTGCTCAATCCTACTCAGATGCAGGAATTTTAAGACTATGTAGTGACCACTCTGGTACAAATCACTTCTGATGCTCCTTTGGTAAATCAGCTAGTGAAGAACCATAAGTTTACTATTGTCAAAGTTTAGCAATTAAGTCTCTGTGATGTTATATTTCTTCCTTATCAACTTCCTCCGTATGCATTAAAGCTGATTACAATTGTCTGAAAGAAGGTGGAACAGAAGTCATAAATAATTACTTTTATTATCACTTTTAATTTACTTGCCATTAAGAATAGTACATTCACTCAGTTACAAGAGTCAACAACAAAATCAAGTATACAGAACCAAAATGCTGATCAGCTCATCCATGAATTACTTGTAAATTAATATGTTTTGTGTGGGAATTTTCACAAAAGGCACATTGGGACTGAAATTTCATAGTTATCTGTAATGGTTTGATACAACTGACTTCCGGGACTATTTCAGACAGTAGTAAAGAATCAACCACACTGCTGTAGTTGTGGAATCACATGTAGTCCAAACTAAGTAAGAATGCAGGTGTCTTCCAATGAAAACCATTAATGAATGATATTTTCTTCTAACCTCAATCCAGTAGTTTCATAATCATTACCTCCGCGATTGAGTTTGGGCAGCAGTAATATTTTTATCTTTGTTCATTTGTCTGTGGAAAATAAACTAAAGAATGTATTTCAACAAAACTTAATAACAATTGGATGTGGCCCATGGAAGAACTGATTAGTTTATTGCCAAGTTGTGGATCCAGATCCTGGAATTTTTTAAAGGAATATTTAACATTGCTGATAGGATGAATTGACTTTTTTAGAATGTCAAAGGATGTTTTATTGAGAATGTTTGTTTTGAATGTTGTAAATTGTCTTAGCTATTGTGGTGGAATTTGTCACAATGTGAACAGAGTTTATAGAGCTGTTTGTTGGATATGGGTTGGCTTGAAGCTTCCTCAGTAAAATGGGCGCTCCTAAAAAAAAATTCATCTTTCATTATTGTAGTTACAGAGTATCAACCAGTCAGGGAAAAGACTAAAAGAAGAATAGCATTTTTTAATTGTAATAACACTAGGTTAATACAGTGCAGTGGAAGAATGCACTCTACTGGGTGTTCTCTATATTTGTTATGAATGAAACTAACTTTGTAATTCCAAGTTTATTAATTACAGGATTGTCCTCAGCCCAACCATTTTCAGCTGCTTTATCAAAGATCTTCCTCCATCATAAGGTAGGAATTTGGGTTGTTTGCAGATGATTGCATGATGTTCATTCCCGATTCCTCTAATACTAAAACAGTTAATGTCCAAATGCAGTAAGACTTGGACAATAACCAAGCTTGGGCTGACAAGTGGCACATAACATTTGCATCACATAAGTACCAGGCAATGACCATCTCCGACAAAAGAGGATCTAATCATTGTCCCTTGACATTAATGGCATTACTATCACTGAATTCCCCACTGTCAACATCCTGGGAGTTACCATTGATCAGAAACTGAACTGGACTAGTTATATAAATACTGTGGCTAGCAGAACTGGTCAAAGGCTTTGACTCACGACCTGACCCCACAAAAGCCTGCCTACCATTTACAAGACACAGGTCAGGAATGTACTGAAATACTTTCCATTTGTTTGGATAAGTGCAGTTCCGACAACACTCAAGAAACTTGACACCATCCAGGATAAAGCAGTATGCTTGATTGCTACCCATTCCACAAACATCCACCACTGATGAATGGTGATAGCCATGTGATACACTACAGGAACTCACCAAGATTCCTTAGACAAACCCATGATCCCACCATCTAGAAAGACAAGAGCAACAGATACCTGGGAACAACATCACATGAAGGTTCCCCTTCAAGTCACTCACCATCCTGACTTGGAAATATGTCACTGTTCCTTCACTGTCATTGGATTAAAACCCTGGAATTCCCTTCCTAAATACACTTCAGGGATTATAGGATTCAATAAGGCAGCTCACTACCTTCTCAAGGGTGGAATTTTTGATGCGAGTCAGATCGCAATTTTTCCTCACCGGGAGAGGGGTGGGGCTTAAACTAGCCAGCAAGCCTGGCTTCGCAGAGATTGGTCATTGTTTTTAAATGGTGCTCTCAAAAGTGAAATTGAAGACCTTTCCAACAGACATCATGACTCCCTTCATTCAAGCCATCTTTCCCCAATATAGATTGTCTGCATCGGGCATTGGGACCTTCCCAATAGGTTCCCATTCATGACTCCTTAAATGTCCCCTGTCATGTCCCCATGACCTTCTTCATAACCATCTTCATATCCTCTCTTAATGGACCCCTTTATGACCCCCTCAGGTGGCACTCCTTTGACATTGTCCACGGCACTTTGATTGAGTCCACTGGCACCTTGGCTGTTCCCACCTGACACTGCTAAGATGCCAGTTAGTACTGCTATGGTGCCAGGTGGCACTGCCAAATGGGCATTGTCCAGCTATATCTTTTGGTTTTCAGTGGTCTCCAAGCCCCAACCATCACGCCGTTTGTGGAGGCCAGTCGTGATTCTTGCCGAGTTCTCACTGCGCCAAAGGGTTGGAGAATCCTGGCAACTGGAAGAATCCGCCTTCAAATACACTGCTAATCTGTTTCCCACCCTCACTGGGTAGGAAACAGATTTTGTCTGGCCTCAATGACTGGAAGGATTGCAACATGGTGTTATTCTGACACTGAATGCATTAGTCTCCTCATCCATATCCTCCAGCCCCATGCCACTCCAATGTGATCGGTATCAGGTGCGATGCGGCCAGAAAGTCACAGCCATAGTTGAATGCAGTCTTCAACAGAATCAGTACTAAAAATGAATTCTCAGCCACAAAGGAAACTGGCTTTCAGCAGTTGTTGCAATAATATCTTTATCTTCTCATCTTTCTATCACGGATATCATAGGCTCACCGTGGGAATGCTTATGTGTATGTTTAATGGGGACATAACAGGCATAGGAGGAAGAAGTAACACAGGGACACAGAACAGGTGCAGCATGGTAGCACAATTGTTAGTACTGCTGCCTTGCAGTGCCAGGTACCTATGTTTGATTCTAGCCATGAATGACTGACTGTATTGCATGTTCTTCCTGTGTCTGTGAGGGTTTCCTCTTGGTGCTTTGGTTTCCTCCCACAGTCTAAAGATGTGTAGGTTCGGTAGACTTGCCATGATAAATGCACAGGATTATGGGAATACAGCGATAGGTTGGGACTGATGCACCTCTCTTTCAGAGAGTTGGCACAGACTTGTGGACCTTGTGTTGTAGGGATTCTATGACTCTATGGTAAAGCTACACAAGTAGAGATTACATATTTCTCAAATATCTCACAAAAGAGGTCTGCTTAAGGAGGAAATAATTCCAGAAAATAAACTGTGTTTATTGTAAATGCCCTACAAACATCCTCTCAAGTACCTGAAGCAAATAAATATACTTTGCAATACAACACCTTGCATTATAAGGTTTACACACCACATGATATATACTGTATTTAGTTATATTACTTTCTAGTGTATTTTTACCTAAAATGTTAGAGAAAACATTTACAAAATGGGCCAGAAAAAATCTGCAACAATCGGCCCTCTTTTTTTCTCTGTCTACCATAAGATCCAGTGATAGTCTTCAGGATCCGCAAAGCTGCTTTTTTAAGGAGGTCAGAAACTATTGTGCTGGAGACCACTGCTTGTAATCTAATTGAAAGCAGTAGAGTGCCAGATATATAAAGGCACTACTAAAAGATGTCAGGTGGAAACAGGCAGTTTATCTTCACAAGTTTGGAAAGATTGAATTTCCAACTGCATTACAATGTTCTGGATGATAAAGAAATGCTATAAGGACCTTGTTCCATAAAATGCAGATGGTAAGACTTCCAGCAACAGCTTCAAACAGTTTTTTGTTTGAAGCTGAAACACAATACTGAAGATGCTGGAACCTAAAGCAAAAACAGAAAATGCTAGAAAATCTCATCAGGTCTGACAGTATTTGCAGAGAGAAAATAGAGCCAACGTTTCAAGTCTGGATGACCTTTCCGGACTTGAAACATTGGCTCTCTTCACTTTCCACGGATGCTGTCAGACCTGCTGAAATTTTCCAGCATTTTCTGTTTTTGTCTGTGACCCTGTTAATGCTGCTTCATAACATTTTTTTAGGAGGATGATCAAGTCATAGTCCTGAAGTTTGTAATGGCTGCTGTGATCTGACATCCTTTTCTGCCAGATTCCTTGTTTCAAATATCGCTTCCATTTGCCCTCCTCGCAGCAGGAGATTTCAATTTCTCCCAGCTCTACCTTTTGCACCCTTATGGTTTTTTCTTGTCATAACCCTGGAGTGTTTTCATAATTCCCTTGCCCCAATGTATCTGGGGCAATGCAGGTTGGATTTGCTGTGTAGTTTTTGCTCTCCCTCTGTTAATTACCTGATTTCATTTTAAGATGGCGTCAGCATTAGGACATCACGGCTGCCAGAAATCCTATCCATCTCACTTGCAGTAGCACAATGGCACTGTTGAAATTTTGAAGCCAACTTGCTTATTCAACTGTGAAAAATATTAATGGATTATCCTTGTGCTTGCATCAGCAAATGTAATGTTCCAGTATTACCAGATGAACAGCGTAAACAGCACACACATGAAATTCTTTTAAGTGGAAGAGTGGATATAAACTCTGGTCATTTCCAGAGCCAATTGTTGTTATATTTTCATCTTCTACATGCATAAACTAACTATTACAAAATATTACTCAATATTATAACTTGCCAACTATGTAAGTGTACATCCAAGTTAAATTACTATATCAAATATAAATGTTTAATTGAACAAAAATACATTAAGGTAAATTTGCTGTCAGACAATAATATTGTGCAATAAGGTAATCATCTGTATAACTAGACAGTTAGAAATCTAGAATTGAAGTTGATCCAGACATTTAAGACTTTTATACAAATGTAGTTAAGTTTAAATTAATTTAAACCAGAGTATTTTTCCCTTGTGTTTTTATGACATGGTGTTATCTATAAAGATTATCATTGGCAAATGTAACCCAAAATTCAAACTAGGATCCCACTCAGCTTGCCACAATCTTGTGCAATATCTGCTTTGGATTTGACAAAAGGTGATGGGGACTAAATTTGGATAGATCCTGAAAAAGTGCATGGAGATTAGGGCAGCATGGTGGCACAGTGGTTAGCGCTGCTGCTGCACAGTGCCAGGGACCTGGGTTCGATTCCTGGCTTGGGTCACTGTCTATGTGGAGTTTGCACATTCTCCCCATGTCTGCCTGGGTTTCTTCCAGCTTCTCGAGTTTCCTCCCACTGTCCAAAGATTGCAGGTTAGGTGCATGGCTATGCTAAATTCTCCCTCAATGTATCCGAATAGGTGCCACAGTGTGGCGACTAGGGGATTTTCATTGCAGTGTGAATGTAAGCCTACATGTGACTCATAAGTGAACTTCACTTTTACTTTATTATTCAATTCCCGATACCACTGTCACTAACCAACAATCCCAATAAATCAGAAGTCATACCTAACATTCATATGCTTCACTTTCATAGACCTGACACTGCTGCAAATCCTACTTTACTGTGACTGCAACCACCAATGAAGCTGAAACTATCAAAATTAGTGATATCCTCACATCTAATCCTCCTTCATACATTCTACTTTCCCCTCATTCTGCAATATCTTCTCTCTTACAAGTTGCAGATGGTGTACCAATTCACCACGGACTCCCCCCATACAAACCCTCATTACGATCTTGCCCTTGTACTTTCTTTTCTTTTTTGACGTTTCTTGGGCGAACATCTTCAACTGTTGCATTATGACCTTCCTTCCAATATTGATTTAGATTTGATTTGATTTATTATTGTCATGTTAATTAGTATACAGTGAAAAGTATTGTTTCTTGCACAGATAAAGCATACCATTCATAGAAAAGGAAAGGAAAGAGTGCAGAATGTAATGGTACAGTCATGTCTAGGATGTACAGCTCCTGGACATACCCTCTTCTGTCGGGAAAAAGACATATAAAAGTCTGAGATCATGTGGCAACTGACTCAACAATAGCTCCTTCCCTGCTTCCATCAGGCTTTTGAATAGACCCACTTTACAATATCTTGCCAAGTTTTTTTTGACAGGAAGAATGAAAACAGTTTTGAATGATAGACTGACAAGGTAAGAGAAAGGAGAGTAATTGACCGAGGAGATGGAATAACCAAAACTAATAAAAAGAGAGACTTGCACCTACATCATGTGCCTTTCACAACCACTTGATATCTCAAAGTATTTAAAAGTTGACGAAAAGCTTTGTGATATGTTACTTGTAATTTAGGGAATAATACTTAATTTTTAATTTTGTGTAGTTTTGTTGTACATTTGATGTTTATTTAAAATAATACGGGATCTTCAAATCCATCAATTCTTGTGAAGCCATACTTTAATTAGCTATCATGAAATAGATATTTTGAAATAATCAAGTCAAATGGTCTTGTTAATTGACAAAACTCACTTTCAATCAATCATAAGCCAACAAAAGTTAGATAGCTGGGTAGAAATAATTATGGGCCTATTTTGGCACCCAGATTCATTGCAACATCTACACAAATAGAGACTGAAATTGGGCATCAATTCTGTCAGTGCAGGCAACTAGCCCACAAAAAAATCAAAATTTCAGTCTTGGATAAATTCTGACAGAGTGGATGATCAGGCAATGTGATAGTGAGGATAAGGCTCACAATATTAAGACTGTAGAGTTAATAGGAGCATTTTTGCACTCCCTAGCTATTCAATAGATGATTTAAAAAAAATTAAATTCTTCCTTTTGGTTGGTGACTACACAGGACTCTGAAGAATTTTGAGAGCTCATACTGTCAATGGAAACACATTTCTCAAACAGCCCTTCAACTGGACCCTCATCAATGTACTTAAATGGCTCAGTATCTGTTTTAGGCATCCATATGTTCCGCTGTTACATTTGTACAGACCAGCCCACTGTTAAATTGGTGTACTTTCAGATATAGAATTGGGGAAGGCATATCAATTTTTTACCCCAATATGTCTTTGAATCCAGTTACAATCTACCTAGGAAGGTAATAATCACTCCACATCCACTATCAATTCTACAAGTATGAGGTTTAAGAAGATGGTTATACTATAGACTTTTTTTTTAATTCAAGGTAAAAGAGAGTACATGATTTGCTACTGGTCCTCTCCGATGATAAACCCGTATGACCTGGGGTGCCTTGGAATGGAGGCTAATGCAAAGCGTCACTGAAATTTGGGTGCCAGGTTTAGCACTTGAACACCAAGGATAAAATGTCTTAGCTCTGTGTAAAGCCAAAGTTGGATGGTGGGGGGGAGGAATGAAAACAACAGGTGGTGTTAGGAACAGGGAAAAGCCTATTCTCTGTTAGCTACCAGGCGAAATGCAGTTAGGCGCTTATTGTCTAGCCAAAGAGATGAAATGTGGAGAGATTGATGGACACTCATGATTCGTCTTTGTGTGGCCAAGAGAAGGAATCACCGGAATGGGGCTTGGTGCGAGTCGTTGGTTTGGGAAAATTCAGAGGAATGAGGGAAACAACTTTTGGTGGATACTGGATGTCATGACTCAGTAAAATGGGGAGAAACAAGCCTATTGGAAGCTGGGAATAACTTTGGACTGGCTTCTGAAAAGACAACTTTTCAATACATGTGGTATAATGCATAAATGTAGCATAGGGTCATTGGTCATGTTATGAAATTAATAAGTGACACCTTTTCTGTACTTTAATGTAGTAGTTGCCTATGCCTGATATCCTCTGATTAGTCACTATGCATACTTATGGACTCCGAAATGAGTTCATTTGGTGGAATCTTTAGCCTATTCTTGCCATTTATGAATTTGCTGGCATAGGCTCAAGATGCGATGAAACTCAGAAATTGCATATCTTGCTGGTAATTTCTGATTCTCGCTACCCCTCACAAAGCTCAGCTGCCTTGTTTAAAGAATGCCCCTATCAGAACATGAATGATTCTCCCCCACCAGCTCACTGATTGGAGTTGGCAAATATATTTAAATATTAAATATATTTTAATATAATTAACACTACTAGATATTGACCCCTCCACCATATATTCATATCACACACCATTATGGTTACAATAGGCTCAGCAAGACATAAGCAGGATTCCCCGCTGAAGTAAAAGTGAATATAACCGCAGGAACAACCCTTCTGACACTGTCCCGCAGGGGAACAACCCTGGCACTGCCCTCTGCCACGACCCTGGAGAATAATCCCTGGCACTGCCCCTTGGCACAGATTGGCACCATATCAACCTGGCAGTACCAACTTGTAATAGGCATCATGTCTTGGCACAGGCTTGGCTGGCTAAGGAGCCTGTTCCTGGGTGGTATTGTTCTTTGTTGTACCATCACCAGTACTAAGAACAAGGAACAAAGGTTCACTGATATGAGGGGTTGTTTTATGATGAGAGGCTGAGTAAAGTGGGCTTATATTCTCTGGAATTTAGAAGAATGAGAGGCCTACAAAATGCTGAAGGGGCTTGATAGGTAAATGCTAAGATGGGGGAATTCAAATCATTGGCCCTGGGTTCAGGATGAGGGGCTACTGATCTTTTAGGACTGAGATGAGAAAGATAGGTGAATCTTTGGAATTCTCTACTCAGATGGTTGTGATTGCCCTATTGTTGAATACAATTAAGCCTGAGAGGCATATTGTTGGTCTCTTAGGGAATTAAAGGATTTGGAAAGTATGTTAAGGAATGGAGTTGAAGCCCAAGATCAGTCTCAATCGTATTGAATGGTGGAGCAAGCTTGGTGGGCCAGATGATCTATTCCTCCTTCCGTTCTTTATTTTAGTTTGTTACAGGTAAAAGTCTTAAAAGTGAAATTTTGTCATGTGATTTCTTTATGTCAGTCACTGGGAATTCAAATTTCTTCTTAAAAGCATCCCTTCTGTTGGGAGATTGTCATACTGGTCTCTGCAATTTAATCAGTCATCCATGCTAGTATTTGTAATTCAATCAATAAACTAATGACAATATTTCTAAGAATAAAAGTGTTGAGTTGGGAGTTTTTTTTGCAGAAGGAAACTACTTTTGAACTCCAACCACAGTGGTATACTGCAGCGATATGTTACTTGGTAAAATTCAACTGGAGCTAAAAGAAGTCTAAATGCTTTGTTTTTGATCGTCTTTTTCTTCCACTGTGAAATGCTTCTTTATGTATCACAATTATCATCATTGGACTTGAGCACAGAAACCTACCTCTTTTTTCATGATCCAGTACTGGTATCAAATTATATTGTTAGCTCAGAAAAGTCACTCAAGCAATGACATCAACTCTATTTTTTAGGTCATGTGTTTTCAGATGAAGGGCAGGATTTTACAGTCTCGTTTGCTTCAAAACTGGAAAATCTTGCCCAAGGTCAACAGATCTTCCCATGCTCCGCCCCTTGCCCGCTCCGACTCCTGTGACGGCCAGATCGGTAAATACGGCCAAAGTGTTCACTGAGGGCCTGTTTTGGTTGACATTAAAATCTTATTTGAAAGGGAGCAGAAGTTATCATAGCATCATAGCAAACATTTTTCTAAAACATTACCATCAGATTTAATTGCCATTTATCTCAGTGAATTTGTGTTGAAGAATTGCTGTTATGTTTATATCCATAACGGCCAAAAGAAAATTACATATGAATTGAAGCATTTTGAGATATCTACCATAATATTGAAACAGGAGAAATAATGTGAAGGGAAGGAAAGAAAGTTCATTTGTTCTTTTAGTTGTAGTAAAAGTTCAGTAGTCTTTTAATAATAATGATTTCTGGTTGAAAGATTTTTATTTTCTATGGATCTTCTCATGGCTGAATGGTTCAATTCCTGATATTATCATTGTTAGCTACTGTTGTGGTGATAGTGCACGTCCCAGTTGGATTTTTAAGACATTTGTTAAGTTTCTTAGTCAATTTGGATGTTGATTTTGACCAGTGAAGTTCAATAGTAAACAAAGCTTTTGCTCTAATAATCAATGATCAGTAAGTAACAATGCACAATCTGAATTGTTTTGATATCCTGTGCATTTGCATGCCAAACATGTCAGAGTTAATAAGATGCCAATGCTTAAAATGTAGATATATCATCCTCTCTTCCTTCTGTTATGGTGGATCTGCAGACAAAGAGGTTGGAAGGCAAAAATTGGTGAGTATCACCTTTTTGAGATTAAGGAAACAGAAGAGGGTTGAAAGATTTGGCTTTGTGGTGCTTACTGGTGACAATGCAGATGTTCATTTAGTAACATGGTGCTGGCAAGATACCCTGTACTGCTGACCTCATTGTTTCCCATGGCAAGATCTCATGCCTCCCCATGAGCTTTCTGGTCTTGCTCTTAATAGAGCTAAGTGTTTAAAAGTGGAAAAAACATCTTATTTGACCTATTCTTGCCATGCATTTTGTACCATTTTCTTCTGCAGATTAATAAGCAAATGAGTGAGAAGCATTTTATTTGAGTGGTGACTGATTCATTCTTATGTTGAAAGTAGATAGTTGGGTTGGGAGTGTTTAGTGAGATATGTAAAGCAAGTATACAGTGTTGACATTCAATGTTATTCACTGATGTACAATTTTCCTGAACAGTTTGGTGGGCTTATCCCTGAGCTGGACTGTCCCCTGCTTGAAATAATTCAATTCAACCATTGTTTCCCAATAGTTCACCCTCTGTCCCCTGGATAGTCTAACTAAAAATTGCAAGTTAGTCTTCTTTCACAAATTATTTGAAAATATAATTTAAAAACACTTCCTACTTTTAGTGGTAAGTTTTATACTATGAAACTGGTTTCATTATTCCCAACAGTAATATAAATGTAAACAGGAAATTAAGTGAAGCAAGTTAACTTTTACATACATATATTTTTGGGAAAATTCCATAAATCATTAATATTTGGGAACATATTCTTGACTCTGGAAACTACAGTGCTGCAACAGGTTAACCAAACTAACACCACTGTAATGCTATTTTAATAAATAAATCATTTGTTAAATCAGTCCAAAATGTGCAGGTTAGGTGGATTGGCCATGCTAAATTGCCCCTTAGTGTCAGGGAAACCAGCTAAGGTAAATGCTTGGGGTTATGGGAATAGGGCTTGGGTGGGATTGTGGTCAGTGTAGACTCAATGGGCCGAAAGGCTCCTTCTGTACCGTAAGGATTCTATGTTTTCTATGTTTACTATATATCTTCAAATTGAATAAAATGCTAAGGATGCTAGTCTTAACTTCTTTCTCTACTCTCTGTCATCTTTGACAAGTTAAAAAAGTATATGCAGACAAACCCAAGTTTTTTTGGAGGGAATATTTTGATTTTATAACCATAAACTTGTACACTTGCCCTACTAGAATGTTTCTGTTCCAACTATTGTACTGCATTGTTTACAAGCCTCATTTCATCCATTCAAGTTGGCTCGATTTGCATCTGGGAGATCAAGGGCAGCAAGGTTGTTGGTATTTTTAAATGTCCTGAGAACACTCTCATAATGGCTACCTGTAAAATTTTGTATGAATGTTGAATGTGAATGTTGACTTCTGTTGGGATTTGAGTGGTGATTGAGTCAGGCATTCTCATATTGAGATGAGAGCAGGGGTCAGTGATGTAATGATAATACATTGTATTGATATTCAGTTAAAATACAATTCCTCCTGACATAATGGTTGTCATGTCACAAACTTGAACTGTCCCTTGATCGCAGAACAGAGGTTAGTTTATAAATAGTCAAAGTAGTCAGTAATTACATTTTTTAAAAAAAAAATCGATTGGTTGAATGAATTTGTTGTCTATGTAATATTTTCAGTTTTAAATAGGTTAACTTGATAACATGCCAGCTAACTATTTCCGTGTTCAGATTATATTTATTTTATTGCAATTGCTTCTTTCTTATTCACCTGTCCTTGCCTGTGACATATACTGGGATGTACTTTCTAAGAAGTTTGTACCTTTCTGGCACCATGTCCAAGTGATTGTTTAATGGGTAAGTTTGTCCAACAGGAGGCATGATAGCAAACTCAAATATTTCAATAAATCATAGAAATTTACAGTAAGGATTCGACCCATCATATCCATGATAAAGAACCATACAGCCTAATCCCAGTTTCAGATTTTTGGTCCATAGCCTGGCAGGTTACAGAACTTCAAATACATATTCCTGTAAATTTCCTCTGTACCGTCTCTAGTCAATCCTTCCAAAGGTTCAATGTCCAGATCACACACCATATTCCAGCTGTTCCCTAATTAGAATTTTATACATGCATATTTTGTAATTTAGGAATGGATTTATGCTGATTGGTTTCAACAAGGATAGAATTTTCCTTCATACTCCTGGTTTAGAAATGGAAACTTTCAGCTCAATACCAATCATGTGTTAATATGAGATTTTCATCATCTGTCTGGCTCACAACCACAAACATTTCAACATTGAACTTCCAAAGGAATACAACAGTGTGATTTTCTAAATATTCTATCCTGTTCTTCCTAAATACAGGATTCAAACTAAGAATATATACTGTTTCTTTTTAAAAAAAAATTATTCCAACCAAAAAACCAAATTGAAATTGAACCCAATTCAGGCCTCACCCACCTCAGACATTCTGTCTTCTACCTCTTCTGTTGGGATAAAGATACAAAAGAATGAGGTCATGTACCAACTGACTCAAGAACAGCTTCTTCTCTGCTGCCATCAGACTTTTGAATGGACCTACCTCGTATTAAGTTAACCTTTTTTTTACACCCTAGCTATGACTGTAGTACTACATTCTGCAACCCTTCCTTTCCTTATCTATGAAAGGTATGCTTTGTCTGTGTAGCATGCAAGAAACAGTACTTTTCATTGTACACTAATACATGTGACAATAATAAATTAAATCAGAGACAAAAAGATCCAAGCTGACAAGATAAGGCATCTCAACCCATCCTAGGCTTGACCTGATGTTTCTCCTTAAAGCTAAGATGGCTTTGAAAAATTCCATCAGGTAAAGCCTCAGTCAATCCTCATTGGTTATCCTGATCCTTTATTGTACCCTGAGCTCGGCAAACGTCCTGTTTGATCATAGTTTCACCCCTACTGTTTCTTTATTATCCCTTCATTTAAGTAATCAAATAATGCACATTTTCATAATTTAAAAGCCCATCATTTGATTTTTATTTGGGTAATGTTCAGCCTTTTAAAATTATAGTTATTAAACTGAAAGATAGCAGTAGCTTAACTGTATCGACTACCACAGGCATGTAGAACCTATATTGAAGAGAATTTTAATTCCCATCGTGCAGACAGTTAAAATAGGGTCGTCAAAACACTTATAATGTTGCCACACCTCAGCATTTATTTGCAACGTTTTCCCAAATACCTATCTTTGTATGCTGGGATTTCAGAAAATGTTAGATTTGAAGAGAAAGCTGAGGGGTAGCAGAGATGGAATGTGAGAGAGAGAGAGGATAGGACAAGGGGTAGAGTGATGAAATTGGGGAGAAAATATGTATAGTGGGGTGGTGGGAAGGGATATGGGAGATAATGAAAGCAAGAGGCTGGTGGAAAGGAGTGGAGAAGTTAAGAGATGGAGTGAGTGGAAGAATATTTATTGATGGCAACATAGGGTGTGAACAACAAAGTATTAAGTAGGGTATTTGATTTGATTTATTATTGCCACATGTATTAGCATACGGTGAAAAGTATTGTTTATTGCATGCTATATGGACAGAGCATACCATTCATAGAGAAGGGACCAAGAGAGTACAAAATGTAGTATTACAATCATAGCCAGGGTATATGAGGAAGGTCCATTCAAAAGTCTGAAGGCTACAGGGAAGAAGCTGTTCTTGAGTTGTATGGTATGTGACTTTACACTTTTATCTTTTCTTTCCCAACGGAAGAAGGTGGAAGAGAGAATGTTCAGGGTGCGTGGGATCCTTGATAATGCTGGCTGCTTTGCTGAGGCAGCAGGAAGTGTAAACAGAGTCAATGGATGGAAGGCTGGTTTGATGATGGATTGGGCTACATTCATGAGTTTTTGTAGTTTCTTGTGACCTTGGGCAGAGCGGGAGTCATACCAAGCTGTGATACAGCCAGAAAGAATGCTTTCTGTAGAAGTTGGTGACAGTCATACCAAATTTCCTTAGTCTTCTGAGAAAGTAGAGGCGTTGGTAGATTTTCTTAACTATAGTTAAATAGGATGCAATTTAGGGCATACCTGAAAAGGACAACAGGAAGAAATGGCATCTGGATTCCTGTAGCAAATTTAGCCAATGGGCTAGAGTGCCACTATTCCTCATGTTGCAGCCATGTTTTCTATCAAAAACCTCTTCCTCTTTGTGACCTTAAAGTTGTCGGCACCTCTGCTGGATCCTTCCCTGCATCTATTGCACATTAGCATGCCTGGAAACTTGCCCTGCCCCTCAAAGCAAGCCCATTGTCCAGAACAATGACCAATGCAGCCAAAGAAGAAAACACCATAGAGAAGAGAAAGATAGACAGAAACAAAGAGGAGGAATGAAAAAGACTAAGAAATAGAAGCAGGTTAATGTAACATAGGTAAGACAAAGGCTAAGCAATTTGCCTTCAGTTATTTTACAGGTGATCCATTAGTAATCGGGAAGTTCCCCTGCAAACCACATGCCATCCTAACTTGGAAATATATTGCTGTTCTTTCACTTTCAGTGGTTAAAATTCTGGAACTCCCCCACTAACAGCACTGTGAGTATTTCTACACCATATGGACTGCAGCAGTGTTAGAAGGCAGTTCACCACCACTTTCTCAAAGGCAATTCGGGATGCGCCAAAATAGATGGTGGTTTGGCCAGCAATGCTCACATTCAGGAATGAATAAAAGAAATGTCTTCAGCTGTCTAGCCCCTAAACTTCTCCATCTCTCTGTTTCATGTTGGCAGGATGAACATTTCAGTTTTCTCTCATTTGGCCAGGTTGCTGAAATGTCAATGGTGAAACAACTACAGGTTACAACCAGAAATGTCAGGAACTTGCCAAGAGGGTGTAAAAGTTATACGAATCATTAATCAATAAACTGTTAACCATTAAGACAACTCGGAAAGAAACCAGTGAAAATCATGCCAAATAGTCAACAGAACTTGCATTTCAATAGCCCCTTTAGTTTGTAAACTGCCCAAAGGCACTCCTAGGAGCATGAGCAGAGCAAATTTAACAATGAAGCACAGAAGGAGATGTGAAGACAGTTTAGTCCAAGAGGTAGGTTTTAATGAATAGCTTAAAAGAATAACAGGAAATAGAGAGATGAAGTTTAGGGCTAGACAGCTGAAGACATTTCTTTTATTCATTCCTGGGATGTGAGCATTGCTGGCCAAACCACCTTCTATTTGGCACATCCTGAATTGCCCTTGAGAAAGTGGTGGTAAACTGCCTTCTTAAACTGCTGCAGTCCATGTGGGTAGATATATCCACAGTGCTGTTAAGAAGGGAGTTCCAGCATTTTATCCACTGAAAGAAAAAGAACAGCAATACACTTCCAAGTCAGGATGGCATGTGGTTTGGAGGGGAACTTCCAGATGGGGGGGTAACCATGTATCTGCTGCCTTTATCCTTCTGGCTGGTAGCAGTCATCGGCTTTGGAAGGTGTTATCTTAGAAGCCTCAGTACGTTCCTACGTGTATCTGCTGCCACTGTCTATTGGTGGTAGAGGGAATGGATGTTTGTGGATGAGGTACCAATCAAATGGGCTGCTTTGTCCTGGATTGACAAACTTCTTTTGTTGGAGTTGTGCCCATCCAGGCAAGTGAGGAGTATTCCATTGCACTCCCGACTTGAGCCATGTAGATGGTGGACAGGCTTTGGGGAGGCAAGAGGGGAAATATTGCTGCAGAATTCCTAGCTGCTGACATACTCTTGTAGCCATAGTATTTATATGGCTAATCCAATTCAGTTCCTGGTCAATGGTAACCACCAGTATGTTGATAGTTTGATGATGACAGTGTCATTGAGTAACAATGGGTATTAATACATTCTCTTGTTGGAGGTAGTCATTGCTCGGCATTTGTCACTTGTTAACCTGAGCTTGGATATTGTCCAGGTTTTGCTGCATTTTGATGTGGATGGCTTCAATATCTGAGGAGTCGTGAATGGTGCTGAACATTGTGCAATCTTGAGTAAACATCCCTACTTCTTCCCATCTTATGATGGAAGAAGATCATTGAGTAAATAGCTGAAGATGGTTGGGCCTAGGATGCTGCCCTGAGGAATTCTTGCAGTGATATCCTGGGACTGAGGTGATTGACCTCCAACAACTGACATTCTTTCTTTGTGCTAGGTATAGTTCTAACCACCTATTCCCATAGATACTAATTTTGCTAGGACTCATTGCTGCCTCGTATGGTCAAATGCTACCTTAATGTCAGACTTGGTCAAATGCTGCCTTGATGTCAAGAGCAGTCAACCTTACCTCATTTCTGGAGTTCAGCCCATTTGTCCATGCTTGAATCAAGGCTGTGATTGGTCAGGAGTTGATTGACCCTGGCAAATCCAAACTGAATGTCAGTGAACAGTTATTGTTAAGCAAGTGCCATTTGATAATATTGTTGATGACCTTTTACTCTCGATCGAGAATAGACGAATGAGACAGTTATTGGCCAAGTTGATTTGTCCTGCTTTTTGTACACAGAACATGTGTGGCAATTTTCCACATTTCTGTGCAGAATCCAATGTTGTAGCTGTATTGCAACAGGCTGCTAATGAAGGGAGAGAAAGAAATCCTGGGTACACAGAGGCCAAACATGAAGGAAAGCAGAATTCTTTCAGTCACCATTTTTCCAGTTATCTGAGGAGACACTAATGTTAGATTCTGAAATTTTTAATCACTCAACCAAATTTGTACAGTTGTGGGAACTTATCAAACAAATCATAAGCAATCAAGGTTTAGCAAACGAAACCACTAGATGTCAGGGTTTACTAAACCAAGACTTTGGGTGTCAAGCAAGCAATGTTTTTACATATCAAGATATAGTATCTTGTGCTAGATATTTTGACGAATGTTCTAGGCTGAAATGTGAACTTGTCTGTTTTCTACAAAAATGTTACCTGACTTGCTAAAGCGTTTCCAGCAGTTTCTGTTTTCATTTCGGATTTCCCGCACGTAGACAGGAACTTTCTAGACGAGATCTACCCCAGTCCTGCCAATGGCGCACCCCTGCCTCAAGTGCCACAGTGGCAAGAGCTGCATTCAATGGGAAACCCCATTGACAATGGCGGAACCAGAAGATACCTCTGCTGCCAAAGGGCTGCTTCCATCACCGCAAAACGTGTTGAGACGTGTTGAGCGGGAAATGCCACCCATCCATTTTTTTTTTGTTTACTCTAGATGTTAATATTTTGTCAACAACACTACATTATGTGAGGAATAACAAAGCAAATTACTCATCCAAATATATCAGTTTAAATACTACTTTTTCCATCATCAGAGGATTGAAATCAAGACCCATTGATAGGATTTCCGCACTAATTCACTCTCTCCAACATTTTCAATCTGTGAAACAGTTTATTACTCCCTTCCTTCTATAATGTACAGAGTTTTTAACAAATCCAATTGTGGTATCACCTAACCGCTGTTTTAATTCATCTCATCTTCATTTCTTACTGTTTTCAGTGTCGATAATGCCTTGCATCACAGGTCTTAGCCCTGCACCCTAGGTTTCTAAATAGGTATGTCAGTCAAACTATTGAACTTTGCTAGTACAAATAAATTTATTATATTAGTACAGCAACATTCAAGATACACCAAATACTTCCTAGTTAGAATTTATTACATTAATTTTCACTGTTGGTATTGAGCTTTTTTCTAATTCAAATTATTGGGATACTTGGATTTACTCAACAAACTTCAGAAATAAACTCCTTGTTTTCCACAGGTGGAGCCCAGTTTGCATCAGTTTTAAGCTGAAACTTGATGAGGTTAATGTAATTTCTCTTTTTCTTGACATAATAAGTCTTCGGAGGCAGAAGTCCCTTCACCAAATCTCTCTACTTATAAACTTTAACAGCAGTAGACAGAGTGCTGGTAGTTAGCATTGTACCTCCAGGAGTGTCAGAGGACCAGGTTAAAGTCCAACACGTTTATTTAGTAGCACAGACTTTCAAAGCACTGCCTCTTCATCAGGTGAGTGGAGAGTTGGGTTCACAAACAGGGCATATATCGACGCATACTTAATTGCAAGATAATGGTTGAAATGCGAGTCTTAACAGATCATTAAGTCTTTACAGGCAATGCGAGTAGAGAGAGGGTTAAGCACAGATTAAAGAGGTTGTGAATCCAACTCTCCACTCACCTGATGAAGTTGCAGTGCTCCGAAACCTTGTGCTACCAGATAAATCTGTTGGACTTAATCTGGTGTTGTGGAATTTCTTACTGTGTGCACCCCAGTCCAACACATCTGACACCTCTACATCATGGGTATCAGAGGAACTGATACCCCTGGTTAAGTACCAGGCAGACTCCCTGATTAGCCCATCAATTGGATCTTTTCTTTATTACAAACAATTATTACAAAACAATTACAAAATACAAATTTACAAAATACAAACACAAAAGTTGCATTATTCAACATTACCAATGACCAATGCCATCCATTTACCAATAATCACCAACCCTTTCATTAAGAAAGAGTTCATTGTAGGTTACAGTTTTCTAGAGCATTGTCCTCTAAATACACCCCATAAATTATAAATCAATAAATAACATTAGCACAGTATAACAAACTAACTTTATTCACTAAAAATAAACATTGAAGTTTATCTGTTGCCCTCCAGGGCATAGCCTTCCGGGTTTTTCCCCTGTCGGGATGGAAACAGGGTTACGTTTTGGAAGTAATTATGGCTGGGGGAGGGGGGGGGGTGGTTTACATCTCACGGATGGATCTTTAATCAGGAAATTCATACTCCAATAGCCAAACTCAAGACCTGATTGAAGTCATTACACTAGGCTGGCTGGGAATGAGAAAATTCTGATCAGAACAGGCAGGGTGGAGTTACTGTCTAGTTCAATTTAATCCCAACAGTGCAGAAGGAGACCATTTTATATTCTTTATAAACATGTTTATATTCTTTATAAACATAAAAGAATGTTTATTTGTGGGAGAGAGGCATCGCTGGCTGGCCAGCATTTATTGCCCATCCCTATTTGCCCTTGAGAAGGTGATGGTGAACTGCCTTTTTGAAACACTGCAGTCCATGTGCTGTGGATTGATCCACAATACTATAGGAGGGAATTTAGCTCATCAAGTCTACACCAACTTTCCAAAGCTGCATCTTATCTAGACCCTCCCTGCTTCTCCCCTCCATCTTCTTACTTATCCCCTGCCCCTCCCCACCTCTTCACTCTCACCCCACTTCCCCCTTCTTCCTTCCACTCCCATCTCTCCCTTCCCTCTCCACCCTCCCACTCTCCCCCGCCCCTCTCCACTCTCCCACTCTCCCCCATCTCTGTTTGGAATGATATTGTTGCTTTTACTGGATTTATATAATTCTTAAATATGTTGTATGAGCTCAAATTCTGAAAAAGAACATGAAATATATTGTCACATTGAATCACAATCCAGTGAGAATTGTCTTGCACTTGAGTAATATTTAGTCTCTGCAGGCATTGCGAAATCAATGAGTCAATCCTGCAGCAATTTGCTTTGATTTTGCAGAATAACTAGAAGGAATAAGTGAGGCTTAACATTCCTTTGACATCTATAGAAACTGTGGGAGACTTGGCTTCAAAACAAATTTGAAATTAAAGCTTTGGAGGACTCATGTGAATGTTCAGCACAAAATTTTCAGGAAAATAGGTTAGATTTTCTGTTAGGGCTGAGAAATGTATCTGTCCTGAATGCGGGGTGCTATCATCAGTGCCTACTGCAGCCAAGTACCTGACACTGAGGATTCCTTACCATGGTCACTGATCAGTGAATCAACAAGCCTACTGGTATAAATATAACCTGTGAAATGTCATTTCAAAGTTTTTTTTTAAATTGGTTTCCAAGCCAGTTCAAGTTGGAAGACGCAGATCATCTACCCTTACTGCCTCTATAATAGCTGTCTGAACATCTATGAAAACGAGACCCTGGCTGCCGTTCACTCCAAAAAATTCTAAGCATCAAATTTAAAAATTTGAGTGATTCACACTATTTTTCTCTCTCTCAGTCTGTGCAGAGGTCACTTTTGTGTATATCATTAAAAAATCAGTGAATGGAGCCTGCCCCCCCTCCCCCACTAGAGAAGCTGGCAGCACTGAGCTGTCAGTGCCAAAATTGGCACATGCACAAATGGCCCCGCACTGCCAGCCTCCTGATGGTTGGCCAACTTGATAGTTGACCAGGCTTTGAGATCCCTGGATTGACAGTCCTCTGTGCCACCTCGCCCCCCCCCCTCCACCTTCAATGGGCCGATGGATGACTCACCTCCCTGAACTGTTCCTCCCGCCCCAGCCTGCCCTAATCTCCAGCACTACTGGCCCCTCAGCAATTCCCCAGTCTCTCAGACCTGATCCCCTACCCGAATCCCGACCCCATCCCATTTGCAATCCCAATCACCTCAGCAAGCTGACCCCCCCTCCTCCAACCTGCCCCAATCAAGGCTTCTCTCCTTCCCCCACTGATCCTGTCTGCAGAAGGGCAGCAGGAACCTCCACACCCATTAATTGACTCACCAAGCCCTCCCCCCATCAGGCCCCGTCCCCTTGCCGCTGCCCTGTGCCCAGAGGGCAGTGTCAAGGTGCCCACTGGCCATTGGCACTTTGCCTCTTGAGCAGCACTGGGTGCCCAGGTTGGCACTGCCAATGTGCCAATATCCAAAGGGCACTTCCACCACTTTCTGTTCTCTGGAAGGCCCTGATTTCCCCCCCCCCCCTCCCCTGCTTCAGTCGAGCAGGATCGGGCTGCTGGTTAATGGGGAGCTACTGTAATCCTCGCTGGAGTGAATCACCTAGGTGGGAATGAGATGCTAGCGGGTCTGGAGACTTCAGTCCCAGGCCCACTAATTACATTCAAAATAGATTAAAATTACCATTTAAACAATCTTGGCATCTCCCCACCAATTTGCAGCATGGAGCTGTCACATCTGGAAATTCAGCGCTGGGAGACCTATTGGGGCAGGAACATATGAGTGAATCCCATAACTCGGTTCAACTGTGAGAATCTCCTGGTCTGCTGTGCCACAAATTTAGCACGGTGGGCTGAAAGAATCGCCCCATCTGATTCCCTTTAGCCTTCTGTCATTAGAGAATAATATTGTAGATGTCACTGGATTTTCCATGTAGTATATCGTAAATTGCAACATTACAAAATTATTCAGCATATTGGTGCAAATGCAGGGAGGCACAGTGATTAGCATCACTGCCTCTCAGCACTAGGAAACTGGGTTTGATTCCTGTCTTGGGTCATTCTCCGTGTGCAGTCTGCATGTTCCTCACATGTTTGTATGGGTTTTCTCTGGATGCTCCGATTTCCTCCCACAGTCTAAAAGGCATGTTGGTTAGGTGCATTGGCCATGCTAAATTCTCCCTCAGTATAGCTGAACAGGCTGCGAGTGTGGTGACTAGGGGATTTTCACAGTAACTTCATTGAGGTGTTAATGTAAGCCTACATGTGACACTAATACATTTTTAAAAATTAAAAAAAACTTTAATGACCTACATCCAAGCCTCCAGCTACAGTACACTATTTTGGCAGGGCTTTCAATGCCTGCATCAAATTCTGATGCTTTTAAAAGCAGGACCCTTGAAATCAACAATCCTGAGGTGTTAGCTCTGGTACAATGCAAGTTGTGCTATATATCTCAACTAACGCACTGCCCTCTTACTGCCTAAACCTCAAGCTTGTATTTGACCTGCTGTTGAGAGTGTGTGGGTAATGCTGTGTGATGTGTAATGTTGATAGGAACAGATGCATGTGGACCCGATCATCATCTGCTAACAAATCAACTGAGAAGAAGGGGGCTCTCAGATTGCACTGGTGTCTTAATGAGCAGACAGCATATTAATTTACAAAAGGAGTGATAGACTATATGATTCTGTGATACGTGTTGCAGATATTTAGTGAGGTGAGAAACAAGATAAATCACCTCAGAATCCAGTATCTGACTTGTGTCCTTTGTATTTATAATACCTTTTTAAAGTTCCTCCACAGGATTTCCAGAGATCCTTCCACATACAGGGTTCCATGTTTGTGGGCTATCTGCTGTTGCACCTCTGTTGTAATGTATTGACCTAATCTTAGAACATTTGTAAAAAAAATTATAATTATTGTCATCATGACATGCATTAATACGCTTATGATCATAGGTATGCAAATAGGCAAGCCCATCACAGAAAAGGGTTCTTGTACACTGAATACATGCAGGGATGTGATCAAAAATTTCAGGTGAAACCCAGGGCTATAAAATGTACCCTACTGCCTTACTGGCATTCACAAAAATCACTTGAAGGACTTTAAAATGTGAAAGGAAATAAACACAAATGAAAAACATGCTCTCTGAGTGTATTAATGAACAAGCTGGCTAGTCTCCCCTACCTTGTCTAATGAAGTCATTAAACCTCTCTCTGCACTATTTAAATTAGCTTGCCCTGATGGAATTGGCAATGACAATTGTAGTGTCCTGCTCCCAGTCACCTCAGATTCCTTTCCTTGGGAGTGTGCATCTGTTTGTTTCAAAGCAGAAACCTCATCTCTGTGTTATGCATTATAGAAGTTCCCCTCTCGTCCCATTAGAAAATCTAGCAGTGTCCTGTCCTCCTACCATGTCATTGGCATCCTGCACCTGTGATTTAACACCTCTTATTGATTCAACATTTTATCAGAGGTAGTCCTGCCAATAATGTTTTTGGAATGTTGGTCTGGAAATGATGACATGGGTTAGCATATGGAGTGATCATAAATTGATCATTAGATAATTACTAATTGGCTCATTCCCAATCAAAAAAAATCAGGCTAAAGTTCTTTAAAAGTACAAAGTAACCATTCTTACTCGAGTTGTCTGTGAGAGTAGCCAGTTATTCAGATAAACCATGGAATTGCTGCCAAACTGCTAATATTCCCACAAGGAAAATTTGTTTGGATTTTGACATGTAATCGGTCCGATATCACATCTAACTCATGAACCCATGCCTCTTCAAAAGGACACTCTTAGGGAAATTGTCACCTCGACTGTATGCAATGGAAGTGGATGACCAAATTTACTGGTGCATCATCAAGCATATATGCACAGTCTAATGAAGCTGTTACTTCACAGCAATCAGCAGGCCTCACCAACTACATTCAGTACAGACCTACTATCAATCCCAGATGTTCAGATCTCCCAACAGCAGCAATGGAACAGCAACAAGTGCCACAGGAACAATATTCTCTGGATAAGAAACAACACTCCAGACGAACAGCCAATATCAATCCCATGCATCCATTAAGAGATTTGCCTGATTTAAAGACTCTGGCCGAAACCTTCCAGCTGTTCATTCCAGTGGGATTTTCTGGTCTCGCTGAAGCTTACCCCCACCAAGGGATTCCTGGTGACAAGGGGTGCATTCAACAGGAGACCCCGTTGAAAACAGTGGGACCAAAATATCCCATACTGACCAATGGCAGGCCCCCTCCCACAGTGGGGTAAATTCCACTTTATGTAATGCATGTACAGAGACTGACTAGTAGAACAAACAGTCGTTATAATGCATAAAAACGTTGGATGTATAGTGGGTAAGTTGAGTAACACACAGTCACATGGGATTGTATGTCTTCTGTAGAAAAAATGGGCTGTTCGTATTTTTGTTCAATATGAAAAAAATTGATATTTATGTTTTGAAATATAATCAGTCAGATGTCACAGTTGGCTTTCTGTAGTCATGTGACTATGCCATAAGGCTCTAGAGGCTGATGTCTTAAGGCAATTCAGTAAAGACTTACAACAATAAAGCTCTAAAGAAGCGTGGCTGTCCTTAAACTTGAAACAAAAATAACGTGCCTTACCAATGTTCAGCAACCACATGCAAAGTTTAAAAATAACTAAGAGTTTTATGAGCGAAGGTAGTAGACAGTTTCAATGCCAGTTATGCCCAAATTACAGAGGCATTGATCTAATTTCAGTAAACTAAAATTTTCCTTTTTTTATTCTTTCATGAATGCTGGCAAGTCCAGCATTTGTTGCCCATTCCAAATTGCTCTTGAAAAGGACAGGAATAGGTATAGAACTCATTCATTTTCAGAGCAAGAGACACGTGTCTTGATGCTCTTCATGCTCGAATAGGTATGAGTTTATTTTGAGTTTTGACAAGAGACTTAATACTAAATGTAAGCAATTAAAATACAACTCATATTCAAGCTGTACAGTGTTCTGGTCAGTCCATACCTTGAGTGAAGCATCAGGTTAATAATCACTGAGATACAAGGCAGATATTTTACTAATGGAGACACAGCATTATTTTTTTTCTATTGGAGAGGTGACCTTATTGATATGTGCAGCCTGGTTAAGGTTTTAGAAAAGTTGAATCCAGAATCTTCCTTTTGGCATCATGTTCTCAGAGGGCTCAGTGACCACTGAATTCCATTGGATTGGTTCATGAATATTTTTAGCACAGTGTTGCATTGGTTTCCCATTGGCTTTCCATCAGCATCAGAAAAATACTCCTGCTTTTGCCACTTACCAGCAGCTGCACTGTAAGGATTGACAGGCTGATAAAATTATCTGGCCACATTATGAATGCACTTTCCATGGCCATTATATCCTGAAGTGGACTTGAACTCACAAATAGGGATGCTATCATGCACAAGACCTTTCTGTATCCAAAATGTTGAAATTGAATCATGAAAGTAAAACAAGGGGACTGCTTCAAATCAGTTAAAGCCAGATTTAGAACTTTTGTATAAATATATATCTTTATATAAATAATGATCAGTGCATGGAATAGACCTTTCAGATAGAGTGGTTGGTGTAACAAGTCTGGAATCATTTAAGAAACAATTAGTGTAATGATGTCTGGAGGAGTGGGGGACTGAAATGAATTTTGGGACACATGAATTAAAATAAGCTCAGCCCTTTTGTAATGTTGTGATCTAATCATGTCATTATATAATCATATAACAGCTGCTTTTTATGTCTAAAAATAGATTGAGAATTATGAAATAATTAAAATGCTTCAATGGGATTGTTCACAAGTCAGACTCCAATGTACCAAGACATTTATCTGAAAATAGAATTTTGTATGAAGAATGAAAGAAATGAGTAAGAAAGGATTAAAAAAAAGGTAAGAAAAAGAGCAACTAAGTGACACCAACATGCATAAGCAAAAGATGTCAATGCACAAGTGAACCTAACTGTAAGCAAAACAACCAAGCAATGCATCTAAAGAGGAAAAGTGAATCTTAATGCACAAATTGGAATCTGAAAATAAACTATCACCCAGGAATGTGTAATACCTTTATTTTAAAATTTCTTCACCCAAAGAGTGGTAAGCCTGTGGAATTCGCTATCACAGAAATCAGTGGAGGCCAAAACATTATATGTTTTCAAGGAGTTAGATATCGCTGAAGGGGATCAAAGGATATTGCCGGGGGGGAGTGGTGGGGGGGCCGGAGTGATCAGGCTATTGAGTTGGATGATCAGCCATGATCATAACGAATGGCGCAGCAGGCTCAAAGGGCTGAATGGCCTCCTTTTTTTGTGTTTCTACAGGCCAAATGGCCTCCTCTGTGCTATGAACGAGGCTATGATTGTATTGATATTTTACATATTTATTATGATAAGCTTTGTTCTCAGCACTTTCACCTAAGTGGTAGGTAAATCTCAAATTAACATCTACATCTCATTATCTGCAGTATAAAATATATACACAATGTTCCATGGCATGTATCTTAGTAACTCACAACGACAAAATGCTTGAAGCCTCCATGATTTTAAGTAAAGGGAAAATTTTTTGATTCAGTGCTGAAAATAGGAAAACTATGTTCTAACATAAGGCTACTAGATTGCAATATTAATCATTGAACAGTCTGTGACTTCAAATTCTCACAGAGGATCAAGCCCACGATAGATGATAAGTGTCTGAGAAAAGAAATTTCACAAACACTGTACATTACTTTGTATGGTTAAGGATTTATCCACCTCTCGGCAGTGCCGAGAACAACTTCTTCCTAAGTTTTCAAACTCTTGAAATACACTTTACCACACGTCACACCCCTGCGAGGGGTGCAGGAATGCAATTCATCCAGTTATCTGTTCTTATGAGTATTTTATTCCCCCAATTGATATTTACAACTGAACAACATTGGAACAGTAATTCAGAATTTTCAAACGCAGAGGATAGTACTGCTGCCTCACAGCGCCAGGACCCAGACCTCGGGTGACTGCCGTGTGGGATTTGCATATTCTCATCGTATCTGCGTGGGTTTCCTCCGGGTGCTCCAGTTTCTTCCTACAGTCCGAAAGTTTAGGTGCAGGTTAGGTGGATCGGCTATGCTAAATTGCAACTTAATGTCCCAAGATGTGTTAGGGATGAATACGTGGGGTTATGAGAGGATAGGGCCTGGATGAGATGTTCTTTTTGAGAGTCGGTGCAGACTCGATGGACCAAATGGTCTCCTTTTGTACTGTATGGATTCTACTGGAAAGAAAAAAGAACTCATGAAAAGGCTATATTATGTTGAACTGCCCAGAAAGCTGCCACTTTATAGGCATGCATGGTGGGGTTACAGGTGCCAGTGAATCCCACAGACAGAGGAAGTGACGGTCGTGGCCACCAGCAGCCAGGAAGAAATACGAGAGCACAGCTCCTCCTGGGGAGAAATCAAATGAACAAATCACAGCTACAATAACTCAGGATGGTCTGAGCCGCTGCACATTCACTCGGGGAGCTTTATTATAGTGTGTGGGCGAGGAGCCTTTGTTAGCAACATGCTGCGTAGTTGTTTATTTTTATAATATTGTGGTTAGGTGTGGTATCCAGCAGACAGTGATACCGCAAATGTATTTCTGTTTAGGAAGGAATCGCTGAAGATTAGGGGCGGATACAAATGAATTGCAGTTTCATGAATAAATGGTCAGGTGATTAAAGACGCCGGGGATCACCATCCGAACCGATTAATGCTTCCTTTCGTAGCGCACACGTTTACAAGATGGGTTTGAAAATTTTATTCTATGTGCCTAACATTATCGGTAAGTGACTTTTTCTCTTAAGTTTATGGCGATGTACGGTGAGCTGCGAAGCATGTGATTTGATACTTTTTTTCTGGGGTTATTTACATGTTGTTAAATCCTACCTGCTAGCGGCATCCTTGTCTCTTAAAATTTGGAAGCTTACACTTTGTCCTGAGATGCCCTGTGAAACATAGGCGAGAGCTTTACTGCTGCACTAGTTAACAGATTCATAGCGCAACAACGAGTAACAAATAGTAGCTGTTGCAAAAGAAAACGTCAACATATTTGGATTAACACCTTTTTCTTAAGCTGTATTTCCACTCTTGTGCAGTGATTTTGCAAGGCGATGCACTGAAATGTTTAGCGTTCTGGTTCGCGGGGAGTGGTTGGGGGGGGGGGAGCTTGAGGGTTAAAACAGAAGTTTTATTTTTGGTTTAAAAAAATTTACAAATGCAAGAAACTTAATGAGGAGAAGATTATTAAAATGATCGTTTGAAAGCATATGAAATATTTCTTGTACCAAGCAAAAAAAAATGCTGGATTCCCTTTTTCAATTTAAAAAAGCTGTAGGCAGCATTTGGTGAAGCAGGAAAAACTAAATATATCCAATAGAAAGGAAAGCAAGTTTGGAAACATTAAAAATGCATCCATAGAATCCCTACAGTACAAAAGGAAGTCATTTGGCCCATCGAGTCTGCGCCCACTCTGACAGAACCCCCTCCCTTTTGCCTACACCCCCTTGCTGCCCGCCAACACAGCACTAAAACAGCTCTTATCAAAGCCACATGTGAGACTATAGATGACATGGGACAATGGTTAGCACTGCTACCTTTCAGCACAGGACCTGGGTTCGATTCCCAGCTTGGGTGACTGAGTGGAGTTTGCACATTTTTTCTATGTCTGCGTAGGTTTCCTGTGAGTGCTTCAGTTTCCAAAGTCCAAAGATGTGTGGGTTAGATTGATTGGCCAAACTAGATTGCCCCTTAGTGTCAGGTGCATTAGTGGGGTAAATATGTAGGTTTACAGGAATAGGGCCTTGGTGGTGCTGTATAGACTGATGGGCCAAATGGCCACCTTCTGCACTCTAGGGATTTTATGCAATGTTTCAGCCACAGGTTGGTACCACTCTCACCTGGTTCCATTTGTATCTACCTAATCGTTTCCAGAGAATCACTTGCAATGACTTTCCTTCCTGCTGTCGCAAAATTACCCTAAGGATCCATCTTTTACCCTCTCCTATTTTGATCCTCACTTCAAACTTCTGTTTCCGAGCTAATGATTCCTTCTTCTGTTGTCTGTTCACAATCTTTGTGTCACATTCTGTTCCAAGATGAGCTTCTTTCCTCACATTTGTGCTTCAGATGGTCTACTTTCACCTTGACAACATTCCCAACCTCATCCCCAACTCAGCTCATTTGCTGCTAAAACCTTCATTATGGCTTACTAGATCCACATTGGTTGGCGAAGTTAAAAGTTGAGATATTTTTACTGGAGAGTTTATTGACTTAGTTCACAATCAAGGAAACAACAGTGTCCCAGCTACCCCTGTTTATAAATGTACAAATACTCATCACATTTTTTTATTAATTTACAGAATGTGGGCATTGCTGGCTAGGCCAGCATTTATTATCCATCCCTAGTTACCCTTCAGAAGGTGCTGGTGAGCTGCCTTCTTGCATCAGTGCAGTCCTGAGATGTAGGTGCACCCACAGTGCTGCTGGGAAGGTACTTCCAGGATTTTAATCCAGCCACAGTGATATTTTTCCACGTCAGGATGATGAGTGATGGGAGGGGAACCTCTAGCTGGTGCTGTTCCTAGATAACTGCAGCTCTTGTTGGTAATGGCCATAGGTTTGCAAGGTACTGCCTAAGGAATCTTGATGACTTCCTGTATGGTTACCACTGTTGGTGGCAGAGGGAGTGAATGTTTGTGGAAGGGATAGTAATCAAGTGGGCTGCTTTGTCCTAGATAGTGTCCAGTTTCTTAAGTGTCGTGGAAACTGCTTTCATCCAGGCAAGTGGAGAGTATTCCACTACATTCCTGACTTGTGCCTTGCAGATGGTGGACAGGCTTTGGGGGAAACGTGTTTAACAATGTAATTGCCATTAAACTGTAACAATGTAATTGCCACTGAACCATAACATTGAGACAGTGGTAAAAAAGAACAGAATCTTGTCAATTGAACTAACTTTCAAACTAATCAATTTATATGTATTCTGTTTGTCTTCTATGGCCAGAATTTCCCAACAGTTCACATTGGTGTGATCTTCTGGTCCTGCTGATGATAAACTCCTGCTGCGTGACCGGTAGTGGTGGGATTTGCAAACAATCCAATGGGATTTCCCATCGGTGTGACCAGGTGATCCTATCACCAACCAATGATGGGCCACCTCTGCCACCTTGTGACGTTGTGGGAAAGTGCGGAAAATCCAGCCATATATTACATCAGCTGTTTATAGATCCCACATTCTCCATTTTTAAACAATTCTTTTTCTCCTTTTTATCATGTATAAGTAATTAGGAAGCAATCAAAGAAATTGCTGGGTCTTCCATTTCTTTATCATAATATAGCCACATCCCATAATTTCTTGAAGCACTTCTCCTTGTAAAACACTAATGTGATGTCCTGCCCTCTGTCTAATATTTCAATGTAAACATCAAATTCTTCCCAACATTCTAACTTTTTTTTCCTTTATCAACTTATTTTCTAACCTCTTCGTCATCACTAATAATTCTCAATCATAAGGGCTTGTACTTCTCATAGCATCCCTAGCCTGTTCTATGATTGTTGCTCTTGTCAAACCATGACCTCTAGTCATCCTCCTATCTCTTTCTGAACCACTACACAATTTCTCCCTCCTACAACTGGAGTCCTTTTTTTTTCCTTCAGGCTGTAACCACTTTCCGATCCACTTCCATACATCATATTGGGTTTTCTGGTCTTCCGTATCTGTACCTCGTTTTTGCCAATCCTTTGTACACTCAGCCAACCTTTGTATTTGTCTGTGACTTTCTCTGTTCGCCTGTAATGGTGGCATCCCTCCACTCACTGACCCCTACTGACATATATGTTACTGTATTGCCAACCTTGGATAGTTGAGCTCTTGAATAAACATCCTTATCTATGCTCACCTCACGCTTCAATCTCACTTTGTTCATATTTAGTCATCCTTTTATCTGCAATAATCTGCTCCTGATAATTGTCCAACATGTGTGTATATGAAGTGCTTGCTTTTCCATGTTCAGATTCTGTAAATGTATAATCAATGCAAATAACAAAGAACAAAACAGCATGGGAAACAGGCTCTTCGGCCCAACGAGCGCACGCTGCCACCCTGATGTTCCCACCTCTACCCGCGATCCCTGTCCGTGTTTATAGATCTATGGATTAAAAACCAAATTTGAGACAATTTAGGGAGAATTTGTTTTGCCAATTCGCCTAAGAGCACATCTTTTAACAGTTTAGTCCCCATGTTGTCAATTGCTGTGTAATTTATTTTAAAAATCCCATGACTAAAGGGACTTTCCATTGCCTTAATAATCACTCCCGTGTTCGTAATTTCACATGTATTTTTAAATTCATCGTTGGCAATTCCCTCCCTACCTCTTCACTAGGCCCACAATGTCAGTGAGGAATTTAGCTGATGTGCCCAGTTCAGTTTCTATAAATTTTACCATTATCTTGTCCATAATTGCCTATTTGGTTCTACCATATGTTACAGTTGACAGACTGAATCTAGCTGCCATATCTACGAAGTGCAAGAAAAATAATATTTTTGTCCTTATCTCACAACTTCAAATTACATTGCTGCAACTTCATTACAGTCGCTTGCTAATGAGAGATGGTGTCGTTCTATATTTTCTACATATCACAATTTTCACTGATCTACATTCATCATCCATTACCTTGACATCTTTTAGTAGAATTTTTAACCTATGACAAATGAATGGGCAAACTGCCAATATAGTTTGAAAACAATTTGCTATTTTTCCATTAAACTCCTACCCCCAAATGTCATCAACTCTTCTTTAACATCATATTTCAAAATGTTAGGTCTCGTTAAGGGATATAATAATATCCTGATTTCTCCAAATCAATTACTTTAGCTTGTTTCGTATCTTATTTCGTTTGAGCTTTTTTCATAGATTGCTTACTGGAAAAGGTATGTCACTGAACAGTATATCTGTAATGATAAAATGATTTATTCTAGTTATGGTACACAGAATTACACTCTTTAGCGGGTTTTAAAGTGTCCCAAACCTGAACTAAATTTCACTTTCATATTCATTAATTTTAGTTTCAGTCTTTGCTATTTAGTGAATCCAGCTAACACTTTAACCAATCCACTCCACATACTGTGGATATTCCCCCACTGATTAATACAGCACAAGTGAATGAGTCCACTATTAGAACACTCATCGCTTCTAGAGAACAGTATTATCAACTTTCAATTTCAGTCTTTTCTTACCATGTGTCATTTCAAAAACTCTATTCAGTTTCAGACAATTTATCATCATGATACCTTGGGTGACATTTGAATGATCTATTTACCATTCCTTAGTTACTCCTCAGGTTCATTCTCCTGTCATAGTTACCCAACTCTGTCGAGTGTTGCAGCTATCAAGTCTTTATTGTTATTTCTTTAATTTGTGGTTCTTCCTTTGATGCTTTTCATCAATGATAAATGGTCTTGAAATGCTTCCAGTATTGAATCCTCCAGTTTGTGTGTTACTGCTGAATGATTTATTGGTGCTGAGGAAGTGGCTGAAAATGCATGTTTTCCCAGAATTCTTTTTATAAAATTTAAGACATCTTTTTCAAAAGCAAATCTCTTTCAGAATCTAACTCCAGCCAAGGCTAGGACCCCACCCATATTCTCAGACAATGACTTGAATATTAAATTCTTATTCTTGTTTTGAAATCCTTACATTGGCTTGACCCCCTTCCAACTCTTTCAACATCCTCCTTTAATTCCATGACCCTCTAGTAAGGTATGTGTTCTTCTAATTCTGCTTCTGATGCCATTCCTATCAGTGCTCAGGAAGCTACAATCTCTTGAAATAAGTTCTCTATGTTTATCTACCTCACACCCTCTCTTTAAGACACTCTTTACATCCTACCTCTTCCACCAGTCCTTTGGTCATCTGATCTAATATGTCCTTTGGTGTCTTATTTTGTTTTTCAATACTCCTGCAAAGTCCCTCAAGATGCTTAAATTACACAATAGAGGTATGAAAATCATGAGGGGTCTGGGAGAAAATGTTCCCACTTGTGAAAGGATGAAGAATGCAAGAGAATTAAAATAATTAGCAAAATAAACAAAAGCAATCCGAGAAAAACTTTATATGCAGTAAGTGGTTAACGTCAAGAATGGACTGCCTGAGAGTGTGGTGGAAACGGTTCCAATTGAAGCATTCAAAATGGAATTAGACAGTTACCCAAAAAGGAAGAATTTTCGGGGTCAGTAGGGAGAAGGTAGGAGAATGGCACTGACTCAGTTGCTCATTTAAGGAGCTGGTGCCGACATAACAAAGGATTTGCCTCCTTTGGCACTGTAACAATTCTTTGATTAAAGGCATTGTATAAATGCAACATGTTTAATTGATTCTTTTCAATCCATTTAATTTCCAAGGAAATATTTGGTGTTTGTGTTTCACTTTGTTCTCTCTTTGCCCTGCCGATTTTTCAGAGAGTTTTAAATTATGTTATTAAACCTTTCCTATCATTTCATGTCCATGATCCAAGTAACTTGAAATCCATCTTATTTCACACAGCATTCTCCCCTTGCCTACTCTGAAACATGAACAAAATTGACAAGTTTGTATGTATTGCCCATCTTGAACTGTCCTGAAAAGATGATGATGGACAGTCTTCTTGAACCATTGTGATCATCAAGATGATGATATTTTCTCTAATGATTCTTGGTGAACAATTTCAATAATTTGACCCAATGAAGTGATGTACATTCCAGTCAGGATGATGTATGACTTAGACAACAACTTGCAAATGATGGTATTCCTGTGCTATTGACATCCTGCTCAGTGATGGGAATCACTGGGCTAGTCAGTGCAGTGAACCAGTCTTATTGTGTTATTACATACATCCTGCAGTCAGTAGTTAGGTGTGCTGTGGTTAAATAAGCACTGGTTCAGCCACAACTGGAATATTGTGGCTGATTCTGGGCATCATACTTTAGCAAGTTGCAGAGGAGATTTGCTAAAATGGTAACAGTGATTATAAAAGAAAATCTCGGTTTGTGAAGAGATTAGAGAAATGGAGGTTGTTCTCCTTAGAGCAAAAAAAGCCTAAGGGTATTCAAACTCAAGAAGAGTTTTGATTGAGTAAATAAGGAGGAACCTTTTTCCAGGACAAGAAAAGCTAGCAATCAGAGGACACTGTTTTCAGGTAATTAACAAAAGAACTAAAAGTAACATGAAGGAGCAACAATTAAAGAATAAGTTTTTACAGCTTGAGATGTGCTGACTTGAAGGGTGGTAGAAGCTGGTTTAATTTAGGTAGCCCCAGACATTTTATCCTTCAAAGGTATGTGGGGAAAGAGCAAGAAGGTGGGAATGATTGGCTAACATCCTGAAATAGCAGAAATATGATGGGCTGATTGGCCTGTATCAGTTTTATGATCCTGAGGATGGAAATCAAGTTCATATTTGGTGGTAGGGATTCCAGTCTAGTGAAGAAATATATTCTGGATGGTGCTAAATTTTTGTGTGTTTTCTTTGAATTCACACATCCAGATGTATGGTGAATATTCCATCACACTTCAGATTGAATAATTGTAAATGAAGGGGAAGTTTTTAAAGGGCCAGGAATTAGGATAGTTTTGCAGAATATCCAGTTTCACTTTATTATTGCAATTGTGTTGCAGTGACTGGTCTAATTTAATTTCTGGTCAATAACTATCATCAAGATACTGATGGTGAACTACATAGCTATGCTAGCACTGGCAAAGATTAGGCAAGGTGGTAGAGATTTCTCATGTTGGAACTGGTCATTACCTGGTGCTTGTATGGACAAATATAACTTATCCCTGGTCAGCTAACCCTGTGCTTCCACCAATCCCATGGCTTTTTCATACAACTTTCAGTTGATACTGAATTTTATTGAATTGCATAATGGGTTATATTTTGTTACTGATTGTATGTGCTACTCTTTAATGTCAACTATAAAAAGGAATTTCAATAATTGGCATTGAGTTCATAAACTCTGCCCTCACTTAAGATTTGACTTTGATTTGATCTTGTGAGCTATACACACAAAACATAACATACATAGAGAAGGAAAGGGGAGGGTGCAGAATGTAATAAGACCATAAGAGATCACTAGGCCCATTGAGACTACGCTGCCATTTAATCATGGTTGATATTTTTCTCATCCCCATTCTCCTGCCTTTTCCCCACAACCCCTGATCCTGTTATTAATCAAGAAACTATCTACCTCTTCTTAAAGACACTCAATGACATAACCTCCACAAAAAATTGGCAAAAAATTCCACAGATTCACCACTGTCTGGCTGAAGAAATTCCTCTTCATCTCTGTTTTAAAGGATTGTCCTGTTAGCCTGAGAGTGTGCCCTCTGGTTCTAGTTTTTCCTACTAGTGGAAACATCCTTGCCACATCCACTCTATCCAGACCTCTCAGTATCATGTAAGTTTCAATAATATTCCTCCCTCATCCTTCTAAGCTCCAATGAGTACAGACACAGAGTCCTCAACCATTCCTCATACGACAAGCTTTTCATTCCAGGGATTATTCTTGTGAACCTCCACTGGAATCTTTCCAAGGCCAGCACATCCTTCCTTAGACATAGGGCCCAAAACTTCTCACAATACTCTAAATCGGGTCTGACCAGAGCTTTATGCAGCCTCAGGAGTATATCCCAACTTTTTATTGTAGTCCTCTCGGCATGAATGCTAACATTGCATTTGCCTTCCTGATTGCCGACTGAACTTGCTTGGTAACCTTAAGTCCCTTTATGTTCCTGATTTCCTAAGCATTTTCCCATTTAAAAAAATAGTCTACGTGTCCATTCCTCCTTCCAAAGTGCATAACATCACACTTTTCCACATTGTATTTCATCTGCCACTTCTTTGCCCATTCTCCTAGCCCGTCCAAGTCCTTCTGCAGCCCCCCTGCTTCCTCAATATTACTGTCTCTCTACATATCTTTGTATCATCTGTAAACTTAGCAACAATGCCTTCAGTTCCTTCCTTCAAATTGTAAATGTATATTGTGAAATGTTGTGGTTCCAGCAGTGATTCCTGAGGTACACCATTAGCTGCCATCCTGAAAAAGACCTCTTTATCCTCACTTTCTGCCTTCTGCCAGTCAGCCAATCCTCTGTCCATGCCAAGATCTTACCTTTAACACCATAGGGTCTTAATTTATTTAAGAACTAATTTATTTAATGCAGCACTTTGTCAAAGGCCTTCTGGAAATCTAGATAAATCATGTCCACTAGTTCTCCTTTATCTAACTTCCTTGTTACCTCCTTAAAGAACTCTAATTGATTTATCAGACGTGACCTCCTCTTGATGAAGCCAGGCTGACTCAGTCCTATTTTATCATGCACTTCCAAGTACTCTGCGATCTCATCTTTAATAATGCATTCTAAAATCTTGCCAATGATTGAAATCAGGTTAATTGGACTATAAATTCCCGTTAGTGTTAATGGTACAGTCGTAGCTAGAGTGTACAGAAAGATCAACTTAATGCGAGCTGGATCCATTCAAAAGTCTGATGGCAGCAGGGAAGAATCTGTTCTTGAGTCGGTTGGTACATGATCTCAGACGTCTTTATCTTTTTTGCGATGAAGAAAGGTGAAAGAGAGTATGTCTGGGCTGTGTGGTATCCTTGATTATGTTGGGTGCTTTTTCAAGGCAGCAGGAAGTGTTGAGAGTCAATGGATGGGAGGCTGGTTTGCGTGATGGACTGGGTTTTGTGGGGCACCTGGCATTGAGGATGATGTTGAGGGGAGGAGATGTTCTTGCCTATCTTTATTGATTGTGGTCTGTGGATTAGGAAGTCTAGGATCCGGTCGCAGAGGGAGGAGTCAAACCCTAGGCCACAGAGTTTGGAGATAATTTTTCCAGAATAATGATGTTGAAGGCTGAGCTGTAATCAATAAATAGGAATCTGACATGTGTCTTTGTTATTTAGGTGTTCCAGGATTGAGTCGCAATGCATGCAAGAGTGAAGTTTCACATAATCTCTTGCTCCACCTACCTCATAAGACTAAGATCAAACATTGAACAGTTCTTGTTTAATCTTTCCATTTTGTATCGCTTCCCTTTCAGCATTCGCATCCCCCCCCTCCCCCATTTCCTGTTTAAAACAGGTACAAGACTGCTGTGGAAGATATTCGATGGACAGTTGGTGTAGGAATGTACAGAAAAATGGTTTCATCTTTCAGTATCATTTCTTATTTTTGCAGTTTCATAATTAGAAATCTGATTTAATTTTAACTCTATAAATAAAGCAAAGCCACAAAATGTGGCACATTTAACATTAGTAAAACCTCCCAAGTCACTTCACAAGAGAAGTAACAAATAAAATTTGATATTGAGCGATATGAGAGCTTTCTCATATTCCCTCTTTTCATTCCTATTTGCTTTTTTAAGTTCCATCCTATACTTTTCTGTGCTCCATCAATGCCTCTGCTGATTTGCTTCCCTTTGTATCCACCGAAAGCTTCCTTCCTTCTCAGCATATTCTGAATATCTCTGGTCGTTCATGGTTCTCTTAACTTATTACCCCTTCATGTCACCCTAGAGAGAACATCTTTGGCCTATACCCTCCCTGCCAACACTGCTCTTCTGGATTTCTCCCCACAAGAAGCTATACTTAATTTACTTTGGCCAGATCCTGTCTTATTTTGTTAAAATCTGCTCTTCCCCCATTTGTTTGCAACTTATTTCTTTGTCCATAACAAGCTTAAACTGTACAATCACTTTCACTGAAATATTCCCCCACCTCAACTATCTGTCCAGCTTTGTTCCTAGAATTAGGTTCAGCACTGCACCATCCCTTGATGAATTGTCTACTTATTGATCTAAAAAGTTCCCCTGTATACATTTCAAGAAATCCACTCCATCCAAGCCCTTAACACTATGTCCATCCCAACTGATGTTGGGAAAATTGAAATTACCGAATATGATTACCCTATTGTTACTGTTTTTACACATCTCTGTGAATTGTGCACATATTTGCTCCTCAATTTCCTTCTGACTATCTGGAAGCCTATAATAAATATCTAACAATGTGACTGCAGCTTTTTTATTTGTAAGCTATATTCCACTAAGCCTCATTTGATGCCCCCTCCAAAATATTTCGCCTTACTGCAGAAATTGGTTCCTTAACTATTAATACAATGCCTCCTCCTCTTTCACCCCCTCTCCTGTCTCCTAGAAGATTCTATTTCTATTATGACCTCCCAATTCTGCCGTTCCCTCAACCATGTCTCTATGATGACTACTTTATCACAATTCCACATGTCAATCCTCGCCCTTAATGCATCCATTTTACCTGTAATAATCCTGGCATTAAAGTAGAAGACAAGAAGCCTTGCCATATTCTCTTGAAACTTAATATAGCTATACTCTCTCTGGCTTGATGTTTTACTGTATTATGCTGGATCCCTAATCTGCTAACAATTTGTATCTTATCCCCTTGTCAAATTAGTTTAAACTTCTCTCAACAGCACTGGCAAACTCACCTGCAAGGATATTCATCCTGTTCTGGTTCAGGTGTATACTGTCCTTCTTGTACAAGTCCCACCTTCCCTAGAAATGATCCCGGTAATCCAGGAAACTTTAGCTCTGAAACCTGAGCTTCCAGGAACTACAGTTGGACACACTTCGTGCATACATGCTTGGTCCTGGGCACGTGCCTGGCTCTTCACTTAGAGCATGAGGAATAAACCATAGCTTTGAGCTTTCCTGCCGTGACTAAGACCTTTAAATTTAAATAACTTATTTGAAAATAAATCAAATAAGTTCTGACTCTTGCTTAAATCATGATTTCCAATTCAATATAGTTTGAAAATATCCACCAGAACTTATTCACAAATCAGTTGTTCCCATTAGCCCCACATCACGTTTTAAACTGTGATGTCACCTCTGAATACTGGCATTTGTCCGTGCAGTGCTGCTAATGTACTCTGCTGGCACTGCTGAAAAGGTGAGTGGATTAGGCCTTACCATACTCCTCTTTTGTATGCCCCTGAGGCTCAGGTTCTCCATCTGCTACCATTGAAAAGGTAAGTAGACATAGACAATAAATGATGGCCGAGCAAGCGACACCCACATCCCATAGATGATTCTTTTAAAAATGTGCAGCACTGTTTGTGTCTTTTTCCACAAGTAAACTGAGACACCAGCAGTGGAAGTTGGCTGTGCCAAGGCGTTCATCTGTCCTGAACCTATTTGGTGAGGAATACCTTGGTCGTGGTAGTTCAAAGCCTTCCATTCAACGTGTGAGTCTTGTCGTAAAGAAGCTGTCATCAAATTTGTGTTTCCCATTCCTTGACCCAAAGGTGAGCAGCTGAGATGGAAAGTGGGTTGAACGGCTCATCACGGAGTGGTAATTGAGGTGCAGCACACATGCACATTAACCAGCTTATGGGTTTTTGTCCGTCAGCAAATGTGTGGCAGTGTGATGTTTGTGAGAACAGGAAGCCACGGGAGGTATGTTGTGCAGAGAATTCTAGTTATGGTGCTTATTGTTACATTAACAGGAGATTTTCCCAGTGTCCTGTCCAATTTTTGTTTCTCAGTTAGCGTCACAAAAACAGATTACCTGGGCATCACCACATTATTTGTGTGAGCTTGTGTTGCATAAATTGGGTGCCTTTTTAACCATATTCATAAATGTTGGTGGAATAAGGACATTAATAAAAACTTGAAAACAAAATCAAAGCTGCACTGCTGAAATGTCATCTGCCCTCAAGTGGAGGAGAAAGATTCCACGGAGTGGAGCAGTTGTTCCTGATGTCCTGGCTAATGTTTATCTCTCAAGTTAATATCACAAGAACAGATTATCTGGTCATGATCACATTGTTATTAGTAGGAGCTTGCTATGTACAAATCGGGTGCCACGTTTCTTACTTTCAAAAGTGGCAACAGTTCAAGAGTATTTAATTGACCAAAATGTGCTTTAGAATGTCTGGTGGTTGTGAAAGATGCCACACAAATGTCAGTCTTTCTTGCCATATTATAGCTTTAAAAATTGTCTTTGTTCTTATTCATGGAAATCTTGTAGAGTGAAATAAAGCATGAAGTAATCAAACACCTTGTTCACTCAATATTCTGGTGTCAGTGTGCTCTGTCCCTTTTGCAGGTTAATTGTGGCTATGTTTGTAGTTTCTTGCCAAGTGCTGAATGTTTCCACTCTGTTCCATATATTTGGTAAAAACAATCAGTATAATTCAAACATTGTGTTCTTTAGAGAGCAGGAATTTTTGCATTGGCAATAGCCAATTCATCTGATCTTTCAGGTGTCTAACTCATACTGCTGAATGCTTCACAAGACATCAAGTTATTTTCCTTTGTGATTTACGTCAAATTACTAAATTTATAAACTTCTATGCACATACATACACATGTATGTTAACTTCCTTTTGATTTCTTGTCATTCTGTCTTCTGGTTTCTGTTTGAACAGAGCTCAGACTGAGAATGCAGTGATACTTTAAAATGCTTTGCTATTTTCCTGTTTGAACTGTAACTGTTCAAGTTAAAGATATTGTGAAATGTTTCCAAATGCAATTAGTCTTCAGTTTGGTTTCCCTTGTGCAGGAATAGGTATTAAATCAAAGCTATTCTTATAGCATGATGCAGTGACATAGATACTCTGTAGTCTGCTTATTTTGTTTACATGAGCTGATCCAGAAAGTGGGTGCAGGAAGATGAAACTGGATTGGAGAATGAATTCCCAGACTATTATTATGTAAATAACATTGTGAAAAGAGCTAAACAATTTAGTTAGTTAGATTACTTCTGAGACTGACTTTTAAATGCAGTTCAGAGGGACAGGTAAAAGTCTACTCGTTCTGCTAACTTCAGGATTCCAAGCGAAATGAGTTAAACAGTGGCAGTCTGGTTTTCAATGTGAATGAGTATATTATGCAAACCTGCCAGTGATTCAGCATTGTAATTGTAATAAATTGCAAAATAGTGTGGAAAGAGTATGAATGGGGACTGTAGTAAATGAACAGTTCAATAAATGACCTGTTCCATTAAAGTAATGTGGAGGTATCTCTAATCTACAACTCACTTATGCCATTCTAAAGTGAAAACATGAGCATTATTTTGATTTATTTTTAACATATTATTAACATACAGTGAAAAGTATTGTTTCTTGTGTGCTAAACAGACAAAACATAGAGAAGGAAACAAGAGATTGCATAATGTAATGTTACAGTCGTAGCTGGAGTGTAGAGAAAGGTCAACTAAATGCAAGGTAAGTCTATTCAAAAGTTTGACAGCAGCAGGAAGAAGCTGTTCTTCAGTTGGTCAGTACGTGATCTCAGACTTTTGTATCTTTTGTCTGATGGAAAAAGGTGGAAAAGAGAATGTGTGGGGTCCTTAATTATGCTGGCTGCTTTGCTGAGGAAGTGTAGACAGAGTCAGTGGATGGGAAGCTGATTTGCGTGATGAATTGGGCTACATTCATGACCTTCTGTAATTACTTCTTGCTTTCAAATGTAGAGTTAGGTTAAAAAGTTCAGTTTTAAGGAGGCATACTTTAATGTATCCTATTCCAAAACAAACATGAATAATTGATTCAAACATATTTGCCTTTATCTTGTTTTAAAAGTTTTGTAAGTTATAATTAATTTCTGCAGGTTTTTTAAAAAATAGTCTATTTATGTGTAATTAAATTTGAGCCAAACTTTAACTAAATCTGCCTTCTGTTTTCAGGTTATATAAGGATACTCCTACTACTGGTGTGCTGGTGGAATTTCAGTTATCCGCAAGTGTTTTTTCCCTGTTATGTGATTTCCATTATTCTTGATGGTGAGATTGCATCTTCAAATGCTGATCCAGAAAAGGAAGAAAAAATGTTTTTAAAAACCTGAATGTGGTTGTGTCTTGTCTTGGTGGTTGAAGCCACAGAATTTGTTAGTTCTCTTTATTACTGTGCTTTGCTGTGACATCTGTTGGTTTCATACCTGTGGTGCATAAACTTCCCTTTTGTGGTTGAGAAGAAATAATATTTCCCCTTTATGTACTTGAAAAAAATCATAGATTTAATCATGGAAACTTACTACTTTGGCGGGGAAAATAAAGACCTTGGGCTTTACTTCCTTTTTTTAGTTCAGAAAATTTCAGTGGAATTACAGTAGCTTTTGAGGTAAAATCCATTACTCAAAAAATCTGAAATAAAAACAGAAAATGTTGGAAATACTCAGCAAGTTAGGCAGCATCTGTGGAGAAAGAAACAGAGTTACTGTTTCTATTCTGTTTTTATTTCAGGTTTCCAGAATTGGGAGTGTTTTGTTTTTGTACCCAGTAGACATGTTTTACTGCTAAAACTATTATCTGTTACTCCTGTGAATTTCAAATATTTAACTTTATGGAAGAACATAATACGTGTCCACACATCTTTTCAATTTACATTTTCAGTTCTATTCTGTCACCTACACCTTGGGGGATGAGTTGAGGTTAAAGAATATTTCAGCATCCTCCCCCACTTAACCTGATTCACAAGAGTTGCACTAGGTATTGGTTAAAGCACACTATTGGCCTTTTCTCTCTGAACGCCTTAGAGCAGAGCCCTTGAAATTTAGTTACAATTACAGTACCAGCTATAATTCCGTCCAGTCACATTCTATCAATAACTCAAACATTGTCCTGAAAAAGCAGGAACAATTGCATTACAGGAATATTTTGATCATCTGTATGCTCTTATTGTTCAATGGGGTGTGCATAAATATTTATCTCGTTTTTCAAACAATTAATATTACTTTTACTGTGAGGGCACTTCAAATATCCTCCAGTTGAGGGGAATTGTATCTCTTTTATGCCAGAAGAAGTATGTGAATTATGTACTTGTACTTTAACTCTACCATCATATTTAAGCTGTCTGTATCTTTGATGATACACAAAGATGAATTGAGCTTTTTCTTAATCTTCAAAAAAGTGTGCCAAAGCCTACGATCACCCACATTGAATAAAAGGAAAGTGAAATTCTATCACAAAACCCAATAGATTTCTGTTTGTCTCTTCATGGCTCTTGAATTGCTGCAAGTTCATCAATCTGAAATGTTAACTCTGGTTCCAATTCATTCTGTTTTTTAATCAAAAATTTACTGATCTCAGCTTTGAAATTTTTACCTGATGCTGGGAAGAATCTAATGCCTGCTTGCTGAGTATTGGAGTGAATCAACTTGTCACCAATTGTGATGTAATCCCTCATGGTTTAATGCATTGTGTCCAAATCTCTGGAGACTGGCTAGTGTAATAAATTTAAAAATATTAAAACATTTAAAATTTGATGTGCAAAACCCTGTCACTCTACTCTGCTTTTTCAGCAGCTTTGAGACACAACTTTCCCAGTGAAGTTGGAGAAGTTCACGTTTATGCAACATAGATTCTATTCAGTTGGAATATTGGCCTGTGGTGATTAGATATAAGTGGGAACCCGATAAATGTTTGCTTTTTTTCTTGAGAACAAAATGCAGAACCAAAGAAGCTGGAAGGAAGGCCCCAGCTAACAGGTTTGCAAGAGTTGCTGCAGAAGCAACCAAATTGTGGCACTAACAACTTGGAATTGTCATCAAAAGCAAGAGGACTGATGTAATGTCGATTTATTGGTTTCTGGAAAAGCTTAACCTTTTTCTGTGAAATGTGGTTCTTTCTAAAAATATGACCTTTCATTCTCTTGGAAATGCATTTTGCCCTGTCCTAGAGTGGCATGGTATAAAGGACAGTAAAATTGATCATTTTTAAGGGGAAAGTGATTTGATACAATCTCCTAGGATGACTGACCATGATGAGGATCACACATGAGCCTCTGACCAATGGTTGAGTTTAAGTATTATGAGAGTTGAAGGCTTTGACTCAGGCTGAAAACCTCAAGAGGTTTCCTTCAGTGCTCAGACTGTACATTAATTCCACTTTTGATGCCAAACAATATTTATTTGATCACTAATTAACAAACAAGTCAGTTATTGGCAGAGACTTTGATCTTGTCATTGACTATATTAACAGATTCCAATGGTGAAAATTGAATGATACACAACTACATTTGAAAGAAAACCAGGGAAGTGCATGTATTAGTATGAAATATAGTTCAGATTTTTTTTAACTGAGTGCAATGAACTTCGTCTATAAATTGAGCATAATTGGACCAGTACTGACATTAGTTTGGACCACCCCATGCGTACAATGTTGGCCAACTGATGTAACAGTTAATAAATTGTATTTGTAATTTTCTTCCAATTTGACATGTAATTGCCTCAATCATAGTGTATTCAGCTAATAAAACATTTCAACCATTACAGGATTTGATGGATTTGCAGCTCGGAAGTTAAATCAGGTATCAGAGTTTGGAGCTTGGTTTGATGTTGTAATTGACAACTTTGGGCGTACCATATTATGGAACTTACTCTTTCAGGTAAGGGCTGACTTGAACTATGAAAATGAGATTATTGTGCGAATTGGAGGACTTTTCAATTAACTTCTATGGACATTTCTTCTAATGTGCATAGTTTTTTTAAAAAATGGTAGAAAAGTGCAAAATAAAACCATAAAGAATGTATAGGATTAGATTAATCAGGATCATGTCTGAAATGAAAACTATAATTATAAGGGGGCACTTGAGATACTAAGACTATTTATTTCCATTGCAGTAGAGAAAACAAATTGGAGCTTTAACAGATTGCAAAATTACGAAGGGTTTTTATAGCGTGAATTGAAAGAAATTATTTTTCTTCTGGTCACTAATGAAGCATTATGAATTTAATATCCCCATGAAGAGGAAGGAATTCCTTTGTGCAGGGGATTGTAGATTAACAATTGCAGCAGGGAATATTTGGGGAAATGACCTTTGCTTTCTTAAAATAAACAGTTGCAACAAGTGATTATAGAGTGCTCTGACAGAGAAGCAAGGCAACAGACTTTGCTTTCCTAGATCAGCTGTAAATCAATGCGTAAGGTAGAATGGCCTCCTATGATGTGGATCTCTGTGGTATGAAGAAAAGGAGTTTGCAAGTAAATTTATTAAAAATCTTGAATGTTTTGTTTTCCAGTGGGGACATTTTATAAGCAGCTTAGAGTGGTGTGTTTTAGTCTGTACACACAATTCCATGGGAGCAGACTGGAAGAACAAGTTTGGCAATAGTCCTTGGTGGGTTCGGAAAACCATGGCAAATGGTATGACAATCTTGATTTAATTACACTTTAAAAACATATAAAATTAGAAATTATGTTGGTGGAAAATTGCAAGTTCAAATTTTCTTTCAAACAACATAATTTGATTCAAGATATTTCAAATCTGAACTTCAGGAGTGATCTCCTATGATCAATGTGAAAGATTTGTTTCTTGAAACCTAACGAAAAAGAACTGCAAATACGTAAACTTTCATTGTAAACAAAGCACTCAAATCTTGTAAAACAAAAATGTTTTCTTATAAAAAATTTAAATCATGAATGATTTAATTGAATAGTAAAATGCAGACATACACAACGCACGGCATGAAGTGAAGGACATGGGCAGGCATACAGCATTCCAAATGTGCAAAATGAAAGTATGGCAAAAGCTATATTTTTCTATCTTGCTATATGTACTTGCCTCACATCTTCCAGTTTAAAAGCAGGCAGTTTGGGTATTGCCACTTTAAAAATAGCAGAATACAGATGGGGTTATTTCCAAATTATTCTACTTTTTCAACTTTTGTGTACTGCACCAAATGCTCAAACTTGATCAGATGGACAGATCAGTGAGAGATGGAATTTTAATCCTGAGAAATGTGAGGTGATGCAGTTTGGAAGGATTAACAATACAAGGGAATACTTGATGAATGGCAGGACACTACAAAGCTTGCTAGAACAAAGGGATCTTGGGGTACTTGCCCTCAGATCTCTGAAGGCAGCAGGACAAGCTGTTATCGTAGTTAAGAAGACATATGGGACAATTCACGTTTTATCAGTCATGACACAGATTATAAAGGCAGGAAAGTTTTGTTAGACTCTATCTTAGTAATCACTTCTTTCAAGACCCTAGGACATAGTCCATCCAGATCTGGAAATTTTCCTGCCTTGTAGTCCCAGAATTTTCTCAATATCACTTCCCTTCTTAGGGGATATCACTTCTTCGGCCACAGCTGGAGTACTGAGTGCATTTCTGGTCACCACAGTACAGGAAGGGTGTGATTCCACTGGAGATGGTGTAGTGGAAATACACTAGGATGTTGCCTGGGATGGAACATTTGAGCTACAAAGACAGAGTGGATAGGTTGGGTTATTTTCTTTAGAGAAGCCTGACGGCATCTTGATAGAGGTGCATAAGGTTAAGGGGTCTGGGCAGGATGGATAGGAGGTAGCTGTTCCCTTGGTTGAAGTGTCAGGAATGAGGAGCATAGTAATAAGGGGCAGAAGGTTTAGAGCAGATTTGAGGAAATGTTTTCTTTGTCCAGAGGATGGTGGAAAGCACTGCTCAAGAGAGTAGTAGTGGTGGGAAATGTGGATGTGCACTTGAAATGTCATAACATTCAAGGTGGTCCAAAATGGGATTGGTGTAGATTTCATATAGTTTTGTCAGTGCAGACTCAATACGGTGAAGCGTCTCTTCTGTCCTCTTTATCTCTGATTCTGTCAATGACTCTAAGATTATTATTATATAAGATTATTAAATAGCTAATTTGCTACTAGCAGCTATGGCCCTCTGAAGCTAAGATGTGAGGATGCTGATGTTGGACTGGGGTAAACATAGTAAGAAGTCTGACAACACCAGGGTTTAAATCCAACAAACGTCTGACGAAGGGGCAAACCCCAAAAGCTTGAGAGTTTACTGTCAAATAAATTGGTTGAGCTTAAATCTAGTGTTGTCCAGACTTCTTCCTCTGAAGCTAAGCCATTTCTGTTTCCCATGAAAACTCAAATGCTCAAGAACTGCTTCAGCAAGTCTTTGTCCCGTATTGGCCAGACTGTCTGGCAGAACCCAAGGAGTCTGCCTTCTCTACTGTATTTAGGTGAATGGTATTAAGTGTTTTGAAAGATTAAATTACTATATCCTGGTATTTTGTGTACGTTACCCTACAACAATGTAAACATTAGCATGCAGAATATGTAGTATAAGCTTGTTCTAACCAAAACCATGTTGATATTTCAACAAAATCCCTTTTCAATTGTAACAATATTTGAACAAAACCCTCTAAATTCATGCAAAATATCAACTAATCCTAAATGGGAAATTCTTGTCCTGAAGTCAACCAGCGTCAGATTTCTTTGACTGGATCTATTCCTAGCCATCAAGGAGCACAGCTCTTCAGTTAGTTGGCACTGTTTGTGTGGGAATTGCCCAGTGGCTGCCACTCTGATTTAGTGACTAAAGGAACGTGCCTGGTCTTCACTCAGATTTCCCAGCTAAAACAGGGCTGCAAATGGCACAAAGGTGTGGGACCCTTTCATGCAATAGTGTGCTGAAGATCATCATGTGCACAGCAATGTTGTCTTCTAGTCATTATTAACAACAAATGTCAACAGGGAGGAAAGTTGTCTCAGTATGAAAGTTTAGAATAAATTTAATGCAAAATGAGGAACTTAAGGAGACTAATGGTAAAAGCTTGTGGGCCTTAAAAAGGGCAAAAGAGAAAGAGACTGGCGGTTCAGAGCCATGTTCAGAATTAAAAGTTGAAATGTGAAGTCACAGAGAAGTTGTAAGTTGATCGGTTGGTATGAATCATTGCTGAGTCTAAACAACAGGCAGATTAAAAGTGATAAGTATTAATAGCAAATGAATAGTTGGTCCTTTATAAGGTTTATTATTATAAAGTGTGTTAAGGGCATCTGAAGAATTAATATTGTAGAGAGATAAATTAAACAGGCATATTACATTGGCTTTTCCTATAGAGGACACATCCCAGAAATAGCTGTAAATTAGGAATGGAAGGGAGGAAAATGATATTGAGCAAATTATTGGGATTACAGGCAGGAAAATTATAGGCCAAACATTTATCATTAGAGAAAATATTACAAGCCTTCATTAAAGAGGCTACACGTAGATAAATAAAAAACTATCTAGCAGAGTGAACATGGTTTTGTGAAAGGGAAATGTTTAGCCAATTTATTGGAGTTCTTTGAAGGAGTCACAAGGAAAACCAGTGGATTTTCTGTACTTAGATTTCCAGAAGGCATTTGATAAGGTGCCATAAGTAAGGTTATTGCAGAAAAAGTCTGTAAAACCCAATGTAGGGGGTAATGTATTGGCAAGGATAGAAGATTGACGAGTTAACAAGAAACAGTTTGCATAAATGGTGTTTTTCTGGTTGGCAGGATGTGATGAATGGTATGCCACAGGGATCAGGGATGAGGCTCCAACTTTTTACAACTTAGATAAATGACTTGGATGAAGGTACTAAAGGTATATTTGCTGGTGATACAAAGCTGTATAGGAAAGTAAATTGCGAAGAGGATGCAAGGAGTCTACAAAAGATCATAAATGTTAAATGAGTAGGCAAAAATTTGGCAAATGGAATATAATGTAGGCAAATGTGAAATTGTCCACTTTGGCATGAAGAATGAAGAAGCTTATTTAAATGGTGAGACAGTGCAGAGAGATCTGGGTGTCCTGGTGCATGAATCACAAAAAAAACTAGTATATAGATACAGCAAGTAATTAGGAAAACTATAGAATGTTATTGTTTATTGTGAAAGGAATGGAATACAAAAATAGTGAGATTATTCTTCAGTTGGACAGAATATAAGTGAGACCACATTGATCTCCTTATTTAAGGAAAGATAAAGATGTGTTAGAAGCAGTTCAGGGAAGATTTACTAGACTAATAGCCGGAATAGGTAGGTTGTCTTATGAGAAGTTGGACAGGTTAGGCTTGTATCCACAAAAACTTAGAAGAATAAGATGACTTGATCAAAACTTTAAAGAGAGGTCTTAACCTAAAGAGGTAGTTCATTTAAAACAAGTGATAAAGAGGAATTATTTCTTCGAGAATCAAGACTCCTTGAATATTTTAAAGGCAGAGTTAGATAGATTATTGATTAACGAAAGGGTGAAAGGTTATCAGAGGTAGTTGCTGACAGATTACCCATGATCCATTTGAAAAGTGGAGCATGCCCAAGGGGCTTAGGATTTCAATATTAATAAATTTGTGAATAGTACAAGGTTTATTAATAGCAGTAAGGTTTATTAACATTGTTAAGGATTATTAACAGAAGCAAGGTTAACTAATAAAAAAAAAAGTGTAGAGCTGCTTTTACCCTTACAGTTCACACCCTGTGTTATGTGGGAACTCCAGTATGTCTGTGTGTCCTGGATAGCCATTTGTGCAACAAGAATATGGATGAGATAGGTAATGAATGCACAGTAAGATCCATGGCACCATGGAGACTCAGCTGAACAGGAGTTTACAAAGACTGGAAAAGCAATAATGATGAGTGATTTGACAGTTAAGGGAATTGATAGACAGTGCTGCAGCCTATAGATGTGAATTGTTATGTTGCTTCCCTGGAGCCACTGTCAGGGATGTAATTGACCAGCTACACAGCAATCTGAAGGCAAGGGTGAACAGCCAACATTCACGGTTTGTGTTAGTATGAATGCCATAAGCAGAAGGGGGGATGTGGCATTACTGTCAGAATTTAGGGAGCAAAGTAGAACTTCAACAAAGCAGGACTTCAAAAGTAGTAATCTTCAGATTACTCCAATACTTCGGACAAGTGAGTATAGAAATAGGAGGATAAAGCAAATGAATGGGTGGCTGGAAAGGTGGTCCGGAAAGGAGGGTTTTAGATTCTTGGGACATTGGGACTGCCCCTGGGGAGATGTATTTAGGAAGAGGCTGGATAGGTGAATAAAGCTGGGACAGAATTTTTTTGCTCGTGGTCTCAGGGAGGGTTTAAACTAGTTTGACAGGGATCTGGGAATCAAGAGATAATATCAGAGAGAAATACCAAAATACTGGGAGATAAAATAGCAGTCGAATAAGGAACAGTACTTTGATAGATGGGATCAGACTAAGGGAGAAAGTAACAGTCGAAATCAGATTCAATGAGCATGTATGTGAATGCACAGAGTGTAACGAATAAGATTGGTGAGTTACAGGCTCAGATTACAATGTGGAAATACATTGTTGTGATTCTTAGAGAACTGACGGGGTCAGAACTGTGTGTTAAATGTTCCAGAATACAAGATGTTCAGGAAAGATAGGGAAGAAAATTGGGAGAAATGGCAGCATTGATTAAGCAGCACATTGCAATACTGGAGAATTTCCCTCGAACTAAGGAACAAAAGTGCAAATGCATTGCTTGGCATTGTCTACAGTCACCAACTTGTAGGAAGTATATAGAGGTACTCGTTTGTAAGGAAATTACAGAGGTGTAACATTTAAGAATATTTATAACAGGGGACTTCATTCTACAACTATTCTATCTTTATTTAGATAATTAAAGGGCATGAAAAGGCCAGAGTTCCTAGAGTGTGTTCAGGAGAATATTTTATGTTGTGTTTCCAGTTCGAGAAACTAGACCTGGTTCTTTGTAGCTGCCCACTTGATTGCCATCCTATCCACCATCTTCAATATCTATTCTTTCCATCACCGATGCACAATGTAACAGTGTATACCATTTACAAGATGCACTCAGTAACTCACCAAGGCTTCTTCCAATAGCATTCTACAACATCAAAGGCAAGAACAAAGCACCACCACCAGCTAGACACTGCCCTCCAAACTACACACTATTTTGACTTGGAACTATATCATCATTCTTTTGTGTTGCTGGGTCAGAATCCCCTCACCCTAATGGCACTTTGGGTGTACCTACACCACATGGACTGCAGCGGTAAATGATAGGTCACTTCACTATCATCTTCAAGGGCAATTAGAGATAGGCAGTAAATGCTGGCTAAGACAGCAATGCTTAAATCCCCTGAAATAATTTGGTAACAACTTCCTGACAGCCACGGTTGGTGCACCTTTCCTTTTGCATTTTTTGCTTCAATGAAGTGTTTAAATGTACACCCTAGTACACATTTAATGGAGTAAATGTCTCTTTTCTCAGATTTGCAGGTTCCACTAGGAAGCTTCCTTGTTTAAAAGAAACCAAAAGCACTTTTGTAATGTAGGAGCCACAATAACCCAAATCTCTTATTTCAATAATTGTAGAGTTCCTATCACTACCAAATATTCAAAGATGGGCCATCCATTGTTCAAGTTTCCTCACTTCTATCCTGTTCTTGACATTGTCAAATAAATACAGGTTACCGTAATTAGTCCATGCCTATTTGACTTGTACTTTCTTCGGGGTTATCAGTTTCTCAATCATTTCTGTTTACCCAGCAGAATTATAAAATCAGATCATCTGCAAATCAAAAGGTATTCTACAAAAGCAACACTGACATACAAAAAGGAACCATTAGGCTATACTGTGAAATAATTTGCATAATTATTGCATAAGGTAGGTAAATAAAGAGGTTAATCAGCTATTAATTTGCACTGTTATACTTCAAAGAAGAATGACCATGAAACTATTGTTGGTTGCAAAAGCCCATCTGATTCACTAACATGCTATAGCAGCGGTCCAAACTCTGATCCGGATGTGGCCTGTGGACCGCAGTTGGAGACCCCTGTCCCATAGGAAGGAGATTTGCTGTACTTACCCAACACGGCTGGCATGTGATCCCAGATCCACAACAACAAGGCTGACTCTGAACAGTTTTCTGAAATTGTCTTAACAACTTGCCTAGTTCAAGGACAATAAGGAATGGGCAACGAATACTGGCCTTGCCAGTACCACCCACATCCTGTGAAAGAATGCAGAAAATAATGGTATTGCACGTCAGCAAATCAACGAGTTGAACTTGCAATGATAATTCTAATTTTATCAAAAGGTTATAGTTTGGTGAGAGAATATTATTTTTGATTTTCAGTTTTCAGTCGAATTCTTTAGTCCAATATAATGTGCTCCCAACTTCATCCCTCTCCCTCCCTCCCTTCACAATTTTACCTTCTCTCCTGTTTTCCTACATGAGAATTTATGAAAGTAGATTGGTCTGGATTGACATTTACAAATTTTTCAGGGGATCCACACTATTGTTCTAATTATTGGACCAAAAATATTACATTTTTAATGACATCTGAATGTAGCTCTGGTAAATATTTGAATACAAGTTTAAAGTCACATTGCAAAATATATTTTTGTGAAATTACGTCATAGTAAAATATGTATTATGCTATCTACAGGCTTTAAGACTCCTGTTGGAGCGTTTGCTATTTTGGGATTACATGTACTTCCTATATGGCTGTATGGTTACCACAATCAAGTTCTATCAGCAGCATTTCTGATGCCTTATACAATGCAGTGGATTGTAATCATATTTCTTGTTGCTGGAAGACTTTTATGTATGGCTGTGGAGGTAAGAGAAAGAAGGTGACATTTTTTAAATTAAAAGTTAATTTTAAATTAAAAATTAATTTTTAAGAACAATTATTTTTAAAACTTTTGCTTTTATTATAGTTCTGGTGTATATGGATTCATGTTACATACCTCATACGAAATGAGAAGGAAACGCAAGGAAAATAATGGACTGACTGTAGCACTGAAGGCAATTTGAGTTGTTCAGGAACATTTTTTTAAATTCAGAATTTACAGAAGGAAGGCAATATTTCAAGGTAACTGGATCCTGTAACATAAATAAGATCTAAGTTCTCACTAGAAATAGATTGTGCACTATTTGTAACTTGGGAGAATTCCATTCACCGCCCCCCCCCAAGAAGGGGGAAGAAAAGATATGATTACATTTTTTCCCCGCTGGCTTAAGAAAATGGTTCAAGACAATCAACAAATTCCATTTACAGACTATTTTTTTTTAAGTAAATGAGTTTCCTGTGTTTCAACTAAAACATTTATGAGATACTTGCTTTCTTCTTTTGTTAAAGGTTCTAAAAGCTTTTGTTATGGGTGAGTTGATACATGAGGATCATACTGTTCACTGAAATCAAAACAGCAAATTGAGTTGGGGAGAAGAGGAAGTTTTTTAATGCAAACATCCTATCTTCCATTTAAATAATCCATTAATTAAAATCATACTGGAAGATAATTTGGAGTGAAGATATACTCTCCCTTTCATTTTTGCACCAAAGTAGCAACTCTTGAGCAGTCTAGACCAAACTGAGATCACCTCAGATACCTACTTATACACAGCTACTTCACATTATGCAACCCTAAATTAGAACTTCAATCTGTGTCAGTTTTGTCTTAAAGTTTGTTAAATTCAGAGATGGGATCCAATTTGCCTGTAACAAAGTGGCACAAGACAGCTTCATAATGAGTTACCAGCTGTTGTGATGATATGGTGACTTAAGAAATATATTCATTTTCTGTTTCTTGAGGGGTACATTTAAAATTCAGCTGTTTTGCACAGTGCTGAATTGTCTGCACCAGGCCACACTCATGCTGAGAATGCAGGCTAATGCTTTGTTTTAGCTATGGATGTGTGTTCGTTTTAAACTGAATTGATCATTTTTGTTTTTTCCTCTGGGGATTCAGATTAGGGTTCTGATTAGCTTGATGAGGTAAAGTCATGTGAATGGCAGTACTGAGCTTGCAGAGAAAACACACATTTTAAAAACAGTCAGTTTCTGCCTGGTTCTAAAAGAAGCAAAAAATGTTTTTCTGTCTCACTTTCTGGAGGTTACAGTTTGGTGCAATCAGAAGACAGGTGGCCCTCTGTCTGTCTATCTGTCTCTCCAGAGCTGTTCAAAGGCTGTAGCACTGTTAACAAGCACGAAGCACATAAGCTCAAACTGGAACTAATAGGTTAACAGTTAAGAATTGTGTTTCATCATTTTAAGTATTTCAGTTGGTAAAAGTTAAGCTAATTAACTTGTTACAATAAAACTGTAATGTTAAATAAAGTTTTTTTGATAAAAGCTATGTCTCAAAAGAATTACATCGCAGGACTCCTTTCGTGTCAAAATAGTTCATTAGCCCAAATTCCTAAATGTACAATGGATAGACTTATCACAGAAGCTATGATTGATCAGAACAAGATTTAATCATTCTGCTTCTTTGGCTTGCAATAAATTGCTTATATAAAATTCTTAACTGCAAAATAATTGTTGGCTCACAAACAAAAAAAAGTCAGTGCTTATACGTATGATTGAGGCTTGGGCCAGTTAATCAGGGAACAGCAGGATGTGACCATGAGAGGGTACTTCTATAGAACAAACTCCCATTTACATTATCAAAAATAAATACCTGGTAATATTTAGGTAGAGCACAGCAATTACTACTACATGGTGTAAGCCTTTGCCTTGTGGTGTAATAAGACCATCTCAGGACTTGGGAGAGGAGCACAATTTTGATGGAGGGGAACATGGAAAAAGGAACCAGAGTAATCTTTCCACATTTCAACTAGATGATGGCTGATCGTCTATCCCTTGATATATTTAATATCTAGAAATCTATCAGTGTTAAATATACTCAACGAGTGAGCCTCTAAAGCCCTCTTGTGGTAGAGAATTCCAAAGATTCATCACCCTACATGATGTAATTCATCTTCCTCTCAGTTTTAAATGGCTTATTCTGACAGTGTCCCCCATAATTCTAGGTAGCCTTCTAAGCCAAGGGAAACATCCTTCTTATATTGGGGCTCAGTGAGGTCATCTCTCATTCTAAACTCTTAAGAGAATACAGGTCCAGTCTCCTCAATCTCTCCTACTAGGACTATCCCACCATCCTGCAGATCAGCCTGGTGAATATACGTTGTAGATCCTCTATGGCAAGTATATCGTACCTTAGTCAAGGAAACCAAAACGGTAGACAACACTTCCAGTATGTTATGGAACATTCAGTATATCAAGACTATACAATTGCAGTAAGACATCTTTGTTTCTGTACTCAAATTCTCTTGCAATAAGTGTCAACATACCACTTGCCTTCCTAACTGCTTGCTGCACTTGCATGTTAGCTTTCACTGACTGATGAACAAGGACATCTAGATCCATTGGATATTCAACATTTTCCAATCTTTCTCCATTTAAAAAATATTCTGCATTTTTGTTTTATCTATCAAAATGGATAACTTGGCATTTTTCCACATTATGTTGCACACGCCATATTTTGCCTGCTCACTTAGCTGGTCTAAATTTCCTAGCATCCTTCTCATAACTTGCTTTCCTACCTAGTTTTGTATCATCAACAGACTTGGAAGTATTACATTTGGTCCCCATATGCAAATCATTGATCCTTGTACCCCACTAGTCACAGACTGCCAACATCAACTGTTTGTTTATTTCTATTCTTTTCTCTGTTCATTAACAAATTCTCTGTATAACCATAATCCCATGTGCTTAGATTTTGTTTACCTGCCTGGAACCATGTTGAATGCCTTCCGAAAATCCAAATGCACCACGTCCATTGTTATTACTTCCATTACTAATCTAAACTATTTTCTCAGTTTTATTTATTTAACTCTTAAGATTGTAGTTTCAGATAAACTACATCACTTACAAAGTTAATGAAAATTCTATCATATCCAGGTCATTCTTCCAATGATGCTTCTTTGCAGTAAGATTATTAATTAAGCCATGCTCATAACCCAATACTGGATCTAAAATAGCTCGTTCTCTAGCTTGCTCTTCAACATATTTTTCTAGAAAATCATCTTGCACACATTTCAGGACTCTTCTTCACAGCATTAATGCTAATCAGATTAACCCAGTCTATATCGCTGTTGCATTCTCATGATTACTATGTCTCTAATTTCCTGATTTACACTATCCCCTACACTGGAGGCCTATAAACTACCAATTTTCCTCTTCCTATTTCTTAATTTCACTTTTATCTAGATCTTCCAATTTAAGATTTTGCCACACTGATGTACTGATCTTAGTCTTTATGAACACTGCTTACTGATCTCCTTTTTCTTTTTGCCTATTCTTCTTAAAATGACCTTGAACATTGTTTTCAGCCTTGATCATCCTGCATCATGTCTCTGTAATGGCAATTAGAACATTCCTGTTTATTTCCATTTGTTCCATCACTTCATCCACCTAGCTGAGAATATTCAGAAGTGTGTATTCAGAAGTGCCTTTAATTTTGTCTTTTTTTGTAACCTCCAGCTTTATTTGCTGGCGCACTGTTAGGAAGGAACAAAACGTACAAACCTGTTGCACTGATTATTGATTCTCTTACCGAAACCTTGTCTTGTCCTCCCTCCTTAATTTACCAAATCTTTCCTAACCCTAATCCCTCACATTGCACTATTTGGTTTAAAACCTACTATCCCAATTTTTACAATTCACGAGAACACTGGTTTCAGCATTGTTCAAGTGCTCAGCATCTCAAATGGTACAGCTTATACTTTGTCCAGTTCTAGTGGCAGGTCCTATGAATCTAAATCCATTTCTCCCTCACCAATCTTTGAGCCACATTTAACTATCTAATTTATCCTATGCCAATTTGTTGGTGGCTAAGGTAATAATCCAGAAATTATTACCTTTTAAGGTTCACTTTATAATTTATCCCTTAACTGCCCATACTCTTTTAACATGAATCTCTTACCCACTCTTAACTATATTTTTTGTCATCTACACAAACTATGACAACTGGATCCTGCCCCTCCCCCACATATCCTGCTTTTGTCCATACAGGCTTGGACATCTGCAAGGGCTGAGGTTCCTTCACTTCTAATCTTATTCATCACACCTCCTCCCTTGGCCATAAACCAAATCAGAAAACTCTATCCTGAAAGGTGTGTTCATCACCTGGAACAAAATGTCTAGCTAACTTCCCCCTTCCTGACGTGTTGGCAGCTTGGCCTCCAGTTCAATGACAGTCCTGAAGTTCCTCCAGCCACAGACATTTACTTCACATGTTTGCCTTGGATTACACAGGAATCCATGAGCTTCCAAATATTGCAACCACCCTATCATTTTTATAGTATTTGCTCTATTTTAGTTATTAGATTTTAATTGTCTCTAGTCCTGTTTGCTTCTATTGTCATTTCAATAAATGTTCCACTTACCCTGATTGAATTTCATGGTTAAGATCATAAATACAAGCCAGTCTCTAAGGGTTATTAATAGTTTGACTATTGCTAAAACCTTATGATTAAAGTTACCTAAGTTTTGAAAGATAAATGAGGGAAATATTCATCAACAAATCAACTTTAATTTTGTTTTAAACTTCCATTATTGAAGTTACAAAGCCGATGTGCAAAGTGGCTCGGCAAGCCTAAATCCATCTCCTTGTTTGTTCCAAAAAACACATTCAAATTGAATCCAATTCATGGCCCTCAAGAGATATTCAAGATCCAAGCTGACAAGCTAAAAGGCAACTAATCAATTACCTGTTTTCCTGGGACGCCACACTTTGATATTTCTCAGAACGCTTCTGTGCTTTTTTTTTTAAAAACGATGAAAGTAACTAAAACAATGTTCAATTTATATTTCTGGCTCTGTGTTTCCACTTTAAAATTTACTACACATTATATAAATGAAACATGGAAGTTACCTGGGAGGTGCAGTATATCTTTACGCAAGACAGGGATATAACGTTACATTGCACAGATGTTTCACTACTCCTCTATTGTACTAACACCAAATAAAAAGAAGAGCTCGTGGCCATGAACAGAGTTCCATCATCAATGCAATTATTTGATTTTAAATCAAAATAACCAGTTAAGTATGATTCAAATGTACAATTATTACACTATAAATACTGAGAAGTTTTAAAAAAAAAATCTGTTGACAAAAATAAAAGTGACTATTATAAATTAAAACATTGCAAGCCATTTTTATCAAATTATGGTTTCCTGTTCAATTTTTTTTTAATTGGCAAAAGGGCACAGCAGATAAAACCTTCAGTATTGCCCTATTCCAGTTGCTCAAGAAAATTACCAAATAACAAATATTTTTGCTACAAAAAAATGAATCAGTAGTACATATTTGGTAGGATTAGCAACTGAAGAACTGGTTGTTGTGTATCAAAATGGCCTGGAACATCTGTATAAATACTTTGCAATTGTTGCTAATTAACAGGTCCCATAGTTTTGTATTTCATGATCACACCAACTTGTCCCAAAGTGTCCTTTGCCATTCTGAAACTATACCCTTATGGCAAAACTACGAGCAACTGTTCCAGATAATTTCCTACTAAACGCTACTAAAGTAACTAAAATATTGATGATACAAAGATTCGAGGTGTAGTGACAGGAAGGTTTTCAAAATTTGCAGGGGGATTTGGACCAGCTAGAAAAATGGGCTGAAAAATGGCAGATGGAGTTTAATGCAAGCGAGAGGTATTGCACTTTGGAAGGACAAACCAAGGTAGAACATACAAGATAAATGGTAGGACACTAAAGAGTGCAATAGAGAGATCTGGGAATACAGATACATACTTCCCTAAAAAGTGGCATCACAGGTAGATAGGGTTGTAAAGAGTGCTTTTGGTACATTGGCCTTTATAAATCAAAGTATTGAGTATAAGAGTTGGAATGTTATGGTGAAATTGTATAAAACATTAGTGAGGCTGAATTTAGAGTATCGTGTGCAATTTTGGTCACCTAATTACAGGAAGAATATTAAAAAGTTTGAAAGAGTGCAGAGAAGATTTATAACGATGTTGCTGGGACTTGAGAAACTGAGTTATAGAGAAAGGTTGAATAGGTTAGAACTTTATTCCCTGGAGCGTAGAAGACTGAGGGGAGATTTGATAGAGGTATATAAAATTATGATGGGTATAGACAGAGTGAATGCAAGCAAGCTTTTTCCACTGAGGTTAGGGGAGAGAAAAAAAACTAGAGGACATGGGTAAAGGGTGAAAGGGGAAAAGTTTAAAGGGAATATTAGGGGGAGCTTCACACAGAGTGGTGGGAGCGTGGAATGAGTTGCCAGATGAAATGGTGAAAGCGAGCTCATTTTTAACATTTAAGAAAAACTTGGACAGGTACATGAATGAGAGGAGTGTGGAAAGATATGGGTCAGTTGCAGGTCAGTGGGACTAGGCAGAAAGGTGGTTTAGCACAGCCAAGAAGGGCCAAAAGGCCTGTTTCTGTGCTGTAATGTTCTATGGTTGTTTGGTTCTGTGATAATTCTTTGCAAGCTAATCTATAGCAGCAGGGCTTTTGAGACAACAGTTTGTAAACAGGCAGTTTTATGTTGTTATATGCTGGTCCACTCCCTCACATCCATGTTTTGAACCCAATCTCTTTGAACAGTTTATGTGAACATCTCATGTTTAAAATCTTCCTGTGCAAAATATAGGTGAAATGGTTTTGCTGCTCATTACACCCCTGCACATTAATTAAATGAATCCAGACATCATGGAAAATACAAATTAATTCAACAATCAACGGAGAAGCAAAGACTGAGATTGTGCATGAACACTATATTTAGCAGATCAATAATGTTTATAGTAGTACAGTTACAGAATATCACAATGTTTGTTACAAACATAAGCAATAATGGTTTGATGGTTGCACATAATGTTGGGCGCTGCAGCCTGTATGTCATTACACTAAAAGTTTCTGTACACAAATAATGGAATTATTAAAATGAAACACAAAATTGTGATGTCATTTTATAAATTCAGCATGGCACTATTACATGGATTGTTGCTCAAGTATCTTTTGAGTGTCTGTCTTGTCATTTTGCTTTCGAACAGCAGAGGCTGAATATGGTAATAGTGTTAAGCCATTACTGTCAAAGCAATTCAGGAAAGTACAAAAATAGTACTGTTTAATTAAATGTGCAATAAAATGAACACCGTTGACCTTTTTTTCATTTCCATATCCTCAAAATGTTATCAAAACTTTATTATTCACTTAATGCAGAACATGGCAACATTATTCCCAAAGAGGAATATAAGTTGAATTAAAAAAAAATGACACAAATGGTACCTAAAAACATCAGTTAGTGATCCAACACTGAACTTGTGCACCACAAACCAACTTCTAGATATATCCTTTAATATTTCAGTTTAAAAAATGTGCACTCCAACAAACTCACTAAGGCCACTCATGCTATAGATACCTAGGAATATAATGACATACTGTAATGTACAGCAAACCTATCACAGTGCCCTTCGGGATGTCATTTTGCAATTGGTGACACAGCAAAATAATTAGGACTAACTGTGACTCTGTGGAGGCAGGCAGTGCAATGGCACCTGTTAGCATACTTCACAGGGAACTGCTACATCTTTCAAGATGAAAAAAAAAATCAGCCAAAAGTCAGCGAGGCATGAATGTTTGAAATTCACTTCCATATTCTGAAATGATCTGATTATGCATTAAGGAATGGTTGGATTACTATTCAATATGGTCACCAGCAAATGGCTGGAAATATAATTAAAATAACATTGTAAAAGGCTGCAGCTGCAAAATAACTTCACTTTAACCAATGTTTATGGCATTCGGGTGCCGAGACAAATCCTCCGTGTCATCAGCATTTGCAAACTTTACTAGACAATGACATGCCACGGCGACTGTTTCTGGTCAGTTCTTTCCTAGTTTTGTATCTATTACATGAATTTTTTTCCATTACCTTTACCTCTGAACTTAACACCTAAATGAAAGTAATTACCCTAATGGTATTAAGTGTAGTTACTGGATTGTTTCACAGTATGCTTCTCCCTTGTAGTCCAGGGCATAAAGACTGTACGTGACAATTTAATCCTGTTTGATCCTCAGCAACCCTGTTCAATTGCAGGCTGGGCTAAAAGGAACGATCTGACCACTTCCTCTGTGGATTGTGTGCTGCCATTTACATCCTCAAGGGCATCACTGATGGCAAACTGTCGATCCCGCAGGCGGTTCCAGTTGGACAGAATGTTATGGTATTCAAATACTTTCTCAAAATTGCCAATAGAGTTGTACAGTTTGATGAGGCCCCTGTAATCATACTCCAGTCCACTGTAACCTTCTCCGAATAACTTCTTTCCTGCATGTAGACATATAATGCAAAACTTTATTTGCCGAACAAACAGGACCAATTTTTTAACTGTAACACAATCATGATCAAGCCTTTTCATTAAATTTAAGCAATGAAAATGGTTAATTTACTTTTGAACCAAGGCAACTAATCTTTACACATACATTACACTGAACTTAATTGAAACTCTCAGTAGCAAAGTTTTGAGCCATAGTTTGATAGTGGACCGGAGCTCAATATGGTGGTGGTGGAAATATTAGGAGGTGGATGACTATTTGGTTGAACAGGTAGAATTTACAATGAAACTTCTTAGGAGAAAATGGCAGCAGAATTTAGGGAAGTAATTCCAGAAATGGAGGACTGTCCTGCCACCAAAGGTTACGGGTTGAAGCACAGAAAATGTTCAGTCTGTCAGAGTTGCAGGAAAGGGAGTGTATGAGATTGGAAAGAAGTGAGAATGTGGTGAGATCATTAGAGAATTTTGAATATAACGCACCAGGGATGGACAGCTAAAAGATGAGTTTAGAGTGCAGCGTTAAATGAAAATAGGGATTAAGCAGAATAAGCTTTGAAGTGTTTTACACAAACCTACAATTTGAGAAAAAAAATGACATTTAGACAGTTAATTACTGTAATTAAAATAGTAATTGTGAACCACAAACATGAAAGTATGCCCCTTATTATGATCAAAGTCACAAGATTGAAAAGTAAGAGGAATCAAGACAGTTAAGGCCACTGTACAATAGAAGAAAAGTCATCATAGGAGATGTATTGGTTCCATCTGGATAAGCAGGGAAGCTATACCTCAGAAGATGATAATGTAGCTGATATCCAATATCATAAGAGGGATAGTGATACAGAATGCCATAAGTAACTTTACCAGGACAATTTCACTATTAATATTGTATGGAACCATATCAAAGGGATAATAATAGGAAGAAGCAGTGGGAGAGTAAGTACAGAGACAAGTAGTGTGAACATGTTTCAGAACATTAGAAAGGAAAGTATAGTTGGTGGTCTCTTCCAGCTTGAATTTTTTGTTACAATAATTTGTGATGTTATGATGGTTTTTAGCATATATTGTTTCTAAACCGAAATAATGAAGTGGAGTCAAGTAGCCTGAACCACATAACTTTTCTATAGACACCAATAAACCTTTAGCAAAGCTAGTTGCTAGGAAGGTGCTCAGTGGCATCTGGTGGAAAAACTGTTGAAAAATACAGCATGCAATTGAATATGATACACAGGACATGAAGTCAATAAGGTTTAACAAAAAGTGAGAAAGGTGAACTTTCAAACGGCTTACCCAAAATCAAAAACAAACCAGAGTTTTTTCATAACAACTTGCAACTTGATGGAAAGTCCAATGGCTGGTTTTATGATTTCAAGTTATGACACAGATTTTGTATGATATCAGAAAATTGTACAGTGGATCAGGAAATGTTCAAAAGTTAAAGGGAGATTATCTAATCTTGGATAATTTCCGTACTTACGTTTAAAAAAACAGTCAATGCACCATCAAGTTATAAACAAACTAAGCTTTCCCTCAAACGGATCAGATCAAACTTCTGCTGAAGCATTTGCAACCATCTTCAGCCAGAAATGCTGAATAGATATTGAATTTTGGCATTCTCCTAAAGTTCCCACTAAGATAGGTGCCAGTCTTCAAACAATTCGATTCACTCCAAGTGAATGGCAGAAGGCACCAGATATAGCTAAGTTTATGGACCTGACAACATAGCAGTTGCAGCACTGAAGGTATGCTAAAAGAATTAGTTGTGCCCTTGGCCAAACTGTTTCAGTATAGCTCCAAAACTAGCATTCAAACAATGTAGAAAATTGCCCAGAAATGTCCTGTTCAAAACAAGCAGGATATATCCTGTCTAATTACTTGACGTCTCATCAGTCTGCTCTCTATAATCAAAGTGATAAAACATGTCATCAATAGTGCTATCAAATGGTGCATACTTAGCAATAGTTTGATGTTTATTTATTAGCATCACAAGTAGGCTTGTATTAATACTGTAATGAAGTTTCTGAGAAAATCCTCTAGTCAGCACACTCTGGTGTCTCTTTGGGTACACTGGGGAAGAATTTAGCAAGGCCAATGCATCTAACCAGACTGTGGGCAGAAACTGGAACAGCCATAAGAAATTCAAGTAGACATGAGGACGGACAGTGATCCAAGCTGGGAATCAAACCCAGGTCCCTGGTGCAGTGAGACAGAAGTGTTAACCACTGTGCCACTTGGTCAGTAATTCTGTTTGAGATCTAAAGAGCCATTCAGCTCCAGACCTCTTTGTAGCCTTGGTCCAAACATTGTCAAAACAGCTGAATTACAGAAATGAGAGTCTCTGCTCTTGACATCAAGGCAGCATTTGATAAAAACAGCATTGAAGGAGCTTTTGCAATATTAAAGTCAATGGAAATCAGGGGAAAAACTTTCCACTGACTGGAGTCTGAAGACTGCTGCAAACGAGAATAAACATCGGGCATACAAAAATCCTAATTCAACCCTGATTTTCTTACTGTATAGTATTTTGCAAACCTATCTCAAAGCTTACTGTAAACTGCTATACACTGTTCAAACCAGTTCTAAACATTACCGTGCACATTTTTAAAATACTACTTTATTTTATAGCCAAATGTTTATTCCAAAATACAGTCTACAATAAGTGATAAAAGTAGAAATTTTGTCCCATTTTAAATTCAAAAAATCTTAACAGTTAAAATGCAAGTTATTTTCCTTTACTGTTTTAAAACATTCATGAAATGTGAATATCAATGACAAAACCAGAAATTAATGCCCATCTCTAATTACCCTCAAGAACTTTTAAACTGTCTCTAATAAAACTAATCAAGAAGTATGGCAAATGTTCAAGTAGGATAGGTTATTGGTCCCTTTAAAGAGAACATGTCTCTTCAATATTAATTCAAGTCAATGTCAAGCAGGTGAAGTTCAGATTTCAATACATGTCAGATATCAAAAGCAAGTAAATGAACAGATGACCAGAAGACTGCACTTCACAGCAACTGTTAAGAAGAATTAGGACTGAAATTGGCTATCTTCGATACTTCTACTATTTTGCTGCATATTGCTTCAATGTATGGTTTTAAATGTAAATAAATTAATTTAACCCTGTATTGTAAACCCTGATAGTGTAATATTCTGGAGAAGGCAGAAAGCATTCTCACTGTGATCTCCAAACTAAAAATGCAATCATCAATCATTACAGCACGATATCAGATTTACTTATTTAAAGGTAAAAGTTTTGTTTCCCTTAAAACTAGACTTTTTGCCCTTATGCAACAATAACTTGCTTTTTATGAAGCCTTTAATGTAGCAAAATGGAATGACTAGAAATAGATATGTGCAAAATGTCAAAATTGGAAAAAATGCAGATATCTTGGAGGATTATTGGGGCTGGAGCAGGTTATAGAAATAGCAACCATACATATGGAGGAGTAAGGCCAAGAAAGGATTTGAAAACCCTTGAGTAGGAATTTGAAAAATGAAATGTTGCTTAAGCTAGTGTTGACACATAAGGGAGTGTCAAGTGAATAGGACTTGGTAAAAGTGAGGATAGGGGCAAAGTTTTGGATGAATTCAAATTGGTCTAAATTGAAAGGAAGGAGTCCAGCCAGAAGAGCATTGGAAAAGTCAAGCCTAGTGGTAAAAAAAAGTTTTCTATAGGCACATATATAGTAGTAGCATAGTCTGAGGAGTAGGAAATATTCGGGACTTAAAAGGGAATTTATACATGGAGGTAGAAGCATTGCTGAGGTATTAAAATGAACACCTTGCATATATCTTTACCAAGAAGGTAGATGCCACCCAGGCCATGGTGACAAGCAGGAAACTTTCACCAGAAGAGATCAAATTTGGTAAAGAGTAAGTGTCGGATAACCTGTTGGTACTTGAAAATTCACCAGGGCCCTGAGACCCAATGAGAGTGGAAATTGCAAAGGCATTAGCCATAATCTGTCAGTCTTCTCTAGACTCAGGGAAGATGCCATCTTGCCTTAAACGGTTAGAAGGATAAGTCTAGCAATTACAGACTAGTCAGTTTAACTTCAGTGGTGGGAAAGCTTCAAGAAACAATTATGTGAGATAGAATTAGTAGCCACATGGAAATATGTGGGTTGATTAGGAAAAGTGTGGTTTTTTTTTTTAAGAAGAAGAAATTGGGTTCAACTAACTTGGAGTTTTTTGAAGAGGTAATAGACTGATTAATGTAGGTGATAACAAAGTGCTGTTAATATAGTAGCCTGAGCTTCATTAATTGGTACATAGAACATATGAGCAAGGAGGCTACACTGAACTTATACAAGACATCAGTTAAACCCCAGCTGGAGTATTGTGTACAGTGCTGGGCACCACATGAACAGACTGGAGAGAGTGCAGATGAGGTTCATAAAAATGGTTCTAGGAATGAGAATCTTCAGTGATGAAGAAAAATTGAAAGAAAAAGGTTGAGATTGATTTCCTTGGACAGAAGGCGTAGAGGAGATTTGATAAGATGTTCAAAATCATGAAGTGGGGTGGCGTAGGCACTGGACAAAGTAGACAGAGGCCACTGGATTAAAGCGATTTGCAAAAGAAACAAATGTCATATAAGAGAACAGTGAGTTGGTTTGAACTTGGAATGCACTGGAGGCAAGTTCAAACAAGGCATTCAAGAGGATATTGGATAATTATTTGAACAGAAACAATGTAGAAGGATATGGGGAAAAAGACAAGGAAGTAACACAATGCTTCTATTAAAATGATCATCTCTAAATGATGAATGTGCGAGGGTATAGGGAAAAGACACAATGTTCTTTTGGAGAGTCAGTGTTGATACAATGGCCTGAATTGTCTTCTGTACAATTTCATGAAAAGCATGTATGAGGGTTGCTGCAGCACGAGTTGAGGTTAGTGTGCAGTTGGTCAATGTTATGGAACCAGCAATAGATAATTCTGGTAATGGAGCAGGAGAGGTCAGAAGCTCATCTTGATTAAATACAGCACCTATTTTTCAAACTGTGTGGTTCTGCCTCACAGTTGCAAAGGAAAGGGATAAAATGTTGTAGTGAGGATCAGTAATAGTAATTTCAATCACCCCAAAATTCATTTGGAAAAAATTTCTGTTCATCGACTGCTGGATATCTGATAAGCAGTATACAAATCAGAGACAGTGGCTGAGAAAGGTGGTGGTGAGGTAGAGCTGAACACTGTCAACAAACATGGAATCACAGATTGCATTTTCAGTTGATGCCACTGAGAGACAGCACTTAGATGAGAAAAAGAAAACAATGATGAAAGGAACTCCCAAGCACAATGCAAGAGCTCAAAATATTTGGGAAAACAAAGGCTTTTCCCTTATTTGTTGAAATACGATAACAATTTCAACTAGACATTTAAATAAAACTACACACAATGAACACAGTTTAAATTGCTTTGGCACTGCATTCTCAAATTCGAGTGATGATAGTACATACCTATTGCTATTGACCGTAGGTAAAGTTTTTCAGCATCTTCAAACTGATTCATATCATAGTTATAGAGAGATGCAAGATGTCCAACCGATAGTGCCACTTCATAATCTTCCTGGCCCAAGAGTTGTTCCTTAATTTGAATTGCTTTTATGTGCATTTCTTCTGCTTCCTATGGAAACAATAAAATGTATTAGTAATAACTCTGCTAATATAAAGATGAAGTGAATAGTCTGAAGGTAAATTTTCAGCACTGCCTATAACAAAATTCAAAATAACCTGCGGAAAAGGTTTTTTTTTTACACACTGGGAGTAAAATTGATTCTAATAGATCTACAATAGTTAAAACATCAATATGCTAATATAAGCCATCAGTTTTAAATGTTACAAGCAGAATGGAAGATTCAATACTAGCACTCTCATGGTTTGGCATTAGGAATGCCATTTTACAGCCAATAACGATGACTTTGATTCGTTCATTTATCCACCAGAGCGAATAGCCAGCAGGCGACTACAACATTCTTAAATTTAATCTATCTAAGTAAATGGAAATAATAGTTTCTGCTCTATTTCTCCTTGCTATTGGTTCTACATCTCTTCTTGAAATTTGTAGCTACCAAATAAGTTTTAAATAACAACTCCTCTATATGGTCTGATGATTTAGTGCTCAATCAAAACATGGCTAATATTTCAAAAATGGATACCAACAAAACTGAAAAGTTTTGAACATGGTACAACTACAATTACAGGTATTTCACACAAGAAATATAGCCCATTGTGATGATATTTTTGTCTACAATTATTTACATGAAATCTTTAGCTTCATGAAATCTTTATCCTTAGCTTCACTCCTTTTCTTGCCTCCTAGCTTTTCATCTTGTAATGTTGACAACTGTAAGAAGTTGATAGCTCAATGAAGCTGTATTTATAATGGGAGTTGCACCATTTGCTTCTTGGAGGGGCTTTGACCAGTTTATTGTTTGAACCACATGTGCATTCAGGCCCTACTTTTGTTTTTATTCCAATTCATTCAAATCAAGTCCAATTCAGAGTGTCAAAAAGTTGGGACATTCCCAATCCAAGCTGACAAGACAGGACTCTCACCTCCTGTCTTGAGCTTGATTACATGATCCAAGCTGATTGGACAGACATACCTCCTCTTCCAAGTCTTAATCACATTGCATCTTAGCCAAAAGACCGAGATGCCACTTTTAAAAATTGCTTCAAATGAAGCTAAAATGTAACCTAATGACTTCAACCAAGTACAGCATGTCGATACTACACTTGATCTTAGCCAAAAGGCTGAGAAGTGATGGTTACACATGAGAACTAAAATTAGACTGCAGCTACTGCAAAATATATCTATTAGCTGGGCCAGAATAGAAAGAGAGCACCTGTTACATTATGGCAGATTGTATTCATTTGTATAAGATTCAGAGTATAGGGCAGTTGATTAAAAAAAAAGGTAGCAGACAGAAGACAGGGAATTATGGGCTGGTTAGTTTAACGTCTGTAGTTGGAAAAATGCTTGAATCTGTCGTCAAAGCAGAAATAACAAGGCACCTGGATACGAACTGTTTGATCAGGCAGACACAGCACGAATTCGTGAAGGGGAAGTCGTGCTTGATGAATTTATTGGAGTTCTATGAGGAAATGACTAGTGCAGTAGATAAGGGGAACTGGTGGATGTGGGGTTTTTGGATTTCCAAAAGGCATTTGATTAGGTGCCTCACAAAAGATTGCTGCAGAAGGTTTGGGTGCAGGGAGGTAGGGGTAGGGTGTTAGACTGGATAGAAGAAGCAGAGAGTAGGTATTAATGGATGCTATTCTGATTGGCAGCTGGTGACTCGTGGAGTGCCCCAGGGATCGGTGCTGGGACCTCAACTATTTACCATTTACATAGATGATCTGGAGGAAGGAGTTGAGTGCAAGATGACGAAATTTGCTGATAACACGAAGATGAGTGGAAAAGCAAAGTGCATAGAGGGTGTGGAAAGCTTGCAGAGGGATCTGGATAGGTTGAGTGAGTGGGCGAGGACCTGGCAGATGGAGTATAAAGTTATCCACTTTGGTAAGAATAATGGTAGGAAGGATTACTATTTAAATGGCGAAAAGCTGCAGCATGCGACGGTGCAGAGGGAGCTGGAGGTCTTTGTGCACAAATTGCAAAAACACAGTCTGCAGGTGCAGCAGGTGATCAAGAAGGCGAATGCAATGTTAGCCTTTATAGCTAGGAGGATAGAATATAAAAGTAGGGAGGTACTTTTGCAGCTGTATAGGGTACTGGTGAGGCCGCAACTGGAGTACTGTGTACAGTTTTGGTCACCGCATTCATTGGCTTTGGAAGGGGCGCAAAGAAGGTTCACTAGTCTGATTCTGGAGATGAGGGTGTTGGATTATGAGGAGCGACTAAATAGGCTAGGTTTGTACTCTTTGGAGTTTAGAAGGCTGAGAGGGGATCTTGTAGAGACGTATAAGATAATGAAGAGGATGGATATGATGGAGGTTGAGAGACTTTTCCTGCTAACAAAGATAGCAGGACTAGAGGGCACAGCCTCAAGATTAGGGGGGAACGGTTCAGATCAGAGGTGAGGAATTTCTTCACGCAAAGGGTGGTGAATCTTTGGAATTCTCTGCCTCTTAAAGTGGAGGCTGAATATATTTAAGTCAAGAGTGCTTAGGTTTTTGATTGACAAGGGATTTAAGGTTACGGGGAAAAAGCGGGAAAGTGGTACTGAACCACTGCAGATCAGCCATGATCTTATCGAATGGCGGGGCAGGTTTGAGGGGCTGGATGGCCTACTCCTGCTCCTATTTCTTATGTTCTTATGATACATAAAGCATTCAAAGCCACACAACAACTACAAACTTGTCAGGAGACATTAACAACTTACTCTGCTAAACTAGTCAAAGTGACAGCTGAGATCGATATCTGGGGCAAATCTAAAACCAATCCCCAGGGAACGTTTTAATCCAAGAACAGAATCTGCAAAATCTCCTACCTATTGCAAATTTCAATTTTTTTTTTAGACCCAAAACATAAGAACTGGGAGCAGGAGTGGGCAATTCAACCTGCTCTGTCATTCATTAAGATTATGCTAATCTCATCTTGGCTTCGACCTATTACAAATGAAATATCGATGTATCTCCTCCTTAAATTTACTCAATGTCGCAGCATGCACTGCATTCTGGGGTAGTGAATTCACAGCCCTTTGAAAGACGTAATTTCTCCTCATCTCGATTTCAAATCTGCCATCGCTTATCCTAAAATTATGACTTTTGTTCCAGAATGCCCCGCAAGAGAAAACATTCTTTCTCTATTTTGTCAATCCCCATACCGTCTTATATACCTTGATTAGAACGCTTCACATTCTTCTAAACTCCAGCAAGTGTAGGCCTAAACTACTCAATCTCCCTTCATAAGATAAACCCTCATTTATGGAGTCAATCTAGTGATCTTCTCTTAACAACCTCCAATGGATCACCCCTTCTCAAGTAAGGGGACCAAAACTGTACACAATACTCCAGATGTGGGTACTAATGCCTTGTACAGTAGCAGCAATACTTCATTTTTAATACTATATTCCTTTAACAATAAATGCCAAAATTTCATTTGCTTTCTTATTATCTATAAAACTGCACACTAATTTTCTGTGATTTATGTAAGAGGACATGCAAATCTTTATGCACCAAAACATTCTGAAGTTTACATAAGGTTACATAGAATCATAAAAACCCTACAGTGCAGAAGGAGGCCACTCAGCCCATCGAGTCTGCACCAGCCACATTCCCAAGCAGGCCCTAACCCATATGCCAACATATTTTCTTCCCATTTAGATAATAAGTTGCCTTTCTTTTTTCTCTGACCAAAATGAATCACCTCATACTCACCACACTAAATTGCATCTGCCAAGTTTTAGCCTATTTACCTAACCTATCCATTTGTAAATTTATTTCTTTATTGCAACTGACTATGCCATCTATTTTAGTGTCATCTGCAATAGTACTTCTATCCCTGCATCCAAGTCATTAACATAGATTGTAAACATTTGGGGCCCGAGGACTGGACCCTGTGGCATTGCACTAGTTAAATCTTGCTAACCAGAAAAAGACTTATTTATTCAATTGTCTGTTTTCTGGCAGTTAAGAAACTCACAAGCTTTCGACCCTCTGGTCTTCGTCAGGTGAACGAGGTGTTCTGGTCTCCAACAGCACACCTAACAGCTGTTACGTGTGCTGTTGGAGACCAGAATACCTCATTCACCTGACGAAGACCAGAGGATCGAAAGCTTGTGCGTTTACTATCAAATAAATCAGTTGGGTTTAAACCTGGTGTTGTCAGACTTCTTACTGTGTTTATCCCAGTCCAACGCTGGCATCTCTACATTCTGGCAGTTAATCAGTCGACTATCCAAACTAATAAATTACCTCAACTCCATGTAATCTTACCTTGTGTATTAACCTATTGTGTGGCATCTTATCAAATGCGTTTGGAAGTCCGATATACTACATCTACAGGGTCCCCATTATCCATTTTGCTGATAATGTTTTCAAACAATTCAAACAAATTAGTCAAACATTTCATAAAACCATGCTGACTCTGATGGATTACATTTAGACTTTGTAAATATCCTGTTATTATTTTCTTAATAATGGATTCTAATAATTTCCCAATGACAGATGTTAAACTAACTAGCCTATGGAAGATATTAGATATAGCTCTTGGGGCTAAAGGCATCAAAAGTTATGGGCAGGTGGGGAAAGGGGGGTATCAGGATATTGAATTTGATGATCAGCCATGATCAAAATGAATTACAGAGCGAGCTTGAAAAGCCGAATGGCCTACTCCTGCTTTTAGTTTCTATGTCTATACTTTTCTACTTTCTGCTTCCTTCTCTTTTTGAATTTTTCCAATTCACTGGAATCTTTTCCACATCCAGGGAATTTTGGAATATTGTAACTAATGAATCCAATATCTCCACTGCCATGTCCTCTAAAACTTTAGAATTTAGGCCATCTGGCCTTAGGGACTTTTCTGCCTTCAATCTCAATAGTTTGCTCAATACTTTTTCCTCCAGTTATTATGACTGTTCTAAATTCCTCCATTTCCATAACCTTTTCATTACCTGCTCCTATTGGCATTGTACTAGTGTAAAAACTGAAGCAAAATACTGTGTTTCTCAACATTAACTACTCAGTCTCATCCTCCAAGGGACCAAACATTCACTTTAGCTGTTCTCTTCCCTTTAGTTTATTCGGAGAAATTTTTGCTATCCTTTTTCATATTGTATGTTACTATTCTCACATAATTTATCTTCAACCCTTTGTTGATCTTTAAAGGTTCCCCAATCTTCAAGCACGCCACTGGCTTTTACAATATGGTATGCCTTTGCTTTTGTCTTTATGTTATTTTTAATTCCCTTGTTTAAACATGGATGCTTCTCCCCCACTTACAATCTTTTTCTCTAGAAGATACTTTAGTTGGGAAAAATTGAATAATTCCTTAAACATCTGCCACACCTCATCGACATTGATAAGAGTTTGCATATAGCTAGAAAATAAGAAAGAAAATGTAAATGGGCATGAGACAGTCTGAAATGGGACACCAATAGTGTGTAACATATTTAGAAAGCAACATAAATGTGAAGAAGTCAAGGTGAAAATATATTCTGGAAATTTTAATCATCAACTAGGAAAGCTGTGCATCATTTAACATTACCTTGAACTTCCGCATAGATTGGTAGAGTCTGCCCAGGTTTCCATAGTGCTTTGCTGTCTGCACATTGAACTCGCCAAAGGCTTTCTTGGCTAACTGGAGCGATGAAAGGTGTAAATCATGAGCTTCCTGAAGAAGTCGTTGCTCAGTTTCCTTGTTATGACAGTCAATAGCAATCTCCTCCAGTATAAGTGCTGTAAAACAAACAAGTGACAAAGTAATGAAAACAATTTTCAAAAAGGACAGGACTAGCAATGGTATCCCTGTGAATTCATTAATCTAGTTGATTAAGTAGATATTAACTAGATTTAATGCATACATTGATTCTATAGGGATCAAGGGTTATCGGGGGATAGTGGTGTCAGGATATTGAATATGATCAGCCATGATCAAAATGAATGCCAGAGAAAGCTCAAAAGGGCCAAATGGCTACTCTTGCTTCTATTTTTTACTTTTCTCAAAGGTGACTTAACAGCAGGTAGAGCTGGGCAATAAACGTCAGCCTTGCCAGCAAGGCCCACATTCCATAAACGAATTAAAAAAAACACAAGATCAAACATCAAGTATATAGCATGGCTTCAATACTCATAGAAATTAAGCTACAAAAATCTGTTTCTCTTTCTTATCTGACACCTATGTACTTGAAACTCTCATTCATTCTTCAATGAACGTAGGATCAAATTTTTAATACTTAATACATATCAACCATATATGTTAAGAAATACAATATTCAGATGTGAACAGAAATACACGTGATTGATCCAGGAAGGAGAGAAACATGTTGGTTTTGCTTTGTTTGTCACTATTTACTCATTTTAGCAACTGGAAAAGCTCAGATGATCTCCTCAATCATAGGCACTTGATGTACCGAATGTCACCACATTCATACTGTTACTTCTCTCATCTCCAAATAAAATATCAAATACATAGAGCTAAAACATAGGTATATGACGATTTGCCTAACCCCTCCTCGTAACTCAGACCTTCCATACCAGGCAGCATCCTGGTAAACCTCCTCTGCACTCTCTCCAGAGTCTCCATGTCCTTCCGGTAGTAAGGCGACCAGAATTGGACGCAGTATTCCAAATGAGGTCTAACTAACGTTTTATACAACTGCAACATTAAAGGCCAGCTCTTGTATTCTATACCCCTTCCTATAAAGGCTAGTTTATCATATGCTTTCTTCACAATTTTCTCCACCTGCTCTGCCACCTTCAGAGACTTGTGCACCTGCATCCCCAGGTCCCTCTGCGTTTCTATACTCTTAATAGGTCTACCCTTTATCATATATCTCCCCCCCACATTCTTTCTCCCGAAATGCATCACCTCCAATTTATCAGGATTGAATTCCATCTGCCATCTATCTGCCCAAGCTACCAGCCTATCTATGTCCTGCTGCATCATTTAGCTAATGTTGAGGACAACAAAATGGAGACAAGCTACTGAATTAGACAGAAAGCTAGCTATATAGTAGAAGACAGAGTAGAAATAGTGGGCAGTACTCTAACTTGCAGGGTGTGACCAATGGATCTGAGTTGGTGCCTCAACTATTCATTATATTTATTAACGATAGATGATGGGATAGAAACTCAAAATATCTAAATTTACCAATGATGGGTAGCATTGTAAATAGTGTAGATGGAAGCTTAAAAAGATATTGATAGATTAAGCGCATGGACCAAACAATACTGAGTACTTATGGCGAAAAGCTAAAAACAGTAAAAAGATTTGGAGCTTCAGGTACACTGATCATTAAAATGCTATGAACAGTAAATGATCAAAAGATTGTTGGAATTTTGGCCTTCATATCTAAATAATACAAGGGCAGAAGTTATGCTTCAATTATACTAAGCCCTTGTTTAACCACATTTGGGAGTACTGACAGGAATCTCATAGTCACCAAAGTATTCAAGAATAGTATAACTGTAAAGAGTTTTGTTTACAGTCTTTAGTTAAACAAGTTGTGCACCTTTACTTCCTGCAGTTTCAACCTCTCTGTCTCAACCCTATTATTCTCATATTGATACCAGTAGATATGTCATCTTAAATATGAGCTCCCAAATTTATCTATTATTACGAACTCCTGCAGTGACATGTATTCCAAGATAAAGACTGCCTTTCTCCCATCCCACTGCCAGGAGATAGCTGTGTCAGATGATTCACAGCCTTCATATCCCACTAGCGCCTTCCAGTGCCCATTTCTGGCAGTGTCTGCTCTGTGCTGGAAATTGGCATGGAGGCACAAACACTGTTAACATGGCCATTTTAATACAATTAGAATGTGATTAGCAAGCCTGGTACTAAAGTCTCCGGCCCACTAGTATTCCCCCTCGCCGGAGTGGTTTATTCCAGTGAGGATCACAACAGTTCCCCACTTTCAGGAAGCTGGCAGCTCAACTCCACTGGAGTGAAGGGATGGCAGTCAGGGTCGAGTGGTGTCCCCCTGGACATTGTACCTTGGCAGGCGAACTAGAGATCACAGCAGGTTGGGAGATTAGTGTAGGGGCTGGGAATGGTCAGGGGCAGAAAGCTGCCACTGCGAACGGTCACAGAATAATCGGGAAGCCATCAGTGTGGAGCTGCTGTATGTGCGCTGATCTCAACTAGCGCACGTCCACTCATTTCAACTTTCAGGGAGCAGGGGATAGGCCCTGCTCCCTGAAATTTAATGATATTCACACCAGCGGCCTCTGCAGTGTGGGAGATTCTTCTCTGAACACCCACTGATAAAACCAGTGTGAATTCCTCCAGTTTTCGTGCAAATTTGACACTTAAGAGTTTTGTTGGGAGAACATCACCCAAAATGTTTTGGCTCAATGGACTAAAAACATTTAAAAAAATTAGTTGTAGTATTTTGCCATCATGCATTAATGCCAGAGAGTGTGGATTTGAGTTTACACCCAAGATTCACATACCTCAAAAATGCCCAAAGTTCCAATCTTGCATACAAATGATGTGTTGAGACTGGGAATGCTCAGAAGAATAAACATTTAAATATTGAACTGCTCTTTTGCACCACCAAGTTGAATATACAAACCTTTAACTCTTTTAGAGGAAGCCAACAATAAGTGGTCTTCAGGGAGAATATGAGTGATGATATCTATGGCACGCTCAGCATGGAATCTGCAAGGGAAAAAATACACTTCTAATGCAGAATGTTGCTTCCATTAGGACTGCAGATCTTCAAACTCAGAAATCAAATAGTCCCAAAGTTTAATTCATTGTGCGATGGCAAAGAAAGAGAAAAGGTTCCCTCAATTCAATTCATGACAGATACCAATCCATAAGGAAATAAATAATCAAAGTTATATAAAGCAAATTACTGCAAATACTGGAATCTGAGAAAGTGTCAGAAAATCTCAGGAGATGAATCTTAATGAGATATACAGCCGTCATCCAGACGTGAAATGCTGACTCTTTTCTCTCACCACAGATGCCGTAAGACTGGCTGCGATTTTCCAGCATGCTTTTGTGTTGAATAAAATTATAGAATCTTGAAGCCAAAACTCTAATGCATGCATTACTTGTGACAGATGCCCAATTTAAGATGTTTTGTTTTACACAACTGAAGACATATTTTGAAAGACACCTTTTCTTATATAACTTATGATTAATTAAAAATGAAAATGTGCAATAAGGATAATTTCTCATTTTGACTGACAAGCTTTTTTGAATTTCTATTTTCAAAAGAACAGAAAACACTCCTGGCATGGAACTAAACTTGGTAACTTACAGTGCATTGTCAAACTTCCCAGAACTGTACTGGTGTACGTAAGAAGAATACGCTAGGTCCTCATGAGCTGTTGCTACGTGGATGTTCTTGCCCCCAAATACTGACTGCCGGATATCGAGTGCTGTCTAAGAAACAAAACATCATTCAAGTTGTAAGAACCACCTATTTGTAATATCTTCTTCAGATAAAACTAGTTACAAACGTTAAAAACATAAAAATAAACATTTGTCCTCTGCCTACCTATAATTGGAATAATTTGCACAATTAAAACTTTTCATTTTGAGGCCATGTTATTGCTCAACTGCAAGACCACAAATAATGATGTTTAAATCAAGCTGCTATTTGCTCAAAATGAAATGACTCTTTGTAGGAACTGTCTCACACAGTTATTGAACAAGTTTTATTTGTCAAGGAGTCTTTTTCCTTTTATCACAGTAGCATTGTTCCAGCACTCTCCTACATTTTTGATTTTTTATTGGCTAACAAATGCCTTGACTGGAGAATTATAAAAACGACACCAGTATGTACCTGGAGCCACATCACGTCACCATCTGCAACAAGATAAAATAAATCAAATGCAATGCATTTTTGAAAGGATAAGAAATGCTGCCAACGTGATCAACTGCCTTTTCTTCTCTGACCACTAAAAAATGTGTTGAAATATTCCAGTCCTGTTACATAAGGCATTTGGGCAAGGGAGAGGATTGTCAGCAGGAAGAAAGACACACTATTCATTGGCATTCTTCCTTAAAAGTTTGATCTCACCTTCCAGGAAGACAGTAATACTAGTAATAGGAACAATGTGATATAACAGTAATGACAATTAACAACACAGAAAACAACCAAGACACTTCACACTGGCTTCTAGCCTTGGTCTGGGGCTAGAAATACGCAACAGAGTTTTGACTGACCTGACTTGCAATGGCGACTATAGGATGGCAGGTTAACCACAAGTTCATGGGAACAATTAAGTGTGGAGATGATAAAAATACATACAAGATTTCTCATGATGATTGGACATAGGTGATGGTAGGCAAAATTAGAGATCAAAAATTTATGAATGAAAATGATATGGGGATTGCAAACTAAACTCAGATTGAAGAGGATGCTGAAGTTATATGTAGTAGTTTAATCTGAAAGAACGTATAGTGAAGAAGACCAAAGGCTACTTAGAGTAGTGAGGGAAAGTATAGCTTATTCAAAATTGCACGTAGGACAAACAGTCTAATAATATGCTTCCCATTTTAAAACATTAGAACATGCTTGAGAGATTAATTTGAGGTATACCTTAAACGCTGAACTAAAACAATTTTTCAACATACCTGATAAATAGCCACTGATTGACAAATATTATCTACGTTCAACAAGTAAAATCCATAATCTAAGAGGGTATCAGAGTATTTGGGATGTTTAGGACCAAAATGTTCCCTGAAAAAACATGAAATTTCTGCAATAAATATTCAAATCATGTACTTCAAACAGTTTTCTATAACAATGTAAAATTTTAAATCCTCTCTTTAAATAAAAGGTGAATGTTGTCAACATTACCTTGTTAAAAACCCTCTGCCCCCCACCCCATAGAAAACATGATATGCTGTGGGTAAAAATGGTTTATTGCACAGTGGCAGCAGCATGTGCCATCTCTAAGACACACTGCAGGAACTTACCAAGGCTTCCAAACCTACAAACATTACCATCTAGAAGGATAAGGGCAGCAGACATGTGGGAACACTATCACTTGGAAGTTCTCCTCCAAGTCATTAATCATACTGACTTTGAAACATATCAGCACTTCTTCACCGTTGCTCTTTCAAAATCCTGGAACTCTTTCCCAGCAGCACTATAAATGTACCTACAACACATGAACTGTAGCAGTTCAAGATGGCAGTTCAAGATGACAGTTCACCATCACCTTCAAGGGCATTTAAGGATGGTCAGCAAGTGCTGGTTACCCCAGCCAGTGACGTCCACATCCCATGAATTTGTAAAAATTAAAATGTTATATGTGAATAACTTGTATATAGAAACTTACCGTGCTAAATACACTGCATGTTTTATTAACTGCTCTGCCTTCTTGAATTCTCGCTTCACTACACAAGCCTGGAAGAAAAATCAATTTCAAATCACTTAATCCTAATAAAATTATATTTGAGTTGAGTGATTTGTTAGTGCAATTCAAAAATAAAAAAATAAATTCCCATTAAATTATATTGGGAATTAATTTACACTGTATTCTTAAAATTCATTCTCTGCAGATGAGTTTTTGAGTCAGTTTTGTTTTGGCGATCTTACATATGACACATACAGGACAGGAATAAACACTAAACTTTGTGAGGAAAACTATGTCACCTCAGATAAAATGAGTGGGAGACACGTTATGGCACTAGACATAGCATATATGGATATGGTCAATGGTCAAATGAGTGGAGAGAGATGGGCAACAGGGTAATTCCAGAGAGTAGGAGGGAGGATCAGAGAGTGCCTGAGGGCCTTCAGTGCATGTGTTTTAATGCGAGGAGTGTGACTGGCAAAACAGATGAACTGAAGGCAATAATGCTCGAGAGGAAGTTAAAAGTGGTGGCGGTGACTGAGACGTGGCTAAAGGAAGGGCAGGACTGGCAATTGAATATTCCGGGGTATAAGTGTTTTAGGCATGATAGAGGTGGTTTGAGGAGAGGAGGGGGAGTGGCGTTATTAGTTAAGGATCACATCATAGCAGTGCAGAAGGAGGGTGGTATGGCTGAGTTAGGAATTGAGTCGCTATGGGTGGAGTTAAGGAATAGGAAGGGAGAGGTTACTATGTTGGGTGTGTACTACAGACCGCGAGCTGTGGAAGAAGGGATATGTAGGGAAATTTTAGATAAGTGTAGGAAGAATAGAGTAGTTGTAATGGGAGATTTCAATTTCCCTGGGGTAGATTGGAAGGTGCCCAGAGCGGAAGGTGCGGACGGGGAAGAATTTGTACAGTGTGTTTTAGAAGGGTCCTTGGAGCAGTATGTGGATAGCCCGACTAGAGAGGGGGCTATACTGGATCTGGTTCTGGGGCATGAGCCAGGGCAGGTGGTTGACGTTGTAGTAGGAGAGCATGTGTCTAATAGTGACCACAACTCTGTCTGCTTTAGGGTATTAATGGAAAAAGATGAAGCCTGCCCTAAGGGGAGGGTGTTAAACTGGGGAAGGGCTAGATATAGCCAGATTAGGCAGGATCTTAGGGATACCGACTGGGATAAGCTGTTCGTGGGTAGGTCGACACTGCACATGTGGGAGTCTTTCAAGGGAAAACTAAAATTTTTGCAGGAAAGACACGTGCCGGTAAGGAGGAAGGATGGGAAAGGTAGGATTAGAGAACTGTGGGTTACTAGGGATGTTGAGGACTTGGTCAGGAAGAAGCGGGAGGTGTACGTTAGATCCAGGCAACTGGGGACAGAGGCAGCACTGGAAAAATATAGACAGTGTAGACGGGATCTTAAAAGGGGTGTCAGAAAGGCAAAAAGGGGCCACGAAATGGCTTTGGCAGGTAGGATTAAGGAAAATCCTAAGGCATTTTACTCCTATTTAAGGAGCAAAAGGATGGTTAGAGGGAGGATTGGACCTCTCAGGGACAGAGGAGGGGAACTATGCTTAGAGCCTGAGGGGATGGGGGAGATCCTGAATGAATACTTTGTGTCGGTATTCACGCAGGAGAGGGGCCTGATGTCTGATGCCGGCTTTGAGGATTTTGAGGACCCGTTAAAGGAAATAATCATTATGAGGGACGAAGTGTTGGGGCTTTTAGGTAGCATAAAGACTTATAAAGCTCCGGGGCCTGATGGTATTTATCCCAGGCTGCTAAGGGAGGTGAGAGATGACATTGCTGGGCCTCTGACGCGAATCTTTGTCTCTTCTTTGGACACAGGGGAGGTCCCAGAGGACTGGCGGATTGCAAATATAGTACCATTGTTTAAAAAGGGTCAGAGGGATAACCCAGGGAACTATAGGCCGGTGAGCTTGACTTCAGTTATAGGTAAGCTAATGGAGAGGATTCTCAGGGACAGGATGTATGAGCATCTGGAGTGCTGCGATCTGATCAGGGATACGCAGCATGGCTTCGTTAAGGGGAGGTCGTGCCTTACAAATCTAGTGGAATTTTTTTGAAGAGGTGACAAAAACGGTTGATGAAGGACAAGCCGTTGATGTCGTCTATATGGATTTCAGTAAGGCGTTTGATAAGGTCTCTCATGGTAGGCTGATAGAAAAGGTGAAGGCGCATGGTATACAGGGCCAGGTATGTAGATGGGTAGAGAACTGGCTAGGGAGGAGGAGACAGCGGGTAGTGGTGGAAGGCTCTTTTTCCAACTGGAAGTCTGTCACTAGTGGTGTGCCACAGGGCTCTGTACTAGGACCCCTTCTATTTGTGGTGTATATAAATGACTTGGAAGAGGGGGTAGGTGGTGTGATCAGCAAATTTGCTGATGATACTAAGATGATTGGATTGGCGGGTACTGAGGAGCAGTGCCTGGCAATACAACATGACATAGATAGGCTGGTAGATTGGGCAGATAGATGGCAAATGGAACTTAATCCGGATAAATGCGAGGTGATACATTTTGCCCGGAATAATGTAGAGGGGAGTTATAGGATAAAAGGTAAAACTATCCAGAGTATAGAGATGCAGAGAGACCTGGGGGTGCAAGTTCACAAGTCTCTGAAGGTGTCAGTACAGGTGGAGAATGTGGTAAAAAAAAAAGCGTATGGTATGTTAGCCTTCATAGGAAGGGGTATAGAATACAAGAGTAGGAGTCTGATGTTGCAGGTGTATAGAACGTTGGTTAGGCCTCATCTGGAGTACTGCGTCTAGTTCTGGTCGCCGTACTACAGGAAGGATGTAGAGGCCCTGGAGAGAGTGCAGAGGAGATTTACCAGGATGCTGCCTGGTACGGAAGGGCTGTCTTACGAGGAAAGATTGAAAACACTGGGGTTGTTTTCCCTTGAAAGACGTCGGCTGAGAGGGGATCTTTTAGAGGTATACAAGATTATGAGGGGTATAGATAGAGTAAATGGTGGTAAGCTTTTTCCTCCATTAGAAATGGATAGAACGAGGGGTCACGGGCTCAGGGTGAGAGGGGCTATGTATAAGACGAATATTAGAGGCCAGTTTTTCACACAAGGGTAGTGGGGGTGTGGAATGCACTGCCGAGTAAGGTGGTGGGAGCAGGCACGCTAGGGTTGTTTAAGGGTCTCTTGGACAGCCACATGAGCGGTCTGCAGATAGAGGGATATAACAGGACTGTTTGAATATCGGGAGGACCAAATAGTAGTACACTATCTTTTAGTTTCGTCTCGGGAATGTCTTAGTTTTTTTTTTAGCATGTTTAATTAAGTCTTATTTGTTTCCGCAGGCAATTTGGTCCACCTTGTTGACCAACAAGGGGCATGCATGCGGCATGTCGTGCGAGAGCTGCTCTTGGAGGTTGCTTCAGGAGTTGCCTAGTGCTTCACGTCGTCAGTGTATGCTTAAACTGGACCATCTGATGGGCAACATGACAGCTCAGAGACTATCGCTGTTGCTGTGCTGACACTTGGATTTGGGCCTGTGTCTGCGGGAGTTTGCGCGTTCTCCCCGTGGTTGCGTGGGTTTCCTCCAGGTGCTCCATTTTCCTCCCACATCCCAAAAACGTGCTCTTAGGCTGATTGGGTAACAAATTGTCCCTATATTGGTCCCTATATGGGAATCTTCAACAATAGGCATAGCCTAAAGTCAAGGATATGTCATTAAGACGTTAGGACGGCGGCGTGGGCTCGTTGGGCCGAAGGGCCTGTTTCCTGTGCTGTGTTGCTCTTTGTTCTTGTTCTTTGTAACCTATGTTACTTTGGATGTGCTAATTGCGACATAATTTACCAAATGAAATTTCTTCCTAAATCAAAGATAACTGATAATTATACAATGTCTATTAATACTAAAACCTTAAGTCAAAAGTATTATATTGCACTATTCAACTCTTGCTGGAATTTTCATGATATTGTTGACACTCCTTTGGTCTCAAGCAACTCATGGATCTGCATGTTTCACGGGCTAATTGTTTCTATCTATACTTATTCCCATTCCTGTCAGTTTCATGGAATTTGTAAATTGAAAGAATTTTTTACAAGATCAACAGTATTTACTTTTGCTAGTAATCTACTGCACTTAATGAAATATATGGCAAGTAGACAGATGCAGTAAACTAATCACAACTGACACTAACTGATCTGGATATTATTAAACATATTAAGAAGATACCACCCTACTTGTAAAGGAGAGGAAGAATGCAAGTACAATATATCTAAAATTTGAAGGTTCAACAAATTTTAAGAAATTACAACCTTTTCCACTTTTATCCCTCCAAAGTGTATTAATTATAATTAATTACTCATAACAGAGCGAATTACTCACTTTTGAAGCTTGTCTCAGAACATCAACTGCTACTTTCACTGGCAAGCCAACTGTGATTTCCCTCATGGCTTCTACACACCACTTATAAGCCTACAAAATAATTGCATACACTTAAAAAGGATATACTACAAATTAATTTTCTACTATACTGAAGGAAATATACGCTGACTGCAATAACGTAGGAAATTGTACGTTACAATTATGGTGCAATAATTATTAGAACTGCATTAAAATGGATGATTCATGAGCAGTCGTGCACTTTTGCTCTGTAAAACATTTGCCAAAATGAAATTAATGGTTAACTCCAATATTTTGGCTACCCCAAGCATTTAAAGCTCTCAACCTGGTTAACACTTCCAGCATTCCAGTGAAATCTAAATGGTTATCGTACTGGTCAAAAATTTTACCAAGTCTTGATAAAGAAGTAACACTGTTCTTTAACATTTAAACATACAGAATTAATTCTTTGATCTTCCAGGAAGTTGGCACAGTATTTCACAAACAAAATCTACATCAGCTCGAAGATGCTAATCACAGTTGCCTGCTCATGCATCATTTAAAACCAGTCCAAAAATACATCTTCTATTAAAATAAACTTAAAAAGACAATGCAACATTCAGGGGGTGCGTCGACACACTTAACATTGTGAGATATAAACTTGTAGTCACATTTCAATGATGTTGGGATGTTCCAAACAGATGAAACATATGTAAATTTAAATCATCCTTTTTCTTTTTTTCTTGTGAATGCACACTTGATAACTTGCACAAATGTTATAGGTTCAACTCCCTGGAATAGAACTTGTACTTAGAGTTTTCTATAACATTAAACAAAATTTGGAAATCTGCATATTGGTGCTATTACTTATGACACTATGATGAAAGATACTTTAAATGTACAATTATGATTTATAGATTTGACTAGGATGCTGAAAACAAGCACCAATTATGACAAATTCAGACTTGTCTGATTCTGGAGGGGTAACTGGGCACTACAAGTACCAGCATGCTTAGGAGTTTGCATAGTCTAGCGTTTACCCTTTGGCTGAAAAACCAGTGCCTCTGCTTGATGAGAACAGAAGATGCCATATCTTGATCATGTGACTCAGGAAGAGGACAATATAATCAATGAGTCCCAGAAAGGATACATGGAGAGATCCCCATTAAGGAAAGGAACCGGGAGGAGACCACCGGCAAGAGCCACTTGTAGTGAAACGAGGCTCCAAGTAGTAGAAGTGCCACAGCCGACAGGATTTAAGTAATGAGGATGCAGCAGAGGCCTGGAGATTTGGAAGGGCAGAAGGTTGGGGATTCTATGCTACAGCCCATTGATAAAGCAGTGCAGCAATAGTGTTCAGCTCAGCATAATTGAACAGCTGATATTAAAATTAATTTATTAGTGACAAGTAGGTTTACATTAACACTGCAATAAAGTTACTGTGAAAATTCCCTACTCGCCACACTCTGAGGCCTGCTTGGGTACAGTGAGGGAGAATTTAGCATGGCCAATGCACCTACGAGTTAGTTAGCGAGATTGAAATTCTGCGAGGTGTGCAGTCATTGAGGTTGTCCAAGTAGGAGTGACTTTTAGAGAGAATCCAAGGCCGCATCTTCAAAGGTGGAGACCTGAGAACGATAGAGATTCAGCAACATTGGGTCACTTTGTCTATAGACTAAGTTACCCCAGTCTGGGTGGGTTGTTGAGCAGTCTATGGAACGTGTTATAGTCACATTTGCTAGTTACAATGTAGTGTGGTTACCTATTAATTCACATGTACCTCATGTTAGAGTAGAAGATAGACATTGTCTTATCTTTTTGACCTTGTATAGTAAAGCTTACTTTGTTTTCAAAAAGGGTGGAATCTTGTGACTTTGCTCCTTTGTGCAGTACCTTGAATTTCAAACTTTGGTTACTTTAAATAAAAGATTTACTGGTCACTAATCAGATCATACCAAAATTTCAGGGTCAGATCCTGGATCGTAGCACAATGAACATCATATCTGCATTCATTTTCTCTCCTCCCTGAACATAATGACTTACATTGTGTCACAGGAATCTGGAATCCTCACGTGATGTGCTCAAGAAGGCTTTTTGTTTGTGATCTGGACAATGAGATACTCAAAGAGAAACAGCACAGTTGAACTTAATGCCGTCCTAACACAGAGCAACAGATGACACTTTTGAATCGCTGTTGCTCTCAGGTCTTGGAATTCTCTACAAAAGTCACTCCAACTTGGACAGCCTCAATGACTGCACACCTCTGATTCTCACCCAAGAATCATAAAATCCTTGCAGTGTAGAAAGAGGGCCTTCGGCTCAATGAATCTGCACCAATTCTCCGACAGAGCACTTCTTACTCAGGCTCTATCCCCATAACCCTGCGCATCTACATTAATTTTCTCAACCTACACATCCTGGTATACTAAAAGGCATGGCCAATCCACCTATCCTATACATTTCTGGATTGTGGAAGGAGACCAGAGCACTCAGAGGAAATGCACGCAAACAGAGACAAAGTGGAAACTCCACACAGGATTATCGCCGAAGGCTGGAATCAAAGCTTTAAGAATTAAAATGAAATTTTTGTTAATTTTCTCTTGTCATTCCAGAATGCTGGGGTGAATTTTACTATATAGGCTAAAGTCAACAATTGCAGAGTTAACCTAATAGAGTATTGTACAGCATGTTAAGAACGTAAATGCCAAGAATGCTTTAGTCTTCATCTCCATTGCACACAACTTACCTCATCATAATGACTTTTGGCGAAAAGTAATGCACAGAGCTCTCCAAAGAGTGCTGCTCTATTTGCTTGGTGACCGTGTTTTGCCAGTTTATCAATATAGGTTTGAGCCAGTTTGTAGGTTTCTTCTCCCAAGTGGTACTTACAATTGCCATTGCGCACATGGAGTAACCTTGAAAACAAATTAACGGGAATCAAAATCTTACAATGCCTGAACGATGTAATTCAAAACCAAAACTTCTTTTCTGTAGTAAACATTTTCACTGAAGATTTTTTGTTATGATTATGACCTGGAATTTCCTTGTACTTTTTATGTAATAGTGATGCAAGAGCTGTCTTACATTGAAAATTGCAAGGAAATTAGATATATCTGACTCAACAGAACTTTGATTCAGTTACGATTTAAAAATTCTGAATTTAAGAAGGCAGATGAAATTTCCTTGGCCCCTGATTGTTTATGTTGAATCTATGCCAATTTACGTGCCAACAAAATCTAATGAGATTGTCAGGAAATCCTCAACATAATTTGCCATTGGCTATTTCAACACAGAAACTAATCCCAGGTGAATCGACTAAATTCTGGTTTAGTATTACTGTTGCAAAATTTGGGAATTTGTACCACAGAATCCTTACAATACAGAAGGGGTCTATTCTGCACTGACTTTCCGAAAGATTATCTTACCCAGGCCCACTCCTCATAATCCTGTGCATTTATCATGGTTAATTCACTTAACCTGCACATCTTTGGACACGATGGGGGCAATTTAGCATGGCCAGTCTATCTGCCTAACCTGCACATTTTGTATTGTGTGAGGAAACCAGAGCATCCTGAGGAAACCCACACAGACACGAAGAGAATGTGCAAACTCCAGTCACCAAGGCTGGAATCAATCCCAGTTCCTGGCACTTGAGGCAGCAGTGCTAACCACAATGTATAATTTGGGTTCTAGTGTCTTTTGTTCCCTACAAACTCTAGCGATCTGAAGTCCTTTCCCTCACTTCATTGCCTAATACAGTGCTCGAGGTCAATGAATACAGAATCCACATTGCATGTACCACCTGTAATACTGCAGTGTATTTGCCAATCTTTATGGAAAACAGACTGAAAAGTGTTTTAGTCAACTGAGCCACAACGCAAATCAGTTTATTTTTCTTAAATAAACAGTACATGATTTATATTCTATTGTTGCATGTTCCCCAGGGAAGAAATTGTTGAAACTACTGACTCGCAACATGAAAGCTTATTTTAAAGATAGCTGGCCATTTTTGTCTCCCATATCAGGCTGTTCACTGTAACTCTACCATGGTAATGGGAGAAGAGGAAATATAAAAGGAATAAGAAAAAATAACAAATGTATCCCTGATCTCTTAAGTTGATCTGGTCATGTGCTAGACATGCTAAGGCATCAGTTACAGATAGTGCCAAATTGCATCATTCATGGTACCATGAGGATTCCACATGCTTTAAATTTATCAATTAAGCTGGTAGGCGGGGTAAAAGGAACATGTATCAACTTCAGAAATAGAACTTTGCTCAAAGACCACAATGCTCAACGGTTCTCCACTTCTAGTCCATAAGCTTCTGCAACCAAAAGCCTAGAACATTTCAGATCTGGACTGACTTTCCCAGGCACAAACTTTAAAATTAAGATTAGCAAATTTTTTTAAAAAGTCAACGGTATATAAATTACCAAACAGAATTAGTAAAAACAAGCAACCAAGACTGCCAATGGAAATCTATAAAATAATAAGCGAGAGACTGCAAAACATAGAATTTACTTTCAAGGTCTCATTATCTTTTATATTAAAATTAGGTGACGTATTGCAAATGTCCTTTCAAAATAGTATACTCTGCACAAATACCGGTATATATATTGGCATGAGTTTTCAACCTTAACAGTTATCTGCAACAATCATGGAAGAGGCCATTCGGCCCATCGAATCTGCATTGACTACAATCCCACCCATCACCCCTCATATTTACTCTGCTAATCCCCTTGACACTAGGGTCAATTTAGAATGGCCAATCAATCTAACCCATACATCTTTGAACTGTGGGAGGAAACTACAGCGTTTGGAGGAAACCCACACGGACATGGGGAGAATGTGCAAACTAGACACAGACAGTGACCCAAGGCCGGAACTGAACCTGGCTCCCTGGTGCTGTAAAGCAGCACTGCTAATTACTGTCTCACCATGCTATTCCAAATGTGGCGATTGTGGTTGCAGCTTTCCTCCAACATTTGTATATCACAGCAACAAGTAATTTTTACAGGCAGACTGAATTGCTAATGAATTAAAACCTACGCTCTTATGCCATGGCAATAATTAGTCCTCAACTACATCAGAAATCAAACAATCTCTTCCATTGCAAAATTTTTTCCAGGCTGAAACTAATTGATACCATAAACAAGACAATGGTACAATATTTAAAAATCATCGTGCATGAGGTTGGATTAGCCTGCATATAGTGCATTTCTTAACGTATTATTGCCTGGATTGGGAGGCAGGCCTTATGAAGATAGGTTGAGGGAGCTGGGACTCTTCTCACTGGAGAGACGTAGGTTGAGAGGCGACCTGATAGAGGTTTATAAAATGTTGAGAGGAATAGATAGGGTGGACTCTCAGAGGCTATTTCCCCGAGCTGAAATGGTCACTACGAGAGGACACAGATTTAAGGTGCAGGGAAGCAAATACAAAGGAGATGTCAGAGGTAGGTTTTTCACTCAGAGGGTGGTGAGTGAATGAACCCGACTGCCGTCGGAGGTTGTTGAGGCAAACTCACTGGGGTCTTTTAAAAGACTTCTGGATGAGTATATGGAAAAGAATAGGATAGGGGGTTATAGATAGGTCTGTGGATTGGTAGATGTGATTGGCGCAACTCGTGGGCCGAAGGGCCTTTTTGTGCTGTATTGTTCTATGTTCTATTATTATGCAATAAAGCACCTGGATAAACATCTTTCACAAACTTTGAATGTGATACTGCCACTGTTGCTTGAAGCTATTCCCATGAGATCTGCTGTTTAAGTCAACTTGTCTTTGCACTCTTGAAGGGATCTCTGCAACTTTTTGGCTCCGATCAAATGGTTGAAATAGTGACATTTGGTTTAGATATCACTTTCTTAAAAAACTTCTTCTGCAATTTCAAACAATTTGACTTTTTAAATGTTCTGTTACTTCATCGATATTTGGAGCTTTTCCTGTACTCAGTTTCAAAGCATTTTTTACCTCTGCTTTCATAATGCTTGGTCCATCATTTGCTGCTATTTCACGAGGACTTATTCAATCATTATGATAGCAATGTTTTTTCATGTTCAAAACACAATCACACCTCCAATAACCAGGTCAATAGATGCTTTATCTAAATATGCTCTTCTGCTGAAATTTTGAACATTTCAAAATGATAGAAGAGAAAGAACTGTAAATATTGGCATGGTTTGTGCTAAGTTTTCATTAGTTTTGTCGGAACTAACATGATTGGAAATACAAAACGGCATGATGCCCTCTACAAGAGATCTCAGATTTGTGCAAACAGGGCAAAAACAGTGTACCTTTCTAACCAGATTGAAGAATTCCATGTAGAGTCTGAAGAAAGAAGTGTAAGCTAAAGATTTAATTCAATGCTAAACTACATAATGTAAGGGAAAGTAATATGGGACACGGACAGAGAGAGAGGGAGAGAGAAGAAATGAAGATTTAAATCTTTGAAAAAAATTGCCAAGATTTAAAATTTTAAGGAATGTGATGCCATACTTGTAAAAGAAATCATCAGTGCAAGGCAGGTTATTTGGCAGTAACTAAGACCATCATTAAACATTCACTTACATTTTAAATGGACAAGACCTAACATTTTCTAAGTATCTATCATGTCAGCAGTTCAACCTCAAACTCTTACGTATGGTTAAAGTAAAGCCTAGTTTTTCCAAAGAGAACTGATATAGCAAAGTTTATAGAGCAGCTGGAAAACCCAGGCAGCAACTTTCTAATTTTCATATTTCAATGTATATGCCAATATGCATAAATAATACACCCATTTGACTGGCATCACATCCACAAACATCCACTCCCTCCACCACTGACATTCATAGCAGCAGTATGTACTGTCTACAAGATACGCTGCAGCAATTCATCAATTCATCTTTAGACAGCATCTTCCAAATTCACAACCACTTCCATCTCGAAGAAGGACAAGGGTAGCAGATACATTGGAATATCATCATCTGCAAGTTCTCCAAGTCACTCACCATCTGATTTGGAAATATACTGTCATTTCTTCACAGTTGCTAGGTCAAAATCCTAAATTCCTTCCCTAACAGCATTGTGGGTCAACCCACAACCAACTGCAGTGTTTCAAGAAGGCAACTCACCACCACTTTCTCAAGGGCAACCAGGGATAGGCAATAAATGCTGGCCAGCCAGTGACATCTATGTCCCATAAATGTATAACAAAAAAAAATCCGCAGTCATTAGGAATGGCTGTCCGACTTAGAATCCATGCAGTGCAGGAAGCCATTCGACCTGCTGAGTCTGCACTGACTTTTTGACAAAGTATCCTACCCAAGCTGTCTTCCCTGCCCTTTTCCCATAACCCTGTACATTAACCATAGCTAATCCCCCTAACTTACACATCTTGGGACACTAAGTGGCAATTTAATATGATCAATCTTTGGAAGATGGGAGGAAATCAGAGCACCTGGGCAGAACACCCGTCACACATGGCCACAACTAAACCTGCGTCTCTGGCGAAGTGAGGTTTCAGTGTTAACCACAGTGCCATCATGCCACCCTGTGCAGATTTACTCTTTCAGCGATTGCATTGGTGTTATTTTTACTATAAAATCTGGATCATTGTCTGCAAATTTTGGGTGTTTGACTCATTGCTTCATAGACAGAAAGATGTAACAGGTCAGGTTATTTACAAATAACAAATTACTTATACTGTGGCATTTCTGTAATTCTACAGTGGTACTAAAATTTAGAACAATCTTAGAGGTAAAGGTTCAAATTTTCAGGTAGGAATACTGGCCACAATTCTCCCAAAAGTGCTGAATTGGTGGGAAAACTGTTCTAAATCCCAATGGTTTTGTCAGTTTAGCTTCTCACCCAAATCTCCCTATTTTGTGCACTGCAGAGAGCACAGTCATGAATATCATTAAAAATCTAGGGGGCAAGGCCTATTCACGCCAGAGTCTGACATTTCTGGAACTCTGTGCATGCGCAGTGGCCCCGATCTGTCAGTCTCTCTGTTTGCTGGCCAATCCAGGACCCTTGCAGTGCTACCCCTCCAGCACCACCACTACCGCTGCCTACTACCACCCCCTCTTCCCCCATGCACACACGCACACACACACAACCCAATTACTGGTCTCACAGGGCCAACCCTGACAGCCCCCCTGCTCCAAAGTGCTCTGATATCCAGGCCCAGCACCCCGAACGTGGAGAGCTACTCTAAACCTCGCCGAAATGAAGTAGTCCTGGCACGACGGAAGATTCAATCAGGACTGAGAAGATCCCATTAATTAGATTGAAAACATATTTAAAATTCATATCTTGTCTGTCTTCCTGCCTGTTTCCAGCATGGCCTGAGCGGCGACAGTTCTCTGGATTTGGGAGATGCGCATGCGTTCCCAGCACATGCACAAATCTCGGAACAAGGCCAGCAATGCACATTTCCCACTGTGGTCTACCAGAACATTTGCGGGTCGCGATGGCAGAATTGCAACCACTATTTCTCCTTCCAAAGTGAATCGTAGCAATTTCGTGCAACACTTAAAAAAAAAAATGCTTTTTGAATTTCAGTGCCCAGAATACTGGAATGCAGAGTGAAACAAGACTCACACAAATTGGGACATTCGTCAAAGTACTCACTTTCTGATCCAAAGTTCATGTTATAAGGAGGAAGTAGAAATGGCAGAAAATTAGAGGAGTTATACTGGGTCAGGTTGACCATGCTGATAAGGAATATGGGGGAAAAAAACAAAGCTATCTACCCAAGGTTAAAGGATTAGAAAGAAAATGAAACAGTGTGCCCTTTTCAATTACAATATCCCCAGCAAGTAATCTACTGGATGATCTTCATCATATGCATTCAGACTTCAGTATTGGATGGGTGGCGTGACAGCAAAGTGGTTAGCTCTGCTGCCTCATGGCAAGGATCCCAGTTTGAGTCACTGTTTGTGCGGAGTCTGTATGTTCTCCTCTGTTTGTATGGGTTTTTCTCTGGGTGCTCTGGTTTCCTCCCACAGTCCAAAAGACGTGCTGGTTAGGTGCAAAGGCCATCCTAAATTCTTCCTCAGTATGCCCGAACAGGTGCCAAAGTGTGGCGACGAGGGGATTTTCACAATAACTTCATTGCAGTGTTAATGTAAGCCTTCTTTCGTATAACTTTAAATTGAATTTCATAGTGTTAACCCTTTCACAGAAATAATGTTCTTCCAAATCAGAAGATTGTATATTCAAAACCCACTCTACAGGCTTGAGCATGTAACTCTAGTTGACATATTAATGAAGAAGTGTTACATTGTTGGAAGTGCCAACTTTCAGATGATAAATTAAGTAAGAGGTCTCACAAGACCATGTTAAAGTCCAACAGGTTTATTTAGTAGCAAAAACCACTAGCTTTTGGAGCATTGCCCCTTCATCAGATGAAGGTGTTAGCCTGGTGTTGTGAGACTTCTTACTGTGTTTTCCCCAGTCCAACGCTGGTATCTCCATATCATGATAAATTAAACCAGAGGATCCCATGACACAGCTTATAAGGAGAAAAGTGAAGTATCCTAGCTATCTTGGCTTATGTTTATCAGTTGACTAGCAACACAAACAAACTATGTGGTCACTTGCCACTGTTTGAGACTAAGACTACTCAGGGCAAAATGCTGCCATGTTTTGCTACATTACAATAATGGTTACACTTCAGATCACTTCAAATAATTTCACAGCTAATTCAGTATTTTTGAAGTTGTGAAAGGTATGAAATTAATATTTATTTTACTTATTACACACCTGACACAGCATTCAACTGCACGAAACCAGTGAAGCACTTCGTCATGTAGCGAACAAAGCTGCAGACAAGAAAGGAACACCTTCTCAGCATCACTATACCAGCCTGCATCAGAAAGAAACCCACCTGCAAAAAGGGATAGAAAAAAATAAAGAATTTTTAAGAATTATTTTAATTTACAGGAGTACATCTCTTTGATTCATGAATGGAAAGTTGAATTGCTTTTAAACGTATCTTACGCCAAGAGACATATCTTCATGTTATATTCAAATAATTCAAGCTCAGCTGACTTCTATGTGACTAACAACAGCTACTTCTGAAACTGCCACAAAAACCTGTTCAAAAAGAGTTGACATTTCTTGTCTTGCATATGAAGAATTTGACCCAATTATTTAGCATTTAATTCTGCAACATAGAAAATAATTGGTTTTGAGAAACACGACCAGATTTAAAATAAAGAGCAATTGGGTCAGTGTGCTGGAATACTCCTTTGAGCCAGTAATGATGTTAAGAGCTCTAACTGAAATTAGGAACAGTCAAACCAATTTCTGGTGAACAGAAGCATAAAAATCATACAAGCATTGATCTGAAAAGCTTAAGTTTACAGAAGTGCTTAAGAATCATTAGTCTCTAAAGATTCAAATTAGGCAGCAATTTATTTCTTCCTACATGAATTTGTACCTACAGCTCCATTTTGTTTTCAATATTACTAGCAAGAAGATTACAGAGGATTGTTTTCCAAGACTTACGCACTTGTACACATCAATTAAAAATTACAATTCACAACGATCAAAGAATAATAGTTTTAGAAATATCAAAAATGAGTTTTTTCGTATAAATTTCAAAGACAGGAAGGCACCAACATTCAAGTTTTTCTAAGATAATTTCAACAATATAGATATTGGTTACTATATGTTCCCTGATCTCCAAATGAAGAAAAGTGCAACAAAAGGTCTAACAATGACCCAGCTGAGATGAAAGCTGGTTAATGGGAAAAGATTTAGGAAAACACAAGTAGGAGTAGGTCCATATAATTTCATAGGATCTCTATGGTGCAGAAAGAGGCCATTCAGACATTGGAGCCTGCACCCACAACAATCCCATCTGCCCTATCCCTGTAACTCCATGTATTTAGCCTGCTAATCCCTGTGACACTAAGGGGAAATTTAACATGGCCAATCAACCTAACCTGCACAACTTTGGACTATGGGAAGAAACCAGAACAACCAGACGAAATGCACATGGACACAGGAGAATGTGTAAATTCCACATAGGCAACGATCCAAGTCTGGAACTGAACCCAGGTCTTTGGCATTGCTAGCCATTCAATTTTTGGATCAAGTTCTATGTAGTTACATCCTTGAACTCCAAGAGCAATCATCAAAGCAAAATGATTCAAGAAACTGCAGTCAGCTTTGAAAAAGTGTGCCATTTGGAAGAAACGTACCATTACAATTAAAAAAAAAACTGATTTATAAACACTAAGTTCCCACTTTTCTGTACTAATTCAAATTAGATAGTTCAATATTATCAATGCAACAAAACAGAACTGTCAGACCGAATTCTAGAATGCAACTAGGATCTAAATTGAATCTATATTTAAACAAAATACTTTGTTACTTAGACTGATATGCAATGCAATGACACAATCCCAGTTGATGTTACTACTATATGGAAAGTTCCAGAATGGACCCTGGCTCAGAAGACATAATCTTTACGATTTTTAGAACATGTGGATGAACAGTCACAGTACTGTCAGTTAGCTTTTAACAAAAATCATTTATTAAACCTGCAAAGTTTGACATTAATTCAATTCTCCTTCACTTTCATTTATTTTCACAAACGTACATGGATTATAATAACAGTTTACAAAATGTATCTCATGCTATAATGTTCTCAGTAAATACACAGACCCTGTAAACCAGCAGGTCAACTGTGATCAGACCCACCTCACTCTAAAACCAAGTGGCCGATGTCACCTAATTGAATTTCTGTGGATTTTTCCTCAAATCCCCCCAGTCCCCAAATAGTTATCATACTGTGAGACAACTATTCTTACCGGACTCTGGCTTCCACAGAAGCGTTTCTGAACTCCACTCTCGAAAACACACTGCTTATCATTGTGTGGAAGAACATTCTCTCAGCTATTTTTCAACAAAAATCCATCTCTGGGATTTCCAACTCTCCTTTCTATATTCTTGTCTCGAATTGCTGCACACATTCAAACTTACACACAACCTCTCAGGTACTCAGCCCCGATAGACAATTATTTTCCAGACAGCACTTTAACTTTGCTCAGTTTCCGGTCTCTTTGTTCCTTTAAATTCAGTTTCCTAGAATTTCTCTTTTCAATCCCTGGTTTCTAGAAGTAAATGTTCTTTAGGAACTTGCTTTCTTGCCCACTGCTCCATTGTTCTGCTTCAGAACAGGTGACAGAGCTGCCCAATCTCCAGCTTCCTAGCTCCAACAGCTATGGATCCACTTAAACTCAAAACATCTCGCTAACTTAAAAAGTGATCCTTAGCTACTAAACAAAAACTCAAGCCTTCTCCAAGCTCTTGTTTATTTTTCACACTGTAAATGCTCTAAGTACCACAGAAACACGGTGCAAAATGAAATACATGTAAATATCTTTGTTTAACATCATTCTAAATAGAATTGAGTTTAAACCTTTTCTTACACTGGAACACAAAATTAAACTCATTTAAATCAATATCTTGTTTCTAATATCCAACAATACAATCATAGAGTATTTAAAATTCCTTCTAATTCCTGATAGCAGGAACATTTTTAGCTACTTAAATGTGGAACACAAAGGAAATAATTTTATATGTTAACATACCAATGGAGGAAAATATTTATGGGGAGCCAAGGAAAAATAAACAAGAACATAGTGGATTATCTCAGGGAGGGAGATCTTACAAAATTCTTTTTAAATCCCTCCAACAAGGGCATGTGGTTCACGCCACTTGTATTGGGCAATCGGAATTCACATTAATCACTCAGTACTCATTTAAAACTGCTTTTTTTTTTTAAAACTCCTACCCAAATTTCTACAAATTAAAGCATTTGACAAATATAGTCCCCCAGGCTCGATAAGAACAATGACCCAGAAGGTCTGCTTTCATTGTCAGTTAGAGATTCTTCTTGATTTCTACAGCATAACTAATCTGAAACAAGGGTAACTGGCGCAAAAGATTGAGGAATTTTAAGTATAAATTACATCCAACCCAAATTAGATCTCCATGATCTGTGCACTAATTGGTCCTCCACATAAAACTGGACTCATCCCCAAAACAGACAAATCACCACTGGGAGTTGTCATTAATTGTGCTCAGTAAACAGCTCTTTTGGTGCCAGAATGCTACAAGGCACTTTTTAAAGGCTTTTCAACTTAATTAAAAGATGGACTATTGTACTCCAATATACTAGCAAATCGTTTCACATTTAAAAAGTCATTTTCAGCTATTTAAAATCACTATTAATAGCTGAGCTGGTAGGTCAGCAGTTTGATAGAAAATTCTTTATTTTTTGCAAAAAGCATATGAATCAAACCACATCACAATAGCACTCAAACATATAAAAGAAAAGGTGCTATGCACCCATGCTAGTTCACAGCAGAATTATATTTGCATATCAAATGCAATGAGCAGGAACTCTTCAAAACTGGTGCAATTTTGGGTGCAGTTTGCACTCAGATCACCAATTGTAGCAAAGTACAAACTCTATCCATACTGTAACTTTCAGCAAGTCAATGCCATGAGATTAATGCAAAAAAAAAAAAAGGAGCATCTTGTTTCTGTCACATTTTATGCATCTAATGATGTACAGGCTATATGGACTGACCAAGCCAAATTTTCCCTCAATGTCCAGTGGTGTGTAGATTAAGTGAATTAGCCATGGAAAATACTCTTGAGTTACAGGGAAAGGGTGCAATTGATGGCCTGGGTAAGATACTCTTTTAGCAAGTCAGTGCAGACTCAATGGGCCAAATGGCTTCTTTCTGCACTACTGGAATGTATAGTTCTATGTCCTTGCATCAACATGTAGTACAAAGCAAACCTCTATTTAAATTTCTTGTACTGAAACAAGTGCAAATTCAATTATAAATTTACTTATGAAACAACCATATGTTTAAAAACTGGTTATGATTATCTAGAATGCACTTCCTGAAATGATTGTGCAAGTAGATTCAACAGTTGGAATGGTCTCCTTTTCAATTTTAATATTCTATGATTCCACGATAAACCAATAAAGCTATTCAAAACACTGAAAATTTTTCTCTTACCCCTACAGCTTTGAAATATATTTTAAATTTAAAAAAATATAATTGGCAGTAATTTGATTAATGTGAGCAGTTACTTGGAAGGCTGCAGCACTGTCACAACAAATCCGATTTGGTTGAATGAACTGAACATATGATGAAAGGTTACACTAAATATGCCTAATTCAAGCAACTTCTTATAACTTAGATCAAAAACAAATCTTTCATAATTACATCCAAGTTCAAGAGGCAAAATATGCTCTATAAACTGCAATTTCCACAAACAGAATTACACAGTAGTTCAAACAACAGATTGTCAAGAGAAAAGGATGAAAGAAAACTTTAACACAAACTACAATGGCAATTGTAACAGTAATGTCAACAGTAACAGCAAAATTATTAGTTTTTGTATTAGTTTCTTTAAGAAAAAGGACCAAATAATCAGTTTTATATTTGTTGTTTCAAAGAGATATTTATTTACTGAATTTCAGCTTCCTAAATCACTGCAACAATATCTGCCAGCAGTGAGTCTCTGTCAATCTTGAAATAATTCTATTTAGCCTTCTTCCTTCCTTCTCATGAATAGAGGAAGCTAAATTATTTCATTAAAAACAAACATTTATCCATTTTTCAGTTTTTTCAGCAGATGAAAGGATACACAAATACCCCCTCTTCAATATTCTATATGCAGTTAATAACTGAGAGTATTTAGGGTAATTTTACTTTTAAATAAAACACATGTCAACGAGATATTTGAATTCAAGTGCAAGAAAAGATGTAGATCCTTTAAGCTTAAAGTTAGAACTGTATGAAAAACTGTTCTTTGTGAACAGCGAAAGGATGCAAATAACTTGCATTTAATTCTGAAGAGGATGGGAGAATGGGCAGAATTTAAGAATTCAGCAGTGTAATATTTACCTTTATACCGTGATCCAAATATATTCCCCTCCTCCAGTTTCATCATTTCAATCCATCCTTGAACACATTTAAAATCATTTCTTACCTAAAACAAATCCAAATTGGATTGCTTTCTCTTTTACATGAGCATCTGACTCTTCAATGTATGAACAGCGCCTGCTAAAGGAATTGGCCAGCACAGAAGCAACCTTCACTCCATGGTCCATTAAAGCCTGGAAACAGTGATGCAGAAGATGTCTGGAAGAATTAGAAGGGTACTAATTAGGCATAGATTAAAGCACAATTTAAATCAGCTTAAAGATTCCCCACTATTTCATATCGATTATTGAGTAAGTGATATAAATACAGTGGTTTAATTTTCAGTGGAACACAATGCTTTCACTGGTCTTACCAAAGTGATGCAAGTTTTTGCTTTTCATGTCTAACTAGGAAGTCCAACGGTGTCAAATAAGGCTGTGTGCTCACCCCCACACTGTTCAGCATGATGTTTACTGCCATGCTGAATGATGCCTTCCAGGACAGTGTTATTGGAATCAGCCTCAAGTACAGAGTGGATGGGAAGCCCTTCAACCTGAGGTGACTTCAAGCTATTACCAAAGTGAAAGAGACTGTGCTGAGAGATTTCCTTTCTGCCAATGACTGCGCTCTGCATGCTGGCTCAGAGGCAGAGATGCAAGTCAGTATGAATAAATTTTCCACGGCTTGTGATAACTTTAGACTCACCATCAACATTAAAAAGACATAAGTCATGCACCAGCCTGCTCCTCATGTACTGTACACAGAACCCATAATCACAATCAAACAGCAGAAACTACAAGCAATGGACCAGTTCACTTGGCAGCACCCTCTCCCAAGAAGTGATTATTAATACAGAAGTTAACTGCAGAATAGCAAAAGCAAGTTCTGCTTTCAGTAGACTGCGCTCCACTGTACGGGAACGTCGAAGAATCAGCCCAGCAACAAAACTGAAGGTCTACAGTGCCGCGGTACTCACTACCCTCCTGTATGCCTGTGAAGCACGAGCTGTGTATTGAAGGCACGCAAGACAGCTCAAGCATTTCCACATGACTTGTCTTTGCAGAATATTATGCAACCGATGGCAAGACAGAGTACCAGATGCTGAAGTTCTCTCTAGAGCAAGTCTACCATTAGTCTGCACACTGCTGATGAGAGCGCCAACCCGGTGGACAGTCATGTCATCCATATGTCAGATGAGCTATCAGGAATGATCCAAGCAGCTTTTTTTTTTTTCGGGAACTCTCTGCTGGAAGACGCTCGCATGGAGGGCAGAAGGAATGTTTTAAAGACACACTCAAGGCCTCCCTTGAGTGTGTCCTTAAACTTGACATTACATCTGGGAAATGCTGGCACAAAACCACCCTACCTGGCACTGCCTCATCCACAAAGGCTGTCAAGCTCACGAAACAAGATGTATTGCTGAAGCACAGCTTAAGCGCGAGTTGCACGAGCCCACAGCCACAAGTGCAACAACTACAGTTTTTACACAAGTCTGTCCAATATGTGCCAGGACATCCCATGCCCGAATTGGCCTGATCAGTCATCTTCGGATACACTGCAACCAGCCTCAAAATGACTAATAGTGCTGATGTTCTCATTGATGACTATGGACAACAACAGGAAGTTAATACATAGGACAACGGCAACAAAATACTAGACATGCTAATAAACTTGCAGAATCAACATGTATATGGCAAATTCACTTCAATATAGGTGTGAGGTGTTGCATTTTGGTAGTAGGAATCAGGAGGTAATATAAATCTTGGAAAGTAAGAAATCTAAATATTTCTCCGCAATTGGTGGAGAAAAAAGGGAACCAATGGTATTAATAGGAACATAGGTTAAAAAGTTCATTTGTGGAAGGACTTCAAAACAGAGAAGTCACGTGAAATGTTTACAGAAATTTCATTAGACCATATTTAAATAATTGTGCACAGTTCTGATACACAAGGTTTACAAAGGATTACAAGCATTGCAGGAACTGATTTATAGAAATGATACTAGAATTCACAGAGCACTGCTATCAGAAATGACCAAATAGGCTGAGGCAATTTTCTCTAGAATGAATGGACTGAGAGATTATCCGATCAAGCTTTTTAAAATTATGAATAGATGCAAGAGGACAGAATTAGAAAGGTTGTTTTCACTTGACTGAGTTTAAAACTAATAGCAATAAGTACAAAACAGTGACTAATAATCCAATAAGGACTTCATTACAGAAATGAAATTATGGAACTCATTAAGCTTTCCCTGAGTTTTCTGTGCAGTTTAATTCCTATATTTTTTGTGTCACTCTCTGGTTTGAATGTTTCCCTGTAAAGCACAGTATAACTAAGACTCCACAAATTTCAGTAACACACTCTCTGACTTGTCATCTACTTACTGATATAGTCACATTATTTACAGTTGAAGTTTGTGAGATCTTGCTTCAACAAAATTGCTTTATTTCCCATGACATAATAGTGCCTACGCTTTCAAAGACACTTCTATATCTGCAAAGCAATTTGTCCTTCCTGAGATTGTGAAAAGCAGAACTTAAGTGGAACACAACAGTTGGTAAAACTATTCATTAGCATGATGTCAAAAAGCTAAACAGGCATTGGAAAGTTAAGACAGGGTGCCAATTTATAAATGCACCTAGTGCCATTCTTTGCAATGGAATGTTATTAAGTACAAGACTACCTGTATTACTGCTCCACAATGATTTGTCATGCTGAATCTTTGTACCTCTTTCTGCCTCATCTATTTCTGTACTGTTTATACTATGCTTATGATAACCATTTTCCTTGTAATGTATCTTTCAAATATCTGTAATGAACTTCATCTGCTATTCCTCCACTACATGCAGATTTTATTTTGACTGTTACCTCTAACTCTAACTCAATTGCTTTGCCTAATATAGTACTCCTCTTCAAGTATTTAAAGTATTTCTAAAATACAAAAAATTTCTAAAATATAAAGAACAAAGAAAAATACAGCACAGCAACAAACCTTCTGGCCTTCCAAGCCCATGCCGATCATGATGTCCGAACTAAAAACAACTTTCGACTTTACTTGGACTGTAGCCCTCTATTTCTTTCCTGTTCACCAACCAGATGTCTGTCAAATATTGTTACTGTGCCTGCATCCACCACTGCCTCTGACAGCGTGTTCCAGGCACCCAACACTCTGCGTGAAAAACGCCTCCTGTATATTTCCCTTAAACTTTACCCTCTCTCACTTTGAAGCGGTGCCCCTTTGTAATTAACATTTCTACCCTGGGAAAAAGCCTCTGACTATCCACCTTGTCTATGCCTCTCAGAATTTTGTAGACCTCTATCAGGTTTCCTCTCAGCCGCCATTCTTGCAGTGAAAACAATCCTAGTTTATTCAACCTCCTCTTGGCTAATGCCCTCGAGAACAGGCAACATCCTGATGAACCTTCTTTGCACTCTCTCTGAAGCTCCCACATCTTTCTGGTAGTGTGATGACCAGAACTGCTTGCAATACTCCAAATGCAGCCGACTCAAGAGTTTACATAGCTGCAACATGATTTGCCAACTCTTGTACTCAAACTTGACATTTAAAAAGATCATTGCATTTTAAAAACTGAAAATTTCAGTTTTCTTCAAGTTGGGAGTTTGCACTGGGTTGAAATCAAATCGCAAAATTTGTGTGTGGTTATCTATTTTATTATAATATGCTTTACTCCTGGTTGGCTGTGCAGTGCTCTGTGTACATTGCACATTTTTGAATCTGTGTACTGATTTAGCTATATAATGATAATGAATACATTGTTTTACAATCTGGGGCCCATGTGGTCTGTAGGGACTTTCCAGAGGCTTGCAAAGTAGTTGAGCAATTCACAAATGAGTTGCAGCCAGACATAGGCTAACTGCAAGCCCAAAAAGGAGCACAGAGTGTGACCAGCACATATCCAGCATGAAGAGAGCTGGCACTCTCACCCTAGAGGGAAATGCACATAGAATGGTTAAAGTAGGCAGACAATCAGATTGCTAAATAGACCACAGAGCTGGTGATTGAACAAAGCTGAACTTGCCTTGTAGCAAAGACAAGTTTTTTTTAAATATTTAAGTATTATCTAAACTCAAAGAAAGAATACAACATTGGGAGAATTTTAGAGCTTTAAAACTTAAATAGAGGTGTGTGCGGAAGGTCAGTGATTGGTGATCCATTTGAAAAGGGGTTCAACCAAAAATGGAAGTAATAATGGGCAGAAAACTTGTATATAAGAACACAAGGAGTAGACTGCTCCTCCATTCAATAAGATAACAGCTGATCTTCAATTTATCCATTCTTCTGTCTGCTCTCCATACTCCTCAACTCCCTGAGGCATCAAAAATTTGTCTGTTCCAGCATTAAATATATTCAACGATGGAGAGTCCACCATCCTGTGGTAAAGAGAATTTCAAACTGTTAATATGAAATCATCTCTCCTCATCCTGGTCCTGACGTAAAACATGGGGCAAGAAATTTTAAGGGCTGAGCTGCATATTTCAATCCTGCTAATGCAACCTATACAAAGGCTTGCAATACCTTTCACAACCTCAGGATGTTACAGCCAATGAAATATTTTAAAGTGCAGTTACTGTAGCAATTATTGTGTCAATTCATACTGCTATAATAAGGCATAAATGTATGTTCTCTTTTGCGAAGACAGGATTATTTGATTTTTGCAGACATTTTTTGGAGCAAATAACAAAAGGTAAGGTTTCATATGAATTTGTGGGAACATATGGTCCATCAAGGAGCTATCACATAATTGCTTGGACCTTGTAGTAAGCATGAGCTAATGCAATGAATTGTAATAGATCAAGTATTTCTTATCTGTGACTCAGTATGATTTTTATAAGAAAAAGGATATAATATTCAACTTGGGTTAATTTACCACAATTTATTCACACCATGTTTTCCTCTGTCATACATAGAGCAAATCAAAAAAAAACTGTACGTCACCCATGTGAAGAACGGTTCATAGGTAAAATACTGATAATGCTTTGATAATTTCTTTGTGGCTGCCTCTCTTGCTGCTCTAAAATTAACAGGTCAGTAACAAAAATCAAATATTCAAAGTAAATAGGATACAACATTCAAAAACATCACAAAATAACTTAAATTGAAGGATGTCTTTTTCTTCACTCTCCTCTTCTGAAGGGACCATATGTTTCATAGCATAGTTCTGTGATGCAGATAACTCTCCAACCGCATTATTTTCTATATATGAACCCAGATCTATGAGACAATGTTTATTTATTCATTAGTCTAGAGGAACTGAGGCCAATTGGAGCAGCTAAACTGCATTATTTTGGGGAGTCCATTAACATTGACATATTTAGATAAATTTGTACGTGAAATAGAACGTGCATTTATCAGTACAATTATATCCAGCAGGCAGGGTCAACATATAAAAATCTTGACTTATTAAAGTTTACTCATGACATCAAAATGACACATGAAATTGTGAAAAACTGCAGAAGGGTATAGATCAGGTACCAGATATGGTTTAATATAGAAATTTATTCATTCTTTTTTGGAAGAACAGAGAAACACTATAAATGATAAGATTTTAAAGAGTATAGGAATGGCAATTATTGAAAGCAAACACCACAAGATCACAAAAAGGTAAATCCCTTGTTTGTTTCTAGAGGTATAGAAAAAAAGTTAAGTTTATGCAAGACTTGAAAGCTAAAGACTAAAAATTGTATATCATTTTGGCCATGTCATTATAGATACGATGCAACAGATACGGAAAAAGATGCAACATAGAGAGGGATTCAATAAATTGCAGCTTAATTCATCAGAGTTGAGAAAGTTAATGGATTATCTCATACATGTGCTCAGTATAGTAAGTAAGCTCACACACCAGATTAAAGTCCAACAGGTTTATCTGGTAGCACAAGCTTTCGGAGCGTGACCTCTTCATTAGGTGAGTTTCTCACATCATGTGCTCAGTAATAAAGTGTTCCCAATGGGAGGGACATATTAAAGTGCCAAAAACTGGTAATTCGTATTTTGTGGAGTAACATTGCTTATTTGCTTTTCTTTGAAATACAAGTCAATTCATTGTCAAATATTGCAATTTATATTGTGCTCAAGAATGTAGATTTATCAACTAATCAGCTCATGGCACTATAAAGGCATATTGGAGAGCAATGTTTAAGCTGCATCTCAAATGCAATGCACTGTTTTATTAGCTCTCTATATTGGCCCCAAATGTATTGAACTTTGTTTATGTGATTAGATGGAATGAGGGATTCTCCGTCAAAAACTCTCTTTAAAAAATTCAAACTCCCTCTCCTTTTCTCAAATTTCACCAATTTTATAGATTTTTAAAAATATTTTTGTGCTCCACAACTAGTGATTTTGGAGAATGGCCAATCTTTGAAATGTAATCCATATAAGGCTCTCTACTCACAAAAAATATAGTCTATAAAATGCTGCAAAGTTGGGTAGAGTAATTGTAGATTGGTGTTTGTAAAATACAATGGAGAAAGCATTGCATGGTCCTTTCAAAAGGTGGTGTTCTTCTGTTGTTAAAGTTAAAAAAAAAGCAAGTACATAGGAGACCCAAACTGAAACATTTATTTCAAAAGGCCAAGTAGCAGTTTTTAACAAGACGATAGGCTTCTGAATCCAGCCAGTTTGAATTAAGCATTTAGATACCAAGAACCTATTACATTTAAATCTGATGGTTTTGACAACTGAGGGCCAATCCTATTGTGGGAAATATTGATATGTCATCACAGGTATGAAAGAAAGAGAGCAGTGGGACAAAAGGAGAGAACAGCTACCCACTGACCACAGATCTTAGCTCAAAGCACCATCTGGATAGAAAAGTTACCAAAGGAGAAAGTTCCAGGCAGAAGAATCAACAGAGAAGGCCCAGAATATTCCAGAGGAAACAAATTCTGGTTGCAATTTAGAGAATAACTAAATGTATTTCTTAATGAGTGGGAATTGTATTTATTAGAACAGTATACATTAGAATCTTGTTTTATTTGGTTAACAGTTCAGTAACGTTCTTCGTCATTAGTTAAATAAATAGTTACTTGCTGATTTTAGAGCGAATCTCAGTGATTTATTTTGTATTTAACCATTAAAAGTTGCTGAAGCGTGGGTCACATTACTTCACACATGCGTTTTACAGATTAGGTGGTGAAGAACTCCTCTTTGGGTGTTTTAGTGTTAATTTCCAGTGGGGGAAATCAACTTCCTCTTTATAAGAAAAATAATAAATGTAATAGAAATCATAGAATTTTTACAGTGCAGGTGGTGGTCATTTGGCCCATCGCATTTGCACTGTCTCTCTGGCAGAGCATCTCACCCAGCCCCGCCTCCCTACCCTATTCCTGTAACCCCACTGATCCCCTTCACATCTTAGGAATTTAGGTGAATTGGCCACGCTAAATGGCCCCTTATTAAGTTCACATTTCTAGACATTGGGAGGAAACCGAAGCACAAAGAAGAAACGCACAAAGATACGGGGAGAACGTGTAAATGCCACACAGTCACCCAAGGCTGGAATCAAATCAGATTATGTTTGGGAGAAGGATGTGTACACATTAATGTGCCTCCAAGTCATATACAATGTACCATATATACTTTGTAGAGAAGACTGAAAATTGATGATCACTTGGAGGATGAAAGTGGTTTGGAGATTGCCAAGTATATTCAATTGGCTACACTGTTGGAAACATAACTTTTGCCCAGCCATAGGCTAAGAGGCAGCAATTTTATTTGCATTAAGTTAAATGATACTTTTAAAATAGATTAAATGTTAAGCCACTTCAAAAAGCCATATGAAACTGAAGCAAAAGCTGTTATTGAAAGTTTGGTCAACAAATTGAGGTCTTAAGAGAGGTGAGGTGTCAAAGAAGAGAGGTGAAATAAAAGCATAATATAGAAAAATACTCAAGCAGGCCTGGCAGCATCTCATGGAGACAGAAACAATTATGTTGCAAATTGATGACCTTACATTAGAATTGGAAAGAGATACAACAGGTTTAATGCACCTCAAGGCAGGAAAAAGGGAAGGAAGATCTGCTGTCCTCCTCCATCTTCCATTAGGTTTCATTAGTGTTATCAGCTGGCACCAAGGCAGTAGTCTGCAATGTCAGAGGCAGTCATGGTGTATTTTGAAAGGACATGACACAATTTTTAAAGAGAGGAGTATAGTACCTGACAAGAGGGAACCATTAACAATGCCAGTTAGCATTAGAGACAGAAAGTTAAGCTGAATGGTTAGCAATATCAGAGAAATGGGAACAAGGGAGCATGAGCAAAGACATGGTGACCTCAGGAAAGAAACAAGCAAGGTAGGTGAGGAACTAGACAGAACCAGGGCATGCAAGAGCTTCAGGAGACATTTGGGATATAGAGCAAAGCGTGGTTATGTTATTTCGCTTCACCGATTGTCACTACTTCCATCACTCTCATAAGCATCAAGTCAGGTTCATTGTCGTTTGCTGCATCAAAATTTCATTCTCACATTTTCCCCTGTATTTCTTGCCTAAAATTATAAATCTATATCTCCTGTCCTAGTACCATCAATTAATAAAACAGTTTTTCTTTGGTTTAGAAAAAATAAACAGTCATAATCTTCTAAACCTCCATCAAATTTTCCCCTCAACCTTCCTTGCTGCAAGGATAACAAGCCCAACTTTTTAATTACGGTTTAGGTCAGAAACTCCAAAGTGTTTTATAGCATCCACCTGAATCATGAGATTTGCATCTTGAATTTGGCTAACATAAGCATAATAGGTTTCACTTCAGGTATGATTCAAATGACCCACTAGGGAACTTTTATCAAACAAAGTTTATTTAAGAATATTTTTAACATTTTGATTTATTATTGTCCCATGTGTTAGTATACAGTGAAAAGTATTATTTCTTGCATGCTATACAGACAAAGTATGCTGTTCAGAGAGAAGGAGAGGGTGCAGAATGTAGTGTTATAGTCATAGCTCGGGTGTAGAGAAAGATTAACTCAATGCAAGACAGGTCCATTCAAATATCTGTTGGTAGCAGGGAAGCAATTGTTCTTAAGTTAGTTGGTACATGACCTCATACATTTGTACCTTTTTCTCGATGGAAGGAGATGAAAGAGAAGGTGGTATGTCCAGGATGTGTGGGGTCCTTAATTATGCTGACTGCTTTGCCGACAGTGTAGACAGAATCAATGGATGGGAGGTTGGTTCATAAAACATAGAACACAGAACACTACAGCACAAACAGACCCTTCGGCCCACAAGTTGCGCCAATCATATTCATACCTACCAGGATTATCTATAACTCTCAATCTCATTAAATTACATATACTCATCCAGAAGTCTTTTAAAAGACTCTAGTGAGTTCACCTCTACTACCACCGATTCCACTCACTCACCACTGTCAGTCAAAAACGTACTCCTGACATCTCCTCTGTACTTGCTCCCCAGCACCTTAAATCTGTGTCCTCTCATAGCGACCATTTCAGCTTGGGAAATGGCTTGAGAATCCACCTTATCTGTATCTCTCTGCGTCTTATAAACCTCTATCAGGTCACTTCTCAACCTTTGTCTCTCCAGGGAGAACAGACCTAGCTCCTTCAACCTATCTTCATAAGGTATACCTCCCAATCGAGGCAACATCCTTGTAAATTTTCTTTGCACCCTCTCAATAGCTTCCACATCTTTCTTGTAGTGAGGCAACCAGAACTGCATACAGTACTCCAAGTGGGGTCTGACAAAGGTCTTATAAAGTTGCAGCATTACCTCCTGACTCCTAAACTCAATCCCTCGATTAATAAAGGCTAGCACACCATATGCCTTCTTGATCACATCCTCCACCTACGAGGCCAATTTAAGAGTCCTATGGACTTGGACCCCAAGGTCCTTCTGCTCCTCAACACTGCTAAGAGTCCTACCTTTGATACCGTACTCCTTCATCCCATTGGACCTGCCAAAATGGACAACTACACATTTATCTGCGTTGAAGTCCATCTGCCACTTCTCCGCCCAGTCTGTAGCCCAGTTCGTGTGACAAACTGGGGTGCATTCATCATCCTTGTAGTTTCTTGTGTTTTTTTCCTTACGGTCTTGAACAGAGCATGAACCATACCAACCTGTGATACAACCAGAAAGAATGCTTTCCAGAGTGCATCTGTAAAAGCTGGTGAAAGTTGTAGCCGAAATTCCTTAGTCTTTTGAGAAAGTAGAGGCATTGGTGGGCTTTCTTAACTATAGTGTCAGCATTGCGGGGTGGGGTGGGGTGGGGTTAACCAGAACAGATTTTTGGTGATCTGGATCCCTAAAAACTTCAAGCTCTCAACCATTTCTACTTCAGTGCCATGATGTAAACAGGGGCATGTTCTCCTTTATGCTTCTTGAAGTCGATGACAATCTCCTTTTTGGTGACATTGAGGGAGAGATTATTGTCATTGCACCAGTTCACCAGATTCTCTATCTCATTCCTGTATTCTCTCATTATTTTTAAGATCTGATCATTATGGTGGTATCATCAGCAAACTTGAAAACTGATTTGGAGGGGAATTGGCTACATGGTTATTGGTGTATAAGGAGTATAGTAGGGGGCTGAGGACACAGCCTTGAGGGGCACCAGTGTTGAGGCTGATAGTGGAGGAGATGTTATTCTTACTGATTGTGGTCTCAGGATCCATTCGCAGACGGAAGAGTTGAGGGCCTGGCCACAGAGTTTGGAAATATATATTAAGAAAATTAGCAAGAACTCTTGTTACAAATAAGAAACAAACCAACCACGATAACGTATAACTCCTAAATAAGTATATCTATTGTGTTCCAGTCAAAGCAATCCCATAAATAAAAAGGTCCTTATCACAGGTTTAACATGACAAAGACTAACGCTCATGTGAACCAGACTGGGAGCCTCTGAATAAAGTCTGGATAGACTCAGAACAGTTTGAATAACTTTCCAAAACATCAGGGACTCTAGGCAAGTCACCAACAGTCGATCCACTCACTTCAAAAAGGCAAGACTTTGCTTTCAGCTAACCAGCTGAATTTTTGAAGGGAGACTTCTTTTCAGCTTGATGCCCCTTCTAAAACTTAACCTCAAACCTGCAGCTCCAGATTGAAAATGAAACAAAAATTCTTATCACCTGACCCGCCAACCAGTTTTTCTCCCAACAAAGCAGAGTCATAAACATCCCAAAGCAAACCCCTATTTAAACAGCAATAAAAAGGCGATCGCAGACTGCCAATAACAATACAAAAATAAACTGAAAAGGTTTGCTTACAACTGCAGCATACATGATTTAAAAAAAAACACTTCAAGATACACTAATGTTGCATTCTCCTATGTAATTTTGTAACTAAATCCCCTCATCCCTGGAACCAATTCCAGCAAATCCTTTCTGCACCTCTCAAAAATCCTCACATCCTCTCAAAGTACAGCAACTAGAACTGCAATATCGGGTTTTTTTTTTCCAAAAGTATACTTTATTCATAAAAAAACTCAATTAAAACATTGCAAGTCTACATGTCAATAAATTGCAAACAGGCCAGAATAAAACATTTTATAGTTGTATACAGATTACAGTTATTTCATTTCAGTAAGAACAGATTCATAAAAATCTCAATTAAAATGTTGCAAATGTACATTTCCAAATTGCACACAAAGCAGAGTAAAACATTTTTACAGTTCTATACAATTTACAGTTTTTCCATTTCAATACTTAAAGCCAAAACATGCCTCAAAAATTACTGTGTGCCGTTGTTGCTCAGATTAGCACACAGTTGCGCAGGTCGAGGATATTCTGCAGTTCACGGGCCCTCAGTCTGCCTCCGTTAAAAGGCCTATAGTGTAGTCTTTCCCCATTGTGCGTTTGCGGCGGCTGCCCCAAGCTTCAACGTGTCTCTCAGCATGTACTCCTGGACCTTGGAATGTGCCAGTCTGCAACACTCGGTGGAGGACAGTTCTTTCAACTGGAAGATCAGCAAGTTTCGGGCAGACCAAAGTGTGTCCTTCACTGCATTGATGACCTTACAGCAGCAGTTGATATTCATCTGTGTGCGTCCCCGGAAAACAGCCCATAAAGCACAGAGTCCTACATCACCAAGCCTCGACAAATACCACTGCATCTCACTCCAGACCTTCTTTGCAAAGGCACTTTCCACAAGGAGTTGTGTGACCGTCTCATCAGCCTTGCAGTCGCTTCGAGGACAGCATGCAGTGCTGTTGAAACCTCAAGCGTGCATAAAGGATCTGACAGGAAATGCCTTTCATACCACCAGCCGAGCCAGGTCTTGGTGCTTGTTTGTAAGTTCTGGTGATGAGACATTCTGCCAGATCTCACTGACAGTCTGCTCAGGGAACAATCTGACAGGATCCGCCATCTCCTTTTTTCTCAGGGCTATAAGGACATTACGTGCTGACCACTGCTTATTCGCCATGTGGTCAAAGATGTGTTTGCGGAAAGATTTCTCCACGAAGGACAGGTGCAATGGTACTGTTCTACTACTCGGAGTGTTCCGCGGCAGTGTGGCCAGATGCATCCTTCACAACACTCAGAACAGGTAGAACCTCAAAAAGTAGTGGCGCTTGCTGTTAGTGTACCGAGAATCTATGCACAGCTTAATACAGCCACACATTAAGGTGACCATCAGGATGAGGGCAGGATTGGGAACATTTTTCCCTGCGTTCTCTGGAGATTTGTGCATCGCCTCCCTCTGGACGCTATCCATCTCTGATCTCCAGATAAACATAAGGATAGCCTGTGTCATTGCTGCAGAGCAGGATCTGGGGGATAGGCCACACCTGCGGCATGTACAACAACACGGACAGCACCTTGCACCAGATCACCAAGTTTTTTCCTGTCATGGAGAGGGAGCTTTGCTCCCACAAGCCCAGCTTCTGCCTGGCTTTCGTGATGCAATGTGTGGTTTAACCAGAGCTTAAAAGTTCAGCATAATTTCCCTGATTTTTCACTCAATATCTTTATTTGTGAAGGCCAAGATCCAATATCCGTTTGCTAATTATTATCACAATATGTGTTGCTAGCATCAAAAATCAATGCAAACAAACCTTCAAGCCCTTCTGTTCCTACACATTCTTTAGAACTGTGCCAGTAAAGTATTTTCTATATACCTATCAAATTTCATCTACTACTCACAATAGGATATGCTAGCCTATATCCTGTTCCAGTCAATTGGGATGATCCACACCTCCCTGCTTATAAGGGACAAATTTTGAATGTTTGCTTTGTATCCCAATATTCGTACATCAGAAAAACAGTGGTCTGAGCACAGCCTTGTAGAACACTATTATCTATCATTTTCCAGACTAAAAAAAAACAATTTTTTGCTAATTTTATCTTTAATGACACAGATCCTTCTTTTCAAAGCCTCAATTCAGATAGCCAGCCTTTTGTGTCACTTTGTCAAATGTTTTCTTAAAATTCAGATAGATAACATTTATTACATTCTCAAAAATCTTTTCTACTTCAAAAGAAATTTTACTTGATTGTGTTCGACTAATCTGCCTTTTTCAAATTTCTACTGGTTCTTCTTAATTAAGCCAAATATCTCTCAATTGTCTGTAACTTTTTCATTGATTGTTGCATTGTTGATGCTACATTGACCACTTTGTAGTTAACAGGAACGTCCTTGCATCCTTCCTTGAATAAGGGTGTCACATTTGCTACACTCCAATACTCTCCAAATAGCCAAGAAAGATTATTGTAAGCCTTTTTGCTGTCTCCAACCCCATTTCTTTTAGCAACCCGAGGTGCAAGGAAAGACCATATATCTTATTGACTCTATTTCAGCCTTTCAAGTATATATTATCTTGCCATTTTTCATCCTGTGCATTACCTCCATCATCACTAATTGCATCAGCACATTATCAGCATCCTCTTCCTTGGTAAGCAGGGATACAATGTACTCATTAAATATTCTAGTCATCTCCCATGTCTAAGCATATATATCCCTAATAGATCTCTGCTTTCCCTTGTTACGGTCTAGTTAGATTAGGTGATGGCTGGCTAATCCAATTGTGCGCCAGCTAAGTCAAGAATGCATGTCTAGGAGCCAAGTGGAAGTATGACCACAGTTGGAGTATGGGCATTCCCGGGAAAACATCAAAAATAGAGGATTGAGAGTAGTTAAATGAATCAACAATTGCAGGAGTGTCATAATTACTTATACGCAGACATCTTTCTCCCTGCTCATGTCTCCCTCCCTGATTGATAAATATTATATTTAAAATATCATAAGATCAACGGCTATGTCAACTTTCAAGGAGTCATGGGCCAACATTCTCCATTTTTGTTCACACCATCATCATTGCCAATGAGAAAGGAGAATTTGACACTCAACCAAAACTACATTCACTGCAACAAGACAGAAGAATCCCAGCCCCATGGTGAAGACCAGAGAATTTCAGCCATTGTTTCACCAGGCAAAGAAGTCAAATTTCTTGTGGCCCTTTTAAGTCCATTCTTGTTTCTTGTTTTTTCAGGCCATTTTTTAAAAAGGACATCCGCGGAGGTGTTGTTTTGTATTTTAATGACTCTTCATAGCCAACTCGAGAGAAAAGTCTGAAGGTGTGAATAAACACAAAAGTGCCATGTTGTCTGTATATATTCTCATCTTGAGAAGGGCCTTTAAATGCAACGTAAAGGTTTAAAAACAAAAATACATTGAAACAATTATCCTTATTTTGTAATATCATAATTAGATGCTTGTGACACTATGCATAGCTAAATTAAATCTAATTTTATCAAATGACCCTTGTAAACCTATAAGTAATATCAGAGCAAACAAAAGATTAAGGTTGGGAGTCTGAAAAGTACAATTTCAAGCAATATGCTTGCAATCTGCTACTATTCAACTCCCAGCCCCCATAATGCAATAGAATGATGCAAGAGCAGGCAACACAAATGAAGACTAATTACCTCACTGGCAACAGATGAGACAGTTTATAAGAGCTAGGCTGTTATTTCAGGTCTCTTGACCAAAATCTAAGAGGTAATTTTATACACATGCGTTACATTTGCACAAGAGATTGTAGCCAGAAACAAAAAATTATCATTTACCTTCTGCAGCTACTTGACTAAGTTTAAACTTAACAAGTTGGACTAACCAATGACAGGGATTTACAATGGGAACAATAACCGCCGGTGGAACAATTGATCATTCTGCAACCATTAGCTTTCAGCATTTGCTCCTATTATTTTCTTTGACACAACATCAACTGGGTTACATAGAAGTCCAATCTAGAGAATTATCTGGTAACACATTGAATTAGAAATTCTACAATGCTAAAGCTGGATCTAAAAATAAATTTCAAAAAGCCATTCTCGTTCAGCTTCTGTAAACAAATTGAGCATGCATCTGTTCAATATACACAACAACCATGACTGATCTCTACCCTCACTTCCAATGATGCAATATGCCACATGTCCTGTTCTTCACTGAGAGGTGAGAATGGCACAAGACAATAGGTCTGAAAATTAATGGTTAAAAACCAAAAGATCTAAAACAAAATGTTTGTGACAAGGTACCATGTAATTATAGCAATTTTTATGATCTATATAAAATGCAAATACTTCTGGGCCACTTCAACTAGGTAAAATTATTAGAATTAAAGTGGGTGGAAAATCATTTTTCCTTATTTTTTCTTTATTGTCAAGGCTGTGGACACAGTATTTGTATAAAATCACTAATTGACTTCAGCATTCAATACTGGTAATGCATGTAATACAGGATGAAATCCAAACCAACAAAAGAACATTATCTTGCTGGATTATGTACATGCATAACATAGTGTTTCGCAAATTATTTTCCAGTGTAATCCCATTTTAATTCACCACTGTTTTCTTTGAACCAATTGGGGGCAGGCAATGAAAGCTGGCCTGACCAGCAATCTCCACATCCCATGAACTCTTATAATAAAGCAGTTCTCGAAAATTAAATGTGGCCCTGGACAGTAACAAAAAAAACCGTGATAAAGCAGAATAGCACCATTTGGTATGTTATTAAAATTCATGTTATAGATCAATATAAACTAACACATCAAATATGAAAATGCTTTAAAGTATTTTGTTTTGTAACAATTAAAATATTTTACGCACTCAATTTCAGCCAAACTCTCCATGTTCCATGGCGACAGAAGTGCTTTTCCCATTGTCCTCATACCCTTGTAATTAGCTCATACACACTTCTCTTCCCAACCCACTTCTTCCCCACTCATGCTCTCCCTCCCATCTTCAGTCATGCCTGCCTGTTCCATTTAGACCATACTCACTCATTCCTTCTCTATGCAATCCTTCTTTCACCTACCCTCACCTCTTTTTCCCCCCATCCAAAAAGAAAACACTCCCAGCTGCCAGGAGCACTTCCTCCACCACAGTCTGCAGTCACTTCAGCAATGCATTCTCACTCCTAGATAGCATCTCCACTGTCAGTAGATGATTGCGGCTTTCCCTTTTCCAGGGAAAGACAAACCACCTTCCTGGGGAAAAGGAGCTCAGGTCTAGATGCTCAGACCCCAACAGGCCAGGGAAAGAAGCTTTTCAGTCATTTTGTTTGAGTAGTGCCAGGGTCTCAAGAAGCTGAACGAAAGGCAACTGCTGTCATACACAATTTGTGATAGGTACGTATCTTGGCTCCCTGGAATCTTATTCCTGAATAGGGCTGGAGTCTTATACTAAGTGGCAATGTCAGGGCCAAGTTGCTTCATTAGTAACAGGATCTCAGATTGAGCAAAAAAAACCTACATCAGATCAGTAACTCCCATAGCTGAGGTGATACCAGGAACGTAGTGATTTTCAGGCTGCATGTGAGCACCAGCTATTGCCAGTGCGCCTCTACATCTCCAATCACAGAACACAAGTCAGGTTGGCAGCAGAGAATAATCTGAGTGCTCCCCAAAGCAAAGTAGAGATTGAAATTCTATTATCCAAAACAAAAGACAGAAATTTGCCAAACAGTGAAAATTTTTAAATCCTGTATATTTACTGAAGAAATGAGAAACAAAGCACGTACATTTGGAATTAAAACTGTTTCTTAATTTTGGTTTACACTGCAATTGAAAGATTTATTTTTAAAATGTGAAAAATACCCTGCAAGCAGTGCATAACTTGGGATAATAACTATACGTGGGTTTCACACCCTATTAAATGAAAATGTACAGAAATAGAAAGCTAACCATTTACACCAGAACTTTGTTAAACTGTTCACATGATTAACAATTATCTACAAACACAGGGCACAGCACACACCCAAATACAAAAGTGGCAGTCAGAAGTTTGCATTTATACAGTGCCATTCGTGACCTCAGGATATCTCAAAATGCTTTACCATGAAGTGCTTCTGAAATGTAGGAAAATGCCATAGCCCATGTATGTGTGAAAATACTAAAAAAAATCATTGCCAGTGGGAGAAGTCTACAAGATTACGAGGGCATGAACAAGCTGGATAGTCAGAAGCTTTCTCCCAAGCTGGAACAGTCAATTACTAGGGGTAATAGGTTTAAGGTGCAAGGGGCAAGGTTTAAAAGGAGATGTACGAGGCAAGTTTTTTTTACAGAGGGTGGTGAACGTCTGGAACTCAGTGCCAAGGGAAGAAGTGGAAGCATATACGATACTGACTTTGAAGGAGAATTTTGACAAATACATGAATAGGATGGGAATAGAGAGATATGGTCCCCGAAGACAAGGTGTTTTAATTCAATCGGGCAACATGGAGGGCCATAGGGCATGTTCCTTTGTTGTAATTTTCTTCATTCACTACTACTAATATCTAGAACCACTTAACAGTAGGTTTAGCCTGTGAAATGGAACAGTCTCCCATCTTTAAAACTGAGTTTTTAAGCAAACTCAGTTCCTTCAATTGTCTCTTTCAAAACCAAAATGCTAAGATATTTATCTTTTGTTGCTCTTTGCAACTGATCTAATTAGAGTACATATTAGCTACTTTTTTTTCAGTTTCTCAGACTGGTTCCCGCTAGAACTACTTTTGACACATTAATTTTAACACATTGAGCAAATTTGAAATTGGGATAGTTTCAAATTAGACTTTTAGACCCAATCTCAGGCACCCCCATATGCACTCTGCCTGAAAAATAGCCCCAATTCTGATTTGCGCTGCAAAAACCTGTGAGCAGGGCTAATCGTGCCCAAAACACTATGGCTCTGATCGGTGCCTCCAACTGCAAAAGCACAGAACAGGATGGAAACGGTCCTCTGCTACATTGTTCCCAGACTGGATAATGCCTCTGCCCTACCTCCTCAGAAGCTGGAGTGCCCGAATTGGACCTTTGCAGACCATGTCCGTTTTGTGCCAAATCTGGACAGGCAAGTGCAGTGGTAAAAGGGAAAGTGCTGGTAAGTTTGGGCATACAGTCCATTAAGTCAATTTAAATGCATGCAAATTCTCCAATTTTGCCTCATGTCCGTTTTTGAAAACAGGCTTGATGGTAAGATAGGGCCCAATGTATTGAAAATATTATGAAAAACAAAAAATTATATCTGCATTTAATTTAAAATCGATTCTTAATTTCTACACTTCTGACAATTGAAACTTATTAAGCTCAGCAACACAACCTACCAACGACAAACTGATATACGTTTCAGACCTTTCGGCTAAGATCAAGTATAATGTCAGTGCTGGTCAGCTTGTATCTAGTATGTCCCTTTTGTGGAGAACATTAATTGGACTGGATCTGTATTTGTTTTTGGCGCAAGCAAGGAAATCGTATTGTGGTTTGCCCCATCCACTCTGTGCATTGGTTTTGTGACTCTAAGAAAGGATTAAAATCTTTGAGAAATGCTTCAGTTTTTTGAAGGATGACCATGATAATGGTAAATTCTTTACCCTTCTTCTAGCACAAAACAAAAACAATGCATAATAACCAAGTAAATAATTTGCTTAAATTGAGTTTCAATTGTACTTCTAGAATGCCTCTTTCATCAATGATTATAATCACATGCATGGTCATAAAAAGCATTTGTATATTTAGGAAATATACTGAGATTGATATTGCAGAGATCCTGCTTCATGTCAAACAGCAATTCGAATTGATTTTTCACTATTTCCATTCTCTTTAGATATTATTTCCTTCACATTTCATAGTTTCTTTATTGGATCTTTGAAAATTTACTGAAGCTAGGGAAAACTTTGCTTTACCAAATATAATTTTTATTTTGACAAATTAAACTACAGGTGAAGGGGAGAAATTTTTGCCAGTTGAAGGGTTTACTTGACCAATGATTTACTGTGCCTCCTATAACTACTTTCTTTAAAACATTCCTTTCTTCAAAGAACCAGTGCATTCTTTACTATATATAAATATATAGGACACTGACAACCCTGGGAACATTACACTAAAAATGAATGCCTATTCAGATCAGTAAGTCAAATGCAGTCAGTGATTTGACTAACTTCAGTTGGAGAAATTTTTCAGGCCTATAATAAGAAACAAAAAAATCTCTCAAATTCAGCATTAAGCACAAACTGACCTAAATACTTAAAACAAACCAAGGGGGAAACTTGACCAAAGCAAAGTCATAAGGAATCATATAGAAAGAGCCTATGTTGAGAAGCTGCTTCTCCTGACTGTAATGATGTAGAGATGCCGACATTGGACTAGGGTGAACACAGTAAGAAGTCTGACAACATCAGGTTTAAGTCCAACCGATTTATTTGATAATAAACTCACACAAACTTTCGAGGCTCTGCTCTTCGTCACCTGTTGGGCACCTGACAAAGAGCAGAACCTCGAAAGCTTGTGTGAGTTTATTATCAAATAAATTGGTTGGACTTAAACCTGGCATTGTCAGACTTCCTACTGTGTTCTCTTGACTATAGTCAGGAACTAGGAGTTATAGTCTCAGGATAAAGGGATTGAAAGGGCTTGGCCATTTAAGACTAAAAGGAAAAGAAATTTTTTCAATAAAGGATTCAAAACTTTTGGAGATGCTCAGTCAGCAATTATATTCAAGACAGATTGACAGAATTGTAGGTGCACTAACAAAAGAACATTACCTTCTTCAAAGGCACAGTGGTGGGCTAAGAGGCAAGGGGAGGACTTGAAATTCAGTGTAATGCCATGGGAGTGACCAATTAAGGGCATCTTCCAGCCTCCACAGCTATGTTCCTATGTTCCTCTGGGTGGAGACTAACATCGAGAATGAATCCTGACTTTATGGGCCCCTACAACTATCAGAAGTGCTTCTTCCCCCATACCAGCTTGCCCACCTAGGCTCCTTAGCACACGAGGCCCTGACACCTTGGCTCTGCTGAAGTCCCACCTTCCCATTATCTCAGCAATTCTCTCTGTTGTGAATTAGATGCAGTCCCAGTTGTTGTCATGGTTTCCAGAAAACTGCAGTCTATTTGACTGGATGCCAGCTCTTTGGGGACCAGTTTTCTTTTCAAATAGAGGCAAAAAATTAAAATGCCAGCAAGCATTAAATGGTTTTGAGGCAACAAAGTGCGTGGAGAGATGCGAATGGGAAGGAGAGAAGACCCCATGCAACACAATATTCTGCCCAATAGATAAGGTTAAAGAAGGAAAGTGAAGTTATACAATAGTTCAGCAATAATGCCACTGAATGATGGAGAGGTGACTACGCCTGCACGATAAAGTACAGAGCAAGCATCAACAAGTTGTATGAACTTGATACAAATGAATCTAAATCTTCCTTCATACAACATACCTTCACAAAAGGGTCCAGCAAAAAGTCGAGTAAAAAGATAAACAAATTTTGGTTGGTGACTTCCTCCCACATAACCTACAGGAACGGGTCAACTGTAATATCCTCATTAAGATCAGCTAAACCAGTACTGACCAATGATCAAACCATAGACTGTCCTGGTTTTACAGCTCAATACCAAACTAGGTAATGCCATTTCTAACAGAATCATTGCAAGCAATTGAGTCACAAGTTACATCAAACTCTTTGAGGATGGGCAAGGGCACTTGGTGTTTACATTTGATTAAAAAATGAAGTGTAATTGATGTGGAAACATGCAAAAAGCATTAGGCGCATCAAGAGAGACATGTGAAAAGGGGGAGTGAGGAAAGAGAGAGGGGTATGAGAGAGGAAGCATTGATACTGCTTCCTCAATGCAATCCTGAATGCCAAACCCAGGTCAGCTCCTATCAAATACTTTGCATTTCTGTGGCATCAGACATTGATATGCTCCAATTTAGCATTCATTCTCCTTGAGATGAGTATATGACACTGTAAGCTCTCCATCATGAAGACTGCCTGCTTCGACTTCTGCTAATTTGTCTGCCTCCACCCCTGCCTGAAGATATCTGCAGCTGAAATATTCACTTATATTTTCATCAATTCCAATTCCAAATTCCAAAAACTCTGGCTATCCAAAACTGTGCTGCCTCTAAGCTCCTTGCATCAAATCTCACTGTCCCTCACAGTGCCAAAGACCAGGTTCAATTCCGGACTCGAGTCACTGTCTGTGTGGAGCTTACACGTTCTCCCCGTGTCTTTGTGGGTTTCCTCTGGGTGCTCCAGTTTCCTCCCACAATCCAAAAATGTGAGTTAGGTTGATTGGCTATGCTAAATTGAACCTACTAGCAGGTTAAATATGAGAGTATATGGGGATAGGGATGGGATTGTGGTTGGTACAGATTTGATAAGCCAAATGGCTGCCTTCTGCATTGTATGGATTCTATGAACCTTGGCCTTGCAGAACTACACTAATTCTAGGTCTCCAAAGTATCAAATTAAGTATTATCATTCTCGTGTTTAAATCAATTCATATCTTTAACCATACCTTTCTCTATTCTCTTATCAATGCCTCCAGCACCTGCACTAACTCTTCCTTGGTCTCTTGTGTATTCTGGTATCCCATCACCCTATTATCAACAGCCAGGTCTTCAACTGCCGAGGTCACACTGTGCAGAATTTCCTCTTTAAAACCAGTGAGCAAGCTGTTGGTCAAGCACCCTATTTTGGTCCTTTTAGCTCAGCGTTCGTTTATTATTCATGCTTCTGTGAAGCACTTTGGGGTATTTTTACACATTAAAGGTTCCATATCATTGCAAGATTATTTTGCTGTGCTGCATTTAGGAATTGAAAATCTCAAGAAGGAATTTCTGATTCAACAAAAGACTAAGAATTTACGCACTATTATGCAGAAGAAGTGCTACTCTTGAGTTAAGCAAAAGAATCACCCAAGAACCAGATAAGACAAAGTATTGGGGAAAGAAATAATTCTTTCCAATAGGAGGAGGAAAAGGTAGCAAGAGCAAAGAATTAGCAGTGTTTGGTAAGGAGTGAGAGCTTTTTTGTACTTAGCCATCAATGTGATGTGAGAGGTGGCTGTAGTCATAATATTTTGAAGAGGAAAGCACGAAAATTTGGTCCTTATAAAATTTCAAGTATTACCAATCTGAGGTAAAAGCTATTTTACTAGTAGAATTAGGTTTCACTTTAAAAACCAGGAGAATATAATTAAAACAAATCCAAAATGAATTCAGTCAAAAACACTATTAATGCCCATAGAAGCAGGTTAAGCCAATGCTGCAAGATTCAGCCTGACATTCCCAATGGCCAATTTCAAAATGTTCCAACATTGAATTATTTTTTATGGAGTTTGAGAAAGTTGGACAATTCCAGATTGCTTCAAATCAGGAATCCTATTGCTCAGTTGTTACCTCCAGACTCAACTCAACATATAATTAATCTGATAACTGAGTAATAATTAATATGAATCATACATAACATCAAGCATGCCTACCTTTTGTCTGATGCTCTAAGCACCTTGGCAAACACCTCAAGTTCACAGAATTCACCACCCAACTGGCACAAACGTCCTTGTTGATAAAGCTGTAAAAGCAAATGAAGATTTTAGTCAGATCAGAAAAAGTATAGCATCTATGATAAACATCCAAATCACATTTTAATTACTTTTAAGAAACCATACTGGCACATTGGTTTGCTATTGGTTTTGGTATTTTCCTTACTGTTTACTAAGCAGCAGTTATGCAACAGTTTCTTCATATTTGCATGCTCATGTTGGGTATGGATCACAGCTCACCGTAGATAACTAATAACAACATCAAGCACACCCAAGTCTGTTGCAGCACATTTACATTCATGCCATCGTTTCCTCAATGCTGCATTTCACTCCAACAAGGTTTCTTTTCTAAATTTTCATACCAGTTGCCCTACAACTTTTCTTTTTGTCAGGCAGGCTTTTATTTTCATAACGTTCCAACAGTCAATACATTTTAGAAGAAAGTGTTTGGCTCTTGGTGGTGAAATGTGGCTTATGCTGTTGACACAAGATTCAGTGACAGAGGTATCTTGACCTTGCAGTTATGAACTGCTTAACAGCAAGACAGTGACACTTACTGGATGCAATCTCCTCTACCTTCATGATCTGAATGGAGGGAGCCCGGGCACGATGGTGAACTCCCATATCACGGTAGCACTGAGTGACAGCACCAGCGTGGTCAGGTCCCTGTACACATTGTGGATTTCACTTCAAGAGTCATAGTGCAACCAGATATCAAAGTTCTCTACTTCTGTGGGTAACCTCTCAAAAGACCAGTCCACAATAGACTATTTCACCAGCAGACTTCTTTAGTTTCTTTAGTGAAATGAAGTACCAGAATTGAGATTTGGCAACTGTATGATTTGGAGCAAAGGTGCACATCTGATAGAGCGCAGGGCTGGGGTCCTTAGCCAATTACCTTGTATTCTTTAAAGGTGCCCGAAGCCTTCATGTCGCTTCTCACTAAAGTAGGCATGATTTATATTTACCAAGACGTCAGTGTACTTTTTTTTTCAATAGCAAGAAGACAAAGTAGATTTGCAACCTATCATTCTGAGATAGATGATAATTCAAAAAGTGGCACTTTGGGAGTGCAACTGCAGGACCATTCAAAATGGAAAGACTCAATCAAAATGTAAGTAAAAGTCAAAGCTATAAAAAGATAATTAATTACAACTTAGATCAAATCAAATTGCAAATTAGGGGAGAATCATCAAAACCTTGCCTCAATATACAATTTTATAAGAGACGGCTTTTATCTTTGTCTTTTATCTTCTTTTTCATACAGTATTGTGTTAAACAAGGCAGAAAGACATTTTTTGAAAACACAAATAACACTGTTGTGGATACATTATCCTGGGAAACAAGACCATCAGAGGAACAGCTATGCAATCAACTTGATGATATATCATGTCCTGCTGAAGCAATAGTTCGTTAAACAGCTCAGTGCAAGATCCTGCAAACTACAGCAACTATAAAATTTGCTGAACTGAATTTAAGAAATGAACAAATATGAGATACACAGATGCAGCACTAAAACAGATGTCATGTCTGTATATTCCAAGGTTTACCTATTTCAATGAGTTTACCCATAAAAAAATCCAAATATAAACAGAAATAAATATGAATTTTTACGTAAGCTGAATCATAAAATGAGAAACTGACCCATGGGATTTCTTTTAGTAGGTAAAGAAAAACTGATACTAGAGATGATTATTTGCGTTTCTAATAATTCACAAGAAAACATTCAGGAACAAGCAATGGAAATGCATTGACAACTATTTTTACATAAATTAGTATATATAGAATGTTTATAAATGCAAAAGCTAATGTCAGGGTGGAATTAATATTTTCACCCAGCTCCAGCATGTCTGGCTTCTGGATGAACTCTTCTCTTCTATTTCACCACTGCGTTAATTAAATCAGAAAGACATAATTTGAGCTGTGCAAATTATATCCTCTCGTGGATACTTCAATCAGGATCAGGGCCAAAGGAACTACTATGCAATTAAGTTTGCAACTCCATTTTGTATTACTGTCTGTGGAATTTCATAGAATAACAGAATTTTATAGCACAAAAAGAAGCCATCCAGCCCAGCGTATCAGCACTGACTCTCCAAATGAGCAATTTACTTTGTGCTATTTTCCAGCCCTATCCGCATTACTTTACATTCTCCTCAGATAACATTCCAATTCCCTTTTGAATACTTCAGTTGAACTTGCATCCATCACAATCTCAACACTGCATTCTAGACCTTTATCTCTTGCTCCGTGAAAAAGGTTTTACCTAGTGCAGCTTCTGCTTCTTTTACGAATTACTGTAAATCTGTGTCTTCAAATTCTCAATTCTTCTATAAGTTGGAACATTTTCTCTCAATCTACTTTGTCCAGACCCCTCATGAATTTGAATACCTCTGTCACATTCCTTCTCGGTCTTTTATTCGCCAAGGAAAACAGTCCAGATTAATTTAATTTTCATAACTAAAATTTCTCATCCCTGGAAACATTGTGAAATTTCTTTGCACTCTCTTCACTGCCATTTTGCCTAAAATATGGCACCCAGAACTAGATGAAATACTTCAAAACAGGCAAAACTAGAGTCTATTACAAGTTTAATATAACCTCCTTGCTCTCATCCTCTATTTTTTGATAGCCAAAGATGTTACATGCTTTATTAACCAAGCTCTTAACCGTCCTGCAACTTTCATTACTTGTGCACATTTTTAAAATTATTTTTCCAGAAGATCTAGATCACTGGCTCAGTCAATATGTATTGCCCTTGAGGTAGTTTAGTGAATCACCCTTTGAATGCCACAGTCTATGCAGTGTGTATCCAGAGTGCAGTTGGGAAGGAATTTTGACCCAGCAGCAATGAAGGAACAGCAATGTCTGTCCGTGCGAGCAAGAGGATATGTGGCTTGGAGGAAAACTTGCAGGTGGTGCTTCCATGCATCTGTTGGGCTTGTCCAACGAGATAGAAATGGTCAGGAGTTTGGAAGGGGCTGTCAAAAGAAATCTTGGTGAGTTCCTACAGCTAGTACTCACTGCTGCCACTGTGTTCCAGTGATGGAGGGAGTGAAGGGAATAAATGTTTTAAGTCGGTGAATGGGGTGCCAATTCATAAGGCTGCTTTGATCTGAATTGTATTGAGCTGCAATTATACAGGCGAGGGAAAAATAGATGGTGTAGATGGTGGAGAGTGACTGAGGAATCAGGGGGCAAATTATTCCCAGACTCTGATCTGCTCTTGCAGCTAGAGTATTATAGTGGATGCAATTCAGCTTCTAGTTAATGGTAACCACCAAGGCGGCATTCAGCACTGGTAATGCCACTGAATATCAAAGGGTGATGGTTAGATTCTCTCTTTTGGAAGTAATCATTGTCTTATACTTGTGTGGCAAATGTTACTTGACATGTCAGCCTAAGCCTGTCTAGATCTCACTACATATGATGAGAGGTCACACAACACCAGGTTATAGTCCAGCAGGTTTATTTGAAATCACAAGCTTTCAGAGTGCTGGTCTTTCGTCAGATGAAGTGTAGTGAGATGCACAGGCACAGAAAATATAGGTGGAATGACAATAGCCCGACACTAACAGGTAATCAAGAGTAACAAAGGATAAGTACTGACAAACTATACAGTGTTTAACATCTCACATTGAGTACAGGCCAGCTAAACAACATATCTTTACAAGTAATCACAAGTACTAATAGACAAATGCAAACAGTTATGTACAATCAGTACGTGTGAAGCATCAACTGGTTGTATAACAAGTGAAGAGATGAAGTAAGAACTGATAACTTAAGGCAGAGACCGTTACAAAGAATGAGATGGTGTCAAACACTATGCAAACTAATTCAGATAAAGAGATCATCACCTGTAATGAAGGTATGCATGGTGTCAAAACAGGACAGTAAGGGAAATTTTCCCCCAATACTACTCTTCAGAATTGTTCCATTTTTGGATGCACACATTTCTATAAAGGACAGACCCTTAGCATGTCACTCTACCGAAAGCCCATGATGCTCCTCTTCTCCAGCTTCCACCCCAACAAAGATGCCATCCCCTACAAACAAGCCTCACACACACACACACACACACACAATCTGCTTGGACAAAGAGTAACGTGATGGACGTTGAAAGGTGCCCTCATAGAAACAGGATACGATGTACAATTCATCAATCAAGGAGTTCCGACATATCACAGTGAAAGGCTGCAATGCTCCTCTCAGGAGACACAGGACACAACCAACCAAATACCCTTCAGTCGTCCAGTATTTCTCTGGAGCAGAAAAGCAGGTTTTTCACAGCCTTCAGCATATCATCAATGACGACGAACATCTCACCAAGGCCATCCCTGCACCTCCAATACTTATCTTCAAACAGCTGCCTAATCTCAAACAGACCATTATTCGCAGCAAGCTACCCAGCCTTCAGGTGAACAGCGACCACAACACCACACAACCCTGACACTGTAACTTCTACAGGATAAGCCAGATCACCAATACAGATACCACCATCAGATAAGGGAACACCATCCATCAGGTATATGGTACCATATATCTATTGATGTGATTTGGTTCAATATAGTCTACTTCATCCGCTGTAGTGAAGGATGCTCCACAGCATGGTACATCAGCAAAACCACATAGACACTACGAAGATGAATGAACGGACACTGCGCCAGGCAGGAGTGCTCCCTCCCTGTCGGAGAGCTCTTCAGTGCCAAATACATTCAACCTTCGATTTTTGAGTAAACGTTCTCCAAGGTGGTCTTTGAGATGCACAACAACACAAAATCGCCAAGCAGAAACTAATAGCCAAGTTCCACACTCATCAGGACAGCCTTAACCATGATCTCAGGTTCATGTCACGCTACATGTAACCCTACCATATTCTGAGTGGGGAATCTCCGACTGTCCTGTTTTGACACCATACATACCCTCATTACAGGTGATGCTCTCTCTACCTGAATTGGTTTATACAGTGTTTAACACCATCTCACACTAATCGTTTATAATTATCTCTCTGCCTTAAGTTATCGGTTCTTATGTCATCCTTTCACTTGTTATATTGCCTGCCAACACTTTACACATGCCTTCAGCTTGTGATCAATATGATGCTCTGGTGAAGGGTCATTCAGATTTGAAATGTTGGCTCTATTCTCTCCCCATAGATGATGTCAAATCTTCCAAGATTTTCCAGCATTTTCTGTTTTTGTGACACTTCACACATACTGATTATACATAACTGCTTTCATTTGTCTATTAGTACTTATGATTACTTGTAAAGACTTGTTATTCAGCATGTACTGTCTGTATTTATCCTTTGACTCTTGATTACTTGTTGGTGTCGGGTTACTGTTACTCCGTCTACATATTCTGTGCATGCGCACCTTGTTCCATTTCACCTGACAAAGGAACAACGCTCCAAAAGCTTGAGATTTCAAATAAACCTGTTGGCCTATAACCTAGTGTCACGTGACCTCTCATCTTGTCCACCCCAGTCCAACACCAGCATCTCAATATTATAATAACTGTCCAGATCCGACTCAGGCTGCTTCAGTATCGAGCTGCAAATTCTACTGAACACTGGGGCCATTCTCTGATGATTGCACAATTCAGACCTTATGATGAAGGCAAGTTTATTGATGAAGCAGCTGAGCCGAGGGCACTATCCTGAGGAATTTGTGCAGTGATGGTTCCCCCCATCCCCCCAAATCCCTCAGGAAAAGGCCAAGGTGGATCATCCATGGCACTTCTGACTGAAGATGGTGCAAAAGACAAGCCTGAAGCATTTACAATGTATGTGCTAGACTTCCCCATTATTGAGGATGGAGTTATTTATGCAGCTTAATCTTCCTGTTAAGTTATTTAATCATCTGCCATTATTCCCAACTGGATTGCAGTTTGGACCTGATCTATTGGTTGTAGGATCCAACCAATTGTCTGGGATGCCATCCATTGAACCAGGGCTAGTCACCCAGCTCGCTGGTACAGGAGTGTGGGGAATATGTCATGGACAGATGTATCTGTAACAGGTAGATTAGCGAGAACAAGGCCAAAATAATTTTTTTGTCATTCAGTCTTTATCAGCAGGCTCACAGCTAATGCTTTATAACCTGATTAGCTTGGTCAGTTATGATGCTACCGCGCCACTCTTGGTGATGGAGCCTGTGGAGTCCCCATTTGTGGAGGACTGTGTCCTATCCATCTTCAGGTGCTTCTTCCAAGTAGTGTTCAACATGGAGGAGTACTTATTCATCAGCTGGATGGGGGTGCAGTAGATGGTAACCAACAGGTGATTTCCTCGGCCAGGTTTGACCTGGTGCCACAAGACTTCATGAAGCTCAGAGTCAAAGTTGAGGCCTGTCTGACTGTATACCATCATGCCTCTGATGGGTCAGCGTTGCCAGTGAGACAGGGCATACCCAGGGATGGCAAAGGTGGTATCTGAGACATTGAAGGGAAGACTTTGAGAGCATGCCAATGTCAGAATAGTGCTTGCTTAGTCTAATCTGTGGGTTAGATGATTCATCTGGTTTCATTTCTTACTGGCTTGTCTAGAGATTTGATACGTCAGGTCAAGAGTCAGCCACCTGTGGGTTTGGAAGACAGTAAACTAGGCCAGGTAAAGATGGCATCTATGAAAGACATTACTGAATTTTGACAACCATGGTTTCAAGGTTACCAACACTCACATTATCTTTTAATGATAGATTTATTAATTGAATTTAAATTCTACCAGCCATGGTGGGATTTGAACCAGTGGCCTGAGACCATAGTCATGGGCCTCTGGATTACTTGTCCAGTGACATTAGCACTTTGCCTGGCCTTCCAATTAACACCCAGGTCTTCCTACTCCAACACTCCCTTAAATTTGTACTTTTTGTTCTTCCTCCCAAAATGAATCATTTCACACTTCTCCATATTGAACTTTGCCTACCACTTGTCTGCCCTTTCCACCAACTTGTCTATGTTGCTTTGAATTTCTACACTGTCCTTATTACTGTTTCCATGGCCTTTTTTTCCTCTAACACACAATGTTTAAATTTCAGTTCATTTTTTAATCATAATTAGACTTACATTAACACTGCAATGAAGTTATTGTGAAAACTTGGAGTACTGTGCTCAGTTCTGGTTACCTCATTACAGAATGGATGTGGAACCCACAGGAAGGGTGCAGATGAGATTTATAAGGATGTTGCCTGGATTGGGTGGCATATCTTATGAGGATAGGTTGAGAGAGTTCGGTCTTTTCTCCTTGGAGAGATGAAGGATGAAAAGGTGACCTGATAGAAGTGTATAAGATGTTGAGAGATATTGATAGAGGCTTTTTCCCAGGGCTGAAATAGCTGACACAAGAAGACATAAGTTTAGGGTGCTGGGGAGTAGGTACAGAGGCGACATTATGGCTAAGTTTTTCATTCAGAGGGTGGTGGTGCATTGAATCGGCTGCCAGCAGTGGTGGTGGAGGCAGATTTGATAGGATCTTTTAAGACACTTCTGGATGAGTACATGGGTCTTAATAGGATTAGGGTTATAGGTATGCCTAGTAGGTAGAGATATGATCGGTGCAACTTGTGGGCCGAAGGGCCTGTTTGTGCGGTAGCTTTTCTAAGTTCTAAAACCCCCTAGTCGGCATACTCCAGGCATCTGTTTGGGTACATGGAAAGAGAATTTAGCATGGCCAATACACCTATTCTTTTGGATTGAGAGAGGAAACCAGACCATCTAGAGGAAACCCACACAGACATGAGGAGAATGTGCAGACTCCATACAGGCAGTGACCCAAGCCAGGAATCAAACCCAGGTCCTTGGCACTGTGAGGCTACAGTCTAACCACTGTACTATCCGTCTGATTCAAAAACAAATTCAGGTACTGCCAGGATTTAAACAGGATTTCTTATTTACTAGATAGATATTTTAAGCAACTAAACCATGGCACTATAACTCAAATAAATTTTTGTAATAATCCGAACATTTTCATGGTTATTGTTCTGGTGCATTTACCAATTTCAAAACAAAGTAGATATATTTAAGCCACTGGTGTGGTGAGTTCTAAAAACACATGCAGAGAAAATCAAATATGAAACCATGAAAATCATAATGCAATGTAACCCAAATTGAGAGCTGGAGTGTTTTCAGACTATTAGAATACACTTTGGTGACCGGAAAATCATTTATGCAGCTGCCATTTGCACATAAATTTAATGTTCTTGCATGAGTACCTTAATTATTTAATTCAAGTAAAATAAACCATGTTATAGTTCATTTTTTAATCTGAGACTAGTTAGTGTAAAATTTATATCCCTGCCATGCTAAAAGATTAAAGAGTGCAATACTATGATGAATTGCAGGACTTGCACAGATAACAAGGTTCTAGCAGGGAACTTAGCAGCAGGAACAAGCTTTTGATATCCATTGATACATTTTTGTTAGGCAAGTGCATCAACCACATCTTTAAAAATAATTAACACAGCTTTCTAGTTTTTGAAAGAATTCCAGGATTTCTGTTTCCCTTTGTATGGAAAAGGTGCTTTCCAAATTTATTCCTAAATGCCCTGGTTCTAATTTGACATATGCTTTCAACTTTCAGGTTCCCTTCCAAAGGGAATCATTTCAATATATTTACCTCAATGAATTTCTTTATCATTTTAAATTCTCAATTCAATCATCATTCAACCATCTCAATTCAATAAAAGGTCTCACAACATCAGGTTAAGGTCCATTAGGTTTATTTGGAATTACAAGCTTTTGGAGTGCTGCTCCTTCATCAGGTGAGTGGAGAAGTTGGTTCACTAACAAGACATATATAAGCAAAAACATAATTGCAAGATAATTACAGATTGGAATGCAAAAAATGGTTGGAACTCGAGTCTTCACAGGTATAGCCACTGTGAGTAGACAGAGGGATAATCACAGGTTAAAGAAGTGTGTACTTTCTCAAGCCAGGATAGTTAGCAGGATTTTGCAAACCTAGACGGGGGACGGGGGCAGCGGCGTGTAGTGACATGAACACAAGATCCCAAATTAAGCTGTCCTCATGCGTGTGGAACTTGGCTATCAGTTTCTGCTTGGTGATTCTGCATTGTCCCGTTTCCTGAAGGCAGCCTTGGAGAGTGCTCAGCTGAAGATCATAGGCTGAAGGTCCTAGACTGCTGAAGTGTTCCCCAAGTGGAAGGGAACACTCCTGCTTGGCGACTGTTATGCAGTATTCATTCATTCATTCATTGTCATAGCATCTGCATGGTCTCACTGATGTACCTCACCTCAGGACACCCTTTCCTGCAGCGTATGAGGTAGACAGCCTTAGCCAAGTTGTATGAGTGTGTGTCATGTACCTGGTGGGTGGTATGATTGGTGGCATCTGTGTTAAATGATCTGGCATGTCTTGCAGTGGTTGCCATGGCCGCGTTGTATGGTGTCATGGTTGCTGTTTTCCTGAAGACCAGTTAATTTGTGTGAACAATGATCTGTTTGAGGTTGGGCAGTTATTTGAAGGCAAGTAGTGAAGGTGTGGGATGACTTCAGTGAGATATTCGTCTTCATCAACGACACATTGAAGGCTTTGAAGATGTAGTTTCTCCGCTCGTCATCCAGTATTTCCCCAACACGCTGTCTTGGTTTGCAAAATCCTACTATCTGATCTGGCTTGAGAAAATTCACATCTCTTTAACTTGTGATTATCCCTGTTTCCATTCATAATGGCTGTATCTGTAAATTTGATTACTGTGAAGACTCGCGTCCCAACCATTTTTTGCATTCCAATCTGTAATTATCTTGCAATTGTGTTTTTGCTTTTATATGTCTTGTTAGTGAATCAACCTCTCCATTCATCTGATGAAGGAGTAGCACTCTAAAAGCTCATGACTCCAAATAAATCTGTTGGACTTTAACCTGGTGTTGAGAGACTTCTTACTGTGCCCATCCTAGTCCAACACCTGCATCTCTACATCATTTCAATTCAAGAAACAGATGTTCAATTGACATAATTGGTGCCCATAACTAAATCCTTTGATAATGATATAATAATTTTGGTGGATCAGTGAAGTATGCTTTCCATGACCAATATACATTTTCTTCAGGAAGCCTAAAACTGACCACAATATTCCAGATGACTAAGGATTCATGGTGCTGAAACATCAAGAGTTTAAAAAAATTACGGCTGCATCTTCCAATTCATAAATAGTACATTGTCTATGTACAGGAAATCTGGCAAAACATAAATGGCTCATGTTGTTCCATTGTTTAAAAAAGGTTCCAAAAGAAATCCAGGAAATTATAGGCCAGTAAATTTGACATTGGTTGTGAGCAAGTTATTGGAAGGTTGATAAGACATAGGATCTACAAATATTTGGATAGACAGGGACTTATTAGGGAGAGTCAATATGGCTTTGTGCAAGGTAGGTCATGTTTGACCAATTAGAGTTTTTTGAGGAGGTTACCAGGAACGTGGATGAAGGGAATGGATGTTGTCTAGCTGGATTTCAGCAAGGTCCCTCATGGGAGGTTAGTTAGGAAGGTTCAGTTGCTAGGTATATATGGGGAGATAGTAAATTGGATTAGACACTGGTTCAATGGAAAAAGCAAGAGAGTGGAAGATTGCTTCTCTGAGTGGAGACCTGTGACTAGTGGTGTGCCACAGGGATTGGTGTTGGGTTCGTTGCTGTTTGTCATCTATATCAATGATCTGGATGAAAATGTGGTAAACTGGATCAGCAAATTTGTGATGATACAAAGATTGGAAGTGTAGTGGACAGTGAGCAAGGTTTTCAAAGCGTGCAGAGGGAATTGGACCAATTAGAAAAATGGCAAATTTAATGCTGACAAAAGTGAGGTATTACACTTTGGAAGGACAAACCAAAGTAGAACGTACAGGGTAAATGGTAAGACTCTGAAGAGTGCAGTTGAACAGAGGAATCTGGGAATACAGCTCCAGAATTCCTAAAAGTGATGTCACAGATGGATAGTATTGTATAGCTTTTGGTACGTTGGCCTTATAAATCAGAGTTTCAAGTATAAAAGTTGGAATGTTATGGTAATGTTGAGTAAGGCATTGGTGCAGCTGAATTTAGAGTACTGTGTACAGTTTTGGTCACCTAGTTACAGGAAGGATGTAAATAAGGTTGAAAGACTGCAGAGAAGGTTCACATGGATGTTGCTGGGACTTAGAAGCTGAGTTAGAGAGAGAGATTGAATAGGTTAGGACTTTATTCCCTGGAGCGTAGAAAAATGAGGGGAGATTTGATAGAGGTATATAAGATTTTTATGGGTATAGATAGAGACTGAATGCAAGCAGGCTATTCCATTGAGGCAAGGGGAGAAAAAAACCAGAGGGCATGGGTTAAGGACAAAAGGAGAAAAACTTAAAGGGAATATTAGGTGGAGGGGAGAGGGGCTTCTTCATGCAGAGTGTGGTGGGAGTGTGGAACAACCTGCTGGATAAAGTGATAAATGTGGGGTAACATTTAACACTTTTAACATTTAAGAAAAGCTTGACCAGGTTCATGGATGAGAGAGGTGTGGAGGGGTACGGTCCAAGTGCAGGTCAGTGGGACTGGGAAAACAAAATGGTTCGACACCGACAAGAAGGGCTAAAAGCCTTGTTTCTAAGCTGTAATTTTCTATGGTTTCTATCTACAGAGAAGGATTCATTAACAATCCTTAAAATTAGAGGATTGTAGGAGATGAAACAACAGTTATAAATTATGGAGCACCATGACCTTCAAGCACATCAACATTAGTTCTCAGAACAATAACCAGATTGGAGTTACCAGATGGAAACTGAAGTCACTTAACGTCATTTAAAAAAATGGAAATAATTCTATTTAGCTGAATTTGGGGATTGGGAGGTGGTGTGGAGGAGGAAGAACCTTTTTTGTCCAACAATATACTGGCAGTCTTAGTGAAAGAGATGCCACTGTAGGTTCATGGCTTGGGAGAATACGGTGGTGAGAGGAATGGAAGGAGAACTAATTTTTCTAACACTTCACTGGCAGTCTAAGAGAAGGAGATGCAACAAAAGAGAGTACAGTATAAAAATGACACATTCTCAACATTTACAGCTTTACCACAATCTGGGGCACAAAACTGTTGCAAATTATACACCCATAAGTCTCAGCAATTCAGCCACATTTCCCAAATCTATTGTACAACATCCACTGCACTATTTCTCTTTCTTTCACAAGAGATAGTGGTACAAAAGGTAGTTGGAACTAACTGTAGGAGAGAGGCATGCCTGTATGCCAACCATCCAGAGGGGACATGATGCCGCTTATTTTGGAGAAACACTGTAAAAAGTCTCACAACACCAGCTTAAAGTCTAACAGGTTTATTTGATAGCAAATGTCACTAATTTTTGGGGCTCTGCCCCTTCGTCAGGTGAGTCACACAGCCAAATAATGCAGTAGAAGTACTACTTCAGTACACCAGTCAACAGTTCCACCATATTTCTTGGGGTGTTGTACACATGCTGCATATGTGTGCAGGGGTTGGGAATCAAAGATATGAGCCACGTTATTAGTAGATAGCCCTACTACTCAATTGTCATCCTTTGGTGCACCAAGTGGCTTAAATCAGTTGACAGAATAGACTGCTATAGAACATATCAACACAGGAATTAGGAGGAACAGGCCACTTGAGCCTTCTCTAACATTCAGATGGCTGATCTGATTGTAACCTCAACTCCACATTCTCACCAGCCTTGATAACCTTTCATCCCCTTGCTCACAAAGAACTTATCTAGCTCTGTCTTAAAAATATTTTGAGTCTGTTTCCATCACCTTTTGAGGAACAGTTCCAAAGATTCATTACCCTTGAGAAAAAAAAATCCTCCTTTGTTTTAAATGGGCAATCCTTTATTTCTGAATAGTACCCCAGTTCTAAATTCTCTTACATCATCAGTCAAGATCTCTTTGGATCTTATGCTTCATATGTGATTAATGCACTAAGACACCCAGCTTCCTTGTATCTCTGACATTTGCAACCTCTCACCATTTAGACAATTTTTTTATTCTCCTTACCAAAATGGATAATTTTAGCTTTCCCGTATTATTCTCCCATTTGTCAAATATTTGTCCACTCATTTAACCTATTTATAATAACTTTGCAGACTCCTTTACACCCTCTTCACAACTTGCTGTCCTTGTGTCATCAGCAAATTTAGCAATCATAGCTTTGGTTCCTTTATCTAAGTCATTTATATAAATTGTGAAAAGTCGAGACCCCAACACTGATACTTATGCCATACCATTCATTACACCTTTCAAACAAAAAACGACCAGAATTAATACATGAAGCGTGCTTCCAGGGTAATGCTATATTGTGTATCGTTGCATATTGAATTAGTGCAACTACTTTCAATTTAAAAATAAGGCAGGATTGGCATGCAATGCCAGCAAAGGAACATGCATGCATTCAATAGCATGCTGTACCATGAAGAAGCTTGAATCCTTACAAACCTTTCTGTTTCCTCCCCTTCTCTCTGAAAAGATAGAAGGCAATGAAGTTACTTCTTCTTGGGCAGAACACCTCATTCATTTCCCTTATGGTACAGCACTATGTAAATAAAAGGCTGCTAATAATATCCTTATTTGGAAGGAGCCATATGACGTTAGATCATGACTTTAGATTTTTTTAAAATCATGTTTGCTAATAATCCACTGGGACTGTTCTAGAACTTAAGAGTCTTGGGACATGACAACAAAGCCACTATTTCTGCAACGACTTGTTTTAAACCCTAGGAGATGAGCCATCAACTCAGGGGAATCCCATGATTTATTTAATACTTTTTCTCTTCTGAAATTAATTATCTAAACTTCCATATCCCTGTTGGTTCCCTCGCGTCTTTGGTATGCTTTTTGTGCCTTTTACTTCAGAGAAGAAATTCCAAAGTATTCTGTTGGTAGCATTTTTTTAGGAATTAATTCGGCAGTTGAACAGATGGTTGCCAACAGTGGAGCAAAAGAAATTTTGGATATATAATGAGGAGTGCAGATATCTCATAGGGTTGGTGGAAAGAACAAAGATAGATAAGAAAAGGCTATGGAGGAATTTAAACAAAAAGATAAAAATTTTAAAAATTGAAGTGTTAGAAAGAGAGCTAACGTAAGTTAGCTTATAAAATGGTTTCAATGCGAAACTATAATATAAATTTACCTGGATCCTTATCTAGAGCAGCCCAGAGCACAGTAGTTAGCACTGCTGCTTCACAGCTCCAGGGACCTGGATTTGATTCCCGGCCTGGGTCACTGTCTGTGTGGAGTTTGCACAATCTCCTCGTGTCTGTGTGAGTTTCCTTTGGGTGCTCCGGTTTCCTCCCACAGTCCAAGGATGTGCAGGTTAGGTTGGCTGGCCATGCTAAAAAAAAATTGCCCCTTAGAGTCGTGAGATACTTAGGTTAGAGGAATTAGCAGATAAATATGTAGGGACATGGGAGTAAGGCCTGGGTGGGTTTATGATCACTGCTGACTCGATGGGCCGAATGGCCTCCTACTGCACTGTAGAGTTTCTATGCTTCTATGATGTTCTCCACAGTTTGTAAGCAGGCCTTTTGGTTTCATTGTGGCATCAGCTGTTTTCAGTAGTCCTTTAGTTGCTGCTTAAATGTGGTTTTCTTTATTTTTACTTTGTGCCTCATTTACTTATGACTTGCATTGGGAGAGGGAAGATCGATTGAAAAGTCAAAATCCTCCCCAGAAAAATCTAAGAATTCATTTTCAGTTTTAGTGTTGAAGCGATGTGGATATATAAACATTACTTTTCTATCTCTCTCCCTCGTGTTTGTCTGTGAATACATTGAGGTGGCTGTGGAAGTCACAAGGTTGAAAAGTCAGAGTTTCAATTCTCCAGCCAAAGGATCAACTTCCAGCAACACACGAACATACATATTTTCTGTGCTAACCCCATGGCAAGAGTCTGTATAGCGAAGTTTATTTGATTAGAACATTTTGTATACTGTTAAGGGCTATACGATATCATGTTTTTTTTGTAATTGTTAAAAGTTATTGCTAATTTTCTTTGTATACATGTGAACTCTATTCTTAAATAACTTTGTTTAATAAAAGCTCCCTAGTGGATCAGTTGAATCATGCCTGAAGTGAAGCATCTCATGCTCAACCTAGCCAAATTCAAAGTGCAAAACTTACAATTCAAGCAGACTTCATAAAACACTTGAGTTTTTGACCTGAATTATAACAATCAAGTGATCTGGAATTGATCCAGAGCTTCAGATCCTCTAGGTCTCCAGATCACCAATAATCTGTCCTGGACTCTCCATGCCAACCCTGTAGTTAAGAAGGCCCACCAATGTCTTTACTTTCTCAGAAGTCTAAGGAAATTTGGCATGTCTATTATGACTCCCATCAACTTTTTTAAATGCACCATTGAAAACATTCATTCTGGTTTACCACAGCTTGATATGGCTTCTGCTCAGTCCAAGACTGCAAGAAACTCCAAAGGGTTATGAATGGAGCCCAGTCCATCACATACATTGGATTCCTATCCACTGACTCTTTATATGCTTGCCACTACCTCAGAAAAGCAGCCAGCATAATCAAGGACCCCACACATCTTGGGCATACTTCCACGTTATTCCATCAGGAAAAAGATACAAAAATCTGAAAATACATACCAAACTACTCAAAAATCAGCTTTTCCCCTGCTGCCGTTAAACTTCTGAATGGTTCTATCATCTACTATGCTAATCTTTCTCTTTGCCCTATTTGTAACTACAACACTATAATTCTACATTCTATTCTTTCCTTCCCCCCCATGTACTCTATGAATGATAATGTTTTGTCTGTACAGCGTGCAAGAAATAATACTTTTCACTATCACTATACATATATATATATATGAAGTATATATATATGTGTGTGTGTGTGCGCGCGCGCGCGCGCGCGTGTGTGACAATAAATCAAATTTTAAAATAATAGGAAAATGTGTAGCACAAGAATGTGAATACTGCTGAACCTAATTTTGACTGCCTAATGTTCAATCTTTATAAGGACACTTTTATAAGCTATACTGGAAACCAAATACATGCAGGAAGTCAATAATTTTATTGGCTGACCCACTGCTTTTGATATCCTGAGTCTGTCAATGCAAGTGGCTGGTCACATATCTAACAGGCATCAACCTATCATTAAATATCTTTTGAGTTCAGTTCAGAGTCTCTGCTAAATATAATATGGAAACAAAATACATTAAATGGTTGAATGTTATTATGTCATATTCATCGAATGTAGTTATATACAACTGTTGCTGGACTTGAAAAACTATGAATAATTACAGTGTTACATGATCTGACTGGAGGATTAATGATTATATACAGAACTCCAGTCAGAAGTCAATGACAACCAAAAACAATCAAATGTAGATCCAAATCAAAACGTCCAAACTCCAAACCACAGCATTGTAAAAAAAACAGCATTTTTATGGTCATAACGGTCTTGTTTTTATGTTCTGTGTTTGGATGAAAACGTTACATTGTTGAGACTTCATGATCACTGTTTAGAATATCCAAACCTGCTCCGAAGTCAGAATCTTGAAATCAAACCCCAATAATCGAGGAAAAATTATTTTCTGATCCTTACTTATAAAATAACACAATCAATTCTATATTCCTATTACAAAAATTCAATTGGCCTAGGGAGACAGGATTCCAAAAAATTATCTTAAAAGGTATATTTTGCAACTTGTGTAAAAAGATTTTATGTATCTTAGGTTAATTTGTGGCTACAATAGGCCTAGAGTGTCAAGACTTACAGCTCAGAAAAGTGTTTTTGCCCTTATAATGATGTAAACATAGTTAAAAAAGGACATTTATGAAAAGTAACATGAATGACTAAAGCTTATATAGGACACAATAACTTATTCAGCCCATCTATCTCACTTTGATTTAAGTCCTAATTCAGACAGATACGTGCTTAAATATTTACTGAATTTTACTGCCAGATTTATATCTCAACCCAAAATGATTCAGCAAATTATTTACATTTTAAAATATTATAGCTCCATCAATACTCAACTTAGCAATCTATTGCTTAAAATTATTTAAGTAGTTAATTAGTGTAAGACCGCTAAACCAGCACCCCGCTTTCTGCAGGAATTCTTCATACGTCCACACAAAATCTCTGTCATTGAATAAACTTGGGTGAAGCACTAGACATTTCTCTAACAAGGCATAATTGAAACTGTTCAGTGATCAACAGTACTAAAGTTGGAAACACGTTTACATAACCTTCTAGTAAAGTAAGATCTGTGTTTTTAAAAAACAGACGCACAAGCAAAAACTACAGAGACTGTAAAATAACTACATGGTGGAAAATTCCAATGCGAGTTAAACGTAACCAGCTAGCCCAGAGAGAATGGAGCATCATTCATTTTTCAGACAGACACTTCAAAGGAAGAGATGCAATGCAAAAACTGAACAGTAACATTCTGTAGATACTAGAGGTTGATTACTAACTCAACAGAAACCATCGCCTGAGAGATATATCCCAAACCATGAAGATGATGGGAGTTGAAAGAAAGCAGTTCTGACCAAAAGGCATTTCTGTTTTTCCCTTCCAGAAATCACAAGAAATGGGGTTAAGAGCCAACCCTCATCTTTGTGTGCTACTCTGGTGCTCTAATTCCACTGTGCTATTCTGGTGTTCTAGTTTTAGTGTACTGGTGCATTCTGTATAGGTCACAGCTGAAAAACAGCAACTAGGCATTCCTGCGTTTGTAGGCAAAACGTCCCTTTGATTGTTGAAAGTCACAAGTCAGCAAAGCCACAATCAAAAAAAAAGGACAACTAAGTTCAGCTAACCTGCAGAATCAAGAATCTCCAAATTAAACGGTCAACTCATCACGGACAAGCTGAAGACTAACTTTTTATTTTTGGACTCACTTCTCAGTTCTAATCTGTGCATATATGTTTTATTATTTTCTGCTCATGTATTAATAACCAGGCACTCAAAGAAGCCACTTGCACAAACCCAAGATGAGATCAGCCATGTCTTCTATTGGCCACACTTCCACGGAAACTGCCACACCTACCAGATTTTGGGGACACCCCAACTTGTATAAGACCTGTACCTATCATGCCTGTGCCCATTTTTGGAGAGCCGTTCGGTGAGCAGTTAGTGGACTGTGTGAGGGTCCTTTCCCAAAATAAAAGTGTCTATCGGTATCTCCTTACCATCACAGACATGACCACCCATTTCCGAGAGCTGCTCCCTTAAGAACCATCTCTGTCGAAACAATGGTGATGGTACTGATGTAATTCTTTACCCACAGAGATCCAGTCAGATCAGGGCTCAAATTTATCCCCAAGATATTCCAAGAAGTCATGGGTAATCTTGGGCATGACACAGCTGAAGTCTTCAGCACATCACCCCTCCAATCAGAGGTACTAGAATGTGAGTCACTAGATCCCAAAAACAACGATCAGGCAAACTGCCAAAAATACCCTCAATGAATGATCTTCTGTTCATCATCAAAGACTCAACCAATGAGTTCATTAGTTTGAACTAGCTTACTGGTACCAAATATGAGGGCCTCTGAAACTAATCGAGGAGAGGCTTTTAGATGAGAAGGAGGGAGATTTCATGTTAGACTATACATCTATACTAACTACTCTCAAAAGCCTGTGTTGTGGCCCCAGAGCAATTGAAAATCTCCCAGATAGCTATTAAAAAAAGGCAAACAAGCCAGGGCCTTTACCTTTCAGCTTGGATGATGTCTCTTACTGCCCTTACCTCATACCAGGTAAACCCTTAAAAGACTGGTTCAGTGGCCCACATACTTAGATAGCTTGCTTCTTTGCTATTCTGAGATCTAGACTGTGGAGAAAAAGCAACAGTCGTATTAGGTCAACACGATAAAGCAACATCATAGCTGAGAGGGAACAAGCAGTAAACGGTCTGTCCCACTATCATCGACCTAGAGAATGAGGGATTAATGGGGTTGAATTGGAGGGAGACCACACTGAACGCCCTGCTACCCAGCTAACTAATCAATCCAAGGTACTAGCAATCTTAAACTCCTTATTCACTCATCTATGCATAGAACAACCAGCAGACTGAACTAGACAGTTTACTGCATTTAAAAGGCTTATGCAGAGACAACTCAGGCTGCACGGCTCTAGCTCTACATGATTTGGATGTGGGAAAAGCCCCTTCCATAAGACAACATCTCTAAAGTCATGGCCGAGAAGAGCCAGTCCAGGAGATGATTAACTACTTGCTAGTGCATCAGCTAAAGAGCTTGGCAGCAGAAGCTAAAGCTTCCCAGTTGTGCTCATGTTAATGTTGGACAGCTTCATAAGGTTCTGCATTGACTACAAGATAGTTAATGCAGTGAACAGAGCAGACTCCTACCCAACACTGTGGCTGGAAGATGTACAGATATGATAAATAAAACAATCTACATTACAAAGGTAGATATACGCAAGGGATACTGGTAGATTCCCTTGACCACCCATGTAAAAGAAATCGGTTTTCGTAACTCCAGATGGATTATACCGGTGTCAAGTCATGCCATTTGGACTCCAAAGTGCCCCAGCAACCTTTCAAAGGCTGATGAATCAAGTAGTGGCAAGCTTATCTAATTGTGAGGATACCGAGATAATCTCATATAGCAACACCTGGAAAATGTATTTAGAGCGAATGGAAGCTCTTTTCCAGGAAGAAAAGATATTCAATCCCTTAAACAATAAATTCACTAAGGCTGAAGTGATCTATTTAGTACACAGTAAGAAGTCTCACAACACCAGGTTAAAGTCCAACAGGTTTATCTGGAATCACAAACTTTCAGAGCGCTACTTCATCATCAAGAGAGTCTTAATGAAACGAGAATGAATCTCATTATATTTGATATATCGAACTTTTGAGGACCCATTGTTTGTATGTCCTTTTTCAAAAGGAAAATTTGCTGTGACTGTAATTATGTGCTGAAAATTCTGACACAGGCTACATTTGACAAATTAGTCCACAGAGGACAGAATATTGCATCTTTTTTCAGACAGGCACTTCAAAAGGAGAAGATGCAATGCAAAACCTGTACCATAATCTCCTGCACAAGTATTAGAAATTGATTACCATCTCAGCCTGTGAGATATATTCTAGACTGTGGATATGATATGAGTTGAAAGAAGTTTGGAGCAAAAGACATGTTTGTGCTTTCTCCTTCCCGGAATACACAAAAGGGGTTAAAACTCCTGGAGGAGAATTTAATATTAAAAGTTCAGATGCCCACCCAATCCAGAAGTATGTGAAATTGCACAGGCAAAGTTAAGCACGCATTCCAGTGTGGTCGCATACTTATGCAATATTTCAATTAGTAGGTGTAGCAATTTAGATGTTTTAAACACCAATTAACCTGAATTTTACATTGTCAGTTACAGGCAACACTTGCAGGTGGCCAACCCATTTTTGATAATTTGACATCCAAGAGTCCAATGAGTGCTCAATATTGTGTCACTACCTCTGTAATAAAGTTTGCTATCCCAACCGCCTTTCACTTGGCAGTGGTGAGGCCAAAACATATTGAATACATAGGACACCCAGAGCTTGTAAGCAAATTGGTAAATTATCTTTATGACATTAAAGGGGAGAAACGAAAAATGTACGATCTTAACTGATATTGGGAAAAATAAAAGACACCTTTGCAAACCCATTGCTGTGTTCACTGTGCCTTAAGCTTATGTTTGCAGGGCACAATAGAGGAGCTCACAGAGACAACAGGCAGCTCATCTTCCAGCAAAAGGCACCCTACTCACCACTGACGGATAGGCACTGAGTCACATTCATTTATCACACTGGCATTGACTTCCCGAGGTCAATGCCTGTGTGAAGGTTTGCAGGTATGACCACAACACCCGGAATCCCTGAATCTTTTCCTGGAGCTACCTCTCCACAAGTTTTCACACTCAATGGATGATTCACAGACAACGCAGCACTCATGCTCCTTAGGGAAGCTTCTGTGACAGAGACATGGCACACAGACCTTTAGGAAGCTCCACAAGATCTCCCTGCAAATCTTGCATCTGCTGCCTGATGGACAAATCCAGGGACTCATCATCTGTTTCAGAGTCAACATGGTCCTCGTCTCTAGCAGTCTTCTGACTGCTAGCACCCTGCCTCCACCATCTGCTCATTCAAGTGTGATGTACCTTTATCAGTGTGCACTACCATTTGTTCTTGCACACTATTGCCCACCAACATGCCAATGGAGAAAGACTGCATAATGATCTATCGTACATGCCTGCTCCAGAGTTAATGGAAGCATTACTGGGTTCATGGCTGTCTCTGGTGGAAGGCTCATCTGAGGGAGGAAAACAATCGGTCAGCACTAATACCCATGACACAGTCAATATCTATAATATGCAGTCAGTTGTGAGTGATATCAATGGCATCACAATGGCTTAGCGGATGATGAACCACTGGGCACCATTTCTCAGAAATCAGTATGAAGGTTGAGACGATGCTATTTTTTTTTCCACTCTCTGCTTGTCCTGCTTCTGCCCAATGGACTCTTACGCTACTCTGGAAGGTGACTGGAAGACCTCTTCCCTTCACTCACATATCAGCTCACGACATCCTAGTTCATGGCTGATGAAAATAGTCAGATTTGCCACCCCACCACTAGTAGCAGATCACTTTGCACTCTTGTGGCTGTGTTTCTTCTATAAGTACAATGTTTCTTTGAGTATTCAACCTTACACCTCCAACACCACACCATGCTGTCCCCTACACTTTTGCAAACCATGTCAATGTTCCCAACACCTTTGCACACATAACCCTTTGATGGACCCAGGGCTCCCTGATTGGGGAAGCAAGTCGCAAGTCAGTAAAGCCACAGTTGCAAAGGAAAATGGGCAACTGCTTTCAACTAACCTGCAGATCAAAGAATCTCCAAAACAACTATTAAAGTCAGAACTAGTGGAATCAACCGCTGCAATGTCTCACCATCTATTCCTCACGGACAAGACTGATTTGTATTTCTTTTTCAACTCACTTCTAATCTGTGCATATGTGTTATGTTTTATTCTTTTTTGCTTTTGTTTTAATGATTAATAAACACACACTATCAATCCTACACTTGGGCTGAAAAAAACACATCAATGAAGGAAGAGATCTTATCTAAATTAACCTTGCTGTAACCAACAAAAAGTGGTTAAAGGGGGGCCAATTCAATTCTCCTTAGCCCGGAAGCATCTTGTCCACAATAATAACAAATTTGGGGAATTCACATGATTTGGTCATAACACTAGACTTAAGACTTCTTGTACAATGGATCCTTTAAATACTCTATTCAGCCTATAATTTGAGAATGTCAACCTGAATGTCTTCATGTTTAATCAATATTATACATAAAATTCAGCAAGTCATATCTCAGTTGGTTTGTCCAATGTTGGATAAAATGGCAAAATGCATAGTGCAAATGCTCCTGGTTTTTACACCGCTGGATGAAATAGATGATGAAAATATATGATCAAGATTTGGGCCAGGTGTATGTGCAGAGTGATAATGAATACTGCACGTTTTTGAGGCTTTTTATTATTACTCATCAGGACAGATACAAGAATGCGAAATTTCAAAGGCATCAACAATTTATACGGCATGAAAAAGAGAGTGCTGATTTGCTGGCAACAGAGTTTGATCTCTTCGTGACAACATACCAGGATGGAGTTATGCCCTCAGCCTGTTTAAAAAAAAAAGGTTTACACAGATTAGTTGAGATGTTGCCAAGGGAAATACAGAGGGAATAATCTGTCTCCCCTCCCTCATGTTTTATTTAATTGAAAGTAGTTCTTTGCCAAGATGTTCTTTCTGCTTGCAGGGGGCAGGGCCTTATATTTGAATACATGCAGCTGAGGCTGCATGTATTCAAATACATGCAACAGAAAGCTGCACGTATTCAAATTCCAAGTGAACCTCACTGTGAACCTAACTGATAATCTGAAAAATTAGCTGTTAGTGTTCTTCTTAGCACACTCAAGGTTGTTCAGCAAATGCTGCCCAAAGAATCACATTTTAAGGAGCGTCCACTTGCCAACCAATTTTAATGCAGTACAGATTGTTCATTTTCAAATCTGGTACTCTTGCAGCTGACTTGGAGAGTGCAAAATGAAAGGCATCGATATCATCTCTTTTTTCAGCAATACTATGTTCTACACTAGAATAGAATCCCAACGATACAGAAGGAAGTTATTCAGCCCTTTGAGTCTGCACCATCCAACCAGGCTTTATTTGCATAACCTTACATACTTATCCTGGTAATCTTGTGACATGAAGATCAATTTGGCATTGCCAATCAACCTATCCTGCACATCTTTGGACTGTGGGAGGAAATTGAAGAATCAAGAAGAAACCCACACAGACATGGGGAGACTGATGTGCAAGCTCACACAGATAGTTACCTGAGTCCAGAATTGAACCCAGGTCACTGTGCCCTAGAAATATTTTCCTTAAACAAAAGCTCTGGCATATTTCTATTATTGCTACATCCTCCTTCTGCAGAATATTGACAGAGCTGGTTTAACTTTCACCGTGTAAAGATGCCGGCGTTGGACTGGGGTGGTAAGAATTTAGCAACACCAATTTTAAATCCAACCGATTTATTTGATAGTAAAATTGCGAGCTTTCAACACTCTTGTGTCTTTGTCAGGCAAATGCAGTGTTCTGGTCTACAATTGCACACATCAGCACAGACAGTCAGAGATTGCTGATTAGAATGCAAATCCTTACATCTAACCTGCTATTCAAGGGGTAAAGTGGCTAACAATGTGTGTGCAGGGAATCCTGAGCATTTGTTAGAGAATTGTGTATTTTCTCCAGACAGCACAGTAAGTGAGGTTTTTTGCTAACCCAGGCAAGTTACGGGGGTTACAGATAGTGTGTCACGAAGCCAAGATCCCTATTAAGACCATCCTCATGTGTGCGGAACTTGGCTATCAGTCTCTGCTCAGCGACTCTGCGCTGTCGTGTGTCCCAAAGGCCCCCTTGAAGAACATTTACCCGCAGGTCAGAGGCCGAATGCCCATGACTGCTGAAGTGTTCACCCACAGGAAGGGAACTGTTTTGCCTGGTGATTGTTGAGCGATGCTCATTCATCCGCTGTCGTAGTGTCTGCATGGTCTCCCCAATGCACCATGCTTCGGGACATCCTGTCTTGCAACGTATTAGTAGACAACGTTGGCCGAGTTGCAAGAGTATGTACCGTGTACCTGGTGAATGGTATCCTCACGTTTGATGATGTCGTCCATGTCTATGATCCGGCATGTCTTGAAGAGGTTGCTGTGGCAGGGTTGTGTGGTATTGTGGTCACTGTTCTCCTGAAGGTTGGATAGTTTGCTGCGAACAATGATCTGTTTGAGGTTGTGCGGTTGTCTGAAAGCAAGAAGTGGGGGGGTGAGGTGGCCCTAGCGAGATGTTCATCGTCATCAACGATATGTTGAAGACTCCGGAGAAAGAACACACTCGTCAACTCAACACTCTAATCAAAACCTTTGATCTGGACCTTCAGAACATTGTTCCATTGGAGCAGCACGGAGAGGCAGCGATTTGGGAGAGCGAGAAGTTCGATTGTTAAGTAGCTTTTTAACTTTTCTCTTTGTTTAAAACAGCGAGCGGGAGTAGTTTTTGCCGTTTTTTATTTAAACTAACTTGTAACCGGAAGTCGTCACTAGGAGGCTGCCGGTAGTTGTAGTTTTTTAAGCTATATAAGTACTAACCTCTGGGTATCGGCCTCATTGTTCCATTGGAGCAGCACGGAGAGGCAGCGATTTGGGAGAGCGAGAAGTTCGATTGTTAAGTAGTTTTTTAACTTTTCTCTTTGTTTAAAACAGCGAGCGGGAGTAGTTTTTGCCGTTTTTTATTTAAACTAACTTGTAACCGGAAGTCGTCACTAGGAGGCTGCCGGTAGTTGTAGTTTTTAAGCTATATAAGTACTAACCTCTGGGTATCGGCCTCATTGTTCCATTGGAGCAGCACGGAGAGGCAGCGATTTGGGAGAGCGAGAAGTTCGATTGTTAAGTAGCTTTTTAACTTTTCTCTTTGTTTAAAACAGCGAGCGGGAGTAGTTTTTGCCGTTTTTTATTTAAACTAACTTGTAACCGGAAGTCGTCACTAGGAGGCTGCCGGTAGTTGTAGTTTTTCTCTGTCTCTATAAATTGGTCCAGAGAGGAAACCCGATACTCTACACAGGTAGAGTATCCCACCCTCCCCCCTCCTCTAACCTAATAATAAAAGTGTGTGTGTAGTTTTTTTTTCTCTCCTGCAAATTAAAGTAACAGTGATGGCAGTGCAGGTAGTACATTGTACCTCCTGCGGTATGTATGAGGTGAGGGACACCAGTAGTGTTCATGCTGATTATACCTGCAGGAAGTGTGCACATTTGCAGCTCCTTGAGGATCGTGTTAAGGAGCTGGAGCTGGAATTAGAGGAGCTCAGGGTAATTCGAGAGGTTGAGGAGGATATAGGCAGGAGTAACAAAGAGATTGTAACTCCTATAAGTGATAATTGGGTAACTATTAGGAGGAGGGGTAAGAAGCAATCGGGGAGACAATCCCCTGGGGCTGTTCCCCTCCAAAATAAATTTTCTGTCTTGGAGGCTGCAGTTGAGGAAGAATCAACTGGAGCTGACCAAAGGGAGCAGGTCTCTGGGGGTGAGCCTGCTGAGAATGCTCAGGTTGGTGGGGGGAATAAGAGATTAGCCTAGTTATAGGAGACTCCATAGTTAGAGGGACAGATAGGAGGGTAAATAGTAATAAACAGGACTCAGGGCTGGTGTGTTGCCTCCCAGGGGCTGGGGTCCAGGATGTTGCAGATCGGGTTTTTAGGATTCTTAAGGGTGAGGGGAGTCAGCCCCAAGTCATTGTTCATGTGGGGACACATGATGTAGGTAGGACAAGGGAAGGGGATATTAAACAGAAATTTATGGAGTTAGGGTGGAAGCTTAGGTCCATAACAGGCAGAGTGGTTATCTCTGGACTCTTGCCTGTGCCAAGAGATAGTTTAGAGATGAACAGAGAAAGGGATAGTTTGAACTCATGGCTGCGTGGATGGTGCAGGAGGGAGGGGTTCAGGTTCCTTAACAATTGGGACTCATTCTGGGATAGGTGGGACCTCTTCAAGAGAGATGGTCTACACCTGAACCAGAGGGGGACTAATATCTTGGGGGGAAAATTTGCTAAGGCTATGATGGGGGCTTTAAACTGATTCGGGGGGGGGGTGGGATCCTAAGTAGTTGGGGTGCCGAGAGGGATGAGAGTAAGGGGGTTATAGAGGAGAGTTGTAAAACACAGCGGCGTACGGGTGGGGTGGGGCATGGTTTGAGATGCGTATACTTTAATGCAAGGAGTATTCGCAATAAGGGGGAGGAACTTGCAGCTTGGACCAGTACCTGGAACTTCGATGTTGTGGCCATTTCAGAGACTTGGGTAGAGCAGGGACAGGAATGGATGTTGCAGGTTCCGGGGTACAAATGCTTTAGTCGGAGTAGAGAAGGAGGTAGAAGGGGGGAGGAGTGGCGTTATTGGTCAAAGACTGTATCAGGTGATCGAAAAGAAGTTTGATGAGGACTTGTCTGTTGAGGTAGTATGGGCTGAGATTAGAAACAGGAGAGGAGAGGTCACCCTGTTGGGAGTCTTTTACAGACCTCCTAATAGTTCTAGAGAGGTTGAGGAAAGGATTGCGAAGTCAATTCTGATTAGGAGTGAAAGTAGTAGGGTAATTGTGATGGGGGACTTTAACTTTGCTAATATTGATTGGAATAGCTATAGCTCTAGCTCGTTAGAGGGGTCAGTTTTCGTACAGAGTGTGCAGGAAGGTTTTTTGACTCAGTATGTAGATAGGCCAACTAGAGGTGAGGCTACATTGGATTTGGTGCTGGGCAATGAGCCAGACCAGGTGTTAGGCTTGGAAGTTAGTGAACATTTTGGTGATAGTGACCACAATTCGGTTACGTTCACCTTAGTGATGGACAGGGATAGGCATGAAGCTGGGGGCTGTAGTTATAGCTGGGGGAAGGGTAATTATGAGGCCATCAGGAGAGAATTAGGGTGCATAGATTGGACTAGGGAACTACAGGGACTGGGAACATCTGGAATGTGGTCCTTATTCAAGGAGCAGCTGCTGCGAGTCCTTGATAAGTATGTCCCTGTCAGGCAGGGAGGAAATGGACGAGTAAGAGAGCCTTGGTGTACGAAAAGAGTTGATTTGCTGGTTAAGAAGAAAAAGGAGGCTTATGTCAGGATGAGGCTTGAAGGCTCAGGTAGTGCAATGGATAGCTATAGATTAGCCAGGAAGGAGGTAAAAAGTGAATTGAGGAGAGCTAAGAGGGGACAAGAGAAGATGTTGGCTGATAGGATTAAGGAGAATCCTAAAGCTTTCTTTCGATATGTTAAGAATAGAAGATTGGTTAGGGCAAGATTAGGGCCAGTCATAGACAGCAGTGGGAAGTTGTGCGTGGAGCCTGAAGAGATTGGTGAGGCACTGAATAAATATTTCTCTTCGGTATTCACGCAGAGTGCTGGAAATGTAGCTGTGGAGAGCACTGAGGTACAGGGTTGCAAATTGGGGAGTATTGTAGTAGATAGGGAGGATGTGTTAGAAATTCTCGAGGGTTTGAAGTTGGATAAGTCCCCTGGGCCGGACGGGATTTACCCTAGGATTCTCTGGGAGGCAAGAGAGGAGATTGCAGAGCCTCTGGCTCTGATCTTCAGGTCCTCGTTGGTTACGGGTGTGGTTCCGGAGGACTGGAGGATAGCGAATGTGGTCCCATTGTTTAAGAAGGGAAGAGAGACCTTCCTGGGAATTATAGGCCAGTGAGTCTTACTTCTGTTGTGGGCAAGGTATTGGAGAGAATTATTAGGGATAGGATTTATAGTTATTTAGAGAGAAATGAATTGATTGGGGATAGTCAGCATGGTTTCGTGAAGGGTAGGTCATGCCTTACTAACCTCATTGAGTTTTTTGAGAAAGTGACCAGAGAGGTGGATGGGGGTAAGGCGGTTGATGTAGTATATATGGACTTTAGTAAGGCTTTTGATAAGGTGGCCCATGGAAGACTTCTACAGAAAATGCAGATGTGTGGAATAGAGGGTGATTTAGCTAATTGGATTAGGAATTGGCTGGCAGATAGAAGACAGAGGGTGGTGGTTGATGGGAGATATTCATCGTGGAGTTCGGTGACGAGTGGTGTGCCTCAGGGGTCTGTTTTGGGGCCCCTGCTGTTTGTAATTTTTATAAATGATCTGGATGAGGGTATTGAGGGATGGATCAGTAAATTTGCAGATGATACTAAAGTTGGTGGTGTGGTAGATAGTGAAGAGGGGTGTTTTAGTTTACAGAGTGACTTGGACAAGTTGCAGAGCTGGGCCGAGAGGTGGCAAATGGAGTTTAATGTGGAAAAGTGTGAGGTAATGCACTTTGGCAGGAACAATAAATGTGTAGAGTATAGGGCTAATGGTAGGGCTCTTAATAGTGTTGAGGAACAGAAGGATCTTGGTGTATGTGTCAATAGATCCCTGAAAGTAGGCAGTCAAGTGGATAAAGTTGTTAAGAAGGCTTATGGAGTCTTAGCTTTTATTGGTAGGGGGATTGAATTTAGGAGCCGCAGCATCATGTTGCAGCTGTACAAAACTCTAGTGCGGCCGCACTTGGAGTATTGTGTGCAGTTCTGGTCGCCACATTATAAGAAAGATGTGGAGGCATTGGAGAGGGTACAGAGGAGGTTTACCAGGATGTTGCCTGGTATGGAGGGCAGGTTCTATGAAGAGAGGTTGAAGGATTTGAGGTTGTTTTCGTTAGAAAGGAGGCGGCTAAGAGGGGATCTTATTGAAGCATATAAGATGATTAGAGGTTTAGATAGGGTGGACAGTGATAGCCTTTTTCCTAGGATGGAGAAAGCTAGCACGAGGGGACACAGCTTTAAATTAAGGGGTATGAGTTATAGGATGGATATCAGAGGTAGGTTCTTTACTCAAAGGGTGGTTCGGGAGTGGAATGCCCTGCCTGCAGCAGTTGTAGATGCGCCAAGTTTGGTGGCGTTTAAGAGTTAGTTGATAAGTATATGGAAGAGAAGGGAATGGTTTAGTTTGGAGGGGCATTGCTTTTTTATTTTGGTCGGCACAACATCGAAGGCCGAAGGGCCTGTTCTGTGCTGTATTGTTCTATGTTCTATGTTCTAACACCCTCCGGGCTCTCATTCCACGTTCTCCCCACATTGGAGATCTTTACTGCCTCCCAAAGATACACAAGGCAAACATACCCGGCCATCCAGGTATGAGGTAGGTTCTTTACCCAAAGGGTGGTTCTGGAGTGGAATGCCCTGCCTGCGGCAGTTGTAGATGCGCCAAGTTTGGTGGCGTTTAAGAGGTTAGTTGATAAGTATATGGAAGAGAAGGGAATGGTTTTGTTTGGAGGGGCATTGCTTTTTATATTGGTCGGCGCAACATCGAAGGCCGAAGGGCCTGTTCTGTGCTGTAATGTTCTATGTTCTATCCCATCGTATCGGGCAATGGGACCCTGTGTGAGAACCTCTCCGGCTATATCGAGGGCATCTTGAAACCCATTGTACAAAGAACCCCCAGCTTTTGTCTTGACACTACGGACTTCCTACAGAAACTCAGCACACATGGAGCAGTAGAACCAGGGACACTCCTTGTCATTCGGCCTCCGACCTGCAGATAAATGTTCTTCAAGGGGGCCTTCGTGACACACGACAGCGCAGAGTCGCTGAGCAGAGACTGATAGCCAAGTTCCGCACACGAGGACGGTCTTAATAGGGATCTTGGCTTCATGACACACTATCTGTAACCCCCGTAGCTTGCCTGGGTTAGCAAAAAACCTCACTTACTGTGCTGTCTGGAGAAAATACACAATTCTCTAACCAATGCTCAGGATTCCCTTCACACACATGGTTAGCCACTTTAACACTTGAATAGCAGGTTAGATGTAAGGATTCGCATTCTAATCAGCAATCTCTGACTGTCTGTGCTGATGTGTGCTATTGCAGACCAGAACACTGCATTTGCCTGACGAAGACACAAGAGAGTTGAAAGCTCACAATTTTACTATCAAATAAATCGGTTGGATTTAAAATTGGTGTTGCTAAATTCTTACTGAGTTCTTAACTTTCACCAGCCATCATACCAACAGCCTGTTAAACAGGATAACCATTTCCTCGTATTTTTAAGAGCATTTATTTAGACCTAACAGCATTAAATTTCATCTGTTGTTGTTCTACCTACTCAGATACTTTATTTAAGTCATTTCATAATATTTGAATTGTCTCCTCCAATTCCACCCGCCTTCCTAGTTCGTCATAATTTGATCCATTTGCATTGAATTTCTGAATCTAGGTCACTGACGTAGACCAGAAACAGTAGTCAATTATGACAAATACTGTATTCAAGTGGAAAAAGATTATCACATTTGAGTGAATTCAGTTAGCACTTAAATGATTTACTTGCCTATTTGGACGATCTATGCATTTAAATCAATATGTAATTTCCAAAGTTGACGAAACGGCAAATAAGCTGGATCATTCCATCTTAAATACATACCTTTTGTGGAAATGTCAGTCTATTTCAATACTTGTAGGGTGTAAAGAATTTTTTTTAAAAAAGTAAATGTCAAATTGTTAAAGATTGTATATGTACATTTTTGTTACATAAAATTATTTGCTTCACCAGCTCAGCCACGCAGACCAAAAGACTGCATATTCAAATCCCAACTCTGTTCAGCTACTAAACTGGCTGATCACAAAAATCAGCCTCTACTACTGAATTTGGAAGGATGATTTTTTTAAAAAAATCTTTGATTTCGTATTTCTCATCTCTATGGAGCAGCTCTGCTGGAAGTGCATGAGGATGGAAAGTTTGGGGGTTGGGAGAAGAGAAGAAAACCAAGTATTCATGTTCCTTACAAATGCTTCTCGGCCTTTTGGCGAAAATCATGTGTAGTATCAACACGCTGTACTTGGTTGAAGTCATTAAATTACATTTTATCTTCATTTGAAGCAATTTTTAAACAGTGGCATCTCAGCCTTTTGACTAAGATGCAAATGAGATCAAACCTTGGAGGAGAAGCTATATCTACTCCAATCAGCTTGGATCATGTAGATCAAGTCCAAGACAGGAGGTGATAGCCCTGTCTTGTCAGCTTGAATCAGAAATGTCTCAACTTGAGTCTCTGAATTGGACTTGATGGATTGAATTGGAATAAAAACAAACCATAACACTAACGGTTAGAATATCCTAAAATGAATACAGAGCAGGGAAACTTATCTAATCAGCTTTTAGCTATGTCCTGTAAATACTTGGCCATGCCAATCTGTAAGTGGGATGATGGGGGGGAATATGTCCCGACTCAAGAAAAGCATGCAGGAGCTACTCCAACTATGGTTAATGGGGGTCGATGTCAACGAGGATCTCCAGGAGGTAAGAGCCAGTAAGCTTCATTCTTTGCCTCCGAGGCCTCCAAGGTCATCTTCCGATTCAGGGTCCGTTTTGAGGAGCAGAACAAAAAGTACTCGTGTTTCTTCTTCCAGAAGGTGCACAGAGAAATCTCTATGATCAGCAACCTGAAGGAAGAAGATGGCTCTGTAAGGCCATCTCATTCTGACATTCTGAGGATCTGCAAGTCCTTCTATGCCAGACCGTATGACTTGAAGCCAACAGACAGCACAGCCTCCTAGTCTTTCCTGTCATCTCATCACGCAGATCTTAGACGGTGACGAGCAAGAGAGCCTAGACAGACCGATATCTCTGGACAAGCTGACAAAGGCCATCAATCCTTTCAGGAGGGTAAAACTCCTGGAAACGACAGCTTACTGGCTGAATTCTACTCAGCGTTGTGGGTCTTAACAGGCCTGGACCTTCTGGAAACATATGAAAGAATGCTTCAGGAAGGCAGAATGTTAGACTCAAATGAGGAAAGGCATCATTACCCTCATCTACAAGCAGAAAGAGGAAAGGAATTAGAAATTGGCAACCATTTCGCTATTGAATATTTTTATTTGGCCAAATAAAATTCTGGCCAAAGTCATTGCCAACTGGGTCAAGTTTGCTCTAGGGTCAGTGGTCCACCCTGGTCAAACCTATGCTGTACTCGGCAGGAAGATCTCTGATGGCCTCGTGCTACTCAGGGGTACAATTGCGTATATGCCAGGACAGGCAGGTGGATACCTGCCTCATCAGCCTAAACCTGGAGAAGGCATTTGACAGAATATCGCACAGCTACATGATGGATGTGCTCTCCAAAATGGGCTGTGGGGAAGGAATCCGCAATTGTTGGATCTGACTACTCTACACAGACATTAATAGAGCAGTTTCAATCAACAGGTGGGCGTCAAAGAGGTTTCAGATTAGGTCTGGAGTCAGGCAGAACTGCCCTCTCTCCTCCGCCCTTTTTGTGTGTTGCGTTGAACCCTTTGCCGAGGCCTTCAGAATCAATCCAGGCATCAAAGGAATTACAATCTCAGACAGCAAAAGCACGCAGGTCAAAGCCTTCCTGTAAAAGGATGACATGGCTGTCTTCTGCTCTGATCCCTTGACTGTTCGCAACTCCTCCAGGTCTCTCAGCAGTTCCAGCTGGTCTCGGGAGCCACAGTCAGTCAGGGCAAAAGCGAGGCCATGTTCTTTGGGAACTGGGCTGTCAAATTCTTCCTACCTTTCACTATTAGGGCAGATTATTTGAAGGTGCTGGGGAATATGGTTTGGAGCGGCAGGGGCATGCACCAAAAAAAAAAAAATGGGATGAGCGCATCGCCAAAGCCAAGCAAAAACTGAGCTTGTGGGAGCAACGCTCCCTCTCCATCACCGGAGACAGCCTGGTGATCCAATGCAAAGTGCTGTCCATGTTGTTGTATGTACTGCAGGTGTGGCCTATCCCCTAATCTTGTGCAGCACAATTACCCAGGCCATTTTCAAATTTATCTGGAGATCAAAGATGGATTGCATCCGGAGGGAGTCAATGCACAAATCTCCAGAGAATGGAAGGAAAAACGTTCCCAACGCCGCCCTCATTCTGATGGTTACCTTTGTATGTGGCTGCATCAAGCTGTGCGTAGATCCTCAGTACACTAACAGCAAGTGCCACTATTTTGAGGTTGTACCTGTCCCAAGTGTTATGGAAGATGGGTCTGGCCACACTGCCACAGAACGCTCCAAGTAGTTGGACTGTACTGCAGCACCTGTCCTTTGTGCAGGAATTTTTCCACAAACACACCTTTGACCACACGGCCATCAAGCAGTGGTCAGCGCGTAACGTCCTCGGGGCCCTGAGAGAAAAGGAGATGGCAGATTCTGTCAGATGGTTCCTTGAGCAGACTGTCAGTATCATCTGGCAGAACGTCTCATCACCAGAACTCACAAACAAGCACCAAGACCTGGCTTGGCTGGTGGTGAGAAGGGCACTCGGCACTTGCAGCTCACGAAGCAGCTGCAAGGCTGATGAGATGGTTGCACACCTCCTTGTGGAACATACCTTTGCAAAGAAGGTTTGGAGTGAGATGTGGTGGTATTTGTTGAGGTTCATCCCGAGCAGCCAGTGACGCAGGCTCTATGGGTTGTTTCCGGGGACGCACACCAAGACAAATATCAACTGATGCTGGAAGGTCATCAACTCGGTGAAAGACGCAATTTGATCCACCCAAAACTTGTGATCTTCCAGTTGACAGAATTGTCCTCGACCGAATGTTGCAGACTAGCACATTCCAAGGTCCTGGACTACGTGCTGAGGGACGTGCTCAAGCTTGGGGCAACCAACACAAAAACTCAATGGGGAAAGACCACATTGTAAAGCCTTTCAAAAGAGGCAGACCGAGGGCCCGGGAACTGCAGAATAGCCTCAGTCTGTGTAACCGTGTGCCAATCTGAGAAATAACAGCACACAGTAAAATTTGAAGCATTTATATATGTTTTTTTAAGTTTTGAAATGTAATGACTGCAAATTTGTGTAAATGAGATTTGTGTAAACTACTGTAAATATGACCTTTTTCTGTTTGTAATTTTTAGATATTCCGTTTTGAAATGGTTTGAGTTTTTTTATGAATAAAGAATATTTTTTGGGAAAAAAAATGCAACTGGGATGAGACTCAGAGGGGGCTTGTGCATTGATACAAATCCTATAGGCTGTTAAATTTAATTGGAAACGTTTAAAATATGGCAAAACGTTTCCATGCACGTCAGATGCTTAACTGATCTCAAAAGTTATTCTTGACTCAAGAAGAGTTCAGGCAGTGTTCCATAAAAGAGATTAACCCATCTCTATAAGAAAGTGAAGGTTTGTATTATAGAAGTGAATTCCTGAGATAATTGGAATACTCATTTTAATATCCCAGCTGTAGTATTTGTAGACACACTATTTTTCAGTACCTTTAACAGTACTTTTTTTTAAAAATTGAAAGGGCACTTCATCTTTTGTGGCAGTTACAATAACAGTTATCTTAAATCATGATATTTAACTGTCACACAAAACAGGACTTAAGCCTTACTCTTATGAATATTAGTACAGACAGTTGTAAAATTTGAGATAAGATCCAGTCCCTGAACATTTGGTTCTGCAAATTATTTTAATTTCTGCATTTTTTATCGTTCAATATTCTTTAAATGTGTGACCCTGTCACCATGTAACATAATGAAACTATTTAGAATGCATTTGCAACAAACTAACATGAAGTGTGCTTTATTTATATTCAAAATTGAAATTCAGACATTTTATGCCAATATCCATTGTGTAACAACTTGGAAAATATTTGCATATTCTAAGTATTAAAATATGGGAAGGGAGATCAAAAGAACAGCTTAAGGGTTTATGAGTGGTAATGTCAGAGCACAAAGTCTAGATAGTTGAAGCAACAACAGTTAGTGGGACAAATGAACATGGAGCTGTTACCAAAGAAGCAGAGCATTTGGTGGAAGGCAAAGTGGCTTGCAAACTGGAGGAGATTATAGGATAGCAAAAGGACACAGCATGGAAGCATTTAAACAGGATTAAGAATTTTAAATTTGCAGCATTGGGGCATTGGAGGTCCATAAATTAGAAAGGTCAGCAAGAATGGGTAAACAGGATTTGGATAGGATAAAATACGGATAGATGTTTAGAGAGCCAATTATATTAATTTACAAAACACCAAAAACATTGTTTTGCATTCATTTAAATCATTTGGAATTTCCATGCCCAATTAATATTTGACTCAAGCAAACGAAAACTACTGCTTTGCCTTCTGGGCAATCATATTAGGTAAATTAATGGGCATCTCTGCACTCTAACTTCAGATTGCATCAATTTGGAAATGCCAGAAACACCTCAGGGAAATCAAGCAAGACAGTTTTCTTTGAAGCTTGGGCAAAATAAAATACATACTTCACGAAACTGCACTCTGAGCTTTGGCACAATATAAACAAGGCAAGTGTTTTTAAGATTTCCCACAGAAAAGCACTTGATCATGGAATTCTATTCAATAAATATGGAATGTTACTTAATCATTACAAATCAATATTCTTGAAAATGAAGTTAAAAAGGGAGAAAAATAGTCACAAAAAAAATGAGGATTCATTTGATAGATACCACAATGCTTGTAGGACTATCAACTTTTCTATTAAGAAACTGAATTCTCAAATTCATTAAGCCAGTGCAGAAACCATTCGTACTGCATAAGCATTATTGTTGTTGTTCATTCATCGTCATCGATATTGACACCATTAGTCATTTTGAGGCTGGTTGTGGAAGACGACTGATCAGGCCAATTCAGGCATGGAATGTCCTGGCACATACAGGGCAGACTTGTGTAGACGCTGTAGTTGTTGCACTGGACTTGCGCAGCTTGCTGTTAAGTTGTGCTTCAGCAATACACCGTGCTTTGTGAACTTGACAGCCTTTGTGGATGAGGCAGTGCCAGGTAGGGTGGTTTTGTGCCAGCATTTCCCAAGTGGTTGTGTCAATGTCAAGCGACTTCAGGGAGGCCTTGAGTGTGTCCTTGAAACGTTTCTTCTGCTCTCTATGAGAGCGTCTTCCAGCAGAGAGTTCCCCAAAAGGAGTTGCTTGGGTATGTGCTTGTCTGACATACGGATGACATGACTTGCCCACCGGGTCTGCCCTCTTATCAACAGCGTGTGGACTGATGGTAGGCTTGCTCTAGAGACAGAACTTCAGTGTCTGGTACTTTGTCTTGTCTTCGCAGAATATTACACATCAGAAAGCAAGTCATGTGGAAATGACTGAGCTGTCTTTCATGTTTTCGATACATAGGCATACAGGAGGGTAGCGAGTACTACAGTGCTGCAGATCTTCAGTTTTGTTGCTGGGCTGATTCCTCAAAGTTCCCACACAACGGAGTGCATCTACCGAAAGCAGAACTTGCCTTTACTATTCTGTAGTTAACTTCTGTATCCATAGTCATTACTTGGGAGAGGGTACTGCTAAGATAAGCAAACTGGTCCACTGCCTATAGTTTCTGCCGTTTGATTGTGATTATGGGTTCTACGTACTGTGCATGAGGAGTGGGCTGGTGCATGACTTCAATCTTTTTAATGTTGGTGAGTCCAAAGTTGTCACAGGCCATGGAAAATTTGTCCATACTGACTTGCATCTCTGCTTCTGAGCCAGCATACAGGGTGCAGTCATCGGCAAAGAAGAAATCTCTCAGCATTATTAGACTTCCAACTGAACACTTTTCTTTGTCCATCCTTCTGTAGTAATTTGAGCTTACCTACCCTTCATTTGCACTATTGTATGCTGCAGCTCTTTTTGAGAGTAATATTTTGACTTCTGTTGCAAGGAACAGGAATAGCCTACTCAGCCCCTTGATCCTATTCTGCTATTCAATGAGATTATACCCATCTTTGATCCATATTGCTTGATAGTCCTCTTTCCTAATAAAAATCTAACAAACCCTGACTTGAAAATTTCAATTGACCCAGCAACCATTTACATTTTTAACCATTTCAAATTTCTTACTTAGACCATCCTCAACCTTTTAAACTCAAGAAATACAAGCTGAGCTTATGCAACTTGTCCTCGGGATTTAGTGCTTTGGTGGACTTGAGGTGAAACTGCACTGTTTCCCCTCCAAGGCCAATATGTACTTTCTTCAGAACAGTACCCAAAATAAAAATGCAGTCTCTCTGATGGAATTTGATGAAGGCTCTGTACAACTGAAACAAAACTTCCTCTCCCATTTAAATATATCTCAACTAAAGATCAACATTTCAATTAGCATTTTTATTAGCATTTAATTTTCTACAAGCACTCAATTCTTTTTGCTCCTTCACAATTCCCAGTCTCTTACCATTATGAAAATATTCCCATTTGTTTATTTTGGCTCCTTAGTAGACAACCTTTCACTTCCCCACATTGAATTCCATCAGTTTGCCCCTTTGGAATTTTCAACTCCAATACAGATTACTACATTGTGAAGCATTATCACTTCATCAACTTTCTGCCTATAACAAGAACAACCAGAGAAAATCTAGTCCATATTATTTACTTCTTAACATCTGCACTAGCAGAACTGTTTATCATAGGAAAATATCAAGCACTGCTGACTATAAGCATGAAATCAAAGCTTGTAATTTATAGATATGAGAATGGCCCTGTCATTTAACTAACAATAAGTAACCTTTCTCCTTTCCCAAAGTCTCCTTGCAACATGAACTATCTTTGTCAAGTGACAAGACCACTTCAAGGCCATCACCAGTATTTATTAAACAACTGGCTGAATTGATATAGAAGCACCTTCTTCTTCCTCCATTATGGGAGGAGTATTCACAGAATCAGAATCCTACAGTACATTCGGTCCAACAAGTCTGCACTAATCACAATCACACTGAGGCCCTATCCCCATGCATTTACCCTAGCTAGTCCCCTGACACTAAGAGGCAATTTAGCAAGGCCAATGCATCTAACCTACACATCTTTGGATTGTGGGAAGGAACTGGAGCATCCAGAGGAAACTCACGCAGACACGGCAAACACCAGACAGATCCAAGCCGGGAATCAAACATGGGTCCCTGGCTCTGTGTGTCAACAGTGTTAATCACTGTGCCACTCCACTCAATACACTGCAGCAAGACTGCTAACTTATAAGAGAAACTACATACAAAAATATCCTTTCACAGCATATGTGAAATGGTGATTAAAAATGAAGACAATGTATCACGGAATTCAAAGCTGAATTCACGGTACATTCTGCTACAACAAATACATTATGACTTTTGTTCACAACTACAGTCAGGCATATAAATAGACAACAGTATTGTAGCTTTGTCATTTCAATCCTTCACAAAACAAATGGGTGGCAAGTGGGAGGTAGCAACAGCTGATCACAAAAGTTTTTGCTAACCTAGCAGGAATCTGTCGAGGCTGAATTTGCCCAAGAAAGTCAACCAATGAATAAGAAATCAATATTTTATACCAAGTAGCACAGAGAGGGGAGTAAAGATATGATTAAAACAAAGCTCCACAACAAGCTCAATTGAACAATTACATTTTTCCAGATTAATAATTTTTTAATGTTAACATACTAAGCAATGAAATCTGAAAATAAATCACTTATGTCCTAAAATAGCCTAAGCTAACTACTCCAGGGAACTACAATATACAATACACCAATACCCCTGTTGTGTAAATAGCACATATGTAGTGTAGTGACAGATTGGGATTGGTATCATTACCTGCTTGGTCCTAAGTGACAGATGACAACTGCGGCAAATATGTGTTTAAAACCAATTTCAAATTCCACGCAACGTAGTTTGTTGATAGCCAGGACGGCCGTGTTTCGGAGTCGTACATTACCCAGCACTGGATTACCAACCAGCAATTCAATATAGTCCAACCAGCTGCAATGTAATATATAAAAAAAAGCCACTGAAAAGGAGTGGGGGAGGGGAGATGGGGGACCAGATGGCCTTACCTTATAATAAACGTCAAACTGTATATTTTCGGGCAGTGAGCGGATCTCCCGGCGGGAGCGTGTGTAACTGTCCACCACGGCTGAGATTGCGGTGTTATACAAGGTTTCGGGAATCCACTCCAGCTCCACGGCCGCCATGTTGTTGATGTCTTTTCCCCCTCAGCGGCCGCCTCGCACCCCGAACAGGGACCGACCGCCCAACCGACCGAGCAATCTCCACCCTCCCCCTCGCCAAAACACAGCACCGATCGTCAGCTTTTCAACAGCTTCGATGTAAAATAATAAGAAAGGATATAACTAAAATGCCTTTCAATCCCAGTGCACTCGCACCGCCTTTTCTTCCTCACACTTCATTTTACACCAATTTTTTTCCCTAGCACAGGCTGAACATTTTTTTCAAGCCACGCTCAACGTGGTGATGTTTTCCGCCGGTTCTCCTTCTACGCCACGACGCACCAGCGCGCGCCTTACGTCATTATTCTCAAAAAAACCGAGAGGGAGACCCACAGTGGGTGTTTCCCCGCCTGCTTAAATTCTCAGGTTCGGGAACAAAGAGAGGACATTACAGGCGCGGGCGGATAGCAATTAAAACCGATTGGGATGTGCCGAACTAGGCTCCTTGGCTGAGTATCCTCTATTTCCACCCTCCAGGGTAGTGAATTTCCCTTTAATTTAAGACAAATTAATGCGGATGCTGGAATCTGAAACAAAAACAAAAAAATGCTGGAAAATCTCAGCAGGTTTGATAGCCTCTGATGGCATAAGGGGCATAGAGGCACAATGGTTAGCGCTGTTGCCTCACAGCGCCAGCGACTCAGGTTCGATTCCCAGCCTTGGATCACTGTCTGTGCGGAGTCTGCATGTTCTCCCCATGACTGTGTGGGTTTCCTCCAAGTGCTCTGGTTTCCTCCCGAAGTCTGAAAGAATGCTAGTTAGGAATGCTAATTCTCCTCTGTGTACCTGAACAGATACTGGAGTGTGGTGACTAGAGGATTTTCACAGTAACATCATTGCAGTGTTAATGTAAGCTACCAGTGACATTAATAAATAAATTTTAAACTTTAATCAATGGAGATCTCCAACGATGCTATCAGCTTGCTGAGAATTTCCAACATTTTTTGTTTTCATTTCCCTTTAATTAGAAGGGTTGATGTATCCATTCTGCCATCTATTGATGTCCTTAAAAGTGACCAATTAATGACCATTTTGAGGCCCTTATCCTGCTCTGTGATTAATGCAGAACCATAGAGAAGTTATGGTGCAGAAAAGGCCAATCAGCCCATTGTGTGTGCACTGGTAAGTAGAAGAAGAAACTAGTCATCTATTTTAATCCACTTTCCAGTGCCTCTTCTGTAGCCTTGCAGGTAATAGCATTTTGGATGCAGATTCAGGTATCTTTTGAATGAGTTGAGCATTTCGGTCTCAACCACCAAATTAGGCAGTGAATTCCATTTGCCTACGAAACTTCTGGATGAAAATATCACAGCATGGAAGGGAGTGGTTGGGGAGTAGGAGTGGTTGGGGGAAGGGGGTTTTAATCATGAATGTGGGCAGGTCCACATTCCTTCTGCTGTCTTGCTTGCTGCTATAGAGGGGAAGCCAAGTGAGCACTTGCAGTGTGCTGATTGGGGGCAGGGGGAGGGGAAGATGCAAGTGGATGAATTTGTGCCTTTATGATGATTGGGAAGAGGTTTGTGTCAGACAGCCATTGGGGCCAGGTGGTGAAGGGGGGCCATGTGCAAATGGGTCCAAGCTGGGGGAGGATAAGGGGGTCAATAATATTGGGGGTGGGAGTCTAATGTCTGTGGGAATGAGGAGAGGCTGCATCTGGCCCAGGAAGGAGTTAGATTTTTTTTGGTGCACGTGCAGTTGGAGGCTCTGATTGGAGGGTTTTGAGTATGTTAAGACCCGCCCACTGCCTTCTGTAGCGAGAAATGGACTTGCTCAAAATTTTGGAGACAGAGTGCATGATTGGGCATGAAAATATGCCCAAAAAATGGACCTGGAATTCTCCTAGTTTCACATCCGCCTGACACTTGGAAAAAATCTTGTAAAATTCTACCCAAACTTTATTTTTAGTGTTACAAGTAGGCTTACATTAACACTGCAATGACGTTATAGTGGAGACAAACTACTCATTCCAGGTAAATCTCCTCTGAAACACCTCCAATACATTTACATCTGGCCCAAATATCTCTTTATGCAGTTTGGTGTCAAATTTAATTTTATAATATTTTTGTGAAGTAGATATTTCATTACGTTAAAAGTGTTACATAAATACCAGGGGTGGAAATTTTTTAAAAATTCTAAATGCTGAACGAGCTCGAAAACAGGAGAGAATTGCGCCGGGTTTTTTTTGGGTGAGCTGCAAGTCAGTATTTGATGGCTCTTAGTGCAAAAAAAAGGCAGGATGCTATTCTCACCAGTAAGGGGAGGGATGGAGCTTAATTTCACCAATGAACCTGGCTGCAGATCTTCCAGGGTTTTTCCCTCCTTTCCCGACTACTGTCTTTGCAGAATTTCCTCCCACTCCTCATCCCCCCCTTCCCCCCTCTGATTATCACCCCTGCAGTGTTCCTCCTTTCATACCCCTGTCCCCTCACTGTGGAGCTTCTCCAATCCCACATACCCCCCCTGCTATCATCTCATCTCCCTCAAGCAGTGCCAGGTAACACTGCCAGGCTGGAATGGGCACTGCCTTCCCCTGTCCCAACCATACAGGGGCTGCAATAGCCTCCAGTCCCACTGTCAAGGCCATCACAGCTGGTCTGCATTGGTAGGGACTATAGTGATTCTCGCCAATGAGGACCTTGACCGGTGAGCAGATAAGTTCAAGTGAGCCCAGACATTAGCTACTTTCGCAGAAGAAACAATGTGAAGTATCATTTAATTGGGACTCACTAATGACATTCAAATCAACCGGCTCACCAAGCGAATCGACTGGAGTGGCAAGTCGATACAACCGTGCCCACTTTGCTATCAACAGTTGAGAAATCTGGCTGTAAGAGGAAGGAAAAATGTGGTGACATTTATTCAGGAATAAAAGGGTGCTGAGAATCTGGAACCCTGCCTGAAAGAGTGGTGGAGGCAGAGACAGTCATAGCATTTAAGAAGTATTTAGATGTTCAATGCCAAGATATACAAGGCTATGGGCCAAGTGCTGGAAAATGGGATTAGAATAGTTGGGTGGTTTGTCTTTGGCCGGCACAGAAACTGAAGGGCTTTTTTCTGTGCTGGATGACTCTATAAACATGACGTGGAAATGACGGCATTATAAACTGTATAAACAGCAGAACCTTGTTATACCTATCATTAGCAAGCCAACAGATACCATTAGAAATTAAATCATAGAATGCCTACAGTGCAGAAGGAGGCCATTCAGCCCATCAAGTCTGCACCGACCACAATCCCACCCAGGTCCTATTCCCATAATCCTACAGATTTATCCTGATAATCTCCCTGATACTTTAGAGTCAATTTAGCATGGCCAAACAACCTAACTCACACATTTTGGAGCATCCAGAGGAAACCCCTGTAGACACAGAGAGACTATGCAAACAGTGACCTGAGGCTGGAATCGAACCTGGGTCCCTGGCGCTGTCAGGCAATAGTGCTAACCACTGTGCCACCCCAATAAGTTGATGATGCTGCTGATTCTGCCCTGGAAGTAACTTGGTGGTGATACTCCTTCACTCTTTCTACTTTCTGCAACTATAATCTAAGAAAGATACAATATTAGATGATGTGCCCTCAAATTGCCATATGTCGCAAAAAGCCTGTGTATTGTAATCAGCTCTATTCTCATTCAGGCGTTGATAGGTCTGATGAAAGCACATGTGCTTATATCTGAAAATATTTCTGAACTAAGCCTGTATCATTTCCCATTATGCCACTGCATTATGTACATTTTTGTTTTCCAAATATTAATTCCCACAGACAAACAAATTATTGTCCTCTAACTCATTGAAGAGAAAAAAAATTTGAACAATATGATTACCATTTGATCTTTATGAGTGGCCCAACAATTGATAATTGTCTGATTGACATGTTCTGGATTTGTTGTGAACTTAGTAATTGCTAAACATTATTGGCTATCGTCCCTCCTGCATAAAGCAACAACATCAATGATTGCCTATTACTAAAACGGAATATTTTTGTTTTATTTCCCACCTGAAAAATTCAGCTAACTCTACAGATTTCCCCTCTTATTGAAAATAGCTGTCAACTGATCAACATTTTTATGCTATAATATATTGAACTTTGGCAAATGTATAAAATGAGATTCTGTGTCAGGCCTCTGTTACAATACTAACACTAGCAATTTCAGGATGTGTATTTGAACAGAAGCTTGTTAGACCACATAGTTTTGCTCTTTCATGGAACATGGATATCATTGCCAAGTCCAGTATTAGTTGCCCCTCTCTAACTGTCCTTGAACTTAATAACTAACTAGACCATTTCAGAGGGCAGTTAAGAGTCAACCACATTGCTATGATTTGGAATCACAAGTCGACCAGACCAAGTAGGAAATAGCAGATTTATGGGAATTTTACAGACAGCAACTTTACCTCCTCACTCCCCAAAGCCCATCCAGCACCAACAAGGGAAAAGTCAGGAATGTGATGGAACACTCTCCACATGCCTGGCTGAGTGCAGATCTTACAATGCTCAAGAAGATCAACAACATCTATAACAATCAAAGCAGGCCACTTCATTGGCATTCCATCCACCACCTTAAACATCCATTCTCTCCACCACCGTAGCACAATGTCAGCAAGTGTGTACCATCAATAAAGTGCACTGTAGCAATTCACCAAGGTTCATTCGACTGCATCTTCCAAATCTGTACTCTACCACCAAGAAGGACAGTGGCAGCTGATGCATAGGGACACTACCATCTGCAAGTTCCATTCAAAGATACACACCATCCTGACTTTGAACTTCACAGTTGCTCGGACAAAATTCTGGAACTCCCTTCTTACCAGCATAATGGATGTTCTTGTATCACATGGACTGCAGCAATTCACAAAAGCAGAAAACTACCATCTTTCAAGGGCAATTACAGATAGGCAGTAGGTGCTGGCTAGTGACACTCACATCCAGTGAATGAATATTTTTCACTGAAGTACATTAATGGACCAGGCTGAGTCTCAAAGGCATCCTAAAGTGATGGCCCCAGAGTTTGCCACCAGCAGGCCATCTTCAGGCAACTGCTGTGGCATTGGAGTCTGAGACCATCTGGAAAATTCCAATCAACCTCCAATTCATAGTTGTAATTGACCTGTCCTACTTGTTCAAATCTTTTATGGTGAAACTGTTCTGCAGTGCTTTCAGGACACTCATAGAATCATAAGATTTTACAGCACAGAAGCCCCAGACAAGGTAATATCCTAGTGAATCTCCTTTGCACCTTCTCTAATGCAATCATATAATTCCTACAGTATGGTGACTAGAACTGCATAAAGTACTCTAGCTGTGACCTAACAAGTGTTTTATATAGCTCCATTATAACCTCTCTGCTGTTATATTCTATGCCTCGAATAAAGGTAAGTATCCCATATGCCTTGTTAATCACTTTATCTATCTTTTTAGGTCTGTCAAGCCAATTAGTATCACAACAGTAGCATGCTTTAATGGGATCTTGAGATTTTGTTCCATAAGACATCTTTTTCCAGAATGTATTTCACATTCTTTTGTTTAAGAAGTTGTACCATCATTTGGGTTTTCTGAACCAGGTTTTGCCTTCCCCTCCTAGTAGAACAGTATTTTGCTGATAGCTCTTATGTCTTCTTCGGTTTACAGTAGTTCAGATGCGGTACCATCCAACCCGGATTGGGTTAGCCCAACTATGATGTGATGTCATGTCAGATTTAAGATCATCATGTTTGCAATCTTTAGCTAGTCGGTGCAAGTCTTGGTAAAGGTTCAGACTCACTGGGTTTCTGGACCCTCTTATTAAACTTGACTCTTTCTATTGTCTTGTTACTTCATGAATTAATTATCAAAGTTCTTAACAACTTCTTCAAATTTGTCTGTGTTCCATTTATGCCTTGTCTTGCTATCACATCATCAGCAGTTGTCCAATAAAGTACACTAACATAGTGATTTGTTCAACTTCTGTCTTATTGTTCAATTCTGATGCAATTCTGCATCTTTTATTTATTAACGTCACAAATAGGTTTACATTAACTTTGTAATAAAGATACTATCAAAATCCCCTAATTGCCACATTCCAGCACCTGTTCAGAAACACTGAGCGAGAATTTAGCATGGCCAATGCACTTAACCATTATGTCGTTGGACTGTGGGAGGAAACCAAAACATTCAGAGAAAACACCTACGGATACAGGGAGAATGTGCAGACTCCGCACAGACAGTCAGCTAAGCCAGGAATTGAACCTGGGTCCCTGCCGATGTGAGGCAGCAGTGCTAATCACTGTGCCACTGTACCACTGTGCCACCTCACTTAAAAACTCTTCCTCCATATTGCCAAACTCTGGTGTCTGATCTGGCATTTCCATGTGCCCAAATCAATCTGGCAAGATGAAGTTACAACCGATCGCTGTTTAAAGAGCTTGAAAGGTTTAACTTGTATTTCAGTTTTCTCATGTCAACCAGACTTTCACTACAGTGGTTGCTGACCCACTTTGGTAGTCAATCCTGAACTTCACCGCATTTCTAAAAAATTGCTGGTATTATTTATTAAGATCAATTCACTGCTTTTCTCCCTTTGTGGAATCATTTTGGGAAGCATTTTTTTTCAGTTGCTGTCATGCAGTCTGCACTGACCTTGGTCCTGAGTTGTGGGGTGTATCAACTTGCTCCCAATAAAATGGAATTTCTCCCAGTGTTGCTCGATTACTGCACCATGTGTGGAGTTTGCACATTCTCCCTATGTCTGCCTGGATTTCCTCCAGGGGCTCCGGTTTACCACCCTCCCAAACAATGTCCAGATTAGGTGGATTGGCTATGCTAAATTGTCCCTTAGTGTCAGGTAGACTGGCTATGGTAAATGATAGGTTTGTGGGAATAGGGCCTGGGTGGGATTGTAGTCAGTGCAGATTTGATGGGCAGAATGGCCTCCTTCTGCACTATTAGATTCTATAAATTTGAAGTTTTTAAGTCTTTTTCAAGGTTATTCACCCTTTCTTGATTATCCTTAAGTTCTTTGACTGCTGCTGGACCGTGATTTTTCAGTCTACCACAAGCTATGTAGCCCTTAGTAAGTCGACCAGTGGATTTCTTCTCTGCCTCTCAGCCTCAACATCCGTGTCTTCTGTGGAGCTCTTCTGGTAATGTTCAGCTGTCTTACAGAAATTTTCAGCTTTGAAGCCTTTTTTTCACTCTCTTACGCTCTCTCCCTCTCTTTTCTCTCCTCTTACAACCTCTTTCATGCCATCACACAATCTCTCTCTCTCTGCCTCACACATTTTCTTTCTTTCTACATCATTCTCCCTCTACCCCCTCTATTTCTGTTCTCTCACACTCTCACTCTGTCTCTTCCTCATGCTCTCACACTCTGCACCCACTCTCTCCCCCTTCATACTATCTCTGTCCCTCTCACATGCCTCCATGATCCCTCTCCCACTCACTCTCTCTTTTCTCCCTTGTCACATGTTCTGTCCCTTCACACAATCTCTCCCTCCCCCTCTCACTCACACTCTGTCTGTTTCTCCCTCTCTTCACACAATCTCTCCTTCTCCTCTTCTCTCATACTGACTCTAGCAGCAGCCCATCATGGGCCCCCCACTCTGGTCTACCTGCAGACCGCACTATTGGACTCTGCTCCAGTTGCTCAGATCCTGCTCCCTATGCCTATGCTCCCCAGCACCTCTACCACTGGGCTCTGCATCCCAGCATCTCCATTTCTTTAACTGACATGGTGCACAGTGGTTAGCACTGCTGCCTTATAGTGCCAGAGATCTGGGTTTGATTCCTGGCTTGGGTCACTGTTTGTGTGGAGTTTGCACATTCTCCCTCTGTCTGCATGGGATTCCTCCAGGTAATCTGTTTTCCTCCCACAGTCCAAAGATGTGCAGGTTAGGTGCATTAGGTGCTAAATTCTCCCTCAGTCTACCCAAAGAGATGCCGGAGTGTGGCGACTAATGCCGAATGACAAAATAGAAACAAAACCATTGTTAAGATATTTGGATTCAAGAGTATAACATTGAAAATTACAGCAAGGTTAAAGTTTAAAGTTTATTTATTAGTGCCACAAGTAGGTTTAAATTAGCACTGCAATGAAGTTACTGTGAAAATCTCCTAGCTGCCACACTGTGACGCCTGCTCAGGTAACTGAGGGAGCATTTAGCATGCACCTAACCAGCATGTCTTTTGGGCTGTAGGAGGAAATCGGAGCACCTGGAGGAAATCCATGAAGATGGAGGAGAATTTGTAGACATCTTCTATAAGATATACTGAGGATATGTTGCAGGCAGACTAGATGTACAACTGGGCTCAACAGATCTCCTTGCTATTGTATTCCAGTCTGCTGAAAATTAAGCATATAAGACAATAAAAATGCAATGTTTAGATATTCCATCATCACTACTTTTCTTTAGGCTATTGAATTAAGAATCCTATATGCACATGGAAATTATACATAATCTAGATAACTGTACCTGCAGTGAGCGAGTATCTCATTTATAGTTGAAATAAAACAATTGAAACTAGCAAAGAAAATCCATTTTAGCTGGTATTAAGTGATTTCAAAATGGTCAAGTAGATTTTTGGACTGTGCTTTATGTGCACTGGAAGGAGGGCAAGCTTGTGAAAATGGATCCTAAAGGAACATTGTTATTCTCTTTAGGAAGTGTGCACAGTTGCCTTGCTGGGCCATGTGATGAGTGATAAATTGTGCACATTAAACTGGCTAGGATTTGCAATATACCTTTGTGGAGTCTGTCTACATGCTGCACTTAAAGCCATTTATTCTGAAGGTAAAACTATTTTTGAATTATAAGCTGAATCTTATTGTAGTAGCATGAATGTGAATTTCAGTAAAATGCTCAAATGGTTAGATTCAATTATTATTGGTCTATTGGGAATTGGCATGGTGGCATAATGTTTAGCACTGCTGCCTCAAATCTGCAACGACCCACATTAAATTCAGGCCTCAGGTGACTGCATGGAGTTTGCCTGTGTGGAGAGTTTACACATTCTCTCCATGTCTGTGTGGGTTTCCTCCAGGTACTTTGGTTTTCTCCCACAATGCAGGTTAGGTTCATTGATCATTCTAAATTGCCCCAAGATGTGTAGACTAGATGGATTAGCCATGCTACGTGTGTCACAGGATGGTTACAGGGATAGGGCAGGGGAAAGAGCCTCGGTAAAATGCCCTTTCAGATAGCTAGTACAGACTTGATAGGCCGAATGGCCTTTTCTGCCCTATAGAGATTTTATGATTCTAAGATTTCATCTCATTAGTTCAAAATACTTCTGTTTTTGTTTTGAGTTGTTAATGATTTGGGGGCCACAATTCCCAATGTTCACTGTCATTGATGTTCTGAAACTTGTGGCCAGCCAACCTTATCTCACAAAACGTTTCTCCCAGTTTCTCCCACTTGTCTCTATCTCACTGAATTGTTCTTTGTATGTATCTTCCCTTTGTTTATCTATCAGTCTATGGTGAAGGATACAATGAGTTTTCTTTCATACCCTATTCAGCATTGTTGCCTAATCAATGTTTGACTTGGACATTATGTTCCTTCAGTAGGCTGCCAGAAATCTCAACTACTGCTTAAAATTGAATTTTTCCACTTCTGCGTTTCAGCACTGGCAAAGAACACACCAGCATTTAAATCAGAGTTAATTTCCTAAAAAGGCTTAGGAGAACTAGGAGGGGGCATGAGAAGTCCTTGGTGGGTCAGATAAAGGAAAACCCCAATGCTTTTTACTCTTACGTGAGAAATAAAAGAATGACCAGGGTGAGGTTAGGGCCAGTTAAGGATAGTAATGGGAACTTGTGCATGGGGTCAGAAGAGATAGGAGAGGGGATGAATGAATTCTTTTCTTCAGTGTTTACCAATGAGAAGAACCATGTTTTTGAGGATGAGAGCGTGATACAGGCTGATAAGCTGGAGGAGGTAGATTTTCTGAGGGAAGATGTATTAGCAATTTTGAAAAACCTGAGGGTCGATAAGTTCTCTGGGCTAGATGGGGTATATCCTAAGATTCTTTGGGAGGCAAGGGATGAGCTTGCAGAGCCTTTGGCTTTGATCTTTGGATCCTCACTGTCTACAGGGATAGTGCCAGAGGACTGGAGAGTGGCGAATGTTGTTCCTCTGTTCAAGAAACGAGATAGGAATGACCCTGGTAATTATAGGCTGGTTGGTCTTACTTTGGTGGTCGGTAAGTTGATGGAAAAGGTCCTGAGGGATAGAATTTATGACATTTGGAAAGATGCAGCTAATTTGGGATTGTCAGAATGGATTTGTGAAAGATAAGTCCTGCCTCACAAATTTGACTGAATTCTTTGAGGAGGTAACTAAGTGTGTAAATGAAGGTAGAGAAGTTGATGTTGTATACATGGATTTGAGTAAGGTGTTTGATAAAGTTCCCCATGATAGGCTCATGAAGAAAGTAAGGAGGTATGAGATAGAGGGAAATTTGGCCGATTGGATAAGTAACTGGCTACCTCATTGAAGACAGAAGGTGGTGGTTGATGGAAAAGTTTCAGACTGGAGACCAGTTACTAGCGGTGTACCACAGAGATCAGTGCTGGGTCTGCTGCTATTTGTGATTTTTAGCAATGAGTTGGAGAAGGGGGTTGAAGGGTGGGTCAGTAAATTTACCGATGACATCAAGATTGGTGGAGTAATGGATGAGGTGGAGGTCTACTGCAGGCTGCAAAGAAGCATTGATAGGATGCAGAGCTGTGCTGAAAAGTGGCAGATGGATTTTAACTCTGATAAGTGCGAGGTGGTTCATTTTGGTAAGACAAATTTGAATGTGGATTATAGGGTCAACAGCAATGTTCTGAGAAATATGAAGGTACAGAGAGATCTTGGGGTTCATATCCACAGATCTCTGAAGGTTGCCAGTCAAGTGAATAGAGCCATGAAGAAGGCCTATGGTGTGTTAGCATTTATTAATAGGGGTTTCAGTTTAAGAGCCATGGGGTTATGCTGCAATTGTATAGGACCTTGGTGAAACCACGTTTGGAATATTGTGTGCAGTTCTGGTCACCTCACTATAACAAGGATGTGGAAGCACTGGAGAGAGCGCAGAAGAGATTTACCAGGATGCTGCCTAGTTTGGAAGGTAGGTCTTATGAGGAAAGGTTGAGGGAGCTAGGGCTTTTCTCTTTAGAGCAGAGGAGGATGAGAGGCCACATAATGGAGGTTTATAAGATAATGAGGGGGATAGATAGAAAGAGCAGAGACTATTTCCTCGGTTGGATGTAGCTGTTACTAGAGGGCATAACTATAAGGTTCATCGTGGGAGATATAGGAGGGATGTCTGAGGTAGATTCTTTATTCAGAGAGTGGTTGGGGTGTGGAATGGACTGCCCGCTGTGATAATTAGATAGGCACATGGAGCACACTAGAATGATAGGGTGTGAGATAGTTTGATCTTGGTTTCAGACAAAGCTCGGCACAACATTGAGGGCCGAAGGGTCTGTACTGTGCTGTGCTGTTCTATGTGGTAAGACTTCAACCCCCCTCACTGGCGAGATTCACAGTATTGCACAGAGTGCTGTAAACTACCATTACTTACCTCGTTGAAACAGCCTGTGAAAAAACCTGCCATTTTTTCACCTATTTTATACACTTGAATTTTTTGAGATTTGCTGAGAATGTATAGGAGTGCCTGAAAGGGGATTTCTAAGTTGGATCTGTACTATGCTAGCATCGGCACTTAGGATGAAAATGGTAAAATTAGTCCCATTGAGTGGAATTTTCTCAAAAAATTCAAGTGATTTGAATTAATAATTTGGACTTGGACAGAGATATATAAATAAAAAGTTGATCCAAAAACTGGGTATATAGTTGATAATGAAGCCACGATTTGCCAGAAGATTTCAGTCAGGAGAGTCAAATGAGTGAAATAGTGACGAATCGAGTTCCACTTGGAGACGTGTGAGACAATACATTTAGAGAAGGCTGACGAGGCAACCTGAAAATGTGATTGTCATATCAGCTCAAAATGTACTATTATGTTCTTTTCTATGTATTAATCAACAGTTAATAAAACAGTGCTTTTAAGTGAAAAATATTAGTACATCCATCTCTTTTGCACTCCTGCATCCAAAATCCTCACCTGCCTCCAATCTCCCACTCTCCCAAACTCCTCCCCCAATGCCTCAGCCTCCATCTCCTCCCTCTATCACCTGTTTCTCTTCACCTTGGAGATGTAATTGATAAGATGTTGATACCATCTGCCAATCTACTGCTCAGCCACTTACCTGACACATCTTCGCTTTGAAGCTTTTATAAGTAACTTTGCAACAAATGTGCAAGGCTGCATGAGGAATGTTAGATGGATTTGAGCAGTTAAGGAATGAAACAGAAAGATTGTGCTGGCTGTTAGGTTAAGCAGTTACTTTGGGAATCATTCATGGCCAGGTTAGCAATGTTGGACTTGGATAATCATAGATCCAATAATGATACAATTGATTTTTAAGGGATACAAGCACATTTGTTTAATGATCATCTTTGTTAATCTGAAGAATTATATATAAGGAATGTTGCGAAAAGCACTCAAAAGTACCTTCTGTAAATGACCTAGGATTCAGAGTAGAGTTGAGAGAACAACAGAATTGTAAATAATATTGTTCATAGATTTGTCCAATCCTTTATCATGAAAGACACAGATCCCCTACTGGCCAAAAACTATCAGTGTGATGCTGTTACATTTCATTAATATTTGCATTACCTAATCAATAGCTATCAGAATAGTCTAAATTCTCTGGAGTTGTTCCTTTGATGGTTAATGATAGGAGAGAAATTGGAGTACCAGTTGTAAGTCAATGAAATAGTTTAGTTTTGGAAACATGAACAGGATCCAAAAGTAGACATTAGGTTTGAAAAACACTCCCTGGGTTCATCTCATAGAAGTCTATAAAATATTGAGGGGCATAGATAAGCTAGATAGTCAATATCTTTTCCCAAAGGTGGGCAAGTTCTAAAACTAGAGGACATAGGTTGAAGGTGAGAGGGGAGAGATACAAAAATGTCCAGAGGGGCAACTTTTTCACACAGAGGGTGGTGAGTGCCCAGAACAAGCTGCTAGATGTAGTAATAGAGGTAGGTACAATTTTGTCTTATAAAAAGCATTTAAATAGTTACATGGGTAAGATGGGTATAAAGGGATATGGGCCAAATGCGGGCAATTGGGATTAGCTTAGGAATTTAAAAAAAAGATGGTTTGCACAAGTTGGGCCGAAGGGCCTGTTTCCATTCCTCTATAACTCTATATATCTAACATAACTATTTATTTTCTTCAGCAATATGTCAACTGTCTTTGCTTTTTAGCATTGCTTAAATTGTTTAAATTTATCAGCCAAGTCGACAAATCCCTCTAAAGCTACCACAAACCTCAAACCTTTCCTTCATCTCAAACATTATAAGCTCCGTTGAAGATGCACCTTTAATCTTTTTTGCAATCTCCCCATTCCTGTACTTCACCTTCAGTGTCAAGACTCACTGTCTTGTATGTACATTCTAGAATTTGTTCCTTAAATCCCTACTGAAATGAACTTCATTTACACATGCTGGCACAGTGGTTTCACTGCAGTGCCAGAGACCCGGGGTTCAATTCTGGCCTTGAGTGACTGTCTTTGTGGAGTTTGCACTTTCTCCCCATGTCTGTGTTTCCTTTGGGTGCTCCTGTTTCCTCCCATTGTTCAAAAATGTGTGGGTTAGATGGATTGGCACCAAAGTGTTAGGGGAATTAGTAGGATAAATAAGTGTGGTAACAGGGATAGGGCCTGGGTAGGATTGTTATCAATGCAGGCTGAATGGGCTGAATGGCTCTTCTGTATGGTAAGGATATTATGATTCTATAAATGTCTTTCCTAATCCAACTCTGTGATGATGTATTTGGTCATCTCTTTTCCTCCTGCTACTTGGAATCCATTTTTGTCTTCATTGAAACATCTTTGGTACATTAAAGGAATTATATAAATGCAAGTTGTTCATTGAAAGCTTTCAGCATATAGGTGATAATTTTAAAAGAATTAGCATAAAGACATACGACTTTTTCAAACACAGATAACAGCATTCTGAGTTGCTAAGCCCATCAGAATTCTGTGACGGTATTGATTCAGTTCCCTGGAATTAGCAAGTTGTTTCTACTTACCTTTCTATCTATCTGCTTGGTTTAGATAGAACAATAGAACATAGAACATAGAACACTACAGCACAAACAGGCCCTTCGGCCCACAAGTTGTGCCGAACACATCAAAACCTACCCAGCCATAGACCTATCTATAACCCCCAATCCCATTGGATCCCATATACTCATCCAGAAGTCTTTTAAAAGACCCCAGCGAGTTCGCCTCGACCACCACCGACGGCAGCCGATTCCATTCACTCACCACCCTCTGAGTGAAAAACTTTCCCCTAGCATCCCCTCTGTACTTGCTTCCCTGCACCTTAAATCTGTGCCCTCTCGTCGCGACCATTTCAGCCCTGGGAAATAGTCTCTGAGAGTCCACCCTATCTATTCCTCTCAACATCTTGTAAACCTCTATCAGGTCGCCTCTCAACCTTCGTCTCTCCAGGGAGAACAGTCCCAGCTCCCTCAACCTGTCTTCATAAGGCATGCCTCCCAATCCAGGCAACATCCTTGTAAATCTCCTCTGCACCCTTTCAATAGCTTCCACGTCCTTCCTATAGTGAGGCGACCAGAACTGCGCACAGTACTCCAAGTGTGGTCTGACAAGGGTCCTATAAAGCTGCAGCATTACCTCCTGACTCCTGAACTCAATCCCTCGATGAATGAAGGCCAGTACACCGTAAGCTTTCTTAACCACATCCTCCACCTGGGAGGCCGATTTGAGAGTCTTATGGACCCGGACCCCAAGATCCCTCTGCTCTTCCACACAGCTAAGACTCCTACCTTTGATAGTGTACTCATTCATCCCGTTGGATCTGCCAAAATGGACCACAACACATTTATCCGCGTTGAAGTCCATCTGCCACTTCTCCGCCCAGTCTTGCATCCTGTCGATGTCATGCTGCAACTTCTGACATCCCTCCAGACCATCCACAACACCACCGACCTTCGTGTCATCGGCGAACTTACTCACCCATCCCTCCACTTCCTCATCCAGGTCATTTATGAAAATGACAAACAGCAAGGGTCCTAGAACAGATCCCTGGGGCACTCCACTGGTGACCGACCTCCATGCAGAAAAAGAGCCATCCACAACCACCCTCTGCCTTCTGCAGGCAAGCCAGTTCTGGATCCACAAGGCCAAAGCCCCTTGGATCCCATGCCCTCTCACCTTCTCAAGAAGTCTTGCATGTGGGACCTTGTCAAATGCCTTGCTGAAGTCCATGTACACCATGTCCAGTGCTCTTCCTTTGTCAATGTGTTCAGTCACATTTTTGAAGAACTCAATTAAGCTTGTAAGGCATGACCTGCCTTCGACAAAACCATGCTGACTATTTCTAATCAATCTAAACTTCTCCAAATGAATTTGGAGTAGATGAATGTTTTATTCTTTCATCCAAGTCCGCTGAAGAGCTCCAGAATTTGTATAGGGCTTTCTGTATCTATCTATGTATCTATAGGGAAAACTAAACTCTCTGCAGGAAAGATACGTGCCGGCAAGGAGGAAGGATGGGAAAGGTAGGATTAGAGAACCGTGGCTTACCAGGGATATTGAGGACTTGATCAGGAAGAAGCGAGAGGCTTACATTAGATCTAGGCAACTGGGGACTGAGACAGCGCTGGAAGCTTATAGAGAGTGTAGACGGGATCTTAAAAGGGGTGTTAGAAAGGCAAAAAGGGGCCACGAAGTGGCTCTGGCAGGTAGGATTAAGGAAAATCCTAAGGCATTTTACACCTATGTAAGGAGCAAAAGGATGGTTAGAGGCAAGATTGGACCTCTCAGGGACAGAGGAGGGGATCTATGCTTAGAGCCTGAGGGAATGGGGGAGATCCTGAATGAATACTTTGCGTCGGTATTCACGCAGGAGACTGGCCAGATGTCTGTTGCTGATGTTGACAAAGTTGAGGATCGGTTGAGGGAAATAAAGATTACGAGGAAAGAGGTGTTGGGGCTGTTAGGCAGCTTAAAGACATATAAAGCTCCGGGGCCTGATGGCATTTACCCCAGGCTGCTAAGGGAGGGAAGACCTAGCTGGGCCTCTGACGCAAATCTTTGTCTCTTCCTTGGACACAGGTGAGGTCCCAGAGGACTGGAGGATAGCAAACGTAGTACCGTTGTTTAAAAAAGGTCAGAGGGATAACCCAGGGAACTATAGGCCGGTGAGCTTGACTTCAGTTATAGGTAAGCTAATGGAGAGGATCCTCAGGGACAGGATGTATGAGCATCTGGAGCGCTGCGATCTGATCAGGGATACGCAGCATGGCTTCGTCAAGGGGAAGTCTTGTCTTACAAATCTAGTGGAATTTTTTGAAGAAGTGACAAAAACAGTTGATGAAGGACAGGCTGTTGATGTCGTCTACATGGATTTCAGTAAGGCGTTTGACAAGGTTCCTCATGGTAGACTGATAGAGAAGGTGAAGGCGCATGGGATACAGGGCCGGGTATGTAGATGGGTCGAGAACTGGCTCGGGAGGAGGAGACAGAGGGTAGTAGTGGAAGGCTCTTTTTCCGACTGGAAGCCTGTCACTAGTGGAGTGCCACAAGGCTCAGTACTAGGTCCTCTTCTATTTGTGGTCTACATAAACGACTTGGAAGTTGGGGTAGGTGGTGAGATCAGCAAATTTGCTGATGACACTAAGATGCTTGGATTGGCGGGTACAGAGGAGCAGTGCCAGGCAATACAACAGGACATAGATAGGTTGGTAGACTGGGCAGATAGATGGCAAATGGAATTTAATCCGGATAAATGCGAGGTGATGCATTTTGGCCGGAAAAATGTAGAAGAGAGTTATAGGATAAAAGGTAAAACTATTCGGAGTATAGAGACGCAGAGAGACTTGGGGGTGCAGGTTCACAAGTCTCTGAAGGTGTCTTCACAGGTGGAGAAGGTGATAAAGAAAGCGTATAGTATGTTAGCTTTCATAGAAAAGGGTATAGAATACAAGAGTAGGAGTTTGATGTTGCAATTGTATAGAACGTTGGTTAGGCCTCACTTGGAATACTGCGTCCAGTTCTGGTCGCCGTACTATCGGAAGGATGTGGAGTCCTTGGAGAGAGTGCAGAGGAGGTTTACCAGGATGCTGCCTGGTATGGAAGGACTGTCTTATGAGGAACGATTAAATAGACTGGGGTTGTTTTCCCTTGAAAGACGTCGGCTTAGAGGGGATCTCATAGAGGTGTATAAGATTATAAGGGGTATAGATAGAGTAAATGGTGGTAAACTTTTTCCACCTTCAGAAATGGATAGGACGAGGGGTCATGGCCTTAGGGTGAGGGGGGCTATGTATAAGACGAATATTAGAGGGCAGTTTTTCACACAAAGGGTAGTGGGGGTGTGGAATGCACTGCCGAGTAAGGTGGTGGGAGCAGGCACGCTAGGGCTGTTTAAGGGTCTCTTGGACAGCCACATGAGCGGTATGCAGATAGAGGGATATAGTAGGACTGTTTAACTATGGCTTTTTTTCCACAGGTAATTCGGTCCATACTTGACCAACAAGGAGCATGCATTCGGCAGGTGGTGCGAGGACAGCTCTTGGATGTTGATTCATGGGTTGCCTGGTGCTTCATGTCGTAAATGAGTGCTTTATCTGGACCATCTGAAGGGCACCATGACAGCTCAGTGACTATCGCTGTAGCTGTGCAGACACTTGGAATTGGGCTGGTGTCTGCGGGAGTTTGCGCGTTCTCCCCGTGGTTGCGTGGGTTTTCTCCGGGCGCTCCGGTTTCCTCCCACATCCCAAAAAATTCGCTCTTAGGCTGATTGGGAAACAAATTGTCCCTACATTGAGACTCTTCCATATTAGGAATAACCTAAAATTAGAATAGGATAATGGAATTGTTACGATATAGTTATGACGGCGGCGTGGGCTCGTTGGGCCGAAGGACCTGTTTCCCGTGCTGTGTTGCTCTTAAAAAAAAATCAATACCTTCAGTTGCCTTCAGTAATAACCATTCCTCACAATTAACAATGCTAAACTTTAAATTCCATGAGCTAATCAAAGCAACAATCACATCAAACCGTTCAAATAATCCCATTTTGTCATAACTAAAAGATATGCAAACAGATCTTGGAAAATGTAACCACCGAGTTAACTATGTTTCACTCACAAGGCAATTTCATGTGTGGGAATATTCCTGATAACTTCATGTCAAGGATTTTACACAATGTTATCAATCATAAAACCATGACAAAGAAATCCATATTTGCTTTAGCATTAATATCTACTCATTTCTAGTCCAGCCTCAAAATTTAAAGGAATTTGAAAATAATCATAATCAGAATATTTCTGAAAGATTATTTAGCAGAGCAGCAGCTTAATAACATAGAAAACAGAAAAAAACTGCAGCACAATACAGGCACTTCAGCCACAAAGTTGTGCCGAACATGTCCCTACCTTAGAGATTACTAAGCTTACCCATAAACCTCTATCTTACTAAGTTCCATGTACTTATCTAAAAGTCTCTGAAAAGACCCTATTCAATCCACCTCCACCACTGTTGCTGGCAGCCCATTTCACGCATCCACCACTCTCTGAGTGAAAAACTTACCCCTGACATCTCCTTTGTACCTACTCCCCAGACCTTAAACCTGTGTCCTTCTGTGGCAACCATTTCAGCCATGGGAAAAAGCCTCTGACTATCCACTCGATCGATACCTCTCAACATTTTATACACCTCTATCAGGTCATCCCTCATCTTTCGTCTCTCCAAGGAGAAAAGGCCGAGATCACTCAACCTATCCTCATAAGGCATGCTCCTCAATCCAGACAACATCCTTGTAAATCTCCTCTGTACCCTATCAGTGGCTTCCACATCCTTCCTGTAATGAGACAGCCAGAATTGAGCACAGTACACCAAGTGAGGTCTGACCAGGGTCCTTTATATCTACAACATTATCTCTTGACTCCTAAGCTCAATTCCTCGATTGATGAAGGCCAGTACACCATATGCCTTCTGAACCACAGCTTCAACCTGTGCAGCTGCTTTGAGTGTCCTATGAACTTGGCCCCCGAGATCCTTCTGATCTTCCACACTGCCAAGAGTCCTACCATTACTATTATATTCTGCAATCCTATTTGACCTGCCAAAATGAACCTCTTCACATTTATCTAGGTTGAACTCCATCTGCCGCTTCTCTGCCTCGTCTTACATCCTATCAATATTTCACTGCAACTTCTGACATCCCTCCATACTATCTACAACATCCCCAATCCTTGTGTCATCAGCAAACTTACCAGCCCATCCCTCCACTTCCTCATCCAGGTCATTTCTAAAACTCACAAAGAGTAAAGGTCCCAGAACAGATCCTTGAGGCACTCCACTGCAGACCGATCTCCATGCAGAATATGACCCATCTATAACCACTCTTTGCCTTCTGTGGGCAAGCCAGCTCTGAATCCACAAAGCAATGTCCCCTTGGATCCCATGCCCCTCACTTTCTCAATAAGCCTTGCATAGGGCACCTTGTCAAATGACTTGCTGAAATCCATATATACTACAACAAAGGCACAATACTCAAACATTCCTCTGCTTTACAAATTCGTATGTAAAATGCTTCAATAACTTTTCTGTCCTCTGACCCTGGTTTGGCTTTGAACTCATCCACTCTAAATTTCACAGCGCTTCATTCTGATTGGCTAAGGAGACGCTGAGTTGCTTTCCTAGGTCACTCAGCACCTAGATAGTCTATACATTTCATTTCATGGTTAATCAGCTCCAGTTTTCATATGTCATGTAAAAAATTTTAAAATTAGAATGTGCACAAGCAAATATATCTACTGCCAAAATACCATCAAACATCTTACCGGGACAATTACGGAACAATGTGACTCTGTACTGGGACGCGTGTCTGCAATCAAAAAGAGAAACTATCTTTTCATAAGAAGTGATCTTCAGATGATGCATTTACACTTTTTTCCTACTACCTCAGGGACGGTTTTACCTTATTTAGTAATTTGGATGATCAAAATAATAAATGGATCACGTTAGATAATGATAGGTAGCTACAATTTGCCTCACTGTCCCTGAACCAATACATGGGTTAAGAAAGCTTGAAACATCAGTCAAGCTTTCTGCCCCCTGACCCATTGTGTGACAATGTATGTGTAAATCTTAGTTGTGGATAAGATTGGGCATGGTTGCCTTGGTCTACTAATGAAATATCTCAGTGATCTCCCACTATCTTGTTTCACACAGAAAATGGCCAACTGGTTGCAGGAAGAATCGATGGGTAAGGTGAAAAGTCACAAATAAACTGTGAGATTGTTGCAACCGATCACAGACTACCATCTAGTGGTTAACATGAGATTCCAGCAGTTGAGGCTCTCATCAGTGAGTTTGATCAATTGAAATCCAGGAGATGAATTTCCTCCAACTGTTTGGTCAGAATTTTGACAGGGACCCCAGTGTTATGACAACTGTGAAGACTCTGAGGGATCATCAACAGATCTACCCATGGGTGTGTGAAGTATGAGCTTTATTAAATGGGCAGAGGTTTGTCTAATGGGGAGCAGCCAGTGGGAGTTTTAAAATTGTAACTTAACATGGACTGCAGTTGCAGGTCCCCAGATGAAGACTATCTGACTGGAAGCTGTGGGAACAATCTTTTCCTTTGGTGCACAATAAGGAGTGTTGGTGATGGGGAAACTGGCATTTGGCTGAATTACTGCATTGGTGACAAGAAGAAAATGTAATTTTTTTCCTCCATCTTTCCCTCTGAACAACCTTTGACATCAAGAATTTCTCCAGAAGGATGTTATGACAGCCACAAGGCCAGGAAGATCATCAGTAGCTGTTACGGTGAATTCACAGAGTATGAGCTGCCTTCTTGAGCGAGCAGAGGCTCACCCAACGAAAAGCAGCCAGTGAGGGGTTTTAAGCTTGTAACTTTACCTGGACCACACTTATAAATCCCAAAGTGAAGGCTAGACTGTAAACTGCAGGAGCTGCCTATTTCTTTGGTGCACAGTAAAGGTATTGGTGACCAGAAACTGGCATTTGGCTGAATTACTACACACAATTCGGCACAAAAACAGTATTTCCACCAAAAAAAAAATCCAGTTGCATAACAGGAGAAGCAATAGCTTTTTTGTTCAAGTATTAATCAAACAAAAGTATACAACAGCACATTGGTGCTGATCATTGAAGTTGGTTAGTAAATATTGGTTTATAATTATTCCTAGTGATGTAGGTCATGCCAACAATAGCTGGACACATCCATTCTTGGGCTGCCATACAAACATAGAGAAAGATTTATTGCAAAGGAAGTGGCTGTTTGGCTTATTGTGTCTGTGTTAGCCAAAAAACAGATATCTAGTCTCATTCTGCCTTCCAGTTCTTGGTGCATACATCCACCTGCAAGTTTTGAATATACAAGTACTTTTTAAATTGTAATGTTAAATACAATTTTCTTGCTCCATTTTTGGTTGTGAGTTACAGACTCCCGCTACTCTCCAGGTGAAAACATTGTTCCTCATCTTCCCTCTTATCTTCCATCAATATTTAAGTAGTTATTAAGCTTCCTACTAATGAAATTTGTATTTCCTGTTCACTCTATCAAAGCTCTTTGTAATTTTATACATCTTAATTTAATCTTCCTTTAGCCTTATCTCTTCCCAAGAAAATAAACCGTGCCTATCCAATCTTTCCTCAGAACTAAAATTCTCCAATTCTAGCAGTTTTCTTTATAAATCTTTTCATTACCCTGTGGGATCATATTTTTCCAGTAATGTGGGCAACCATAGTATGCAGCACTCCAGATGTAGTCAAAATAGTGTTTTATGCGGTTCTAGAATAACCTCCCTGTTCTTATATTCGAGGCCACAGCCAAAAATGGAAAGCATCCTGTACTCCTTCTTGGCCATCTTATCTAACTGTGCTGCCACTTGATCAAGAGCTGGAAAGTGAGATTAAACTAGATAACTGGCAGGGACATAATAGGCTGATGTCCCACTTCTTTGCTTCAAATCTCTCTCCATGATTCCATGAGAGGAATTTTATGGCCTCGCGTGCTCCAAAACTGAAAAATCCTGCCCAAGGACAACGGACCTTTCCATTGTTTGCTTTTCACCCGCTCCGATTCTTGTGAGGGATGGGACGGTAAAATTCACCCTTATATTTCTACGTAAGAACATAATGAGAACATAAGAAATAGGAGCAGGAGTAGGTCATCTAGCCTTTCAAGCCTGCCCCGCCGTTCAATAAGATCATGACTGATCTGAAGTGAATCAGTTCCACTTTCCTGCTTTCTCCCCATAACCCTTAAATGTTTCAATGTCTGCCATTCCCTTCAAGATCAATTATTTTTCTCTACATTTCTCAGAATCCTATCATTTATTGTTTATTTCCTTGCCCTTGTTTGGGCCAATACTCAATTTAATGCTGCAATTCAGGTAATAGCAAAATATTGCCACAAGATGGTGTCTTTTCAAGTGGTTTGCACACTTTCTCAGATCAATGCAGATTAAAACACATATGCCATGCCACTGATTATAAGTGATTTTAAATGCCAGCTTCGCTCAGGTGGTAGTACTCTTCCCCTTGAAGATGGTGAATAAGCTTCGCTCCAACAATTGAACATAAATTGACAGTTCAGAGGGAGCTGCATTGTTGGTGTTTCTGCACAATATGTGTTGGTGCTGGTCATTCAAATGGAGGCAAAAAATCCCAAATATTATCCAGAGAAGAGCAAACACAACACACAATCATATTCTCACAACTAACCATGCCAAAGGAAATGTGCTAATTGTTTTCATTTGGAATCTTACTTTGTCGAAGAAAGCTATATTAGTTAAGAGTGATTTTTTGATTATTAGGTTCTTTGGGATAACTTGAGGGTGTGATGTCTAAGTTACCTAAAATACATATCTTTTTCACTCTCTACCTGTGGTTACATACATTTTCAGTATTCTGGACTTTATTGATACCTCTGTTTTCTTTCCCCAAAAAGTTGACATCCATAATAATGTACGAAGTATTTACCGGACTTGTAAACACTGCTAGTCTGTGCTTGTTACTTCTTTGATTGGATTCAAGAAAATTACCAAGTTAAAAAGCTACATTTTCTTTGTTAAAATCTCACTATAGGCCATTCAACTAAGAACAACGTGTTCGGATTTATGAATATTCAAAACAAAATGACTTCTTCCAGTGGTTGACACTCTTGTCCAAAAGGACACGACCGTGCTGTGGTATTCATACAGGCCTCCACTTTCAGACACTGATTACAACTGCAACTGGGGGTGGGATGTTAGGGCGCCTCCCGTCCTCCCCTCCCGCAAACATCACTGTCCTCTTCTTCACCCTGCCTTCCCATGGACCTTGCTGGCATCCTCTTCTCCACACCCCTCCTCTCCCCTTCAGACATACGGTTGACTTGCAAGTAATACAATTGGAGTAAATCATGCTGTTTTCCCTGCATGTTTCCCAAAATGAATCTCCCACACTCTGTGCACTGCAGAGGTCACTAATGTGATTATCATCAAAAGTCAGGGGGCAGGGCCTATTCCTGATGAAGAGGCTGATATTGGCACAATGAGTGGCACCCCGTGTATACGCACATGTCTGGGAGATCACTAAGAAGACTCACCAGCATTGAGATTGCTGGCCTCTAGTCCCCACAGACATCACTGACCACCCACTCCTCACCTTCCTTGCACACTGCTGACTTCTCAGGCTTCCCCCCCCTTCCACAGACATCTCTGCCCTCCTCTCCCACCTTCCATTCCCCACCTCCCACGAACATTGCTGGCACCTCTTCTCTCCCCACGGACATCACCGGCCTCCCCTTCCCCCTCCCACATACATCCCTTTCATCCTCACCACAGACATCGCTGGCACCCCATCCCCTTCCCCACCCACTTCACACATACTGGCTTCACTGTTGCCTTGAACACAAATAGTGCTGAGCTGCCATGCACACGCTCTGCTTGTGAGCATTCTCTCTTGTTGAATGAGAGTTCTGAGCATTGCATCCCTGGACACAGTACCTTGTTGAATGAGAGCCAAACAGCACCTTAGGAGATGGCTAACCCTCTATTGAAATCAGGTTCTCTTTACATTTCTCATAAGGATTTTTTACTAATGGGCCCATGACGGGCCCAAACTGATTGCACCTGCATTCCTCGGAAAAGCCAGAGCTGTGTATTAGCTGCAATAGTGGACACACAGCCAATCACACCAGGAAGATGGCTGGAAAGAGACTTACCCCAAGGTTGTCTCATGCTGACCAGCCCCATTTGGTGGACACAGTGGAGGAGAGGCACCACCTGCTGTTCTCCACTCAGGGCCCTTGTCCAAAGGGTTGCTCTGCAAATGCATTGAAGGGGAGGTGGCAGCTGCAGTTAATGCCAGGACCTTGACACCTTGGTCCAAGGAACAGTGTCAGAAGAAATGAACGACCTTTTTCAGGAGAAATGTGCACACAACCGACGAGAGAGGGCAGAGACTGGTGGTGGTGTGCCTGAGCTGTGGCATTGACAGTATGTGAGTCGTGTGTCCTGGAGTTTGCAGGGGGAGAATCAACATCTAGTATGGTGACTGACAGCCAGGTCAGCATCTGGCGTGCAAGTGAACATCAGCTTAAACCTCATCCTACACCTTCTAAGTAAGTGCTATGCTGTGCGGGCTGCTTTCCCTTCTTTCCTGTAATGTGTGTTCTTTGTTACATTCCTGGACCCTGATGCACCAGACCCTCAGGTGTCACTACCCCCCACAATTCCATTCCCTGTCCCTGTACCCCTGCTGCTCATAAAGAAACTCCCCACGACACCTCGGATGACACCTCAGAGGGAGGCAGTGAAGATTCCTCCTAGGACAACACGAATGATTCGCAACAGGCGTCAACCACACAGCTCACCAACATAGAGACTATCACCATAGAGACTGTCATTTTAGTGCTGAGATTGGCTAGGTCACTTAGTGGTGAGCACATCACTGTCGTTGATGCACATTGGGTGGAGATGGGCACATCCAAGGGCATGGGTATAGGAAGTCTGCCTGAGGCAAAGAATCAGCTGGCCCCAAGTCAGATGCTAAGCCTCCAGGTTCTCCTGGTGAAGATGCATCAGAAAACTTGGAGAGTTGTGGACGGGCTGTCAGCAAGAATGCTGTGACTGCAAGGCTGTTTAGAGGAGTTAAACAGAATGCTATTGCAGGAGGTGGTGCCTGCACAGTTAGTGAAACAGGCCAACAATGTAAAGTATTGTTGGCAGTGAAAAATCTGGGTTTAGGTCTCATGGGCAACAGGGTCCACATCACCCTGGAGATACAGCAAGCTGTGGCAAAGACACAGCTGGACATGGCCCCAAGGGTGTTGGTGGCATCCAGGAGGCACATCGGTCTGTAGTCATGGGTATTGGGGACATGTTGGAGACAATGTTGGCCGTGGCTGGAACTCTTGCTAGCGTTCTGGAGACGCAGCATGCCATAGCTGTGCCTCAACAACTTAGCCCAGCCTCAGAGGGCTATGCGGAGGGGCTCCAGAGTGTGGCTTGCTCACAGAATGCAGAAGAAATTCACTAGGGTGATTCTAGAGTTGAGAGGATTGGCTTATGAAGAGAGACTGAGTAGACTGGGACAATACTTATTGGAATTTAGAAAAATGAAGAGAGATCTCACAGAAACATATAACATTATGAAGGGGATAGATAAGATAGAAGCAGGGAGGTTTCCACTGGCAGGTGAAATTAAAGCTCGGGGGCAGAGCATCAAAATAAAGGGGAGCAGATCTAAGACTGAGTTGAGCAGAAACTTCTTTACCCAAACGGTTATGAATCTGTGGAATTCTCTGCCCAGTGAAGCAGTTGAGCTACCTCACTGAATGTTTTTAAGGCAAACATGGATAAATTTTTGAACAGTAAAAGAATTAATAGTTATGGTGAGCAGGCAGGTAAATGAAGCTCAGTCCACAAAATGCTGAGCCATGATCTCATTTAATGGCAGAGCAGACTCGAGGAGCTAGATGGCCTACATTTCCTCCTAGTTCTTATGTTCTTACAGCATTCCATGAGAGGATTTTATGGCCTTGCATGCCCCAAAACTGGAAAACCCCGCCCAAGGTCAACGGATCTTTCCATTGTTTGCTTTTCACCTGCTCTGATTCCTGTGAGGGATGGGATGGTAAAATTCACCCACCTGCACAGTACCAGCTGTGTGAAGTGGGCTGCTATCAGGGCCTTCTTTGTTTCTTTGCTGGGCATCTGCCATCATCTCATGCCCTCCATCCTTTGGCTCCTCATGGGGCAGGATGTCCATTTCACCCTTTCCCCATTCCTCTTCTCATCCTTCTCCACCAGCTGGTCTCTCCACTGCTGTGCAGTGTTGTGCAGGATGCAGCACAGAATTATGATGTGTGCTGCAAGAACAAGATCAGACTGCAGGGCACTCCCAGAGCAGTCCAGACAGCAGAAATGCATTTTCAGTAAGCCTATGCACCACTCTGCTATGGACCAGGCGGCAGTGAGGGTGTCCGCCTCAGTCTCGGGTCTCCGCACAGGTGTCATCAACATGTCTTCAGCAGGTAATCCTTGTCCTCCACAAGGCATCCTGGCAGTTTGGGCTGGCCTTCACAGAGCTCAGGGATGACCGACTACCTTAGCACAATGCTGTTGAGGACACTGTCCTGGGTGGCATGCACAGACTTGCATGATGTTCATGTGATGGTCACATACAATCTGTACATTCAGGGCATGAGAATAATGTTTAGTGATGTTGGTCACACTGAGGCCCTATGTTGGGTTACTGCAGGTCCAGAATGAAAAAAGAAATCAACAGGATTACCTCGAGTCACTGCAGAAACTACTGGTCTCAGTTTGATCCACTTTGGTTCATTTTCAAACTTATCCAACCTTAAGAAGTTGCAAACTGACTGCTTTTTCAAGCAAAGAAACCTTCTTTTTCAAGTGAGTTATGTTGTCTTCCAAAGCGGTTCATAAATGTTTGCCCCTTACCTCGCGAGGACTGCAGGATGATGTGTATCCCATCCACAGCCCCCTGGACTTGGCACATCCGTGCAATGGTCATGAAACCTGCAGCTCAGGCCTTCTGCTAAACCTGACCAACATCAAAATTGATGTATTGTCCTGCCCAGGGGTACAAGGCATCTGGAACCTGGCAAACACATCTGTGGACAGAGGTCTGGGATATTCCTCAGAGATTGCCACTGGTTGCCTGAAATTGCCCTGTTGCGGAGAACTTAAGAACTGCTGTCAGCTTAACTTCTACTGGGCTCGGGTGGATGCTTCTTCTCTCAGGTGTAAGATGTGCGAGCACTTCACACAGGTGTAGAACAGAGAACATCAAAGGTTTCAGTTTTCTAGGAAGGCTCAGAGACTTAAAGTGAAAGCTATGTGAATGTATTGGGACTGCCTGAAAAGTTGTGGAGAATGGAACTCCATTCTCCCACTGTGAAATTGACATCTCCTCTTTGTCAGAGGACTTCAAAGGGATCTGCCCATACCTACAGCCTCTAACTGAAAGAAAGGGAAATATCTGCTGCAGAATGAACTACTGTTGTAATTTAAAAGTCTGCTCACAGGCAGAAATGAAGATGTTGATCACAGAGCTGAAATCACCAAGCCAGGGGTAATCTTCAGGTCTGTCAGGGTTAGAAGGGGAAGTTCATAACAAGACCTCCATCCCAGGAGAGAGTGGTCAGGTCAATCCCTTACATTCAGCCTGAGCCTACTTAAACCCCACGACCTTTGAGGGACCCTTCCTCTGCAACCTGGCAGCAGCAGAGGGCATGTGGGCTCTGGGCTTACCTCTGTTTCCCCCAAAGGTGCAAGGTGCCAGGCCGCGATAGTGCACCTTTGGCATTATCTGAGAAGAGAGGAGGGAGGAAGGGGCTAAGAAAGATCACTGGGGGTTTTGGTCAGTCTTCACGCTCATATCTTTGTGATGTGGCATGGGGGAAGTGATCCATTATTTGAGTGGTGGGGAAAGGATGCCATTCTTTGCTGAGCAGATGGTGATGCTCCCCTGGCTAGGGAAGCACCATTTTGGTTTTTTGGGGGGAGGGGGATCAGTCTTCAAGCACCTCACCTGTGACTATCGATGATCCCTGCAGAACAGAGAGGGTATCAAAAGTTTCAGTTTTCTAGGAAGGCTCAGAGACTTCAAAGACACTATATCCTATCTTCTGATGTCCTGTTGATTCTTCTATCTAAGCACATAGGAACATCGGATACACAATTAAAAAGAAGTTACAAGGGCCACCTGGTTAGTCCCAGTGTTGAGAAAATTTTGGATCCCACAGTATTTTCCATCTCTACCAGAATTAGAAAAGATTTTCTGTTATCACACAAAAGGCTGTATATTTTAAACCCAGTCACAGAATGAATTATCAGGTAGGCCAAAGATTATTTCAACACCAAATAGTACTTTTACAACTTTTAATGACATGTTGGATCAAATATAACTTTCTAATAAAGCAAATGCAAATCGGTCGTGATCCAAGCTATTATTTCTGCTTTACTTCAACTATGTTTTAGAGAGTCACATTTGGAAATGTCATAACTGCAAACAAGATCCACGAGTGAAGCCAACATTTATCTTTTATTCAGTACCACACTATGCCACAGCCTAACAAATGACCATATCAAGCCAACTTAACTGGCCGAGAGAGTGCACATATCAGGATTAGATATAAACTTTTCAAAGGCCATCCAGCAATAAAATTATTTCTCTTACTTTTCACTGTTTTTCTTTTGAGTTAACATCACAAAACCTGCACATTTTAAATATCATTAATTTGGTGAATATCTTCCATTTTAAACAAAGGAACATCAAGATTGTTCAACTCCAGTGTCAGAACTATGCATTCATTCTAATGCTAAGAAGTAAACAATAAATCTAGTTGAGTGTTGACACTAATTTTCTGCATAGCTGACATTGGAATCATTGCATAACAATGAAAACTTGTACCCAACTCAGGCTACTTTCCCACGTAATTTTTTGAAAGCTGAATATCTTTTTCATTAAATTTGGCTGAAGTTCAAAAAACAACATTGCTTTTGTTGGATAGTACAAAAGGCAAGCAAAATTAGTTGTTGTTTTCTTAAATTTGGAATTTATGAAACAAATTACAGCAGATATTTTTTTAGAAGTATATCGGTCCTGAGTTTTCAGGGTTTTGTTTCTTACCCTGAGCTGGCTGGCTGCATGTTTTACAACTCCTGCAAGTCTTGCTATTTAATCATGTGCTCAGGAAGACTAGGATAACTAAAATTGAGTCCTCATTCTGTATGGAAAAGCATCACAATTACTGAAATGCACAATAAACCATTGTGTAGACACTCTATTCATTTGACCCTCACAATAATTCTGAGGTTTTAAATATTGGCCCATCTGCAAAAAAAACTAAGAAGGGTACAAACCCCTCTTAAAGAATACAAACACTTGAATGTTGCCACTGAACCCATGCTCTAATGAGATGCAAATAAAACAGATATCCTTTGTTACCAAATTATCAAATATAATTTAGAGGACATCACCCCATAAATTTAAGGCTGAGTTTTACTTTCATTTTCACATCAACACAAAATAGGTTTGGATAGACAATGATGCAAAAATAACAGCATACTTGAAATGTTAGATGCTGAAAGCCAAGATTCTCCCAGAAGTGGCTGTATGAGAGTGGGGTAAACACAGTAAGAAGTCTGACAACATCAGTTTTAAATCCAACCGAATTATTTGATAGTAAACCCGTAAGCTTTTGGCTGAGAGTGGGACAGTCATAGCGATCCAGTCAATGTGAATGTCCAGGCAGACTTGAAAGATCAGCTGGTCTTTTCCTGCCTGTTAATTTTAATTGTTTGCTAGTGACCAGGACACCACTAAGAAGAGCCTGCCTCATTCCCCTTGAATTTTGCACGCAGTGCAACCCTGTAGTAATGTGAGATAATGCTTAAGAAGTGATTGGACAGTCCATTGAATGTATTTGTATTTCATAACTCTAAGAACGATCTTTTTTAGTGTTATGGCAAAATAGCCACTGCTTTTAAGAAAGCTGGTGAGGTGGGGAGCTCTGTGAGCAAATGTAAGGACTTATGGGAAAAGTTTAAAGCTTATTTATTAGTGTCACAGATAGGCTTTCATTAACGCTGCAATGAAGTTAATGTGAAAATTCCTTACTTGCCACACTTCGTTGCTAATTCAGGTACACTGAGGGAGAATTTAGCATGGTCAATGCACCTAATTAGCATGTCTTTCAGACTGTGGGAAGAAACCAAAGCACCCAGAGGAAACCCACACAGACACGGGAAGAACATGCAGATTCCGCACAGACAGTAACCCAAGCTGGGAATCAAACCCAGATCCCTAGCGCTGTGAGGCAGTAGTGCTAACCACTGTGCCACTGTACCGACTGTACTGGAAGAGTATATCCTGATGAGCTGATCCAGGTACAGCCTACAATATAACTTACATATTGAAAATGGCACTTCTGTGCAGTTTAGCTACCAGTCCTATGACAAGACCTAACAAAGTTCCCCAACAGACTTTCAAAAGAAATAACTACAAGGCAGCAGAATAAACATACAAGAACAGTGCATGGAGATCACACCTGAAGACTGGAGAAAAATATATAAATAGAAATGTTTATTTTATACTGTGTCATCTTGCAAAGACAGATAACTACCAAATAGATCAATGAATGAATGGTTAGAGCAAGTAAATAACGACATACAAAGAATGATATAAAGGCTACTGTACACCACGACTCCAGACTCCTAACTGGCAAGGAAAACCTGCACCCAGTTCCAGGATTTGCATGTTGTGGCCCCTGAAAGGGACACACTACCACATATATTCTATTATTTTGAATTCTAGGAGATAGGATCTCCTGAATCAGTTCATGATGATTACATTGCTAAATCAATCTTCCTTATTCCTTTGTTGGACTTAAAGATCCATGAGAACTCAGATCAATGAGGGATAGGGAAAACTAGTATAGCATTGTATGGGTAGAAGCAGACTCATGGCCCTGACATTTGCTCCTGGATTGGGAACACAGAAGTGGGACAATTGCTGACTCTGCAAACCCAACTTAGAAACAAATGCCAAAATGTGCCCTGGAAGGTGTGATTTTCATCTTAGGGGTGGAGATGGGAAAGGGGGGCTAAAACTGGGAATCATGGAGGATGACTCTGGAAAGAGGTTGGAGATTGTTGGGTGTGGAGGTTGGTTGGGGCAAAAGCTGGCCTCAGTACATCAGCAATTTGTTAAGACTGTGAATATTCAGCCCTCCAGCCCTCACACTCCCCATGCCCTATCCATGCCAACCAGGCCACCTCCTATCCCCATTTACCCTACTGACCTCCATACTCTCCATGCCAACCAATGCTGCTCCATTCATTCCCATGACCCTTTATAGCTCCCATTCCAACTTAATGCTGACTTGTTTCACCCCCCCCCCCCCCCCCACCCATCCACTACCCTTTGCCCATACACTTATCAAGACAATCCACGACACAAGTATCCAACATGAACAGACTTCAGGACACATGCCAAGATTAAATAAGATTTTTAAGTGTCTACTGATGAATTCACTATCTATAAAATACTCAAATTCATAGAACTGGTTCACTACATTTAATATTTTTTAATCCCTCCTGAACCAAGCATTTTTATGTGATGAGACTGTGTCTTTAAGAAATATATGTATATCATGTTTAAGCTTAGAATTGAGATCTGTTTTGCAAGGTGCCAATTTTTCTAAGAAATCTTTTAAATTGGCAGCTAAGAAAACAGGATAAGTATCTGAGGTGTTTGTTTTAAGCTGAGCAAACACAATCTTTAGATCCCCCCCGGAGTTTCATTGTAGAATTTTGATTAGGTTGATTGGCAGGGCACAGTTATGTACTTAGTGGGAGGAGCTAAGCTTGCAGGGAAGAAGCATTGTAACAGTTTCATTTTTTACATAAACAAGCAATTACTGCATGGTTTTGAAAGAAGTAAGGCATGTCTCTCTCTCACTTTCACCACAAGAGTTCTAAAAGATCTAGTACTTTTAACCTAAATATAAGCAAGTCAGTCTATGTTTTGCTAATTCATTTTAAAGAGAGGGCTTAAATCTATAACAGAAATATTGTTTGAATTCATAGTGAGAGATTAGCAGTTAAGAATTGTTTTTTGTCTTGTTTAAGATTGCTCAACTGTTAAAAGTTAAGCTAATTCATTTATTATCATTAAATTGTGTTGTTACATAAAAGTTTGTTTTAATAAAAGCTTCCCAGTGTGTTAGTATAATTATGTCTAGAGTGAAACATTATATCCTAACATTAATGCCAAAATAGCAAATTGCAGGGTCTGGTTTGATTTCATATATACCTTGGGGTTTCTGATTTGGTATCTTAATACTTATTCATAGTTCCACTTCAAAGAGTTTATAACCACGTGGAGGTGTCAATCTAACTGTAATATGACAGACACCCCATTCTGATAACAGCCAAGCACCTTACCTGTCCCAAAAGTACCCCAGGATTACATCCAAAAGTAATCCTACCTCTCCAAAAAATTCTGTTTGCTTTAGATCTTCTCCAACCTGTTCTAAAGTGCACGAGTTATACTTTAGACATACCACAAGTCAAAATCTGACCTGTTTGAGATAGCTACACTTTAACATGTACAGTTGCCCTCATGAACCATTGATGTGTGACGTATCATTCCATCTCCTGCAAAAATTTGAGGGAGGGCTCACGGATTCAGGTCTCTGCTGCCAGTTTCACACAGACAGAGACTTGCTCCAGATGCACAAAAGTTTAAGCCACCATGTTGGCGTTCCAGAATCTGTACTGAATTGGCATCAGAATAAAAGTGACTTTAAAGCAGTTTCAGACTTTGTTATCAAATGTGGGCGGCACAGTGGTTAGCATTGCTGCCTCACAGCTCCAGAGACCTGGGTTTGATTCCCTGCTTGGGTGACTGTCTGTATGGAGTTCACACATTCTTCCCATGCCTGTGTGGGTTTCCTCCCATGCTCCAAAGATGTGCAGCTGAGGTGCTAAATTGTCTCTTGGTGTCCCAGGATATGTAGGTTAGAGAGAGTAGCTGGGTAGATAAATAAGTGGGGTAAGAGGAATCGGGCCTAGGTGAGATTGTTGTTGAAGCAGAAATCAATGGGCCAAATGGCTTTCTTCTGCACTGTAGGGTTTCTATGATTCTAAATTTAATTTTAGTTCAATCTTCATATCCTTATTAGTTCACTCCCCACTTTTGGGATTCTAACAGTCTGGCATGATGATGTTCATAAGTATTGTTGCATAACATGTTTATTGATTCTTTGACAGTGAAGCTTTATACATACTGTTAAGTTTGGTTTACACTTTTGCATAATTTAACAACATCAGTGGAACACAACTGGCTTAAAATTCCACATTAAATCACACATTAGCCTAATTGGTATGTGTGAGTATATGTATAATAAATAGCTGCTCTTTCATCAACAATGGGCTACAATCCTGGAATTCCTAACACCACTGTGGCAGTCCCAATGCTCTGAGGGCTGCAGTAGTTCAAGGCTTACAGAATTCCAGAGTGTCTTGTGAAAATAAGGCATCCCTTTAAAAATGGGGACATCCAAATTATACAATGAAGGCAAAGGAATGAAGGAGGTTAAGGATTTGTCAATAAAGATGTTATGCAGCAACACTTATGAACATCATCATGCCAGACTCTTTCTTAGATCCTACAACTTAATTGAAGTATTTTAATTCCTTTGCAATTTGATGATAATTTTCAAATCTGCAACTGTTCAAATTTTGATTTCATCTTATTAGCCTACAATGTATTACATTCCTGTCCCTTTTCAACAAATTGACAAGATGCAGTTATAATCCTGAATGTCTGAGCTAAAGTAGCCAAACTCAAACAAACTGACAAAGATTTAAAATAAATTAGAATCCAACAATTACTAAACTTAGGTATGATTTAAAATGAATCACAGTGCATTATTTAAAAACATTCTAATTTTCTGTAATTGGAGTTAATGTGAGCCTGCACCAATCTCAGGAATACATATGTAGTTTTTAATTTACTCCCATTGCGTTCCTTACATAGCAATATAAATGTAACAATGCAAAGATGTCCAAAATATAATCTTCATGTTGTTGCAAAGCTAACTCAGCTATCTTGTGGGTGTAGCTCAATGTAGAGTTACCATTGGTCCAATTTTTTTTGGTCAGATGTTTTATTTTACAAAAGGCTGTCATTTTGAAAATGTATTTTTAATGCAAACCCATCATATCTGTTTCTATAGTGTTTACAGCAGAATAGCAAAAACAGCCTGGTTCAAACTGTTCCCAGAGCTGCCAAAATCACCAGAGTTTCAAACTGACTTTCAGTATCACAGAGAGAAAAGCTGCAGCTGGCTCCAGCAGTTAATGTCATTGTGTTGAACTCTGTGTTATGGCTAATGAATAGAAAGGGGCCAAAATTCTACAGCAGATAAGATTTGAAAGAGAGAGATAGAGGAAGAAAACCTGACTTGGAATCTTCAAATTATTCTACCCCTGAATTGTCACACAGCTGCATAAAATATATAGTAAGTCTCACAACACCATGTTAAAGTCCAACAGGTTTATTTGGTAGTAAACGCCACTGGCTTTCAGGTGACCTGACGCAAGGGCAAACCCCGAAAGCTAGTGGCGTTTACTACTGTTGGACTTTAACCTGGTTTTGTGAGACTTCTTACTGTGTTTACCCCAGTCCAACGCCGGCATCTTCACATCATAAAACATACAGCACAGGAATGGGACATACAACTCAAGCAGTCTATGCTTTTTATTCTACACAAGTCTCCTCCCATTACATCCATCTCATCTCAGTTTTTGCTCATATTTTTCTATTTTCTTATCTTTCATATGCTCATCTAGTTTTATTTTGAAAGCAACCAAACCATTTGCCTATCCATTTCTTGGATTAACGAATACCACATTCTAACATGAAATAGAAGTTTTTCTCCTCATTTTTCTGTTGGAGTTATTAGTAACTATTTATGGTTTTTGGTTCAAATTCTCCAAGTGCAAACAGTGGACGGGGGTTTTCTGCCTCCCTCCACCTCATGTTTTCTGACAGTGGAGGCTGCTCTCCATTGGCCACTGGTGGGATTTTCTAACCCCGTTGATGTCTATGACATTTCGTATATTATGCCCATCTGTGCTCTGGGGAACCCGCCATGGGGATTTGCCTTTGGCAGTCCTAGGAGATCCCACTAGTGGAACCTGTCTTTGGGCAGAGCATGCATGATGATGATGATAAATATATCCTGATACTTTGTCAAGATTTCTAATTGTTTTTCTGATCTGTGATGCTACTTTTAATGATTTTATTCGCCTAGATCCCTTTATTCTTTGAACATTGTCAGCTTCCTATTTTCTAAGGTGTAGGTGAGGTATCTATTTTTCCTATCAAAATGTGACACCTCATGTTTATTTATGATAAAGACCATCTGTCGCTTAACTCCCGAGCTTGTCTTGTATGATGTTGCATTCTTCCTTGATGTTAGCTATAAATCCAATTTGTTCTTGTCTACAAATTTTGATGTTGAGTTAATTACTCCTAAGATTAAAAATGTGGACTTGAATAACAATGGTTCCAGCAGTAATTCCTGTGGAATACTGGTTTCTACCTACCTCCAATCTAAGTAATCATTCTTTACTGCTACTTGCTACTTTCCATTTGTAGCCAATTTTCTGCACATTCAGCTACTGTGTCCTGACTCCACATGTCCTGACCTTTGTCTTGAGCCTACCTTATGTACCTAATTAACAATAGTTGAAATAATAGGGCTGATTTTATATCCCCTCAGCCCATTTAAAATGGTGCGCAGGAGGAGCCAAGATCATGCATAATCCCCACTGACTGGCTTGAAGCCACCCTGAAGAAAATGCCAAGGTTCTGTTTGCTGTTTGTTATCTAATTTATGTATGGGATAGGAAGTGAGGGTGAAACGAGAGTTGGGAAAGTAACACACCATTGTTTATTGCTTAGGCTCATTCGTGAAAAAGGGCAACTTAGTGAGGTACAAAAGGGTTCTACTTCAGATAGAACATTTACATGGGTGTCAATAAATGGTGTAAGGAAGGGGAGAAAATTAGAGGAAGCGAAATGGTTGTGTTGTGAGCATGATCAGGGCATGATAATTCAGCACATACAGTATACTCTCTTTGTTTTTACTGACCAGATTTAACCCACCTCAGGTTAAGACCCATTGAGTGTGAAAGCTTAAATACTTGAAGGCTCCTGTGCTCAACCTCTGTGTCTATCTGCCTGGGATGTCTATTGCAATTAGTTTCATGATGAATGTAATATCCCAAAGTATTGCAGATTCTAATTAAGATGGACAAAAAAATGACATCATGGTTCTCCAATAGCTCAGTCATTCAGAACAGGAAGGTTTCTAGGTTTGATATTGAATAGTGCTGGTGGAGCAAGAGAAGGTCATAGTTTCAGTTGTCATATTGCTGTAGGCATCTTGGGCTAGAGGATGGCTGTAAAATTTGTCAATTAGTCTTTGGCATGACTTCCGCCTGCCCTGACCTCTTAGCAATTTTATGCTGTGAGGGGCAACGTCTCTATTTTCCTGAGGTCCATCACCCTTCCAGAGGTCCACCACCCATCCCAGATTTCTAACTATCTCACCCACCTCTCTGAAGCTTGACCTCTCCATCCCTCCCAATGTCTGGCCCATCCCCAAAATTGTATCGCATTTACCTTTGGCACTTTCCGTCTCCCCAATCTGTCAACTTTTAAAATGACCTCATTTATGGCAGAGTGCTGTAAAAAGAAGGTGCATCCTCCGTCAATCCGACGGATATCCTATACTTTGATTCTGGGCCTCACTTATTGCTGCGCTTCCTGTACTTACCTGGCCTGAGTCAAAAGATTGAGCATGACATATACGGGAAAAATTTGATGCAGGCAAGTAGGCACTGTGTAGCAATCTGACTCTGATTGCCATTCTGAGGAAGTTGTGGCTTGACATCATCTAAATGTTCTCCTATTGACACTTAATTTACTTGGCCCACCTCACTCCCAAGAATCAAGTTGCTCAAGCAAGGTACAGGAAGGTAAGAGTGCCTGTGCACTCCATCAAAGAGTTAAATATTTCAAGGATGCAATGGGAAGAAAATAGAAAAGGTGTTGGTGAGGGACAGACAGAGTGAAATAAACAAAACTGAGAGAAATCATCACAACTGTAGTGTTAAATCAACCTTTCCAATGAAATCTATAGACAACTCAAATAAGGTTGTTCAACAGTGTGATAATTCCATTTATATTGTAGATGATCATAAGTAATAAAAACTACAATTTAATATCCGTCTGAAAACTCTGCATTGCAGATGCTATACAGTCATATAATTTTTCATTGCAATGAATAGTGTCATTTGGTAGATTTAATACATTTTCTTTATTTTGAATGATTGGATCTGTCTTACAAATCATCGATTGAGCAATAGCACATATGGCTTTATTAAATCTGCAGCATCTCTTTCTGATATCTCAAAACCAATAGCAACAAATTACATTTTTATAGTTCTATCAATATAGAAAAGAAAACTTCCAAAGAAATTTTATAGACATGGAAGTAAGTCAATGGAGAGATAGGATGGATTTCAAGATTGTTGCCCATTTTCAGGAAGGTTATTTCTAGGGGTGACTGATATCCTCGCACCATTGGTAAGGTATCCAATTAAGCCAGTTAAAGTGCCCATTAATGGCATTTTAAACCCTGTTTATATCCACGGAGGTCAACACATCTTACGAAGGAATGCAGCATGATTCTACTGGGTTAAAAGGGTCATTGGCATGACCAAAAACTTTCCTTTTGAGGGATTCTCTATCTGCACGGGTGGTCTGGCTTTATTTAAATGTAGGTTCCTCAGATGGTATTCTATTGAGGCACCAAGGGCACACCTACCTTTCTTAATTAGGTGGCAAGCTCCGAAGTGCTTATTTATTAGGTTCCTGCCCAGAGGAACCCTGAACTGGTATCGTGGGCTTGTGGCACGATTTAGTCCCAACACCAGGATCCTGAAGCCGTCGAGAAAATTCAACTCTTGCTGTAAGGTAGGACATAGGCAGTGAAACTTTGGATTTGCTGAAGCTTATCAAAGGTGGACAATAAGAGGATGGCTCGGGGGATATTGGAGTTTGAATGTAATGAAAACATCTATGGGATTTCAATGGCAGATTGGTGCTGGTAGAGGTTAATGCAGAGATAAAAGTAAACAGATCTTTTTGAAAGAAAGGTAAAGAAATCAGAAATTCAGATTGGGATCAAATAGATTCACAAGTTTGGTTCAGTCAGGGACAGTGGCTGGGGAAGAAAATCAAGCAAATCACAATTACAGAGTTTATAGAGGTTACAGGTGATGTCTTCAATTTTTCCAATAATTAGCAAAAGGAAATCATACCTTATCTAGGATTGGATTTTGGACAAGCAGTCTGATAGTATAGAGGCAATAGAGGGGCTGAAAGATGATGGAGAAATAGCACCGGATGTCATCAACCTAAATGCGGCACCTGATCTGCGTTAGTGAATGGGATTGCCAACAAGGCACATTGTGGAATAAGTAAAGTGACATGGACTGGATAATGGAGGAGAAGCACTAAAGAAAAATGGTGTAGTTGATTTTGTTGAAATTCTCAGAAGGGGTACGCAATAGCCCACCATTGTCATAGTCACAAAGAATATTGTTCATAATTATGATGAAGCAGTTTTAGTCATTTGGAAGGTGAGGAAATCCGTACATATCCATAATCAGTTTACCTGATACTTATTGCTGAAGAGATTAAAGGATCAAGCCATTTGAAAGAGAATTTAAGTATTACAAACCTCCTGGTGTTATCTAAAACTCCACCATGGTCAATAGTGGAAGCTATTTGTCAATAAGATGAGAATTACTTGTTGGTGCCGATGAGTCTGCAGTAGTGAGGTTTCAGTAATATAATATGATATAAATAACTTACAAAACGAATGAAGGTTGGGATAACAGCATTATAACAATTCAAGACTAAATAATCTTGCAATACATAAACTAATAGAAAATGTACAGAAAATCCAGGAAAAGGTACAATATTTAAAATTCAGTAGAGCTGTCAATCTTAAATGGGTGAAAATGATTGTTTTGATCAATGATACTGAGTAAATTGCAAACTAAGCTAAATTAATGGTTAATGATACAGTATTAACATTCAGCACCTAGTCACTCAGCACACCATCTGTTGCCATCTGATTACTTCTGCTAAAAGGTTATAATGACTCTATACAGACAATGGAAGGCATCAATTTTGATTATTAAATCTGCACCTTCATGCAACATTTACTCTCAAAAAGATTAAGAGTGATGCTATTTGTCATCGAGTTGCTTCCAAAGATGCAAAGATTCAGAATTTGAAAACAGCTGATATTGCACAAATAAAAAGCAATTATCAATCCAATATTAGATTGCCATTATAATGTGAAAGACAAGGTGTCCGTTGTGCAGTGATAGTATTGACATGCCATTCAATGTTTTTTTCCATAGCAAGAACATGTGCAAATGTTAAAAGGAAAGTTTCCAAAAACCAAGTGCTGTTTTGGGATATACTGGAAATTTCACTTTAAAAATGTCATAACAGTGCTGGTATAAGTGTTGATCTCCAGGCTCTCCCTTCCATCCCAAAATCTGAATTAAACTGTGCATGTCAGCCCAGGTAACATCTTAGTGAATCTCCTCTGTATCCTCTCTAGTGCAATCATATCTTTCCTAGTGTGGCGACCAGAACTCCACGCAAAACTCTGGCTGTGGTCTAACAAGAGTTTTATCCTTGCTCTTAAATTCTGTGCCTCAGCTAATAAAGGCAAGTATCCCATATGCCTTCTTAATATATTGTAAATGTGCTCAAATGTAAACTTGTCTGCTACTGTTTCTTGTAAAAAGATGGAGGTAGACTTTCCATAAAGGCTAAATGGATTAGCAGTTTAAGGAAATAGAAAGTTTACAATTCACACAAGTCAAATCAGCCTGATCTTCCAGAATTAACCAGGATCAGTCCTAATTAAATACATACAGCATGTTCCCTGTGCATAGGGGCCTGATGGAAATTTGCTTAATTGGCTCCTGAGGCAATTAGTAGATGTGACCACAAAAAAAACAGATATTTGTTTGAATTTTTTATGAAGGCTGCAAATTCATGGACAATTAAACTGTACTGTTAGAGTCCATTAAAATTGAAAATGTCAGTTGACATTTCAATTACAATTCAGAGAGAATCAATGAACTTTCCAGAGAACACATTAATACTTAGTCAAGATCTGAAGTGGAAGTTTGGCAGCCTTGCAGTGTGAAAATCCAAAGTGAACAGATTAGACCTGGTCTGAACTTTGTGAATTTGTTTGGATAGCCAGGCTACCCCTATGGATTTGATCCCAGGATACCTCCAGGAGAAGTAAATGCCTTTGCTGGAGATGGAAGTGACTGCCCTTGAAATCAAGGAGCACTTGACCAAGCGTGGCATCAAGGAGCCTTAGCAAAAAAAGTCGGAAAATACTTTCCACGGATTGGAATCATATCTAATTAAGAGAAGACGGTTGTGATTGTTGGTGATCAATCATCTCAACCTCAGGATATCACTGCAGGAATTCTTCATGATAGTGTCCTGAGAAAACTTTGGCTGTTTTATCAATGACTTTCCCTCCATCATAAGATCCCAGAAGGGAAGGATGCTGTCTGATAATGTTTATTATCATACGTGACACCTTAAACACGGAAGTAGTCCTTGTCCATATGCAGCAAGATCTGGACAATATCCAGGTTCAGGCTGATAAGTGGCAAGTAACATCCATGCCATAAAGTACCAGGCAATGACCAATTCCAACAAGAAAAGATCTACCTATCTCCCCTTGAGATTCAATAGTATCATTATTGAATTTCCCCACTATCCTGGGGTTTAATATTGACCAGAAATTGAACTGAACCAGCTATATAAACACTAGTTAATAGACCACCTGACTCCCCAAATGTGTCCGCTATTCATAATGCACAAATCAGGAATATGATGGAATAAGCTACACTTGCTTTAGTGAGCGCAGCTTTAACAATAATCAAGAAATTCACTATCCATGACAAAGCAGCTCATTTGATTGGCACCCCCTTCATCACCTTCAACGTTCACTCGCTCCACTGCTGATGCACAGAGGCAGCCTTTACGACACACGACAGCGCAGAGTCACTGGGCAGAGACTGATAGCCAAGTTTTGTACACATGAGGATGGTCTCAAACGGGACCTTGGGTTCATGTCACACTATCTGTAACTCCCATGACTTGCCTGGGTTTGCAAAACCGCACTTATTGTACTGTCTGGAGACAATAGGCATCTTTTTAACCTATGCATAATGCTCTTTCGACTCACATTGTCGGCATCTTTTAGACTTGAATAGCAGGTTAGCTGTGAAGACTTGCATTCTAATCAGTCATGTGTAAACCATCTGTGCTGTTATATGCTTTGTCTGGGGCCAGAACTCTCCATTCACTTGAAGAAGGGCAAACCCTGAAAGTTTGTGAGTTTATTATCAAACAAATTGGTTGGACTTAAACCTGGTGTTGTCAGGCTTCTTACTGATGAACAGAGGGAGCATTGTTTACTATCTATAAAATGCACTATGCATTTAACCAGTTCATCTTAAATATATTTGGGCCAGGTAATCCTGATCATGACCTTTTTGAAGTCCTCTGTTAGAGAGGAGATGTCAATTTCGCCTGTGAGGAGGTAGGAGCAGTTTTCAGTCTGCCCAACTGCACACGCAGCCCCAATGTATATGCACAGCTTTAATTTGAAGTTGATTAAGCTTCCCAGCAAGCAAAAAATCATTGAAATCTTTTCCATTGCACTTGAAGCCTTTGATTTGTAACAAGTTCAACATGCAATGCCTTGTAAAAGATTCAACTGTTTATCATCCTCCAACCACCTGGGATTATTTTGATTTCCCTTCACATTTGATAGCACCTCAGGCACTGCATTGATCCTGACTGCAATGTGGACAAAGTCTAATCTTGATTGACAATCTGTGGTTTCAATCCTTCAATGAGGGGTCTTTGGGGGGAAGGGGCCTGAGTGGGGAATCTGATGGGAAAAGGGAAGCTGTGTAGGAGGTCTGAGGGAGAAAGAGGCCTAAGTGGGGTCTGAGAAGGAAGGGGGGCTGACTGTGTGGAGGTTGGATCATCCTCATGCCCGCGTGGTGTGGGGGCAGGTGTTACTTATTATTTGTGGGTGGCAGGAGGAGGATGCCCCTTTTTTGGTGAGGAGCTGATGGTGCTCCCCTGGTCAGCCAGAGGTGCACCATTTCATTTTTAGGGGAAGGGGAGCTGGTAAATGAACGTAGAGATTAGGTCACATTTTAAAGATGGTGGCCTGGTCTCGGAAGAGTGGGGCTGGCCAGTGGGTTTCACAATATGAATAATATAGCATCTATCAGGTGCATGACATTGCTAATGCTAACAGAAAACCTCCAGGTTTCCCACTGATGTGGACATTTAGTTTCAACTCAAGAGAATCACGACGTTTATATTTGATTAATCAAAGGAAAACAAATCTCTATCCATTTCTTAGAAGTACTTTTGAATTTTTTTTATGGAAAACCCATTAAAAATTTTTATGGAAATCTCAATAAAAATAAAATCCAACAATAAAAGCTTTGACATTCTATGAGTTCCATTACTTTTAGAACTTTCCTGACACTTAAGATGGATGATGGGAGAACCAAGTTCAATCCCAGCCAAAACAGTTATAAATGGCATTGGACTTTGTTAAGATGAATGTCCAGATTTCATCTAGATGAATCTCCTTCCTTCACTGACTGCCCCACTAGCTAGCACTTGATTATCTCTTCCTGGAATATCACAAAGGAAGTCCTGCTTCTATCCCAGTTGCTTGGAAAACATCCCGATGTGGGACCTCACTCCCATTGGGAAGATTCCCACTCATGATATAGGGATGGCATCAATGGCTTCTTTTTGTGTTGTGAAACTCCATTTTTCTACTTTTGCAAGTGAATGGTTTTCACAAAGTGGAGTTTTCATTGATAAGGTAGTCATTTATCTAGGGATACTTCTTGGAGTAATTTTGAATCAAAAAATTGTCCAACATAAGAGTAATTTTTGCCAATATCCTGACTGAAAAATTGTATTAGCACCAAGGCAACCACTTTCCTCAAGTGATTTTGCTAACAGTGTATTGAAAATCCCTACTGAACTAAATCACTTTAATACCACAGGATATATTTCCTAGTCAGCAACTGCCAGCAAACAGAGGTTGATATTATTCTGGAACATTTGACCACATCATATATCATCTTAATAGATTCAGGCTATATGAAAACCATATATATATAACCTGACCTCAATTTCAGTGTGAGACCCTGCACACATTGTGTGACTCAAACAGCTCAGGGACAGATCATAAAAACTTTGCATCATGTTTCTCACTGCAATAAAATGTTACATTTGTATTTCCTTATCAAGATTTAATCTGACTGGCAGGTAAAATGAAGATTTACTTTTAAATTTCATTGTAATTTTATTGGGATGTATTGGTTATACTATAAAATGATTCTCTGGAGTAAAAAAAGAAGCAAAAAGGAAGACCTACATTTATGTAAAGTCTTTCATGCCCTTAATAAGTTTCAAAGTACTTTAAGGTCAATGAAATATTATTGTAATGTAAGAAAAGTGACAGCCAATTTGTGCACAGCGAGCACTCACACCAAATAATGTGATAATGACCACATAATCTATTTCATTGACACTGAGGAAAAAATATTGTTCAGGACACTGAGGGATATTCCCCACCTCTTTGAAATTGCACCTTTCCATCCATCTGGTACGGCAGCCGGGGTCTCAGTTTAAACATATCAACTGAAAGATAGCCCTTCCAACAACATCAGCCTGAGATTTTGTTTTCAAGATTCTGCTGTGAGATTTGAACCCACATATTTTTGACTAAGGACTGAACTGCAGATCAGAAGGAAAGTTGTTGAAGATAATTGCATTTTAAAGACTGGTTTAAAGCTGAGAAATTACTTATGGCTTAATGAAGCTTTTAATAAGAACTTCTGTTTCTTTCTGTACCATCTTTCTGTATGCATGTTTTGAGCTGAGAGATCATTAACAACACCACACAGGACAACAAAGAAAACAATATCTGCAATAATTGTCTTCGTCGCCTGTTAAGCAATCTTAAAGTAATGTATGCGTAATCCTGCCATTTCCTGAGAACTTTTGGAAAGACAATGGAACACAGGAACTACACATGATGCAAATTTGATGAGAAACCAAGCACTTAAGTGCGTGAACCTTAGGGAATAATTTATGCAGCAATGAATAGATTCACAAAGACATAACAAAAACAAAATACTGAGGATGGGAAAATCTGAAATAAAAACAGAAAAAATTGGAAAAGCTCGGAAAATCTGACTGCATCTTTGGAAAGAGTTAATGGGTAAGACCCTCCAACTGTTCATGACAACAGCATTTTCCCATCTCTCTAAACCGAATAGAGATTTGGCTGACAGCCAAATTCTTCATCCTCTTTGGCAGTGGTGAACAGCTGAAGAATTTTATTGTCTCTGGTCCACGTCAGACAGAATTCTCTGATGTTTCCACCAGCGGGTTTAATGTAGGGTGGGAGAGGAGAATTCTGCAGGAAGCCCAAAAATCGGCTTTATTCCAGCATTATTTTTCTGCAGGATCTTCCGCTGGTGTCGAATACAGTGAATCAGGAAACCTGCTGATGGCCAACATGAAACTAATTTGCATCTAGCTAATGGGTTTTCTTAAGTCTGTTTTACTGAACTTAATACTCTTTTAAACAGTAAACCAGAATCTTGAAATTAGAACATTGCCATTATATTAATTAAACGGTACCAATTCTCCACAGCAGGAAAACACGCTGGTCCAGAATATCACTGGAGTTACATGGTGAGCAGAAGTCTGAAGAATTCCTGAGGCTGCCTTCAGAGTTTGGATGGAGGTCACCAGCGATCCTGAAATACCTCAGCAATTGATGGGGGGGGAACAGCTATCAGGTAGATCTCCCATACTCAGTGTCATCAAAGAGGTTCATCTTTATTCTTTAAGAAGTCCATTCTCTTTCTTCAATGATGAATCAGTTATGTTAGGCACCATTTCAATATGGTATTCAGATGTGATGGTGGGATGCATGCAAACAAGTCTGTCCACCATAGAACACAGCACAAAATCCCCAGGTGCATCATTAATGAGACTGGAGCAACAAGTTATGATGTAGTTTCCCATTGACTTCCACCGTAGGAAACAATTCCTATCACAGGATTTAGTTTCACATGAGAAAATTCTGCCTGTTAACTCTGTTCTTCTTGCCATATGTACTGCCAGACCTCCTGACCTGGATTCACCAGCCCTGTTGTGATGGGATTTGATGTGAAGGCTGCAGCAGACCTGCTAAAAGTCCATTGATTTTCAGTGGGGTAACAAGATCCCAGCACCGTCAGGGCCATAACATCCTGCCTGCTGAGTTTATGTCACATAGACAATGAGTTAATATGCTTGATATTCACCTGTTATAAGACAAGATGGAAGGAAGTTGTCCCTGACAAGCATCATCTGATTTCCTTGCCTGTGATGAACTGTATAAGCAAATTAATGAGGGAAGGGGCACCAAAAGGAGCAGAGGAAGCTATTATAAGTGTTAATGAGAAAATTCAGAGAGAAGATACAAACCCAAAGGGAATCATGAAATTATTATGCTGTTTATGAAAAGTTTGGCAATAACCGAGCATGCTGAGTGAGGCAATCAAAGATGTATAATGGACCAATGATCTGATATTGCTCACTTCACATCATTGCTAAAAGTTCATATTATGTCTTTGGAATGAAAGCAATATGATCAAAACATACTATCCTTTCCTATTAATCTATGTAACACTGGATTAAAGTGTTAGAATGATGTGGCATGTATGACCTGTGAGATATATCTCTAGAAAGCAAACTGGTTAAAATAAAATACTAGTTCTTAATTGAATAACCCATACAGATAAGAATTTCAGTCCATGGAGGGATTGGCATTCTAGTCTAAGGAGTATGTCTGCCCTATCACGTTAGGATGGATGGTACGCATCAATCATAGTTTCCCTGTTAAGGTATTGTCTCGGAACGCTTCTTCCCTACTATTCCCAGCTACATTTGTTTGAGATGATGCACCCAATATGTGTGGTATCAGTAGGGCCTGCCTACTTAACCAAAGCGTCATCTGTTATTTTTCATGATCTTCTCATGCTACTGAATCCAATCTCCCGGTTACGTCATTTCCTGTGTTGTCTAGACTAATTTGTTTTAAACTTAAGTCTGTTTTACTGAACTTAGTACTCTTTTAAACAATAAACCAGAATCTTGAAATTAGAAGATTGCCATTATATTAATTAAACAGTACCATGACCATCATTTCAACAACTAATCATCAAACATTTTAAACTATTGTGAGTGGAATATCATTAGTCATTGTTGAGGGACCAAGTAGCATTCTCACAACAATGTGCTCAGCTCAATACATATCTGGAAATGTCATTCTTGCAAAGACTAGTAACGATGATTGATGGCCTGAAGGCAACTAGCAAAGAAATCTATCTTCCTATCATTTCAGACACAGGAGGCAGTATTATATTCCAAAAAAACTCTGCATTGAAGTACATAGAGTCTTAGAGGTTTACAGCATGGAAACAGGCCCTTCGGCCCAACTTGTTCATGCCGCCCTTTCTTTTTTAAAACCTCTAAATTAATCCCAATTGTCCATATTTGGCCCATATCCCTCTATACCCATCACACCCATGTAACTATTTAAACACTTTTTAAAAGATAAAATTGCAGCCACCTATTACCCCTGGCAGCTTGTTCCTCTGTGTGAAAACATTATCCCTCTGGACACTTTTTTATCTCTCCTCTCTCACCTTAAACCTATATCCTCCACTTTTAGACTCCCCTACCTTTGGGAAAAGATATTGACTATCTACCTTGTCTATGGCCTTCATTATTTTATAGACCTCTTTAAGGTCACCCCACAGCCTCCTATGCTCCAGAAAGAAAAGTCCCAGTGTATTCAGTCTTTCCTTATTACTCAATTCATCAAGTCCCAGTAACATCTTAATAAATCTTTTCTGCACTCTTTCTGGTTTAACAATATCCTTTCTATAATAGGGTGAATAGAATTGCATACAGTATTCCAACTGCGGCCTTACCAATGTCTTGTATAATTTCAACAAGACATCCCAAAACCTACATTCAATGTTCTGGCCAATGAAATTAAGCATGCTGAATGCCTTCTTCACCACTCTGTCCATCTGTGATTCCACTTTCAAGGAGTTATGAACCTGTACCCTTAGATCTCTTTGCTCTGTAACTCTCCCCAATGTCATCCCATTAACTAAGTACGTCTTGCCCTGGTTCAACCTCCAAAATGCATCACCTCACATTTATCTAAATTAAATTCTATTTGCCATTCGTCAGACCACTGGCCCAATTGATCAAGATCAAGGAGCTTTGAACATGTACCCCTAGATCTCCTTGTTCTGTAACTCTCTATTACAGTTCCCATTCTGTAGAGAACCCAGACCAATCTTTATACACTTTTGTGAACATTTATTTACAGAGGTATGCATTACAAGCATATATTCCCTACCCAAATATTATAGTTTCAGTTTGTTTCCATTTATAGGAATACAACTGAATTCCCAGCTAATGTCCACTATTTACTTAAAAAGAAATAAAATAAACAGGCAGTGTACCTGGGTGTGCAAGTCCATAGATCCTTGAAGGTGGCAGCACAGGTGGAGAAGGTGGTGAAGAAGACATATGGTATGCTTTGCCTTTATAGGACAGGGTATAGAGTAAAAAACTCTATATACTCTATATAGTCTGATGTTACAGCTGTGTAGAACATTGGTTAGGCTACATTTGGAGTACTGCATCCAGTTCTGGTCGCCATACTACCAGAAAGATGTGGAGGCTTTGGAGAGAGTGCAAGGAGGTTTACCAGGATGTTGTCTGATATGGAAGGTCTTAGCTATAAGGAGAAGTTGGGTAAACTAGGGTTATTCTCCCTGAAAAGATGCAGAATGAGGGGACACCTAATAGAGGTGTATAAAATTATGAAGGGTTTAGATAGGGTGAACAGTGGGAAGCTTTTTCCGAGGTTGGAGGTGACGATCATGAAGCTCCACAGGTTCAAGGTGAGAGGGATGAGGTTTAACTCAGGTATTGGGGGACGTTTTTTACACAGAGGGTGGTGGGAGTCTGGAATGCATTACCAAGTAGGGTAGTGGAGGCAGACACACTGGATTGTTTAAGACTTAACTGGATAGTCACATGAGCAGACTGGGAATGGAGGGATACAAATGAATGGTTGAGTTGTACCAATGAGCAGCGCAGGCTTGGGGGCCAAAGGGCCTGTTTTCTGTGCTGTATTGTTCTTTGTACTCTTAGTAGGAGGTAGTGTGATGGAAGATACTGTGTCTTTAAGAAATGTGTTTGTGTCACAAAACAATTCTTGTGAACAAACTGTTTTATACTTCAGCTCTGATTATGATGCAGATTGTTGATAGCCAGCAGCCCCCTTGCTGTGAACTCCGAAGAATAATTACTCCAAATTATTAATGTATTTGTTTAATATGAGTTACTGCAGTTTTGTTAATTTTGGGTTGTCCTCTAGGCTTTCAAAATAAGGTTTAATTAGGTCCATCTACACTTCCTACTACCTTAGAAAAGCATCAGCATAACCAAGAGCTCCATGCACCACGAACATACCCTCTTCCATCTTATTCCATTGGGAAAAAGATACAAAAGTCTGAAATCTCTGGCAGCATGAGGGGAACAGTGGTTAGCACTGCTCTCCTCTTTCTGGAGATCTACTGTTTAAAGATAAGGCTTTCTCTGGAGGCTGCTGTCTGCAAGTCAGAAGGCAGATGTCTCTCTGTATCTCTGTCCAGAAGTGCTAAATGGCTGGAAGACTAATCACTCACATAAGCCTGTGATTTTGTTAACTGATTCTGAAAAGGAGTGGCATGATGGCACAATGATTAGCATTGCTGCTATACAACACCAGAGACCTGGGTTCAATTCTGGCCTAGGGTCACTGTCTGCGTGGAGTTTGCATATTCTCCCTGCATCTGCATGGGCTTTCTTCAGATGCTCTGGTTTCCTCCCACAGTCCAATGATGTGTGGGTTAGATTGATTGGTTATGATAAGTTAACTCTAGTGTCACACAGATTAGCAAGGTAAATTTGAGGGGTTACAAGATTGTGTTCAGTGCAGACTCGATGGGTTGAATGGCCTTCTACTGCACTATAGAGATTCTATGAATCTGAGTTTATAGCTATGAGGAATATTGCTTAAATTGGATCTAATAGAGATAGCTAGCAGTTAAGAATTATACTTGTTATGTTTAAATATTTCAATTGATAAAAGTTATGCTAATTCTTTTTGTTATAGATAAACTGTAGTGTTAGATAAAGTTTGTTTTAATAAAAACTTCCTGGTGGATCAATAGAATCATACCTGAAGCAGAACAACTTATGCTCATACCAATGGGAAAATCAAGAACAGTTGGGGTCTAAGCTAACTTCATAATATACTTTTGAATTTCTGCTCAGGTCCCTAACTGTAGAAACTGGCTATCATGCTTATAAAACATACAAGCTCGCTTTGAATGGCATAACTGGAAAAAAATGTCAAGGTTTATCTTTCATTTGCTGTCTGTGAAAATTGGGAAAGTTGTAATCACAAAGACTGCCTATTTCCATCACAGTAACATTGGTGAAGTCTGCCCCTCCTCAGTTAATCTGAGGCTGAAACTCTCAATCATGCTTTTGTTGCTTCCAATTTGTCTATTCTAATGCATCACTGGCTGACCTCGTGTGTTCTATCTTCCAGAACTTGATGTAATCTAAAACTCTGCTGCACACATTCTAATTTGCACTGTCCCATTCACCCATTACCCCGGATCCATTGATCTATACTGGTTTCCAGTTAGTCAACACCTTGACTTTAAAATCCTCATCCTCAAGAAATTCCCATTTTTAATTGCTCCACAATTGGTGCCATGTCATTAGTAGTCTGGACTTGAAATTCCCTTGCTAAACTTCTCCATCTCTCTCTTCTTTCATTTTCCTCCTTTAAGATGCTCCTCAAACCTTCTCTTTCACCAATTTTTTTGGATAGCTTCACTAATATCCTCGTATGTGGCTTGGCATCATAAATTATTTTATAATGCCTCTGTTAAGCATGTTGGGATGTTTTATTAATGTATAAAGTGCTCTGTAAACACAGGTTGTTGTTGTTATGAAGTACTGATGCAATTCCTCGCTGGTTACACCCAGAGTAATTTCTAATGAATGTTTAGTTTGATTTTTAAGTTTGAATGTTTAGCTTACTTATCTTCTTGGCTTATTGCTTGCAAATACATTTCCTCAACAAGTAGTTTCAGGGTTATAATTTTTTAGTGCAAGTTCCCTCCTGCTATATTGCACTTTTCAAATAGTTCAGTTGTGGCATAGGCAAAGTTTCTTAAGCAACACAGCAGGGATGGCTACAATTTAAAATGATGTGTTCATCACTATTTTGATAGTTCTGATCACCCTAATAAGAATGAAGGAGAATACCTTAATGATTGATAAGTTGCATGAATCTGCTCAGATCTGATCAGTTTTCAGCTTGCCAAACTGCTAACATACTTCATAACAACAACAATCTGTGCTTACAGAGCACTTTTTACATTAATAAAACATCTCAACATGCTTAATTGACTTTAGGCAAGAATAGCTTGAAAATCCAACATAAATATAGCTATATTATTTCAGCCAGTCCAGAGCACTTATTATTTCTCTTAATTTCTAATATTCTAGCATGTTTCCTGACTGAATGCCTTTTTTTCATCTGGAAGAACATTCAAGTGGAAAAAAATCCGAGCCTCTGGGCAAACATTCCCAGCTGACAGTTGCAGAAATAGATTTGAAGCTCCAGGGAACGCTCTGCTCTCCTCACTAATCTGCCTGCCTTTTAAGGATGCACAACTCTCGCTGTGTGCCAGTTTGAAAGACTGGCATGAATTCTTTGTTTGGGTATGAAAATCTGATCAGTGTATTATCGTTTTGTAGCTCTTCTCATTCCAGTGGCTGTTGTGGCTTTTTAACTACATAAAGAATAGGCCCGAGAAAAAAAAGCAGAAAAGAGATGTTCATTTTCTCAGAGCTGCACAGAGAATTGTTGATAACTGCTGACTTTTTAGTATAATATACAAATTCATTCCACCCACATGGCAATTTTGCAAAGTCATAAGCGTTCAATTGGACTGAATTTGATCACATTAATGCATATTTAAGTTAGAGATGTTGTTTTGTAATGCATTTGTGCAGAAAAACACAGCTGGCCTATGTCCAGCAAATGAACAGGACACATTGCACCTTATCAGAATGCTTCAAAGTGCTTCACATGCTGTAAATCACTCTTGAAGTTCAGTGATTATTGCCTTGTAATGAACACAGCAGATATTCTGCATCAAAAGCACTTCAGACGCAGCAATGGGAAGAATGATCCCATTCTTTAATGTCTACACAGTTTGAGACACATGATAGAGCAGATGATTTGGATGCGGGGTGTTAAATGTAATATTTGTAAGTTTGCAAATGACACAAAACCAGGAGTAAGTATGAATCGTGAGAAGGATGCAAAGAAACTTCAAGGGGAATTGGAAAGGCTAAGCGAAGGGGTAGAAATTTGTCAGAAGAATACAATGTGGAGAAATGTGAAGTTATTCACTCTGCTACATAAAACAGAGTAAGAGGTCTGGCAACACCAATTTTAAATCCAACCGATTTATTTGATAGTAAACCTGCTATCAAATAAATCATTTGGATTTAAAATTGGTATTGCCAGACCTCTTACTGAGTTTACCCCAGTCCAACGCTGGCATTTCTACAACATAAAACAGAAACACAGAGGCCAGGATTTTCTGCCCCAGTTTGGCAGGCAGAAATGGTGGCAGGGACAATAAATTCAGTGTGAATTCCAAAACAGCTTTCACACTGGTGGGATTTCCTTGCTGGATTGTCCCTACTGAGGTTGTCAACTTATATACTAGAACTAACAGAAAGCTGTTCTGCCTTGCTTGTCTGAGATCCAAAACAAAAGTGTCCCAAGTCCTCTCAGAGATTAGCTCTTTGGTGATGAAGCTGCTCTAATGTTTGATATTAAAGAAAACCTGCAGTGGCAAATGGACAAACTCTCTCATGCTTGTAAAGAGTTCGTTTTGATTATCAGGATAGGAAGGCAAATGTCATGGGCCAGGATGTTGCCATACTTCCAGTTATCAGATTTGATAATATGCTGTGGAAATTATTGAAAGCTTCACATAGATCCTGTATAATCACCAGCATTCTGCCACTTGATTCTGAGATGAACACATGCATTGCAAAAACTGCTGTTGTCAAGTCCAAGCTGAGTTAGAGAGTGTCAAATAACAGCAACATGACTGAAAACATCAAATTGTGAGCCCACTAAGCTTGAAGCCTCAGTGTACTCCACTACAGTGCTGAAAACTGGAAAACATATGCTAGGCAGGTGAAAAGGCTGAACAGCTTCCACGTTCACTGTATCAAACATACCTTTGGCTTCTCTTGGCAAGACAACTCAGAAGTCCGGAGTGTACTAATTCCATTAGCATTGCTAAGCCAATAACATTTACACTAACTTAACTACATTCATCGGATGGATAATGGCCATATTCCCAAAGACCTTCTGTATAGTGAATTGGTCACGTGTCTCAAACTGTGTAGACATTAAAGAATGGGATCATTCTTCCCATTGCTGCATCCGCACTTCTGTCATCAAACACCTGCAAATGTGATATGAAAATATGAAAGTTTGACATCAACAACTGAAAAACAGTCACTGGTAACCTCTGGAGACTGACTGTTTGGAAAAGCATTAGAAGAGACAAGCAGAAGTTTGAGAGGAGGGTCCAGAGAAAAGAGAGGCCAGTGAATTGTGGACCGTCTCAGCTCACTGTCTTCTTCGACAGAAAATGCTGCAGAGACTAGCATGCCAGAATGGGATTGACCACCAGAGCACAATCATAGTCTTGCTTCAACTATTGTTTTTAGATGATTTCATTAGGACATTTTTAAAGATGTTACAAATTATAAAGACGGTTAAAATAATGAAAAGAGAACAAACAAAATCACTATTGTCAGTTTTCATCAAGGATAAATTTAGGGAACATGATTTTATTGAACTCTTGTTAGCCTACTTATGCATCCAGGGCCCCAGATTTATTGTAATGACTTACAGTTCACATTAGTGTAACAGTGACAGTTTGTAATTTAGTGTTGTCATTAAAACACTGATAAGAAAATCAAGACAAATATTTTCAAAGTAATTGCAGGATTGATAGCATTTAAGAAGCATTTTAAGAACAAGAGGAAAAGGACTATGTCTCAGCTCAACTGTTCCTTTTTGAGTGTCTGCTTCCTCACTACATCTTTCATAAACATGAGGTAAGAATCTAGTCGGAGTAGCTCTCATAAGTACTCTATTATCTCAGGTCAGAACATGGAAAATGGATGCTCTGACAAGGCATGAGAGAGCTTCTGCCTCAGAGAATAATAAATAGAGAACAAACATAGATGGAACAGAATCTTAATACTGTAAGACAAGAAATTTCAGGAGGTTGAATATAACGTGCATTTTTTTTGAATTATCGATGTGTAACACAATTGTTATTTTGGCTACACAGTGTTCTTCTAAACTTTTTCTCCTATGTAATTGTTTTGCAGGTATTGGTTGAGGGTTCTGAGCATGTGCAGGTTTAGAGGGTTTTTCAGTCTGAAAGCATTTTCTGCGAGCAAGACCTGTTTACTAATGCTCCTGTTTTCATAGTTATCACTGTTTTTACTGTTCTGCCGAGTTACTGCTGTTGTTACATTTTATTACTTATTTATGTAAAAAAGATCAGTCTTTCAACAATGTTTATTGTGGGTTCGAGTTACTACATCTTTTTTGGTAATGAGGAGAAAATGGCAAGAAAAGAAAATGTTGGGGGTGATTTTATCTTTTTTTCCCAAGTGCTGGGTGGACTTGAAGACTCGTATTCAAACCATCAACTTGTAAATTGAGTTTGTGTCTCCATATGTCCTGTTTATGAATACAGGTCTTCACCCACCTGATGAAGGAGCAGTGCTTCGAAAGCTTGTGCTGCCAAATAAACCTATTGGACTTTCATCTGGTGTTGTGAGATTTCTTATTATGCCACTGAAGCCAGGAAAGATTTCATTTGCTGATTTATTTTGTTCAGAATCAGCGTAACCTTAAGCCCTTGGTGATTGTTCAAAGATTCAAATTCCATAGCTATTTTCGAAAAATGTGTGTGAACTTGATTTCTCAGTGCTCTCACTATCTTATTGGCTTACCTCACCTCACCTTGCTTGGGTGCAATGATAAGATTGCCCCCAGATTTCTTTTACTAGGATGGTGTAACCCTGGGCATTCCATGACTAGAGTTTCAGTGTAGCTACTACCATTACTTATTCAGTAAAGGAGAATATGGTATATCGACAGAAAGTAGTTGGTGATTTACTTGACGCTGATTTTCTCATTTGGGTGTACACCAAAACTCACCCACCATATTTCCAGCTACACAAGAAGCACAATGGCGTATTACATAGTTGTCTCTAATAAATTAGACATGTCCGCACACATAGAAAACACCAGTTACCAACTAACAATTCTTTAAACACAAACTAAAATAATACACAAGAACTATTCTAAACCACAAAACAGATAATCCTAAACTATTAACCCTCAGAAGATTTTCCTCACTGAATGTGAGGTCTTGTTGGATTGTGTCGATATACCTCCATAACTATACCAAGGAGCCTTTCGCTTCAAAAAAAAGAAACAAAATGTAATATAAAGAGGAAGAGAACCAGGTGACCTCTCTGTAATCTAACCTCATCTATTGAAGCTGAGGTCTATCCCACCTCCCAGCAGTGGCAACACTTATTTATCATGATAAGAACAAAGGAGACCATAAGATGTACACAGCTATTATTAGTGTATCTATAGTAAAAGAAGAAGGATATTTCTCATACAGCTCAAGTAGCTTACAACCTCCAAAGCATATTCCTTAACTAGAAAGAACATGCTGAAGAATATTATTCATTGAAGACATATACGAGTCTTTGGTATAATGTTTAGTGTAGTTCTTACTTACTTGACCAGCTGTCAGAATAAAATGTAAAGGGACAAAGTTCAGACTTTACAGTCAACTGCAATCTGTTACCAATTACATTTAGCCGGGGATCTGAATTGTTGCCTCCCACAGAGTTAACAAAAGCCATGGCTTTAACTGGGATATCAAATGATTTTGTAGAATTGTTGAATGTCACTCTCAGTATATCAGGATAAAGAAGGGTAAATTCTGCTGAATGGCCTTAAGTAATCTTTTAACTCCATCAAAACTTTTACACCTTTGTTGAAGGAAAGAGATCTTTGCTCCATCATTGAGCAAGGCCCCACCACGTATAGCTGCTTGCATCACCTTTTGGTGATCTTTGAAGTTTTGAAAACACATAATTATGGGCCAGTCATTGGTTATTCCTTGGCCTCAAAGCAAGTAATTGGTATTGTTAGGGTAATAGATCCAACCCCAAGGTATATTTTAAAACCAGACTATAATCCAGCAATTTTCTATTTTGGCATTAGTGTGAGCACAAAATGCTTCACTCCAGATATGATTCTACTGGCATACTGGAAAGCTTTTATCAAAACAAACTTTATTTAGCCACATAGTTTAACTAAAACAAATGAATTAGCTTAACTTTTAACAATGGAACAACTGCATAAGCATGACAAGATACAGCTCTTAACTGCTAGTCCATTGCTATGAGTTCCAATTCAATAATATTCCTTTATAGATTCAAACCTCTGCTTTAAAATTAGTTTGCAAGATGCAGGTATACTTGCTTGTCTTAAGTTAACAATCATGGAGTTTTCAGAAAGCCTTTGGAGAGACAGAGAGAGAGACAGAGTGACACTGTTTTGTTCAAGTGGCCCAGGCAGCAACTCCCTTTGTTTTTGAAATAAAAATGAAAACAGTATTTCTTTTCTGCAAATTTAGCTTCTCCCATTAAGCACACGATTCTGTCCCTGTCAATTAACCTAATCAAAACTCTTCTTTAAAACTAAAGGGAGAACCCAAGTAAACACAAATGTATTAGTCTTGCTTAAACAAATACTTCATGTCTAAAATGGGTAATTCTCTTATTAGCTCTTAGCTAACAATCAAAGAACAAGAACAAAAACAAAACAGCACGGGAAACAGGCCCTTCAGCCCAATGAACCCACGCCGTTCTAAAGCTTTTTTCATAGAAAAAATCTAAAGCTTTTTTCATAGAAAAAAAAGGCACCCTGCAGATCCAAATTCTAAACAAACCCATTACAAGAAACATGATATAAATATATTTCTTAAAAGCAAAGTATCATCGTAAATTACAAACATCCCTTTGTAATTTAATGCTCTTGGCTTTTGTTTCTTTGTTGAGCAAATATTGGAGTCAGCTCTCAGAATATTTTTCTGGGACCTTATCTTCAGCTCCTGAAAAACTGATAATCTGAACAATTTCCCTCCGGCTTTGGTTCTCCCGATTGTCTAGATGCACCAACATATTGTTGTTTTCTTACGGATTGTAAACGGGTCCCTACTGAGGTGGATACATGATCCACAGTAAAAATTCTCTCCTTAGCTTTGTCAAGTTTTATAACCATTATTCTGCAGTTCCAGAGCATAAACACTTATCTTAGCAGTGATCAGCTGTATTGCCTCCAAAAGTGCAAGGTAAAAAACTGGTTCATTCATCAATTCACCATGTTGAACAGTCAACTCCATCCCAGTTGCCTCTGACTGCTCGCTGTTATCATTTCTTTTCTTAGTATTTCTTAGCATTTTAAAATCTTAGAATCATAAAATTCCCACAGTCTAGAAGGGGGCCATTTAACTCCCATTAAGTCTGCTCTGACTCTTTGACAAAGTGTTCCACCCAAGCCTTCCCTGTATACCCATAACTCTGCATATTTACCCCTGCTAATGCACCTAACTTACATATCTTGGAACACTAAGGAGCAATTTAACATGGCCAATTCACCTATATTCCACATCTTTGGACTGTGGGAGGAAACTGGAGCAACCAGAGGAAACCCATGCAGATGTGGGGAGAACGTCCTAACTCTACTCAGACTGTTACCCAAGGTCAAAATTGATCCCTGGCATTGTGAGACAGCAGTGCTAACCACTGCCATGCAAAGTTTGACCAAAAATCTACCAGGAACATAATATGAAGTTTTCACTCCCACTTTAGTGCGTAAAAGCAGTATGAGCACAATAAATGAGTAGTGCCAGAGCTTACAGAAAACACAGATATTTTTGTGCTTGCATCACATGAACCACCCCCCCTCCCCGGGGTACATTATGAAAATTGATTGCTGTACATATTAAAAGATGTCAAGAATCAGACAATTTTCAATCTTTTCCTGTGATGTCAATATCCTGTACTGGGGTGTTAGCGCAAACTGCAATTCAAGAGACATCTTACTCTATTTCAGCATTATGCCTCAACTTTAGTCTCAAAAGCACACTTCTGGCTCTGCAAATTGCAACAATGTGAATTTCCCAAATTTCACAGTAACCATCTGTGTCAGCCCTTAATCCTGCACCATGGAAACCAGAGCTGCTCTAGAATCCGCTACTTTCTATTATGTAGCAGCAAATGTTAATTTGTCTAGCTTAGCTAGAAGCCCAGCTTAGAAATCCTGGCAAGAAGCTGAAGGTACTATTTTGTTCTTGTTTGTTTAGCATTTGATTGTAGAACAGCTTGATTTGATTTGATATGATGTATTATTGTCACATGTATTAGCATATTTTGAAAGGTGTTGCTTCTTGCGCACTACCCAGATAAAGCATACTATTTATAGAGAAGGAAACAAGAAAGTGCAGAATGTAGTGTTACAGTTATAGCTAGGCTGTAGAAAAAGATCGACTTAATGCAAGATAGGTCCATTCAAAAGTCTGATGGCAGCAGGGAAGAAGCTGTTCTTGAGTTGATTGGTGTGTGACCTCAGACTTTGTATCTTTTCCTGACGGGAGAAGGTGGAAGAGAGACTATCTGGGTTGCCTGGGGTCCTTGATAATGCTGGCTGCTTTGCCAAGGCAGTAGGAAGTGTAGACAGAGTCAATGGATGGAAAACTGGTTTGCATGATGCATTGGGCTACATTCATGACCTTTTGTAGTTCCTTGCGGCCTTGGGCAGAGTGGGAACCATACCAAGTACAAAAGAACCAGAAAGAATGCTTTCTATGGTACATCTGTAAAAGTTGGTGAGAGTTGTAGCCGACATGCCAAATTTCCTTAGTCTTCTGAGAAAGTAGAGGCTTTGGTGGGCTTTCTTAACTACAGTGTCAGCATGGGGGATCCATGACTGGTTACTGGTGATCTGGACACCTAGAAACTTGAAGCTTTCGACCCTCTACTTCGTCCCCATTGATGTAGACAGGGGCATGTTCTCCTTTATGCTTCCTGAAGTCAATGATAATCTCTTTCATTATGTTGAGATTGAGGGAGAGATTATTGTCGCCACACAAGTTCACCAAATTTTCTATCTCATTCCTGTACTCTGTACTCTGTCTCGTCATTGTTTGAGATCCAACCCACTATGGTGGTGTCGTTAGCAAACTTGAAAATTGAATTGGGAGGGAATTTGGCCACACAGTCACAGGTGTATAAGAAATATAATAAGGGACTGGGAACACAGCCTTGAGGAGGGGTTGTTGCCTATTCTTACTAATTGTGGTCTGTGAGTTAGGAAGTTGAGGATCTAGTCGCAGAGAGAAGAGCTGAAGGCCAGACCACAGAGTTTGGAGATAAGTTTTGTGGGAATAATAGTTGAAGGCTGAGCTGTTCAATAAGTAGGAGTCTGACATAGGTGTCCTTGTTATCTAGTTTCCAGGGTTGAGTTCAGAACCAGGGAGATGGCATCTGCTGTTCCAGTGGCAGGCAAACTGTAGTGGATCCAGATAGACTGGGAGACTGGAATTGATTTGTGCCATGACTATCCTTTTAAAGCACTTCATAATGATTAATGTCAGAGCCACGGACAATAGTTGTTAAGACACGCAGCTTGGATTTTCTTGAATACCGGGATAATAGACATCTTCTCAAAGCAGATAGGAACCAGATTGTTGTAAAGAGAGATGGAAAATGTTTGTGAATACCCCCGCCAGCTAATCAGCGCAGGATCTGAGTGCTCATCCAGGTACCCCATCTGGGCCAGTCACTTTCCGTGGGTTGACCTTCGAGAAAACTGTTCTGACATCTGCAATGGTATCCCAGATACAGGTTCATCCAAGACTTCCAGGGTGGAGGGCATGTTCTCGCTGAGCTCTTGCCCAAGTTGGAGCCAGCAATTTTACATGCTTTCATCTTGTAGCTTATGTCTTGCAGACTTTGCCATAATTGGCAGAGGTCTGTGTAGCTGGCCTGGGACTTTAGCTTGGTCCAGTACTGCCCTTTGGCATAATTGATGGATCTCCTTAGATCGTATCAAACAGGTTTCAATTCTATATTGTGTGTCCATAAATTTGTCATAATAATATGCCTCATACTGTACTGTGCTGCAATATACAAGATTCCACTTGTTACAAAGATATACAATGTAGAATTTTAATTTAGTTTTAGAGATAATATATATATTTGGACTTTTTGAAAGAAACATTTTCTGCTAAACAAGGGATACTGGCCCACAGTAGCCACAAAGTTAAATTTTTTAGAAGCCACAATTAGACATTTAGAATTGTTTTGATAGAATTGCCCTCAACACTTCTGACAATGCAACACTCAGCACTATACTAAAAAGTCAGTTTTGATTGTTATGCTGAAGTCCTGGATGCCCTTAGTGCAACATGATCCCACAAAGTACTGCTTCAGGGATGAAACTGTTACCCACCGAAGCATAGTTGCCTCATGGCATTATTCATTTTCTTTATTACTTTGAGATTCTGCTGATCTCCAGGCACTTAGATTGAGAGACTTCCTTGGCCAATGAGTTCAGAATATGAATCCTGATTCTATACAACATAAAAAGGAGAGTGTTTTGTCAATTCAGTGTCACTGAAAGTTGTATTATGATAGTTTTGTGCGGCAGTCTTGATAGCTTTAGCCACTTCACTACATCTTTTATAACTATCAGGAGACAGTTTTACCACATCAGTCTAGCTTAGGCACAATAGTTTCTTCCAAATTAATGTTGATACAAACATTGGGCCAAGATTAGGGAGCTCAATACTATAATGAATTCTTATCTCATATGCTCCAGGAATGCAATGTACAGGATGTGCAAGGAGAAAATGTTCTACTTTATTGTGTAGCTTTGAGAGAATATATGAATTCATGAAGTATGTCACATGTAAATGTATAGAAAAATTAAATTTAGTATTTTCATTTCAGGCTCCAATTTGGGGCATGTTCTTACCAGCTGTTCACACACCACGTTCCTGCTGCAGCGAGATTGGAGAATTTTTGTGCCCAGCCAAATCTCTGATCACTACTCTGGGATGGGAAAATCCTATTGGTCTGAATGGCCTTAACATTCCAATCTCAATGACAGCTACTTGGTGTATTTAAACTTGGTCACTTTTAAAGGTGTAGAATATCATTAATTTCATGGGAAATATTTATCATAGAGGAATTATTTGGCCTTTCACTTGACAGGGTCACAAATCACATGGTCTTCCATCAGCTGCTTTGTGCTAATGTTTAGATGTAATTGCGGGTACTTATCAACTATTACAAATGCTGGACTTTACAAGATGGTCAGGATTTAATATTTCTGCTTTAACTTGATGCAAAATTGAGAATTCTGGGAGCATCCCCAGCTCAAAGACATATCTATGTGGTCTGGTTGCCATGGGGATGCAACTCAACCAGAATCCTATCAAAACCAAGTGGGAGTTTACACACTTTTGCATAGCAACTCACAAAAAAACCCCAGAAAAACAAAGCAGATGTAACAAAGAAACTCCTGCTGGGTGCTTGTAAGAGTGTTTTCTGTTTGAAACAAAGGGAACAAAACAGATGGGACTTCTGGAGATTTAAGAATCAAGGAGTCACTGAGGTTGGTTTTGCTGGTGTAAGTTGGATCTGATTGGAATAACTTTTGAAGGACAGGAAGTTGTGACCTAGCATGACAGGAGTAAGTGAGCCTGCCCAAGAGTTGGGAGTATGGCTGTACTTGTTCTTTTAATATTATACAACTGCCAGATGTGCATGCACAGCTGAAGAATATCTCAATTGCATTACTTAGTTAATGTGAAAGTACCTTTTCTTTGATTTGATGTATTAGTTGCTTGTTTATTAATGTTTGATCTAAGTTGATTTTGGTTTGTTTGTTAGTGTAAAAGCCTGAAATCTTATCCTTAATTATTTTCATTGGTCATTTGGGAAGTTCATTTTTTTAGTTATTGGCTCCTATGGCACCTTATTGAGTTTTTTGAAAAAGTGACCGAAGAGGCGAATGGGGGTAAGGCGGTTGATGTGGTATGTATGGACTTTAGTAAGGCGTTCGATAAGGTGTCCCATGGAAGGCTTCTACAAAAAATGCAGATGTATGGGATTGAGGGTGATTTAGCTAATTGGATTAGGAATTGGCTAGCAGATAGAAGACAGAGGGTGGTGGTTGATGGAAGATATTCATCGTGGAGTTCAGTTACAAGTGGTGTACCTCAGGGATCTGTTTTGGGGCCCCTGCTGTTTGTAATTTTTATAAATGATCTGGATGAGGGTATTGAAGGATGGATTAGTAAATTTGCGGATGACACCAAAGTCGGTGGAGTGGTAGATAGTGAAGAGGGGTGTTATAGTTTGCAGAGAGACTTGGACAAGTTGCAGAGCTGGGCCGAGAGGTGGCAAATGGAGTTTAATGTGGAAAAGTGTGAGGTAATGCACTTTGGCAGGAATAATAAATGTGTAGAGTATAGGGCTAATGGTAGGATTCTTAATAGTGTTGATGAACAGAGGGATCTTGGTGTATTTGTGCATAGATCCCTGAAAGTAGGCAGTCAAGTCGATAAGGTTGTTAAGAAGGCATACGGAGTCTTAGCTTTTATTGGTAGGGGGATTGAATTTCGGAGCCGCAACGTCATGTTGCAACTGTACAAAACTCTAGTGCGGCCGCACTTGGAGTATTGTGTGCAGTTCTGGTCCCCACATTATAAGAAAGATGTGGAGGCATTGGAGAGGGTACAGAGGAGGTTTACCAGGATGTTGCCTGGTATGGAGGGCAGGTCTTATGAGGAGAGGCTGAGGGATTTGAGGTTGTTTTCGTTAGAAAGAAGGCGGCTAAGAGGAGACCTTATTGAAACATATAAGATGATTAGAGGTTTAGATAGGGTGGACAGTGATAGCCTTTCCTAGGATGGAGAAAGCTAGCACGAGGGGACACAGCTTTAAATTAAGGGGTGATAGTTATAGGATGGATATCAGAGGTAGGTTCTTTACCCAGAGGGTGGTTAGGAGTGGAATGCCCTGCCTGCGGCAGTTGTAGATGCGCCAAGTTTGGTGGCGTTTAAGAGGTTAGTTGATAAGTTTATGGAAGAGAAGGGAATAGAACATAGAACATAAGAACATTACAGCACAGAACAGGCCCTTCGACCTTCGATGTTGCGCTGACCAATATAAAAAGCAATGACCCTCCAAACTAAACCATTCCCTTCTCTTCCATATGACCAGGTTTTGTGAAGGGTAGGTCGTGCCTTACTAACCTCATTGAGTTTTTTGAAAAAGTGACCAAAGAGGTGGATGGGGGTAAGGCAGTTGATGTGGTATATATGGACTTTAGTAAGGCGTTTGATAAGGTGGCCCATGGAAGACTTCTGCAGAAAATGCAGATGTATGGGATAGAGGGTGATTTAGCTAATTGGATTAGGAATTGGCTAGCAGATAGAAGACAGAGGGTGGTGGTTGATGGGAGATATTCATCATGGAATGAACCTGGAACTAAACCTGGAATGGTTTAGTTTGGAGGGTCATTGCTTTTTTCATAATTGGTCGGCGCAACATCGAAGGCCGAAGGGCCTGTTCTGCGCTGTAATGTTCTATGTTCTATGGGGATTTTAACACAACTAAGCAAGAAGGACAATTTTATGGTCCCTGTTATATTTATAAATATGCATCTACTTTTAGAGTGCTGTATTCATAGATGAAAAGTAAAAGTGATGTGTTTATGAACAGCGTGCACATTATCAACTGAAAGAGAGACTTACTGATGAAGAAAACAGATTCATATTCCTGTGTTTGTGTTTCTCATTGTGAAGATTTGTGTCCTGTGGCTTCTGTGCCAGTTCTCCTAAAGTTAGTGAAAAAGTTATTAAAATATTGTTGTGAACCATAGCAGTTGAATCTTTGGTGCAAATAATGAGACAGAAAAATGCAAAATTTGTAAATCCTGAACAACTTGCCCAGAAATATTTCCAGAAATAATTTGGAACTATTTTGCATGCAATCATTATAGAATGCATATTTGAACTAACCAAATCAGAACCATTCCAAAAATCTCTTTTCAAGCATCATTCTCTGATAATTAGTGTTTGGCACCTTGGTAAATTTCCAAACAGTTTTTATGTCACTCTTCCACACTCAAACCTTATTTTTCATAGTTCAAACTACAGATTCTGTTCATTGCAATACCACACGTTATGCAATTCATGCCTCTTGCAAAGGGATATTTTCTTCATCAAACTTCTGAATTTAAACTAGCACACTTCTCCCATCTAAACAATCAACCTGATATTATTCAAACTTTCAACATATTTAAGCTGTCCTTTGAACTGCTGCTCTTGCCTCTCTCCTCAAAATGTCATGCTGGACTAATGAGCCTCCCAATCCTCACTCCACTTAATTAATACCGGCACACTCCTCCCTCCTCAAACCTCATTCTGTCCTTCATCCTGCCAAAATTCAACTTCCAACTTTTCCCTTTTCCCCCTTCTCCTCTTCATTATCATTCATTTCTCTCCACTCTATTCCATCTGTTAACATCTCACTTCATTACTTCTGATTCCCCACTTTCTTCACCTACATTCTTTCATTTCTATTTACCTTTCTTCACACAGTGAGCTCAATCCATGTTCTCTTCCATCTCTAATCCTGAGCACTGGGATACTGCTCTTTCCTTTTGTGTGCATTCAGAATAAATGAAACTGATCTCTTATTTCCATGTATATTAGCGAACTTACCTTTTCTCTGTGAAGAAACATTCCCTTCCATGTCTGGGTACTAATTTTTCTGTTTGTAGGATTTATTGAGTATTTTTTGCATGCTTGGGTGCAATCTCACCTTTCAGAGATGGGGACTTGTTTCTGTGTGTATAGGGTTCTGCATTTTTGAATATTTGGATTTGCTTTTGAATGTAAAACTTATGCTGACTTTTCATGGCAAGTTCATTTTTACTGTCAACTGTAGTGGAAAATGTTAATATTAAATCAGCCAGCAGTTATGCATCTTGTCAAATTTAATCTTTTAAAAACTTGGGTAGGCTGTTGGTCTGATGTCACTCATTTAGTATTATTGCAAAAATTATAATTACTTAGGCTGAGATTTGTTCTTGAAACTTGAGTGTGAGATTGACTAGGATTCTATGCTTGTTAAGTGCCTCTGAAAGTCGATATGCTCTACTCCACTGCAAAGCTATGGAAGATCAGGGCCAGAATTGCCTGACCTCATCATGGCTAGGATTATTGTTCTTGCTGCTGTGAATGGAGATTCACAGAATGCCAAATTCTCTATTCTCGCTGGCAGCATTAGCAGGGCTTGCGAGACAGGAGAATTTCAGGCCATGTTTTTGGAATTGTTACTTCCAAGACATAATACAATGGACAATAAAAAAACTGGTCTATATTAAAAAAAACTTTAAAACAAGAGTGTTGCATATTTCTCCTACAACCCCAAAGCCCCTTTGCCATATGCCCCTCTGCCATTGCCAGGCTGTAAAGGGATGATCCCCAAGTATTCTGGGGCCTGTGTGGGCTTGGGTTGGTGGTAGGGATTTGACCTTAGCATTCTACCCAGGGATGGCGCTTTAGTGGCTAGACTGCCCCTTCTAGTCCTGACAGAGCTGAAGGTCATCTCTGGTTTAATCATTTCTGACAGTTCCATGATCAAAATCTTCAAGGCAATTTCCCCCCAAAAAATTGAAGTGCCCAGTGGATGGAAAAATGGGTGGTTTTCCCACCCACTTTTTGGGTGAGCTGAGTTTCATGAATTTACATTAAGAACCATCAGGTGATTCACACTGGGGGCAATCCACTCAGACATCACTGGCCTCCTAATGGCCAGCCCCATTCTCAGATGACCAGACCAATGTCTGACAGCTGGCTCCACCACTAGCTCCCAATCTCCCATGCTGAGTCACCCCTTCCCTCTACTTTTACCTTCCTCACAGTCTAACTCCTCTCCATCTAATCCTGCCTCTATGAGATTCCACCCCCTCAGGCTGCAAACATTTGGAACTGCCTGCTGCCTGTTATCCCCTGGGCACTGCCAGTGTGTCCAATGGGCAGTAATGGGGTGCCAGATTAGCAGTGCCAGGCTAGCACTGATTCCCCCTGCCTCCAGCCACCTGGAGGTCCTCGTGGTTTCCTGTCCTATTAGCGAGGCCATCATGTCTGTTCTTCATTGCTGGGAACAAGCTGTGATCCCTGCTGTTGTGGTCCTCCACCGGCAAGGCCAGAAACCGACATGAATCTGGTCTATAGTTCTGGGCTCTCTAAACAGATTTAAATGAGGTTCAGAATATTAAAAGCCAGAGAATGTCAATAATAATGGCCTGGGAAGATTGCTACTGGCTAGACATTGGGTGTGAATCCCATTTTTGATCTCCCACTTACAGTTCCCACCCTACTAGGTTACTATTCTGCCCACCTCACTTCTGTCTGTAAACCGTGAAAACATTGAGATAGCCTAGTCACCTGGCAGGCTTCCAAACCCCAACAGCACTTCATTCAGCAGAAGGGATTTTCCTTTCTCTCTTTCAAAAGCTGAAGGTGTGAGAAGACCGTTTGAAGTCCTCTGAATGACAGGAGTCAATCACTTTACTAGGGAGGGTAATTTCCTTTTCTACAGCAGCTCACTCAACTCATTCTTTTAACATAATATTTGTTTTAAGTCTCTGAACTTTCTGAGAAAGCTCAAAGTTTGTCATATCCCTTAAATCTTTTGAAAACTTTTGTTTTTAGTCAATTTCAGTCCAGTTATTTTTAACTAGTCTTTGATTGACACCTTAATGGATTTTAGACAGCATGCAGTTAGCCTTGTTTATTTATCTTCCCTTCACAGTCAAATGCTTCTCAAGTAGTCTGCCCACTACCCATATGCTTTTTTCTGAACCATGATGTTTATAGAGAAGGAGAAGGAGAACTGAGAGTCCTTAGCTGCTTTGATGTTGTCCACAGCTGCATTCTTGTGGTCATAGCCTTCTGTCCTTTGCCCTAACACTCCCCCCTTCCACCCCTCACACTGCACCTCCTGGGTAGCTCATTCCTCAGGCATCACAAGGAGGAAGAACTTTCTAAGTCCACACTCTGCCAACACATTGGAGAGATGTAGTATGCATTTGCAGTTGGTGGCAAATGGGCAATAATTTCTCATGTAGAAATGCAGATACCAGAATCTGATGGATGACCCTAATGGGTCTCTGCATGACAACGCCAACCTTGTTGAATGAGGAGACTGGTAGGGTGGCAATTGACTGGACTGGAATTGTGTTTCTTTTTTATGGACAGGACATAGTTGGACAATTTTCCACATTGATGGGTAGATGTCAGTATTGTGGCTGGACAAGAACAGCTTGGCTAGGGGCCTGACCAGTTCTAGAGCCCAAGTCTTCAGTACCATCGCTGTGACATTTCAGTTTATAGTCTTTGCAGTGTCCAGTCACTTCTTGATAACACATAGTGTGAATTGAATTGACTGAAAATTGGCATCTCTGATGCTGAGGACCTCAGTAGGAAGTTGAGATGGATCATTCAATTCGCACACATGGCTGAGGTTGGTTGCAAACGCTTCAACCTTGTTTTTTGCACAGATGTGCTGGGCTACCACATCATTGAAGATGGGAATGATTTGTGGAGCTTTCTCCTCCAGTTAGTTGTATAATTGTCCACCATTTTGTTCATGACGAGATGAAGTGCTTAGGTCTGATCAGTTGCTTGTTAAATCCTTTGGTCGGGGGCATTCTGTTGATCACATTCTGCTTGTCAGATATTGAGCTTATGGCTGATTTCTGTGCAAATTTCAAATTCTGTTCCAATACTTGATCCAAATGGAGCCCAGACTTCAACTTGTAGAGTCAGTTTTGCTATGTCTTTCTGCTATGTGGTGACATTGAAGTGCCTTGTTATACAATGGCATATGTCTGACCTTTGTTGGAGTTTCCCAATGACTTTTAATCAAAGAAAAGAATATAAGAAATTAGCTTTTCATAAGCCAAGTGTTTGTCATCTTTTATACGAATTTAAATATAGTGGGAGATTTTTCTTTTAGGGCAGTCGATCTATCATGAGTCCTTGTCGCTGGATTAGTCAGCCATTCCATTAATTTCACTGAAATAGCTTGAAATAAAGGTAATAACATTGTGAGAATGTCTGGAACAAATTTGCATCCTACACTCAAAAGGGAGCTGGAACTGAAAGTGAATGTGTAGCACATGACAAAGAATGCATAGTTCAATTGTTTTCCCATATGTAGGCCACATTTTCCTTTCGATCTTTGTTCCAATTCATGATCAATAGCTTAGATTAACTAGTGCTATAGTTGCCCTTTTGAAAAATATTATGTAGAATAGTTTTGAAAGAAGAAATTCAGACATTAACAGATTTGTTACATTAATTATTAGAAAACCTGTTTCCTAACAGATGCCTCTGCTGTTCAATATTTCAGTGTTCTGTTGCTGTGGAAACATTCTGACCAGAACAAATTACAAGCCAACATCTAGAATCACACATATGGTGCTTAATAGGATCTAAACCTATAATTTGATCAGTAGCTTTATTTTCCTACATGTGCCCGAGGCAACCTCCTTTACATAAATAGTACAGTTGGTAAAAGGACACTATAACCCCCAAACCCCCTCTGTGATTTTATAACAATTCAAGTATAATTCAACAGTGGGAGCTGTAGTGGAAGATACTGCAGTACCTACATCAAGGCTTAGAAAAACTGTGGAATGTTATGACTTCAGGACAACATTAAATGAGATGCTGAGGGATTGATTAGTTTGCAGAGTAAATGATGAGGCAATAGAGAGAAAGCTGTTGGCAGAAACTGAGATTGATTTAAAAATGGTGCTGGGAACAGCGTTAGCAATGGACAGCACTGAGAAGGACTGTTAATTTCTGACCTAAGCTTTGGTAGAGGAAATTCAAACTGACCTAAAAGACTGACAGAACTTATTATCTTACAACTGGTTTAATTTTGGAAATGGGCAGCCCCCATAGTACCTGTGGTAAAACCAGATAAAACAGACCGCATCTGCAGAAACTATAAATTAACAGGAATTTCAGTGTGTACAAAACAGCAAGGATTAGCAGTTAGGGTGGGAAACAGACAGAAGTGGCTCTAGAATTAAAAACATCAGTTTAAACTGGGAAACTGATACCAAAGCTGGTAGAGTTAGGAGATTCAAGAGAATGAATCAACCACACAGGGTCTGTGCAAAGTGTAACAGGTGCATGGAAAACCATTGTTCAGAGATTTACAGATGCAAATGGAGATGCAGAATGCTTCATGAGCCAATAATAGGCCAAATGTGGCACCGATGTAAGAATAAGCAGAGCTTATCTAGTAGTAATAGAGTGGACTGATTGGCACCAGACATTGTATTGAATATGGTTCTGTAAGTGGTCAGAATGTTCTTCACGTGAGTAATGTAATAGGGGCAAGTAGCCTCTATTACAGTGGTATTATTGATTAATAGTAAACCATTAGAAATGGAAATAGATATGGCACCATCAGCTACCAGAATAGGGGAGTAAAACTACAAATATATTTGAGAAGGGGTTCAACCTCTGAGGTTGAAGAACACCTTAACTAGATTGGCCACAGGCACAGGTGAGGTCATTGAGATAGTAGGATGACTAAAATACTGGTGAGCTATGGGCTACAATTTTCCCAGCTTCCATTAATCATGGTGTCTGGCCAAGGACCAAGCCTGATGGGCTATGCCGGGCACTAAAAAAATAAACTCAACTGGTTGGAAATTTTCAATGTTAAAGATGGAGGTTTAGATGGAATAATCAGGAAGTATTAGAATGAACTTGGGAAAACTTAAGACATAAAAACACTCTGAAGCTATTCCCAAAGTTTTCAGAGCTGGAGCTGTGTCCTAAGCTTTGTCAGAAGAAGTTCAGATCGAGCTAAAAAGCTTATTATTTTCCAACTGGTTTAATTTCTGGAATGGATAACCCCGATAGTACCTGGGGTAAAACCAGATAAAACAGTGTGCATCTGCAGAAGCTATAAAAAATAAATTAGGCAGCTATGCTGGACAAATACTGTATCCCTAAAATAGAGAATTTATATGCAAAACTGGCTGGAGGATAATTGTATATCAAATTAGATATGAGTCATGTATATGAACAACAGGAGTTGGATAATGCTTCCAAAGGCTAAGTGACTAATGAAGGATTATATCAGGATACACACATGCCCTTTGGCATTTCATCAGCATGTGCCATGTGTCAAAGAACAATAGAGAGCCTAATAGAGAGCTTGCTACATGTCATTGTATATTTGGATGATGCACTATTTCCTGATACAACCAAACATGAACATTTGGCCAATCTATGAGAAAATTTCTGTCGGCAGGAGTTGTCCTGAAAAGAGATGACTGCATTTTCCAGGCCAGCAAAGGAGCTTACCTTGGCTACTTCTGTTAGTGCCCAAGGATTACATCCTTTGGGGTCAAAGTATGGGCAATAAAGAAGTGCTGCCCCCTAGAAACAACTCTGAGCTTAAATCATTCCTAGTGATGGTTAATTATTGTGGGCAATTCCTGTCAAATCTTTCAATACTATTGGCTTGTATACGTGTTTTATTGAAGAAATACCAGAGTTAGTTTTGAAAAGCACCACAGTGAGAAAAGTCAAACAACTGTTGCATTCATTTTGCCTTTGGTTTGTTTTGACCCATCCAAGAAATTAGTACTGATGTGTGATGCCTCCCCGTATGGCATTGAGCCAGTTTTATCACACAGAATGGGTGATGGGTCTGAGAAATCTATTACATACATATCAAGAACCCTTCAGAAGTTGGGAAGAATTATTTGCAGATAAAAAAGGACTATTTTGTATTGTACAGCATGAGAAAATTCCACCAATATATGGTGATATTCTACAGCTGCTATGGATCATAAGCCACAATTGAGTCTGTTCAACAAGGAAAAAGCCATTTTGCCAATTACGTTGGGCAGGATTCAGCACTGGGAAATCCTCTTGTCAGCCTATGAGTACATATTTATAGGCCAGGAACAATGGCCAGGAACACAATGCTGGCATCTTTAACAGTCTTCCATTGTCAAAGAGTACTCCACCCAAACCACTACCCATCAGTGCCATAAGACATCCTGACAGCAATGAATTTCTCAGATACTTTGTTGGTCTTGACACAGCAGATAAAATTTTGGATCAGCAGAGACCCACTATTATCAAAGAACAACAACAGCAGGCGGAATTCCACCTGAAAAATTCTAAGTGTTGAATTTGTGTGAAAACTGAAATAATTCATGCTATTTCTGTCAGTGGGAGTTCAGAGAAGAATCTCCCGCACTCTGTGTATAGTAGAGACCACCAGTATGAATATCATTAAATTTCAGGGAGCGGGCCCTATTCCCTCTGCAGAGAATGAGATCAGCACACTGGAATCTCTGAGCCTGCTGGCCTCTCACCCTGCCAGGAGTATTTCACTTCAGCAGGGATTACTATAGTTTCCCGCAAATGGACAGCTGATGGCCCAATCTCCCTGAAGTGAAAGGGAGGCAATCAAGGCCCTCCCAGAGATTTGGGCAGTGCCCCCCTTTGCATGGATACCTTGGCAGTGCCAGCTTGGGCCCCTGGCATGTCCCAAAAAGCAAAGTACTAATGCCCAAGGGTCATCTTGACACTGCCCCACTGGGCAACAGGTAGTGCCAAGGGGGCTGTGGCTAGATGGGGTGGGACCTCTGGAAGTGATTCGTGGGGGTGGATGTCCCACCGTCGAGATCGGTGGGTGGTGGGAGTCCAATGATCGGGGCTGGATTGGATGTGGGGCTGAGTAGCCTGCTGGATTGGGGAGGCAGGGGTTGGGGTTGGGCAGCCTGCTGGAGGGGGGGTGGGGGAGGTCAGGGCTATCGGCATTGCAGGGTGTGGGGGGATGGCGGGTGGTGCCAGGATTGCCAGTGGGGTGAGGGTGTGGGAGATCGAGGCAAGATGGGACTGGGGCCTGTGCATGTTTGGGAGAACTCAGTAAAGTTTTACAACACCAATTTTAAATCCAACCAATTTATTTGATAGTAAATTCACGAGCTTTCGACTTTATAGCCTTCATCAGGCAAATGCAGTGTTCTGGTCTGCAATAGCACTCATATCCACACAGACAGTCACAGATTGCTGATTAGAATGAGAATCCTTACATCTAACCTGCTATTTAATCCTGAGCATTGGTTAGAGAATCGTGTATTGTCTCCAGACAGCACAGTAAGTGAGGTTTTTTGCTAACCCAGGCAAGTTATGGGGGTTACAGATAGTGTGTCATGAAGCCAAGATCCCTATTAAGACCGTCTTCATGTGTGCGGAATTTGGCTATCGGTCTCTGCTCAGTGACTCTGCGCTGTCGTGTGTCACGAAGGCCCCCTTGAAGAACATTTTCCCGAAGGTCGGAGGCCGAGTGCCCATGACTGCTGAAGTGTTCGCCCACAGGAAGGGAACTGTTTTGCCTGGTGATTGTTGAGCGATGCTCATTCATCCGCTGTCATAGTGTCTGCATGGTCTCCACAATGTACCATGCTTCGGGACATCCTTTCTTGCAACGTATTAGGTAGACAATGTTGGCCGAGTTGCAAGAGTATGTACCGTGTACCTGGTGAATGGTATTCTCACGTTTGATGATGTCATCCATGTCGATGATCCGGCACGTCTTGCAGAGGTTGCTGTGGCAGGGTTGTGTGGTATTGTGGTCACTGTTCTCCTGAAGGTTGGGTAGTTTGCTGCGAACAATGATCTGTTTGAGGTTGTGCGGTTGTCTGAAAGCAAGAAGTGGGGGGTTGGGGATGGCCCTAGCGAGATGTTCATCGTCATCAATGACATGTTGAAGACTCCGGAGAAGATGTCATAGCTTCTCCGCTCTGGGGAAGTACTGGACAACAAAGGGTACTCTGTCCACCATGTCCCGTGTTCGTCTTCTGAGGAGGTCAGTGCGGTTTATCGCTGTGGCACGTCGGAACTGTCGATCGATGAGTCGAGCGCCATATCCTGTTCTCACGAGGGCATCCTTCAGCGTCTGAAGGTGTCTGTCACGATCCTCCTCATCTGAGCAAATTCTGTGTATACGGAGGGCTTGTCCATAGGGAATGGCTTCTTTAACGTGTCTAGGGTGGAAGCTGGAGAAGTGGAGCATTGTGAGGTTGTCTGTCGGTTTTCGGTACAGTGAGGTGCTGAGGGGACCGTCCTTGATGGAGATGCGTGTGTCCAAGAATGCAACTGATTCTGGAGAATAGTCCATGGTGAGTCTGATGGTGGGATGGAACTTGTTGATATCATCATACAGTTGTTTCAATGATTGTTCACCATGAGTCCAAAGGAAGAAGATGTCATCAATGTATCGAGTATATAACCTTGGTTGAAGATCTTGTGTAGTGAAGAAGTCTTGTTCGAACCTGTGCATGAAGATGTTGGCATACTGAGGTGCGAATTTGGTCCCCATGGCTGTTCCGTGTGTCTGGATGAAAAGCTGATTGTTGAAGGTGAAGACATTGTGGTCCAAAATGAAGCGGATGAGTTGTAAAATTGCATCCGGAAACTGGCAGTTGTTGGCATTGAGTACTGAGGCAGTTGCAGCAATACCATCGTCGTGGGGGATGTTGGTGTAGAGCGACGAGACATCCATTGTGACAAGGAGTGTCCCTGGTTCAACTGCTCCATGTGTGCTGAGTTTCTGTAGGAAGTCCATAGTGTCAAGACAAAAGCTGGGAGTTCTTTGTACAATGGGTTTCAGGATGTCCTCGATATAGCCGGAGAGGTTCTCACACAGGGTCCCATTGCCCGATACGATGGGACGGCCGGGTATGTTTGCCTTGTGTATCTTTGGGAGGCAGTAGAGATCTCCAATGCGGGGAGTACGTGGAATGAGAGCCAGGAGGGTGTTCTGAAGGTCCGGATCAAAGGTTTTGATCAGAGTGTTGAGTTGACGAGTGTGTTCTTTGGTCGGATCTGCTGGTAACTGTCTGTAGTGTTTCACATTGTTTAGTTGTCGGTACATTTCTTCACAGTAGTCCATTCTGTTCAGTATGACGGTGGCGCCTCCTTTGTCTGCTGGTTTGATGACAATGTTGCAGTTGGTCTTGAGAGCACGGATGGCCTTGCTTTGTGCTTGGGTGATGTTCGGGACTGTCTTGTAAGTGCGGTTGATGAATCTGGTGTTCACACACCTCCTGATGGCTTGGGCATACGTGTCCAGTCGGGGGCAGCGGCCTTCTGGAGGAATCCAATTGGATTCATTCCTCTTCGGTTGCTGCACTGCGGATCCCTCTGTCGGCTGTTCTGGTTCATTAGCTATCTCATTGAGTCTGCTATTGGCCTCTTGGGGTTTGTGGAAGAACTCACGTAGCCTCATTCGCCTGATTAATTCCTCTGTGTCCGCTGCAAGACTGATGGGGTCCATTTTGGTGGTGGGACAGAAATTGAGCCCTCGGCTGAGAACTTCGATTTCCTCTGATGGAAGTGTGTAGTCCGACAGGTTAACAATGGACCTCCCTGCGGTAGTGTTGTTTTCTACTGTGGTGCCAAGGGAGGCTTGGTTGTTGCTGGTGGCGATGCCGAGTTTTTCAAGTTTCCTGTTCTTGGTGTGCAAGTAAATGGTGTAGTTTCTTTGTCTCATCTGCTTGGCAAAGTTTCGCAGCTGATCTGCGTCCTGAGCGCAAGTTAAGAATATGTATTTCATTTTACTTTCCAGGGTGCGGCGTTTGCTATAGAGCTGGTGTATGAGGTGATTGAGGAGTGTGAGAGAGGTGTGACGGCAAAGCCTCTCAGCGTAGTCTGTGTTATTGGTTGACCTGAGTGGGTTCGTGATCTGTAGTCCCTTTGGTATCCTGTCTACTTTCTTGCATCTCTGTAGAAACTTGATGTCTGTGTCGATATGTGCAATCCTCTTGGAGATCCCCCCCACTTGGATCCGGCAGTATGCAGTGTCGATAGTAGTCATGATGTAGAGATGCCGGCGATGGACTGGGGTAAACTCAGTAAAGTTTTACAACACCAATTTTAAATCCAACCAATTTATTTGATAGTAAATTCGCGAGCTTTCGACTTTATAGCCTTCGTCAGGCAAATGCAGTGTTCTGGTCTGCAATTTTCTGTTTGTCTTTTTGTCTGCAATGGTCTGTTTGAGAGGCCAATGATCAGACTGTGGGGGCAGGGGAGAGTGGGAGGGCTGGTAACGTGGAGATTGTGGGTCTGTCAGTGATCTAGTTGGCTAGCAATTGGGAGGCTGACAGTCAGAGGTCACTGGGTATGTACCAGTTTCGGTGCTGACAGATTGGCACAGATGCAGGCCCACTTAATGATATGCTGCCTGCCTCTCCAGTAGGGATAGGCTCTTCCCATGGCATTTTAACATGATTCACACTTGTGCAGTCTGCAATGCAGAGTGTGGGAGATTTATTTTAAAACTCCCGCTGAAAAACCAGTGGGATTTACTCCAGTTTTTATGCAAATTCAACACTTCACTTTGGGAAAGTTGCACCCATGAAATCATATCACATTAAGAAGAACGAGTCAAGTTGTGAGGACAGTATTATCCTGTGGGAAGCAAGAGTAATCGTCACCATGTAAGGAAGGTAATTGCTCCTTGCAGAGTTACACAGTACCCACCCAGGCATACCGAAAGTGAAAGTCCTTGCAAGAAACTATGTTTGGTGGCTAGGCATTGATGTTGATATTGAGAAATGGTAAAGCACTGTGATCAGTGCCAGTTACAGCAAACATTACTAGCCAGAGCGCCTTTACACTCCTAGGGATGGCCAGGTCAAGTAAACATAGACTATGTGAGACCATTTTTTGTCTCAATGTTCCTTTTATTAGCACCGCAGAAGCCATGGCTGAAAAGCTTTGACAGTGATTCTCATTCTATGGACTTTTGGAAGTATTCATTTCAGACGACGGTATAGCTTTTAGAAATGCTGAATTTCAAAATGACATGTTCTGCAATGGGATAAAACATTTTAGAACTGCATCATATCATCCCTCTTCAAATGGACTGGCTGGGTAGGTGGTTCAAACTCTCAGTTCTGGCTTAAACAAACAACTGCCCACATCTTTGGATACTAAATTAGCTTAATTCCTCTTAGCATCCAGGACCACTCTGCATTGGACCAGAGTAGAAAGCAAAATAAAAGTAATCATACTAAAAATCCAAGCCCACAAGTACATAACAGACACACAAAATGTTGCTCCCTATTTACCAATCATTTCCTGTTTCCTTTCTTTCAATGGATGCAGTTCCAGCTGACACAACCTTATGTTCTGTAGCCACGCTGTTTACTTTCCAAGATATTTTTGGCTCAAATAAAACAGGTAACATTCTTTTATGACTCACAATTATGTGAAAAGTTATGCAACATGGCTGCAGTGTCAGCTGAACAGGGACAGTAATAATGGGCAACACATTTTACGGTGCAGATTTACTACACACACTACCACAGCTCATTGTTCAGGACATTCTACCATACTATCTTGTTTCTCGTTGAAAAAAGTTTAAACTTTGTTCAAAAGTTATCAGGAGGTGGCCCCATTTTGAGAGTAGAATAGGTGATTGTAAATTTGAGCATTCAATTGGAAGCTGCAATTTTCATTTCTATTCATCCAATAGTCACACTTATGGTTCCTCATCCTGATCAAATCTGCTGGGAGAAGAAGACCTCTGGGTCAAATGTGCTTCATAGGTGTGCAACTAAGAAAATGACAATCATAACATCAATGGAAATGTTCATATATTCTTACTGAGCAGTGGTGCTATGATGAGGTAATCTTAGTGGAAAGGAATGCAAAAAAACCTAATACAGAAGTAAAATTGAAAATAATCCCTCCTAAAACCATTCAAGAAGATATAAATTGTTGTTAACAGTTGGAGTTGAAGGATCTAATTCTATGTATGCTAAGTTCCATCATATAGTGAGGAAAGTTGATGTTTCAATGTCCTAATTTTGCCTCTTGCATATATTCCAAATAACAGAAATGACATCAGTAGCTGTGGAAGAAGCACTGGGCCCCTTGGTTGCTTTCTGCTGTGATTGAAGATGACATCTAAGAAGCCTAATAAAGGGACACTATAGGGGGAAAATAGTGAATAAAGTGAAAGAAAGAATGCAAGTTCTAATCATAATTTAAAATTATTATTGAAGTGTAGTGTTACCTCTGTTTCAATATTTTATTTAACTTTGCCACAAAAGAACTGCAGAAGGTAAATTTAAATAATTTATTTCCCCAAGGCTGCATTCTCTTTCCCTGCATTCTACTGAAATTAATTTCAAGAATTCTACCTTTTGAAGCAAGTAAACATTAATGCCAATCTCTGGACATATTGTTACTGCTGCCTTTTTAGGATAGACTTTTCACTGAAGCAAAGCCAATAACAGACAGAAGACTCCAGAAAGAAAACTTTAAAAAAGCTTCCAAGTAGAGGGAAGTAGAGGAGTAAGACATCTGAAGAAATATCAAAGCTTCTCATATTCTACAGAAGTCTAACATAGCTGGAAGATGGAAGACTCTGAGAATTGCAAACAGATCAAAGAGAATCTAAACTGAATAGAGAGTACACTGAATAATATTGCCTTAAATGAAGATAGTATCTTATCAGTCCTCAAGAATTTCATCAGAAACATGTGTCACAACAAATGCACCAGAAAATACTCTTAGAAGCTATTAATAATCAGGAGCAGTACTGTCAGATTACATTGAAGGAAGTGAATCACCAATCACTTAATCATCACACCCATTCTCAGAACCTGAAAGCAAACACTCTACTGAAGAGTGGGAAGCACTAGCTTATTGTGAACACTGATGCATGTATCTCTGTGGTGGAAAGTTCACATACCATACAGATCACCAAGGGCTGACTGGATTGTTAGTCACGTCAGGGTCCAAGCATCTATAAATGGGAGATAGTCTTTATCAGTACAACTTCTAGCTCAAGTATCATGCAGGATCATGCAGCCAAGCAGCTGAAATGCTTTGCTGTTCTGCTGTGGCAGGCAGCATTAGCGAAAGGGGAGCAACTTATGACATAGAAGATTTTGTGATTATGTTTATTTCGAACACAGCTGCAAATCTTATGCAAGAAGATTTGAAGGCAGAATCGGTGACAGATAGCATATAATAGAAAGTAAACCAGTACCAAAAAAGCAAGTGGCCTTTTAGAGGAAGAATTGGCTCCATATTACAGAGTATGCAGTGAGCTTATATTGTTTGACGACAGTTGTATCGACCACAGAACTCAAATGATTATTCTGAAAGTGCTACAGCATGTATTGCATCTGGTCATGAAAGTTATCTGGGTGGTGCTAAGATTAAACAATGAACCTGTAAAGTATCTTGGTGGCCTATGTATATTGCTGAATAGTAGAGTTAATTGAAAACTGTGTAGCTTCCACATTCAGCACAACATCTGTTAACCTGGGTTTCAGACTTCTACAGCTAACCTCCCACCACTATAACCAACAAAACCATGGCAACAACTCCAAGTAGATATTTTTAAAGAAATGCAAACAGCCAGTGGCATTAACATTTTCTGCTTGTTGTTCATCATCTCCATAGCAAATGGCCAAGAATCACTACAACACATTCCATAACAACCACTTTGGTCGTTGACATTTCAGGCAAGTTGTTTACCAAATGGGGTTTGCCAGAGACTATACCTAGTGATGTGGATTGCAGTTTGTTTCCAATCTGTTCACAAAGTTCTTAGTGAGCTGCAGAATTCACCACCACCTGACATCACGATACAATACTCAATCAAATGGTGGCATTGAATAATACAACAGGATTATCAACTCATAAATCAGTGCCAAATAGAGAATTTTCTTTTAAAATACCCTTTGGCTCCTCAATCCACAGAATTGTTCCTGAGTTTTCAAAGCATTTTAGGGCATGACAACATCAACATAACCACTGTGCTACTTCTCTGCGTCGGGCATGATTTCAGATGTTAACTATCAAATACACAAATAAATCTATGATACATGTGATTATTATAACAATTAATTTCATTGAAAGAAACCAATAAAGGCTCTCAATCTCAAATATTAATGCACAGACAACTTTTATATACAATTTTCCTTCCCTTGATAAGCCTTACTAATGGCTGGAGTGAACTGCCTGATCTATTTTCGCGAAGGTTTCAAATCAACTAATCGATTTTGCCAGCTTCTGAGGCTGGTTTTAATCCTTTATCAGCCCTTTAGAGTTAAAACCCACAGAACACAGATATATTCTATTTGATGCTCTTCGCCTTTTATGCTGTGAGATGGGCAGAGATGACAAACACCAGTTTCAATGTCTGAACCAGCATTTTAATTCCAATGCTTTAAAATATCTGCACACTCATGCATCCAGCTTACTGCCAGTTTCTGTTTCGCAGAAACACATCCCGGATTGATTAAAACACTATGAGAACTATTAACAGACATGTACAATCAAACACAAAACAACTTCCTGTTTCAGTCAAAGAACGTGGGATGTGCAAAGTAGAATCTGAAAGGATTGTTCAAATGCTTCCCTTCAGGCATATGAAGAGTCCTGTGTTTGATTCCCCACTTGGGTCACTGTCTGTGTGGAGTTTGCACTTTCTCCCCATGTTGGCGTGGGTTTTCTCCGGGTGCTCCGGTTTCCTCCCACATTCTGAAAGACATCCCTGTTCGAGCATTGACTCGAACAGGCGCCGAACTGTGGCGACTAAGGGAATTTCACAGTAACTTCATTGCAGTGTTAGTGTAAGTCTTACTTGCGATTGATAAATGAACTTTAACTCTGATGTTGTCATGCACTAAAACGTTTTGAAACCTCAAGAACAATTCTGCAGATTGAGGAGGCAAAGGACATTTTAAAGGAAAGTTCACTATTGACTACTTTAGTGAGAGTTTCTTAAACGCTAGAGTTAACAGAAATTTTCCTCACATCATGAGAATTCAAATATTCATATAACTTTTTAAATATTCTAAATACAAAAACTGAAAGATCTAGGAAAAGAAGGGAAAAACAGTTGCAATAAATATCATTTTCTTACTATGTAGTAATAAACACTCTTTTGTTCTTCTTGGACTCATTGAATATTCATTAATGTATTGTTCCAGTGTCTTTTTGGTCATTGCCAGCTGATCAGAATGCTTTTAGTCAATCACCAAGGTTTTGCTTCTTCCTGCATTGCCATGAAGTTTACCTTTTTATTGTTACACCCTGGCTGTTGGATTTTGGCATTTCCAAATCCATAATCTTTTCAAGATGCATCATTCTCTGCTCACAAGCATCCAAGAGAGTCATGCTATATAATATCTGGGTCAATTGCCAATTTATCGTATTCAGTGTATGAGCAGCCTCTTCCAGTCTTCCTGATGCACTGGGTATAAAACAATAATGCTTTCTAATTTGGACTGTGTGCCTGCCCATTTTTTCATGCCCATCTTACTCCATCAAAGACTAAATTGTCATGCTCCTTAAACTGACCAACGAGCTTATGATGTCCCTTTAATGTTATCCTTTCATGTTAAAAATCTCCAAAGAGTACATTGTGTAGTTTTCCATTCTCCAGGAGATCAACATATTTAATCTTTGACATTTTCCAGAAAATAGGATGATACCATTTGCTCTATTTTGTTACTTTGTATGTTGTGTTATTGTTGTGCTCTGGGATAAATCCATTTATATTATTTTTGTTAGGTAAGAGTACCAAAGGAAGTGAAGCAAAGACTAATAAATAGACTTGAAGTCCACTTCAGTGATGGCCTAATTGAATTGCTGAAAAGGCTTGAGAGGTTGAATTAACTTATTTTCTTATTTCAGACATGTTACTGGCATTCCTAGCACATTGTAGTTTGTCTCTGCCATAATGTCTTCAACCTAACAATCTTATAGCATAAGACAGGAATGCTGAAAATACTGTAGAATATGCAACCTTGATAGCAGTGTGCTGTTATTTACACCAAGTATATTCTGGCAATTGCAAGTGTTTTATTTGAAGTCAGATGAGATCAGGTAATAATCAAAGTAGTATGCATGAAAACATAAATCAATTAACTATCATTTACCTACTGAACTCTAACAAGTGAAGTAATGATGTCAGGAAGACATTCAATGTAGAATGTGGGACTGCATAGAGTACTGTCCACACAGTTATGTAAGAAGGCACAAGCCCTAGGCCTAGGGTCAGTGTGGTATTGGCCAGAGACATGTTAAGACCTAGACATGGAGATAACTCCATACATATATCCTTTAATGTATATTTGTATTTAGCAACAAGTAGTTCATAAAAATCTGCTGTTAACTTTCAGAAGACTGTGATGATTTCTTTAAGAAAAACATTCTGTATTCAACATCATCCCACCAAAAGTCACATCTGATGAGATACTTGACACAACAGAACGGATAATAAAATAGCTGTGGAATGCACAAACATTTTGATTTAGAGAATCTTTATCTAAAAGTAACCAACACAGTAAGCTGCTGTTACTAAGCAACTTGTTAAACATAAACATGTAAATGTCATACTTACCTAAATTCTCCCAAGTGCATTTGAGGGAATTTGCTGGATTCCTTGTTAAAAAAGACTTCCATTAATGTTTGAAATCCTTCAATTGAAGATCAAATTCAATATATTGTACTTTATTGGCCCAGATAGATATATGTCTGTTTTGTTCTATCCTGAAGGAAGTATATTTTATACAAATATTTTAGTAATGGTGAATATTTTTTCCATGAGAATAAAAGCATGATGTCAATTTTCATTGAACTATTTGGACAGTATGGTATAAAATATTGCTAGTTTAACCTAAAAACATCTCTATTTTCATTCAGGTTATGTAACATTGAGTAGAAAAGGTTTACTGAACGAATTATCTGCTCATTCTCGAATTTGAAGGATATGGGTTCAAGGCCTACTGCAGAGGCTTGATCACATAATGGAGGGATTATTGAGGGAGTAATCTACTGTCAGAGATGTCAATTTTTAAGTGTAGCCTGAAACCTAAGGCCCCTTTGTGAAGGTATAGGTGAAGGATCTATTGGCACTATATAAAAAAGAGGATCAGAGTTCTCCCAATATCCAGTACTTATCATTCATTCAAACGCCAAAAAAAAAGCAGATTTACTTGGACATCTCATTCTATCTATGCTATGTTAACATAGAAGCCGGATGCTGCATTTCTCTATGTTACAACAGCGACCATGCTTGGGTAAGAACATTAAATGACTGACACCCATTATCACATATCACAATTTTCATTTAATTGATTTCAATCTAAATGAGAATTTGGATAGATGAATGAGGGTGGTGGAATTCATACTGCCTGTTTCAGATTTAATTTAATGATGATCTTGTGATGCCCCAGGGACTGCTTTGTCATGCTGAAGGTGCTATTTAATGCACTAAGAATAGAAAATGCTAGAAATACTCAGCAGATCAGGTTGATGACCTTCATCCATTTAAAAGGGCTCCAAGGGAAGATACTTTCAATTATTTTCAGATCAACTTCACCATTTTTCTTGTTCATTTTTCTGCAGTCACTTACATTTCTATGAGCCTTTGAATCAGTTGGCCTATTGTTGCCCTTTCTTTCCAAAAGTACAAACGTTACTGTAATGAGTTTCTCCATGGAATAATAGGAGTTTTACAGAAAGGCAGTAGGTAAGTCAAACTGATCAATCAACCAGAACATTGATTTTGAGAGGTGGATCATTCTTGTGGTGACTATGATTGACATTTTATAGCTATATTTCTCCACATTCACAGCATTGCCAGTGGTTCACAAGCTTACAACTATCCTTAACTTTAGTACTTTGGGATAATTTTAGGCCTTGACTGTAACATCAGCAACATAAGTGAATTAGCTTTTTGTAATCATGTGAAGAAAGTGATTGATGCCTCATTATTCAAGGAAGTAGTTGATCTCATCCCATCAGTGATAGGATTATTGATTCCATTTAATATAACATTATGATCAAACATTATGCCTATCTTTAAGAAAAATCTTGAGTCTATTATCTTCCTCTTGTCTTGCTTGGCATTATTTTTCCAAATTGCCCCATGTTAGTCAATAGAAACAAAAAAGAAGTCTTGTAACACTTAACTAAGGTCCAACAGGTTTATTTGGAATCATGAGCTTTCAAATCACTGCTCCTTCAGTGGCCACGCACCAGATGAAGGAGCAGCACTCCAAAAGCTCATGATTCCAAATACACCTGTTGGACTTTAACCTGGCATTGTGAGACTTCTTGCCATGACCATCCCAATCCAAAGCTGGCATTGCCACATCAATAGAAGCAATGGTGTACATGGGTTCCAGCTGATGCTAACTGCATTATTAACATGATGATTCTGATTTTGGGATCCCACAAAACAATGTTGTATATGATATTTTGTGTAAGATTAAATAACCAGTTTTATTTAATGCTGTGAGGTAAGACCCTGCCACATCTCAAGTAAAAGGGAGTGATAATATGAATTTCCTTTTGTTGCTCACTCTACCACATGTTTTTGAAATGCAAAAACAACCTGATCCTTTTGTAGACTGTACTAGGTCAGAGGTTAATAAATACCAAAATTCAGTCTAACAAAGCATGAATGTTTATGATTAAGCTATTTTAATCGTTTGGTTTTCTCAAGCCAAAGAAAAAATTGGATAATAAACATTTTGAAAACATTTATGCTGCATAATGTATAGTTTGTTAATTTACATTCAAATTGTTCATTTATTAACACATCTCAGCAGCAGATAAAGGAATTCCACAAAAGGTATAATCCATTCCAAACCAGAGAAATATTCCAAAGGAACTCCATTTGAATAGGGTTTCCATGAAGGTCTAGCATGGAGCAGCCCTGCAAGGAATTTCCAAGCTGTTATTTCATGAGGTCATGGTCAAATTGCATAGCATCATGAGTTATATTCCCTGAAGTATTCAAGAAAAAAAATCATAATCCTGATGTCAAAATTTTTAAAAATCTTTGGTAAAATCTCATTTTGAGCATTGCTTGCAGTATTGCTGCTCCCAAAAGAAAGACTGTCGTGGCTTTACAAAGAAATGTTGGGAAAGATGGATCTCTAGCTTAAGATCATTGATTCTGTTCCAATATGCATCAGTCTACTTTGCAGCATTCCAAAATCTTTTGCTGACACAAGTCACTTCTCCCAAATTTTGCCCTAAACTTCACTGCTGCTATAACACACAAAATCCTTGAAGCAGAGAAAAAGAAATCTTTAAAAGTAATCATTTCCTCTTAAGGAAGTCAAAAATTCTGCTCCCTGTGACTTGTGCTTCCAACCTAGCTCCCAATCCCTGTCTTCTTGCCCTAAACTTTGTAATGTTGAATAAGAGCACCCCATTACTCTGACAGTGTGAGTATTCCAATAACCAGGTAGTTGCTGCCACAAAGTTGTCAATCTCCTGTCTTCAGGGCCATTTAAAAAGTTGGATATTTTTTACTGATCAGATATAGACAGTAGTTGAACTGCTGCTAGGTAAATTTTATGCCTGCCTACAGTCACAATCTTTTCTTTTTATGTCCAAAAGCATTATGTAAATACAATGAAGAAGAAATCTTGTCATCAACTTGATAATGGCAAATGAATACATTAACAGCATTCATGATAAAGCTCTTGTAGATTTGTTCATTTGTACATGTAGTTCTACAGCAGTTTAATGAATCTGACAAAACAAGCACCAGGATTCTCTAGCCTCCCCATGACATTTTTCTTGGTAGTGGGAGGCGGTGTGCTGTTGGCAGGAAGTGGCACACCATTGGCTGGTGGTGGGATTTTCTGGTTCCGCCATTGTCAATGGAATTTCCTATTAATTCCATCCTATGCCATCAGGAGCCTCATGGCAGGGGTGTGTCATGAGCAGAACCAGAAGATCCTGCCAGCAGATGAGTTGGAAGTTCGCGCCCAATACAAAAAAACAAATTACACTTTTCAGCATTCAACATAACTTCTTTAATTTTAAAAATTTGTTTGTGGGATGGAGTGCAACAGGCTAGGCCAGCATTTAATGCCTATTCCAATTATCCATGAGAAGATGGCAGTGAGCTGTTTTCTTGAACTGCTGCAGTCCATGTGGAGTCGGTAAACCCACAGTACTGTTCGAAAGAGACTTCCAGAATTCTGTCAAGTGACAGTGAAGGGATGGAAATTTAGTTTGTGAGGTTTGGAGGGGAACTTGCAAGTGATGGTGTTCCCATGCATCTTTTGCCCTTTTCCTTCTGGGTGACAGCAATTATAGATTTAAAAGGTGCATTGAAAAGAGCCTTGGTGAGCTGCTGCAGTGCATCTAGTAGATTGTGTATGTTGATCAAATAGGCTGCCTTCACCTAAATGGTGTTGAGCTTCTTGACTGTTTTTGGAAATATATTCATCCTGTCAATTAGCAAGTAGAAGGTATTCCATCACACTCCTGGCATTTGCCTTGGAGATGGTGGACAAGATCTGGGGAGTTAGTAAGTGAGTAAATCTCCATAGAATCTGCAACTCTGACTTGTATAAATATGGCTCATCCAGTTCAACTTCTGGTCAAAGGTAATTCTCAGGATGTTAATAGTGGGGGATTCAACAATGGCATTTTCATTAAATGTAAAGGGGGAAGGGTCAGTTTCTCTCTGGTTGGAGATAGTTATTTGCTGACACTTGTATAGTGTGAATGCTGCTAAACATTTTTCATCAGTGAACATCTCTATGCTTGACCTTGTGAATGAGGAAAGATCATAAATGAAGCAGTTGAGCCTAAGGTTCTACCCTGAAGAACTCCTTCAGCAATGTCTTGGGGTTGAGATGATTGACCTCCAGCAATAACCATCTTCCTTTAAAAGAGGTTTGACTCCAACTAGTGAAAAGTTTTCCCTGTGACTCCTGTTGACTTTAATTATGCTGGGAATCATATGAGAGTCATATGCAAGCCAGACCAAGGATGGCAGATTTCCTTTCCTAAATGACATTAGTGATGGGTTTTTTGACAATCGGCAATAATGTCTTAGATTGCCAATTCCAGATAACTTTTGTTTTAAATCAATACCAAATTCCACCATCTGCCATGGCAGGATTCGAACCCAGGTCCCCAGAATATTAGCTGAGTTTCTGGATTAATAGTCTAGCGATAAAACCACAAAACCATCATCTCCCTACAAACTGTGGTTGGAACTTATTAGATCAAATAGTTAAATCTTTATCATACTTTTTGTGTAATGGCTTTCAAGTGTACTTTGAAGCAATGATAAGACAAATGAGAAAAAAACATTTTCTGCAGCTACTGGCCATTATCATAACTTTTTGAAGATGTGAATAAAGTGTCTGGATTGTTTCAAGAAGTAGCAAGCTTCACTTTTCCAATTACTTAAAGAATTTTGTTCTAACTCAAAGTTAGAATTTACTTTTGGTACCTGTTTCACATATCAGCTTCAAAAAAAATCAATGATTTTTGGGATTGTTTTAGTTAATTGTTTTGTTCATGACCTATCAATGTTATTAAATCACTTGATAATTTAAAGGAGCGAAACTAATAGTGGATATTTATTAACAAACCTGAAGGAACTGCATTCATTTGCACCCCAATGGAGATGGAGTCCATTATCCACCTTGCCATTATATACTGAAATAGTTGTGTGAGCCAATCATTTGCACACTAATGTTTCTTTTGTTAAATATGTTGTACTTGTTTTTGATACTGTGCCAAATTCATTGCACCCTAACTTTCGTGAGTTAAATATCAATCAGATTCTGCTCTATCATGGTAGATGGTGGCGCCTCCATTGTAATTGTTTCTTCAGTATTTTTAAGATGGAATCTCTTGCTGGTTCACACTTAACCTCTATGGATTGCAAATTCCCCTTCTCACACCCTCATCACTATTCAATGAAGCTCGTGTAGAAATGCATTATAAATATTTTTTGAATTGCATCTATTGCTTTGTAACTCTTGGCATTTTCAAAATTATGAAAAACAGGAAGAGAAAACATGACTTCCTGAAATACTTTCTATTTCCATATAAAGAGAAAAGATCAAAATTATGTATTAAAAAAAGCAAATTTCTTTGTAGCTGGGATTCAAGTTGAATGTCATTGTGGCTGACTTGGCAGTGTTCTTCCTATTGGAAGATTCAAGATCCACTCCAGGATTTAAGCACAAAAATCAAAGCTGGCAAATCAAAGTTGAGCGCCAAATTCTCCATTCTCACTGGCAGCATTTGCGTGGAGAATTCCAATCACCATCTTTCAAATGAAACATTATTTTGAGGCCCTATTCTCATAGGTGGATATATAAAAGATCTCATAGCATTATTTTGCAGACAAGCAGAGGAGTTATTTTCAGTATATATTTATCCTACAACCAACATCACAAAAAAAATCATTTGGTCATTATCATATGCAATTTATGCAAGCTTGCCGTCCACAGATTACTTCTCTTGTTTCCTACGTTACAACACTTCACTTCAAAAGTATTTATTGGCTATTGTAATAACCTCACCAAATACAACACTGCTTTATTAAATCAAAGGAAAGACCATATTTGCAGCTTACAGCAAATCAGGGCCTGTGCTCTGGACCTACATAACCTGCATTCCAGACTGTAAATATAAGTTTTGAACTCTGCCATTCATCTCCCATTAAGCAAGCTCTCACTCAATAGGAAAACTCTTATTCCATGAAGCTTGGGGAGATCTATTAATGATGCCCCATATCCTTTGTGAACACTATAACTTCTTGTTTGCCACTAATGCTGGTTTCTGTCCCGGGTTCATTTCGCTTGGAGCACCTGCTTCCTCAGTTTCCATCTTGGTGTCTGCTTCTTCACTGCCTGGAAGGAGGTTAGCCTTGAGCTATTGTCCTGTACTGATTGTGGGAAGCAAAACCTGCTCTAAGGTGGACTCCCGGCTCCTAAAGTAGTCGAGGTGCTTTTTCACCTCGTCCTGTATCTTTACCTAGTAGGACCCTGGCCCCATCTTTTGGAATCATAGAATCCCTACAGTGCAGAAACAGGTCATTTGGCCTATCAAGTCTGCACTGACTCTCCCAAACAGTATCATATCCAGGCCCATGCCCCACCCTATCTCCACCACCTTGCGCCTTTACCATGGCCAATATATATCTTTGGACTGCGCGAGGAAACCGGAGCATCCAGAGGAAACTCACGCAGATACGCAGAGAATGTGCAAACTCCACTCAGGCAATGACACAAGGCTGGAATTGAATTTGGGTCCCTGATGCCGTAAGGCAGCAGTGCTAACCACTGGAACCCAGCTGGGACCACCCTGAAGTTCCTTATGTAGATTTGACCATGTATCTCAAATATCCTCTCTGCTCTTGCAGAGTTATATTTTATTTTCTGACTCTTGTCTAGACTCCACCCTCCCCACAGATTTAGAAATGGTAGATTTAGTCTTGTACAAAGCTGACATTCCATTAATAGTTTTTGCAGGATTCCTGTCATAGCATTCTATAGTCAAATAAGAAATATGTCAATTTAGTGGCTATAGGTACCGCAAGCTGTTTCTTCATGCCAATTTTAAAAGTCTGCAGTGCTCATTTCACCAGTCCATTTGAAGATGGGTGGTAAGGTACTGTTTTAGTATGTTTGAAGCTATTAGAAAGCATGAAGTTTTGGAGCTCACTCCTGGTGAAGGCATTGCCTTTGCTGGACACCAAGACCTTCATATATGCCATGTGTATAGAGGCACTGTTTTAGCTTATTGATTGTGGCATGCAAAGTAGTGGGGCTCATGTGGTATACTGCTAACCATTTTGAATATGATCAAAATCATGGAGGCCATAAAAGGCCCTGCAAAATCCACATGCACTCTCACCCATGACCTGCCCGCCACTCCCATGGGTGCAAAGAGGCTGTTTGATTCACCTGAACATAGATTGCACTGCCTTATTAACTCTACGATACCTGAATCAAGGCCAGGCCACCAGATGTAGCTTCTGGTCAGCAATTTCATTCTCAATATTCCAGGGATGCCATTCTGGTAGAGGGACAACCACTTGGGACCCCCAGAGAATTATATAGTTCTCTACATTGAGCTCATCCTTTTTTAGTCAAATAGGGTTGCATATTTTCTGAGAATTGTGCTCAGAGTTCACCGTTCAAGATTATGTGCTTCACTTTTGATAAAGTGTGCTGGAATATAGCTGATGAGAACTCAAGAGCAGGCGAGTATATTTATATAAACCCTTGTCTGTATTGATTCGAATTATTTCTGGGATGCTTCATCTAGTTTGATTTAAAGATAAACATGGCTCATATCCAGTTTAGTGAACATCTGGCCACCAGCTTTCTTGGTGTACAAGGCCTTAATTCTGGGCATATGGTATGTATCTAATTTAGGAACTCAGTTTACTCTTAATTTATAATCCCCACAATTGCAGATTGAACTGGCTTGAGGATGGGGATAACAAATGTGGCTCGCTCTGTAAATTGTATGGGTGTTATAATGCCTTGGACTTTAAGGGATCCGAGCTTAGCCTCCACTTTCTCTAATAGAAAGTAAGGGACAGGTCTTGCGCTATAATATTTGGACATGACATCAGGGTTGATGTAAATTTTAGTTTCGGTCCCTCTTATCTTCTCAGGTTCTTACTAAAAAATTTCATACTGCCCTTCCTTACCTACCTGGAAAATCGAGTAAATTTAACGTGATTTGCTGGAGCCAAGCTTGCCTCAATAGGCTCAGTCCTTGCCCATGCATGATGATGAGTGGGAGTGGAGCTAATTGCTGTCTGTAGGTCAGTAGGGTTATTGTAGTGTCCTTTATAGTAGTTCACCTGTGTAAATGCCTAGTCTGGCCTTTGTGTTTTCCAATTTCAAAACTTGAATATCAGTTTGGAGATAGTTAAAATGTCTGCTTTCTGATAATGGAAATGACACCTCCTGTGTTTAGCTCCATTTTCAACCATGCATTTACCAGCAATCTACCATTATTGGCACAACATTGGTTGTAATAATACAATTTGGTTGCATTTTTTCTTACTTTGGCAGTGGATTTACCTTCATAGTACGGGCTGGTAGTGGCCTTCATCTCCTTCCAGAGCAATATATGTTTTGTCCACTCCTTCAACAATGCCTTGGCTGAGTCACCTGTCTGTGCCTACAACAGTCCAAATTTTGGCACTTGCAACTTTCCAGAGTATGATCTCCTCCACACTTGGGGTTGTCATTGATTTTCATTGCCTGCCCAATGACATGAGCTGAACTTTAATATTGTAGTAGAAACTCTGACGTCTAATTTCCCAGGCACCCTCAGTTGAGAAATGGTTATTACCACTCATGGCTGTACTCCCTATCCAAAGAATATCGCTTTCAAACTTCCCTTGCAGCTCTTAAGCTCCTTATTCTGCACTTTGCAATGACAAGTCTACTTCAAAAGCTTGCTTTAAGTCAAGATCAGATTCTGCCAAGTGACTGGCACATTTTCAGTACACATACACTGCCTGTGCCCTTTTAAGTGACACTTGGTGAGTAAACAGTGCCACTTACCCTGTAGCCAATCTCTCATCTTTTTTCCAGGCTGGGCTGTTATTTTGTTGACCCCATTGGTACTGATCTTCAGTGTGATCTCCGTGCAGGTCACTGTGGTCAGGCAGGAGAGCCTCCTGCTGTCATCTCTAGGAAGAAGCACCTCCCACTTTAGGAGGAGAACCTGGAGAGGGCCTTCACTGACCATTGGGCCAAATGTTGTCTGCTCTATGATGTTCTGTTATTCAGTCCGATACTCCTGGCTTGCAGTGAGTGAATGGCTGTCCAGATGCCTTTTAAATTTGGCACCATGACTTTAGATCCCATGAATGATGGGGACAGCAATTTCTGCTTGTCCCTCCCACAAGATTTTCCCAACTCCTCATATATGCATATGTACTGAGCAGAGCAGCGCCAGCAGTCCAGCTCCTGAGTGGGTATCAGTTGTATTTCTGCTCCAGCCAACCAATTTATACTCCAGAGCAGAAGCATTGGGTTTCCTCTGGGTATAGAAAGATATGGGTCAAATGGAGGTAATTGGGATTAGTTTAGGGTTTTAAAAAAAGGCGACATGGATAATTTGGGCTGAAAAGCCTATTTTCATGTTGTAAACCTATATGACTCTAAGAACCAAGAGGAATGGTGCTTAAGTAGTCATGCAACGGATTCTATGGTTTTGAAAAATTATTTCTTGCTGGAGATTTCTTACTTTTTATATACAGTGCAATTGATTTGATTTATTATTGTCACAATTATTAATGTACAATGAAAAGTATTATTTGTCACGCGCGATACAGACAAAACTTACTGTTCATAGAGAAGGAAATGAGAAAGTGCAGAATGTAGTATTATAGTCACAGCTAGGGTGTAGAGAAAGATCAACTTAATGTAAGGTAAGTCCATAAGTCTGACAGCAGCGGGGGAGAAGTTGTTCTTGAGCAAGTTGGTACGTGACTTCAGACTTTTATATCTTTTTCCCGAAGGAAGAAAGTGGAAAGGAGAATGTCCGTGGTGCGTGGGGTTCTTAATTATGCTGGCTGCTTTGTGAGGCAGTGCAAGTGTAGACAGAGTCAATGGATGGGAGGCTGGTTTGCACGATAGATTGAGTTACATTCATGACCTTTTGTAGTTCCTTATGGTAGAGCAGGAACCATACCAAGCTGTGATACAGCCAGAAAGAATGCTTTCTATGATGCATCTGTAAAAGTTGGTGAGAGTCGTAAATGACATGCCAAATTTCTCTAGTCTTCTGAGAAAGTAGAGGCATTGGTGTGCTTTCTTGACTGTAGTGTTGGCATGAGTGGACCAGGGCAGGTCATTGGTGATCTGGACACCTAAAAACTTGAAGCTCGCGACCCTTTCTACTTCCTCCGTGTTGATGTAGACACAGGCATGTTCTCCTTTACGATTCCTGAAGTCAATGACAATCTCCTAATTTTGTTGACATTGAGGGAGAAATTATTGTTGCTATACCAGTTCACCAGATTCTCTATCTACTCCTGTACTCTCTCTTGTCATTGTTTGTGTGTAGACTATGCCAGAATGGAAGTGACTGGACTAGTTTGATTAAATTGTTTAGGCCTACTGTGGCCTCTATCAACAATGAGTCAGATTAATTTTGCTGAAGATTTGTAACTGAAGCATTAACCTCTCTTAATCTCTGAATTACTGACCAACCAAATTGTGTATTTCTTTTATTTCCTATTTTTAATGCACTGTCTTTTGCAACCATTTACTCTTTTGGACTTCTTAATCATGTAGCTTTAAGTTTTCAATGTAGTGTGCCTGCCATATTCCTCTCAATTCTAAACTTTCCTGGGATAGACAGAAGGAAATATCAAGGTTGATTTGGGCTGGCCAGATTTTGAGAAATTGAGGCAGAGCCACGTAACATATTTAGAAATGAATTCAAAAATATTTTCGACAATAAAACCCAATATTGCATCCAATATAGTATTGAAAAATCTAAATTATACATAGTTTATTATATTTTGTAAAAATAAAATGCCATGTTGTAAATGGAATTGTATTGATTTGTGCTATGACATTGTTGGCAAATTGAAAATCTGTTGAAATAAGTTGAAAATAAAACAAATTGAAAAGTAGGTGGCATGGTACCGCAGTGGCTATCATTGCTGCTTCATAGTGTTAGAGCTTTGGGCTCTATTCTAGCCTTGGGTGACTGTGTGAAATTTGCATGTTCTCTCTGTGTCTGTGTGGGTTTCCTCTAAGTGCTCCAGTTTCCAGTCCAAAGATGTGCAGATGAGGTTGATTGGCCATACTAAATTGACTCTTAGTGTCAGTGGGATTGGCAAGTTAAATATGCAGAGTTATCCAGGGCATGAGTGGGATTGTTGTTGCTGCAGGATTGATGGGCCAAATGGCCTCTATCTACACTGTAGAATTCTATAATTCTAATTCTGGTGGCAACTACATTATAAGTGTGTTGTCAATTGTAGTTTCTGTACAACTTTAGTGATCTCACAGTGAGATTACAAGTGGGTTCCCAGTGGGAAAAGAAACAGTTCGGAACATACTTATTTTGCAGTTTTTACTGGTATTCCATTTTAAAGTATACCGAGATCCGTTCAGACCAGTGTTCTTATTTCCCAGTGTTTACTGTTAGTTTTCCTTCTGAGTATCATTTTATCTTCAATTAGCAGTGAGTTAAATTTATATTCAGAGAGCAAGCATTCACAAACAACAGACCATCTGAATCTTTACGTTGGCTTCTGTAGTATAATTAAGGTCGTTGGACCAAAGATTGAGAGGAGGTGGCCTCCTGACAACACTTAAAAAGGTGCATTATTATCTTTTGCTTAAATGCAATTTGATACAGCATGACTAAAATGACTGTATAGGTAAATGGTATTTCTGTCCTTACATATACATACACATCCAGAATACATTTTAAAATATCATGAACGGGTATAGAAAATAATCAGAAAGGTAAATGGAACACTGGCACTTATATCTCAAAGACTACACAGTAGATGGAGGCAGAAACCATACGTTAGCTATCAAAAGCCCTGTTTGAACCACACTGTAGAAGTACTGGTTACAACAGATGGTAATCAGGCACAAACAAAAATAAGAATTTGTTGATAATAGCGAGCAGCTCTTACATGCTGTCTGTCTGCCCATCTTGGCTTCATGTCACACCATCTGTAACCCCCATGACTTGCCTGGGTTAGCAAAAAACCTCACTTACTGTGCTGTCTGGAGACAATACACATCTCTTTAACCTGTGCTCAGTGCTCCTTCCACTCACATTGTTAGTCACTTCAAGACTTGAATAGCAGGTTAGGTATAAAGATTCACATTCTAATCAGTAATCTGTAAACTGTCTGTGCTGATATGTGTGCTATTGGAGAATGTGTGCTACAGGCGAATTTGCCTGACGAAGGCCATAGAGCCAAAAGCTTACGAGTTTACTATCAAATAAGTTGGTTGGATTTAAAACTGGTGTTGTCAGACTTCTTACTGTGTCTGCCCATTCCCAGGGAAGAATTCCTGAGTTCCCAACACATGACCGGGTCTACATTTTTCCTGTTTAAGTTGGGATAGTTGTAAGTATTGAGGTGTAACAACATAAGAAAAAAGTCACACAAAGTGTAAACTATTTACAACATAAAACAGGACTAACAATATATAACTATTTATATTGTGCAAAATACCGATTGGCCTTCTGCAGCTGGTGCATAGTCCATCCCATCTCCTCCCCACATTTTTTGAAAAACAAAGTCCATTTGTAGACTAGTTCATCATATTGTCCTTGAGCCTTATATTTGGTTTCCTCATGTGCCTAGTTGGCAATGTTTGAGATATCTGCAGATTGGTGTCCTCAGTGTGGACAGCATCAGGCATCCTTGCAATGTACTGAGTGGTAGCAGAACTAGCTGTGTTGGCTTCTGGAGGAGCTTCCATTTCCATTGGTGCAGAGGGCCTGGTTTGAGAGCTGGATGCATGGGTATTATGGTGGTTGATGTGCTAGTTCAGATACTGTAGTTGGTGACAACTGTTTCATACATAACAAACACTGTACGAGGCAACGCCATAGCTGTGTCCACTGCCAGTTTGTCATGGCCACATACGGTCTGGATTCTGACCATTTGACCAGATTCTAAGAGCCAGAATGTCTGAACATTTTGATCGCAATACCTCTTATCCCTTTGTCGCTACTCATGAGAGCATAACTCATATTAGTTTTGTCTTTAGGTTGCAAAAGAGCGTTGGCATTGGGAATCATGATCCTGATGCACCTGGAGAACATTCACTGTGTGTTGATAAGGATAGGTCCTGTTTCTGCATCTTTCATTGGCTGAAGAATGCATTATTGAAATCCATGCGGTCATGGGCATATTTTTCAAATGGTGCTTGGCTGTTCTGCCAGGTCATTGGACTGTGGTTACAAGGGAATACTTATAATATGTTCAAAGTCACACATCTGTGCAGTCCTTGAATTCCCTGGAGATAATTATTACAGAGAAGGAGATGCTGTACATATTATAGAGAAAGCATTGCTAGAAATCTTAAAGCACATCAAGCTAAATAAATCTCAGGACACTGTGGGAAGCTAGCGAGAAAATTGCGTATCCCCCTAGCCAAGCTATTTGAATCATTAATAGTCATGGGTGAGGTGCCTGAAGATTGGAGAGTGGCAAATGTTGTGCCTTTGCTTAAAAAGGCTGCAGGGAAAAGCCTGGGAACTACAGGTCAGTGAACCTTACACCTGTGGTGGGTAAGTTGTTGGAAGGTATTTTGAGAGACAGGATCTCCAGGCATTTAGAGACACAAGAACTGATTAGGAACAATCAGCATGGCTTCGTGAGTGGAAAATCATTCTCACAAATTTGATTGAGTTTTTTGAAGGGGTAACCAAGAAGGTAGATGAGGGCAGTACAGTTGATGTTGTCTATACAGACTTCTGCAACGTCTTTGACAAAGTACCGCATAGTAGGTTGTTGCATCAGATTAAATCTCATGGGGTCCAGGGAGAGGTATCAAAATGGATATAAAATTGGCTTCTTGACATAAATGAGGGAATGGTTGTAGAGGATTGTTTTTCAAACTAGAGACCTATAATCAGTGGTGTGCCTCAGGGATCAGTGCTGAGTCCACTGTTATTTCATTTATTTAATGATTTGAATGAGAATATAGGAAGCATGGTTAGTATGTTTGCAGTTGACACCAAGGTTGATGGCATAGTGGACAATGAAGAAAGTTATCTTCAATTGCAATGGGATCAAGATTAATTGGGGCAGTGGACTGACAAATGGCAGATGGAATTTAATTTAGACAAATACAAGGTGATGAATTTTGGTAGATTGAACCAGGGCAGGACTTACTCAATTAATTGTAGGGCATTGGGGAAGTTACTGAATAAAGAGATCCAGGGATATATGTTCATAGTTCCTGGAAAGTGGAGTCACAGGCGAACAGAGTGGTGAAGAAGGCACTCAGCATGCTTGGCTTCATCGGTCAGGAGTTGGAACATCTTGTTGAAGTTGTACAAGATATCGGTAAGGCCACACTAGGAATGTTGTGTGCAGTTCTGGTCACCCTATTATAGAAATGATATTATTAAACTAGAAAGAGTGCAGAATAGTTTTCTTAGGATGCTACCGGGACTTGATGGATTGAGTTATAAGGAGAGGCTGGATAATCTGGCTTTTTTCTTTGGAACGTAGGAGGATGAGAGGTGATCTTATAGAGGTCTATAAAATAATAAAGGGCACAGATCAGCTAGATAATCTATATCTTTTCCCAAAGGTAAGGGAGTCTAAAACTAGACAGCATAGGTTTAAGGTGAGAGGGGAGAGATACAAAAGTGTCCAGAGGGGCAACTTTTTCTCACAGAGTGTGGTGAGTGGCTGGAACAAGCTGCCAGAGGTAGTACTAATGGCGGGCATAATTTTATCTTTTAAAAAGCATTTAGATAGTTACATGGGTATGATGGGTATAAAGGGATATGAGCCAAATGCAGGAAATTGGGATATGCTTAGGGGTTTTAAAAAAAAGGGCAGCATGGATAAGTTAAGCTGGAGAGCCTGTTTCCATGCTGTAAACTTCTATGACTCTATAAACTGACGAGTTTTGTCTATCATTATTCTCTGAGGAATGTCTTGTATGGCAAAATGTCTCTTGAGCTTGATTATAGCTATGGTGCACTTCATTGACTGTCAGTGTCAGTGATGTGAAGGTTATGGTCTGTCATTCTGGATACAGACTGCGCCGAGTCCATGTTGGGAAGCATCTACTGATAGGTGCACAGATGCTCAAATGATGAGGTATTTTAGCACTGAGAGATTGAGAGTGCTTGTTTGAGCTTTTTGTATGGTGTTCCTGCCAATACCATTCAGCAACTTGGTGGAGGAGCTGACAAAGATGTCCGATGATCTTACTGAAAGAAGGAATAAACTTGGAAAGATAACTCGTCATACCAAGGAAGTGTTGAAAAGCATGCATTGCTTGCCCTCAGAAATAGACATCTGGGGTAATGAGATCTGAGCAGTACCTTCTTCAGTTGAACTGGGTTAATGCAGATCCTGACAGTGTTGTCTTCCTTTACTGCAGGCACCATTGCAGAAATTCACTCTATGCCTTGACTATGGGAGCTAAACACCCAGTGTTGTTATCCGGCCCTGTTCATTGACTACTTTTTGTTTCATTGCTAAGAGATTTCTTCTTGGAGCACAGACCATGGGTTATGAGTTACCTAGCTTCATATGATATATTACAGATAATTCCCCAGTAACATCACAGTCGTGTAGATGAATAGGTCTTGAAATTCAATCATTTCTGGGAGCTGGCGCTGTACAGTGTTTACATCTTCACCAAGGTGGATTAGCTCCCGTGTCATGATCTCCCGAAGACCCAGTGGCTGTACATTTTGTTAAACATCATGAAACTGGATGCAATGGAGAATGGCCACAACTTCTGTGTAGATAATTTAATGTTTGCTATATGCATGAAGTCCACCTCTGTGTTAATATCTGGTGCACCATAACGATCAATTTCCTGTAGCAAGTGACCGGGCAGGACTTTGCACTTCACTTCATTGTCAGTCTTAAATTTTGGTTTTGCATTGCCTCCATTTTTAACATGGTGTAACTCTCGCCCTTCTCTGTGAGGGAGATGGCATTCACTCTCACAGCAAACTGGTTTTGGAGGCTCAGTACATTTGTTACTCTGAGCTCCAATTGATTTTTCCTGCTTGTGCTCCGAACTCTGGAGCAGCAATTGGCTGATGTAGCTGGTGGCACAGGCAGGCTGCGGTGGCTTGGATCTGCAGAATTTTACAAAATGGTTCAATTTGCCATGATTTTTATAGCGTTCCCAAACATATAATTTTGTTCTGAGTGATGGCCACTGCAACTGGGGCAGGGTGTGCACTGTACCACGAAAAATTCTGTTTCGCACCTCAATCAACTGTTTGCTGTTTCTTTCTGACTGCGCATTCAACATACATATGCTGATGGCAGATTCCAGCATTTGATCTTTCTCATGAAAAAGCTGCTTGTAAAAAAACATCGCGAAGGACCCCACACACAATACAATCTTTCACCAGGTTGTTGTTGAGGGTATCACACATGCATTTCATTGCTATAATTTTTTTGGGCTGCAGTATATGACTGAATAGATTCATCAAATTTTTGGTTGGTAGTATTGAACTTGTGGCTATCCAATATAACATTCTTTACTGGCATGCATATAAGTGCAAACTTTTTAAACAATATCTTGGGCTCCTCCTTCTCTTCCTCCATTTAAAAAACAAAAGACTGAAATTTCTTGACTCTAGGGTCTGCTAAAATTAAGCGAACATATACCTGTACCTCCCTTGATTGATCTAATAGTCCAGCACCACAGCAGATAATGCTACCTTTTTTTTGAATTTTGTCCAGTTACCTCCAATGTTTTTATTAAATACAAGCAGGTTGCCGTGGCAAAATTCCTGTGCTGTTCTGCTAACTCCTGACACCATGCAGAAGTATTGGGTTGTTGGAATGCGCAGCAGTAAATAGTTACTAATAATACTGAGCAGCTCTTACATGCTGTACATCTGTATACATGATGTAGAGTTGCCGGCATTGGACTGGGGTGAACACAGTAAGAAGTCTGACAACACCAGGTTTAAGTCCTTATAAATCGGTTGGACTTAAACCTGGTGTTGTCAGACTTCTGTCTATACACAGCCAGGGGAAATCTTCTTACAGATGATTCTTTTATATTGGCACTCTACATTCACCTGGAGCATTGTGGGTAGTTCTGAACACCATACTTAAGAAAGATATATTGACCTTAAAAGAGAACACAGCATATTTTTAACTTATTGAAGGACATCAAGTATTAAATTATGAAAAGCAATTATACAGATTTGTGTTGTAATCCCCGGAATATATAAGGTTAAAGATTGATTCGATCAAAGTTTTCACCATATTAAGAAGAGCAGATAGAGTAGATAGAGAGAAATTGTTTCTGCTAGCTGGGAAGCCGAGGGCTCAGGAGGATGATTCAAAAATTAGAACCAGATTTTCCAGAGGTGAAATTAGGATATGGTAATGTTTGCAAGTCTCTTTGACAAATAGCAATTGATGCCAGATCAATTGTTGATTTTAATGTTGAGTTTGATAGACTTTTGTTAACAAAAAGGTATTAAAGGATATAGGGAAAAGATGGGTATGTGAAGCTCGTTGCAAATCTTTTTGAATGGCAGATTAGTCTCAAGGGGCTGAATGGCCTACTCCTGTTCCTATTTCTATGGCAATGTGTGCACATTCATTCACACAATTAGGAGCCAAGCTGTAGTGCTGTTTCTGGCTAAATGTTTCCCATTTGTACTGAAAGATTAAAATCGTTTGCCACATGCTTTCAGTTAAAATACTATTTCAAAAGTACAGCTTCATTATAACTGGCTTTTATCTAATTACTGTAAAGAAATAAAAGTAATTGGAACTGTTCTGTGATTATATATAGAAACCTATTGGGAAAAAAGTAGCTGTTTACCAGAAGTTTTTATTTACTGCGTGCTAAACAAATGTGGCATACTGGAAAAAGTAAAGAAGGTCATGTTTATGTCTCAACACTACAATCTGGACCATGTTTCAATCAGTTTAATGATGCGTTGAATGATTTACCAGTTTTGAGTGGTTTGCATCAAGGTGCCACAAAATTAAACTCAAAAATAAGTTCAGCTACAGTATTGAGATTAATTGAATCCATCAAAAACAAATTTCTCAGTAGTTAAAAATTCTATAGAAACAAGTATCTCATTTGTTAAAAATTCTACAGACATGACTATTTTGTTGGCAATTCGATTTGATTTGATTTATTATTGTCATATGTAGTAACATACAGTGAAAAGTATTGTTTCTTGCATGATATATAGACAAAACATACTGTTCATAGAGAAGGAAACATGAGTGCAGAATGTAGTGTTACAGTCAAAGCTAGGGTTACAGAAAGATCAACTTAATGCAAGATAAGTCCATTCAAAAGTTTGACAATAGCAGGAAAGAAGCTGTTCTTGAGTCGGCTGGTACATGACCTGAGATTTTTGTATCTTTTTCCTGAAAGAAGAAGGTGGAAGAGAGGATGTCTGGGGTGCCTTATATTATGCTGGCTGCTTTGCTGAGGCAGCAGGAAGTATAGACAGATCCAGTGGATGCAAGGCTGGTTTGCGTGACAGATTGGGCAACATTCACGACCTTTTGTAGTTCCTTGTGATCTTGGGCAGAGCGTGAGCCATACCAAGCAGTGATATAACCAGAACGAATATAGTCTATGGTGCATCTGTAAAAGTTAGTGAGAGTCGTGGCTGACATGCCAAATTTCTTTAGTCTCCTGAAAAAGTAGAAGTGTTGGTGAGCTTTCTTAACTATAGTGTTGGCATGGGGGGACCACGATACATTGTTGGTGATCTGAATATCTAAAAACTTGAAGTTTTTGACCCTTTTTATTTTGTCCCCTGATATAGACAGGGACATGTTCTTCTTTATAATTCCTGAAGTCAATGACAATCTCCTTCATTTTGCTGAGATTGAAGGAGAGATTATTGTTGCCGCACCAGTTCATCAGATTCCCCATCTCACTGCAGTACTCTGTCTCTTCTTTGTTTGAGATCCAACCCACTATGGTGGTGTCAACAGCAAACTTGAAAATTGAATTGGAGGGGAATTTGGCTGCACAGTCATGGGTGTAGAAGGATGTATTAGGGGGCTCAGAACATAGCCTTGTGGGGCACCGTTGTTGAGGATGATCATGGAGGAAGTGTTGTTGCCTTACTGATTGTGGTCTGTTAAGTTAGGAAGTTCAGGATTCAGTTGTAGAGGAAGGTACTGAGGCTCAGGCCAAGGAGTTTACTGGGAATAATAGTATTGAAGGCTGATCTGCAGTCAATAAATGGAAGTCCGAGATAGGTATCCTTGCTGTGGACCTCTTGTGGCGATAGGCAAACTGTAGTGGATCCAGATAGTCCAGGAGGCTGGAATTGATTCATGCCATACTAACCTTTCAAAGCACTTCATAATGATGGGCTTTATAATAATGAAGTGGTCAGTGTGATTTTTGTTTTGAAGTTGTATATTTTCTGCAGATAAGTTGAATTGAAAGAATGTACTATGAGTTTGCTCACTGCTTTTTGCCTAATTTCTGGTGTAGATCTTTCTGGACAGATTTGTAGTTCTTTGCTCCATACTGGTGGTGGTGTAGTTCCAAATCTGAGCAAAGGTTCATGTGTACACTCAACAATGCAGCTGAGAGTTTACTATTGATAATATTAACTTATGCATGTGTAACCTGAATACCTTTTCAAGAGATATTGCTGGAGTTACAGAAGAGCTTTTAAAATATTTCATTTAATTCACTTGCGCCTGATTAGACCGACTCTAAGATTTCTGCCCTACTCAGTAAAAATAATTCCAGTGGAACTTCACTTTCATGCATTTATAATGAAGGAGATGAAACAATCCTGCAGCATGGAGGTACAAAAGTCATAATATCATCCAGAGACTTGTCTCACATATATTGATTAGGGAGTAATTATTGTTCTCTTTAGGAGAAATGGAATATTTTCCCAATTTAGTATGAATCAAGGTGAACTGAGTGACAAGGCTATAGTGTTGATTTATTGCTGGGTTATTCAGAATGCTGAGTGAAATAGATGACATACACATACCATTGTGAATTCAATCATTAATCCCATTGAGTTGCTTAACATCAAAGGGCACCATTCCAGTATATCCAGTGAAATAGGGCAGGATTTTGGGCTTGTGGAATTCCCTATGGTCTTGTCCTCAAATGTCTTCTTTCTCCAAATCATCACCATTATTCCTCCTATTCTTCCTTTCCACCACTATCATCTTAGAAACATAGAACTATAGAACAATGCAGATGGAGGCCTACTTAGTCTTACCCAGGCACTACCCTGCATACACACACACACACACACACACACACACACACACATGGATACTAAGGGGAAATTTAGCATGGTCAACCTACCTAACCTGCACATTTTTGGTCTATGAGAGGAAACCAGAGCTCCCAGAAGAAATCCATTCAGGGAGAAAGTGCAAACTCCATACAAACTGTCACTCAAGGCCGGAAACATTTTCAATATTATCTACTCTTACTGTTTGCATGAATATTCCACAAGAAAGGATGACACTAGTTTAGAAAGGGCAAGCGTAATTCTCTCGGATTTGAAAAGACATTGAAGGGTGTGGACAGTTCTGGCAATGTGGTGCTTCATGAGGATACTATGATGGTAGTGAAGATGTGTGACCATTAACCTGCTTCTGCACTTTTCCACTGATTTAACATTTCCTACTGAGTATTTCTCAAGAAGCTCCAATGGTAAGTTCCTCATATGAGATCTGGGCCAAGATTCTCTGAACTCACCTGAGGATGGAACTCACCTGAGGATAGAATTCTCTATTCTTGCTGGCAGTGGTGGCAGGGCGAACAACATTGTAGAATTCTGACTTTGGTGTCTGAAATGACCCCCTTGGCACTTTGCTTTTGTGAAAGATCATCCTGCAACAAGACTGGAGGAATTACAAGAGAGGCTGTATTTGAATTAAATCGAAGGAGGAAATTTTAAAGTTTTGCATATAGGTAATTGATATTAGGATTGATGAGAACATGAATTACTGACTCTCCTAACCCACACAACACTATGAAGGATTCCTATTAATTTAGAGGATAAATGAATGGTTGGTAATCTTGGTGCTTAAGAAAGCAAAAGGAACATGGTTGAGTGTTACCTTGCCTGTCACTGAATTTTTTTATTGGCACATGATGTGCAAAACATTTTTCTTGTATTCTGAAGAAGATTCATGTTGGACTTGAAATGTTAACTCTGTTCCTTTTTTTAAATTCATTTGTGGGACATGGAAATTGCTGGCTGGCCAGCATTTATTGCCCATCCCTAGTTGCCTGAGGGAAGATGAAAGTCAATCACATTGCTGTGGCATTAGAGTCACACATTGGCCAGACCAGGTAAGGATGACAGATTTCCTTCCCTAAAGGACTTAGTGAGCCAGATGGGTTTTTCTGGCTATTGACAATGATTTTATGGTCATCAGTAGATTGTTAATTCCAGATTTTTTATTGAATTCAAATTCCACCATCTGTTGTAGTAGAATTTGAACTTCAGAAAATGAGCTGAGTTTCTGAATTAATAATCTAATGATAATACCATGAGGCCATCGCCTCCTCTGAGGAAGTGTTTTGTGACATGGGTACATATTGGAAAAACAAATTATACCATAACCATAAAAGGCCCTGCATAAACACAAGTCTTTTTCTTCTGCGCATTATTTGAAAAAGTAATTTTAGTGTCAAACTAGAGTTGATATGTTAAATAGAACACAAGTCTGTCTTCTGCCATTCATGTTGCATTTTCCCTATGCTAATTAGGTATGGTCAACACTAACCCTATAATTCCAGTGGGGTCAGTGCTGGATAACATTTGAGTCCCTGAAGCTGAACAAACTTTCATAAGTAGGTAAAGCAATGTAACAAAGAGCAACATCTCATAACAAGTCCCACAAGTTCTGACACTTGCTGCGTGGATTTTCTTCTTTTGCCTGAGAATTAAGCATTATCTGAATGGAGAACAGGAAAGATGTATGGTGAGGAGGATTTTAAGCCAGGAGCAGGACAATCAATCTTGTTCATTTCCACCATCATGTCCAATTATATGATGGCATTGGCAGAAGTCTGGAAAGAAAATTTAGCTAGCTTTCAATACAACACAAAATGGATGCTAACATAATAATGGGTACATATTGGAGAAACAAATTATACTAATTAAACTTTCATATATATCCAAATAATGCGTGTTTCTTAAAAAGACTAGGATTGTATTAAATAGATTTAAATTATGTGGTTGAAGAAAATCATGCCGTGAAACATAAATTAATGTCTGCTGCTGTGCTCCAAGTTACTCACTTTTCACTGTAACCTGTCATTGCCTTCAGCAAAACACCACCTGATCGCTGTTGCATAATGTTTGTATCACTACTATAATTTGAATTGCAGTGCCTTTCACTGTATGTTTAACTCATGATTAAGATGTGTTCTGGCAGAAGAGTAGATTTTGATTTTGTATGATGGTAGTATACTCGATGATAATAGGTCTCCTGCCTATTTTACAGCTCTCTCAATTTTTATTTCTATTAGAATTCACTGCAGCTGCATTAACTTGCAAGATTGTTATGTTGGTGGCAAATCAGACTGCATGTGGGAAATGTAGGATGTTGTGGGATTTGTTTTGAGATGTTGCTGTTTGTCACATTACTTGCTGTATTTTTGAAAGTTTGTTTCAGTTCATTCATGGGGTGTGGCTGTGCTAGCATTTCTTGCCCATCCCTAACGTCCCTTGAACAGAATGGCTTACTACACCATATTGGAAGGCATTTAAGAGTTAAAGACTCTATGAAGCTCTCCTTGAAGTGCAACAGCAATGATCTTAAAAACTGGGAGGAGCTTTCTACCAATCATTCAAAATGGCGACAATTTATCCATCAAGCTGCTTCACACTTTGAGTCATTGAGCAGGGTTTTATGGCCATGCTCATTCTGAAACCCTGTCCGAGGACAACAGACTTTTCTATGGTCTGCCCCTCATCTGCTCCGATTCCCATGGCAGTCAGGGAAGTCAAGTTCTGGCCACAATGTCTTAATGATGAGGGAGCATACTGGAAGTAAGTGAAAGAAAAGGAAGAAAATCTTACACTCCAGATCCTACTTTCACCTGGAGCATCTGCCCCATATGCTCAAAGTTCTGTGAGTCAATATTCATTCTGTTCAGTCACATGAAGAGGCCTGATAGAAGCTCATGACCCTGAATAGATGTCATCCTTGAATCGAGGGACAGCCGACAACAATGATTTAAAGAACGCTTAGGAACAAGTTTTCATTCAACACAACAGCCAAGAATAAAAATTATAATTTGTCAATTTACTTCGATTCTTTTCAAGGCTATAATGGGAAGGTGAAAATTTAAGAGAGATGTGTGAGGGATGTTTTCACACAGAGAGTGCTGAATGCATGCAACGCACTGCCGGAGGAGGTGGAGGAGACAGGAACATTAGCAACACTTAAGAGGCACCTGGATGAGTACATTTATAGGGAGGGAATAGAGAATTATGGCCTGAGTAAGGGTAGAAGGTTTTTTTTGGTTGTTGAGTTAGGACATCATGATTAGCACGGGCTTAGAGGGCTGAAGGGCCTGTTCCTGTGCTGTATTGTTCTTTGTTCATTTTTTAGAATAATTTTTCAGCTGCCATTTTTTTAGAATAAGCTTTCATTCAAAAAAACTATTAGAAATAGACTAATTACCAATCCACACAGGGAAAGACTCACAAGGTTGCATAGAATGTATAAATAATTATGTGCTACATACTGGTTGTTTCTTAAATCTTGTCACAAATGGAAGGTTTTGCATGATGTCAGCCTTGCAGACTATAGCTCATCAATGAAATGCTTGTTAGTGTTTAAAATTTCCTTCCAATAATGACCTGCTGAGCAACCTGTGCATGAACTGTTTTTTTACTAAGAAATCACAAATGGCCACAAAACCAAGCTGTACACAGGAATCAAAAGTGCAGTCTTCTGGTGGGTTAAATTAAATGGAGCTCCTGTTAATACAGCAATTACTTTGGAAATGCAGTAAAGCATTCAATGGGAGTTGTTTAATAAATGCAATATTTGCCTGGTGTAAGAATGCTTCCTATGAGCACAACATTTGCAATGAAAACATGGACTTGGGCTGACATATTAGGTGGACCTTTAATTTCTGCTGTATCCCTCCAAGGCACACACTGGAAATAAAATCAACACTTGCACCTGTACTTTGCATACATATTGATTGGTATCAAAGGGTGAGATTTTGATCAGTGTAAACAACACAGACCTCAGCCTGTTTATATTACCACACCAGTGAATCCTGACTCTTCTGAGGATTATAGAAAAACCAGGAAGGTCTGCAGTCAGTTAAATTCAACTGGAATATATTGCTACAGCACATGACAACTTTCTCTGGTTGAACCAGTCTGCTTTGAACCCCATAAAACTATCTGACCTGAATTGAGTTATTTCTTCATCATAAAGACTGCCAGCTTTTACTTCCATCACATCAACCATTTGCAATCTTGCCTCAGTCCAACTATCAAACAAAAACTCACTGGTTGTTTCGGCATCTCCAGCCTCTACTGTTCCAGACACAGGAGCAAAATACACCAAGGCTGAAAAATCTGAAATGAAAACAAAAAGTGATGGAAATAATCTGACAGCATCTGAGAAAATCAGATTAATTATATTTCATCAGAATACTGTACCAGATAACAGGTGGCCAGTCTCCCATTCTCCAATACCCAACGTCCATAAAAGTCAGCACAACCAAAAATCTGTTGCCTATATCATATCCTGCTCGAAGTCCTTCTCGCCCATCACTCCTTTATGCATTGATTTACAATGGCTTGTCTTCCCTAAAGATTAGAAATATCCTTTCATGGCTTCACCCCTCTTTAAGTCAGTTATCTTTCCAGCCCTTACTCTCTAAGAATGCTGTATTCCTCCAACTTTAGCCTCTTGTGCTACCTATACTCGTCACACTACATCATTGGCTCAGTACAGTTGTCCATTCTGGAATTTCCTCCCTAAACCTCTCCATTGCTTCAGCTGCCAAGTTGAAGACCCATCTTAAAATCCACCTCTTTGACCCAGTTTTGTGTCATCCCCTTTGGTGGCATTTCTGCCACTTTATCCCCTATGTCCTGTTTTCTATGTTTCATAAATGTATTTTGTTTCTTCATTTTTGTCTGATTGTTCATCAAGGATATTTTTCTATGATCAAAGCACTGTTGCAAGTTGTTGTTGAATATGTAGCCCTTTTTAGAAACTCTGGAAGATGCAATTGACTTTGTGCCAAGCTCAGAAAATGTTCAAAAACAGCTTAATTAATTTATTAAAGTGATCTTGTCATCCAGACACAACACTCAGGGCTGAATTTTCAAGGAAGGGAGGTATTGGCCAGAGGTTGAAAAGGGGCAGCTAAAGTCTGCAAATTCTGTTTGAACTGCAGTAACTTGAAGATTGAAACAGGTTTGAACTGGTTAATCTTGCTTATTTACAAAGAAAATGTTGCAAAGCAAAAACCCTTATTTGACCAGAGAGCAATGAGGTAATTCTACCTAAGAGCTTGGGCTAGGGCCTATGACAGAAAGATACGAAATAAGTGAGGAAATTTGAACCGAAAATGAAGTGGCAGCGTATCTTGCAAGAGATAACAACAGGATAAGACTTGAAGATTCAGAACCAGCTGCAGCAGAAACTGAAAACTGTGCAGAAGAGGAAGACCCTATGTTTGAAGACATGAAGAGAGTATTCAGAAGGAAGATGGCCAGCGTTTCTCTTTTCTGGGGTAATATCTCTCATATTCTGTGATTACTCAAGAATTGCCATGGAAACCAACAGGAGTGTATTTTAGACTGCATAGTTTTCATACAGCTATATGATTTATGTTGTATACTGTTCAACAATGATAAGTAATGAAGTGAATTGTGAATAGAGACAGGACTGCCTCCTCTTTTCTTTGTGCCAAACTGACAAACCTTGCCAGTAAGATAGGGACAACAAAAGTGAGAACCAAGGAGGTTGAATTTGGAACTACAGATGCTGGCCAGTTCCCTGAAGCCATTCCCAGTGCCAACCATTTTTGCAGAGTGGTATATCTGAGTTCAGCAGTGTTAACCACCCATTAATGACTTAAATAAGGCCAATTAAGGGAGGCCAACTTGGGTTTTTCCATCTTCAGATTATTTCTGTTTATTTGCTTTTTATTCTCAGGATTACCATATTAGCAAGTCACGACTGGTTTAACTAGCACTAACCATTTGAATGTTGGCAGAATTCGGATTTTAATTTATGATGCTGAGACAACCAAAACAAAAGCAGACGTTTCCTGCACTGCTGGGATCTAAATGATGTGTCTGGAGGATTAACCTGGCAGCAGGCCGGGGTAGGGAGGGTGCGGGGATGCTCAGTGCTCTAGGGCAAACCTAGAAGCCCTCCTTAACTGCCTGGGTGTGGTTGCAGTTACAAGCTGTCCTGTAGGGGGATTGACCTGCCTCTACAGTGATGGCCTGACTGCTACTGTTTTTTTAATGTTTTTTAAAAATTGCTGAAGAACCCTCTCTTTTACAACTCGTTGCTTCTTTCATGTTGCACAGCCTCTGATTTGCCCTTCAACTTTAAGAACCCATCCACTATTCTTTATTGGACAGAAATCCTGTCTCCATGACGATGAAGAGAGTGTTCCTGCCAAAATCTTATGTCAGTAGTTGTTTTCCCACCACTCCTACCCCAGCCACCAGAGATAGATTCCAAAAACAGATCTGGGTCAATTTTCCAAAAAATGAAGTACCCTATGGGTGGGAAAAGAGGAGAATTTCCCACCTGTTTTTTGGGCTCTCATTGAATCCCTATAGTGCAGAAGAAGGCCATTTGGCCCACCAAGATTGTGTATAGTCCACAATCTCACTCAGGCCTTATTCCCATAACCATTCCCATTTATCTTGCTAATCTCCCTGATACTAGAGTCAATTTAGCATGGTCAATTGACCTAACCTATACATTTGAACTGTGGGAGAAAACTGGAGGACGCAGAGGAAACCCACACAGCCATGGGAGAAAGTGCAAACTCTATACAGACAGTGACCAAGAATGGAATTGAACCTGGGCCCCTGAAGCTGTGAGATGGCAGTACTAACAACCATGCCACCATTCTGCACACTTAGCGGAATGCATTTACAGACTTGTGTGCTTTGTAGAGTCTGCCGAGGAGTTTGTGCCAGTGAGGGCCTAATACCACCTGAGAGGCTAGCACACCATACTATTTGAGCAGTCTAGTGGGCCTGAAAAATTACACCCTGACTTTTGTTGCCCGATTTGGAAGGAAAATCCAGGCCCTCAGCACTTATTATGTCTTGCTTGATCTATTCAAGAATGATGAAAGGTCAGAAACGTTGGCTCTATTCTTTCTCCAAAGATGCTGCCAGACCTGCTGAAATTTCCCAGCTTTTTGCTTTCATTTCAACATTCACAGTATTTTGCAGTTATTCAAGAATAAGCTCAGGTAATAAAACTTTGCAAAGAAAACCACAAGGAGAAACAATTGAGACTTTTGATCCCTGCCTTCTTTGGATCTAGTTGTGTATTCTCCCTAAATTGTTTCACATCCTCAAGAAGCTAATGATCTACAGCTAAATCTTTCAATAAATAAAACTTTGAAGTTCCTCTCTGACTACAAATCTAGTTTTAGCAAACAATACGATAGCAATCTGATGTTTCCATCAGTGTTATCCTGCCAGTTTCACTGTACAATGACGTATGTATGCTTCCAAGTAACTTGAATCATAAAGCTCTATGGGGTATTTAATCTGTTTCTAAATTTCTCTTCAGAAACTTCAATCAATTTTGTTGTCAGACCTTCATCCAAATTAATTTTAGTGGTGTCTTTCCTTAAAAAAATTTTGATTAATAATGGCCGTAGCTGAACTCAACAATAAAAGTAAAGTAACTTGAGTTGCAGTTTAGCATTTTAGTGACAACAATGTTTAAAGTGCTTGTCAAAATGTGTTGGCTTGCCAATTTGAAAATTGCTTCCTCCATACTTGTAAGTAGAATATAGGTGCCTAAATATAAGTTTATGATTAATTATTAGTGTCACAAATAGCCTTACATTAACACTGCAATGAAGTTACTACAAAAATCCCGTAGTCACCACACTCCATGCCTGTTCAGATACACTGAGGGAGGAATTAGCATGGCCCATGCACCTATCCAGCATATTTTTCAGACTATGGAAGCAAATTGGAGTACCTGGAGGAAACCTATGCAGATGGGGGAGAACAAATAGACTCCGCACGGTGACACAAACCAGGAATTGAAGCCAGGTCCATGGTGCTGTGAGGCAGCATGCTAACTTATTGTATCGCTATCTATAATGAAACAGTTATGGTGTGAGTGCATTGAATGAAAGCGCAACCTGTAAATTCTTCTGAATTCTGAAGTAATTTACAACTGTTTCAAAGAGACCACAATGCGACAGTACCTGCAAAAGTTCAAAATTGATTCAATTTGCTTTGCCTCCCTTACTCTTTGGAGACAATCAGCTAGATGCTATAAATAATTTGGTCAGTTTCTGGGTGGCAATTAATAGACAAATTCAATTGGAAATTTGCATGGTATTGGGTTGCAGGTTCTGCTCTGTTTTGCCAGCTTATTGAACTTTTAACTTCACCACTGCCTCCTGTCCTCATTGTTTCTTGAAACTTTTTAACCATCATCTGTTTTCCTCTCAAGCAGCTTACTGACCATCATTTCTCTTCTCTCGTCTGCTTTTCTGTGTGTCTGAACTGTGTTTTTTTTAAATTGTATTCATTACATTATTTTCTTGTTCTGATGAAGTTCCGATACCTTGAAAAGTTAGCTCGCCTCTTCACTCCACAGATGCTCTCTGTCTTGCTCAATGTTTCCAAAGTGTTTTCTTTTGGAAAGATTGGTGGTCTTTCTAAAGTTGGATCTCCTTCCATTTTGTGCTTCAATTTTTCTTGTGGAGCTGCCAGTTTGTAGGCAGATGCATGAAAGTGAAGCCAAAGTAACATCATGACTTCATCCATGTTTCTACCTGATTGGGCCAGTTTCCCTTACTAATGTGAAAAGGGCATTAATGGTTGCCAAAAGCAGAGCTTTATATGGAAGTGAATTTAAGGAATATGATGTAAATTTCCAATTGGTTAGGCCATTTTCAACTTTTTTCCTTTTCTATTCATGTTTGGGTTTTCAGCTTCTATGTAAACTTAAGTATATACAAACTCCTCTGCCTGTATCCTAATTGCCTTTCGACCCTATGCTTGCTGACCTATATTGGCTCCTGGTTAAACAAAATGCCTCGCTATTAAAATTTCCATTGTTTTCAAACCACTCCATGGCTCTACTGCTCTCTCTCTCTCTCTCTGGAACCACCTGCAGCCCGACAACCAACATATCTTCCTGCCTCCAATTACAGCATCTTGCACATTCGTAGTTTTGATTGCTGTACTATTGGTGGACATGTCTTCAGATGATGGGGATCTAATCCCTACAAGTCTCTTCTTAAATATTTTCCACTGTCCTTCACTCCTTTAAAATGCTACTTAATATCTACCTCTTTGACTATCTGCCTTAACTGGTATCTCATTATGTGGCTTTGTGTCAAATGTTGATAGTGTACTTGTGAAGAGTTTTGGGATATTTTATAACAGTAATGGCACTATATAAATTGTTGTTGGTCGATGGTTAAGATGGGTTGTTATTGTAACTTTTTTGGTGGTTGATTCTTATTGTGATGATAATTCTTATAGTTGGTGGATTGTTGTGGTGGTGGGTGGTTGTTGTTGTGGGTTGTTGTTAATATTGTTGTTGTTGTTGTTGTTGTGGTGAGTGTTTGTTGCTTTGGGTGATTGTTGCTGTAGATGGTAGCGTTGTGGTTGTTCTTGATGTTATTGTTGTGGTGAGTGTTTCTTGTTTTTGGTCATTCTTGTTGTGGGTGGTTGTGGTGGCAATGATTGTTGTTGTGGTGGTTACTTTGGTGGGTGGTAGTTGTTGTGGTGGGAGGTTTTTGTTTTGGTAGGTTGTTGTGGTGGATGGTTGTTGTGATGCTGGCTGGATGTTGTGGGTGATTATTGTGCTCAAAATGCAATCGTTATTGAATGTCCTTGCTATAGTGATGACACCTCTACCATGAGGACAAGGTTGGTGGGAGTGACCAACTAGAAGCACAGTAGTCTTTGAGCTTGTAAAAGACTTGTATTGTTGAAACATAAATTCCTTTGTTCTCCTTTTTTCCCATCTGCAAAAGGATCTACTACTTGCTATAAAGGGAGTGTAGCGAAGGTCCACCAATTAATTTCTGGGGATGCAGAAATGTTGTATGAGCAGGGATTGTGTCAACTGAGTCTGTATTCACTGGAACTTAGAAGAATTAGAGGAAATCAAATTGAAATGGTAAAATTCTGACAAGGATGGACAGACTGAATGAAGGGATAATTTTGTTCCTCTGGCCGGAGGTGGCCTAGAATAAGAGGTCACAGTCTCAGAATATGGGATAGGCCATTTAGGACTGGGGTGAGGAGAAATATCTTCACTCAATGGGTGGTAAACCTGTAGAATTCTCTGTCACAGAAGGCTGTGGAGGCCAACTCACTGAATATATTCAAGCAGGAAATAAATTTCTAGACTCTAAAGATGTCAAGGTGTATGGGGAGAGAGCAGCAGTATAATATTGAGATAGAGGACCAGCCATGATCATATTGAATAGTTGAACAGTCTCAAAGGGCTGAATGGCTTACTCTTTCCCCTATTTTCTATGATTCTGGATTCCCTCTGCTGGTATGTCTGTATGCCTTAAGTGGATAAAATTACAATGCAGCTTTCAATACAATACACACTGGTGCAACTGACACAACCACAAAAAGGACATTTGCAAAAGCATACATCTTTGTTAACAGCAACAACAACAAGTAACTGCATGACATGCTAACAGTGAATGTCACAGTGGAGTGAACCACTGTTGGCTACATAATATTGCAAATTTTTTAATAACAATGCAAAAGTGTTGTGTACAAAAGAAACTAAAAGTAATGAATAAACAGTTTCCTGTTTACTTGCATTGGGGGAAAAGATTTCCACAGTGTTAAGTTTTTGTTGATATATCAATGGAAGGTAGATTGGATCAGTTTGTCTGAGATTATTTAAAACACTGCTCTATTTATTATATAATTCCATGTTCGTATATCAGAAGTCAGTGTAAAAACCCACTCAGATGCAAATGTTGTAGATTGGCAAAGTAGTTCAAAGAGAACGTGGTGAAGCATTGATGAAGTCATCAATTGGCTTTGTAAGAAGTTAAATCCTACATTATTGAATTTCCACGGCGTGAGATAATTGGTGATTATAACTAGATTTGCAACATCAAAGACTTTATTAGTATTGCTCAGTCAGAAAACATTGTACTCATGATTATCTTTTGTATACTGTTAAACAAAATATGTCCAGTTGCCTGACTTTCAAAGCTGCTTGCTAGATATGAAAACAAGGTCAAATGTACGCTTTTGTAAAAAGGGCATAATCATTCACAGAATATGTTCAGCCCAGTTTCTTTAGAAAATGCACTGCAGCTGTCTCTGTTTAATGTTCAAGGTTATAGGAGTTTATAGGAAGGATCTGGTAATCATTCTCAAATGTCAAAAGCCTCAACAAATATTTTTAATGTAAGCATGAAAAGTAGTATGTTATGTCAGGGCACAAGTACAAATATTTAACATTTAGAAAAAATAATTTGTTTACCAGCTAAAACTGGTTTGATTACAATAACTTGAGAAATCAAAAGTTGTTGAAATATTTTACATCTCTACAGCAGGAATGCTCTGGAAAAAATTATAGCCTCCTACCTGCCAAAAAGAACAGATTAATGAAGACAGTAATAAGACAATTGTATTCACTTGGACTGAATGAAGCTGCAAATTTGATGTTGTTGAAAACTCATTAAAAGAAGGAAGTCTGTGCTGTGTAATATCAAAGAACTGCCCAGGAACGCTGGTTCTTAGCTACTGTATTGGCAGTGGGTGTTGGTAGCATTCTTGTATCTGAGTCAGAAGGTTCCAAATTCAATCTCCACTTGAGGACAGAATTTTATGTTGGGAGCAGGGTCACTGACTCTGGTGTAAAAGCCTGCCCTTCTTTGGCCAGCTTGGCCCACATTCATTTAACAGCTAGCGAACGGTTAATTGGCTTGAGGTTGGCTGTTTGTCCCATCAGGGAGCAAGTCTTGCTTCCAAGAACTGCCAGCCAATCAAATGATTGGGAGATCTGTAGTCCCAGCATCATACCAGAAGTGGTGGCTATTAGTGAGAATGCAATCCCTTAGAGAAACATGACGATGGAGCCCGAACCTTGAGGTAGATTTAAGGTTTCATCATAGCCAGGCTGACCGGCATAAGGTGGGTAGGGTGGCAGGGTATCAAGAAAAGGGAGAATACGTAGTATGGCGGGGGTAGGGTGGGGGGAAAAGGGATGGGAGTCTTCTGATGATCACAAGGGCCTGAGAAGGAGGCACCAATCCTCTCTTTGCCTGGCCGTCAGCCTGTCCACTGAAAAATGACAAGTTAGAGTCATTGCACTGGCTTTCCCCTACTGCAGACAAAATGACAATGTTTGTAGGAGGAGTCTGTTAAATGGCCATTAGTCAGGTGCTGGGAATGGCATCCTGGCAGGGGGCCAACTTAACACCATCCCTGGGGGTGGGGCTGCAAAATTCTGCCCAAGCCCTTAAATCCAGACTAATATCCCAGTACAGGATTATTAGAAGTGCCATCTTTTTAATTAGATATTAAACTAAGAAGTTGTTTGTCATTCTCAGATTGATGCAATAGATCAAAAGGCACACTTCAAGCTTCCTTTGGAAGAATCTTAGCTAACATTCCTCTCTGAAGCAACACCACAAAAAGGGAATTATCTGGTCATTTGTACTTCTGCTGTATGGGGAATCTTGCTTTTGGCAAATTGGACTATTTAACAAGTGACTGCATTTAAAAAGTAAATTATTAGTTCAAAAGTGCATTGAGATATCTGTGAAGTAAAAGGCACTATATTAATATAAATTCATTCTTTTGGAAAAGGATGCATAATTTGGAATCACAATCAGGACTTGGCAAGAGGAACAGAAAATAGTTTTTGTCCGACACACGTTATGAAGAACAAAATGGCTAATCACCTACAACAAGTTGGCAATCTTCAAGAAGTACCTTCTTTGGTTTTGCATGAGTACTTTTCCATTTTTACAGTAGATGTATGTTTTTTCGGGTGGGGAGGGGCGTTCAAGATAACAGGACATGGCTTACTGAATAGATCCGTTCAATGTGTTAGTAATGTAAAAAAATCAAAACAAGTGATTTGGATAGTACATTAACCTCTACTCCTGGATTTGACTGAACACACATTTGCATGATTATAAATACTATGTTTGAGCAACTTGGCAGCATCACCAAGCAATCTCTCTCCAGAGCTGATGGTTACTTAACAGGAAACCATTGGTAGATTGAGTCAAACTTTCATGTGTATGCATCACTTACGCACAACAGCACTTTCCCAAGAAACTTATAGAACATAGAACATACAACATTACAGCACAGAACAGGCCCTTCGGCCTTCGATGTTGCGCCGACCAATATAAAAAGCAATGCCCCTCCAAACTAAACCATTCCCTTCTCTTCCATATACTTATCAACTAACCTCTTAAACGCCACCAAACTTGGCGCATCTACAACTGCTGCAGGCAGGGCATTCCACTCCCGAACCACCCTTTGGGTAAAGAACCTGCCTCTGATATCCGTCCTATAACTATCACCCCTTAATTTAAAGCTGTGTCCCCTCGTGCTAGCTTTCTCCATCCTAGGAAAAAGGCTATCACTGTCCACCCTATCTAAACCTCTAATCATCTTATATGTTTCGATAAGGTCCCCTCTTAGCCGCCTCCTTTCTAACGAAAACAACCTCAAATCCCTCAGCCTCTCCTCATAAGACCTGCCCTCCATACCAGGCAACATCCTGGTAAACCTCCTCTGTACCCTCTCCAATGCCTCCACATCTTTCTTATAATGTGGGGACCAGAACTGCACACAATACTCCAAGTGCGGCCGCACTAGAGTTTTGTACAGTTGCAACATGACGTTGCGGCTCCGAAATTCAATCCCTCTACCAATAAAAGCCAAGACTCCATATGCCTTCTTAACAACCTTCTCGACTTGACTGCCTACTTTCAGGGATCTATGCACATACACACCAAGATCCCTCTGTTCATCAAGACTACTAAGAATCCTACCATTAGCCCTATACTCTACACATTTATTATTCCTGCCATAGTGCATTACCTCACACTTTTCCACATTAAACTCCATTTGCCACCTCTCGGCCCAGCTCTGCAACTTGTCCAAGTCCCTCTGCAAACTATAACACCCCTCTTCACTATCTACCACTCCACCGACTTTAGTGTCATCTGCAAATTTACTAATCCATCCTTCAATACCCTCATCCAGATCATTTATAAAAATTACAAACAGCAGGGGCCCCAAAACAGACCCCTGAGGTACACCACTTGTTACCGAACTCCAAGATGAATATCTCCCATCAACCACCACCCTCTGTCTTCTATCTGCTAGCCAATTCCTAACCCAATTAGCTAAATCACCCTCTATCCCATACATCTGCATTTTCTGCAGAAGTCTTCCATGGGCCACCTTATCAAACGCCTTACTAAAGTCCATATATACCACATCAACCGCCTTACCCCCATCCACCTCTTTAGTCACTTTTTCAAAAACTCAATGAGGTTAGTAAGGCACGACCTACCCTTCACAAAACCATGCTGACTATCTCCAATCAATTCATTACTCTCTAAATAACTATAAATCCTATCCCTAATTATTCTCTCCAATACTTTGCCCACAACAGAAGTAAGACTCACTGGCCTATAATTCCCTGGAAGGTCTCTCTTCCCCTTCTTGAACAACGGGACCACATTCGCTATCCTCCAGTCCTCCGGAACCACACCCGTAACCAATGACGACCTGAAGATCAGAGCCAGAGGCTCTGCAATCTCCTCTCTTGCCTCCCAGAGAATCCTAGGGTAAATCCCGTCCGGCCCAGGGGACTTATCCAACTTCAAACCCTCGAGAATATCTAGCACATCCTCCCTATCTACTTCGATACTTGGAGTTACTAATGGATGCCCTGAAAGACAAAACTCAATTATGAGAACTTGACCACTATGTTAAAAGTTGGGATGTTTTTATAATACACCGATGCAGTACTATTCAATATTGGTATCAGGAATAATCTACTTCTCCTCCTGTTAAAGGCCAAAGATCATAACAATATCATGAACAGAGAAAAGTGAAGATCTGCCAATTAAGGAAAAAAACTTACATTTCCACTGTGCCTTTTCACACCCTTAGGAATTTTCAAAGAACTTTTCAGCCAGTTAATTGCTTCTAATGTGCAGGTGCCATTGTAGGTAAGCAGAATAGCCAACTTTATGGAGCAAGGTGCAACAAGCAGCAAATGTGGTAACTGCATAGATAATTTGTATCGATCTTGCTGATTGAGAGAGAAATGTTGACAGAGACATCTTGCTTTTCTTCAACTGAGTCACTGAACAGCCAGATAAACACATTCTTTGTTTACAGTTTTGGGTACCTATAATGTATTTACCAAGCTCAGCTGCTGAAGAGCTGCTTCATAGATATTGCTTATAATGGCACATCATGTCATATTTTTAAAGAACCTGGAATGTTACCTTTACAATTCAATAAAACAAATTATTAGTCAGAATAGGCAATTTTCTGGAAGCTTGCATCAAAATAATGGCATAAATATGGTTCAATACAAATGGTCTGTGCAAAGGGTTGGAGATATTTGCCTATGAATGAAGTTTTAAACCACACCTCAGTTTCTTTGATTATTTCCAGCAATTCCCTGAAATCTCAGCTGAATCATTCCATTACTTACTAACAAACTGCTGTCCAACTTTCAGGAGAGCAATTCAAGCAAATTTCCTGCAATTCTGCTGTGTTTCTGTGGGGATGTAGATTTAAGCCCAAATATTTAAGTAAAGCAGAGACCCAAAGTCATTTTTAGTGGGATTTTACAATGATTTAAAAAGCATTGTCACTGATATTTGTTAGGAATAGATTAACAGACCTTCCAATTAAATCCTGATTTGATGTCAATTGCTCAATAGAATCACTAGGCCCAATTTTGCCAAACATTTGCACCCAAAATCAAGGTAAATTTGAGTATTAGACCTGTAATGCAATCTGCACCGGAAACTGAGCAGATCGCACCTTTACCAACACCGGGTTTGTATTAGCATGCATTTAAATCGAATTAATGAACCACGCGCCTAATTCTACCGCCAAACCCTACTTTACCATCTTCGGATCTGTTCCGGATCCGCATTGTTATCAACCTACGGAATAAAAATCTTAAGCGGATTCCTATTTTACAGAGGAATCTCCGAAGCCCATCCTCCTTGAACACTGTTCACAGATCCCCCACTAACCACCCCCACCTCCCAGTGATCCAAACTCCCTGAGAGGCAGAACCCCTGGCAGACCACCCCCACTCCTGGAAGGCAAGCCCCCTTTGGCAAAGCATTGTCCCCCCGGAATCCATCTCCCTTGGGAGGCAGCCTGTACCCACCACTCCACCCCCCACCCAAATCAACACCCGCGGGAAGCAGGCCCCCACTGTGATCCACTCCCTGAGAGGCAGGTCCCCCCCTTGGCAGTGCACACCCCCAACCTATCTTGATTGCTGCTCTCCCTTCTGACCTGCACTCGTTGATGTGGAGATGCTGGCATTGGACCAGAGTAAACACAGTAAGAAGTCTCACAATAGGTTAAGGTCCTGTTGGACAGCCTGCAGCACCCTCCTGGCTTTCTGCTGGAGTCTGTCGGAAAACGGGACCACAGATGGATGTCTGGTTTTGGGGGTGGGGGTTGGTGGAGGATGGGGGGAGGATGGACTTGGGAGAATCTCCACTACCTGCCTCCAACCAGAGATCCATCTGAGCCTGCCCCACTCCTCCAGCAGACGCCAGGGGAAGACCAGGAAGGTGCTGCACGTTGTCCAATGAATGCAGTAAAAAGTCTTTCAACACCAGGTTAAAGTCTTAACCTTAGCCTATGTTGTGAGACTTCTTACTGTGTTTACCCCAGTCCAACTACAGCATCTCCACATCAACAAGTGAAGGTCAGAAGGAAGAACAGCAATCCAGGTAGGTTGGGAGTGTGCTCTGCTGAGGGGGGGCCTGCCTCCTGTGTGTGTGTGTGTGTGGGGGGGGGGGGGGGGGTGGGGGGGGGGGTGGGGGGGGGTGCGGTTGGGGGGTGGTCTGATCACAGGGCAGGAACTGCCTCCTGGCGGGGAGGTCCGACCGTCGGGGAAGGGGGAGTCTGAGGAGGGTGGCCTGCCTCCCAGGGGGTGGATCGTGGAGGGGGTGGCTGCCTCCCGGAGGGGTTTGATCGCAGGGGTCTGCCTCCTAAGGGAGATAGATGGTGAGGGGGTGTGCTCTGCCCAGGGGTCCTGCCTTCCGGGGGGGGGGTCCAATCACAGCTCATCCTCTGCCCCCGCCCCCCCAGCTCTCTTTGCTGTTTTTTTGTCTTTCGCACTCGGACACACTGTTTCAGATTTTTTGCAAACTGCGTATGCACAGTTCAGAGCTCTAATTGTTCCAGCAGTACTAAGTCCTGCCACAACACAAACCCGGACTGGAGCCGACAAAAAACGTACAGGCGCGCTGGAATGAGGATTCCAGGCTGGGATCCGTTTTACATCTGGATCCGGCCCTTAGCCTCCGAATGATAAAATCTGGTCCACTGTATATAAAGGGGTTATATGCAGCACTGGGTGTTGGTGGAGAATTGTATGTGGAGTTGGATCAAAGAAGTAAAGACAGTTCATGGAAATGCAGACCTTGTGTCTCCTTTACTGAACTGTAACTGGGAGGTTCAAACAATATTTACCTATATTTATGTCATCACAAAGTTTTACATTAATAATTGAAAAGCTTCTATGATTGCAGTTTCTTACACAGGTCATCCCTGATAAGTGTGAATGATAGTTTAAAGCCTTCAAACTTCAATGTTCATAGATAAAGGACTTAAAAGGAAAATAAGGCACAGGTAAGCTTTCCTTTGGCCCTGATTATTTACCCAGATTTCTGCCTGTTTACGTGATTTTTTGACACTATTGACAAATGAGATCAACTGATCCAGGAAAAAGTTACATGACGTTGCTACCAGTGAAAATTCCTTTACATTCCTATCTTGGCCACAGAAGATAGAAGCAAGAAATAAGCAATTTCTCAAGTAGAGGAACTTAAGTGCAGATTAATACTTTTGATTTATGCTGCAAACACTGGATTTAAAAGCTAATTTGTCTTTTCCATGTTCATTTTTGCAGAAATTTGGAAAGAGTCACTCAATGAATGGAATTTTTTTTGGCTATAATAAATGTTCAACAGTTGACATGACTAAGCCTGGGATTGTAGACTCCTCACAACCATCTGGCAACGTGGCTAATAACAGATTACTAAATTTGAGAAAGCCAAAATTGAGGAACACGAAAGGCAGGATTCAAATGTGCATCTAACAAGGGTCTTCTATTCACTGGAAGATAATAGAGACAAACTTCAGCATCCAGGAAATCCAGAAACAAGGGGAATGTGTGGGTCCTGCTAAATTTAATTGCAGATCTTATTTTTTTCCGCGTTATTTTTATTTTTGCCATTCACTGCTCAACAGAGAAACAGATTGAGCTAGCGAGCTATATCTGATCAACATGCACTCATAAGCAGGTCTTATTTCAGTAGTTCAAAATGCTAAGAGACAGAGATGGTATGCACAATGGATGATCCAGGAAGTAAGTATGAGCAAACTATGGATAGTTATGCGACTTAATGTCAAAGCACCTAGAAAGGATCAACTCTGCTAAATTGAATAAGAATCTCACTGATTCTTACAGATTTTTCTATCTGTATCCCACTACCTACGTTTGAATCTGATTAAAAACTAAAATTACAACTGGACACAATTCAGATTTTAGAATCTTTCCCATTTAAGGAAATTGTTTTTAATGTTCCATCAAATTCTTGGTTTGTGAATACTTCCAATAAGCAGGCACAATTTTGTTGGAAAAGTATTTACATTGAGTTGACAGGTCATAAAATATCTGGGTCAAAATTTTCATTGAACCACAATATAACCTTCCAGGCCGAGTGTAGGTATAAACAATGCACTACACATTTAGTTGAGCAAATGAAGACAAATAAGATTTCATATATGCAGCATCTTTTATTTCTCAGGGCATTCCAGAATGCTTTATAACTAATGAAAAAGTATTGATGTGCAGTTGCTAATGGCATGCAGCATGGTCCAAAAACAGCATATGAAATAAATGACCAGTCATTCTCCTTTGAGTGCGTCGCTGAATCATGAACATTGGCCAGGATACGCTTGCTCTTTTGTGAAGTGCTATGGGATTTTTCACAAGCATCAAACCAGGAGACGGGTCTTGTTTTGATATTCAACCTAGATTTTCACTGAGTCAGGATGGCTCAAGAGCCTTTTGAAAATGGCAGGTTGGTCCCGTTTTTTGGATTCTCGAACCATTTCCCAGGCTGTCTGATTTTCGAGAGTGCCTTTAAAGGGTACAGGCTGGTTCTGGTCAAAAACCCGCACCTGGTGTTTATGACCTGGTCAGCTTCATTATGGAGAGAGGTATTTGCTGCTCCTGTGCAATTTTAATGACACTGGATCATATTTTTAAACAGTCATCTTTCACTGCCCCTCAGAGAAACCCTAATCAGCAAGAGGGAACCTTTTAAAAATGTCCTCTTCATAATCCCTCTGCCATGTCCCATGCCCAATGGTTTCTTATGCCCCTGTGAAATGTTTTGGACTTCCATGGCCACTGGCCTACTATAGGCTAAATGGAACCAACTAATTCTATAATGCCAGGACAGCATATAAAAAAAAAGCTTTAAAAAGTAATTCATTCATAACTTTCGATAATGTTAAAAAATCATTCCATTAGAAGACAATGAAAGTATCAAACCTCCAGACCCTTTAAGCTATCAATAACAAACTCATCTCCTCTTTGAACCTACTTAACCTTGGGCAAATAATCATTGTGAAGTTGACAGCAGAGATCAGAGACCCTGAACTATCAATCAATTAAGCAAGCTTTTCGTGCGGTGCAGCTGTTTCAAAAAAACTAATTGTCGTCCAGGCTCTTAGCCATGTATACATAATTAGGCTTGCAGTATACCTGAAACTCACAGGGCCTATTTAAATGGAAATGTACCATTCATCAGACATCTGGAAGCAGCATTAGGGAAAGATGAAACTTTCACTTTATCTAAGCAGGATATGTGAATGTTAATTCTAAATCTTCAGCCAGGTCAGCAAATATGCAACTAGTTTCATAACTATAACCATGTTTTCAAAAGATTTTCACCTGTGAATCTCAAGCATTAACTCTCTTCCTAATATCTTTTTTCTTTTGCATATATGCTTCCCAGCAGCAAAATGCTTGTGCGCAGCAAGATCACTTGAAGGACAATCAGTCTAAGTCGACCAGGTGAACAGTTACAATGACTTTTCCTATTTTACTGTGAGTGTGAAAATGAACTTGTTCCTTTTAGTGTGTACAGAACACGCATTGAAAATGACCTTTAATAGATACAAATTGGGTTTCAATCATGTCATTGGCACCCAACTGCAATCAGAGCTCCAGGTCTGTGTGAGAATGCCTTTATAGCTTTGCTGCCAAGCCAAAACTGTTGAGAAAAAAGAAACAAGGCCAGAAGAAGCCCAAAGAAGTGAATTTCTTTAAGGAAAATTATTTATTTCTTGGTTGTGAACAGAAAGGGACTTCAATCCCCAGAATGAAACTCTCAGTCTACCCTGCCTTGGAATTCAAGACATAGAATCATAGTATCCTACAGCACCAACCAGAGATCCAGGCCCTATTCCTGTAACCCCATATATTTATGCTGCTAATCCCCCTGACACTACGATCAATTTAGCATAGCCAGTCAACCTAATCTGCACATCTCTGGACTGTGGGAGGAAACCGGAGCACCTGGAGGAAACCCACACAGACACGGAGAGTAAGTATAAACTCTATATAGACAGTGACCTGAAGCCGGAATTGAACCTGGGTCCACTTAATTGGGGACAGTATTCCTAATGCCAGGAACGCAATATGGTACTCCTGCTTAATTCTCCATTCCCCATCCCCCCCCCCAGTCATCATGTCCACTCTGGTGGCTCAATTAAAATGTGCCCAGTACCCTTCAACATTCAAACACAAAGTTAATACCTAATTGGCTCCTGTTTCTCAATTTTTTTGCTTGTTTTCACTTTCACACTTGCTATTTGTTCATCCTTTACACCTTATCATTTAGTCTGATAGAGTTGAGTGCAAGAAGCTGAGAAATGCTGTCAGAGTAGCAGATGTGAAATTTCCCATTTAAATGTTAGCTCTGTGGTCATCTTTGTGCAAACAGCTGAGCCATTTTTAGTACAGTCAGTTCCCTGCCAGCTTTAGAGAGTATTTCTGATTGTAATTATGACCTCTATACAATAGCTTCATGATGCAGCTATTTATAAATAATATCTGAATATGTGAAATGCCTAGATTGTGAATGAAGAATAACGATTCACTTTCCTGCCAAATGAGAAAATAAGGTGCAATTTATATGAGCTGCAAGACCTGGCAAACATCTCTGTTTTGTCTACATAGCCTGTACTTACATTCGTAAATAAAAGTCCAACTGGAGAGAAGCTATCTCAGTGACATCTGCACTGTTTGCCACTTATCAGCAGTAACCTCAAAACAACATAAATACCATTGAGAACCACAATCATTTTTCCTTTATTAATATTTTGCACATTAACTTTGCTAAGTCCTCTTAACTGCTGGGAATTTAACATATCCACCAATTTGTTTTCAGTGTATTAGGACTTTCTTTGAAATTACAGCTTTATGTTTGATATATGCACACAGGTGGTGCACCTGAGGGGCTTATCTTCAATAATTTTAACAAAATAATTATGAATTTAAAGAAATTTTCTCTCTGCCAAATTTTGTTAAAAACAGGAAATGAGAAAAGTAAAATGCAAGGGATGCAAAATGAGCAAACATGGATAGGGCAAGATCTTCTGGTTCATTAGCCTTTCCACACAACTGCAATGCTTTATATATCACAATTTGAACATCTCACACCCCACCAAAAAGTCATGAGACATCTGGGGGCAGGGACTCATGAAACCCATCCAATCTGGGGGGAAGAAAATCTGGGAACTTCCTCTACGCACTTCCTCCTAGACAAAGAGAACGTCATGCCAGGCTGCATTGTGTTTGTAAGGATTGTTTCATAAAGTGATCAGCAGGTTTTTCATCACTTGATACACTTCAGGGGTTGAGCCTGTGGACTTAAATTACGATGTGGTGAGTTTGATGTTTTCCAATATCTAGTTGGACTGGTCTGTGTGGTGGTTAACACCATTGTATCGCAGTGCCAGGGTCCAGGCTTACTGCCTATGCAGTGTCTGCATGTTCTCCCTGTGTCTGCATGGGTATCTTCCAGGTGTTCTGGTTTTCTCCCACTGTCCAAAAGATGTGCTGGTTAGGTGCACTAGCCATGCTAAATTCTCCCTCGGTGTACCCGAACAGGCACCGGAGTGAGGCAACTTGGGGATTTTCACAATAATTTCATTATAATGTTAATGTAAATCTACTTGTGGTACTAATAAATAAACTTTAAACTCTTTCTGTATCTTCTGAAGGCAACTTCCTTAGTTGTTCAAGTGGAACTCTTAGCTCAGCTTGGCTAAGTCTTTGTGAATCCATTGTCAGGAGAAAAATGCAAAGTAGTTCAGAAATGAGGGTGCCAGTTAAAGAGCTCTTCATTGTGCTGAGTGGAAAAGGAAACTTGTCTGGACAAAGAAACCCCCACTTCAGTTGGAAATGTTGATGTTGATGGAAGAAATACAGCAAGGAGTTATCAGCATCTTTGTGGTGGCAGATAACTTCCCCATTAAATGGGATATACTATCACTTTGACAGGAGATAGTTCCCAAGGTAACTGAGGAGGACACAAATGTGACTGTGTTAAATAACTGTTGGGGATTTGCCTAAGTTAAGGCTATGGGATTACATGCATTGGTTGGAGGTGTGGGCCTTGTTAAAATGCTGTATTGGAAAAGTGATGCAGACTTGATGGGCTGAATTGCCTGCTTCAGCACTGTAGGGATTCTACAGAAAAAGCAAACTTGAACACGATGATACATTGCATATTTCTGACCCAGTGTTCAATTTGAACAAGTCCTAAGTGGTCTGGAATATGTACAGAGTTCCTTTGAGTGACCACAGGAGCAAAAGAGGAAATAGTCCAAATTACAAGAAGAGTTTCCACCAATCCATCATTGGAGCTAAGACAGGAATCCAGGATAGTCAGCAGAAACATTTTCCCAAAAACAGTGAACTAGAATGAAGGCAGTGAGGTCATTGACTTTTAACCACTCAAGTTCCCTTCCTGGTCCCCATGTGAGCTGGCATTTAACTGGTTCTAATTTTTCAGCAAGTTTTCACTAACCTCTATGAATAAATCCTGTTGTATTCCGGACGATTGCCTTAATCCTTTAAGGCTAGAACATCTATTCATCTAATTGAAAGCAAGACAATTAAACTGACTCTCACTGGGATACAGTTCCACACGTTGACCCTTCTTCTATTGGCTGGATATTACTTAAAATTGTTGGGAGTTTTAATTTGGCTTACATGTCATTTATCAATTAACCGGAAATGTTGCTTCTTAACGATTAACAAAAACAATACAGGATAACTAAAATGTAATAGCAAGTTACTTGAATTGCTCGCTTTATTTGTGTGGAAGAAGCATTAGCGTAGATTATTAATAATTTGTAAATCCTACAGAACATAAGTGACTCAGCAAACTCTTCAACCAAATGTGTCAGATAGACTTTGAAGGTTAATCTAATTCAAATTCAATAGGAATCACGGAAAAATTGTGTCAAAGTTGCATAATATACTCATTGAGAAAACTTCAGATTGCAAATTATTTGTAAAGTAGAGAACTGAGGGCGGGATATCCCTCCCCTCCCTTCCTCCACTTGTCCCCTCCACTACCGCTCCCCACCGCTGTGCTTTCCAGTAGTAGAAAATGACTCATCATTGACCAATGACATGATCTCCTGGTGTGCAGATATCATTGGGAGGGATTTTCTGGCTTTCCCTGCCTGTGGAATATTCTGGTCCTGCTGAAGGTGTCCCTCCACAGTGTGTTCCCCAGTGGCTGCACAGGTGAGCCATGTAAAACACTGTAGACACTGAAAAATCCTGCCTTACGGCATTTTGCGTGGCCCATCCATCCGTCGGGAAATCTGGCAAGAAGGGCAGGAAACTTTGGCCCTCACCCAAAAATCTATACCTGTGATCTCACATGCACTGAGTTCCTGAAATTAGCCAAGTTACTTGAGTGGCATTGAGTGGGGGCCAGTCATTTTTCTACTGGCTAGGAAGAGTCATTGTTTCACTCTTCCTCATCAATGGTTTTAATACAAAACTCACAAGATGGATGGATTTAGATTGAGTAAGAAGTTAAAACGTATAACTCTCAAACCTAACTCCAACATATCCACTTTTTAACAGGTATGGGATTGGAGGTGGATGCTTGACCAATTGGCTTTTAGGCAACCTTTAAAAAGGTGTGGTTTCATCTAAACTTTTAATTTTCACTAATGTCAACCAGTTTCACTGATCTTCAGAAAACCTAAAGGCTGAAGGGTGCAAGAAAGGCAGCTGAATTGATTATGAGAATGCCTTTACAATACTGTTTGTAGACTAGGCAGAGCAGGAATGCTACATCTAGATCCAAGTAACTAATCTATAAATCCCACCATGATCTGCCTTTCACCTCCTGACCAACATCTTATTCTCCCAGTTCCCCACCTGTTGCTCATCAGACACTGTCTTGGTCAATCACCACTCACCATCATGCTCCCAAGACACCATGTTGTCATTCCACTATGATTTCAGTCTGTGACCAACATTGCATTTATTAAGCACAATTTAGCAAAGCAACACCTCTCCCTGGTTGAGCAAACCCATTACTCACTAGTGGTTACCTCTAACCATGATCTCTTCCTTGCTGCCTACCTGCTGTCCTGCAGCTGTAGTTTTATCATCCAATAGACAGCCAACCTGTCAATCTGACTCAGAGAAGAAATTTAAAAGATGCGATACAGGTAAAAACTACTGTTCTGAGTTTCCTGAATAAAACTCTTCTACTCCACTCTGAACACATGATTCTGTAAATGTTGGGGCCAGTTGTCTGCTGGAATTATTGTGGATTCCCTTCCAAACTCTGCTTTGAGCATCAGGAATAATTAAACACATGGTGGAGGATAAATAGAATTTTATATTTTATTCAAAGACATTTAGATATGTCATTAAGAATGACATTAATTTTGCAACAACATATCTGTTCTGTCAAGTTTAGAGACTGAGTAGCACAATAGGCAAGAAAATTGTTTTTTCATGTTTTATCCCTGGCCACAAGCACATCTATAGCAGGTTTATTTCTGATCTTTAACAGCCTTCATCTCTATTTCTCTGTGTATGTAACACAATTGACTTTACTTTGATGATAAACCAGTGCTAATCCATTAATGGAGGCCATAAGTAAATATCGGAAAATTAAATTTAATATTAGTGCATATTTTCTGCATTTTAAGATTGTGTTTTGATTGGGTGGCTTCACATTCTCTGTGTATGTAACACAATTGACTTTACTTTGATGATAAACCAGTGCTAATCCATTAATGGAGGCCATAAGTAAATATCGGAAAATTAAATTTAATATTAGTGCATATTTTCTGCATTTTAAGATTGTGTTTTGATTGGGCGGCTTCACATTGAAGCTAGACTGAGCTATGACTAACAGGAACCCAAGGAGTGTGCATTAACAAGTTATATAGTTTCATACATTGTAGATCAGCCAAACAAAAATAACAGAAATTGAAGTCATGGTAAGCAGATTGCTATTATAAAAGTAACTGTATGAAATTGCTATAAAGTACAGAAATAGGGAATGCATAATAAATGTTGGCATTTATAGATGCGGTAAGAAAAATGTTTCAGCAGAGCAATCCAAATTTTGGATTATACCGCATCCATTTAGTAAATGATGGAAGGTAGTGAGCCAATAATTGAGACTGACTGCATTATTTCCCAATAATCAACTTGTAACATGCAGTTTAAGTACACTGATTTCACAAAGGTGAAACAAAATGTTCCTTTATTCCACCAGTATCAAAACTATATAAATTGTCAGGAGAATGCATAACTATAAGAGAGCTTTATAAGAGATGCTCTAGATCTCTATCCTAGTTAGTGCCTTAGTTTCTCAATGCAGAATTCACCATGTGTATTGAGACAGTTTTTTTCCCTCAAGCCCCTCCCTTTACAAAGGCCAGTCTGTAACTTGTTCATGTTTTGCTTTCACAGAGTGCTGATCCTTGGTTTAATATTAACACATTCTGCTAACTGACCTTTATGTCATTATTAATGCCTGCCATTGTCTTTAACACTATCATTACCATTCCCTTTGCTTTCGTGTCCTTGATGTTTTTGTCAAAGTATTCCCGGTCTACTTTGTTCCACTCCTTTTCTCTGACAGTATAAAACTGATCATTCTTCAATTTTTCTTCAGCTCTGAAGAAGAGTTATATAGATCCAAAAAATTGGGCATGATCTAGTAGTCCTATGCCATGGATGCAAATCACGTAATGGCCACTAAATCTTGCAAGTGGTCAAAAGCCTGGCAACGAAAGCAAGTTTTGACAACCATCTTATCATAGACCAGGAGAGAAATAAAAAGCAATGAAAATAAATATGGTAAAAAAGAAAATCAAAGAGAAGACAGAACTTCTTCAAGGGGGACATTTCTGGAAGAGAATCTGAAATAAAAACAGAAAATGCTAAAACAACTCAGCAGGTCTGTCAGTATCAGACCTGTGTCAGCAAGATCTCAGTTTGAGATCTTGCCCATTGCCGGGGCCAGTGTTAAAGTGCCACATAAAGGGGAAGTGCCAAGGGGACTCTGGCAGGAGTGGGTAACCTTTCTCCAATGGGTGGAGTTCCCTTCATGCATGATGGGGAGAGTAAAGGGGAGAGAGGGATGAGCCTGATGCGTGCGAGGAGTGGCAGTAGAATGGGGGCGGGGAAGGTGTGGTGTAGTGCCCTGATGTTGGAATTTGTAATTGTGGTTGGGGGTGGGAGTGTCCAAATCTCTGTTGGAGGATCCCCATCTTCGTGGGGGTGATGGGGTCTTAAATGTAGCTCTGAGATTGCACCTTAATCTCAGAACACCAGCTTTGACAGTATGTTTAGGCCCTGCTCCCCTAGCTGGCTGTGCAATACTCACCAGCTCTTTGAATTTGCACTGTGGATTAGATGGTAGGACTCTCATGGTTGATTCTGGATGAAAGGTTCATTCTAAGACTTGCTGACATTCCAGTATTGTACTGAGGTGATGTTGTTTTTGGGTGAGACATTAAACTGAGGCCTCATCTACCTTCTTGGATGCATGTGAGAGATTCTAGGGCATTATTTTGAAGAATGGCATGGGTGTTATTCTCAATATCTTGGTCAAAATTAATCTCTCTCAACATTTTGACAATAGGTTATTTGGTTGTTACCACATTGCTATTTGTAGGAGTTTGAATGTTGCAAATTGGCTGCCACATTTCTACACAACAACAGTGACTACACTTCAAAATACTGTTATAAATCACATCAGATGTCTAGTAGTCATGAAAAGCCCTTCATAAATCTTTCTTTCTATGCCCAATGGATACCATGGAGAGTAAAATTACAACAACACAATGCTTGCCAACTTTTTAACCTTCTTTAAATTCCACAAGCAAATTCAAACCAGGAATCCCATCTCAAAGTTCGAATGACAATTAAATAACTCCTTTTTATGACAGGAGCAGCTGATGTGTACATATTAAACACAACATTCATCTGAGACTGTCATCTGACAGAAATAGTTTTTTCTGGTCCTATGCCTTGCAGTGTTTCTGTATGTTCTTCTTACTATAAACAGAGCAACAGAACCACATATCGTGGAACTTCTATCAGAAATGCTGGAAATACTCAGGTCAAGCAGCATCTGTTGAGAGAAAGAGGTTATTAAATTTTAATAGCCTTTCATCAGCATTCCTTTCTATTTCTAATGGAAGCTGTTTTTGCAAAATTACCAGGACATTTGACTGTTTGAACTTCAGACCCACTATGAAATGTATATATTGTGCAATCACCTTTTTAATTGAGTTAGGGATTTAGCACTTATGGAGCATGTTAGCTATTGTTTAATGGATAATGGTTTTTGATTGAGAGATCATCTAAATTCACTAAACAAGCTAAATTTCAAATGACTGTATTTATTGTAAATGGTAGAGTCCCATATTCAATAGAGGAATTGTTTATTGGAAAACTCAGATGAAATTGAGTTGGGGCACAACATACATGATTCCTAAGTATCTTAGTTGTTACACGATAGCCAAATCCCCATGTACTTAAAGTGTGATTAAAGGACCGATTGCATATCTTTATAATCAACATTTTAAGCAGTGTGTGGGTAAAAAAATCAATAAAAAGCAGTTAAAATATTCCTTGCTCCATATGTCCATTCATGAGAAATAACGGTGTAGATTATTTCTATGGCATTAAAGCCTTTCAAATAATTAAACATATGAGGAATAAATATGGCCTTACTGGGGCACTAGAAGTGCAGCAAAAAGGAGATTCTGCTGTTGCTATGCTCCTGTGGTGAATCTATCCGAAATCGCAGGTGGAGTAAACTAAATTAAGAGGTGGTTGTCCATGCCCGATGTGGCGTCAACAGCTACAGCTGCCCCTGGGGGATAAAACTGCATGCCAAGTGGCATGGTAACACAGTGGTTAGCACTGCTGCTTCGCAGCACCAGGGACCTGGATTTGATTCCCAGCTTGGGTCACTGTCTGTGTGGGTCTCCTTTGGTTGCTCCAGTTTCCTCCCACATTCTGAAAAATGTGCTCATTAGGTGTATCAACCCTAACAGGTGCTGTACTGTGGTGACCAGGGGAATTTCACAATAACTTCATTGCAGTGCAGAGTTAATGTAAGCCTCAGTTGTGCTTAATAAATAAACATTTAAAAAACAGGAATCTGTTTGCAGGAGATGTTGGTTTCACTGGACCTAAAACTGATGCATGCAGAAAAATTAAAACTTGGGAAAAGAACTGTCTATAAAAATCTAAGCTGCTGGTGGTGATTATAAAAGTGATGGCGGGGTGGGCTGAAAAACCGCTTGCTCATCTTGCAGTGTGGATTTCATGTTCAGTTTAAATGAGGCAGAAATCCGGCAGATTAGAGTTCCATCCCAAGTTCTTCTAATGTACTCTGTGCCTCTTACCTCCACTATCACATTACAACACTTGAATAAAACATAGTACGAGGTATAGATTTTTTGTAATTCAGTGCTACTCTACATTACAATTAAATTACTGGAAGAACTGAAAGGCACCTAAAAATACAATTATATTGACAAGAAAACAATAATTTAAAAGGCAGGCAAAGTACACATTTATGTCAAGCTCTGCATTCAAACAAAACACTGTTATTTACTCAACTGTTGAAAATAGACTTCAGAAAATGAGAACCTTCAGCAAGGCACAGTTTGTGAAATGCCTCTTGCTGGGATTATAAATGTATTAACTAATATTTTCTAAAGGATTGCTTATTAAACATAAACATTTTTCTAGATGTATATTATTGTTAATGTTTAATCTGTATGCTGTTTGAGGTTTATTATATTGAAGTCCAGTAGGAACTCCTCCAGCATGAATCTATGGTGGCCGAGAGTAGCACATCTGGGAAAAATGGCACAGAATAGCACATTCAGGGCAAAGTGGCATCCCTGATTTTTATTTCTAAAAACCCAGTAATACACTTCTTGTTCCATCGTCTCTTTCCTATCCTCATTTTTGCTTTTATCATTTTTAAAAATGAATTTGGAACAGAATCTATTAAGAGGAACCAATAGTTTCCACTCTGCATTGAGCTGGAGAGTACAGATTGAATCAAGTAAAGTAAAATTGAATCAAGTACAGCATACAGATTAAACATTAACAATAATATACATCTAGAAAAATGTTTATGTTTAATAAGCAATCCTTTAGAAAATATTAGTTAATACATTTATAATCCCAGCAAGAGGCATTTCACAAACTGTGCCTTGCTGAAGGTTCTCATTTTCTGAAGTCTATTTTCAACAGTTGAGTAAATAACAGTGTTTTGTTTGAATGCAGAGCTTGACATAAATGTGTACTTTGCCTGCCTTTTAAATTATTGTTTTCTTGTCAATATAATTGTATTTTTAGGTGCCTTTCAAGATTCAGCCAAATACTTAAATACATATATTGGAGCATTTTCTTCTTTTGGAGAAAATACTCTCTACTACTGGAGCACAGATGGTAATAAAGATATTAAGTTTTTATTGACCAAGGTCACAACAGGGAAAAATAGAATTAATTATATCTAAAAGCATTATATCTAAATATTTGGAGCATTTGAAACAAAATGTATGAATGAATAAAGCAGATGGAAATAAATGGGCTTGATTAAAAAACCATTAGAAGACTTTGGTTGAAGAGTAGCAAAGGATGGAAACTAAATATTCCAAGATATTTGACCTTTACAAGAGAGAGTCAAAATAAAATAGAAATGGAGCATAGATAATAAAGCATGCGATGAAAGGATCTTCGCTTCAAAGATCAAGTTATAAAATAAGTTTGGATGAAGCTAGGATATAAAAAAGGGGAAAAGAAACGTTGTTATATTAGTTATAGGCTCTGAATAATAGTTGTAGTTTTGGGCAGAATATAAATTGGGAAATCCAAAGAATGTAATAAGGATAACATAATAATCATGGGGGGCTTTAATTTTCACATAGACTGGGAAAACCAAATTTGTCATAATATTGTGAAAGAAAAGTTCATGGAATCCATTCAAAATAGTTTTCTAGATAACTAGACCAATGAGAAAACAGACATTTTATATTTAATATTGTGCAATAGGACAGTTAATAAATTCCCTTCTAGTAAAGCAGCCTCTGAGAAAGTATAAGATAGTCTAATTTTACACTGAATTTGAGAAGTATTTAGTTAAGGTGAAACTCGATGCTTAAATCTGAACAAAATAAGCTATGAGGAGTGAATTGACTAAGATAGATTGGAAAACTGCATTTAAATATTTGACAGAAGGTGAGCAATAGGAAACATTTGAAAAAAATAGCTCAAAATTCACAAAGGATAGATATTTTCTTAAAGAAGTTGCAGTTTAAATGCCTGGATGTAGGCAATTAGCAACAGGACTGGGTAAGAGCTCCAGACATGCCTACAACCTTTCTCTGCCAGCTTTGGTGTGGATTCAAGCACCTTCTGCACTGTAGCAGCAGTACACCTCTGCACTCCCAGAGTGGCTGTCTGGCTGCAAAAACCATTTTATATGAAACTTCTAAAAAGTATGATGAGTGGTCACATCCATGTTGAAACAGAATGGCAGAGGCAATAAGCTAATACTCTCTATCCGTTCTCATGGTTGAAGGGACAAAAAATATTCTGAAAATAATTAGAACCAAGGATCTAATGAAAATAAGGGCCAAAATGTAACTGTTGTGGTGAAGAAATAATAGTGGAGAAATTAAGGGAGGTGTGAGGTTGAAATTTGTTAAATATCTTAGAGGTGATGGTCTACATCCTTGGGTTTTGAAAGAAGCAGCTGCAAAGTTAAGAAGTGATTTGATCTTCCAGAATTCCCAGATTTTAACACGATAGATTCCCATAGTTTTGGATGCTAGAAAATGTAACCCTGATATTCAAGATAGAAGGGAGAGATTAAAAAAAAACAAATTGTGTTGACAAAACTGTTTTTTGAAGTTGCAACTAGTGAGTGGTTAAATAAGAAAAAAAAGGATGAAGTGTACTTGAATTTTCAAAAAGCCAGTGATTAGGTGCCACACAAGAAGCTACTACACAAAATTAGGATTAATGGAATTGGGGATAATATTTCAACACGGATTGAGAATTGGCTAACAGTGAGAAAACTGGAATTAAGAGTAAATGTATCATTTTTAGGATGGCAGGTGTAAATAGAGGAGTTCTGCAAGAATCAGTGTTTGTGCATCAACTGTTGATAATCTTTACACTTGGTTCTCTCATCTAAGTCACTGATAATGTACCAAAATTTGCTAATGGAAAAGTAAGCTGTTATACATTTTGGAAGATGGAATGGAGGCATAGACTATTTTCTAAATGGGAAAATGCTTAGAAATCAGAAACACAAAGGACTTGGGAGTCATTGTTCAAGATTTTCTTAACATTAGCATGATGGTTCAGTCAGCAGTTAGTAAGGTAAAAGCAATAAAACAGCTAGAATACAAGAGCAGGCATGTACTTCTGAGGCTGTATAAGGCTCAGGTCAGACATACATTTGGAGTATTATGAATAGTTAATATCAAAGGAAGGATGTGCTGGCCTTGAAAGGGTTCAGAGGAGGTTCGCAAGAATGATCCCCGGAAGGAAGAGCTTGTCATGTGAAGAATTGTTGAGGACTTTGGATCTATACTTGATGGAGTTTAGAAGGATGAGGGGGTTCTTATTGAAACTTACAAAATACTGTAAGGCCTGTATGGAGTGGACATGGCGAGGATGTTTCTACTAGTAGGAAAAACTAAAACTAGAAGGTACAACCTCAGGCTAAAGGGATGATCCTTTAAAACAGAGATGAGGAGGAATTTCTTCAGCCAGAGAGTGGTGAATCTGTGAAATGTTTTACTGCAGAAGACTATGGAGGCCAGGTCATTGAATGTTTTTAAGACAGATAGATAGGTTCTTGATTAATAAGAGGGCCAGGGGTTATGGGGTAAAGGCAGGAGAATGGGGATGAGAAAAATATCAGTTATGATAGAATGGTGGAGCAGACTCGATGGGCTGAATGGCCTAATTCTGCTCCTATAAGTTATGGTCTCATTGGAAGATGCTGGGAGATTGCAAGGAGATTTTGGCAAATTAAGTGAATGGGTAATAATGCGGCTGTTGGAATATAAGGATGGTTAGAGGCAAGATTGGACCTCTCAGGGACAGAGGAGGGGATCTATGCTTAGAGCCTGAGGGAATGGGGGAGATCCTGAATGAATACTTTGCGTCGGTATTCACTGGCCAGATGTCTGTTGCTGATTTTGACAAAGTTGAGGATGCGTTGAGGGAAATAAAGATTACGAGGGAAGAGGTGTTGGGGCTGTTAGGCAGCTTAAAGACATATAAAGCTCCGGGGCCTGATGGCATTTACCCCAGGCTGCTAAGGGAGTTGAGGGAAGACCTAGCTGGGCCTCTGACGCAAATCTTTGTCTCTTCCTTGGACACAGGTGAGGTCCCAGAGGACTGGAGGATAGCAAATGTAGTACCGTTGTTTAAAAAAGGTCAGAGGGATAACCCAGGGAACTATAGGCCGGTGAGCTTGACTTCAGTTATAGGTAAGCTAATGGAGAGGATCCTCAGGGACAGGATGTATGAGCATCTGGAGCGCTGCGATCTGATCAGGGATACGCAGCATGGCTTTGTCAAGGGGAAGTCTTGTCTTACAAATCTGGTGGAATTTTTTGAAGAAGTGACAAAAACAGTTGATGAAGGACATGCTGTTGATGTCATCTACATGGATTTCAGTAAGGCGTTTGACAAGGTTCCTCATGGTAGACTGATAGAGAAGGTGAAGGCGCATGGGATACAGGGTCGAGTATGTAGATGGGTCGAGAACTGGCTCGGGAGGAGGAGACAGAGGGTAGTAGTGGAAGGCTCTTTTTCCGGCTGGAAGCCTGTCACTAGTGGAGTGCCACAAGGCTCAGTACTAGGTCCTCTTCTATTTGTGGTTTACATAAACGACTTGGAAATTGGGGTAGGTGGTGAGATCAGCAAATTTGCTGATGACACTAAGATGTTTGGATTGGCGGGTACAGAGGAGCAGTGCCAGGCAATACAACAGGACATAGACAGGTTGGTAGACTGGGCAGATAGATGGCAAATGGAATTTAATCCGGATAAATGCGAGGTGATGCATTTTGGCCGGAAAAATGTAGAAGAGAGTTATAGGATAAAAGGTAAAACTATTCGGAGTATAGAGACGCAGAGAGACTTGGGGGTGCAGGTTCACAAGTCTCTGAAGGTGTCCTCACAGGTGGAGAAGGTGATAAAGAAGGCGTATAGTATGTTAGCTTTCATAGAAAAGGGTATAGAATACAAGAGTAGGAGTTTGATGTTGCAATTGTATAGAACGTTGGTTAGGCCTCACTTGGAATACTGCGTCCAGTTCTGGTCGCCGTACTATCGGAAGGACGTGGAGTCCTTGGAGAGAGCGCAGAGGAGGTTTACCAGGATGCTGCCTGGTATGGAAGGACTGTCTTATGAGGAATGATTGAATAGACTGGGGTTGTTTTCCCTTGAAAGACGTCGGCTTGGGGGGATCTAATCGAGGTGTATAAGATTATAAGGGGTATAGATAGAGTAAATGGTGGTAAACTTTTTCCACCTTCAGAAATGGATAGGACGAGGGGTCATGGCCTTAGGGTGAGGGGGGCTATGTATAACATAGAACATAGAACATTACAGCACAGAACAGGGCCTTCGGCCTTCGATGTTGCGCCGACCAATATAAAAAGCAATGCCCCTCCAAACTAAACCATTCCCTTCTCTTCCATATACTTATCAACTAACCTCTTAAACGCCACCAAACTTGGCGCATCTACAACTGCTGCAGGCAGGGCATTCCACTCCCGAACCACCCTTTCGGTAAAGAACCTACCTCTGATATCCGTCCTATAACTATCACCCCTTAATTTAAAGCTGTGTCCCCTCGTGCTAGCTTTCTCCATCCTAGGAAAAAGGCTATCACTGTCCACCCTATCTAAACCTCTAATCATCTTATAAGACGAATATTAGAGGGCAGTTTTTCACACAAAGGGTACTGGGGGTGTGGAATGCACTGCCGAGTAAGGTGGTGGGAGCAGGCATGCTAGGGCTGTTTAAGGGTCTCTTGGACAGCCACATGAGCGGTATGCAGATAGAGGGATATAGTAGGACTGTTTAACTATGACTTTTTTTTTCCACAGGTAATTTGGTCCAACTTGACCAACAAGGAGCATGCATTCGGCAGGTGGTGCGAGGACAGCTCTTGGATGTTGATTCATGGGTTGCCTGGTGCTTCATGTCGTAAATGAGTGCTTTATCTGGACCATCTGAAGGGCACCATGACAGCTCAGTGACTATCGCTGTAGCTGTGCAGACACTTGGAATTGGGCCGGTGTCTGCGGGAGTTTGCGCGTTCTCCCCGTGGTTGCGTGGGTTTTCTCTGGGTGCTCCGGTTTCCTCCCACATCCCAAAAATTCGCTCTTAGGCTGATTGGGAAACAAATTGTCCCTATATTGAGATTCTTCCATATTAGGAATAACCTAAAATTAGAATAGGAAAATGGAATTGTCACTATAAAGTTATGATGACGGCGCGGGCTCGTTGGGCCGAAGCGCCTGTTTCCCGTGCTGTGTTGCTCTTTGTTCTTTGTTCTATAATGAGGAGAAACATGAAGTTATCCACTTTGGTAGGAAAAATAGAGAAACATTAGATTCCTAGGAAGTACAGTGTCTCCTATGGGGATGGATTCTTTTTCTTCCATCGTAAGCTAGGCCAACATTAATTGCCCATTTCTAACTGGGGAGGTGATGGTGAAATACTGAGCACTGTAGTCCATGTATATAGATGCACCCACAGTGCTGGTAGAAAGGGAGTTTCAGGATTTTGATCCAGCAACAATGAGAGGAGGATGATATGGTAATAAGTTGGGATTATATGGAGCTTGCACGTGATGTATCGCCTAGCATCTGCTATCCTTATCTTTCTAGATAGTAGAGGTCATGGTTTTAGAAGGTGCTGTTGAAGAAATCTTGGTGAGTTAGTACCATCTGTTAAGTGCACTGTAGTAACTCACAAAGGCTCCTTCATCAGCACTTTCTAAGCCTGTGACATCTACTATCTAGAATCACAGTGGCAGCATTTAGTATCATCTACTAAATGCACTGCAGTCACTGCTGCCACTGTGCATCAATGGTGGAGGGACTGAATGTTGAAGATGGTGAATGGGGTGCAAATCAAATAGGCTGCTTTGATTTGATTTATTATTGCCATATGTACTAGTATACAGGAAAAGCATTGTTTCTTGCGTGCTATATAGACAAAACATACCATATATAGAGAAGGAAAGGAGAGAGTGCAGAATGAAGTGTAACAATCATAGCTAGGATATAGAGAAAGATCAAGTTAATGTGAGATGGGTCCATTCAAAAGTCTGATGGCAGCAGGGGAGAGGCTGTTTTGAGTCAGTTGGTGCTTGTCCTCAGACTTCTGTATCTTCTTCCCAGTGGAAGAAGGTGGAAGAGAGTATGTCAGGGGTGTTTGGGATCCTGGATTATGCTGACTGCTTTACTGAAGTAGCGGGAAGCGTAGACATTGTCAATGAATAGAAGGCGGGTTTGAATGATGCACATTGGTGATTGGCTTTGTTCATGATCTTTTGTAGTCTATTGTGGTCTTGGACAGTACAGGAACCATAGCAGCCAGGGAGTGGTGAATCTGTGGAATCTGTGATACAATCAGAAAGAATGCTTTCTATGGTGCAAATGTAGAAGTTGATGAGAATTGTGGCAGACATGCCAAATTTCCTTAATCTTCTGAGAAAGTAGAGGCATTTGTGGGTTTTCTTAACTATAATGTCTACATGGAGGAACCAGGACAGGCTGTTGGTGATCTGGACACAATGGTTAGTACTGCTGCCTCACAGTACCAGAGACCTGGGTTCAAATCTGGCCTCAGGTTATCGTCTGCATGGAGTTTGCACTTTCTCCTTGGTCTGAGTGGGTTTCCTCCAGGTGCTATGGTTTCCTCTCACAGTCCAAAGATGTGCGGATTAGGTGGGTTGGCAATGCTAAATTGACTGTAATGTCAGTGGGATTAGTAGGATAAATGTGTGGGGTTACTGGAATAGGGTTTGGGTGGGATTGCAGTTGATATAGATCCAATGGACTGAATGATCTCCTTCTTTACTGTATGATTCTATGATTCTAAGCTTGAAGATCTCAACCACTTTTTCTTGGTCTTCATTGATGTAGATACATTGATGTATCTGTAGATGTAGATAGGGGCATGCTCTTCGCTATCAATGACTATCTCCTTCATCTTGTTGATATTGAGGGAGAGATTATGTTTTGTACCAGTTTGACAGATTCTCTATCTCTTTCCTGTACTGTGTCTCATCATAGTTTGAAATCCAACCCACAACAGTGGTGTCATCAGCAAATGTGAAAATCAACTTGGAAGGGAATTTGGCCATACTGTCAGAGGCATATAAGGAGTATAGTAAAAAGTTGAGGACACAACCTTGCAGAACACCGGTGTTGAAGATGATCGTGGAGGAGGTTTGTTACCTGTGTTTACTGCAGTCTGTGGGTTAGGAAATCTAGGATCCAGTTGCAGAGGAAGAAACTGAGCCTTAGGCCACAAAGTTTGGAGATGAGTCTCGTAGGAAAAATGATATTAAAGACTCAGCTATTATCTATGAATACGGTCTAACGTAGGTGTCTTTGTTATCTAGGTGTTCCAGGATTGAGGGTAGGGCCAGGGGGATGGCATCTGCTGTGGATCTGTTGTGGCCTGTAAGGTATAGTGGATCTAGGCAGTCTGGGAGGCAGGAATTTGTGCCATGACTAACCTTTCAAACTTCATAATGATGGGTGGCAGAACCACCGGATGAAAATCAGTAAGACACCTCTCTGGCTTTCCTTTGGTATTGGGATGATGATTGTCTTCTTGAAGTAGGTAGGGATCTCAGATTGGTGTAAAGAGAGGTTGAAGATCTTCTAGATAATTTTGACTATCTTGAGTGTTGCTGGGGCTACGTGTATTCAGACAAGTGGAGTGTATTCCTGACTTATAGCTTGTAGTTGGTGGACAGCTTCTGGGGATTCAGGAGATGAGTTACATGCTGCAGAAACCCAGCTTCTGACCCATTCTTACAGATAGTGCTTATATAGTTGGTTCAGATCAATTTCTGTCAATGATAACCCTCAAGGCATTTATAGTGAGTGTTCAGCAATGATAATGTTATTGAATATTAAAGGGCAATGGTTAGTTTCTCTTTTGTTAGAGATGGCTATTGCCTGGCACTTGTGCGGTGTGAATGTGACATGCCATTTGTCAGCCTGGATTTTGCTGATTTTGGACATGAACTGCTTCAGCATCTGAAAAGTCACGAATGGTGCTGAACATTGTATAACCATCAGTGAACATCCCTGAAGATGGAGGTAAGGTCATTAATGTAACACTTGAAGACGGTTGGGCCCAGAATACTATCCCAAGGAACTCCTGCAGTGATGTCTTGGGACTGAGTTGATTGACCTCCAACAATCTCAACCATCTTCCAGTTGCTAGGCATGACTTCAAACACTTTGATTGATTCCCATTCAGTCCAGTTTTGCTAAGGCTCCTTGTGCCATACTGTGTAGAGAACACAGTTACAGAATAAAGGATCAATCATACAGGACTTAGATGAGAGGAAATTTCTTTACTCAAAGAATTGAAAACCTTTAGAATTCTCTACCTCTGCGAAGTATTGAGTAGATACAAGACTGAGATCAATAGATTTTTGAATTTTGAGGGAGTCAATTAGTATGGGTTAGTATAGGTATCGGTAGGATCTTACTGAATGGCAGTTGCATAAAGTTAAATCTCACGGGATCCAGGGTGAGGTATCTAAATGCATACAAAATTGGCTTCTTGACAAAATGTGGAGATGCCAGTGTTAGAAGGTAAGGATGGTTGTAGAGAGTTGTTTTTTAAACTGGAGGCCTGTGACTAGTGGTATGCCTCAGGGATCAGTGCTGGGCCCACTGTTATTTGTCATTTATATTAATGATTTGGATGAAAATATAGAGGACATGATTAGTAAGTTTGCAGATGACATCAAGATTGGTGGCATAGTGGACAGTGAAGAAGGTTATCTCGAATTGCAATGGGATCTTGATCAACTGGGCCAGTGGACTGACGAATGGCAGATGGAGTTTAATTTAGACAAATGCGAGGTGATGTATTTTGGTAGATTGAACCAGGATTTACTCAGTTAATGGTAGGGCATTGGGGAGAGTTACAGAACAAAGAGATCTAGGAGTACATATTCATACTTCTTGAAAGTGGAGTCATAGATGGACAGAGTGGTGAAGAAGGCATTTGGCATGTTGATTTCATCAGTCAAAACATTGAATACAGGAGTTGGGATGTCTTGTTGAAGTTATACAAGACATTGGTAAGGCCACACTTGGAATACTGTGTGCAATTCTGGTCACTATATTATAGAAAGGATATTATTAAATTAGAAAGAGTGTGGAAAAGATTTACTAGGATGCTACCAGGACTTGATGGATTGAGGTATAACAGAGGCTGAATAGACTGGGACTTCTTTCTCTGGAGTGTAGGAGGCTGAGGGGTGATCTTATAGAGATCTATAAAATAATGAGGGCACAGATTGGCTAGATAGTCAATGTCTTTTCCCAAAGATAGGGGAGTCTAAAACTAGAGGGCATAGGTTTAAGGTGAGAGGGGAGAGACACAAAAGTGTCCAGAGAGGCAATTTTTTCACACAGAGGGTGGTGAGTGTCTGGAACAAGCTGCCAGAGCTAATAGTAGAGGCAGATAAAATTTTATCTTTTAAAAAGCATTTAAGTAGTTACATGAGTACGATGGGTATAGAGGGATATGGACAAATGCGGACAATTGGGATTAGCTTAGGGGTTTTGAAAAAAAAGGACAGAATGGACAAGTTGGGATGAAGGATCTGTTTCCATGCTGTAAACCTGTACGACTCTATAACAGGCTTGAAGGGTCAAATAGCCTATTTCTGCTTTGATTTCCTCTGTTCTTACAGGAAATGTAGATGAGATGAAACCATTTCATTCTGATGTCTTTATAAAATATCTGTCTAAATCTCTCTTAAACTCATTGGTGTTAACACTCTTAATTTCCTCTCTGGTCAACATGTTCCAAATAATCCTTGCACTCTGGAAAATTTAGGTAGTAGTTTTCGTTGGATTCTTTAGGTGCTCAAGAGCCTCAAGTTGGACTTTTAAGTTGTAGAGCAGTTTAATGTACATTGAATGTAAGACGGCATATTGGTGAAGGACTTAAACTTGTGTAAAAAATAGCTGCCTGGCAGATTGCTAAAGGGCTGTTTGCTGCTTAAATTGCCTGTTAGTGCTCAATAAGTATGGCATTTTATCAGATAACACTTAGCCTAATGCCTTCTCCTAAAGTTGATTTTGAGTAAACAACTCACTGAGAGCACTTTGAGTGCAATTTAGAGATGCATCATCTGCTATAAAGGAAAGAGGAAGGAGGGTAGGCTGGTTTCCTACCCCGCTTCCTAAACCTTTGCATCCAGCATAAATATCTTGGTGACATGGTGGTTAGCACTGCAGTCTCAGAGCACCAGGGACCTTGGTTCAATTCCTGGCTTGAATAACTTCATGTGAAGAGTTTGCATGTTCTCCCTGGGTCGGTTTCCCCAGGTGCTCTGGTTTCCACCCACAGTCTAAATGACATGTATTAGCCATACTAAATCCTTCCTCAGTGTACCTAAACAGATACCTTTGGTACGGCAACTAGGGAATTTTCACAGTAACTTCATTACAGTGTTAATGTAAGCCTACTCATGATACTAACAAATAAACATTAAACTTTAAATATATAACATTGCACTCTTCTCTTCTAAGACTTCCAGTGCCATGTCAGAGGACCTGTATGGCCTTTCACTTTGTCCTGGAACCATCTTGAAATGTGCAACTATAAGTTGAATGGGCACATCCTACACCTTTAATGAAACAAAGTGAATAGATGCCACTTATACAGCTTCACAAAACTAACTTCAAACAACAGTTTAGTATTAAACCTGTACGTGCCTGTTTAACATTTCCAGCCGAATTCAAATTGCATTAATCTGATCTGGGCGTTCATCATTTTTTCCCTGAGCATCATCCTGTGGCCCTGTGTTCTCCTCACCTTTTTAAACTTAAGCTCTTTTCATTTTGTGTTGTTGGGAGTGAGATTGTTACCTGATCCTTGAGTTTTATTGCCTCTGGCATTCTCGGTGCACATTTTGCCTGGCTACAAAATTATCAGGGTAATGTAGCCTAAATACAGGTGAATGTTTAGGCATGAGATAAGTATTCAAAAAGTACACAAAAGTCCAGGCCATATGTTGATAATAACATATAACAAGCTTTATCAGAATCAGCTTCCATCTGTTGTTTAACTGACTTGGTAAAATTTCTGCATAATTTCATCTCTTTCATGCCCTTAATTAACAGTATATTAGCTCAATGAAAGATTGTGATTCCTTAGAGATAGAGGACTTGTAAACAGATGGGATAAAGTAAGCCACTACAGCCAAAATGGTAGTTCATTTCTATTCGGAAGCAGCATTTCACTTTTCCAATATCACTGGAATCTATAAATATATCCAGAATTTGAATGCAGTCTATTATATAAACATCACATTCTTCTTGGAATTCCTGGTGGTGCAAGTGAAAAATCAATTAAATAGTTTGTGGAAGAATTGTACTACTGGTTTTTAAACAAAAATAAATCTAAATATTGTCCAATAAGTACTCATAGAACCAGTACAGTGCAGAAGGAAACCATTTGGCCCACTGAGTTTGCACTGACTCTTCGAAACAGCATCATATACAGGCCCAACCTTCTTTCCACCCTATTCCCATAACCCCACATATCTCCTTAACCTATACATCTTTAGATTGTGGGAGGAAACCAGTGCACCTAGAGGAAATCCTCACAGACAAAGGGAGAACATACAAACTCCACACAGATAGTAACCCAAGGCTGGAAGTCAACTGGGGTCTCTGGTGCTGGGAGGCAGCAATGCTAACCACTGTGCCACATGCCATCCTGTGCCATACTGAGGTATTTAAAACATTCCACTTTCATGTGCAATGCCTGTAAAAGTTACAAGATTCACTCAATACTTTCATATTGGATTGTCACATTGCTATAGCCCACCATTCCAACCTCCTCACTGAGATAAAAAATTACCTTTAATATTGCAGTGAAACAATTTGGTTTCATTTCAAACATTACAATTTAATATCATTTGTTTTGGGAACAGTGTTTATCAAACAACTGGAGACGTTCAGTAGAAGGATGATAATGAGACATTTGGGATGATAAAGAAAAATGATGGTATTGCCCTTACAAGATCATTAATCATGATGCAAATTTCAATATTCTGAAATGTTGGCGTGATTTTGTATTAAACATACCCATTAACACATTGCCTCTTATGAAATTCACTTCTATAGTCAATTGTCCATTCATTTCATGCATAACTTTTCAGCAATAGTTCAAATTCTAATTAATGGGTAATTTAAGCTATGATTAAATTTAATTTTAATTGTTTGTTTATGTGCATTGGAGTTATACCTACATTTAACCATATGATTGTAGAGAAGTATGGGTATGGGAGGGTGAAAATATTAGATATTAGATAATAATAACATAATATTAGAAGCACCAAACACTAGCTAATTTTCCTTCTAGATATTGCTAAAGAACAGGTTGCAAAGCTGAAATGTAAGCAATGCATTAAGATATTTGACAAAGCAAAGTTAATGTAAAACTGGAAACAGTACCACTTACAGTATGATACAAAGAGACACATGATCAGCTCATAGCTTGGGCTATGCTCTGTGTATATGTAGATAGTTATATTTGCTGATAAACATGTTCAATCACAAGCCTCTTTGTGAGACCTACTGAACACAATATACAAACACACAATATGGTGACAACTGTTGGGTAAAACTGACAGAAGCTGGAGCAGAAATTCAAAACTTGGAAAATTATCACCTTAAGTGAAGACGCAGAAAGAGGAAGAAGTTCCAGAGAAACTGGAAGCAGAAAGGCAGAAGGAAAACCCCACTGTGCAGCTGAGGACTCCATAAGGTCTCGTGAAGATCTATAATGAATGCATGCAGATTGCAGAGTTGATGAATAAAGCACAGCTAAGCAAAAAGAAAATTCAATTCAAAACCAGAACAAGTTTTAAAAATTCTTCAATCTCTTAAAAAGTCAGAGCAGCTCATTTTAAAAAGCACCACCATCTATGTGGATTCAGAGTTGGTGCCATTGCATGTGGCGGCCAAGCTCAATGGAAGAAAAAAAGGGGAAAAACAAAATTTAAAAAAAATCGGGAATTGAATGTAAGATGTCCTGCAATCCTGCTGGATTGCAAAGAAGGCCTGAAATAGCTGCCTGAGTAAATTGTTGCAAAGAATTAAAATACAATGAGATCTGGACTGCCATTGCAGTGGGAGTCCAGAATGACCCCCATCATCTCCCATTTCCCCATCCACTGACTTGACAAGTATGGGAAGACTCTTTGAAAAAATGGTTACTGTGGTGCAACCTTGAAGTTGCATAGCATTTAAAGCTGTACTCCCCTGAATTAAAAATCAACTTGGGCAACAAATTAGCATTATCAGATCAATTTGGGCTCCTTCAAGGGCCAGAACTAATACAAAATTGGACATCTTGGAGAAGAAAAATTTAATTAATCTGATTGAGTATATCAGGATTAAGTGGGAAATTAGAAGTACAAGTTAATACATTTTTTATACTTATTTGGTAGATTTGCAGGTGAAATAACTTGAATGCGATGCATTGATGAATCATCAACGAGCTTTGATGAAATGTTATTAGTTTTTGATGAATATCTTAACCTTCAAGTTATGGAGCATTCCAAGCTTTAAAAGGTGGTTAGAAGACCTCCAGTAAAACTATCAAAGAGAAAAAGACAATATCCAAGCAAACCATGCAATGGTGACAAAAAGGCAGAGAACCAGGCAAAGGTCTTAAATACAAATCTTTTTGAAAATGCTGGCACATTTCCTGAACTGCAACAGCAGGTGGTAATGCTGAGCCTGCTGACTATGATTGAAGAGAAAGTCACAGATTGTTCAAAGCTGCAAAAAGATAATGGGGCCACAAGCAGTGCGATTACAGAACTGAAACAGGTTAAGACTTCGATGAAGACAGAGTTGGCTAACAATGAATCCAAAATGAAGGACAAGGACAAAACCTAACGAAAAAAAAGACAGAAATAAGATCTGAAAATATTTGTATCAAAGCTGAATTGGAAAATTTGAAATACAAGTTTCAAGCAGAGTATGTACCTTTGAAAATGCATAAACTGAAGAATTCAATGAATCAAAATTCAATATTTGAACAAGCAAATTTCAGAAGAGTCAAGAAGCCTCAAAGTCTCTTTGTGACACTTACTGAACTCATTATACAACATACAGCACAATGATGCATTGTGGCTTGAGTTTTTAATAAGAAAATTCTTCATTTCATACTCTTCCTGCTACGTTGCAATACATTGGTGTAGATTAGAACAGGAACAGGAGCTGCACTTAGAATGACAGCTTGCAAACTGCAGAACTAATTTTATTATTCTCTTTCAAGGCTTGGTAAGTAATGTTTCCATATCATTATGACTTTTTAATATACACTAAAGCATAACTGTTGTTCATTTTGTACTTTGTATTCCATTCAACTGCAGCATCACTTTTAAATTATTTACAGAATAAAATGAACATTTTGAAAATATCATGAATATGTTTTATTGAACATCTCCAAAGCAAAGACTGAACTGTATTTTTTCTGCATTGACCTCTTCCCCCTCAGGCCTTCCATGAAGTCCCCTACCCCGCCTCAAACCCACTCAGGCCATCTTCACCTTTCAGTTCTCTCCACCCAGCCTCCTTTTCCCCTCAGAGCTTTACTCAGGCCACACTTTCCCCTCAGACCTGCACTCAGGCTATCCTCCCCCCTCAGACCTTCCACTAATCCTCCCTTCCTTCTCAGACTCCCCTCACTCAGGCCCCTTTACCTCTCAGACCCTCCATTCAGGCCACCCTTCCACCTCAGACACCATTCAGGTTTTCTTCTTCCTCAGACATCCCACTCAGCTCCCCCTTCTCCGTCAGAACCCCCATTCAAGCCCTCTTCTCCCTCAGACCACCCACTGAAGTTTTCTTCCCTCTCAAATGCCCCTGCAAGCTCAGAGATGCCACAATCCCTATATTACTGCATTGGTAACTGGAAGACAGATAGGTTTAAAGGGCTGAGTAAAAATGATAGACAAGGAAGAAGGTGAATGTCTGGTAAGTGGATGGGATTTACCAAGTGGGATTTGGTGTGGAGGTTTTGGATTCATGGGGAGTTGGGTTTAGGGGTGTCAGGTTTATGAGGGGTTTGAATCAGAAGATCAATTCAGGTGGGTCAAGTTGGGATGTTGAGTCGGAAGGGATCAAATCAGATTTGGGGGCTTGCGTTCAGGAAATGGTTAGGTTTTGGGGCTGGAGAACTAGGGGTTGAGGAGGGCAAAGTTGAGTGTGGCATCGGGGGTCTCAAGTCGGGGGGTCAATTTGGGACCTGAGTTAGGAAGTCAGGTGAAGTTGAGGAACCATTGGATGGACTGGGATAGGATGGTGGTGGTGTAGTAATATTGACACTGAACTAGTAATCCGGAGAGCCAGGATAATGCTGTGGAGACCTGGATTCAAATCCTACTATGGTGAAATTTCAATTGAATAAAAATCAGGAATTAAAAGTCTGGTGATGGCTTTGGAGCCATTGTACTTTGTTGGAAAAACCCACCTGATTCTTTGATGTTCTTCTGGGGAAGGAAACCACCATCTTTACCTGGTCTGGCCCACAAATGACTCCAGATATATGGCAATATGGTTGACTTTTAAGTACCCTCTAAAATGGACTAGCAAACCACTCAATTCAAATGCAATTAGATACAGACAACAAATGCTAGCCTTGCAAGTGATACCCACATTCCAGGAAGTAATAAAAAAATTTAAAGGACAATGAAGCCAAAAGAGAAAATGCTGGAAAATCTCAGCAGGTCTGACAGCATCTCTAAGGAGAGAAAAGAGCTGACATTTCAAGTCCAACTGACCTTTTGTCAAAGTTGATCTCTGGAGCTGGTCATCTGGACTCAATTTTCCAGCATTTTCTTGGTTGATTTCAGACTCCAGCATCTGCAGTAATTTGCTTTTATTTAAAAAACAGTGTAATGTATTACTGAGAATGAACTAAAAGTTCTGTTCTGTAGTTTAAAGTACAAAAATAGTGCATTGTCTCTGGTGCTTTTAATCTGCTTGTTACAACAAACATCAGAAAATGTGAAATCTTGCTGTGCCACCATTTCAGCTATCAACTAGAAGTTCAAACTTTAAAAAAAAGTTATCAGTCTCCATGGAGATCGTAACAATAGCCTTGCCAAATGATAGATTTATTATTGTCACCGTGTTTAGGAGAAACTGAGGTCTTGGAATCAGCAGAAAATACTTCAGCATTGACCACACCATTCCCTGTAGACTTTTGAAAGTCTAAAGGAAGTACTAAAAGTGCAGAGAAATGTATCAGCAGCAAAAATACATCAAATGCGAACTAACTTATAAGCAGTTGAAAATCTCTTTGAATAGCATTGGTAACTGTTCTTTCCATTTTCTGATGTTGGGCGCGATCTTATGAAAACAATTCTAAATACCAAAAGAGTGAGAAAACTCTTTTTTTCAGTTTCAGACCTTTTTTTTGGGCAAGTTTGCAAATGCAGTCTTATGGCATTTAATGCAAAAAAGAGCCAAGATGTAATTTTCGCCAGCAATTGGGGGATCACCTCCCACTGACATTGGGACTTCCCCACCCCCAATCACTGCCCGGTTCCTTTCCTCCTATCCCTATCAACATTCCTAATGCAGAGTTCCCATATCTCCTGCCGATCACTCCCCTGGCACAACTTTCCCTTTCTTCCACCCTGGCACAGTTCCCCCTTCCTTCCCACCTGCAGAGTTACCATTCCCTCCCCCACTGGTATTAGCTCCATCCATAGGCTCTACCCCCACTTAAGCTCTATCTCTTTGGCACTACTCTGGTTTTCAGCTTTGAAATTTAAAAAAAGTAACATTTGTGTCCAATAGAGACCACCTAGCAGAACACATCAAAAAGTAAAAATGTCACACCTCCCATGAACAGTCTCTAACCAAAGTGTTAATCATATCATTTTTCTCTTCAAGTGCTGACAACACTATGCGTTTCTAATACTCACTGATGACGTGTGAATTCTTACTTGTAATGGCCAGCTGTGATTGATTTCTTACCATTGCTTTTATGTTCTCTAAATAAGGTGTCATCTTTTCAAAATCACAATCTCTTTGAGTTTCTTTCAGGTACAGAAAGAAGAAAAAGTGCTGGTATAGCCTCGTCATGCTGCCTTGGCCTTGTGCCACAATAATATTTGAGCTCTGCCAGGTGTTAGTTGTTTTCCACATTATCCTAAATCTTTTCTCTTGTGAAGATAAAAGCCACATCTATTATAAATGAGTGAAGACAGAATGGAATATCATAGTAAGATTTTCAAAGCTCTAATTAAGACCAGTGTACTCAAAATGAATGTAGCAGCTGTCAGTAGTCTCTCATATTCACAGTCAACAACATGGGCTAAATGGCAGATAGAAACATGCACATCTAAATGTACTGTTTATTACTGTTGCAAAATTGACAGTTAACTTTGCATACTGCTCAGTTATTCTATACATTAAAGATCTTTGTGTCAAAACTGGTAATTAGGGGTCTGTGTGCCAAATGCCAAGAATTGTTAGTAATCAAAATGACATAAGTGCAACATCATCCTTGGTTTTAATATGCAAAGTGCATGATTAGCTCTTTTCTAATGGATGGTTCAGCTGAGGAAATATTTAGAAAGTTAAAGAGGCAAGACAGTAGTAGTAGGTAGTGATATGGGTGATATAACCACAGTATAACAGGAAGGGACAAAAAATGAGAAAGCAGAAGAAGGTCATTCATCCCTTTGAGTCTGCCACACCTTCAATGAGATCTTGACTGATCTGAAATGCTAATTCTCAACTCCATTTTCCCACCTTATCCTCATAATGCTTGATTCCCTTACTGATTAAAAATCTGTCCATCTCAACCTTGAACATACTTAACGACCCAACAGCCATGGCTCTAAGTGGCAAAGAATTCCACAGGTTCATTATCCTCTGAGAGAAGTAAACTCTCCTCATTTTTATGATGACCGCTTATTCTGAGATTTTGCCCTCTGGTCGTAGACTCTCCCAAAGGGGAAACAGCCTCTCAAGCCCCTCTGTCAAGAGTGTTGAGACTCATATGCATCTCAGCGAGGTCGCCTTTCATTCTTCTAAATTCTAATGAGTACAGGTCTAACATACTTAACCTCTATTCATGAGAAAAATCCCTCCCTACCAAGATCAATTTTGTGAACCTTTCCTGGCTTGCCTCCAATTCAAATATATTTTACTTAGAGAAGAGGACCAAAACTATTCACAGTATTCTATACGTGGTCTAACTAGTGCCTTATATAATTTTAGCAGGACCTTCCTATTTTTATACTCCTTTCCCTTTGAAATGAAAACCAACATTCCATTTGCTTTCCCTGTTACTGTTGAACTTTTGTGGTTTATGCACAATTACTCTATGCTACAGTTTTCTGCAGTCTTTCTCCAATCTCCAAGCTTTTAAGCTCTTTAACAGTAGCTACACTGTAGGAAAGAACGTAAATCAAGAAATAATAATAACCAGAACAACTTTACAATAATCCTGGGCAATTTTAATCCTCATTTTGTTTGGACAAATCAAATTGTCAATGGTCACATTGAGTGTGAGTTCATAGAGTACATTTGGGACAGTTTCTTGAAAAAACACAATGTGGCTCCAACCAAATAACAGGCTGTTTTAGAGCTAGTAATTTGTAATGAGGGAAGATTATTTAATGACCTCAAATGTATAAATCCTCTATGCAAGAGTAATCATAATCTGGTAGAATTTTCACATTCTCTTTGAAGTTGAGAAACCAGTATCTGAAACTAGTTCTTAAATGAAGACAATTGCAAAGTTATGACAACAAGGTTGGCTAATGTAGATTGGAAAAATAGATTAAAAGGTAAGAATGTGGATAAATAACAGCAGACACTCAAGATAATATTTCATAATTCTCATCAAGGAAACAGTCCATTGAGAAAGAAAGATTCTATGAGAAAGATGAATGATCCAGGGCTAACTATGAAAGTTAACAAAGATATCAAATTGAAATAAAGATGTATAATCCTATAAATATTTGCAGCAAACCAGTAAATAGTAGAACATTTTTAAACCAGAAAAGGCTGATTAAAAAAAAAACAAAGACGGGGAAATTAGTATATGAGCAAAGAGGAAGAAAAATAAGAACAGAAAGTAAAAGTTTTAGCAAGTATGTAAGCAAAAAAGTAGCTAAAGTAAAAATTGGTCCCTTGGAGGATGAAACTGTAAAATTAATAGTGGGAAACAAGAAAGTGGCAAAAAAAATGAATAAGTATTTTGTTTTGTCCCTACAATACACTCAATAATAGTGGAAATGAAGGTCCGTACTCTGGGGTTTTAAAATAAGTGGCTGAAGAGATAATGGATATATTGGTTTTCTCAGTAGATTTGAAAACCACAACCATAATGCTCCCATCAAGAAAGGAAAGAGAAAGAAAACAGAAAAATTTAGGCTGTTGATGAAACACCTGTCATTCGGAAAATGCAGAAATACATGATTAAAAAAGTAGCAGAAAATCATTTAGAAAATCATGATATAACCATGTTGATTGACTCTGCTTGATTGTGTAAAAGAAATCATGATTTATAAACTTATTAAAGCTATTTGAGGATATAACAAGTTGGAGGGATAAGGGAAACCAATGGATGGACTTCCAAATGGCATCTAACAAGGTGCCACTTGTGCAAATTATTGGGTGAATACCACAATACAGGCACTCGTGATGTTGGGAATAATATATTAACATGGACAGAGAGTTGCATAAGTGACAGGAAACTGAGTTGTAAAAAATGGTTCATTTTCCGGTTGGCTTTTTGAGTTATGAACCCATATACAACATTTCTACCCTGGCTGTTTTCTTTCCAGTGGTTGGTATTTCAGAGCCTCTATAATTTCCGTAGAGTCAGGCTGAATTCTAAAAGTTATTTCTAACAGGTGTCATGAACCATGGGGGATTCCCAGTCTGGGTTAGCAAAATTTTGACAGATAAGTTCAAAATGTATCAATAACATTTCCAGTCCAAACTTCCACCTGTTTTCCTAGCCAGTAATTCCTGTAATGTGTCGCTAGTCTATCATCAGGGGCTTATAGGTTGAGGGGGCACCACGCCACATTAAGAATGGCTGACTAGGAGTCTCTCCCATTTTTATCACCAGCCATTGATTTATAAGTTTGACACTCAATCTGTTCAGCTGCAGTATGAACACACATTCCTTGGCCATCAATTCTTGGGGTGGCACTTAAACCCACAGCTTCTGGCTCAGAGTCAGGGATGCTACCCATTGAGCCTCAAAGCGTCCTTTTACTTCACATCATAATGATAAGTTATACGTATTTTTGTTGAGTGATTAATGATGGGGCTTTGTTCGTAAAAGGTAAGTGTCCATTTAATTGACCAGCATTGTGAAAATGAAAAAAGTATTGATTTGCATAAGAGTATATTATCTAATATATAAAATGCTCTTCTTCATTGATCAATGTTGATATTCAGATTTGATTGTGTAATTTGAGATTTAATCATTGTATTGAATGACAGATCAGCCATCTGTTCCCCTGCTTTTGAAGTCAATAGTTGGTTGACCTCTTTGACTAATAGCTTAGATAGGTAAACCCCTGCTTTTATGTTTAAACAGATGGCTGAAGTCTTACACTATCTTTAGAGATTTTAATGTATTCAGCTCAGAAGGCTTTGTTTATGCAGCTATGCAATTAAATCCTATTATAAATGCTGAGCTCCAATCGCATTAATAGATTCACTTTAGCAGGGGTTGTTGGCACAGTTGTCAAGGGGTCTGAGTTTATTTATATTGATAGTTTTATGACCATTTAAGAGGATGCTTTTTATAAAATAGTTTTTGAATAAGTGTATAAAAGCAAATTACTATGGATGCTGGAATCAGAAACCAAAAAAGGAAAATCTTAGCAGGTCTAGTAGCATCTGTAAGGAGAGAAAAGAGCTGATGTTATGCATCCAGATGACCCTTTGTTAGGTCATCTGGACTCAAACTGTCAGTTCTCTTTTCTCCTTACAAATGCTGCCAGACCTGCTGAGGTTTTCCAGCATTTTTCCTTTTGGTTTTTGAGTAAGACCATGTTCACTTTGACAGTTTTAGGGTCAATTAAGAGGATTATGGCTTTCCAAAGTTGTTCTTGAATTAGTTTTTGTTTATCTTGACAGTCTCATGAGCTTTTCAATACTTCCCAATGTTATTACAGAATTGTGCATATAATTGATGACTGGATCAGTGGTACTGGGGGTGTGTAAATGAATATGGGAGGTGGATGAGTAGGCGTGGGACAAAGAGATATGTGAGGGCATGAAGTTGTGTAGAGGGGAATGGAGGGAATAGGGAATGGTTCAGTGGAGGCAATAGCGATGGGTTACTTAGGTGCATTGGGAATGAGGGTTGGATGAGGGGGAAGGCAATTGAGAGTTAGGAAGCCTCACAGTCATTACAACCACAGAACTGGATCAATATTTCAGTGATTGGAGGTAGCCTTTCTAACCTGGTCACATCAGTATCCATCCTCCTCATCTATTCTTATCTCCACAGTATTTCCCTCCTATGAATATGGGGAAAATACCTGACTCACAATTCCCACCTCTAAGTTAGTGAATCTGGCCCAAAGTGTTTGCAAAGGGATATTTGTTAGGTTAATTGAGTTGGCAAAAATTTGGCAGGTATAGTACTATGTGGGAAAATGTGAGGTTGTTCACTTAGGTAGGAGGAATAGGAAAGTAAAATGTTATTTGAATGGAGAGTGTCTATAGAATACTGTGTCACTCTGCTCCCTCTATACCATATGGAAAGACCAAGATTGAATGTAAATGGTAACATACTTTAAACTATGGTCTCCTTTGTTCCATTGCCAGAGCATATTGGTGCATGGATTCCATTTCAAATAAACTGATATACCTGGCTTTCAAAAATAATGGAATAACAGGTGCCATACACCTCAAGGCTCATATCTCAAACACCATTGTCAGGATAAAAGACAATACAACAAAATCAGGATTATAATCAAAAAATTAGTAGTTCAGGATTAATACTAAACTGCAGGACAGCAAGAGCATGAACTGACCAGAACCTTGACATGATTGTCAAACAACACCAAGGATCCTTTCATATGTTCACCAAGATCTATACATTTCTGATATGTTGTTGCTCAGATGCCCTGGCAGATAAAAACCTAGGCCACAGCAGGTGACAAAGTCCTAGTGTCTCCTGCCACCTCCAGCCCTTCTTGATGAAAATTGAGGTCAAGACAATGTAAGGCCAACAAGTGGGTATATAACTGAGTCCAGATCTCAAAGACTGGATACAGCATGCCTCTTCAAATTGAAAACTCAGCCTTCAAACTGAGATTATGAAAACATGACAGCTAGCTCTCATATTTGGCCTAGAAATAATCCCCAGCTACCCTTGGGAGATTGGGCGCATAGAACATAGAACATTACAGCGCAGAACAGGCCCTTCGGCCTTTGATGTTGCGCCGACCAATTAGGAAAAAGCAATGACCCTCTAACCTAAACCATTCTCTTTTCGTCCATAAACTTATCTACTAATCTCTTAAACGCCACCAAACTTGGCGCATCTACAACTGCAGCAGGCAGGGCATTCCATACCCTTACCACCCTCTGGGTAAAGAACTACCTCTGACATCCGTCCTATAACTACCACCCCTTAATTTAAAGCTATGTCCCCTCGTGCTAGCCTTCTCCATCCTAGGAAAAAGGCTATCACTGTCCACCCTATCTAAACCTCTAATCATCTTATATGTTTCAATAAGGTCTCCTCTTAGCCGCCTTCTATCTAACGAAAACAACCTCAAATCCCTCAGCCTCTCTTCATAAGACCTGCCCTCCATACCAGGCAACATCCTGGTAAACCTCCTTTGTACCCTCTCCAATGCCTCCACATCTTTCTTATAATGCGGGGACCAGAACTGCACACAATACTCCAAGTGCGGCCGCACTAGAGTTTTGTACAGTTGCAACATGACGTTGCGGCTCCGAAATTCAATCCCCCACCAATAAAAGCTAAGACTCCATATGCCTTCTTAACAACCTTCTCGACTTGACTGCCTACTTTCAGGGATCTATGCACAAATACACCAAGATCCTCTGTTCATCAACACTATTAAGAATCCTACCATTAGCCCTATACTCTACACATTTATTATTCCTGCCAAAGTGCATTACCTCACACTTTCCACATTAAACTCCATTTGCCACCTCTCGGCCCAGCTCTGCAACTTGTCCAAGTCTCTCTGCAAACTATAACACCCCTCTTCACTATCTATCACTCCTCCGACTTTGGTGTCATCCACAAATTTACTAATCCATCCTTCAATAACCTCATCCAGATCATTTATAAAAATTACAAACAGCAGGGGCCCCAAAACAGATCCTTGAGGTACACCTCAACTCCACGATGAATAATTTCCATCAACCACCACTCTCTGTCTTCTATCAGCTAGCCAATTCCTAATCCAATTAGCTAAATCACCCTCAATCCCATACATCTGCATTTTCTGCAGAAGCCTTCCATGGGGCACCTTATCGAACGCCTTACTAAACTCCATATATAGCACATCAACTGCCTTACCCCCATCCACCTCTTTGGTCACTTTTTCAAAAAACTCAATAAGGTTAGTAAGGTACGACCTACCCTTCACAAAACCATATTGACTATCCCCAATCAATTCATTTCTTTCTAAATAACTATAAATCCTATCCCTAATAATTCTTTCCAATACTTTGCCCACAAGAGAAGTAAGACTCACCGGCCTATAATTCCCCAGAAAGTCTCTATTCCTCTTCTTGAACAATGGGACCACATTCGCTATCCTCCAGTCTTCCGGCACTATACCCGTAACCAACGACGACCTGAAGATCAGAGTCAGAGGCTCTGCAATCGCCTCTCTCGCCTCCCAGAGAATCCTAGGGTAAATCCTGTCTGGCCCAGGGGACTTATCTAACTTCAAACCCTCAAGAATATCTAGATCCTCCTTATCTACTTCAATACTTTCCAGTTTGCAACCCTGTAAACCAATGTTCTCCACAATTACATTTACATCTCCCTGAGTGAATACCGAAGAGAAATATTTGTTCAGTGCCTCTGCAATCTCTTCAGGCTCCATGCACAACTTCCCACTGCTGTCTCTGACTGGCCCTAATCTTGCCCTAACCAATCTTCTATTCTTATCATATCTAAAGAAAGCTTTAGGATTCTCCTTGATCCTATCAGCCAGAGTCTTCTTGTGTCCCCTTTTAGCTCTCCTCAACTCACTCTTTAGCTCCCTCCTGGCTAATCTATAGCTATCCATTGCACTAACTGAGCCTTCAAGCCTCATCCTGACATAAGTCTCCTTTTTCCTTTTAACCAGCGAATTAACTTTTTTAGTACACCATGGTTCCCTTACTCGACCATTTCCTCCTTGCCTGACAGGAACATACTTATCAAGGACTCGCAGTAGCTGCTCCTTGAATAAGCTCCACATTTCAGATGTTCCCAGTCCCTGTAGTTTCCTAGTCCAACCTATGCACCCTAATTCCCTCCTTATGGCCTCATAATTACCATTCCCCCAGCTTTAACTACTGCCCCCAGCTTCATGCCTATCCCTATCCATCACTAAGGTGAACGTAACCGAATTGTGGTCACTATCACCAAAACGTTCACCAACTTCCAAGTCTAACACCTGGTCTGGCTCATTGCCCAGCACCAAATCCAATGTAGCCTCACCTCTAGTTGGCCTATCTACATACTGAGTCAAAAAACCTTCCTGCACACTTTGCATAAAAACTGACCCCTCTAACGAGCTAGAGCCATAGCTATTCCAATCAATATTAGTAAAGTTAAAGTCCCCCATAACAATTACCCTATTACTTTCACTCCTGACCAGAATTGACTTTGCAATCCTTTCCTCAACCTCTCTAGAACTTTTAGGAGGTCTATAAAAGACTCCCAACAGGGTGACCTCTCCTCTCTTGTTTCTAATCTCAGCCCATACTACCTCAACAGACAAGTCCTCATCAAATGGACATTCCTTCTCCAGTTCCATCTCCTAAGATAGCCAAGAGGTCCAACATACCATGCAGCTGGATTACCTAGGACTGAAAGTGGGCTTCCGCTGACAAAACATCAACAATTTGTGCCATGCAACTGAGACCATCATCCACAACTTTACTCACAATGGCAGCCCATCATCTCAATGCCTGTAACACCACCGGAGCATGAGCACACTCTCCAGCTAAACTGCCACTGTGAACAAGGCTGCATCCCTGGCTGACTCTGACTGTCTTGTTCAAGTAAGGATTTCCTTGACTTTGTTCACCCAGATTTAACCAGAATCCTCCAGAAACATAGCATGGGATTAGATAATAATGGGTTGTGCCTCAGGATAAATAAAAGAATTAGAAAATGAGTAGTGCTAGAGCTCGTGTAAATGCAATTATTCCATGGTTATATCATATGACCTCCCCCCAAATATTACTATTCTATGCCTGTGCTCCAGTTTTCAAATTTGACAGTTTGTCAAATATTCTTATAATTTAAACTACAAATAAGATTGCAAGTGAATGGGCTGGAATTTATGTTCCTGCTCTCTGCGATGAATTTACATATAATATAAAATGGTGTCATCTGGCATGATACTGTTGTTGTCAAGGAGAATCAGCTGCCAACTGTAGATTCAGAACATTTTTTCAGGATCTCTGAGTTTAACATTTCTTTTGTATATGAAGTTTTTCCAACTCCTTCACTGCTATAGTGGAAATGCAATACATTTATTGTGTACTTGCTGAATTCCCCATGGCATCATCTCTTCTCCACTGTATGTTTTTCAATCTCTCTATCTGATTATTGTATTTGTTCCTTTTCTTATGCACTCAATTCTGCATCTCACCCTTATCCAGAATATAAATCAAAATAATAGTGAATATAAATTGTTGGGAATGGGTACCAGCACTGGATGGAGATAGGATGTCATATAGGTGACTTAAAGCACACAGCTATGATTCTGTTGAAGCTGAGACTGAGTGAGAGGTCTGGGATTACAGTGTGAGGTGAAACATGTTGAAGGTAGTTGGGACAGAATGGGCAATCCTTGGTTAGTAGCAGTTGATAGTTCATGTAATCTGGCAATAGTTAGGGGCTAGAATGTCAGCAGTAATTGAAGGGAAAGAGAAAGAGTGATGCAGGAGGGAGGGAGGAGCTGTGTCTTGGTATGCGGCAATACCAAGGTATATGGGCTTCTGGGGTGTATAGTATTGAGGAAGATTGCAATTTGGAGCACTTGAGGAAAGGAACGGTCTGGAGATTGAGGACTGATTTATGGATAGCATTTATGGAAAAAAAAGACTTTAACATTCAGTTTCTGTGAATAATTGAGGTTTTGCACTGATGAAGAGTGGCAAGTCTTTAACATGGCAAAATTTGTAGGAATTCTATTTTTCTTCAATTCAATTTTGTTCCATTAAAATAAACAGTATCTTCCCATTGCCACTGGTGAATAAAACATAAAAATTGGGGGAGAGGTTAACAGTAGGAATACGGTCTCGGCCCAAACTATAAGAGCAGCAGAATTTGGGCACAGTAAAAGAGGCAGTCAAGTTTGGATATGGGATATGGGAATAGCAAATAATTTGAGGAATTTATCAGGAATCCAGAGATTGCTGTAGGAAGAGAACCCAAAAAGAAAGACAAAGCAAATGTTAAAAATGGCACTGACAATGGGAGAGTAAGATCATTCATGTGCAAATGCCTAAGAGTTGATGCAGCATTCATACTTGCAGGGAAGACCTTTGGGATTATTGCTGATTTTTAAATATGCAAAGCTTTAAAAGGGATAGAAGTTATTAGACATCTGATTAGAAAACTGGTCATTGTGGAAAATAGATATATGAAAGTAAGAAATAAATTTACAATTGTTCTCAATGTTATTTCACCATTGTTGCAGACTTCCTACAGTGCAGAAGAAGGCTATTCAGCTGATCAAGTCTGCACTGATCACAATCCCATCCAGGCCCTATACCATAGCCCCATTTATTTACACCGCTAAACCCCTTGACACTAAGGGGCAAATTTAACACAGCCAATCAATCTAACCTAACCTAATATTTGGATTGTAGGAGGAAACCCATACAGACACAGGGACAACGTGCAAACTCCACACAAGCCTAAGGTCGAAATTGAACCTAGATCCTAGCACTGTGAGGCAGCAGTTCGAACCACCATGCCGCCTCACTGTACTGCATTATAGGTTTTACTGTGTCCATTTAGTAGAGTGGCCAGGAAATAAAATAGTTGTTCCATTCCATTTGGAAAAGAAGAGTTTATGTGATGGCTACCAATAGTTCATTATCTGCTATGTAATTCATTTTTGCACAGAAATCTGGGAATAGAGTCTTGTATAAAAAAATTGTTTGAAAGGTGCTTTTAAGCCAGTCATGCCTGAGGGAATACTTTAAACCATATGGATGTTTCCTGAGCTGGACTGAGAGTTTGTCCTATGAGCACCACATGCTGAATTTTCAATTTTACAGATAGTTGCAAGGAAAAGCAATCAAGGAAATCTTGTTCCTTCATCACACTGGAGCACATTTACAATAGCCTGGTTAGCTCAGATTACCATAGTTACTGAAATGCAACCATTTCGGTTAATTTCCAGACATGAATGCAATCATGTAAATGATGAAGCAGATTTTCTCTAATATAGTATTGAAATGTAAATCTCTACATAATAAAAATACTAAAATATCCATCATTTAATAAATGCCTTACAAACTTAAAAAGAGGAACTAGAAGTGAAGAGCTGAACAAATTGATTTGTGATTTTATGACTGAGTTCCAAAAGTTAATCAGCAGGCAGTCAAAAAATTGAAGTTCAAAGTGAAATTATTGCTACTGTGTGATATTAGAATATCTGTTGGTTTGACTGGTAGCTCTACCCCCGGACTCAGTATCAACCCCTTCCTTCATTAGTACACTGTGCTTGCAGTTTGTATTAGTTAAAGGATGCACTGTGGCAATTCACTAAGGTTATTCTGAGAGTACCTCCTTCTGCTTTGACCCCCACCATTGAGAAAGACAAGCTCATTGATGTTATTGCAACATCATCACACCTAAATTTCTCTCAGCTCACACACAATCTTGACTTTGATGTAAATCGTTCTTCCTTCATTGTTGCTGGGTCATAACCTTTGGATACCCTATCTAATTTCATCATGGAAAAATCATTACCATAAAACATCAACAGTTTTGGGAGAACACCTATCATCATCTTTTCAAGATAATTAGAAATTTGCAATAAACATGGACATGCCAGTATCACCCACAACACAAAAACAAATGCAAATAAAATAGTATTTTTGTTCTAGCCTCCAAATAGAAGGTTATTGCAGGCTATTACAGCCTTTCAGCATATAATTTCAATGCACTTCAAATAACTCACTGAGGGATTGCTGCAGTGGTGGAGATGTCATCTTTTAGATGATACATTAAGCTCTTATTAGTCCTGCCTGCTCGATCAGCTGGGTGGAAAAGATTCCATGGTACTACTGAAAGAGCAAGGAATATTCTTGGTTCTGGTCAATGGTCAGCTTTCAAACAACACCCATCAAGATCTTGTTAATCATACATTTATTCTTAGTGGGCAAATTGCCTGATATTTTTGACTATATGGTAATGCCAACAGTTCAAAACCAATTCAATGGTTTGAGCCATTCCCCTCTCCAGTCACACTGCAAGCCAATCAATTTACTGGCATTCGATTGGCCAACAACTCTTGATGGCTGAACTTTTTCCTGACCCCTTGATCCTGGGAGGTGGCCCGTCAAGAGCTTGCGTGAAACAAGATGTGGTGGGCCTTTCCAGAAAGAGGTGATGTGGGGCTTTCACCAGCTCTCCAACCAGTAATCACAATCCCTGTCACCTCTACCAGGTTCTGAAACTTGTTTTCATTTGAAAATTAAATCATAGATATAATAAATTACATTTATTGTACCTTTAATTCACACAGAACTAAACCTTGAGAAATTCCTTTGACAAATAAAAGGAAGCATCAACAGCCACACATGTTCTGCCAAATAGAAAATCTGCAGAGAATCTGCAGAGAAAATCTGCAGAATCTGCAGCAACATCTGGTTGCTGTGACGTATGTAAATTCTACAGATTCACTTATATTAAACAGAAGGCAGATTAAAAAGTGGAATCTTTGTTAAAAGCACAATAAAAGGACAAGCTCCAGTTACCAATTGCTTCAATGGAAAATAGAACAGTCTTTTCATCAGCATAACCAGTTTTGTAAGATTTTGGGGCAAAGACCTATTTAAAAGAGAAATTATATATTGAAAGTTCCAGCAATTTCATCTTTGGTGCATTTATCAAAAAATTTATTTGTGATGGTCTTTGAATAAGGACATAAAGCAAATGCAGTTTAAGGCTTTAGTTGTGTAATTTCTTCATTAATCAAACATAAGGTGAAAATTGCATTTTTTTAATAAAACTACCTGTACTTTCAGCAGTCTTTCAGGAGTGTGTCTATGGAATGAAAATTAGAAATCTTTCTGCCTTTCAGTTTTAAAAAGAATGATATGTAAAGAATTCCCTCAGAAAAAATATCTTTGGATCCAAAAATCAAATGATTCAGTCTTTCAGATCCTGGATGACACATTACTGCTTCCATTTTGCCTTCTCCTTCAAATAGCTCAATCTTAGAGGATTGATTTAAAATAATGGGATTATAATTGCTGCCTTGAAAATAGGTATTTACCATTGAGCACATGGACAAGGCAGTTTACGAGTGGATTCATACTGTATGTGGGAGCTTGCACGGTCACAAGGATGCTTGTGATGATGAAAAATTGAATTGCCTTCTTACTCTTTCCACAGGAAAAGTGATGAAGGTTTTTTCATGCACCATTGACCTGTTTAACATATCTGTGCATTGGCTGATGAAGCAGATGTCCACTGAATTAACTTGAAATGAACTTACAAGTTCAATACAGTGACCTTTATGACAAGAGACAGTGGTATGATTCCACTACCACATTTCAAAGTGACAGTTCTTTAAGGCAGAATTTGGAAAAAATGGTGTAGGAACATTGGCAATGCTCATTCACAGACTGACAATTTTGTTGGCGGAAGTTTTGATGGTAGTTTTTCTGAATGAGGTCATTATGGTAAGCCATACTTCACTTTAGTTATATTTTGATGCTGCTGTAAAACCTGCAACAGATTGCCACTCTGTGCCCACTTATCTACATGGATTTTATTTTGAGCCTGTCTCACCCTTCTGACCCTGGCAGGTAGAGAGTGAGGTCGCAGAATGGCCATTTTGGATGGGTGAGGAGGGGTAACGCCAGTTTTACTTCCTTTCATTTCAAGGCGCTCCTTACTTTTAAAGGGATGTGAAGGCTGGTATGCAGGCAGCGCTTCCTGTGTCGTCCTTCCTGGGTTCCTGTCCACAGTGCAGTTGGGGAAGTGCTCTTTCTTAGAGGGTGTTGGCCAGAAGGTGAGAGGGCTTGAAAACAAGAGGCTCAGCACTGGGGTAACCATGAGTTGTCTGAGTGGGGTTCTATGAGAGGCCGGACAGTAAGGACAAGGTGGAGGATTCAGGAATGGATTGTGTCTTCCTTCGTGCAGCTCGCTCCTTGAAACAAGTGAGAATTCTGAGCATAATCATGACTCCAGATGGCTACATCTACTTACACTTTTGTAGTTGAGTTTGTCCTGTAATAACACAGGTAGGGAGAGTATAAGCAGGAGTTGTGAGACTGAAGCTGGTGATGAGCTGTGGCAGGCATAGCTTGAGTGGAAGCTGTAGTCTGGGAAGCATAGCAGCTACTGGGGGAAACATTTTGATTGCGGGGAGGAGGGCCTCGTGTCTGATGTTGGCAACCCTGAGTTGGCTGTATGAAAGGTGGAGCAAGGAGCGTGCAAAGGAGTGCAAAGGGAGATGGGGTGCTTCACTTACCCTGCCTGAGTGAAGAATAGAGATCATCTTCTTCCAACACTGCTTTCTGTCCTCTTCTGGAGTGTGTTAATACTCGCCACTGCATTCCAGGCCAAGGTGGTGACCCTGCAGAAAGGCCATCTTCAGGAATGAAGGTAGAGTGTGTCCCACTCTAATCCAATTCTTGTTCCAATCCGTCCAGCATTCTGGTGAGGGCTCCATCCTAAAAGTGAAGTGCAGACTTCTTGTCTGCCAGCCGCTGCATTTGTTCTGGAACAAGTGATGGGGAGTGCTGGGGAACCACTTATATGTTGCTTTCCAGTGATTGCAAAGGTTAAGTTGTTGCAGTCTCCAAATCCCAGTGTTAAATTCCAGCTCTGTTGGACTGAAGACAAACATGCCCATTTTTACACCACTAGCTGTGTAAACCAGGTAAATCAAAGCTCCAGTGAAATTGACAGGCCAGGAAGAAAGTAAGTCTCAGAGAGATTGATTGTATTTAGGTTGTGGAATTTTGGAGGTTGAGGAGACCGGGGAGTGGGGGGCGGTGGGAAATCAGGAGTCAGTGGGGTATTGGAAGCTGGTGGAAGAAGGGCTGCCTGACTTCAGATGAATGCTAGTGGCAGAGTGGGTCCATGTATGGTCAGGCCTGCCAAGGTGGACTCTGGTCAAGTGGGAGGAGGGTGAAGTACAGCAGGCCACACCTCCCTGGGGAAGGATTCTGGTGGCGTCAGGCAGGAAGAGGTTGGGGAACACCTTGGGGAGTGGTTAGCAGGGAGTGGGAATAGTCGGGGATTAAGGAGGGGTAAAGCCCCTTGGAGGAGGAACTGTCAGTGGGACAATCCCATAGAGTGGTTAGCCTAGATCTTTCTAATAGCTATGCAGAAGTTAGAAGAGGTTTAATTCATAGAACACAGCATAAACAGACCCTTCGGCCCACAAGTTGCACCGATCATATCCCTACTACCTCCCAGGCCTACCTATAACCCTCAATTCCATTAAATCCCATGTACTCATCCAGAAGTTTTTTGAAAGACCACAACGAGTATGCCTCCACCACCACCAAGGCAGCCAATTCCACTCATTCACCACCCTCTGAGTGAAAAAATTCTTTTAATTTTTTCTGACTAACTACTTGTGTAAACAATCAGAACCTTCAGAGTTTGTGATTTAAAATCATATTTTCAGATGGTTCCAGCACAGGCAATTGCATAAAGGAAATTTGCACTTCTGGGCAAATGCCATGCAAATCCTTACCTGGGTATGCCTGAGAGGAATTCACCAGCACATCTTTGGTACCATCTGAACTCCCCAGTCCCCAATCTGATGCTGGGGAGTTCAGATGGTATCGCCCTGAGAGTTATACTCCAGCAAATACCCCATGCATTCAGAGAAGGAGAGAGAAAAAGGGGGAGAAATAGAGAAGCAAGGTGGAACTAAAACAAGCGACAAACTTAATTGCAATTGCTACAGAGCATTCTTATATTTTCCTTTTATACTGTTGCATGCATTTAAATTGACTTAATGAGCTGCACACCTAACTTTACCAGCAATTCCCCCTTTGCCACCACATTTGCCCATCCAGAATTGGCATGAAACAGATTCGCTCCATGTAAGTCCAATGCGGGCACTACAGTTGGTGACAGGAGGTAAATGGCTAGTGTCCAATGATTCACTGCTTGTGATTGGTGGGAGCAGGGTGGGTCCGCTGCCATTTTGCTTGAAATCAGTGGGGGTAGGGGGGTCCGCTGCTATTCTACGTGAGATCAGTGGAGGGAAAGGGGGGGGTTGTTGCCACTATGCTTTAGATCAGTGGGGGTGGGGGGCGGAAAGAGGGGTTCGCTGTCCACTCTGCCTGAGATCAGTGGGGGGGGGGTGTGGGCAGAAGGAGGGCTGCAATTGGCTGGGTGGCGGTGGTGGGGGGATATGCAGGTCAGTAATTTTGGGGAGGGTGAGGCAATGTCTGTGGGGACCAGTTGAAGGCATTATCCAGCCCAGGAGGGATGTGGCAGAGGAGCAGCATTCTACATTTTTTTTCTGTGCATGCACAGTTGGAGGCGCCGATAAGAGATGCAGGGTTTCTGGCACATTAAGCCTCGCCCACAGAATTGTGCAGTGCGATTCAGACTCAGTGATATTTTTGCAGGTGGAGTGTGGATGGGGGACCTGAGAGTGGGTCTAAAAGTCAAATCTGAAACACTCCCAGTTTCAAGTCCACCCAGCACTTGAAATGAAAATAGGGCCCATAGGGTGGCATTTCCCAGCCATGCTTGCCTCAACACTGGAAAATCTCACCTGAGTTCAATGGACCTTTGCATGGTCCGTGTCCTGCTGGCTACGATTTCTGTGGGAATATTCCACCTGCAGACTTCTTGCAGTGAATTGGGTCCAAAGCAGACATTGTATCATAAGCAGTTAGTTGCTACTCAGTTATTGATTAAAGTGAAGTGAAGTAGTTGGCAGGTATTTACCTGAGATTTTTTTCCCATTGACTCCCATAACTTGGTGGAAGATTGTCAGGCTCCTCCAATTTTCTGCCGAGGTATGAACAACCAACTAGGAGAACTCTCATGGAAAATCCCAGCAGAAGCTTTGAAAGTTTCTGCTGTCTGTACAGTGATTAATATCATCATTATGCCAACAGTTCAAATCAATATTCCAGCAATTACTGTTTCTTACCAAACAGTTAATGATTAATGAAGTACTAGAATTGGACAAGCTTCTCGCTGATATTGAGGTATTTTGTTAACAATTTGTCATATGCCATGAATGAAGTATGATTGTGATGTAACCATTAATCTCAGCAGTTAATATCCTAAAACATGAAGCATATAAATAGCACAAATAATTGATCTACATCATGAACTAAATCATTATATCAGATTATGATATTTAGGTTTCTATAGTAATATGAACTGATCAAACCAGATTGCATTTGAACTACAACTAATAATAGAGGGAGATTTTCATGTGTCTGACTCAATTGGACAGATGACATTTGAGGCCTGTTCAAAAGAATCAAAGGATTGACCAATTATTATTTTCACTCATTATGCAAGCTGCCCTTTATTGTGAACATCTTGTCAATTGGAAAATCTGGGGGCTTCACCACAAACCCCACTCGTGCAAGAATAGTGAAAGAAGGGGGAAATGTTTCCAGTGAAGATCTGCTTAGCACCAGACATAGTAAGAAGTCTGACAACACCCATTTTAAATCCAACCGATTTATTTGATAGTAAACTCACAAGCTTTCGGCTTTATGGCCTTCGTCGGGTGAATGAGGTGTTCTGGTCTGCAATAGCACAGACAGTTTACAGATTGCTGATTAGAATGCGAATCTTTACACCTAACCTGCTATTCAAGTCTTAAAGTGACTAACAATGTGAGTGGAAGGAGCACTGAGCACAGCTTAGAGAGATGTGTATTGTCTCCAGACAGCACAGTAAGTGAGGTTTTTTGCTAATCATTCTTCAAGGGGGCCTTCACGACACACAACAGCGCAGAGCCGCTGAGCAGAGACTGATAGCCAAGTTCCGCACACATGAGGACGGTCTTAACAGGGATCTTGGCTTCATGTCACACTATTTGTAACCTCCATGACTTGCCTGGGTTAGCAAAAAACCTCACTTACTGTGCTGTCTGGAGACAATACACATCTCTCTAAACTGTGCTCAGTGCTCCTTCCACTCACATTGTTAGCCACTTTAACACTTGAATAACAGGTTAGGTGTAAAGATTCACATTCTAATCAGCAATCTGTAAACTGTCTGTGCTGATATGTGTGCTATTGCAGACCAGAACACCTCATTCACCTGACGAAGGCCATAAAGCCGAAAGCTTGCGAATTTACTATCGAATAAATCGGTTGGATTTAAAACGGGTGTTGTCAGACATCTTACTGTGTTTACCCCAGTCCAATGCCAGCATCTCTACATTGTTAGCATCAGACATGTCAGGGTCAGGTTTTGTGTAATTAGCGAGGTGCATGAGGTTCCTCCAAGTCTAACAAAAACATTTTAAACTTTTGAACTATTCGGCAGACAACAAGAGATCTTTTTAAAGTCCTCTGTTGGATTTTCCAGGGAGCACTTGGGATTCCAGCTGAAGAAAGGAGAGTAAACATTAAGTAGAAGCTAGATGCTTTTATAGCACTGCTTATGGGAAAAGGACAGTTTATTTCCCACCCCAACCTCTCCCTTCCATCAGATCACTCTCATACAAAAACATTAGGAATTAGAGATTAGACCACAACCTAGGACTGGAAATCTTCTCCCCATTCCTGCCTGCCACTCCACTCCATCCCAGCTCAGACTCCTTTGGATCAGATTCCTTCTCCTCATTCCCAATCACTCTGAAGATTTAAACTTCTCTCCGCACTCTCCCTGAGGTAATCAAGCCTACTTCAAGTTGGAGAACCAGTCAAGGCCAACCCTACTTCTAGGTCACACATAAACTTGTCCCCCATTCTCTCTTAAGTAACCCATGATGTGGAGATGCCAGTGTTGGACTGGCATAAGCACAGTGAGAGGATCTCCAAGAAGATTGTACATATCGATAGAGACATCAAGTTTCTACATGCATTGTCTGTATCTGTAAAGGCTTGATTATTTGTAAAGACTCATATTCCAACCATTATCTTGTAAATTAAATCTGTGTCTATGTATACCCTGTTTGTGAACACAACTCTTGACTCACCTGAAGAAGGAGCAACACTCCGAAAGCTTGTGTACCAGATAAACCTGTTGGATTATAAGTAACCCATGCTAGTAAATAAACAGACCTGAAACTCAGCAGCTGCTGTGTTATTACAGTTTTATGCCTGTTGACAGATTAATTTCCTTACTTTGGACTTCAGAACAGAAAGTTAGATACTTCATGACTGGCTACAAAATGGCAGACCTCATTGAAATTTCATGAAAATGTACATTCAGTTTAGAATGGTATTGCCAACAGTTAAGGAGAAATCAGAACCTCTTCTACACTGCACCCAACTGAAGAAAGGATTTTCGAGAAGGAAGCAGATGAATACGATAAGAAACAAAACAACCAGCATTCTGGTGAGAGCTCTCTCCAAAAAGCAAGGTGCAAACTTCTTGGTTGCTATCCCCTGCAGTTGCCCTGCCATTTTTGGTTGAACAGTTTATTTCTTAGTGTACTTGTACACCACACCTCTTTTGTATTCATACACTACATATTGTCACATCTGGCAAGCACTTGTTAAAATAAAGCACACTGAAGGAAAAAAAGATAATCCAATGGAAAATTGACCAGTTATTTCGATGTGATAGTTCTGGACAATGGTAGGTATCTCTGGCCATTGTCAGTAGTTGATATTGTTGTTTGTCAAAAACAGAAACAAGTTAATTGGGTTCCATTCTGTTAAGGGGACATTCGTTAGTTGGAGAAAAACTGCAGGATATGTTTCTTTCTCTCCTTTACTCTAACCAATTTATATTAGTTCATTCCAAACAAGTTAATGTGAATACATTAGCTTGAGTGGTGAACACCTAGGAGGGTGCTGGCTGCCTGAGCACTCACTTCCGCAATCCCCCTTAGAGGTGAAGGTTCACATTTATGTTGTAAACAATATTGTTCTCTCCCGGACAGAATGCTCACTAATGATTGCTAATGTGTTAAAATAAACTTCCTCGGATCCCTTGGTGTTTTTCACACTTCTTCCCAGTAAAAGGGATAGAAGATAAGAACTTGGAAACTCACAAATGCAAATTGTGTTTTCTGAGTCTCTATGGATTTTGAGCATGAGCTCCGATTCTCATGGGTGGAGAGTGTGGGCTCAAAATCAACCGCAGAGTGTTTGAACTCCCTAAATTATGATAATATGTGGTCTCTTGTCTGTTACCTGTATATGTATGGACCTAGTACTGAGAACCAAGGATCGTCTATCTTGTGTTTCTTGCTCATCATTCTGTCATGTAAGAAACTTGTCCAGGGGTTGAATGCTAGAGAGTTTAGCTAATGTATTCGCATTAACTTGTTTGGAATGAACTAATATAAATTGGTTAGAGTAAAGGAGAGAAAGAAACATATCCTGCAGTTTTTCTCCAACTAACGAATGTCCCCTTAACAGAATGGAATGAAAAAAGCAGCTGTGTGATGTGAAATCTGCAATCTTAATATGCAAATACATAACAGGCTTATGTAAATTTTGCCATCCACAATTTAAACAAAATTAAATAAAATGAGAAAACAAAACAAAGAAGCCTGAAATAAACAAGTTGGTGCCTTTGGTAAAATGGCAAACGAATTTTAAATAAATTAGGCTTTAGTACCATAAACATAACATGGCATTCAATACAAATGGATGGGTATTCAGTATTTAGCACATTAATTTTTAATGCACTGACATTGCACAGCAAAGACTCTGCTTCAATAAAGAAGCATAACTTGAAGTATACTGTGTCATGACAAAGTGTTCAGAAATGCCTGATCCCTTTCTGATCAAGTACAACTAAAAAAGTAAAATGTACAGAAAGCTAGTGAAGAGCTGGAAGGTAACCAGATATTTTGGTGCAAATCAAACTCGTTTTAGCAAAAGAACAAAGTTATAAAGAGAAAAGCAAATGGTCTATCAAGAGATGAAACTAGTAAAACCTGAGACTGAGGGAGAAATCGAACCAAAAGATGGAAGAGTGTGGTTTCCAGTGAGAAAACCGGTATGTTTCTCTCTAGGGAAATATGCTGACTCTGTATCTCGATTTTATGGAACTCTGCCTAAAAAATTCAATACATGGGTTTGGGGCTTCAACGCATCAGCAAAATAGAGCTGCACTGAGATCTTTAAAAGGTGTCTCAATCATAACAGGAATAAACTTCCCTCACAGCCTACCATGTACGTCTCTGAGGCTCCCCTCCCCAACATGGAGTTGGCACTTTTCTGCCAACCCATCTTCCTCACCTCTTGATCTTAGCCCTTGCCCCTTTTCCCTTGGTTACCAGCCCCTTTCCCCTTTCCCCTCGATCATTGGTCCCTTCCCCGATCATCAGCCCGTTCTTCCCATTGTTCTGTCTTACTGTTGGAGCTGGCAGCAGCAACCTGTGCCAAGTGGCAGTGCCGGTTCATTGCCAGACCAGTGCCTGTCCATGTCCCCCTCCCCTGTGGGCTATATTCACATGTATGCACCTGAGGAACCCACCACAATAGGTTAGGTTGTCATGTTTTACTTATCATTTAAATGATGGCCTAAATATTTTAGATATATTTTGATTCTTGGGATTTGATTTGTATGTCTTCACTCTGCACTGGTTGCCAAGGCACCTGCCTGGAATATCTTCCATGATGAGGTCAATTATAAGACAGTCAATTATAAGACAGTGGTGAGTGGGTCCTTGAGGTAACAGTTCGATTCAGAGGGCTTGCAGCCTTCAAATGATTAGCAGAGGTGGACATGGTTCCTGGAGATTGGGAGCACGATGGTGCCTCCATCTTTAGGCACCCTTGAGGAGGTTAGATATTTGTAAAGAAACTCTGGTCATAACAGCCAGCCAACCCCTATGGAGAGGAAATCAACATGGACCTGCAGATCAATGCTGCATTGGTGGAGGAGGGGTTGGAAGAAGAAACCTTGAGGATCCCCCCTGCAGGTATTTGCCAGTATTGGCTGTCAGTGGTGGGAGGAGTGGTGGTGGCATTTGCTGCCAGGAAGATCTGGCAGCACTCCAATCAGTCCACAAATAGATGATTAATGTATAGATTTAATGGGATTGAGGGTTATAGTTAGGCCTGGTAGGTAGGGATATGATTGGCACAACTTGAGGGCCAAAGGGCCTGTTTGTGCTGTAGTGTTCTCTATTCTATGTTCTAATGATTAATTATTAAACACGCAACTGTCTGTTGTTCAACCATTAATATATTCACTTTCCCCAGGTCTGCCTTCAGGTCCACACTATGGGACTGGGAAAATTCCATCAGAATTTCCTCCATCATGTTCAACCATAAGACCAAAAAACACTGAGGAGATGCAGGCATGTGTGAAAAACAAAACTACCATTAATACTGCAAAATTAAGGAAGCCAGTAGACAACTACTTCAATTTTAATTTTATTTGTGCTGCAAGTAGAGAATATGTCAATCACAATGTGGAATTAGTGTACCAATATTATCCAATCCATCTTTGAACTCCTCCAAATTATTGACATTCAATTACCAAGCACGATTTATAAAACAATCAAGATTTTTTTTGCAATTGTGTTATTAATCTTTATATGGAAAATATCTACAGGGGGTGGGGAGGAGAGGGTTGCAGAATTTTTAAAACACAGGAAAGATGCCCCAGTAATGGAATCAGCAACCTTGAGTTAATTGATGACATTCAATGCTGCAACGTCAATAAATTGCTGATAACAACGATTTCCTAAAGGTATAAAGCTACATTTTACTAGACTTATATCCAAATTTAAGATTTTGTCAACAAATATAAAGCAGCTAAACTTACTTCAATCAAACAGAAAGCAAGTACTCTGGTTGCCTTATACCAGTAATAGTTGAAAAATGGATGATAACCATGAAAGCTCAGAACATCAAATCTACTCACACAAAAACAAGCCAGAAATCATTAACCATTGTATCATTGTAAAGCACTTTGAGAAGTCTAGTCGTTGTGAAAAGCACTATGTATATGCTTTCTTTCAAATTAAGCTTGGGTCAAGTGCCAAGATATAACTGGCTGCTTTAAAATCTTTATATTATGACTAATTTGAAGAAACGGATACCATACCATAATTCAGTAAACAGGAAAACATATCAGGAATTTCCTCACAGTTGCTAGAAAAAGTACAAAAACTTCAGCAGAAGATTGGTAAAACCTTTGGCTTAGATTTGTAAAAATTGCCATTCATATTAGTTCTCCAGGTTTTCCATTAAAATTAATCCCTACCGGTTGTTCACAGGAAAAGCTTGACCCCTCTCCAACGTTGGACACGCTGTAGTGCCCTTAACACTGTTCTGGTTGAGATCACATTACAAACTGGGAATCATCACCTCTGATGGATATAGTGCTTAGCTATTCACCAAGATATTTATGAGCAGGATCGTATTATGGTGCAAGACATATCTGGAGGAATGGTGTGTGGAATTTTGATGAATTGATAGAATTGAAAGGAAAGTACACTAATGATAGTTATGAATTGAAGCTGGCAACTAAAGTCATTTTAAACACAAATGCAACTCAGTCAATGGAAGGATTGCACAAATGTAACACTATTTAGATTAAAAGGAAATAGAAAAATACTTTTTGCACCTTATCCCCAGTTTCCATTGTCTGATATATTCACAATATGTTTTTATCATATTGATCATGTTGATCGTGTTATCATGTTGATGACAACATATTGTCATTATTGTCTTTGGATGATATGTAAAAATGTGAATATATAACTATATAAATTATACAAAGGAACAACATTATGATTTTTCTTTTGATCTGCTAAGTGGATAGTAGGATTGCAGACAGACACCGTGATAACAGGCTTCAGGAATCGCATGCAATCTTTCACAGAATTTACAGGAGCCATGGAATTGTTGACTTTGAAGAAACTTTGTTCAGCTTTCTTTGTCTTCTCATCTATATGCAGGGGTCTCATGACTGACTTTTGACATAAGGAAGTAGGCAGTTCACAACTACATTATGCAAAATTTCACAATGTTTTACATTATCTGACTTTGCTCTCAATGTAATTCAATAGATTCACTTTGGTTCTGACAAGATTTTAACCAAATAAAGCAAAAGCAGAATTCTGGATAGTAAATTTTAAAATATTTTTTAGAAGGAAAAGGGTTTACTCATCAAATAGACAAGTGATTCTTCCTCAGGTTCCTGAACTGATTACGATTTTATAAAATCCTGCCTCATGGAACACTTAGTACTTCGAAAGCCATAGTTCAACTTGCAAGCACCAAGACGTTTCTCAAAACCCATTTTTAACCATTGAGTTAGCATTATCTCATCACGAATTAGGCCTGTTGTAATCATCCAATTGGTCATTAGTTGTTACTGGGTTAAGTTTATTGGATTTAACTGTTTACACACAATGCTCCATGGAGTGGAACAATGAGACAGTTCTTTCCTTTATCTGAATTTGTACAAGTTTTCATTCATTACCCTGCACCTATCCCAGAGGGCCAAGAATGAAAGAGTCCCATGTTTTATTTGATAACTAACTGCTCCCTCCTATCCACAGACAAAGCTTACAGTAGCAAATGAATAACTTAAAACATTATTACCCAGTCTTAACAACTACTTGATTCATTACTTACTCTTCAATTATATATTAGAACATAGAACATAGAACATTACAGCACAGAACAGGCCCTTCGGCCTTCGATGTTGTGCCGACCAAAATAAAAAGCAATGGCCCTCCAAACTAAACCATTCCCTTCTCTTCCATATACTTATCAATTAACCTCTTAAACGCCACAAAACTTGGCGCATCTACAACAGCTGCAGGCAGGGCATTCCACTCCCTAATCACTCTTTGAGTAAAGAACCTACCTCTGATATCCGTCCTATAAGTCATACCCCTTAATTTAAAGCTGTGTCCCCTCGTGCTAGCTTTCTCCATCCTAGGAAAAAGGCTATCACTGTCCACCATATCTAAACCTCTAATCATCTTATATGCTTCAATAAGATCCCCTCTTAGCCGCCTCCTTTCTAACGAAAACAACCTCAAAACCTTCAACCTCTCTTCATAGGACCTGCCCTCCATACCAGGCAACATCCTGGTAAACCTCCTCTGTACCCTCTCCAATGCCTCCACATCTTTCTTATAATGTGGGGACCAGAACTGCACACAATACTCCAAGTGCGGCCGCACTAGAGTTTTGTACAGTTGCAACATGATGCTGCGGCTCCTAAATTCAATCCCCCTACCAATAAAAGCTAAGACTCCATAAGCCTTCTTAACAACTTTATCCACTTGACTGCCTACTTTCAGGGATCTATTGACACATACACCAAGATCCTTCTGTTCCTCAACACTATTAAGAGCCCTACCATTAGCCCTATACTCTACACATTTATTGTTCCTGCCAAAGTGCATTACCTCACACTTTTCCACATTAAACTCCATTTGCCACCTCTATATTAAGGCTCACTACTTATTTAATCATCTGTTTCTGGCTGGTTACTAATAATACAGTAATTCTTGATTAATACGTGTGAGTGATTATAAACTACAGAGTACAAAATGGCTCTTTAGTCCAAACGTTGTATTGACCGTGTTAGATTACTACAATGAATATGAAATGAAAACTTCCTAAAATTAGTCAAGTTAGATAAAAATCTACTGTGCAGATCTATTTTCCTAAGATTTCATTACACATGAGAATGCTGTAATACTGAGCAAGTTATAGCTCCCCTCATAGTCCATATCCTGAACGTATTTAAAAAGAAGTTTGTTAAAGAGTAGTCAGTTTTCTAGAGTTTAATCTCCGGAAGAAATGCATTCTCATCTATTTTTCATATTTGATGACTCAATGGAAAACTGATTTTGTGATAGTTTAAAGAAGTCAAACAAGTGAGTCTGAATTTTGAAAGCCAGAGAACTATAAATTTCAGGATGTTCCAAACATTTTTTCACATGTTTAATATATCAGCTGAACAAGGTCATGGGTGACATATCTGAATGCAATGTCTTGGTTATGAATTGTTCCCACTCAATTTTCTAGCTGCTGAGCTTCTCATATATTCAATTGACTTCATGATATTAATGTAAGATTTACTGCACATTTAAAATAGGAAGGACATTATGAAAGTGGTAACCTATGTACCAAAGTAAAACATGTGTCAATTATGTCAGAGGATTGAAAGCAAGAATAAATTACAAGGAAGATGGCATCTTCCTCAAACCTTCCAATTAAAAATATTTTCTGGGTGTGGATGCAAAGCCATAACCAGCAAGATGTAGTTTTGTTGCAGAAATTAATCTGAACACTTCAAATATTAAAACAGGGGAGGGGAGGCCTGAACCCAAATGTTTGAGTAATGGGATTCTCAATTACTTTTTAACAGAAATACTGCATTAAAAATGACATTCCACATCCAGGCCTGCATTATAATGGATGGTGGTGGAAGTTGGGGGTTTGAGGGTGGATATACCATCGAAGCATAGAAGCCCTACAGTGCAGAATGAAGTCATTCAGCCCATCAAGTCTGCACTGACTCTCTGAAAGAGTACCTTACCCAGGCCTCACACCCCCTACCTTATCTATTTAACTCTACACATTTACCATGGCTAATCCACCTAACCTACACATCTTTGGACACTAAGGGGCAATTTAGAATGGCCCATCCACTTATCCTAAACATATTTAGACTGCGGTAGGAAACCAGAGCTAACCCTGCAGACATGGGGAGAATGTGCAAACTCTGCACAGTCACCCAAGACTGGAACTGAATCCAGGTCCCCGTGAAGTAGCAGTGCTACTACTGTGCCACCCTGCCATCTGCTGAAGAGGGTCCACCAGGAGATCCAGACGAAAATTCATTTGCGCATAATTATTGGATTGACTCTTCTAAATTGCCACTTAGTGTCCAAAGATATATAGGATACATGGATTAATTATGGTAAATGCATGAGGTTACAGGGAAAGGAGGTGGGCCTGGGGTAAGATGCTATTTCGGAGATCCAGTGTAGATTCATTGGGCTGAATGGCATCCTTCTGCACTGTAAGGATTCCATAATTCATTCACTTCCTTGACTCTCTGCCTGCCATCATAAGCACTCAGCACCTCAAATCCCCACCAAACTGTGCAACCCTTCTTCCACATTGCTCTGCCTTGGTTTTATTAGGCCACTATCCCTCCACCATGGCCTCACCTTGCACTCCACCCCCAGTCAAACTTCAGACCTCTGGTGCAGTGGCTACACGAGTCGCGCAGTACAGTACTGTCTACATAGACATCGATGTGCGGTTCCAGGGGAAAGAGACCACTGAGCTCCTCAACCTCAATCATTGTACTGATCCAAATTGGTGTCAATGGAGTGTACAGCTGAGACCAGCTCGGCTTGGAGATGGAGAACAGGAACTGGTCAGTCTCCACAAAATGATATGCAGCATATTAGGAGCAGTGTAGTACTATGGTAGAAAAGCTTTGTTGCACTCACCTCAAAGTCTCTTGTCAACTGAGGCCCACCTTGTGCAAGCCACTCTTTGTCAATCAGATTTCAGACTGATGTAATTTTACACTGATGTGATACACAATTGGAAGGCTTGTTGAGATGACAGCAGGTAACTGTTTTGATGCATTCATGAGATGCAAATGAATACAAATGGGATTCTTGCTATCAGCCAGCAGGAAGATGGACCCACCATTAACCTGCCATAGGGAGAATTGTGGCATGATTCTACATCCCCAGGTTTCTGATTTTATGGCTTCCCACACTTGTCTGCTACCAAATGTCCTATGGGTGGGATGGTAGATTTTCACCCAGCATGCGTGACTGGAAATGGCTGAGGAGCAGCAGTGTGCTGCTTCATTCCTGAATAGTCTTGTAAATGTTTCAATGATCTTATCAGGGCAGGAAAGACGAGGGACACGTCACATTAAAGTGCAAACTCTGATATGCTGGCTTCCCAACCTTGCATTCCTCAAAGCAAAGTGGCTTATAGCTACACACATCCTCTTTTCAAGGCATTACTTCACATTCCCATGTAACCCTAACCATTGCTGATACTCACCTCCATTTCATTGACATATCACACCCATCTTTCTCAGGCAGGTGTCAATAACGGCATCCATCCAGCCTGGCATTTCAAAATTTCTTACCTTGTGTGTCATATATTTACCATGTATTAGTGTTTGTTTATATAGTAATTGAAAAGATGGATGGTCACCAGTTAATATACAATGAACTATTTACAAACAGATAAAGATATGTGGCAGACTTTTATGAGAATGATTCTAAATGGTCAGCTAGCATGAAAAATGGGAGAGTTGCAGATTAGTTTGCTGGGCAAGTTTTTACATGCAATCTAGTGCACACAATGCATGAAAAAATGGCTAGAAAGTTTCTAGCTAATACAGGCAGGGGGAAGGGCTTAATTCACCAGATAGCATTCAGATGGAGCTATTGCACATTGACCTCAATGTCCACATATATGCAATAGCAATACCAGAGGGAGATATTGTACATATGCAGACTTCTGATGTTGCACATATGTAATAGCAACAGCAAAGGTCTGACAGAGCAAAGAGAATTTTCAGGCCTCTGTTGTTGCAGCCAACTTAAACAGAGCCTTCCTCGCCCCTCCCAGTAGAATGCCATCCTTTACTGGCGGATGTATAGAATATAAAAGTAAGGATTTAAATATTGAAATTGTATCAAACACCAATGAAGTCACAACTGGAGTATTGTATGCAGTTTTGATTACCATATTACAGGAAGGATGTAACTGCTCTGGAGAGAGAATGCAGAGAATGCAGAGCTTACAAGAATGTTGTCAGGGCTAGTAAAGTGTAGAAAATGGATAGGTTGGGGTTAGTTTCCTTGGAACATAGAAGACTGAGGGGTGACTTGATAGAGGTGTACAAAATTATGAGGGGAAGAGACAGAGTGGATAGGATAACATTGTTTTCCTTGGTGGATTCAAGATAAGTGTCAGCAGGTGTAGAGGGGACATAAGGAAGAATCTTTTTTACATAGAGGATGGTGCATGTCTGGAATTCGCTGCCTGAGTTGGTGTTCAAGGCAGAGATCCTAAACTCTTCTAAAAAGTACCTGGATCTGCACCTTGCATGCTGTAAGCTACAGGGCTAGGGGCCAGGTGCAGAAATGTAGGATTAGAAAGGGCTGGCATGGATAAGATGGGCTGAATAGTTTCTTTCTGTGCTGTAACTTTTCTATGGTTCTATGGAAAACATACTCAAGAAGCAAGTTTTGTTAAAGAACAAAGCATAACACAGCCCAAATAAAAATAGAAAATTCATTCATATTCATATTGTCTTGAGCACAATGACTATTCCTCTGTATCGTTACAATAGAAAAGCTAAATATGCAAGTTGATAAGTACCTGACGTTGGAGAACATTTGTGCTGATGATGAAATAATCAATGTTATTTTCTTGATACTTAGTTAAATTCCAATAATTTCATATTAGATTGATGAAGGTATATATATTTCAGTGGTTATGGAGTGTGCATTCAGACACAAAATCATTATTTTTATTGTTCCTTGACAGAATGCAGCTAAACATTTATTAAAATTGTAAGTTTATTGCCAGCAGACAGACTGCTTGTGGACTACAAACATTATTCAGATTTGGATGAAATAATTTTTTATTTTGCTTTGCAGGCACTTGCAAAAGATGCACACTTTAAAGGAATCCATAGATCCTTTCGGGAGTCTATTCTTATGCCTAAATTTGTTAATAAAGTGCAGAATTTTATGGCTACAATTGACCAGAATTCAAATTTTAAAAAATGTGTTATTCATTTATCGAATGTGAGCCATATTGGCTAGGCCAGCATTTATTGCTCATCCTAATTGTTCTTGAGAAATCTACTGTGTCATTATAGTTTGATTGTAATAGCCAAGATTAATGTGGTTGAAATGAGTATGAAAAAATGCAGAGATTTGCTGGTACTTTTTTCAATTTTGTCCATTGTATTCACTGTTCACAACAGGGTCGCCTCTACATTTGGGAGCTCAAACACAGATTAGATGACCACTTTGTTGGACATCCCTGTTCAGTCCGCAAAGCATGACTCTGACCTCTCAGTTGCTTATCATTTCATTTCACTGCCTTGCTCTCATTCTCCCATTTTTGTCCTTAGCTTACTGTAATATTAGTGAAGCCAAATTCAAGCTTGAGGGTCAGCATCTCACCTCCCAATTAGATATTTTACTGCCTGCTGGACCCATTGAGTTCAAAAATGTCAGACTGTGAACTCTGTCTTCCATTTTGTATTTTTCCCTAGTGCCAGCTTGCTATCATATTTTGCTTTCAGACAGCATTGACCTTTGTTCTGTTATTTGTTTTTAGACAGCTGAGCTATGTTATGTCTTCTACAGCATAGACCAAAAGAATAGGTAGCCAAACTGTGGATTACATAACCAACAAGTCTGAGTTTATTAAGTATTGCTTCATCACAGTCAATGATGGGAAAAAACAGAACCCCATAAATGCCTCTGGTAATATCGCAATATGCTATTTGTCTTATCACACAAAGATGCGTTGCTTTACATCACCCATGACCCCCGCCCTGAACTTCAATAGTAAAACAACAAACTTGAAACATTAATGACTACCCACTATGAGCATCAATTGTATTACCAAGTATTACTATCTACATATGTACAATTGATATGAAAGTCTTCTCATATTCTGCCCGCAGACTACAATGGATGCTGCAAAGTTGATGTGTAGCCTCTGCCAAAGTTGTTTTGGCCAATCCGACTGGTGAAGTGGTGTAGAGTTTGAGTATTTCACATTCTAATGCATGACAGGCATTGCCCCACTTCCATCTCTTTGTGAATCAAGCCTTGGCCACCAAAAACAGCTTTGTGCAGGTTCTTTCATTCACACTACCTCTAAACAATCTTCGTGCAGTTGATAGAGGATTCAGCTTCATAAGAATGGAGGGATGATCATTCTGATCCTCCAAAGAAATACTCAATTTTGGACAGTTAATTCAGGTTCCTTCATTCGTCGATTTCATTTTGGTAAGATACAACATTCCAGAGTCTGATGTTTGACATGCTTGATAGCCTGTTTCTGACAAACATCAGCTTCTTCATCTTGTGAATTTGTTAGCACAGTGGGCCAGGAGAATCCCATGGTGGCCTATTCATGAGATTTGCTTGAGCATTTGTGCCCCACTTGCATCTTCCAGCACTGGATTTCCAGTGGCATTTGCTTCATGTCCAGAATTGGTGGGGAGACGTGGAAATTTCTGTACAATTTAAATGAGATCATTGGGCCGAGGACTGAAATCTCCAGGCCCGTTAGCCTCTCCCGCACTGTCAGAGTGTTGCACTCCAGCAGGGATTTCACTAGCTCCTCATTTTCGGGGAACTAATGGCCCAACCCCACAGGAGTGAAGGGGAAGTCATTAGGGCCCTCATCAATGAGCGATTGAGAAGTATTTCCCTCTGGGCACTGGCATGTGGGCAGCGCTAGTCTGTGCCTCCATCAGGCTTGGGGCAGTGCCAAAGGGGCAGGGCCTATTGGGGGGCAGGGTTAAATGGGAGTGAGGGATCCCACTGCCATTTTGCCAGTGGTTTGGTTGGGGAAGAAGGGAAACCAGCGGTTGGGCTGAGCTGGGTGGGGGGAAGGGAAGAGGGGAAGTGGTCAACTGGGATGAGGTATCAGCCTGTTGATGGGTCGAAATTGCTGGGAGGAGGGATGCTGGGTCCAGAAAAGGTCAGGGAGCCAGCAATTAAGCTGGCCAGCAAAGAGGGAGGTTGTCAATGTGGAGCCACTGTGTCTGTGCCGATCTTGGCACTGACAGGTCGGTACATGCACAGTGGCATCTCAGCATGCTAATTTTAGCATCTCCAGTGGAAATAAACCCTGAAATTTAATGCTATTCATGCTGACGGCCTCTGCAATGCACAGAGTGTGGGAGATTCTTGTCCAGACCCCCACTGAAAAAAACAGCATGAATTATTCCAGTTTTCATGCAAATTCAACACTGTTTGGGAGAATTTTGTCTGTAGACTTTAATGGGTGCTGCAAAGTTGATGTGTAGCCTCTGCCAAGGTTGCTTTAGCCAATGCAACTGCTGAAGTGGTGTAGAATTTGAGTATTTCACATTCTAACGTATGACAGGCATCGCCCCACTTTCATCTCTTTGTGAATCAAGCCCTGGCCATCAAAAATAGCTTTGTGCAGGTTCTTTCATTCACACTTCCCCCGAATAACCTCCATGCAGTTGATACAGGATTCAGCTTCATAAGAATGGAAGGATGATCACCCTGATCCCCCATACCAATATTCAATTTGGACAGTTAATTCAAGTTCTTTCATTATACAAAGTTTGAATTCAGGATTCTGCTTTTGTTTATCCAGTGATATTCTTCTTAAAACCATGTCCATAATCCTACACATTGCTAGGCCATTCATGTGCCTTTGCATCTGAGACAATATTATTTGGACATTCTGTAGCTAGGAGAAATATAACATTGATGTCACTGTCTTGTGATTCAGTTTTTATCCTGAAGTGGCAATCTCAATAAGTAACTGAGATGCCTTATTGAGAGATAAAGTATTGACATGTAATTCTGATCTCTGATACTTGATTTCATACTTATGCAAGAATAATATCAACACCCATCTTTCTAAACAGTTAATGATAGAATTCCCTGGTATGGTTGTCAATGGCTGTGAGCAGTCAACAAAGCAAAGCATCTGCCATACAGGTACTAATGAAATTGTTTAATGCACCAAAAATTATAGTGCCCATTTCTTTCTCAAGTTGTGCATTATTTTGTTCTGCACTTGATAACATTTATGATACAAATGCAATTGGATATGCTTCCCCAGTTGAGATACAGCAGCACTTACCTGTAGGATGGTGCTGCACATATTAGTTGAATTCTCAACTCTAGGTTAAAGTAAACCAATACCTCAGATTTTTTGAATATACCTTTAACTCCTTTGTAAGCACTTTCACACTTTTTTGTCGAATTCAATTGTTGGTTATCACACAGCAAGGTATGAAGTGGCTGTATTGTTGCAAGGTTTGGGATGAACTTCTTGTAATAATTGATTAGTCCAAAAAACTATTGCAACTGTGACATATTCTGTAGTCTTGGCTGTCTTTTTTCATTTTTTTGTGGAGGCTATTGTCTATTATGTGACTTAGATAACAGATAGATGATTTGAAAAATTCATGCTTTCCTTTCTTCATGTGGAGGTTGTACTTCTCTAAATGCTTCAATGTTTCCTCTATTTTTTGTAAATGCTTTTGTCTCATTCTGCCTGTGATTGAAATAACATTAGACACTGTTCAGGCTATTTAAGATTTGGTCTATTGATTTCTGGAAAATGCCCAATGTTATTCTGACCAGTAGGTGCTAATATCAGAACAATCCCTTATGGGTAACAATCTTTAGCAGTGGTTGTGACTCAGTTGCCACCCTCATCTGGAATTATGCTTGGGACAAGTCTATCTTACTGATCTGCTGTCCACCAGGTAATCTAGCATCTAAGTCTTCTTTAATGGTAAGGGATACTGGTCATCACACAGTATTAGATCTATTGTCATGTTAAAGTCCCCATAGATATGCATGCAGCCATTAGATTTAATAACTGGGTTCCCCAATCACACATTGTCAAATGTTTGGTCACTCCATTCTTGACAATTTCTTTTGGTTTAATTGCATAAGGTACACTTCTTGCCTTGAAATATCTAAGGTTGGTATCAGGGTTTGATTTTGAGCTTTGCCTCCACTCCAGTCATGTATCCTACCTTCTTAAACACCTTTCTATACTTCTCCAGAAGTTTTGGGAGTGTGTTCTTGCTGTCAACCAATTGGTTAACTACTCCTTGGTTAAAATTGATTTTGTGTAACCATGCTCTTCCACAGAGTGCAGGAACATTTGCCTTTATTATATGCAGAGGTAATTCTGCTGATTGACCATTAGTTCCTACTTGAACCATCAGTGGGACTATGTTCTTGGTAGAAATTTGCAGGATTATGTCTGAAGGCTTTAATGGTAACTGTTTATGCTTCTGATTATATATGCTTTCTGGGAGAAATAATCTAGCCTCTCCCATTTCTACTTCCATTTTACTTCATTTCCATCTAACTTTGGATAAATTAAGAAGCTTTATGTATCCCCTTTCACAGATGGAATATTCAATTTCAGCTCTTTCCTCAGGGGCTATACTTACTGGTACATCCTGTATCATCTGGTTCCCATTTTTGAACAGCAGTTGTAAATCTTGCCAATCTGACATCATATTGGCAAGAGGGGAATTCCAACTATGGAGGGACAATATGGCAGGGAAGGTCACTAATTCAATTAAAAATTATTAAAATGATGAGGCTTATTTGCCAGGTCCACTTGCCTGAGCCAGGATTCCTGATGGCTCATTGAACTGGGTGTGAAGATCAAATTGGGATTCTTGCCGGCATCGCCAAACCTGGTGTGAGTGTCTCAGCATATTGTGCCTGATCAGATCAGGTTCTCATCTAGACTGGGCAAATACCTGATCAGAATCATAGAATCCTGCAGAACAAAAGGAGGCCATTCAGCCCATCGAGTCTGCACCGACAACAATCCCACCCGCACCCTATCACACAACCCCTTATATTTACCCTAGCTGGTTTCCCCTGACAATAATGGGCAATTTAACATGGCCAATCCACCTAATCTGCACATCTTTGGATTGTGGAAGGAAAGCCACACCGACGGGAGAGAACTTGCAAGCTTCCAACAGACAGTCACCCAAGCCAGGAATCGAACCCAGGTCCCTGATGCTGTGAGGCAGCAGTGCTAACCACTGTGCCACCGTACCATTCCAAAATGCCACTTTTGCTAAGGCCTTGCTGAGATGCAAACTCAGGATCTCCTGTTTAGTAGACTAAGCCACGGCACCAACTAATTTAAATACATCTTAGGATGGAAGCCTGATTCAATGACCTCTGGGATACTTCTGCACCCCAGTGGGAAATCCCATGGATGCAAATTGATCTTGACAATTGGGGAGCAGGCACAGTGAGTCCTTGGCAGAGGAACAAGGACTGTCTCCCAACTATGCCTATAGGTTCCTCTGCCATGGCCAGGCTGCAGACAGGAGGTCCCTCAATTCCCAATTGACCACAGAACTCTCTCTTCAGATGGCCTATGTGGCCAAACTGCTTGTTGCTCTGGAAAAAATGAAAATTACTCTTAGGATAGTGATTTCAGTTACATTTCTCGAAAAACTCTTTAATATTGTCTGTGTTCTGTAAAACCTTTGAAATGGCTGGGGTTTTTTTTATCTTTGAGACAGAGGACACTGAGAGTAGATTTAATTGAAGTACTTAAAATAATGAGGGGGCCTTGACATAATAGAAATGAAAGAACTTATTTTTAAAAGGAGAGGAGTCACCATGGGCTTTGATTAAAAATAAAGCTGAAGGAGTAAAGGGGAGCTGAGGGGAAATTATTTGGATCAGAGGGTGGGGAAGCACTGTAGAGGCAGAAAGCTTCTTTAACATGCGAGGCACAATTCTCTCAAAAACTGGAGTAAATCACATTGACTTTTCCAGTGGGAGTTTAGAGAAGAATTTCCCACACTGCTGAATGTACTAGCATGAGTCATGTTAAAAAGAAAATCAGTAGGTATGGCCTACTCCTGCCAGAAAGGCCAGCAACATAGTGGTAAGTGGGCTACTGTGCTAAGATCAGCACATGCACAGTGGCCCCTGTCTGCTGGCCTCCAAATTGCTGGGCAGATCTATCGCTAGCCAGCCCTGTGGCCCCTGCATTTCCAGCCCTCCATCTTCCCCTCCCACAGTCTGATCGCTGGCCTCCCAAGCATGCCTTTGCCCAATCTTGAATGACACCTCTCCCACCCCTGCACCACGATTACCAATCTGATGGGCTGAATGGCCACCTTCATTGTCATTATGTTTTATAAATCTATACCAATGTCCTCAGAAGGACCATCCATAATAGTTAAATAACATTCAATATATTCTGCCATTGATGTATGAGATAAGGATGCAGAAACTTGTTCACTTGAACATTGGCTCAAAAAAGTTTCACAAATCTGACCTTTGTTATGGCTCCCTTGGATATGAAATTGACCTTAGAGCTATAACAATACTACACTTAACAAACATGTCAGATCCTACCTGTGAAGACTGTTAATAAAGCATCAAATTCTTTCAACATGATTTTGCTTTCTCCTTATCAATATTCACTTTCTTAAGAACTGTTCGTAATATTTCAATGTACTTCATTGGCACTCTGGAACATTCTGAAAACATGATAAGATATTACTCCAGAATGCTTGTCTTTTAATGAGGGTTTTCTTAGCATTTTCTGGATCCATAGTGAGACGAGCAACTGGTCAGTGAGATGAATGCAAGAACTGGTATGAGGCCACGTATCCCTCCTTTTGGGGAGTGTTTACCTTCCAATAATTAGATGAGATTGGGAACTCGTGAGGTTTTATATATGCCAATCCATATTTCTCTGTCTTATTTTCACAAGCTCAAAGCCCTAGATACAATTTCAGAACTACACCTCATTCTATTATCATGAATATGTGCAAAAGATAGAACCATTGAGATGCAGTTGTTATGGGGAAAACTATAGGTTTGAATCACTTATATCATGTATTTAAAATACACATTGCGTGGGACAACTAATTAATTTTATGAACTAAATTTTTGGGGAACAGTTCAATTGTAGGTTTCAATGATTTCTTCTGGGTTCTGGTTACAGTGATGAAGGCACAAGAGTGTCGAAAGCTCGCAGATTTACTATCAAATAAATCGGTTGGATTTAAAATTGGTGTTGCTAAATTCTTACTGAGTTGTTAGTACCCCAGTCCAATGCCGGCATCTCTACATCATGTACAATAGAAATTGTCAGAGGTAAATCTGCAATTATAACACAAAAGGATTGCTCTCATAAAAGACCATATGAGTGTGATTATAGGTTATTCTTCCTTTAATTATTTTGTGAGAGGGAGAAGCAAGAAGTGTTTTTAAATGTCAGCTGAACAGTTGATCACCAATTTGTGAGCCTCATTCACCTGGTGTGATTCATGTGTGTAAATTTTATTTAGCTTCAAAGTCATTGACTCCCACTTCACTGGTACTACCAGTCTCAACAAAGTGCACTGATATTTTGCTGGCAGCAGCACTTAGATTTCATTCAGGAGAATCCCAGCTGAGATTTCTGACCTTTCTGGACAAGAACTTTATTATGCAACCAGCAAGGGGAGGGGAGAATCAGAAAATGAGGTCCTGTTGGTGAGATTCTTGTTTTCTGAGTCCTATGAGATTTTGTGCCCATTTTGCCAGTTGCACTCATGGCAAACAGGTGTAAGATCACAACAAATGTTTTATTCCATTGCTATGCTGCAGTTGGCTTAGCTACACCTACTTGTTTGTGGCTACAGAAATACTTACATTAAAAATGGTGATCCTGAACTTGGTTGTTGTTGGTGAAGGGTGTTATAGGTTGGCAGATGCTGATTAATTTTTACCCTTTTGTTGGCAAAACCAACATGAAATGACTGTGCTTCTTTCTATTTTAATATTGTAATTAATTCCAATTGGAATTGATATTTTTCACATCTTAAAATGTCATAGGGCCTAAACCATATCAGAGACAGGTAGAGAGAGACAGGGAAGGATATATTATTCAATATCTTATTCCATTATTCTCACCTATTTTGGTTTATGTGTCTTTTTCCTGCTTTGATAGATTAAAATATAGTCACCGATAAAAATCACAAAATTAAATCACACTGCTAATTGGCATAGACTGTATAAAATCTTTTACACTTTTATTTAAATTTTTATCTCAAGGCTTTACCAGCAAAAATTATAAAACACAAAAAGCTTGTGCATGAATTGACACTTGCACAATAACACAAGTTGAAAGCTGTGGTATCAGAAGGCATGAGTGACATTAATGCCATTTAACGTCAAATCATTTCAAATTAATCCTCATAATTGTCAAAGCTTTACTCTAAGAATTGTTATTAAAAAAAAGAGATTGGTTGGCAGTTTGATTTATTTATTTAGCTCAGAAATTTTATTCTTTATGATTGTTAAAAGTTTTTAAGTGCAAATAGTTCTTTCTTGCTTTGTAAAATGAATTTGATTATTTCTAAACGAGTTCCTGGAAGATATGATTCACTGACCTTAATATACAAGTTTTCTATAAAATCACTAATATGGCTAATAGGTGAGATCATAGAAACAACACAATGCAGAAGGAGGCTATTCAGCCCATCGAATCTGTACAAACTCTCCAACAGAGAATCACATCCAGGCCCTACTCTAATAACCCCATGTATTTACCTGTTAATCCCCCAAACCTATACATCTTAGGACACTAGAAGGCAATTTAGCATGGCTAATCCACCTAACCTGCACATTGTTGCACTGTGGGAGGAAATAAGAGCACCCGGAGGAAACCTACACATACGGGGCGAGAATGTGCAAACTCCACACAGATAGTCATCCGAGGCTGAGATTGAACCCAGATTCCTTTGAGGTGCTTTGAAGCAGCAGGGCTAAACACTGTACTAAGATTGTGATGTAGTGATAATCAATGGATGAGTAATCTGGAGGTCCTGTCAAATGCTCTGGGGAGATGGGTTCAAATCCTAGTGGAATTTAGATCGAAGTGACTCTGAATATCATCCATTGCTTTAAAAATCCATCATTAATGCCTTGAAGGAAGAAATCTGTTGTTCTTACCTTGGTCCGGCTCCAGCTCCACAGCAAAGTGGTTAACTCTGAACTGCCCTCTGAAAAGGCTGAGGAAGTCACTTATTTCAAGGGCAATTAAGGAATGGACATCAAATGTTGGCTTTGCTGGCATCGTCCTTATGCTATAGCAAATTAAAAACAAATGATATTGAATTATGTATGGGATCAAGCTCCCATTGGATGCATTCTTTACAATTTTTAATCCACAAATCATTTGCTAATGAGGAAAGGTTCCCCAACAATGATGCTATCAGTAATCAAACATGATCAATTGATTAAAATGGCCTGTGCAGACAAAACCATGGGTTCAATATGCTGCTGTTTTAATAAGGACACATTTCCAATGGCCAGTCCCAATTACTCCTCACTCTGTTCCCCATTGGTCCCATTGCAGAATGACTGTGGGTCTGCCCCCCCACCACCACCACTGATTGCACCCCTGTAGGTCCCACCACCCTCTAGCCCTGCTCCCTTGACTTTTTCCTGTTTTGATAGATTAAAATATAGTCACTGATAAAAATCCCAGTTCCAAGGTGCCAGGCTGGCACTGTGCAAAGGGCACTCTCCCTGCCTCCTGATCTCCTGATAGAGCCTCAATGACTTCTGTTCCACTGACAGGATGAGCATGCCTGTCCCTGTTGGTGGGGAGTGGTTGTAAATGCCATTGCTGGGAACCTCTCCTGGCAATGAGAGGTGGGTGGGAAGAGACACTAGCGGGCCCAAAGACTACCAGAGAAAAAACTTGGAAGAAAAAGTTACAGGATTGACTTTCTTTTTCAATTTGCTGGGGTGAAAAAAGAGACACCCTTCTTGCCTCAACATGCCTGAATGCATTCTGCAGCCAATGGTTTACTTTTTCTGAAGTTAGTCCCTGATGTAAAGTTGAAAATACAATAGTTAATTTACACATCAATAGCAACTTAATAATCACCTAATGTTTAGGTGATGTTTAAAGGGTGAATATTGATCAGGAAGAACAAGAGGGAAGACTTCCCTGTTTTTCTTTGAATCATTTCATGTTCAAATCACTGGAAGAGGATTTGAAACCATAATCTTCTGATGTGAGAAGCTACAAATCAGCCTTCTACTAATTCTCTGGATCTTTCTTGCCAAAGAAAATCAGAGTCATGAACGAACAATTGTTTATTTGTTTTAGGACAGAACTTAGTGGTATTTACATTTACATACTGGACATGACAAAATTAATATATTTTGTTAATATATTTTAGCTGATAAAATAAATAACAGACAAATTATTAACGTCAGAGCAATTCAGCATTAACTGCTTGATGATTACAAATTTATGGTTGAGATCAATATCTGAGATTGCTATAAATTGGGGAGATTATTTAGTATTGGATCTCTTAGGAAAACGATAAATCAATAATACGGTGAGCCAATTTATTAAAGTCTATGGGCAGATTTATCCAACCATTCACGATGTTGGGATCTTCCAGTTCATTCATGGCAAAGCCCCGTTGCATTTCATGGCAGCAAGGGATACATTCAACAGGAAACTCCATTGACAATGGTGGGACAGAAGATCCTGCTGCTGAGAAACATGTGGTAGATTGGTCGGGATTTTCCGCACAATGTGTTCATGGTTAGCCATGTTTCTCAAACTTAAGCAATCACAGCAAAAGAAATAAAAACGGAACATGCTAAACATATCATGGATGCAATAGGTCTGGCAGCATCTGTGGAATGCAAAAGATGAGTTTATGTTGATGACCTTTTGTCAAAAATTTATGGACAATGTAATGAAGGCAAGCTATAAATATGAGACTGTTGGCAAATATGGAAATGGAACTGAGGCTACAGAGTATCACACTTGAATGATTGTGTCGCATACAGCCAGCAGAAAGGGTCTCTATAGGCTGCAGCCTCCCTTCCTTCGCCAAGTGCTCCTACTCCTCAATGTTTAACATGATATGTGGAAGATATAAACATTCACAGTTGTGTAGCGTGCAGCATACAGGTAGGAATCTTGAGATCCACTCAGCCGAATGTTTTAGGGCTCCTCCAGGGTGGGAAAGGCAACGGAATCATTAGTTAGGCATGCCAATTGTCTGCTCAATCATGTTTCATGTGGCGTCGTAACTTACATTGTATGCATGCTATGCACATGTGCCATGTTGTCCAGTAACCACCTTTTAATTTGCCATGACGATTAAAATCCAGCTGGCATTGTGGATTGCCACAGAGTGAAGATGTCATGACTGCAGCCAGGATAATAGGCATTGGCCTTCATGATGCAGTTTCATCACACACCAGTTGGATGTTGGGGAAGTGGAATTCTTTTTAGTTCTAGTACATGCTGGAATTGATGTGAGATGCATACAAAACAATGTATGTAACAATACCCAGCAACATGGGGAAGTCTGCAAACCTCACAAACCCACATCAGCCTGCTTGTCTCTGACAAGAGGAAATGAAATGATATTAGTTGTCCTTGAATCAAGAGTCTCAGTGAGGTACATAAGACAACAGTGGTTGACAAACTTTGAGATGATGCTGATATCTCCAGCACTAGAGGGATGGTGAGGGGTCACACATTCAAGTTGACATGTATGTCAACTTGTATAACCAATCACCTTCACAGCCATTGGTAATGCCATCCATGCCTTGCTATTAGATTTGACTTGTGGCTGCAGTAGATGGTCAAAATTAGAGACGACACCATTAGTAAAACACAAATCTCTGATACTATTGTTCCTGGCTCAGGTTCAGCAATGAAACTATTTTATATATGATTAATTATCTAACACAAAATGAAACGTAACCACAAATAGGTATTTTCAGGTTGGCAGGTTGTGAGGTGTTGTGTGCCACAGTGATCAGTGGTGAGGCCTCAACTTTTTAAAATTTACATCAATTATTTGGATGAAGGGACAAGAGGTATGGTTGCTAAATATACTGAAGATAAATAGGGAAGGAAGTTAGGAAAAGAAAATGAGACAAAAACAGATAGATCAAAAAATGGGCAAAGATCTGGCAAATGGAATACAATACATGTAAAGTTGGCCATTTTACCAGAAAACATAGAAAATATGTAATTTATCTAAATATAAAAGATAGCAGAGCTAATTTTCAGAAGGATCTGGGTATCTTTGTGCATGAATCACAAAAGACTAATATACAGTAATTACGTATGCTAATAGAATGTTTTCATTTATTGAAGGGGAATAGAATATAAATGGCAAGTTATGTTTCAGGTTTTTTAGGGCATTAGCAAGACTGAATCTGGAGTATTGTGCACAGTATTAGTCTTCTTTTAAGAAGGATGTAAATGCATTGGAAGCAGTTTGAGGAAGGTTAATTAAACTAATATCTGAATTGGGCAGGTTATCTTATAAGGAGAAGTTGGGCATGCTAGGCCTATATCTGCTGGAGCTTAGAGTAAGAGGCAACTTGATTGAAATATACTAGGTCCTAAGGAGCCTTGACAGGCTAAATGTGGAGAGGATGTTTCCTCTTCTGAGAGAATCTAGAGCTAGATGTCACTATTTGAAAATAAGACAATGCCCATTTAAGCTAGAAATAAGGTGGAAATTTTCTTTCAGAGGGTAGTGACTCTTTGGAACTTCCTTCCTCAAAAGACAGTGACAGCAGAGTCTTTGAACATTTTCAAGGCTGAAATAGATAGATTCTTAATAATGAGGTAAAAGATCATTGGGGTAGGCAGGAGAATACAATTAAAACTGTCATGACTGTCATGACCTTAATGAATGGTGGAACAGGTTCAAAGGACCAAGTATTCTATTCCTGTTCATAACAAAACCTCCCCACTTTTATTGATGAATCTAACTGATATGTGTTAGAAGAATTCAGCTCTTCCTAGTGTCAATCACCTCAGACACATGTTAATGTTTGTAACTTCCAAATTAATAACATACTGATACTTATACTTACCAGTTTTTTAACTGTTCCATAATTTCTAGGATCTTTGCAAACATAAGCTTTCACACAGGTCATGAAGAGCCAGGATATCCATGCCACATTAATGAGTCATCTCTATGATCCTAATACTTATCTTCTATCCAAAGTTCTGGTTATTTTGTTTTCATAAGCTTTCACAGCTTATCAGTATTTTGCTCCCTTGCCACTTTTAGGGGAAACTACTAAATTAATTCTGAAGCTTACTAGCAACAACTCACAGGATATTTTTCCTCGTAGGATATTTTTCCTCACAGGATATTTTTCCTATATCATTGCAGGTTTAATCGATCAGAAAGCAGCTTAAAACTGGGGTCAGGGCTGGGGTTCAAATTTCTAGCCTCTTGGAGATGAAAAGTGGGAGATAAGCCTGCATCTGCAGGTGGAAAGCATTCTTCTATTGTGGCTTTCAAAATATGCATTTTGCCACTTGTTAACTTATTCAACTCCACAACCTCTTTTGATTTAGCTGAAAATGTACTGTAAGGAGTCTGTTGCCTATTTCAATAAAACCTTTGCTCACTGTCCCCACAGTGCTATCTGAGGCAGGAATTAACTGAGTCTGCATGTAAACACCATTGCTTCATTCCAAGTTAAATAGGAGTAAACATGAACTTCTGAAGGCTTGATTTTCTTTTCCCACCCAACTATCAACATCAGCTTGGTGGAAACATTGCAGGTGTGGTATTTGGATGGCCAGTTTCCTGATGCAATCTCAACTTACCCATACTTTTCTTAAAATCAGAAGTTGAACCAGAGGAATTGAACCATATTTAATGGAAAGGTTAGCATGTCCTAATGATGTAATCGATATTCATACTGCACTTTAACCATGGGCATGATTATGGTCTGTTAGGCCTCAAACTAAAGAAATTGAGCAGGTAATAATTACAGCACAACTATCTTAGGATCAGAATTATCTTGTTGTTGCAAGGCAGACCATGTTAAAAGTAGCCCTTTTAAGACCATTCTAATTGAGTTACCCAAGTAAAAAATGAAGAAAAAGTCTTGAATTTATGAAGTATTTTTCATGATCATTAGATAACTCAAAGCACCTTACAGCCAACAAAATATTTTCGAAATGTAATCACAGTGTAGGAAAAGTTATGAACCACAAACTGCCACAAACTGCAATGTAATAATGAGCGGATCATCCATTTTTAGCCGTAATTTAGGGATAAATATCGGCCAGGCTACCTCCCTCACTATTCTTTGAAATTGCACCATGGGATCTTTTACATCATCCAAACAATGCATCCAAAGGCAATACCTCCTTAAATGCAGTACTGCACAGTAGTATCAGCCTCGACATTTGGGCTGAAATCTTGGAGAATAATTTGAACCCAGAGCCTTGTGACTCAGAGGCAAGAGTGCTACCAACTGAGCCACAGTGACGCAAGGGAAGTTATTAAGAAGTGTCCATTTAACGAAGTATATTTATATTATTACATCCATTGTTCCCATCTTGAGTGCATATAAATAGATTATAAAATAATCTCTGCATGCTCATTTAAATAAGTGAAGAAGAAAACATATAATTAAGGGCTTTTAACCAGGGAATGTATTAATTACAAAGCAGATTTTAGGTTGTCAGTGCTCCCATTATATGCTATTGCTAAATTAATTTTCATTTCAGTTGCATTCCAGGCTATTAACTCCATGTGATTTATCCCTTTTTAAAATCTCATACAAAACATTATCAAATGCTTCTGTCAGTCATATGCCTCCTCAAAGAAATTCAGTAGATTCATGAGGCAAAACAATGCTGTGTTCCGACAAGCTGCTTTAAAAGTGTTTTTACATTACAGCAGTGCAACATACAGTAAGCATGTTTGTAACCTAAATATGTTTCCTTCTTCAATACAGTCTACCATGAAGATCTTGCTGTTTAAGGAACTGATGGAGTTATAGACTCATGGAAAATTGGGTTCCATGAATCTGCTTTATGTTTAAAATTTTCTATTACCCTCAAGGAAACTCACAGAGCCAGCTGTTTTTACAGTCAGAGTGAAAACATTTATACAGCAAGGTTTGCAAGACCATACAATGAAATGGTTAAAAAAGGGTGAAAGCCATTCGAAGATAATTTCCTGAGACAGAGCCAATTTAAATATTTAGTGTAATAGCACTTTAATTGGACATGAGAACATTGTAAAAATGCTCTTGAGCAAGTTATACCAACATGGTCCTTAATCCCATTTGACACTCACTCATTATTAATGACTTTTTGAGTACTGCAAATACCCTAATATAATACTTATATATTGAGTTTTTAGGCTTTATATTGTCTGGTCGAGGGTCCCTGTGGACATTTAGTACTTTCACTTTGTATTGTCTGGCCAAAGATCCCTGTGAACATTCAGTACTTTTACTTTTTTCACTACATATTTCCAATTAGCTTGACTAAATCTGGACTTTGCCCAGTTTCCAATTATGAAAACTGATGTATAAAGTTAATGCAAAACGTCTGCTATTTCATAACATCCCATAATACTCCTAATAACCTATCCCTTTGTGTTCCATAAATTCTGGCAGAATTCCAGAATTGGAATTTTGGACTGAACTGAGATTCACTATGTTGTATTCAATGTGTAAAAAAAGAAAACTCTGACTGCAGTTGAGGTAACTCTGGGTTAACAGGTGGTCAGGTCTATGGGTATATTTGGGTCCATAGGAGCAAGCATAGGCTACTCAGTCCATTGAACTCTATCCATCTTTCAATACCATTGCTGGCCATCCATTTCAATACTTTTTTCTCCAATAATATGTACAATTCCCTTTATGTCATGGAATTTAGGAATCAATCTCTTCTTTAACCGGACTCATTGATTGAACTTCCATGGTCCACTTGGGTGAACCATTCCAAAGATCCACACCATCTTAGTAAAAGAATTCCCCTCTTCTTGGTCCTAAGTGGCTGGCTTGCTCATTATTTTGAAATAGCTCTAGATTCCCCAACTAGGGGAAACTATCTTATCTGCATCTACCTTGTCAATCTCTTTAAGTATTTTGTAGGTTTCAATGAGATCATTTCATTCTTCACAACATTAGAGAATACATGCCCAGTTGCCCCAATTTCCTCATGAGACAGCTCTGCCATTAAAGGAACAAGTCTGGTAAACCTTCATTACACTCTGTCTATGGTAAACTACAATAGTGCAGGTGCGGTTTCACCAATGTCTTATATAACTGAAGCAAGACTTCACTATTCTTGTACTCAAATCTTCCTAATTACTTGCTGTACCTGCATGTTAGCTTTCAATGACTGATTGATGAGGAAACCCATGTCCCTTTGTACATCTATGCTTTCTAATCTCTTACCATTTAAGAAAGAAGGATGTGATAAATGGATGGCAAGGTGGCATAGTGGTTAGCACTGCTGCCTCACAGTGCACAGGGACCTGGTTCAATTTCCGATTTGGGTTACTGTTTGTCTAGAGTCTGCACATTCTCCCTGTGTCTGTCTAATGCTCCAGTTAACTCCCACTGTCTGAAAGGTGTGCTGGTTAGGTGCGTTGGCCATGGTAAATTGTCCCTCAGTGTAGCTGAACAGGTGCTGGAGTGTGGCGACCAGGAGATTTTCAAAGTAACTTCATTTCAGTGTTAAAGAAAGCCTACTTGTGACACTAAGAAAAAAACTTTAAATATTCTACACATCTATTCGTCCTATCAAAGTGTATAACCTCACATTTTTGCACATTACATTCCATCTGCTGTGTTTTTAACCATTCACAAAAACTGTCCAAATCTTCTTGAAGCCACATTGCATTTTCCTCAACATACGTTTCTACCTAGCTTTATGTCATCTGTGAAATTCAAAATATTACATTTGATCCCCACATCCAAATTATTTTTATGTATTGTGAACAGCCAGGGCCCAAAATACTTATCTTTGTGCAGACCCACTAGTCACAACACAAAAAAGAATAGTTTATTCCTACTCTGGTTTCTGCCTGTTAACCAATCCTTAATCCTTGCCAACATACTACCTCATATCCCATGTGCTTTAATTTTGCTAACTTCCTGTGTGGGACTTTATCAAAAGCCTTCTGAAATTCCAAGTGTATAACATCCACCAACTGTCCTTTGTCAATTATAATAGTAGTATCCTCAACCAATCCTTACCTCATTTTCCACGTGATTTAATTTTGCTAGCCTACCTCTGGTATGTAATTTCATCTTCTGTAATTTCAAATACACTACATCCATCAACTCCCCTTTATCAAATGTTTAATAACTTAATAAATTTCAACAAGTTTGTCAAATATGATTTTCCATTCATAGATTCATGTTGACTGTTCCTAATTAGATCATTATCATCCAAATGTCCATTTATCATATACTTTAGAGGAGATTCCATGCCAGGTAAGGCTAACAAGTCTGTGGTATCTTAATTTCTTCTTAAATAGTAGGGTGACATTTGTTACCATCCAATCTGCAGAAACCTTTCCAGAATCTGTAGAATTGTGGAAGATCCATCCATGATGTTCATGACATAGGATGTCAGGTCCTGGAGGCTTACCAATCTCCTGTCCTATCAATTTCTCTAAAACAATCTTCTCATTAATACTAATTTCTCCCTACTTCCTTGGGTCTCAAATTCTGGAAGATTTTTTGTATCTTTCTCAGTGAAAACAGAAAAAGTGATCATTTAGTTGCTCTACAATTTCTCTATTTCCCATTATAAATTCTCCTGACTCTGATTGTAATGGACCCGTCTTTCCCTGAGTCAAGAGTTTCATAAGAACATAAGAAGTAGGAGCAGGAGTAGGCCATCAAGCCCATTGAGCCTGTCCTGCCATTCAATAAGATCATGGCTGATCTGAAGTGGATCAGTTCCACTTTCCTGCTTTCTCCCCATAACCCTTAAGTACCTTGTCTGTCAGAAACCTATTTACCCATGACTTAAATATATTCAGTGAGGTAGCCTCCACCACTTCAACGGGCAGAGAATTACAAAGATTCACCACCCTTTGAGTGAAGAAGTTCCTCCTCAACTCTGATCTAAACTGCCCCACCCTTATTTTGAGGCTGTGCCCTCTAGTCCTGCTATCCTTTCTAAGTGGGAAGAATCTCTCTATCTTCACCCTATCCATCCCCTTCATTATCTTATATGTCTTTATAAGATCCCCCCTCAGCCTTCTAAATTCCAACGAGTACAAACCTAGTCTACTCAATCTCCTCTCATAGACGAACCCCCTTATCTCCGGTATCAGCCTAGTGAACCTTCTCTGTACTCCCTCCAAGGCCAATCTATCCTTCCGCAAATGCAGCGACCAAAACTGCACACAGTATTCCAGCTTTCCCTTTCAAATACTAATAGAAGCTTTTACTGTATGTTCTTATTTGCTAACTCACATTCATATTCTCTTCTTCCTTTCAGTTTCTTGGTCATCATTTGCTGTATTTTAAAAATCCTTGCAACTGTCAGGTTTACTATTATTTCTGGCAACTTCATAAGCCTTTTCTTTTAATTTTATAAAATCATCAATGTCAGCCACATGTGACTTATTTTTCTTTTGGAGTGCCTGTCTGGAAGGAATATATAGTTGCTGCAAACTAAATAAACTATGTATTAACTCATTAAAGGGAATTCTGACTGGGGTTGGGTGATTCTGGCTTAGTGGTAATTACTTCACTTTTACCAACAACAGCAGATTGGGATGTGTTTGGGTCCATAGGAGCATAGGAGCAAGGATAGGCCATTCAGTCCATGAAGCCTTTCCACCATTCAATAATATAATGGCTGATGATTCACTTCAATGTTTTTTTTCTGCCCACACCATCCTCATAGATTGGAACAAGTTACTTGTGGGGAAATCTGCGGAAGAGCAGTGGGGGATGTTCAAAGATGAAATGGGGAGGGTAAAGGCCCAATATGTTTCATTGAAGGTAATAGGAAGGAGTAATAAACTCAGAGAACCATGGATGACCAGAGACATTCGGGATACAATGAGAGAAAAAAATGAGAGGCTTTTAACTAGTATAAGGGATGTAAGTCTGTGGAAGCATTAGCGGAGTACAGAAAGTGCAGGATGGAGCTTAAGAAATCAATTAGAAAAGCAAAGAGGGGATATGAGCAAGTGCTGCCTGGAAAATCCTAAGATATTCTCTAAGTATATCAAGAGGAAAAGGATAACCAGGGAAAGAGTACAGCCCATTAAAGACCAAGAGGGAAATCTGCAGGTGGAGGGAGAGGACATTGGTGGGGTATTGAATAAATATTTCATATCTGTTTTCACCCATAAGCATGAGGAGGTAGTTATGGAACTCTGGGAGAAAGACTGTGAGGTTCTAGAGAAAATTATCAGAAGGAATGATAAGGTATTGGAGATATTTGTGGGCTTAAAAGTGGACAAATTTCCATGTCCAGATGAATTGTGTCCAAGGCTGTTGTGGGAAACAGGGGAGGAAATTGCTGCCTGGAAAATCTGACCCAAATTTTTATTCTTCCCTGGCTATTGGGGAGGACTGAAGAACAGCTAATGTGGTCCCATTATTTAAAAAAGATTGTCCAGACAAGCCAGAGAACTGCAGACCAGTGAGACTCACATCTGTGATTCAGAAACTGCTGGAAAAGATTCTGAAGGAGAAAATCTATCTCCATTTGTAGAGGCAAAGTTTGATCAGGGATAGTCAGCATGGTTTTGTCAGATGGAAGTCATGTCTAACACATCTGATTGAATTTTTTAAGCATGTAACCAAATGTGTGGATGAGGGTAGTGCAGTTGATGTAATTTATACGGATTTCAGCAGAGTCTTTGACATGTCCCACATGGGAGATTTATTAAGAAGGCTAATAGACAGTGGGGTACAGCGTGATCTGACAAGGTGGGTTCATAATTGGCTTAGTGGTAAGTCATAGAGACTGGTGACAGATGGTTGCTTTAGTGACTAGAGGCCAGTGACCAGTGGTGTACCACAGGGATCTTGCTGGGCCCCTTATTGTTCATCATTTATATAAATGACATACCTGACTGTGTGGAGGGTAGAATCATTAAGTTTGCCGATGACACAAAGATTGGCCAGATGGTTAATAGAGAAGTTGACGTCTTGGGTTACAAGAAGATATAGACGAAACGGTCAAATAAACGGCAGATGGAATTTAACTCTGAAAAGTATGAGGTAATGCACTTTGGAAGGAGTAGTTTTACAAGGAAGTATACTATGAAAGGTTGGGTACTAGGAAGTTCCAAAGAACAAAGAGATCTTGGCATGTTTGTCCATAGATCTCCAAAGGCAGGAAGGCAGGTTAATAGGGTGGTGAAAAAGACATATGGCACAATCGGGGTATAGATTACAAAAAGCAGAGAGGTCATGATGGAGTTGTATAGAACTTTGGTGAAGTCACAGCTCAAGTATTGTGTGCAGTTCTGGTCATCACATTATAGGAAGGACAGAGGATGCAAAGGAAATTTACCAGGATGCTGTCTGGATGGAATATTTAAGTTATGAAGAGAAGTTATGCTTTGCCTTGGGTTGTTTTCATTGGATCAGAGAAGACTAAAGGGTGACCTGATAGAGGTGTTCAAGATTGTGAGGGGCATGGACAGGGTGGATAGGGAACAGCAGTTCACCTTAGTTATGTGAGGACAGTTGCACGGGGATACACGTTAAAAGTGAGGGATGGGAGGTTTAGGGGAAATTTGAGAAAAAAGTTTTTTACTCGGGAGGTGATGACACTGCATTGCCTGGGAGGGTGTTGGAGGCGGGCTGCCTCATTTCCTTTAAAAAGTACCTGGATGAATACTTGGCACATCATACATTCAAATGGCAAATTGAATTAGGTGGGCAGGTCAGAGCATTTCATGCGTGGTGTATACTTGATGGGCTGAAGACCCCCTTCTGTACTGTGGTATTTGAGATTCTGTGAATCACATCCTTTTGTATCATTGATATTTAGAAGTCTGCTTTAAATAGTGTAATGTCTGAGCACTCAGAGTCCTCAGGAACACAATTCTAAAGACACATAATCCTCCAAGCTAGAGAAAATCTCCTCATCTCAGTCCCAAGTGGCTTGTCCCTTTTTATGCAGTTGTGCTTCCTGGCTCTAGATTCCCCAACCAGAGAAACATTTACTTGCATCTGTCGCTTTTATTTATTTAAGTACTTTGGGTGGGATGCTCCCAAAAAAATTCTAAGTGTCAAATTCGCCTAAACCCTGCTGTTTTTTTCAGCAGAACTTTCAAAATGAATCTCCCACATTCTGAGCATTACAGAGTGCACGCGCGAGATTCACAACAAAAATCAGTGCATAGGACCTATTCCCGCTGGAGAGGCCAGTAGCACAATGCTGAGCAAACCACTGCGCACATGCTGATCCGCCAGCACCAAAACTAATGCATGTGCAATGGCCCTCTATGTTGGCCCCCCGATCACTGGCCAGCCTTGTGACCCCACATTTCTGCCCCTCTGATCCCCCCACTCCTTGATCGCTGGCCCCAGGACATGTCTGGGCCAGCCCCACACCCCCATAACCCCTGGGCCCCCTGCTGGCAGTCCCATACTCCCAAAGTCCCCCCTCCCGAACACCTCTCCCCCTCACAGCCCTGATCCCTCTGGCAGGCCACCGTCCACACCTCCCCCCAACCCCCGCTGCCCCAATCGCTGGCCTCCCTTCTTTTGTCACTGCAAAGTGCAAAGCGGCAGTGGGATCCATCACCTCCACCAATCTCCCCACTCAGAGGCCATGTCCCCCATTAGACCCCATTCCCTTGGTACTGCAAGTATTGTGTTTTTGGGTATTTTGGAGAGAAATATGAGTTTGGTGAGAATCATCAAGTGAACGCTCAAGAATTTATCAAAAAAATTTTACAAGTATAAAAACATTTACAAGTGTGCCAATCCCAAGCAAGGATCCTTTGCGTCAAGCTAATGGTAACTCTTCGTTGGTTTATGTGTCTTTAAAGATATTGCTGAATAAAGGAACATTGTGAAATTGTACTGTCTTCTTATTTCTGTATTGCCATCTTTCCAATCTTTTTGTCTGATGTACTGTTGTTCATTTTTCTTGTTTGAATAAATATTCTATTCTTTGTATTAAAAGTTCATCGGCAGAGTCCTGTGAATTTGTTCTGTAACTTCGTCACGTGGTTTCTAAAAAATAGGTTAGAATCGACGAAGTCTGGTTTCACTCTGGGAACTGACTTGTCCGGTATTAACATCAGCTGGGGTTGTAACATCATATATCTCACCATAGTCTCTCGTATCAATAGTTTAACATAACTATATTCTCTCCTTCCAGTATTTCAACTAATTCACTCCCACAAAGCTGAAGTTTATTTGCATTACTTACTTTCATTTTTTTTGCTTTGATTTTCATGGTCTTCAGTATCATCATAGCCTCTTCATGTACCAGATCCAGTACCATAAAGCAATTAATGATTTCCACTGCAGATTTTTAAGAGATTACCTCAATCTCATCGCTGTTTGGATGTTCATCAATGTATCCTCCAATTTGCTTACCTGTGTGCTCCTCTTCTTTGCATATATGGTAAATTAAAGGGACTGATATGTCAAGATTCATATTTATCTATTGCTTTATTACTTCATGCTTCACTTCTCAACATTCACTTTTATCAGTCTCTCAAGCTACACTCTAAACACATTCCAACTTGTCACAAAACTACTAGTAAGTCTCATTCAGTCTTCACTGATCTACACTGACCTCCAATCCTTGCCATTATTTGTAAATCCTTCCTTATTTTTATGATTTGCTCCAGCTGTAAATGCTAATATGCCCTCCCTCTCTTGTCTACATCCTTCTGTCAAAAACCATTCCTTTCACCTCATGCTTGTGTCTTCAGACATTTAAGTTCTATATTCTAGAACTCTTTTCCTAAGCATCTCCACATTTTTACTTCTGTCCTCTCCTTCAAAGTGTCCTCAAAAATATCTTTTAGATCAGTTCCCTCAACTTCAGTATTAGTATAAAATGTATATTCTCTTTTTCATTGGTTAAACATGTTGGGGAATTTAAGTTAATGGTACAAACTGTTGTTGTTAGTATACATAATAACTTTAAAATTGTGTAGAGGTTTTTCTTAGTGTCCTACCAATGGGCCAGTAAAACTCAAGAACAGTCAAAAATGCTGGGAAGTAACAAAGTCATAGATGAGAATTCCAGCAATTGAAGTAATATCACTGGAACCTTTAGGATATAGCAGAGGAATTTCAGGATTAATATGCTAACCTACCTAATATATAAAAAAAATCAACCATGAAGGAATGATAGTTAAAGCCCACATTTAAACTCTGGTTTTTTTTTGGTAGGTTAATTGGTGGAGCTATTGGGGTAAATTTAATCAGGAGCTTCAGATTGGATAATACTGTTCATCTGACACAGTGTTTACTATAAATGTTTTGCTGTTTCTGACTCTAGTTAGAAGTAGGCTGTCCTCAAGTACAATGTTTAGCTGTATTGTTCATCATTCTTGTAGAAATAACTGAGGAATTAGTGTTTGTGTGATGTACAAGAGCCAAGTTAATCAGCAAAAGAAAGGTCAAATGTATTGAGCTGAACTCCAGTTTTCTCACTGGTCAATTGCACTCACCGTATCAGAAAATTGATTCAGGGAAGCCAAAGGCAGCACTCTCCGTTGCTCCTGAGACATTAAGATGGATTCCACAAGAATTGTTTTATTCCTTGCAAGCATTTGGATTTTTCAGAATTAAGTTCGTATAAATGATTAAAAAGTTGGAGAATGGCACCCCAATTATTCTCAAACGTAAGTTATAGTAAAAATGGCCATTCTTCTTTTACCAAAACAAATGCAAAAAGAGACAGTGGATCAGATTGATGGAAGGTCATTGCTAACTTGAGAAAGATCATTTCAACTTCATAGGGAAAGCTAAATGTGTAAAAACAAAATCTAACTTCCAAAGTTAACTGATTTACCTCAGATGTGTTGCTCATATTGTTCTGGCTATAATGTACTCCTCATTTTTCTTGGTGCTGGTCAGAACTAAATCATCAAAATTATGTTTTCATCCTTAAATAACCATGGTGCATTTTCAATTTTGCTACATTACAGGTTAAAAGCAGACCTATTCAGATGAGAAATTCCTTTCTATCTTTAAATATATAAACCCCCAAATTATTAGTAATGTAATCTGTACTCCCATAGCACTGTTTTACAAAACTTATCAAGCTGAACATTCTGGCCATGGATCCCCCTTCCATCTTCCTTCATTCTTTTTTGACGCATGAGTTCTGGCTTGAAAGCCAAGATTAAACTAAACAGCTTAAGTATGTCTGATCTTGCCAACATGACAGGATCCTGACTGACCATAGCAGACAGTGGTGCTCAGTAATTATTTATATGCCGTCTTCTGGATTAACACAAGAACTCACTGGGCCCGATTTTACCATCAAGTTGCATCTTGTTTTGGGTGTGCAAACTTAGTAAAGTCGGGCAGGAGGCAAGTAGCGCAATCCACGACCGCTTCCATGTCCTTTCCCCATTTACCAAGCAGCTAAAATGGCTGCGATTGGGACTGCACCTGAACCAGACATGACAGCAATATAAATGCATTAAAATTGAATTAATTGGCTGGACGCCCAACTTTTTACCAGCACTTCCCCCTTTACCACCATGTTCATCAATTGGGAATTGGTGCAAATCAGATATGCTCAATAAAAGTCCAATTCGGGCGTTCCATCAAGAGAATTAGTCAGGAGGTAACAGCATAGCATCCAATGACTCTCTGCTACTCACAGGTGTCCTGTTGTTGCGGTCATTTTCTGTCTCAGGTTGATTGCGGCTCTATGAGTCTATGGCAGGGGTGGGGCTTTTGTTCTGCAATATCTGACTTTCAGAACCAGAGGGAGATGACCACCAGAGGCAGGAGGTGGCTGCCATTCACCCAGAGGGAGAGCATAGGAGAAGGAGAGAGCTGAGACCCCAGTAGTTCATGCTCAAGTGTCCTTCGAGCAAATGTCAGACACCATCTGCTGCTGACATCTCTGACTCCATAAGGACACTGTACAACACCTGTGCAACTTACTGCAGGACCTGACATGTAGAGGTGGGAAGGGCACCCACTCTTGCTGGCTATCAAATTGATGACTGCTGTAAACTTCTATGCGACTAGTTCTTTCCAGACCCTGAGTGAAAAATGTGACATCTCCCAATCTGCCATGCACACATGTGTGAGACTGGTCAATGAAGTTCTGTATGCCCAGGCTGGCCAGTCATCAACTTCAACCTGGACCAACTGCAGCTGGAAGCCAGGCTGCAGAGTTCACAGCATTGCGAAGATACCTAATGTGCACGGGGCAATCTACAGCACACACATCATACTCAAGGCTCCCCTACAGAATCCATGAAGATTTGTAAATAGGAAGGGTTTCCACTCCTTGAATGTTGAGCTGGTGTGCAATCATAATATGACCATCATGCACATTTGCATCAGACATCCAGGCAGAGTTCATGACAACTTCATTGTCAGGAGCTCAGACATCCTGGACACATTCAAGGAAAAGTCAAGGATGCAAGGTTGGCCCTTGGGTGATATTGGTTACCTGCTCCAGACATGGCTGATGAACCTATGCGGAGGCCTGTGTCTGAGGTGGAGACCACTATAATGAGGTCCAGGTAGCCAGCTGCGCGATAGTGGAGAAATGCACTGGGTTCCTCATGGTGCGATTCCGGTGCCTGCATTGATCTGGCAGGACCCTCCAATACAGGCCAGTGATCTATTCACACATAGTAGTTGCGTGCTGTGCCTTGCACAATCTGATTCTACAGAGAGATGATCTCTTGGAGGAGCAGGAGAAGAAGGATGTGGAGATTGACCAATCAGTCGTCGCTGGGGAGGATGACCAGCAGGAGGAGGGGGAGGATGAGGAGGAAGAGCATACCAAGGAATACCAATCAGGCACTCGAGGACTGGCAGCCAAATACGAGGGTGGCAAGGGAGGGCCTGATAACCAGGTGGTTCATTCGCTAGGGGTTCCATTCTCCCGCTATTCCCCCCACCTCCCAAAAAATCTTTCTATATCCTGCATATTGTCACATCAGAGTGGTGGGCCTGGATACTCTGTGTTAGCGAGTTTTTTGGCAGGCAGGAGGGTGATGATGACTCACTAAGCACCATTATGATGATGCCCTGGTGCAAATTAGTCTGGCTCCTACCTGACCTCTGCATGCATGCTGGCACTTGGACCCACATCTGTGTAGTGGGTAAGGAATCTGGAACCTCCACATAGAGCCCTGGGGGCGAGTGGAGTGGGGGACAGGAGGGAATCGCTCATGAGGTCTGGGGAAACAAGGTCTTCCTTTTCTCAGTGACATAATATTGAGGGGCAATAAGCATTCCCCAACTGTCAGTTGAGAAGGCCCAACTGATGTCTGTTGGAGAGGTTATTGGGCCCAGAGACTTCAATCCCGGGCCTGCCAATAAGGTTTAAGTGAGTATCTGCATAATTTATTTTGCTTCATGCCCATTTCTGGGGTGGAGCTGACGATACTGGAAATCCAGCAGGTGAAGACATGTAGTAGCGATGGAACCCAGTGGGAAATCTGCTACATGGCCTCCACTTAAATTTTCCAGCCTGCTCCATTGCTGGAGCAGCACAGCAGGTTGGGGGAATCCTCCCCCTTATTTTTTCTATTTTGATTCCAAAGTGAATACTCTCACTTAGCCACTACGTATTCCATCTGCCATATACTTGCCCACTCTTCCAACTTTTCTGTATTCCTGTTTTGCTTCCTCCTGTTTACTTTCCCATTTAATCTTGTACCATCAGCATTTTTTGATTATGTTCTGGATTAGTTCATGCAATTATAATAACCAATTGCTTAGACTTTAAATCTTTCAACATACTGTGTTTCAGTTCTAAAGTCAATGATCTCACGTTTTCCTGTATTGAAATCCATTTGTTATAGTTTTACCATTCACTTGATCTCCCAACATTGGTTTGTAATTTTATGTTTCCATCTACATTGTTAAGTATGCTGACTATCTCTGACATTGGCAAACTTGGACATGTGTTTTTCTAACTCGCATTTGGGAGTGCTGGGGGAAGTTCAGCAACCAGGAAGGCTAGCTGAGCTAGGCTGGTGATTAGTGCTGGGAGAGGCCAAAGCTTTTCTTGAGGGTTTGAGTAGGGGCAGCACTCTTTCTCCTGGTCAACAAGGAATGCAGAAATAGGCAAACCTAATACAGCCAGCAGTTCTGCTATTCTTTCACTACCAGATTTCCAAACCCTGAAAAATCCATGCAGTAACAGTGAATTCTAAATTGGATTCCCAATTGCACTGATTTAAATATATTAATTAAGTGTCAGGCCAGATATCACAATAACCACCACTCCTATTGAATCATATGAGGCCTTAAAATGGCTAATCAGTGCCTAATTACTCTTTGGCAGTTATCTATGAGAAAACATTCAGATTAGCCTAAAACAGGACATTAGTTTTTGAGTACATAGAGGACATAATTCATAACAGCACTCCGTGTGATTGAATTGGGCATTGTGTTGCATCACAATGTTGCCAGGGAAGCTTGAAGAGATTGTCAGTAAAGAGAATGGATTTGTTAGCAGATGATGTGGCCAACAATTTCCTTATACCTGCAGCTAAAGTCATAAATAAGCTGGCAATGTAACCTGCTGGCTTCTCATCTACTAAGGAGAAACCTCCTAACTTCAAAAGGAATGGGAGCTGGTAGGTGAAAATAAAATCTTTAAAGTAGCAGTGAAAGTAGTGAAAGTCTCTCTGGTGCAATCAGGAGCAGCTGCAAAGGTGGATTATGATACCTTATGATATGAGTCCAGGAACATAATTCAGGAGATGAAGCAGGATCAATATGTTCTGTTCATTTGCAAGGATGCTCAATTACACATAAGTGATTCTGAGTCAATTCTGTATTGGCTAAATTCTGTTGTCAGTGATTACTAAAAGGTTCTATCAGACTAGTAGTAATGATTGATAAAGCTGCTGACTTCCAATATACCAATGGGCAGATTACTGGGTCTAGAAAGGGTACCATATTTAAATGGTATCTGACCCAACAGAAAATAGGAAGGATCCAATTGCATAAATGTCATAAAACCTGGTGCAGTGAGTTGAACAAGGTGAAGGTGAGGTGGAGCTTCCACTTTGGGCTCAGTAGGGAGTCAAAATGCATAGAAGATTGCAGTGGTTAGGTTAATGTTCTGGTTTCTGCCAAAACTCACTTGCATAATTACCTACATAAAACATTCTATTGCATGAACTAATCCATTTACTATTGCACTGACCAATTTCATGAACTAATTTTAATTAGTATGCAATTACTATTTTCTGAGTTAGAATCATAGAGTCATAGAAGTTTACAGCATGCAAACAGGCCCTTTGCTCAACTTATCCATGCCACCCAGTTTTTAAGCTATGCCTGTGTTTGGCCATGTCCTTCTATACCAATCTTACTCATGTAACTATCTAAATGCTTTTTAAAAGACAAGATTGTATCTGTCTCTACTATTACCTTTGGCGGCTCATTCCAGATAATCATCACCCTCTGTGTGAAAAATTGCCACTCTGAACCCTTTAGTGTCTCTTCCTTCTCAGTGCCTCATCAGGTAACTGTTGAAGAAGCAGTGGTCCAAAAGCTCATGGTATCAAATAAACTTGTTGGACTTTAACCCGGTGTAATGAGATTTCTTACTGTGCCCACCCCTATCCAATGCCAGCATTTCCATATCATGACACTCCAGAGAAAGAAGTCCCAGTCTATTCAGCCTCTCCTTATAATCAAACCACCAAGCCATGGTAACATCCTAGTAAATCTTTTCTGCATGCTTTCTGATTTAATAATATCCTTTCTGTAATAGGGTGACCATAACTGTACACAGTATTCCAAGTGTGGCCTTACCAGTGTCTTGTACAACTTCAGCAAGACATCCCAACTCATGCATTCAATGTTCTAACCAAAGAAAATGAGCATGCTGAATTCCTTCTTCACCACCTCTCCACCTGTGACTCCATTTTCATGGAGCTATGAATCCCTGTACCTTTAGATCTCTTTGTCCTATAAATTCTTCCCAACTCCCTATCATTAACTGAGTAAGTCTTGCCCTGGTTCAATCTACCAAAATGTATCACCTTGTCTTTATCTAAATTAAATGCCATCTGCTATTCACTGATCCAATTAATCAAGATCCCATCACAATCTTAGATAATCTTCTTCACTGGCCACTGTGCCACAATCATTGGTGTCATCTGCAAACCTACTAACCATATCTCTTAAATTTTCATCCAAATCATTAATATAAATTACAAATGGTAGTGAACCCAGCATCGATCCCTGAGGCATACCATTGGTTGCAGGCCTCCAGTTTGAAAAACAACTCTCTAAATCACCCTCTGTCTTCTATCATCAAGCCAATTTTGTATCCAATTGGATACCTTATTCTAGATCCTTTGAGATTTAATCTTATGTAACAACCTACTCTGCAGTACCTTGTCAAAGGCCTTGCTAAAGTCCGTGTGGACAATGTCAACTGCACCGCCCTCATCTATTTTCTTAGTTACCCTTTCAAAAAACTCAATCAAATTTGTGAAACTTGATTTTTCACTCACAAAGCCATGGTGACTGTCCCAAATGAGTCCTTGCCTCTTTAAATGCTTGTAGATCCTGTCTCTCAGAATACCTTCTAAGTACTTACCCATTACAGGTGTTAGGCTAACCAGCCAATAGCTCCTAAGCTTTTCCATGCAGGCCTTCTTAAACAAAGGCACAATGTTTGCCATTCTCCCATCTTCAGGTACCTCATCTGTGGCTGTCGGTGATTCAAATAATTTTGCTAGGGGACCCGCAATTTTCTTCCCAGCTTCCAAGGACATCCTGGAATATACTTCAACAGGTCCCGCGGATTCATTTTCCTTCATAGTATCATCATAGAAATGTTACAGTGCAGAAAGAGGCCATTTGGCCCATTGAGTCTGTACCAACCACAATCGCACCAGGCCCAACCCCCATATCCCTACATATTTGTCCACTAATCTAATCAACGCATCCCAGGACTCTAAGGGGCAATTTAGCATGACCAATCAATCTAACCTGCACATCTTTAGATGATGGAAGGAAACCAGAACACCTGGAGAAAACCCATGTAGACACAAAGAGAATGTCCACACTCCACACAGAGAGTGACCCAAGCCAGGAATCTTGATGCTTTAAGACTTTCAGCACCTCCTTCTCTGTAATATGTACACTCTTCAAGACATCACTATTTATTTCCCCAAGTTCTCTAACATCCATCATTTCTCAATAATAAGTACCAACGAGAAATATTTACTTAGGATCTCACCTATCTCTTGTGGATCCACACATAGTTGACCTTGTTGATCCTTAAGAGGCCTATTCTCTACCTTTATGTATTTGTAGAAGCTCTTTGGATTCTCCTTTGCCTCAGCTTCCAAAGCAATCTTGTGTCCCTGTTTTGCCCTCCTGATTTCTCTCTCAACTCTGTGCCGACACTCTCTACATTTTTCAAGGGATCCACTTGATCCTGGCTACCTATGCATGTCAAATGCTTGGACCTTAATATCTCGAGTCATCCAGGATTCCCTACTTCTACCAGCCTGGCTTTTCACTCTAAAAGGAATGTGCTTACCAAGAATCCTGGTTAACATATTTTTGAAAGCCCTTCACTTACTAGACCTTCCTTTGCCTGCCAACATACTCCCCCACTAACTTTTGAAAGTTCATGTTGAATACCATCAAAATTGGCCTTGCCCCAATTTAGAATTTTAACTTTTGGGCCAGACCTATCATTCTCCAAAACTATCTTAAAACTAATGGAATTATGGTTACTGGTCCCAAAGTGATCTCTCACTAACACTTCTGTCACCTACACTTCCTTATTTCCCAAGTTCTCCTGAATTCTGCAAGTGCAGGCTGGTTGTGTATGATCTGTACTTTAGCCATTGTGAACGTCAACTGGGTCATGCTATTTAATAAATTCAGCCAGGCATTTGGTTGTACAACTTATTTACTGAGCATCACACTGGCACTGAAATTCATATACCACATTACTCATTTGTCTGATAGAATGTCTTTGTGGCTTGAGAACAGCATCTTGTTAGTGCCAAATACCACTCATGTTGCTATTGCATAGTAGCAGCATGAAACAAATAGTTTTACTTGTTTCTAGAATGTTTTGAGATATCATGCCCTTCCAGGATAATCTGCAGTAGACTAGGCACTTTTCAGGGCCAAAAGTGATGGCTTTAAGCAAGTTCATGAGTTTACATGATTTATAGCGCAAAGTGACTTGATCAGGGTAGCTATTAATCTACATGTTGACGTTGATGCACCCTACTTCAGGATTAAGCTTGCAAGATGAAAAAAAGGCTTCAGCACTATTAACAAGGTTGCAGTAAGATCAATCTTATAGTAAGTGTCTCAATGAGTTCAAAACAAAAGGTTTGAGATGTCTTTTTTTTCAGTGATACTCCAGTGTGCATACCAAAGAGTTATTATTAATTTTACGTATTCTACTCTCTCAAAAATTAGACGGCAACATTTAAAAATGCAAGAGGAGGTGACCAAAGTGCACAACACAAATGCAGGTATGGAATTGCCATGTTTACAGTTGACAACAATTTGTAACCATGATCCCACAAAAGATGGCAACCAGCTTAGGTGACAAAGATTGTTCAGAACCAAGGTCCTATGAAGTAATTACACATAAAAGCACAGTGGCAAGGCTTAACTGAGGACAAATAAAGTTTGTTCTAGCTCCCCTACCCACCATGCAATCCTATTACAGCAAGGACAAGATTCTAAATGCAACTAGGAACAAAATCCAAGAATGATACTTCCACAGATTAAAGAAACCTCCAGACAAGTTTACCACCAGAAGCCCTGGACATACTTAGAGACTCAAAAATTCATCAGCGCTATGAAGTTATATAATTGTAATGAAACATGAACATATATTGTAAATAGTTATCCTTCTTGGAAGGGGGCAAGTATCTTTAAAAAGGTGGAATGTTGTACTAAGCCTTTAAAGGATATCAGTATGACAGTTCTAGAAGGAAATACGTCATGTAATCCAGCCTTAGTTCCACTTTTGTTTTGAAGAGACCATACACACACAGTTCTGATGTTTTCAAGCATAAAACCTATGTATAATTGTTCTCATGTGCCTAGTTGTAATAAATGAACCCACAACTTGTTTATCAAATTCCTTATGAGCAATTGGTGCCTTGTGTCTTATGCACTAAATAAGCTCAAGGACTTATATCACTGAAGAACACGACAGTGATTTTGGCTTGGGGGAATGGCCAGTCTGTGGTCAGGATCTATACCAGGTGAAATGAATTTTTAGCGAGCGTCAAATGTAACTGGTTCTGAGCATAACTCACTCATGTTTAAGAATTCCCAATATTTTATCCTGTTTCAGCCAATACTGTTAATTATATTTAATTAAGATAATCCAGCAGAAATTCCATTCTATTATCTGGAGTTAAATATGAGAACATACAGTCTTTTATTTAAGACTTGTGATTACCATCATTGTATTTTAGAGAGATAAACAACTACTGCTGAAAATCTCCAAGTGTTGATTCCATTGTTCAGTTGGCTATTGTATACATCTTTGCTGCATTAAAGGAGAGTATAGAAATGTTTTGACAATGTTATAGTCTACTGTGCTACTCATTGAATCATTATTGAGGAGCTCTGATTCCATTTTTCCACTCGAGGACTAAAACACGCAATTGTCTAAAATCCATCTCTCAGACTCCTTCTAGAAGGGTTATGTTGAGTCAGATTTCTTGGAGCTTGAAGGAACCACAGAACTGATGATGGAAATTGAGAAATTTCCATCAGTACTCTAATGCATCATTGGTGAATAGGTCTCACCAGTGGAAACTTAAAAAGGTGAAATATTACTGGAAGTTGGTTTCTTTCTTCTTAGCCTCAGATAAACTTGCTAGCTAGGTATTGGGTAGTTTTATTCTGGGAGATTATTGTTTTAATACTTTAAACTCTATCAGTACCATTGGCGTACTGGAGGGTTCCTAAAACTTGGCCCTGTCGAGCAAAGTTCTCCAGACTTCATGTGTTTTGTCATGAAGGGAGAGTGTACACTTTGTACAGATGTGGATTTCTCAATAACAGAATTGAAGATGCTTCAGGATATGGTGGATATTCACCAATAAGAAACTGGCCAGGTCATGCCAACTAGGCCTAGTCCACACATACCTGCTAATATTTAACATTGGGTCCTATTTTACCATTTTGATTTGAAGTGCTGTGTGGATTTCAAACTGGGAGTGTTTCAGATCCAACTTTTACACTTGTTCTTAGGCAACCCTACACACACTGTGCCTGCAGAAAATATCAGCGATTCCAAATCGCACTACAGAAGCCTGTGGACAGGGCTTAATGTACTTAAAATCCTGCAACTCCGATCTGCACTTGCACAGAACAAGAATGACAGAACGTGGCTCCCCTGTCACAACGCACCAGGGTCAGATAATGCTTCCCCCGGATCCCCAAAGACATTGTCCTATCCCCAGAACTACTGACCCCCTTATCCCTCAATCCCCTCTACCACTCAGACAGATCGCAGGCCCCTCACTCCCCACTGATCTCAGGCAGATTGGAAGCAGAACTCCCTTCCCCTCCCCCCACTGCTCTCAGGCAGAGTGGCAGCAGACCCCGCCCCCACCAATCTCAAGCAGAGAGCTGTCAGACCCACCTTTCCCCCACCACTGATCTCAAACAGAGAACCATTGGACCCCCTGCACCCCCCCTCTCATGCAGAGAGCTGTCAGACACTTGGCGCTTACCTCCTCACTAATTGGAGCACCTGAATTGGACTTTTGTGGGGCATGTCTGTTTCATGCTGATTTTGGATGGGTGAATACAGTGGTAAAGGAGGAAGTGCCAGTATGGTTGGGCATGCAGCCCATAAGTCAATTTAAATGATTCAGACATTTTTAGGCCTTGGTAAAGGGGGAACTGACACAGAGGCTGGTGTGGATTATGCTACTTGTCTCATGCCTGACTTTGCCAAGTTTTCGCACCTGAAAACAGGCGCAATGCAATGCTAAAATTGGGCCCATTATGTTACGTGGTAAAATGTGTCTCTGTTCAATAGCTTTTCTTAGTACAGAGAGAAATGCTTTTGGCGGACATCTGTTGCCTGAGTAACTACAGCTACTTAATATTACTTATTTTTTTAACTGACCTGATAGCTAACAATGTGTGTAAATATTTAAATATGAAAGTAAGAAGTAGGCTATTATTATGGTGCTATAACACGCTTGTTCCAAATATACTCACATCGTGTAGGCAGGTCAGCATGTCTCATTTAATTATGCCAAGATGCATTTAACTATCATTTTTTAGCACTCTCCAGTTCCAACTATTTACAGAATATAATTTGGAGAAAATTATTTAACTTGAGTGCATTTATTTCAGAGATAATAAAGCCCTAGCTGGCAATATGTACTCCATGCACAGTTGGGCACATTTCAGCTTTTAGTTTTAACGGGAAAAGGTGAATGGATTTCACTATAACAAATCAATAAGATTTGTAATATCATGGGCCTCAATAATCTTTTTATCCCTTTTCATTCATTTATCTAGGTGAATCCTATTGAATTGTGTCTTGCAGAGGCTTATCGATGCTATACTCAGTAAAGCTAAAGAAATTGACAAAACAGCAGAGCAACTGAATTTCACTGTTCTTCCAAGTTGAATGTAGCAATTTCCAATTGGGTTTGATGTAAATGAATCATGAGTAATCGAAAATATGTAACTACAAAACTGCAGTAACCCCGGGAATTGGGTTTTGCATCCTGTATTGGCCACTTGGATGAAAATCTCTGTTTGCTGGCTGTGATGGCATTAAGCCAACAATGGCTAGTCATAATGCAATTTATAGTGTTGAAGCAAAGAAGGAAGCCTTTCAGTTTGTTATGTCACGGGAACAGAGAAATTGCTTGATGAATAAAGACAAATGTCCATCTAAATTTTCTTTCAAATATCTTGGCAGCCACATGATATAAGGATGACGGAAGGGTTAATTACTCACAACAATCAATTTCTATCCGGTATTCAAGTGAAAAAAATCCCTGTCTTTGGAAATCATAAGACAAAGTCATCTGTTCTTCCCAAGTATGTCTGATCTGGCCAATTGCAAGATCAATCCAAAACTAATCCCATTCCCCCCAACCTTCCCTCTTCCCCCCTCAACCCCCACTCCCCCCTTTTAATTCTGTGACAAATATTCATGACTCTTACCTTCAAAAAGACGCAATGGTCTTTGACTCAACTGCTCCCTCTGAAAAACATTCCATATTCCACCTCCCCTATATGTAAAAAAATCTCCTAATCTCCCTCCTCACTTTAAGACATTCTCACATTGATGACCTATCATTGCTTGCTGATTTGCCATGAAACTTGAAGTTGCCCCTACTTCTGTGCCATGGAAACCCCATTTATGTATCTCTGCTGCAGTCCTACTAAAGTAATATCAGTATACATTTGTCTGTATTAAACTCCATCTGCCATCTGTAATATATATTTATATTTGCTGAAATTATTGGAGAGGATTCTTCGAGACAAGATTTATTCCCATTTGGAAATAAATGGATACATTAGTGAGAGGCAACATTTGTTTTGTGAAGAGAGGTCATGTCTCACAAACTTGATTGAGTTTTTTGAGGAAGTGACAAAGATTATTAATGAGGATAGGGCAGTAGATGTTGTCTACATGGACTTCAGTAAGACCTTTGACAAGGTCCCTCATGGCAGACTGGTGCAGAAGGTGAAGTCACAGGGGATCAAAGGTAAGCTGGCAAGGTGGATACAAAACTGGCTCGGCCATAGAAGAGAGGAGGTAGCAGTGGAAGGGTGCATTTCTGAATGGAGGCTGTGACAAGTGATGTTCCACAGGGATCAGTGCTGGAACTTTTGCTGTTTGTAATATGTATAAATGATTTGGAAGAAAATGTAATTGGATTGATTAGTAAGTTTGCGGATGACACAAATGTCAGATAGCGATGAGGACCATCATAAGATACAGGAGGATATAGATTAGTTGGAGACTTGGGTGGAGAGATGGCAGATGGAGTTTAATCCGGACAAATGAGAGCAGTGCATTTTGGAAAATCTAGTACAGGCAGGAAATATACAGTAAACGGCAGAACCTTTAGGAGTATTAATAGGCAAAGGGATATGGATGTATAGATACACAGGTCACTGAAAGTGGCAATGCAGGTGGAGAAGGTAGTCAAGAAGGCACACAGCATGCTTGCCTTCATTGGAAGGGGTATTGAGTTTAAAAATTGTCAAGTCATGTTGATGCTTTATGGAACTTCAGCGAGGCCACACTTTGAATACAGTATTCAATTCTGGTCGCCACACTATCAGAAGGATGTGGAAGCTTTGGAGAGAGTACAGAAAAGATTTACCAAGACGTTGCCTGGTATGGAAGGCATTAGCTATGAAGAGAGTTTGGAGAAACTTGGTTTATTCTCACTGGAGCGACGGAAGTTGAGGGAGATCTGATAGAAGTCTACAAGATTATGAGAGGCATGGGCAGAGTAGATAGTCAGAAGCTTTTTCCTAGGGTGGAACAGTCAATTACTAGGAGGCATTGGTTTAAGGTGCAAGGGGCAAGTTTTAAAAGAGATGTACAAGGCAAATGTCTTACACGGAGAGTGCCTGGAACTCGTTGTAGGGGGAAGTAATGGAAGTTGATATGGTAGTGACTTTTAAGGATGTTTTGACAAGTACATGAATGAGATGTGAATAAAGGGATATGGTCCCTGGAAGTATAGAAGGTTTTAGTTAAGTCAGGCAGCATGGTCGGTGCAGGCTTGAAGGGCCAAAGGGCCTGTTCCTGTGCTGTAATTTTCTTTATTCTTTGTTCTTTGTACAGCTGCCAGGAATTACCCATCATTCTCTCATCATGGCTCAGCAGGGACATTCTTATCTCTGAATTAGGCAGATAAGGTTTCAAGAGCCATTCCACGGTTTGATGCATACTCTAACCCAACACTTCAATTCAATAATGGATGCTACTTTGTCAGAAGTGCCATTTCTCAGATAAATAATTAATCAAGGTTGTTATTGTCTTTTCCAGTGAATATAAAGAATTTCACAGTATTCAAAGAAAATCAGGGAGTTCTCTATATGTCCTGTAGAGCATCTATAACCTCACCCAAGACATAACTGGCCAGCTAATTTTCTGCTTATTGGACCTGTTCATATGCAGATTTGCTATTGTATTTGTCTACAAAATAACTATAACTATATTTCAGAAGTAATTAATTGGCCATAAGGATATTCAGGATGTTGCTTGATGCATTTAAAGGAAGTATAGCTTTTTTTCTCTATTTATCCTGTCAAACTTCTTCATAAATTTAAAATCTCTGTTAAATTTCCTTTAATTCTTCTGTTTCAATGGAATTTGTCTTTGTGATTTTCTCTCTGTAAGACAGTATCTGAAACTAAATGCATCTCAATATAACATAATCATTGCCCAGTGCAGAGTCATCCTCATTACTTTCTGTGCACATTATTTATTATGTAATAAAATGCAATTTTTTTTATAACTTTAGCTACATATGCTCACACTTTTGAAAAATTATCTACTTGAACTCGCAGTCTCTTTTTTTGCATTACGTTGCTTTTGCTGTGAGCCTGACTGGTAAAAGAAAGTCCACAATGATGACATTCAACACTAAACTGACAATTCAAAAAAGTCACAACAATAGTAGTGTGAGAATTGGAAAAATCATATTGAAATAATGATACTCAGAGATTTAATGTTCTTCCATGATTGAAGCAACTGAATACTTTGGGTTGAATAAAGAGATCTTTTCTCTATCAGAATTGCATTACATCTAACCTGGGACTAAATTCACTGTGGGTTGAACCCTCATTTTCCAGCAAAGACATTCCTCACTTTGATAATCAGCAAAATACATTTAAAACATATAAAAGTATAGAACATCATCATATTTTATTGGACAAAGTATTGATAGATACGTACTACATCAAATATTTATCGATCTATAGTTTGCAGAATGTTATGCTTTAACTGCAAAGTATTTGACAATAAAAAATTGGTGCAAATAAATAGTTCATAAAGGGTGCAATACTTATTTGTTTGTCAAATCTAACTTGTTATCTGTTGATCAGAGTACTTTTCATTTTTGATTGGTTGAAAGATGGAAGCTAAGTCTGATTGCGGTAACTACAGTTGATGTTGTCTGCTATCTTATACAGAGAAGATCATTTTAAAAATCCTTCTCAGCTACCTCCTCCCTGTGGCTAAGGAACCCCTTCCAGAGTCTCAGTACAGTTTTCACCCAATGAAAGGCACCACAGACATGATCTACATTGTGTATCAAATTCAAGAAAATTGCAAAAAACAGGACTGACTATTACATACAGCCTTAGAGAAGTAGGAATTATATGGAAGCACTTAATATATCTAACTAAGCTTAACACCAAATTTTAATGTTAAATGACTGAAGATAAATCAACAAGGACAATAAATATCAATGAGGAGTTCACAGACTATCATTACCAGTGTGAAAGTAAATTGGTATCAGTTTCCCCAGAACACTTATAATCTCATTAAGGCTTACAGACAATTTGCAAATCCTAGAAAATATAGATAAACACTTTATCAACATACCTTTCCACATAAAAAGTAAACAAAGATGGATGAAATGTATGTAATGAGTCAGTAATCCTGGCTGCCCAGGGTGCACTCTCACTCTTTATGATTTCATGTTGATCTCAATTAGATAATTGTACTTTATACCATGGATGTAAACTGCAGACTGCTGATTTATTTTTAGGGGTTTATTTATCTTCACTGAGCCAACAAGCCTGGAGAAACCTTAATAGCAATTATGTTTTTCTAAAAAGAACATTAATACTTAAAGGCCACCAAACTGAAAACTTGATTCTATTTTCTTTGTACACAGATACTGCCTAATCTTATTGTTTCAACAACAGTTTATATTTACATAGTACTTTTAAATAATAAAATGTCTGAAAGCAGTTCACAAGGCTTTCATGAAGCAATATAAGAGGCAGAGGGCAAAAAACTTGGTCAACGATGTAAGTTTTACAGAAACATCTTAAAGGAGCTGAGAGTGGCAGAGAGGTTTATGGAGAGAATTCCAGAGCTATAGATCTAGGCAGCTGGAAGAATAATCATCAATAATGAAGTAAAACAAAATTGGGAATGCTTAAAGGTCCTGAATAAAATGAGCTCAAATATCTTGGTGGGTTCTATGGCTGGAGGAAATTTTAGAGATACAAAGGATTCAGGCCTTAGGGAAATGTGAAATCAAGGATGAGAATTTTAGAATTGAAGCTCTATTTAATCCAGAGTCAGACGAAGTAAGCACATGTGATTGGTAAATGGAACTTGGTGCACATGAGGAATGTTTGGATGATCTATAGTATACTGAGGGTAAAATGTGGAAGGCTGACCAGAAGTGCATTGGAATTTCAAGTCTGAAGGTAATAAAGGTATGTTCCCAACATTATCTGTTTCTGGTTTAGATTTTCAGTAATCAGTATATTGTTTCATATTTAATTTTTCCATCTGTTTATTTTAATTTGTTTCTTTCACATTGGGTGGGATTTTAAGGCCTCGCTCAAGTGAGACTGGAAATTCCTACCAGAAGTCAATGGAGAGTTCCGTTGTCAGACTGTTGCCTGCTCCAATTCTGTGGCGGGTGAGGTTGTAGCGTTTTAGTGATAGCATTTTTAATTAATCCCTTTATATTTTTGTTGATTTTGGACTGATTTCTATGACATCACTAAGTTTGTCAGTCTCCCCAGTCTCTTATTAGCTACATTTGCAAGTAACCTAAATTTTAAAATTAATCTAAATTTATAATCTAATTTTAGAGTGGAGAGGGGGTTAAAGAAAAGTAAAGTGGCAGCTTCAATGGTGAAACAAAAAGGCTGATGGGAAACATGGGTGAGGAGAAAAGCAGTAAGAAGTCTCACAAACCAGGCTAAAGTCCAGCAGGTTTATTTGGTAGCACAAGTCACTAGCTTTTGGAGCAGTGCTCCTTCATCAAGCGAGTGTTGAAGGAAATGCCAGCATCTCCACATCATGGCTACCATCAATACCACAATCTGACGGCTACAAGTGAAGAGGATCTCCAAGAAGTCCTGATGAAGGGGCAGCATTCAGAAAGCTAGTGGCTTGTGCTATCAAATAAACTTGATTGACTTTAACCTGGTGTTGTGAGGCTTCTTACTGTGTTTATCCCAGTCCAACATCACATGGAGAAAAATTGCAGAGAGCAAAGTTTAACGTGTTAGAAGTTAAAGTTTATTTAGTAGGCTTTCATTAACACTGCAATGAAGTTACTGTGAAAATCCTGAAGAGGACTGAATGGTGGAGTTCACCTTATCCTTCAAAGGATGCCGATTTGATCACAGAATGTGAGCTGGCCACGCCAAAGCTGGTGATGGTCAGCCACTTGTAAACTCTATTCACTTTAATCTTCAATGGTTCCACACGAGGGCAGACAACTTTGTTGAAAGATTACCGACCTGAACTCTGTTTCTCTCTCCACGGATGTTAACTGTAATGTTATTTTCTCATACAGCTATTTTGTACCTTTGTAAATATTAAGAAAAAATCCATTTTCAATGAAGTTCTACAAAGCAAACTGAATTCCTTTCCCTCTGACGAAGGATCATTCAGATTCGAAACGTTGATTTTATTATCTCTCCGTAGAAGCTGTCAGCGCTGCTGAGATTTTCTGTTCGTGTGTGTTGAATTTCTTTCCCAATAGTTTGCTGTTTGTATAAAGGCATTGACTAAGGGATAAAAGCGAATGCAACTTCCACTGGCGAGCATAACTATATGCCACAAACCTAAGGGGAAAAGACGGATTTGGGATATCACTTAATTTTAGCTGCACATCCGCGCTCAGCTTAAAATAAATAAGTCACTGAAAATGAGTAGCACAGGATCAAACTCTAGTACCGGGCAGCATCTGTCACGCAGCTCTTATCACAGGCTCTCACTCAGCCAGGAGCTTGATGAATGTCTGCAAACTGGGGCTTGCTTCAAACAAAACGCCGGGGTTCAGCAAAAGACAAAAGTCCGATGGAAATCTTTCCATCATTTAATTAAGCACAGTGGTGTGAAATAGCCAGGAGCTGGGGGTTTAATGGGTTTCAGCAGCAACGTTACCATCTGCTTTGTACAGAGGTGATTGACAGTGAAAGGTTATATAAACAGAGAATCTTCAATTTTGCACCTTGAACTATATGATTTTTTAAAAAATCCATCTTACGGGAAGTACGTGAAGGCAGCGCGTAGCGAGCGGAGATGCAGTTGGGGAGTTGTGAGTGTAAAGGTTTGACCACAACAAGGCGAGACGTTGATTTTTTTTAATGTGAAGAGACGAGATGTTCAGCGTCAATAGGAAGACGATGCAATCGCATCAACTTCCTTTCTGACTGCTTAATGGGTGCATGCAAAAGAGCTTTTCCTTTCCAGTGCCTTGGAGCAGAGCAGATATATTTGTAAACAGTGGACTCGATTCTCCTGCTCAGTCATTCAGGAAATGGTCTTCTCCGTCCTGTGACATTTGGAGCTGCTTTAAGTTACTATTTCATGGTTCCATTTGATCTGAATATGTGCAACTGAAAGAAGGGGACGAATTGGTAGCTTGCTTGCCTTTTGAATCGTTTTCTTGCCGTTGTGGTTGTTTTAGCAGTCAGTTGGCATTGCAATGCCACTGTGGGGTCCGACTTTCTGCATAGTGTCCCTGATCGTGCTTTATCTGTTAGCCAGATTGTATTTCGGCCAGAGTTTCAAAAATCGATTCCACTGGAGAAGTCGATGTGCCCGGAAGCAAGGGGACAGCGATGTCCCGAAACTGATCTGCAAACCTTCAGCCCTTGCCAAGTATCTACTCAAAACCTGCTTGACTTTCACCTCGGAATGCCAATCCCAGTGGATGTGGAGGAAGCTGCCTCACCTACAAACCATCTGGAATGTGATCTGGCCACCCGGCACCACCGTCCACTTCGTCCGGGATTACCTGCAGCTGGCCGATGAGGGGCTGGTGGCCCTGGACTGGGCAGTGCCCAGCACCTCGAGCAGAAGAAGGGCATCCAGCAACTCCCCAGCACCCATCATGCTGATTATTCCAAACTCCTTCGGGAAAATCACCAGAAATGCGGTCAAGGTGAGATCTGAGCTCTAACTCTAACCCCGACTCAAAATTCCCAGGGTTAGGATTATTTAGTCACCAGGAGGGTCAGAGCAGGGGATGATTGGTAGCACTAGCGGGGAACTAGTACAGCCATGATGGACCGAATGGCCTCCGTCTGTGCTGAATGAAAAGGTAACATTTGGTGTACAAATTCAAGTAGGATTTGGATCAGCTTTGGGTTGATGTGGAATGGAGGCGGCTCGCACCATTTCTTCAGTCAATTTGTCTTGAAACCGGCCACAGGTGACAAAGCTAAGTCCTACTCCGGAGTTTATATTGACCTTGGAACACTTCAGATATATCTGGTCCATCTAGCCACCCACGTCACTCCCATTCAACCCACCGGTTTTTCTCATCTGTATTCCATGAATTTACAAGGTTCCCAGTCTGAGTAACTGCATTGTCGAAAATCAGTTTAAAGGCACAGATGCAGAGAAGCATTTTATCAAAACTCGAGACCAGAATCCAAAAGACGATAAAACGAAACATAAAAGTAGCTAAAAGACATGTTCATAATAATGTTGACGGGAGAGCAATATCGAAATGACAGCTCCTTGTCAGAGCACTGCGCACATCTCATGATGCAATATATGACCATCCTGTTCAGCTTCCAGCGACTTACTCCACATACGAATTATCAATGCTGTTCAATTCAAGATTCTGGAAGATTGTTGCCTGTAAGCAAACTTCATGTTTATATTACGAAGTCCAATTTCTTTATGTCAGGCTTTTAAACCACCAATTTAAAACGTTTTCTTTGCGGATAAAGGTGTCGACCTCGCAATATAAACCCTAACCACGGATCCCACATGCTGGTTCCTCATAATTCAAATTAAATGGCAGTAAATGTAAGAACAGCTGCTGTCTAATCGTGCTAAACCACCCATCGTGTTCATTCACTTTAGAGCAATAATTATACAGCTAAAAACAGCAGAATACCATTCGGAGGAAATTATCCTGTACACTGCAGAGTGCTTTGGTTAGAAGGCAGTTTGAGAATATTGAAATATTTGTGCCCTTTAGGACATAATAATCCTTAAAGGAAAAGAGCCACTATATTGATCCCCCCGAATGTGGGATTTTTCACTTCATTACCCCTGTCGGTTGCTGACAATATGTAATAGGAAATTTGACACCAGTGATTGTGATTTTTTTTGACCATTAAAAGCGATGGTCAGAACATTGTTCGTAGGGTGTGTCAAGATTCCCAATATCTCTCCCGGAAACACTTAACCCCCGTGTTTACTGTTAAAAGACTCAGCTGTGGAGAAACATAAGCCTTCAAAAGAGGGCGTCTGAGAAGTACAGAGTAAATGATATATATTGGTGACATTGGTTTGATATTGGCAAATTTATGCCAATGTCAAAAAGTTATAGGAAGTGATCTTTATGTGTACCTTTCATGTACAGTAATGGTGATAGAATGCAAGAATTATTAAAAGAACAGTTGGATGTCACAGTGCAGAAACCATAGCATCTGTTTGTATGGCTGAACTAAAGTAATTCTCATTTATTTGCGTTTTGCAATTGTTGGAAATTTTTGTGTTCTTAGAGTGAATGGTTAGAAACTGAAGCACTTGGCTATCGATCTTACCCCAAAACATCACCTGCCCCTCCACCAAGTACCTCAGCCAGTGCGTCTCTGCTGACTGCGTTATAATATCACTAGTTGAAGTTAGAACCAGTCTGCACATGCCATCATGATTGAGTCACAAAACATCATGTTCACTTGGATAGAGAATTTTCAAATGTTCAGCTGGGAATTTACCAAATAGTTATAATTTACCTTAATGCTATTATACTGACAATAAAGGTGAGCGTACTCCAGAAACACATTCCCATTAAAATTGCAGTGTGCTCCTCTTTGGAAGTGGCACAGAAACATTTAAAAATGGACTATCACATATGTTACTCTAGCTGAAGACAGGCTGCAGGATGGTAGGAGCACTTTGATTGCTTACTTATTAAGTAACAAAATATGAAAAAAGAGGAAGTGTATTAAAGTCACATTAGAAAATTTAATTTTAAGGTGCTGCCAATCATAATTATTTTCTCTATTGCTCATTTAAGAAGTCTACAAATGAAGACATTTCTTCTCTAAATTGAATCCATTTGAATCAAATTAATAGTGTCACTCACATTCAGCAACAATTTCATAACTTCCTTCTTGCTCACCGCTTCCTAACTGCATAGTTGACAGGAATCTATAATTGAAGTATGGATAGAAGAATTATCAGTGAATCACTGGTATGGATCTCAGATAGAAAAACACATTTTCATGCTGGCTCCTATCTCTAACAAAATATCTAGATGTGTACATTTCTTTGCTTTTTACTTGTAAACTGAAACAAAATTACTGACAGTTCAGTGCCACTGGTCTAAGAAGGATAAAAAGCTGCCAATATCACACTTGCAATTGTCACCAGTGGGTAGTGCTAATAAGTGTGCATGTGTTAGATATTTGTCCAGAACAGAGTGAAGCTCAGCAATTAATCCTTGCTTGTCTGCTGACACTCATTTTCCAGGCACAAACTGTTCCTGGTGAGTTATGATCAGTTCCTAATAGTCATTTGTACTGCAGCAAATATCAATGCCTTTAAGAGCAGGGGAGAAATTCTGGGGGGAAATCGTATAACAACAAGTTTAGTTCTGCCCAGGATGCAATTTATTCTCTTAGAAAGATTGGACATAGAAATTTGGAGCAGAAGTAGGCAAATGCAGCCCTTCAAGCCTGCTCTGCCATCAATCGGATCATGGCTGATCTCTCCCTGGTTTGAAATCCACCTCCACACCTATTCCCATATCCCCTTACCCTTTTTTAAAATTTGAAAATATATCTATCCTTTCTTGAACACATTCAACAATTCAGACTCTACTGCATTATGGGGCAGCGAGTTCCACAAGTTCACCACCCTCTGCGAAAAGTAATTTCTCTCATCCCAGTTTTAAATCTCTTGCCTCTCAACCTATACCTCTGACCATTGTTCTAGATTGCCCCACAAGAGGAAACATTGGTCTACATTTACTTTATCAATCCCCTTTAAAATTGAAGCAAAATTTTACTTCAATCAGATCTCCTTTTATTCTTCTAAACTTCAGCGAGTATGAACCCAAACTGTTTAATCTCTCCCCTTACATCAACCCTTTCATCCCTGGAATCAGTCTGATGAACCTCATCTGAACTGCCTCCAATGCCACCACATCCTTCCTCAAATAAGGACACCAAAACTCGACTCAGTACTCCAGATGTGGCTTCACCAATACTGCATACCCTCGCCAACACCCTCTTGATATTGATGTTGGTGGTATTTAGCACTTAGTGGCTTTATTGCCTTTAGTTGCTCTTAAGAAGATTGTGGTGATCACTCATTTTGGATAGCTGCCATTCTTGTGATTAAAGTAATCCTATGGTGCTATATTTTGGGGAATTCCAAATGACCCAGAGATGTCAAGAAAAAGATGATATCTGAAAGGAAATGTAGAGGTGATGGTATTCCAATGAATCTGCTGTTCTTGTCTTTCTAGCTGATGAAGTTTGTGGGTTTGGGAGTTGCTGTCAAAAGAGCCATGATGGTTTACTACTGTGCTTCCTGCAGATGCTGGAATCTCCAACCAGTGTGTTGGTGATGAAGGGAATGAATGTTTTGAGAAAATTAAAGGTAATTTTTTTTAACAGGTTGTTGAAATTATAAGTGTGTTATCAATGAGAGGCAGTGCTTGACTTGGAATACAGTGATTTCTACTTGATTGCAGTATAAGTTCAATTCACATGAATATCTTGGATTAAAGTTTAATGTTTTCTACCCTCTGCTAATGTCATGGATTAAACTACGATTCTGATCTAACGAAGAGGATGTTCATAATAGTAAAATCATTTGCTTTCTGTTGAAATTCGATATGATAGCTAACATAATCCTATCACTTAATTTGCTTATGTAAATATATTGGCCTGAAATTTTAGTTAACTAGGATTTTGTGTGTAATCTGAAAGAAGACTATGTGGAAATGTTTCTGTAGCCATTTTGCCAGTACCCTGTTTGCCTCTGTCAATACTAGAATGTGACATGGGCTAATAAGACACCAGTCCAAAACAGAAAGCTTTAGCAGTTGTAAGTGAGGGAAGCACATTATGCAGTGTATTCCCAGTGCTTAAGCAGTGCAGGTTGCCATGGACGTCTCCATATCCTGAAATCCAGTACTGTATGAACAGCAGGTGGAGAATTTAAATATTAAAATTTTTGAATGGAATTGGGCTGATTACTTGATTGATTAAACTTCCCAGTGCATGCTGTGTAAAATATTAAAGAGAATTCAGTCTCCCAGGACTTGCCAGCCAAGTTTGCCAAGTTTTAAGAAACAAGTTTCCTCCTCAGGCCTTTCCTGCATCTCAGCAGACACTAGGGAACTGCCAGAATTATTTAAATGATCCTGAGCTTGACAATGCAACCAGGGGCAAGAATGTACTGTGCAGCAGGTTGGCTAATGGTTATAGTTGAGCAGGAAATTGAGGGTGGGATTTTGCGACCTTGTTACACCTGTTTTTGGACATGAAAATGTTGTAAAATGGATGTGAAGTGTCTGACAAGAATGGTGTCCATTTTGGCATTCCATTTCAACTTTACCACAGTAAGAAAATCAGTGCGACCAGGAGCCCATCCAAACAGGGCAAGACATCAATTTACATGTTTTTGTGATCAACATAATGCAAAATTAACAAAAGATCATTAACAAACCTTCATGCCCAATCATCCCAGCTTGCCTGCCTTTACCACTTCACTCACTGCAACTGGATCGGAGTCTGGTGCTGCATTAGTGCAGGCAAGCAAAGAGATAAGTCTCTGTGTTCAAACTGCTCTACACCACTCAGAGGGAGTATTTCATGAAGATCATGTTGTATTTTGGGGCGGAGGGGGCAACAAGTATGTGGGGGGCCCTTGTGGTCCACCGGGTCCAAGTTCAAATTTTCAGCACGAACCTGAGTTGGATCACTGACCTCAGATCATGGGGATCACTCATGATCCTAGTACATGTAGCTGGAAGCACTGGTGTAGATGGGGGTTTGCTGAAAACTGTGGAAAATTGACTGTGATGCAGACTCAGGGGCTTTTAAAGCAGCACGAGCAACCTGTGTTGCCATACATTGGTTCCATCCAAGCAACTCCCTCCAGTCGAAATCCTACAATCCACTGCAACATACTGGAGTGGTGCGCCTGGGTATGTTGTGTTAGTGAGTTTCTGTGCCAGGCAGGAGAATGATGATGACTTGCTATGCACTATTGTGATAATGCCCTGGTGCAAAGTAGTCTAACACTTACCTATGCTCCCGCCCATGTCTGGGTAGTAAATAAGGGATCAATAAATGCCTAAGCAGGCCACAGATGTGTGGGATGGGGGAAGGGAGGGAATCTCTCGTGGATTCTGGGATGCCATGTCAGATAGTATAAGTTGCTGCCACACATGCCACCCACCGTAGCCAGTGATTTCTTTGAGCGCCTTCATTTTCTCAGCGACAGAGCATTGTGGAGGGCTTCTCCCCTAACATCAATGTGCAGGTTCCCTCTGGGGTAACGACATTCCTGTTGGAGACAAATCAGAAACAAATTAGTCTCAAGTGAGTTGTGAAATGACATTTATTGGTGCCAATAAAAGTGTCTTAATGATAAGTAATACATGCAAACACGAGACATTAAGTGCATGACTATTTATCTACCTGGTGCTGCCTTTCACCTGTGCAATCTTAGTCCGGCTACAACTTCCTAACTTTACTTGGCTACCACGATGTCTTGGTGTCTCCCCAGGATGTACTGGAGATGGCCAGCTACCTAGAAAGCCTTGTGGCCTGTGATACCTTTGGCGATCATCCTCTGGGATCTTTAAGGTCCTGGCTAGCTGCCCACTGTCTGTTTCCATCACACCGACACTCCCTTACTTGCCCTGATTTCAGGAAGGGGAGAGTCAGAAGCTATAGCCACAGTCACTGTCTCTTCCGTGGAAGGCTCTGGCATGAACTGGAGGCCTATCTTCTCCCTCAGGTCCCTGGTCACGCTATGGACACCAGCCTTTCTGCAGTGAGCACCAAGAGCTCCATCACCTGGCCCTGTCAGTCCTGGAGAACTACATGCATGGTGGCTGATTCCTCTGCGATGGCACTCCAAATCGGAGGGCCATCTGTCAATGGCAGCATCAAGTGCTGTCTGAGACTAGGCCATGCTCTGCAGCCTCTCAGCCATGCCCTCTGTGACAGGGCCACATTTTCAAGGGCTACTGCCATAGCCTGCTGTGTGTCATCAATGTCCCACTGCGTCTCTTGCAGCCCTCAAGCCTCTCAGTCGTGGGCCACATAACCTCAAGAAGCTGTAGAGGCCCTCAGCTGTGATCTGCTGTGACTCAGCCACAGCCATCTGGGACTTCGCTGTGGCCTGCTGTGACTCAACCATTGCTTGGACAGTACCACTCATGGTGAGGATTTCCTGTCCCAGGCTCTTCACCGTGGATGCCATCCTTGCAGTGTTGGCCTAGGAACTACACTTGTCTACCTGAAAACTTTGGAACTCCTCCCAATAGCCTCGCAGCTTGAGGCTCCGATTGGAGCGGCAGGCTTTCAGACATGTTAAGCCCTGCCCAGTGCCTTCTGTCACGAGGAATGGACTTGTTTAAAATTTCACAGACAGAATGCACAAGATTGGGCCTGAAAACATGTCCAAAAAACAGATCTGGGATCCAGTTCCACACCTTCCCAACACCTAAAAAAAACTCGTAAAATTCTGTCCTTAGTTTCAGCTAGATGAAAAATGTGTCTTTTTATCATTGATATTTATCCCAAGGGTTTTCTGGTCATGGAATCCAAGTTGGTTGGGTTGAGGTCAATTGAACAAGTATACAATTTGCAAAATTCTGCAATTGACCTCTGTTGTTATAAATTGATTTTAATAAGCAATTTCTTCAGCTGCTACTGAGTAAATCATTATAGGAACTCTATGAGCCTGGCAAAAAAGACTCTAAGAGCCAAATATCAACTTTATAGCAATTGTAAATTACCATGATTTTAATTAAATCCGTACAAGCTGTCTATCTCAGATCCCTGTAAAATAAAGAATATGCATCTGGCAATAATCACTTACTGTCGAACTAAGTCTTTATTTGTGACATGAGGTGCCTTTGATATCTATATATTAAATTTGGCTTCAGTTCGATTTGCTGTGCAAACAAAGTCTTATTTCAATTATTCTAATTTTCTAATTTTCAGATCAAACTAAACAAGCAGTTTAGCCTTACAAATTTGGACAGCTCCATACATTAGGGAAAACTGTCCTCAGAGTTACATTGAGTCAAGTCCTCCAATTCACATTTCCAACACATGGATTTGAATGAGATTACATTATACTGAGTTGTTTGCAATTGTTTTATAATTCTTTTATTTTGTAAGAAACCATGGCCAGAATTTTACATCAAGCAGGTGAGCCCCTGTCTGACCTAGAAGTACCTGAAATCACACAAAAAGATGTTGGACTTGCATCATGCCTTCTTTGTGCGCTTGTGCAAAATTTCAATCAGCAGGTACTTGTGGCAGTTGGAAAGGGACCCAATCAAACAGACAATTAAGGAGCTAATTGAACACAATTTTATGTGCCTGTCTGATTTTATGATTGGTGGGTTAATTGGCCAGGTGACCTTTACATTTTAGTTTTAATTTCGTTCCAAGATGGGATGAACTTCCAAAAAAGGTTGACTATTTCTGCTGGCTGATCAATAAAATTTAAATAGATTTCTCAAGGAACATATCAGAAGCTCCAACCCATATGCTCCCCTTTAATGGCACCTGCCCCACTCAGCAGCCTCAACTTTTCAGAGCGCATTTCACACTGACTGCTTGATAATTGGTCAGCCAGCATGAAATTGTGCTCCAGGATGAATTGCAGCTGGGAATGTGTTTCATGCTCACATCCAGGCCCCCTAAGTATGTGTGCCCAATTGAAAAAAAATTCAGGCCCATGACACTATTGAATTTTCTTAAAAACTCAACTAGTTCAGTAATGTCCTTCAAGAAGGGAAACCTGAAGGACCTGAAAGAATTTTAGCGACGAGGAAAGCTGGTGTTGATTCAGAGGAGGCTAAGCAGATTGAAGTGTATAAAATTGTGAGGGAACTGGATTGGGTGGTTGGAAAAACCGTTAGTAGAGAGGTCAATTACCAGAAGACATCATTTTTCAGTAATTGGTAAAAGGATTTGAGGGGAGTAAGGGACAATCTTCTCACCCAGAAAGCATTGAGGCTCCAATTCTGACTGTCAGATAGTGTGGTAGAGGCAGAAACTCTCCTAAACAAATGAACATACTCACAGGGGGCTGTAACCTAAAGAGCTACAGAACAAAACCTGGAAGGGAAAGGTCAGATCAGACTGGTTAACTTTTTTTCTGCTTGGCATGGACGTGATGCACCAAATAGCCTCCTTGTGTGCCAGAAGCCTTTCAATGTTTATGTTTCTACATCTCAAATTGGTGGCCTTTCATTGGAACAATCCTGGAATGTTAATTCTGCTTCTCTTTCCACAAGTGTTGTTTGACCAGCTATGTATTTGCAGCATTTACTGTTTCTTTCCAGAATCAGCAGTACTTTGCCATTGCATCTGAGATAAAGACCACTTCTTCTCAACTTGAAGGTGGATTTTCATTGTCCTATTTTTAAAACCTTGATTCATGCTGAATTGAGGATAATCAGCATTCTTCTGAAACTGTCAGGCATGGGTTGTTTGGGAATATTTAAGATAATTCACATTGTACTGTCAATGCTTTAGGAGCCAATAACTTGTAGGTTTGCACTTCTAGCTGTTGCATAAATGACAAATGATGTTCAAATCAACCTAGCTTAACATGAAAGTATTAAATGAATTTAGTCTAACTCGGATCTGAATTAAAAATCTACATCCCAGGTCTTAATCACCTCTGCAATTAATTTAGGTTAAGCAAACAAAACTTTGGTTCACATTCATGATAAAGTTAATACTGTAAAATATATCAAGCATGTTATTGACATAGTTTGTGATGTAATTAGAGACCACATGTGCCTTCTTCAAATTGATTTATTTTGTGATTTAAGCAATGAGGATGTTCTACTTTCTCTGGAAAATCTTTCGGGAAAAGTTTCCATGTGTGAGCTGGACTGTTGTTATGCCATTAAAAAAGATTTCTGCCCACTATTGGTCAAGAAAAATATTTACATTTCAATTTCCTGAAGCAATTATTGGTAAAAATTGCATGTGAAATGGATGTAAGCTGCTGCTGTATATGTACAAAAGCTGCAGCTACTAAAAGGACAGTTCAGACTGAACACCTCAACCAAACTGGGGCAGGCTGGTAAAGGAAGAAGCAGCACTTGACATATCCAATTGAATCTCATGTAACCTCACAGCACATTTCACAAATCTTTTTTGCAAACATTTTGAGAATGTCCTCAGCAAACTGCTTGCAGCAAATTGTTGCATAATGCAGCAGGAATGGCATCCAGGCAAAGCAAGGTACTTTCTAAAAAACTCAGAGTCATAGAGTCATAAAGGTTTACGGCATGGAAACAGGCCCTTCGTCCCAACTTGTCCATGCTGTCCTTTTTTTAAAATTCCAAAGCTAATCCCAATTGCCTGTATTTGGCCCATATCCCTCTACACCTATCGTACCCATTTAACTATCTAAATGCTTTTTAAAAGACAAAATAGTACCTGTCTCTACTATTAGCTCTGGCAGTTTGTTCCAGACACTCACCACCCTCTGTGTGAAACAATTGTCGCTTTGGACACTTTTGCATCTCTCCCCTCTCACCTTAAACCTACGCCCTCGTGTTTTAGACTCCCCTACCTTTAGAAAAAGATATTGACTATCTAGCTGATCTGTACCCCTCATTATTTTATAAACGTCTATAAAATCACTTCTCAGTCTCCTACACTCTAGAGAAAAATGTCCCAGTCTATCCAACATCCCCTTATAATTCAATCCATCAAGTCCCAGTAGCATCCTAGTAAATCTCTTCTGCACTCTTCCTAGTTTAATAATGTCATTTCTATAATAGAATGACTAGAATTGCACACGGTATTCCAAGTCTGAAAAACAATTCTCTACAACCGCCCTCTGGCTTCTGTTAAGAAGCCAATTTTATATCCATTTAGATACCTCACCCTAGGTTCCATGAGATTTAACCTTATGCAACAACCTCCCATGCAGTACATTGTCAAAAGCCTTGCTAAAGTCCATGTAGGCAACATCAACTGCACTGCCCTCATCTACCTTCTTGGTTACGCTTTCAAAAACCTCAATCAAATTTGTGAGGCATTATTTTCCTCTCACAAAGCCATGCTGCCTGTCCCTAATCAGTCCTTCTGTCTTTAAATCTGTAGACCCTATTTGTCAAAATATATTCCATCAATGTACCCACCACAGATGTAAGGCTGAATGCCTTAGTTCCCAGGCTTTTCCCTGCAGCCCTTTTTAAACAAAGGCACAATATTTCCCACTCTCCAATCTTCAAGCACCTTATCAATTATTCAAATATCTTGGCCAGGGGATCTGCAATTTCCTCCCTAGCCTCCCATAACATCCTGGTTACATTTCATTAGATCCGGGGTTTTTATCTATGTTAATGCGCTTCAAGACTTCCAGCATCTCCTCTGTAATACGTACACTCCTCAAGACATCACTATTTATTTCTCCAAGTTCCCTAATATTCTTGCTTTTCTCAACAGTAATTACTGATGAGAAATATTCATTTAGGATCTCACCCATCTCTTATGGGTCTGAACATCGATGACCTTGTTGATCCTTAAGAGGCCCAACTTTCTCTCTTGTTACTCTTTTGCCCTTTATGTATTTTATCATACCTTTCTTGGGAATTTGAAATAACGAAGTACATATACCTAGGTATCTACTCCAAAACATCTGTGCATTGGCATTTGGCAAGGTAAGGGTTAATGTGGGATTGGAGAACAGTATTATCCACTGTATGATGTGGATACATGACAGTAGACAGAAGACAGAGTTGCAAGGAGGAAAACAAGGAGAACTGAACATGAAGTTAGCTCATAGATTGGACTATAATTTGTACGTATGTAAATGGCTATGTATTACCAATATTGTTCAACATTACAAGACTCTGAATCTCTTCGTGAGAGCTGCTGAAGAAACCCTTACAACAAAAGGTAATCTTGAAAGTCCAAAAAGAAAAAAAATTGCGATCTCTTCTATTACAATGCTAATTTTTGCCCTATGTGTAATATTTGAAGGTTGAATATTATACTGGGGTGGAGCTTTCGATACTTTTCCAGTGTGCTAATGTATACCATACAAATGAATATAGTTTCACCCACAGTATCAGAAAAGTTAGTGAGGTCACAAGGAAGCATCAAAAGACAATGCAATTGATTCAAATCCAATCACATTTTTGTAATATTATACATTTTTGTTACACACTCCAAAAAATAATTTGAGCTTTTTACATGATCAAAAAATGTGTAGCACTCAGATCGTTTTGTTCTGCTTAGTTCCAAAGAAACTGAGAATTGATTAAACATAAATTGCTACAGGAGTTGTGATTGACTGATGCAGCTTTTCATTCTCCGTAAGTTATTCAATATCTCATTGACAGCTCGTCATTGTATATCACACATTCTGTTCAGCAAGAAACAGACATTTTGCAAAACAGCATTTTCACTGATCAGCTGAGTTCTTAATTTCTTGCCATAAAACTTCCTCTGAATCTGAATGACTACTGGTATTCATTGCAGTCAACCCACCAAATGAAAAACGCAATTCATTTGTCCATATTGAAAGAAGATACAATTATAACTAAATCTGATGTTAGAAACACCAGTCTGTTTGAATCCAAAAATGGAGGTGCACAGATTAACTGTGTAAAACCAGTGATAAAGGTTGACAGTAGTAGAATGAATATTATTAGCTGAGACTAATGAGGGCGGGACCTACACAGGAAACAGGCCCTTCAGCCCAAAGAGCCTGCACCGCCACCTCGATGTTCCCACTTCTACCATTATCCCCATCTATGTTTATAGATCTATGCATTGGAACCAAATCTGAGACAATTTAGGGAGAATTTATTCTGCCAGTCAGCCTAAGAGCACATCTTTGGGATGTGGAGGAAACCAGAGCACCCGGAGAAAACCCACGCAAACACAGGGAGAATGCGTGAACTCCCACAGACACAGGCCCAAATCCATGTATCTGCACAGCACAGCGATAGTCACTGAGCTGTCATGGTGCCCATCAAATGGTCCAGGTCAAGTGTACACTAACGACGTGAAACACTAGGATACTCTTGAAAAATCCAAGAGCAGCCCTCTCATGACCCATCGCGTGTATGCTCCTTGTTAGACAACAAGGTGGACCGAAGTACCTATAGGATAAAACAAATACATCAATATCATCAACAATTTACACACTTCCCAGGGAACTCCCAAAACTCATGATCCCTATTTTAAATCAGTTTTCTATATCCCTTCATTCCTATTCTGTTCATATACCCATTTAAGTATCTCTTAAATAACTCCAGAGTGGCTGCCTCCACTACCTTACTTGGCAGTGCGTTCCATATCCCCACCACCTTCTGTATGAAAAAACTCCCTCTAGCATCCAAATTATACCATACCCCCTCACCCTAAGCCTGTGACCCCTCGTGCTATTTGAGTTCATCCGAGGAAAAAGCTTAACCCTGTTTACTCTATCTATACCCCTCATAATCTTGTACACATCTATTAGATCTCCTCTCAGTCTATGACTTTCTAAGGAAAACAGCCCCAATTTGCCTAACCTCTCCTCATAACTCAGACCTTCCATACCAGGCAGCATCCTGGTAAACCTCCTCTGCACTCACTCCAGCGTCTCCACGTCCTTCCGGTAGTAAGGTGACCAGAACTGGACGCAGTATTCCAAATGAGGTCTAATCAATGTTTTATACAACTGCAACATTAAAGGCCAGCTCTTATACTCTTTACCCCTTCCTATAAAGTCGAGCATACGATATGCTTTCTTCACAACTTTCTCCATGTGCTTTGCCACCTTCAGAGACTTGTGCACCTGCACCCCCAGGTCCCTCTGCGTTTCTATACTCTTAATAGGTCTACCCTTTATCATATACCTCCCCTCTACATTCTTTCTTCCAAAATGCATCACCTTGCATTTTTCAGGATTGAATTCCATCTGCCATCTATCTGTCCAAGCTACCAGCCTATCTATGTCCTGCTGTATTGCCTGACAATGCTCCTCACTACCTGCAAGTCCAGCTATCTTTGTATCATCTGCAAACTTGCTGATCACTCCACTTACTCCCTCTTCCAAGTCATTTACATATGTTACAAATAGAAGAAGTCCCAGTACCGAGCCCTGCGGCACACCACTAGTGACCGACCTCCAGCTAGAAAAACTATTACCTTCCACTATTACTCTCTGTCTCCTATTAACAAGCCAGTTACTTATCCATCTAGCTACCTGTCCTTGTATTCCATTAGCCTTGACCTTTTCAACTAACCTCCCATGAGGGGCTTTATCAAATGCCTTACTGAAATCCATATAGACGACATCAACAGCTCGCCCTTCGTCAACTGTTTTCATCACTTCCTCAAAAAATTCTATCAAATTCGTAAGGCACGACCTCCCCTTAACAAAGTCATGTTGCGTATCCCCAATCAGATCGCAATGCTCTAAGTGCCTATACATCTTATCTCTAAGAATCCCCTCCAATAGCTTCCCTACCATTGACGTCAAACTCACAGTGTACTTTATTATTCCATCTAATCATATAACTTGAACTGTTTGAAGAAGTACAAGTAACTAATATTTCACTTCCATCTTGACAGGACTATATAAAACTTCCACATTGGTTACACAGCAGCAGCAAAACCACAACCAGTAACGTGATCACAGCAGACATATCTAACCGCTGCACCATAGCTATTTCACAGTAACTGCACTTTGCAACCATATAAAGTTATTTATGCCCACACATATTCAATCGCATGAGCAACATCAAAGATATATTTTATACACTATATATATCCCAGCACAGAAATAACAGTTATTTTTTTCACGATAAGGTGAAACAACATATGACATATGTGAAAATATAGTATTGTTTTGATATGCACAGTATTATCTATTTTGAACTAACCTCATTAAATGTTAATTGTTGACAGATTGATGGTTATCAGAGGATGTGCAATTTATCAGCAGTAACACTCAGACAAATACTTGAGGAAGTAGACCACATGAAATACAAATCTTACAAGCTTTGTGCTTTTCAGGTGATAGGCAGGAACGAGACTGAGTCTGATGACTTTTTTTTGGGTGCAATTCTATTTTGTTAGAGATTTGGATTATTTGTATTTAATACAATTGATTAGATTACACATTACAAGCCTGATTCTTGAAGTGAAATAGATAACTTTAATGGACCTGTGCTGGCCTTTGGGACTGTTTTGCATGTTGGTACATTTGTGATCTAGTTCCACAAGTTAGTAGATGTTGAGGACTAGGTTTACTGTGACATGTTTAACATTTCTAACAGTTTCAAGCACAAATAGCAATATTGTACAATAACAATTGCAGAAACATGGCTTAAAATGGTGAGGACTTTAATATTCAAGGATATAAATTGTTCATAAAAAATAAGGAAGTCAAAAATGGAGGCGGACTCACAATATGGTCATGGACGACATTGTAAAGCTAAAAACAGAAGATATTCTTAAAAGGTTGAGGACAGAATCTGTTTGGTTAGATTTGGGAGTATGCCACAGATCTCCAAATATTGAGACAGATAGAGACGGAGAGGAGCAAATCTGCAGGGAGGTTGCAGAGATGTGTGAGAACTATAGGGTGGAGAGATTAGGTCTTTAATTACCCAAACACTGATTGGAAAAATGTTGGAGAAAAGGTAAAGTCAAGGGAGGAATTTCTGAAATGTGTTCAGGAGAACTTTCATGACTAGTATGTTCTCTTTGCTGGATCTGATGCTGGGGATTGAAGTAAAACATAAAATATAGAACATTATAGTGCAGTGCAGGCCCTTCGGCCCTCGATGTTGCGCTGACCCAGTGGAACCAATCTAATGACCCTATAACCTAAACTATTCCAATGTAATCCATATGCTTATCTACTGATCATTTGAACACTCTTAAAGTTGGCAAGTCCACAACTGCTGCAGGCAGGGCATTCCACGCCCTTACTACCCTCTGAGTAAAGAACCTATCTCTGACATCTGTCCTATAGCCACCACCCCTTAATTTAAAGCTATATCCCCTCGTATTAGCCATCACCATCTGAGGAAAAAGGCTATCAGTGTCCACCCTATCTAACCCTCTGATCATCTTGTATGCCTCAATTAGGTCACCTCTTAACCTTCTTCTCTGTAATGAAAATAACCTCAAGTCCCTCAGCCTTTCCTCATAAGACCTTCCCACCATACTAGGCAACATCTGGTAAACCTTCTCTGCATCCATTCCAATGCCTCCATGTCTTTCTTATGATGCGGTGACCAGAACTGTACACAATATTCCAAGTACAGCCGCACCAGAGTTTTGTACAGTTTCAACATGACCTCAGGGCTCTGAAATTCAATCCCTCTACTAATAAAAGCTAATACACTGTACGCCTTCTTAACAACCTTATCAGGATGCCAACTTTCAGGGAACTATGCATATGTACACCAAGATCACTATGCTTGTCGACATTACTAAGAGAGCTTCCATTAGCCCTATATTCTGTACTCCTGTTACTCTTTCCAAAGTGAATCACATTTTTCTGTATTATACGCCATTTGCCACTTCTCGCCCTGGCTCTGCAGCTTATCTGTGTCCCTTTGCAAACAGTAACATCCATTCTCACTGTCTACAACTCTTCCAACTTTGGTGTCATCAGCAAATTTACTAAAGCATCCTCATCTTGGTCATTTATAAAAATGACAAACGGCAGTGGTCCCAAAACAGATCCCTGAGGTACACCACTTGTAATTGAACTCCAGGTTGAATATTTCTCATCAACCACCACCCTCTGTCTTTTATCAGCTAGCCAACTCCTGATCCAAACTGCTAAATTACCCTCAATCCCATGCATCTGCATTTTCTGCAGTAACCTACCATGGGGAACTTTATCAAACGCTTTGCTAAAATCCATTTACACCATGTCAACTGCCTTACCCTTATCTACCTCTTTGGTCACCTTTTTAAAAAACTCGATAAGGTTTGTGAGGGACAACCTACCCTTCACAAAACTGTGTTGACTATCCCTAATCAATTTATTTCTCTCTAGATGATTATAAATCCTATCGCTTATAATTCTTTCCAAAACTTTGCTCACAACAGAAGTAAGGCTCACCGGTCTATAATTCCCAGGATGGTCTCTACTCCTCTTCTTGAACAAGGGGACAACATTTGTTATCCTCCAGTCTTCTGGCACTATACCTGTAGCCAATGACAACATGAAGATCAAAGCCAAAGGCTCTGCAATCTCCTCCCTAGCCTCCCAGAAAATCCTAGGGTAAATCCCATCCGGTCTAGGGAAGTAGGCCAAGTGGGTTTGTGGGAGGATGATCATTATATATAGTAAGGTATAGATTAGCAATGGAGAAGAGCAAGAAACAATCTAAAATAGAACTTCTAAATTGGAAGTGGGCTAACTTCAATGGGATGATTGTGGATCCAGCCGGGGTAAAATGAAACTAACGACTGACTGGAAAAGCTGTATGGAATAATGGATGGCCTTTAAAGAACTGCTTCAGGCACAAGCGAGGTAATTGTAGAAAGGGCAGAAGTGATCGTGCCTAAGCAAAAAGTGAGAGAGATAGAGAATATGATGAAAGAAAAATGTGTATAATGCGTGTCAGGTGAATTCTTTAAATGAGAATCAGGCCAAATACAAGAATTGAGAAGAGGAAAATAAGACTGACAAAGGGAGAATATGAAAATAGAATGGCAGTTAATGTAAAGGGGACGCCAAACGTCTTCAGTATGTGAATATTACGTAGATAGTAAAGACAGAATGCACCTTATTAGGAACTAAGTGGTATTAAATTCTTGGAGTACAGGATATTTAATGAATGCTTTGCGTTGGTGTTTACTAAAGAAGAAAATATTAAGAGAAGTGGAGATGGTGGAGGTAATGGATGGCTGAAAGGGAAGATGAACACACATCCTGTGTTGTGAAAGTAAATGAGAGTAGAGAGAGCAAAAGTGCTTGCCATAACCCTCCAATCTTCCATAGGTAAAGGGGAGGTGCCAGAGAATTACAGAGTGATAAATATGCCATTATTAATCAAGGAAGATGTAAGGACATATCTGGTAACTTCAGCTGATTAACATCAGTGTTGGATAAAGTTTAGAAACAATAATCAAAAATAGAACAACATACACTTGGAGAGATTTGAGTTAATTAAGGATAGTCAGTAAAGGGCAATATATACTTAAGTATAATTTTTTTGATGAATCAGGAGAAGGTTTGGCAGAAGGGACAGGAGAGGCAATTTGGACTAAATGGCATACATGTAAGGATTATGTGTGGACAAAGGCACATGCATAGATTTTTAAAAATGGCAGGGTGCATTGAGAGAATAATTAACAAAGAATATGGAATATTGGGCACTAATAAAGGCATTGAGAACAAAAGTAGGGATGTCACATTGAATGTTTATAAAGCTGTTGTGTCCTGTTTAAGGAGCAGGACGAATATAAAATTTAAGATCAACACCAAAGTATTGGTTGCTATCAAGAATCATGAAAATTAGAGGACCATAATGACCATGGTCGCACCTGAAAAAAGAGAAGATTGATGAAGGGAACGCAATAGATATTGTCCATATAGATTTTTAAGATAGTGCTTGACAAAGTACATAAAAAGCAGTTAACAAAAATGAGACTAATGGAAAAGTGTCAACATGACACAAAAAAAAATTGATTTAAAACAGCAGAACATAGTAAATGGTTGTTTTTCAGACAGGAGGATGGTGGACAGTGTTGTTCCCTAAGGATCAAAGATAAGACCAGTGTTTATTTGTTAAATATGTATAAACGACTTGAATATTGGAATAAAGAGTAACATTTCAAAATGTTGCATTGATACCAAACTTGGCGGTGTAGCAAACAGTGAGGATAGTATCAGTCAAATACAATAGCACATAGGTTAGCAGAATGGGCAGATAAGTAGCAGATAGAATTTAACATAAAGAATTGTGAGGTGATGCATTTTAGCAGAGGGTTCGGCAGCAGCAACCTAAGTTCAATGGTACAGCTCTAAGGAGTGTGCATAGACAGAGGAACCTGGAGGCTCATGGGCATTGATGTTTTAAGATGACAGGTCATACTGAGATAGTAATCGATCAAAATGGGATCTTGGGCTTCATAAATACAGGTAAAAGCAAAATACTGTGGATGCTGCCAATCTGAATAATAACAGAAAATAATGGATAAACTCAGCAGGTCTGGCAGCATTTATGGAGTGATAAACACAATTAACTTTTTTGAGTCCAAACAACCCAGTCTATAAAAGGGTCAAATGCACTCAAATCATTAACTGTGTTTTTCTCTCCACTGCGTTTATCCAGCATCTTCTGTTTTTATTTCATAAAATGAAGTATTGAACTGTGAAGCAGAGAACTTAAATTGAATTTTTATAAAGCTTTCATTTGGTCACAAAAAGAGTATTGTGTCCAGTTCTGGTCACTACACTTCAGAAATGATAGCTGCGATTCTCCCAAAAGCGCCGAATTGTCAGGAAAACTGTTCTAAATCCCGACTGTTCTGTCAATGCAGCTTCTCATCTGAAACTCCACACTTCGTGCACTGAAGTTGGGAATCTTATTAAAAACCCGGAGTGGGGGAGGGGGTCTATTCACATCGGAGTTTGACAGTTCTGGAGCTCTGCACATATGCAGCGGTTTCAACTGTCAACTTTCCATTTGCTGGCCAGCTTGATCACTGGTCAGTCTGGCAGCAGCACAGTGCTACCTTCCAGCCCCTCCCCACATAGCCTGATCGCAGCCCCAGCAGTTCCTGGGCCAGCCCTGATTCCGCCCCAGGGCGCTTCAGTGTCCAACTCCCTGCACTCTTACAGTGGTGATTCCCCCCACACTGTCAAACCACCCCGTTGAGGTCAGACCTTCCCCCAGCCCAGTGGTAGGCCACCCAGCCCCGGCAGACCAGTCCCCCTTAGCCTCCCCCTGCTCCAATCACTGCCCTATCTCCACCCCAGATGATCACCATGCAGTGGCAGCGGGACCCTCACCTCCATCCCTGCTGATTGCCCCGAGGCCTTGCCCACAATAGGCCCTGCCCCCTTGGCACAGTCCAATGCTCAATGGGGCAATGCCAAGGTGCCCCCTGGACATGGGCACTCCCACTGAGCAGTGCCGGAGGCACAAGTTGGCACTGCCACATTGCCCATGCCTGGGGGCACCACCCCCTCAATTGCCCCTCTTCACTCCAGTGGAGTCTCCTGCTAGTTCCGCCGTATGTGGGAAGCTACTCTGAACTCTGCCGGAATGAAGTACTCTTGGCGGGGGGAGAGATTTAATCGGGATCTGAAAGGTCCCAATAATGAATATATATACATATTTAAAATACATGCAGAAAAACTAAAATTACTTATCAGTCTTCTTGCCGGTTTCTAGAGTCTGGCCGGTGACTGTTCACCGGTTCTGGAAAATGCACATGCATTCCTGGCACATGTGCAAAACTCTGTTTAAGGCCAAGCATGTGCATCTGCTACCGCAACCTGACAGAAAAGTTGCGAATTGCAGTAGAGGAATTGTGGCCCATATGTGGGTCCTGGAGAGGATGCAGATGAAATTTACCAGAATGGTCCTGGATAAGGATTTTAGCTACAAGGTTAAGTAAGAGAAGTACACAGGAAGTAGGAGCAGGAGTCAGCTATTTAGCTCTTGAAGCCTGCTCCGTCATTTGATATGATCATGGCTGATTTGATTATGTTCTATGCTACACATCAAAGCTGCTTTTTGTCCCTCAAATCTTCTGCATATGCACTACTTACACCCCTTCTATTAGCAACCCCAACACCACCCTCACAGCCAATGTAGTATATTGCTTCCCCCCACCCCCACCCCCACCAACATTGCTCTAACAGACTCTCATGATAAGAGTATCACTTAATCCTCTCCATGTGAATCAGTCCCCATAGCCCTTGACTCTTTTGTTTATCAAAAATGTGTCAAATATATTCAATAACTCAGCCTCCACAACTCCTAGTGCAATATAGGGAAAACATCCTCCCAGTTTCTACTTGCTAAGCTCTCTCAGAATTTATTTTTTTGAGAAGATCACCTCTTACTCTTCTAAACTCCAATGAATGTAAGTCCAACCTGTTTAACCTTTTGTGATAAGACAGCCCCTACATCCCAGATGTCAGCCCAAAGAAACTTTACTGAACTACTTCCAATGCAAGTATATCCTGCTTTAAGTAAAAAGATCAAAGGTGGAGTTGTTCTCCTTCAAACAAAAGAGATTGAAGGAAGATCTGATAGAGAAGTTCAAAATCCAGTTTGTTAGGGTAGACGGGAAAAGCTATTCCCATTAACTGATGATACAAGGAGACACATCTTAAGCTTTTTGGCAATTGTGAATGAGATGACCAACTATTTTACACACAGAATATAATGACCTCAAACCCATTGCCTAAAAAGAAGAGATATCAATGTTTTTCAAAAGGAAATTGTGTGAGTACTTGAACAAGATAAACTTGCAGGGATGGAGCATGGGAATAGGACTGATTGGATTGCTCCACTGAGAGCTGGCGTTGACTCAATGGGCTCCTTCTGTCTCCTAATGATTCCATAGCCAAGATTTTGTGGTCCTGCAACAGAAGTTGGATGGGTTTGGCTGGGTGTGAGAGGTAAATGAGTCAAAGTGGTGAAGGGTTTGGCTGATTAAGGGGATGAGGGGTGGAGACGTAGAACATAGAACATAGAACAATACAGCACAGAACAGGCCCTTCGGCCTTCGATGTTGTGCCGACCAAAATAAAAAGCAATGCCCCTCCTAACTAAACCATTCCCTTCTCTTCCATATACTTATCAATTAACCTCTTAAACGCCACCAAACTTGGCGCATCTACAACAGCTGCAGGCAGGGCATTCCACTCCCTAATCACTCTTTGAGTAAAGAACCTACCTCTGATATCCGTCCTATAACTCATACCCCTTAATTTAAAGCTGTGTCCCCTCGTGCTAGCTTTCTCCATCCTAGGAAAAAGGCTATCACTGTCCACCCTATCTAAACCTCTAATCATCTTATATGCTTCAATAAGATCCCCTCTTAGCCGCCTCCTTTCTAACGAAAACAACCTCAAATCCTTCAACCTCTCCTCATAGGACCTGCCCTCCATACCAGGCAACATCCTGGTAAACGTATTGGCTTTACATTGATCAGCAGCTGGAACTCTATCTGAAGGAGCCACTGGTGACAATTAAGAACCAAACTGATGTTTTTGTGAATGTAGATGGGCCTGCTTCCATTTCTGTGTCTGGCTCTGGTCTGTCACTTGATGGCATCTTGGAACTACTCTGTCCTCCAGCAGATGAAAATCTTCCCAGGCAACACTACCAGGCCAAAAGTGGGATCACAGTGGGAAAATCTGGCTCTATATTATTTGCACACTTGCATTATGAACAGCAAATTTACAAAATGGTTTATTTAATAATTAGTTTGATCTAGAACTCAAAAATAAAGCCACTTCAAAATAATTAATTTGATGCTGTGCAGATTACTTTTATCAGGTTTATTTAAATCTGTGGCTGTAGCACATGTGCCATATCTTAGTTGAGAATTTTATTAGGCCTTCAGCCCTCTACTCTAGCATTGTGAATGCTTCAGTAATTGAATCTAAACTTCTGATGGCAACTCATTTGAATTGGAACACTGTTTTAGAACTATGTGTCATTGTCTGTGATCCAAACAATATTTTATGTTTCCCGATAGAAATTTTAAATCTGATTAACTCAGAATTGATTATTTTTTCATCATTCTTATATTGTTGCTATATGCTAAGCTCTATCTTATTTTCTACAATTTGAATAATGCACTAGAAAACAAATCATTAGTGCCCTACGTTATTTACAATGCAACTGAAAATATCTAACATTATTGTAAACTCACATTACCAACCTGTGATTAATGTCCACACTAGTTGTAACACCTGGTTTAATTTGAGAAGGGGAAGATTGTTATTTTAATTGATATTACTGATTGATCAGGATCCATGAAATTAAATGAACATGGACTTGACTTTTCTTTCTTTGGTAGGTTTTACATGGAAAGGTAGATATGTCAGCTATGTCAGACTCCTATTTATTGACTACAACTCAGCCTTCAACACCATTATTCCTACAAAACTCATCTCCAAGTTCTGTGGCCTGGGGCTTGGCTCTCCCTCTGTGGCTGGATCCTAGACTCCCTAACCCACAGATCGCAATCAGTAAGAATAGGCAACAATGCCTCCTCCATGATCATCCTCAATACTGGTGCTCCTCAAGGCTATGTCCTCAGCCCCTTACTATAGTCCTCATACACCTATGGCTGTGTGGCCCAATTCCCTTCCAACTCTAGTTTCAAGTTTGTTGATGACATCACCATAGTGGCTCAGATCTTAAACAATGATGAAATGGAGTACAGGAAAGAAATAGAGAATCTGGTAAGCTGGTGCAGTGACAATAATCTCTCCCTCAACGTCAACAAAATGAAGGAAATAGTCATCGACTTTAGAAAGCATAGTGAGGGACATGCCTCTGATTACATCAATGGGAGCAAAGTGGAAATGTCGAGAGTTTCAAGTTTCTAGGTATGCAGATCATCAACAACCTGTACTGGTCCCTCCATACCAACACTATAGTTAAGTAAACCCACCAACACCTCTACTTTCTCAGGAGGCTAAGAAAATTTGACATGTCTGCTATGACTCTCACCAACTTTTACAGCACAGTTTGGTATGACTCATGCTCTGTCCAAGACTGCAAGAAATTACAAAGGGTTGTGAATGAAGCCCAATCTATCACATAAACCAGCCTCCCATCCATTGACTCTGAATACACTTTTCACTGCATTGGAAAAGCAGCATAATCAAGGGCCCCAAACACTGTGGACATTCTCCCCCTTTCTTCCATTAAGGAAAATATACACAAGTCTGAGGTCACGTACCCGCCAACTCAAAAACAGTTTCTTCCCTGCTGCCATCAGACTTTTGAATGGACCTACCACATATTAAGTTGATGTTTCTCAACACCCTAGCTATAACATTAACACTACATTCATTTCCTTCCCTATGTGCGGTATGCTTTATCTGTATAAAACACAAGAAACATTACTTTTCACTATTCTAATCCATGTGACAAGAGTAAATCAATTAAAATCAAATCAAGAGGTATTAAATTAATTTAGCATTTCTGTAATGGGAGCAAGGAAAAGATGTCTGAGACAGTCTGATCAATGCCAAGAGCCCTCAAACATTTAGATTCCTTCTTTATAGGTATTAGATGCAAGGGGAAGAAAAATTGAAGGGTTGTGCAATATATGACCCAAGGGAGAAATGTCTCAAGAAAAAATCCAGAAATATTATCCAAAAATATTGTTTATCAATAATAGGGCTTGTGTGACAAGAATTGAACTTAATGGAGAAACTTTAGTGGAGTATGGCTGGAGCCTGGAGTCGGCACTTTACTGAGTTTGTATTGTAGCCATTGTACAGTGGAGCTTTTCATTGTGAAGATTGTTTTTCTTAGATCTACATGCAGATGTCTTATCTCTTGGGTAACCACTTCCTGAAGCAGACCTTCAGTTGCATGCTCACCACTTCCTTTAATACCTTTGCCTCCTGCAGACCGTCAATATCCTTTGCAAATTCTTAAATTGTGCAATTTTCAGGTAATAACAATAAAGCATGAACCCTTTGCTGGTATGGGCTAGGGTGCTTTCTCAGATATGTGATGACACATGACTTGAAACTCCAAAAATACCAACACCAGCAATGCATTTAATGACAATTGTAATGATACTGTGAACGTCATCCTGATGCTTGCCCTTGGGCTTTCCTGGGAGGTGAACCATAAGCCAATGTGGTAGATCTCCAATTTACCAACCAGACACTTGTCTTTCACCAGTATACAGGCAGAGTAGGTTTGACTGTTTTAAAGACTTAGAACCATGGCAGCTAAAATGCATGGCAAGGTGGTTGGCACCCCATTCTGTCTGAATATTCACTTCTTGAAATCTTTTATTCTTCATATAAGTTGATGGTATTCTCAGTTGGAGCATGAATGGTGATGTGGGTGAAGTCCATGTTTCTTACACCTGAAGAAGTGATGCTGATCAGCGAAGTTCATCACCCTCTCCAACTGCTGTACCAGCAGTTTTGGAAAATAATTTAATAGGAACTTGGACAAACATGCTTTATATATCAATGGTAAGTTATTGGCTGGTATTGCAGAATGTTCCATGCAAATCACAACTGCTTTTACATGGTAACCTTAGCCGTGAGAGTGTAGCCTGCCTTCCTTCTACCTCTACCAATTAAAAGTATAATTTGTCTTCCTGTAAGCCAGGAGGACTGGGGCTAGTTAGTTAGCACATATATTCTCTGCCATGATATCTAACCAGTACATTTACATGAAATGTTCACATCTTAATGTTATCCTGATGTTATTATGAACTTAATAGTTAGTTGCATATATATCACAACTAGTACATAAGCTGCAGCTGTCAGAACAGTACATTTATTTTTCTAGTAAAGGCTTATTTCAATTTGAAATTTTAACTCCGTTTCTCTCTACTGGTGCTACCTGATCTGCTAATTATTTTCAGTCTTTTCATTTTTTAATTCATATTACCAGCACCTGCAGTTGTCTGCTTTTGGATTTATTGGCCTTAGTCTTTGTGCTTAAGAACTCTAATAAGTTTATCTGCGTATGTCAAAATGGAAGCTGAAGCTGAAGAGTGATAGAAAATCTTAGACTCTAAGAGGATCTGATGATATCTGAGCACATACCAAAATGAACTCACTTGCGCACTCAAGATCCAATCAAGCTTCACAGAATTAAGTGGCAGTCCCTTTACTTGAATAGAAATGGCAGATGCTATGCCTTCAAAGAAATAATGATGGTGCTCACCAAATGTGTTACAAATTGTGGTAGGAGTGGCTGACAAAGAGTTGGGGAGAATACCATTTTCCCTCTATGCTCCTTAGAAAGATCATTTACGTGCTGTAAGGCCCCATTTTTTACAGGAGACCACACAGTGTTAACATAAGCTTTACTTGTGACTAATAAATAAACTTTAACATTTATCTTTTTAACTTTAACTTTAATCAATGAGAAACTTTATTTATTGAGGTCCAGAACATGATCCCAGCCTGCAACCCAAATTGAGGCCATCTAGTCACTCCTCAAGCTGGAATGTTCAGGCTGACCAGGTGCAGCACCCTCAACAATATGCCAGGACCCTCTGAGAGCTGGGGATATGTGAATTCTAGACAAACTGAATTTTCCTGGCCTAGAGATTCTTTCCCCAGGACAGCTTAGGAATTGGATTGGCTGCCTGCTACACAAAGAAAGGCAGCCAATTAATGTTATTAACATTCCAATTAGGAGCACTTTTGCAGTTTAGGTGAATGACCATGCCCTGCCACGTGCAGAGACTATCAGCTCATCACCACCTGCAAGTTTTCGTCCAAGTAACTCACCATCCTGACTTGGAAATATATCGCCATTCCTTCACAATCGCTGGGTGAAAATATTGGAATTCATTGTGGGTCAACCCGCAGCATGTGGAATGTGGCATTTCAATAAAGCAGCTCACTGTCACCTTTTCAACTGCAACTAGGGATGTGCAATAAATGCTGGCCAGCTAATGATGCCCATATTCCACAAATGAATTTTTAAAATTCCACCATAGGTGCATTTCCACTTCTCCTCCAATGCTAATAATAAAATAGTAAAGATTGAGATATAAACATGGATTAAGGAAAATCCTAAGGCATTTTATTCATATAAAGGGCAAGAGGATAGTCAGGAAAAATGTTGGCCTCTCAAGGCTTGTAGAGGGGATCTATGCATGGAACAAGAGGAAATGGATGAGTTACTAAATGAATACTTTGCCTCAGTGTTGACCAAAGAGAGGGACTTGATGGATGAGGAGCCTAGGGTAGGATGTTTAGATATTCTGGGTGATGTCAATATCAAAAAGGAGGAAGTATTGGATGTCATTAAAGTTGATATGTCCACAGGTCCTGATGGGATCTAGCCCAGAATACTGAGGGAGATAAGGAAATTGCTAGGGCCTTGACAGAAATCTCTGTATCCTCATTGGCTCCAGAGGACTGGAGGATAGCCAATGTTGTTCCATTGTTTAAGAAAGGCAGCAGACATAATCCAAGAAATTATAGGCCAGTGAGCCTTATGTCAGTGGTAGGAAAATTATTGGAAAAGATTCTTAGGGACAGAATTTACTCACATTTGAAAGCAAATGGACTTATTAGTGATAGACTGCATGGTTTTGCAAAGGGGAGGTTGTGCCTCACTAACTTGATCGAGTTTATCGAGGAAGTGACAAAAATGATAGATGTTGGAAAGGCAGTGCATGTTGTACACATGGACTTCAGTAAAGCCGTTGACAAGATACCTCATGGTAGACTGGTATGAAAGGTGAAGTCACATAGGATTCAAGGAGAGCCAGCAAGATGGATACAGAACTGGCTTGGCCATAAAAGACTATGGGTAATAGCACAATGGAAGAGTGCTTTTCTGAATGGAAGGCTGTGACTAGCGGTTTCCACAGTGATCAGTTCTGGGACCTTTGTTATTTGTAATATATAAAAATGATTTGGAAGGAAATATAGCTGATCTGATTAGTAAATTCGCCAACGACACAAAAATTGGTGGAGTTGCAGATTTTGGAGAGGATTGTCAGAGGATACGGCAAGATATAGACCAGTTGGAGACTTAGGTGGAGAAATGGTGGATGGAGTTTAATCCAGATAAATGTGTTGCTGGAGGTCCAATGCATGTAAGAATTGTACAGTAAATGGTAGAACACCTCCACTGATCACTGGATAATGTAGTCAAGAAAGCATACGGCATGCTTGCCTTCATCAGTCAGGGCATTGAGTATAAAAATTGGCAGGTCATGCTGCAACTGTACTGAATTTTACTTGGGTCTCATTTAAAATTCTGTGTACAATTCTAGTCGCTCACTGTCAGAAGGATGTAGAATGCTTTGGGGAAGGTACAGAAGAGTTTTACCAGGGTGATGCCTGGTCTGAAGGGTATAAGCTATGAGGGGATGTTGGATAAACTCGCTTTGTTCTCGCTAGAATGACAGAGGCTGAGGGATGACCTAATAGAGACCTACAAAATTATGAGTGACATGGACAGAGTGAATAGTCAGATGCTCTTCCATCGGGTAAAAAAGTAAAGTACTAGGGGACATTGGATTAAGGTGTATGGCGGAAAGTTTAGAGGAGATGTGTGAGGCACAGAGGGTGGTAAATGTCTGGAACGTGCTGCCTGGGGCAGTGCTGAAAGCAGGTACGATAGCAGCATTTAAGGGGCAACTAGATAAATACATGAATTGGATGGAAATGGAAGGATATGGACTCCATAAGTGGATATGGTTTTAGTTTAGGCAGGCATCATGATTGGTGCAGGATTGGAGGACTGAGGACCTCTTCCAATCCATTGCTGCACTTCTTTTGTTCTTTGTTCCATTACAAATATAAATGCAAACTTAATCTCAGATAAGGTGAGATTTTATAATGGTGAATGGCTATTGTATGATATTGTTCTAAGTGATTGAAAATTAACCTTAATTAATTGTAGAATCTTGATTGACTTTGTCAGAGGGAAAAGATTCCGAGTTATTTTTAAGTTGTTCAATATCTGCAGAAATCACCAGCATGACATCAAGTGCTGATACAACAATCCATAATTTAAATAATGTTCCAAATTTTAGGAACTCAGGGCATTCACGATATTATCTTGAACTCTGCCCAAATGATAGGCAATGTCCTATGCCCAATGATCTTCAGTTGCTTCATCAATGAAGGTTACAAATGAGGATGTTTGCTGTTGATTTCACAATGTTCAGCATCATTCTCGATGTTTTCAGGATCTGAAGCAGTCCAAGTCTGAATGCAACAGGACCTGGATAGTTTCTAGACTTGGGCTGACAAATGGAAAGTAACATTTGTGCCACGTAATTGTCAGGCATCTCCAAGAAGAGAGAATTGAACCATTACTACTTGACAATCATTGACATCACTATCACTGAATTCTCCACTATCAACATCCTGGAGGTTACTACTGACCAGAAATTGAATTGGACTAGCTAGTTAAATAACTTAACTACAAGATCACTTTAGAGGCGAGGAATCCTGCAGCAAGTAACTCACCTCCTGCTTCCCCAAAACCTATCCACAATCTACAAGACACAAGCCAGAAATACGATAGAATACTCTTCCCTTCAACAACTAAATCAGAAAATGCAGGAAAATCTCAGCAGGTTTGACAGCACCTGTAGGGAGTGAATAAAGCCAATGTTTTGAGTCTGGATGACCCTTCATCAGGGCTGTCCCCTTGCCTGAATAAATGCAGTTTTAACAACACTCAAAATCTTGACACCTTCCAGGATAAGGCAGTCAACTTGATTACATCCCTTCCACAAACATTCATTCCCATTGCATACTAATATCAGGGTATGCCATCTACAAGATGCACTGCAGGAACTTCAGACAACAACTTCCAAACCCATGACCATTATCATCGAGAAGGACAATGTCAACAGACAGATAGGAACACTGCCAGCTGGAGTTTTCTCCAAGCCATCACCATCCTCATTTGGAAATATATCGCTATTCCTTCATTGGTACTGGGTCAAAATCTTGAAATATGTTCCCCCTGCCCTTCACAGCGCTGTGGGTGTATCTACACCACATGGACTGCAATGGTTCAAGAAAACAGCTCATTACCAACTTTTCAAGGGCAATTAGGGATAGACAATGAATATTGGCCTAGCCAGCGAAGCCCACATTCCAACAATGAAAAAAAAATAAATTTAATTTGAAAATAAATTTAATTTGAAAATAAATATGGCCTTTATTACAAGAGGGACAGAATATAAAATTAGGAAAGTCTTACTATAGACATACAAGACACTGGTGAGACCACACCTCAAGCTCTTACGTATAGTTTTGGTTTCTATACTTAAGGAGGGATATAATTTCATTAGAAGCAGTTCAGAGCAGGTTCTCTAGGGACCTCCAAGGATAAGAAGACATTCAGCATGTTGAACCTATATTTATTGGAGTTTAGATGAATGTTATCTTATTGAAACATCAAAGATTTTGAAGAGTCTTGACAGGTTAGATGCTGAGAGCATGTTTCCTCTCATGGAGGATTCTAGAACTAAAAAGCACAGTTTACAAATGAGAGGTCTCCCATTTAAGATGGAGATGAGGAGGAATTTCTTCTCTCAGAAGAAAATTTTTTCCCAGAGAGTAATGTTGGCTGGGTCATTGAATATATTCAAGGCTAAGTTAGAAAGAGAGAAGGAAGTCAAGGATTATGAGTGAAAGGTAGAAGAGTAGAGTTAAGGCTACATAGGCTCAACTATGATGTTAATGAATGGCGAAGCAGGCTAAATGGGTCAAATGGCTTACTTATGCACGTAATTTTGATGATTTTATGGTCTGATTATTCTATGCCTTAATCATTACAGAACTATCCATTATAATGTTGCAGAAACATCTGAAATTTTGAGAAATATGTACTAACTTTGCATGGAATTTCATAATTACGAGAGGATGTTCATACATACATGTTCACATTTAGTGAAATTTGCAATATTATATAACTTTCTATGTTCCCTGTGATTCACAACATCATCAAATAATCTGGAAGTTATAAAATTTCTTCAGACTGTCCTAAAATATGGTTAGTCTGTGTCAGCAGTGCTCTTCCTGATCATTCCTGAACTCATTTCCCCTCTGATTTTAACGTGCTCTTTCATTTGAGACGGTGTAATTGGAGTTTCCTGAGACTTTTAATTTAGAAAACAGACTGGGGATGGGGTGGGGAAGGGGTGCCTCAGAATGGTCGATTAATAATAACCATATTTAATAGATTAGCAGAAGCAAAATATTTAACCAAAATTTTCTTAAATGACGTTAGCATGAGTTTAGAGTGAAAATGGTTGATCTATTTCTCAAGATGACCAAATCATGAATATTTTGTTTGCTTCCAAGCCATGAACATATGTTTGAATAATGAAAACTTATTTATGAAATCTTCAAAAATGTCATGCCCACATCCTAAATGAAATTATACATGCCACATGAAATTGTTGAAATTGTAGCAGCAAAATATCAAAGGTTGGTTACCCCCAAGTCAATTAAGTCCTGATATAAAATTATTCTCTTTGTTCAAGAAAACACCGTAAGGCATAAAATGTTCCTGTTTATAACCATTTCCATTTACTCATTGTCTAGATGTATCAATTAGGTGTCCATTTGTCATTGAGTCTGAAATATAAATTGTTAAGCATTTGGCCATTGGTTTAATTTGGCCATTGATTTAAGATCAACACACAACCTGTGATCAAAAGGGAAATATTAGCAGATAGCACAATGACATACTTTGCAATAAAATCAAACTATCCATCTGAAGTAGCTGATAAATGCAATATGTTTCCTTGCCGTAACAGATATGTCAATTATTCATCTGAATATGACAATAACTAACTTAAACATATAATTACAATGTGATTTAGTCTGATTAGTGTATACAGTTGTGAATGATGAATGTGAGGTGAGATTGCTATTAGAATTCTTATAAGGCCAACACTAGTTCATAGTACAAAATTGCCAAGTTGCAAATTAGCTCCCATATGCATTGATGGTTAATAGTAACCAGTCAGCAGATTCAAGTTAGATCAACTCCTTTAAAAGCACAATATTGGAGCATTAGTTTTATTAAAGATTCTGATGTGTGTTTCTTTTAATTTTAATCCTTACGTTGAACTGCGCTGTTACCAATAAAGAACATACATTGATCTTGAAACAAGGCTTTTTTGAAAATCAAAATGATAATTAGTTCAAGGTGCATTTAATACTCCTGAATTGATTTTCTGTAAAATCATAAACATTTTACCTGACGATAGTTACTTACATTTAAGTGTAATGCTTGCTAATTGTTCCTTGTTCTAAGTTATTTGATACTTAAACAGACTCTCATGTGTTATAGAAACATAGAAAATAAGAACACGAGTAGGCCATTCAGCCTTTCGAGTCTACTTTGTCATTCATTATGATCAAAACTGATCATCCAGCTCAGCAACCTGTTTCCACTTTCCCTCTATAGTTTAATGGTTTATCCAGCATCCTTGTACTGTGATCCCTGTTTCTGGACTCCCCTGCCATCAGTAACATCATCCTTGCACCTACCCTGATTAGTCCTGTTGGAATTTAAATGTTTCTATTAGAACTTCCCTCATTCTTCTAAATACCAGCTATTATAATCCTAACTAACTCAATCTCTCCTCATACGTCAGTCCCGCCATCCCAGGGATCAGTCTGGTAAACTTTCCATGCATTCCCCCCAACGCAAGAACATCCTTCCTCAGATAATGAGACCAAAACTGCACACAATATTCCAGGTGTGATCTCACTAAAGCTTTGTATAATTATAGCAAGATATCTCTCACTGTACTCAAATCCCCTCAGTATGAAAGTCCATATACTATTTACCTTCTTCACCACTGCTACATCTGCATGCTTACTTTCGGTGACTAGTCTACAAGGACACCCAGGTTTCGTTACACATTCCCCTCTCCCAATCTATAGCCATTCAAATAATAATTTGCCCTCTTGTATTTGCTATGAAAGTGGATAACCTCATATTTATCCACATTATACTAAATCTGCAATGACCACTCACTTAACTTGTCCAAATTGCTATGCAACATTTCTGCATCCCCCTCACAACTCATACTTCCAACCAATTTTGTGTCATCTGAAAATTTGAAGATATTATAGTGAGTTCTCGTATCAAAATCATTGATATATATTGTGAACAGTTGGATTCTGACTCTGATCCCTGTGGTACCCTGCCTGCCTCTTGGAAGAAGACCTGTTTATTTTTACTCTTTGTTTCCTGTGTGATAACTGGTTTTCTGTCCATTCCCAACCACATGCACTTTAATTTGACATTATGTGGAACTTTGTCAAAAGCCTTCTGGAAGTTCAAATAAACCACATCCACTGGCTTCCCCTCATTAATTCTACCAGTTACATTCTTGAAGAATCCCAGTAGATTTGTCAAACATTATTTTCTTTTCATAAATTCAAGCTGACACTGTCCTAGCCAACATCCCTATTGCTCTCTGTGTCTTCTTCTCCTACCACCCCAATAGATGAATCCCACTTGTGAGGCTCCCTTAAGGCCCACCATGACACTGCCCCTTGCATAAGTTGGCATTGCTGCACTGCTTTGCCGTGTCCCTCTCTCCTGGGGGATATAATGGATGCTATCTTACCAATCATTTATGCCATGGTCATGGTGCCCAGCTAAATTTCCATTCACTGTAGCAAGATAGGAAAATCCTTTACTTTATTAAGATGAGCTATCTCAAGTTGGTCTTCCAACCAAAGACTTTTGTGCCACCAGAGGGATCAGCTCGAGAGGTTTATGTCTGGATGGCATCAGTTGGTAACATATGAAAATCTTGTGAAGGGAAAACGTCTGGCAAGGGGGAATCTTTAATCAGATTTAAAATGTGTTAAAATCATTTTTATACCTATTATTGGTATGAACCTGATTACATCACCAGTGGATACAAAATTTTCAATTTCTGCCAGATCTTGAGTACCTGCGACAATCTCGCAGATGGAGAGAAACTCAGATGACTCAAGATCCTGCGCTTAGATTATCAGTCCCTGGAGATTTATAGGTCTTCATTCCCATCAATTTCCCTAACAGCATTTCCCTGCTAATACAAACTATAGGGTAACAATTCATTAAAAATGAAAACAATATGACATCATATAAATTTACAATTCATATTCTCTGTTTTTATATATGTGTATATTTCATGCTGTTTATTTTTGCAATGAAACAAGGGTGATGTTGTAGTGTAAGTAAAATAATTTTTCACAAATTCAAAAGAGTGCAAACAGTTTTATTGCAACTATTTGTGTTATATAAATCTGTTGTACTCTTTTAAGGATTTGTAAACTGAGAAAATACTGTCAGGGTCATATTTGCACACCCCACTTCTTAATGAACTTGAACCTAAATCTGTACTCTTCCTGCTCCTCTTTTAAACCTCCAAGGAAAAACAAAAATGGAGAGCTGATTGGGAATTGCTGTCAAAATGTTCCCATACCTCAAAATCCCACAAAGATGATAAAGTTATCCTCACGAGGTCTAATTGATAGAACCACAGAATCCCTACAGTGCGGAAGGAGAATATCTGGTCCATCGAGTCTGCACCGACTCTCCGAAAGAATATCTTACCCAGGTCCACCCCCTCCTGCCCTATCACTATAACCATGACTAATCCACCTAACTGATACATCTTTGGAAACTGAGGGGTAATTTAGCCTGGCCAATTCACCTAACCTACACATCTTTGGACTGTGAGAGGAAACTTATCAGTAATTACACAAAATTCAAGCACAGTCCTCCCTATTACCTTCAAAATGCTACTCCAAAGGCCAATTGTGATCTTTAGAAAATTAACCTTCTGCTCCTTTTTCATGCCTTTGTTCCTTTATTTAAATTGATCCATAGTTTAAGATTGCATTATCAATGAATTATCAAGGGCACGACGGTAACACAGTGGTTAGCACTGCTGCTTCACAGCTCCTGAGACCTGGGTTCGATTTCCGGCTTGGGTCACTATCTGTGTGGAGTTTGCACATTGTCCTCAAGTCTGCATGGGTTTCCTCCAGGTGCTCTGTTTTCCTTTTACAGTCCAAAGATGTGTGGGTTAGATTGATTGGCCATGCTAAAAGTTGCCCTTAGTGTCCTGAGATGCGTAGGTTAGAGGGATTAGTGGGTAAATATGTAGGGATATGGGGATAGGGCCTGGGTGGGATTGTGGTCAGTGCGGACTCGATGTGCCGAATGGCCGCTTTCTGTACTATAGGGTTTCCATGATTCCATGACTAAATTAAAAATGACGATAAATTAAATAGTTTCTATTAATAATAACTTTGCAATCTACTCGATAATTTGTTTTTGCCCTTGTGCATTTTTAACACAGCAATCGCATGATTGCAGCAATTGAGTGGTTAAAAATTGAATGAATTCTATTGTTTTTGCAGTATAAATCAGTCTAATGACTCCTACATAACGCAACAGGCAGAGAATATTAATTGGAAACATGTCATTTGAGGAAAGTGCAGGAGAGCTCATTTCAACTAAAATCTTTCCTTGTGTACAAACTAGAAGTAGCATATTTGTTAAACCCTTGAAACCATCCAATTAAGGCAAACTGTAAAATGTATGCTTAGCAACATGTGTTGATTGATACATGAAATGTTGAGTTCACAGCAGTTGTCTGTAATTATTTACCTTTAATGTATTTCCATTTATCAATAAAGAACACTAACAAAACTAATATGCTATATTATTGAATTATCTCTAAATTATCAAACTGTCTGTCTGACATCCAGTACTGAATGAGCAGAAATTTCCTTCAACTTTGTATTACAAGGCCAAACCCATTGAGTTGGATTTAATGCAAGGATGTACAGATTGTAACTACTTAATAATTGGCCACTTGAAGTCCTCAACAGCCCTAGGGGCAGGCAAGCTAGTAGGTGCCTTAGTTAATGGGCATTTCCATATTATGGGAACCAGGTCAAGGAAAGGGTGAACAGAAAGAGATGAGTTAGCCATTCATTATATTTTGAGTGCCCTCTGCCAAAAACATGACTATCAAGGGCCCATAAGATCCATCCCATTGACTTTGGCTTCACAACAACCTCTGTCCCTCATCACTGAAACCAGTAACTGACCCTGGAAACTGCCTGAGGCTAACCAAGCTGCTTACAGCTTTGGTATTGTATTGAGTTGAGCATCCCACCATGTTGAAACCATCATCCATATCTTTGTTGACTCTTGACCTGACTATTACCATTTTAAACTGACTGTTCTTTACTTTGTCTTTGAAGCTTTGTGCCTCTGCCATGGATTGTGGCTATCGTCCAGTGATTTTTAATAGAAGGTGCCACAATGGAAGTCTTTTAACTACACTAAAGCTGCAACAGTTTGGTGATCCATCCGATTTGAGAGAAGCAGTTAGATACATTCGATACAAGCATCCAAATGCCAGGTTGTTCACTGTAAGTGAGAGCACAGGAGCTGGGCTTTTGCTCTCTTATCTTGGTGAATGTGGATCCTCCAGTTATGTGACATCTGCAGCTTGCATCTCCCCTGTCTTCAGGTATCAAGAATGGTTTGAAACAGGATCTCCATGGCTTTATCACTGGTTCCTACTCCTTTACCAAAAAACCTGGCTCAGCAGGTGAGTCTACTCAATCAGTTACATGAAGAGTGATTATTACTAAGTCAAGAATTGTGTAAAGTAGAAGCAGACTGTGTCTCATCATTATTGTTCTATGTGGAGCACTCTTATTATTGGAATTCTATTGACCTACAGATGAAGTCGCTTCTTAAACAGCTGTAGGATCTCTTTCAGATAACTATGGTCCATCTTCTGTTAAATGCCTTTTTTCCTGTAGACACATTACATTTTCATGAATATTTGCAGTGTCAGGATGCCTCAAAATACTTGCACAATCCTTTTTCCTTTGTTATAAGATTGAATAAAGGTTAATATATGTCATTGCTTTGTAAGCATTACATCTGGGGAGGAGAGGGCATCAAACAAAGTGATATGTCACCAGACAATGAACAGTGATGACAGGGTATATTGGGCATAAACATTTTGGACATAATTCACCAAAATCGGTTTTACATTCAGTGTCAGCAGTGCTGAACAGGCTCTATTCAACTTATTCAAATGGGCCAGCACTCCCTCCATGTGAGTCATGCTGATTTCCCAGCTCTACAGGCAGCAGATTCACTGGAGTCAGGAATCAACCTGTTAGTCCTCTACAAGCAAGAACTGCATATAAACGGTCCCTTCAGCACCAACTCTCATTCCAGGCAGCAACATGGTTGCCAGATGAACTATTCCAAGATCCTTGGATTCAGATGTGGACTGGACGCAGGAAGGAGAGGAGGGCCACCCTTTTTCAAGTGTTGGCAGGAGACTACCTACCAATGTGGGGGTGGGGGGAGGGGGCAATTCTCCTAAAAGAACTCCAAATTTCAAATTCGCACAAAAACTGGAGCAAATTCCACTTTTTTTTCAGCAGGAGTTTCAAAATGAATCTCCCATGCTCTGTGAACAACTCTCCACTACATGGAGCTGATAATGCGGGAAATCTAGCTGATGGACTTGCACAGAGGCAGTGGCACCCAGCAGGGAGCCTGTGAAATGGCCTCTGCTCGAGTCTCTCAGCCCACTGCACACAAAAATAGCACAGCAGGCTGGGAGAAACGCCCCCATTGTTTTGGAGGCTTAACATATGGTGGTAGAGATGACCAGCACTCACAACATCATGAGGACAACTTCCATGCTACAAGAAGATGAATGACCTCCTCTGAATTGCAAGGGTAAGTACCACCTGTCTACCCCGGCACCTCTCCTGTCTTTAACCTCCAGTGTTTTACATTAACCCTTGCAACACTCAAACAGCCAAACTACCAGGCCCTCTCTTATTCCTCACACAACAATCCCCATCACCCTGTCACAAACCTTCATAGTCAAGGTGAAGAGAAGGGACGATCTTCTCACAGGCCGTCCAATCTCACCCAAAAGTAGGAGGCCATGAATGCAACAGTCTGGGACATCCTGATATCATCGCATCACTAATCTATGAGGCCAAACCTTGCTCCCTTTTGCCCACCTTCCCTTACTTCCATATTTAACTTATAAGAACGTACCCCCATCAAACATTCAAGAATGAGGTAGGGATCTGAGGCATACTTGTTCACAGTGAATGGTTATCGCCTTCCTGTCTTGCAAAGACGCTACTAACACTGTTAAACCCAGGCCCATCACCCTGGTGTGATGTCAATGTTGACCTTTGTGAGGGTGTGGAAGGATTGAATATTGGTCATGGATTGAAGAGAAGGGTTGGAAACCATTGCCGTGATTCTCCAGAAGCACTGAATTGGTGGAATAACTGTTCTAGATCCTGAATGTTTTGTCAGTTCAACTACTCAGCTGAATCTCTGCACCATTGCAGAGGTCCCAGCCATGAATATCATTAAAACCTAGGGGCCAAGGACCGGTAGCTGACAGTTCTGGAACTCTGCGCATGCGCAGTAGCCCCTATCCGTCAGCCTCTCCATTTGCTGGCCAGCCCGGGACTCCACAGTACTCCCCCTCTAGCACTCCCCATTGCCCAATCACAGCCCGCATAACAATCCCCAGGCCAGCACTGACTCCTTTGTCCCAGAGTATCCCAATATCCAGCTTAATCCCCCCCCCCCCCCAGCAGTGATGATCCCCCCACTGACCCTGCGCCCCCCCACCGGGGACAGAGACCCCCCCTGTAGCGGATCAGCCCCCCATGAGCCCACCCTAAGCGCTGCCCTTCCTCCATCCCAAACTGATCTTGTCTGCAGAGTGGCAGTGGGACCCTACACCCCCACCAATCAGTCCTAGGCCCCACCCACAATAGGCCCTGGAGTGGCCCACAACTCCAAATCATCTATGTAAATCGTAAACAATTATGGTTCCAAAACTGATCCCTGAGCCTCACCAGTAGTCACTGATTGCCAACCAGAAAAACACCAATTTACCCCCACTCTTTGCTTTCTGTTAATTAACCAATCCTCTATCCATGCTAATACATTATCAGTAACACCATGCACTTTTATGTAGTAGTCTTTGGTGCGGGCATCTTGTCAAATGCCTTCTGGAAATCCAGATGCACCGCATCCAAACATTCTCCATTGTCCACTGCACATGTAATGTCCTCAAAGAACTCCACCAAATTAATCAAACATGATCTTCCCTTTATGAACCCATGCTGCATCTTACCAATAAGACAATTTATATCTAGATGTCTCGTTATTTCTTCCTTGATGATAGATTCAAGCATTTTCCATACTACTGAAGTTAAGCTGACGGGCCTATAGTTACAGTTTTTTTTTGTCTACCTCCTTTTTTAAACAGTGGCATCACATTTGCTGTTTTCCAATCTGCAAGAACCATCCCAGAGTCCAGTGAATTTTGTAAATTATCACTACTGCACTTGCTATTTCTCCTGCCATCTCTTTTAGTAATTTGGGATGCATTTCATCAGGACCATGAGACTTGTCTACCTTTAGTTCCATAGCTTTCCCAATACTACCTCTTTCATGATAATGATAGTTCCTAGGTTCTCACCTGCCATAACATTCCTGTTATCAATTTTTTGGCATGTTGTTTGTGCCTTCCACTGTGAAGTTATTATATCTCCTTTCTCATTCTCTAAAGACCAATGTTTACTTTAGCTACTCTTTTTTGTTTTATATATTTGTAGAAACTTTTGCTATCTGTTTTTATAATCTGAGCTAGTTTACTCTCATGACCCATCTTCATAGCTTTTTTAGTGCTTTTTGCTGACTTGGCACAGCCTTCAGTCTTCAGTACCACATGTTGTTCGACAGCTCATGATAAGACCAATGCCTCCTATAGAAATATGGCTTACAGTATCAATGTCTTCTTTTTCTCTTCTCAACCTGATTGTCGGGTGCCACCTGAGCCTATGTGGCAGGATATTTGAGTGCCGGCTCATGTGAGAGAGAGAGAGAGAGAGAGAGAGACAACACATTGGTTCCATGGCCATGAGCCTAATGGCCTTGCCTGTGACTATCTCTTCCCCTGAGCCACACCTCGATTTAGCGTCTGGGGAAGTAGCTAATTTAGTGAAGATAATGGACAGTTGTTAGGAGGCTTTGGGCTAGCAGGAATGTGAGATGGCACAGGTACACTCAGAGGTGAAGAAGGATGCCAGGTTTATGATCTGGAATGACCATCACATCACCTTCTTCCTGGTAATTGCCACACTCCAAACAGTTACAATGCCATGGTGTAGTCTGCCATTTTCAGATCAAATGGCAAACTACTATGGTGCCCACCAACCCTCCCCCCGACCCCCCAATCCCTTCCAGGATATAGAGTTTACACTAAAACTCTTCAATGAGTGACTCTTTTGCCTCCTTATGTGAGCTGTGGCAACTGTTTGTATGGAGCTGATGTAACTTTTGGTTAGGCATATGGCTCCTTCTGAAAAACTGAACTAATTCCACTGACATTAGCTTAATGAAACCCAGAGATGCATGCATGCCTTTGTTGATGAACCAGTGTTTAAAATGAGAGTCCTATCATAATGCTGTTGTGATCTGCAGAAAGGATCTGATATAAAAGTGAGCAAAAAGTCTGACAACAACAGGTTTAAGTCCAACCGATTTATTTGATAGTAAACTCATAAGCTTTCAAGGTTTGCCCTGTTCATCAGGTGAATGAAGAGTTCTGGTCTCAAACATACATATAACAGGATAGACAGTTTACATATTACTGATTAGAATGCGAATCTTTACACCTAACCTACTATTCAAATCTTAAAATGGCTAACAATGTGAGTGGAAGGAGCACTGAGCACAGGTTGAAGAGATGTGCATTGTCTCCAGACAGTACAGTAAGTGAGGTTTTGCAAACCTAGGCAACTCATGGGGGTTACAGATATTCAGTCTCCAACCTTCGGGTAAGCATTCTTCAAGGTGGCCTTCACGACACACGACAGCACAGTCGCTGAGCAGAGACTGATAGCCAAGTTCCGCACACATGAAGATGTTCTCAACAGGGATCTTGGGTTCATGTCACACTAACTGTAACTCCCATGAATTGCCTGGGTTTGTGAAACCTCACTTACTGTACTGTCTGGAGACAATACACATCTCTTCAACCTGTGCCCAGTGCTCCTTCTACTCACATTAGCCACTTTAAGACTTGAATAGCAGGTTAGGTGTAAAGATTCACATTCTAATCAGTAATCTGTAAACTGTCTGTGCTGTTATATGTATGTCTGAGGCCAGAACTCTTCATTCACCTGACGAAGAGAGAAACCTCGAAAGCTTGTGAGTTTATTATCAAATAAATCGGTTGGACTTAAACGTGGTGTTGTCAGACTTCTTACTGTGTTTACCCCAGTCCAACGCCAGCATTTCCACATCATGATTATTATAAAAATGATCCAGTGGGAAAAGGATGAAGGCAGACTGAGTTGCTGAGGGACAGAGTGAGAGTGCGTAAGCCATCATGAAGCATTGACTGATAATATGAACAATGAAGTCTTTCATATAACATGGGCTGTTTGGCAACACAACATTCAGCTACTACTGGTCCATGTGATCCTTGTATTTAGTGACCTAAGCTATGCTTTTCTCTTATCTGTTTTGGGGCTATCAATGAAGGGAGATTAGAGGTATACAAGCAGCTTGGATTCTGTGGAAACAGAGCGAACTCTAATGAAAGTCTCAGGCCCAATGAGGGAAAGAAGTTCAGAGAGAAGAGACAACAGCTATGGCTCATTAGATGAAGCAAGGGCAAGGTCACATTACGAATGGATTGTTGTAGCAAACGTACTGGATTGAGTGCGTTGCTAGTATTTAACTGCACCATGAAATAGTTCACCCAAGGAGTCCCCATTTCACACCAGCACAAACCGCTGCTACTCACAGGTGATTTCCAAAACCCTCTGTTCACTCATAATAAAGTTTAAAAGGGCACTTACCTCCTTTTCCACTCCCCCCTCCTCAGATTCCATGGCACCAGATCTCCATTTTCCAGAACCTGCACCAAATCACGCCTTCATGTCTCTGGGAAAGTGGGCATATCATGTGAAGGCAGAGAATTGGGCTTCCAACCTGCTAATAACAAGTATATTAGCAGTTTTGCATATTTATGGGAACCTGTCCAGGTCTGGCAGGATAGGCTGGGTGCATTATAACTGTTTGATACCTAACAGGAATCCCATTTTATGCCTGACGCCCAATTCAACAGGCCATTGGAATTCCTGTCAACAGCAAACAAGGCCAATGAATCTTGGCCCTTACTTTTGTGCTAAAGTTTGCAATCATAATCCTCCTCTTGTTAATAATTTCCAGGATTGCATCTAAGTTCATGGCATACTGTTGGTGCTCCCATTTTTTTCAGACACCTCCTATCTTGCCATTGCATGCTATTACTCTTGAGACCTTACCTCCAGCAACTGCTCAACGGTTCTGTGATCGAAACAGATTACCCTTATGTGAGCCCCCCTCTTGATCTGCAATCTGAATTATTTTACACTGCTTTTCCTACTAAAAGAGTTAACATTTTCTGTCAGCATAAGTAAATTCACCAAAGCACCTCAGAATATTTCTTTACAATTTATGAGCTTGATAAATTTTCACTCAAGCTCAGAGTTTGCAATTTCCTCCTTTGGATGTCCCTATACCTCACATAAACCTAAACTTTAAAGTACACGGAGCTCTTTAAGGCTTGCTGCTCCATTTTTTCCCCTGGGTTTCGATCATTCTGTGTTATAGACCCTTATAATCACATTTTGATTTAATCTTTTAAGTTTCTTTTGGAATTTGGTTTCTATTCGGGCCATTCATCCTCTCTTTTTTGGAGGACTGCCCCTCTTAATTTGTCCCTAAATTAATTTGAGTTTCTTTACTCATTGGGTATATAAAAAAACTACCCAACGGGAGTCATCTGTATCCTTGCAAGTCATGGCCAGGAGATGTAAATAACATCTCAGACAAAATCTGAGCCCATGCTGTGTTGTCAGATGCAGCACTATTTTTATGTGCTGCCCACTTGTTGCACTCATTTCTCTGGACCTTGAAAATGGGACTATTTATTGCATTTGTGCAATGAAAGTTAAAACATGTTGATGATGCAAGAATCTTAAGAGTTTAAACAGAGAAAGGCAATATAAGTCGCTTATAAATAAAACATGAAAAAAAATAAGCTAGTTCAGACCAGAATCTATGTGTGAATTCAGTGGCGAGCAATTATTAGCAATTTATTAGACTTTATTTGATATAAACACACAGGATAAGTGAACCAAATAAAGCCTAGTAACTGCACGGATAGAGACTTGCATTCTTTCTGGACCAAAGTTCAAGTAATCCCTTTATTGGATCAATTAGTATTTTAAATAGTCAGCACATAGAAGTGTTGGAGAAATGTTGAAGTGGTAAGTTTCTGTGTGAATATAAGTACCAAATAGCCATGCTCTACTTCTGTTTCCAATATGACACTTGCTCCAACTTTTCTGGTTATATGACTGCTAATTTAAATCATACTGTGATTAAGAGTCCGGCTTCACTGTTTGACATTGTAGGTTAGGAATATGCAATAGCTAACAACATATATAGAACATTTATAGCATAATTTAAAGTTCCAAACATAGTTAAAGGCTTGACAGGAATGTAATGAGACAAAAATTAACAGGAAGCCCACAGGTAACAGGCAAATAGTTTGGTTTTAAAAAGTGTTCTTAAACAAAATGAAAGTAAAGTTTAGGGCAGAAATTCAGAACAAAGACACAAGAAAGGGAATGGGAAATGCACAAGAGGCCAAAGTTAGATGAATGAAAAGTACTTGGAGATTAGTAATACAAGGATATTAGGTGATTGAAATCTGGTTGGGATAAGCCATAGATTAAAAAAATTGAATAGATTGAAGTGTGTAGAAAGTGAAGGATTGGAGTCATCCAGGAGAGCATTAGAATGGTTGAATCTAAAAGTGACAAAGGCATGGATGAGGGTTGCAATAGCAAAAGTGCTAATACAGGAATGGAAGTTGGCAGTTTCTATGAAATGGAAGAGATAGCTTTGGAAGTTCAGTTCATGGTTAAATAGAACACTAAGCTAACAGTTTGGTTCAACTGAGGCAGTGATTGGGGAAGGAGGGAAATCTATTTCAATGGGCACAGAGATTAGGGTAGGGGCCAAATATGATAGACGGTTGGAGAAGTAGAAAGGAGACCAGGGGGGTGTTGGAAGGAAAATCAATGCTTGACATATTGTGGATAATTAGATAAGTAAATGTAAAAACCAAGTGAAGACTTTTCACTGGACTTAGAGATATCAGAGGAGGATCGTATTGCCAACCATCCCAAGTGTTGCAGAGAGGTTGAAAAAGGTGAGGGCATCTATTTTCTCCATTATTAAAGAATAATTTACTGCTTTAGTTTGGACTGATTTTGTGCTGTGGCAAGGGAGGAAACCTGATTGGAGAGATTTAGATGCAAAGTTGTGGAAAAGAGGAGCTCAAATTTGGGAGGCAGCATCAAGAATATTACAGAGAAAAGGAAGTTGCAGTTACAGCAATAGTTGGCTCTTTTGTAATCCAGCTATTTTAATCCACCCATCAATTTTCATGGTGGTAGACAACATCTTGCATTTCAAGCATGGACATTTTTACTTAGGGATTAAATCCATTTGACATTTTATCAATCAAACATCAAATCTTGATTTTTCTCAATGCCATAAAATAATAAAGTTGGAATTAACTATAAAATTCAAAATGTAACTATTAATAATTTTACCGACTCCACAGGTACGCCACTGTGCTGGGTGAGATTATTGACATGGATAAATTGTTTGCCACACGCACTCTAAGAGAGATAGAAGAGGTATTGTTCTGTCAAACAAAGAAGAGCAACCCATGCTGGGACTTATACTGGGAGAAGAATGATCCATTACGGGATGTGGATGAAGTTGCAGTGCCAGTGCTGTGTATTTGCAGCCAAGACGATCCATGCAGAGGGGAAACAGATGCAACCCTGCCATTTGAGCTCTTTGAAACCAATCCCCATTTTTTCCTCTTGTTAACTAAACATGGTGGCCATTGTGGCTTCTTGAAAAATAGATCCTCTGTATGGAGTCATGAGGTATTACTAGAATATTTTAAATCTGTCAGTGAGTTCTTCATGACTGAGGAAAGAATGAAAAGCTTTTCAAAAAGAAAATGTGTGGGAGCTGGAAACTCCATGTCTTTTAAATGTGGCAGAGGCAATAGCTTCAAAAGAGATTCATTTTGTTCTCACAATATTCATGACATTTTCAACTGGCAGCGATCCTATACCAGGTGATTAGAAGTTAAAATCAGTCAGGAAATGATTCCTGTCAATGACCTTGATGATTAAAGTAGAGCTGCCCTTTTTTATGTGGATTATAAAATGGAACTTCAGTAGCATAGACAAGGGTACAACATTTCGTTTTTTTTAACCAGGGGCTCATGTTTGCCTTGCCCAAACTACTTCATTTCTGGGCAACTAGAAAGAAAAACATTTTTTGACTATTAGTGCAAATAGGTCTGCAAATTTGTGTTAATATTAAAGAATCCCTCTGATGTAAGTTACAAATTAATTTAAAACAGCGCTAAGATGATCATAAGGTACATAGTGCAACCTGTTGATATGTTTATAGTCTTAGCTATAATGTAAGGTTTCCTTTAAGGACTGGATGAAGTTTGTTATTGCAGCTGGAGCTGCATTAACAGTTTGTTGTAATCGTGTTTGACTTTTATACTTCATCCCAGGATGAAAACACTTAAGTTGACAATTAACTTCTTACCATTCCAACAAACATAAAATAACACTGCCAAATCCCAAAGGGTAAGTTAGACTTAACTTTTATATTATGTCTAGCCTATTTATTAAAACAAAAGTAATTGTAAGGTTACTGATTACTGTTTTGTGGCTCAATGTGATTGGATCAAATAATGCTTTCTGTGACTTATTTTTAAGATCTATAATATTTTGCTAGTAAGTTCAAAATTCTATTGACAATAACAGTTGAAATAAAGACTTAAGGGCAAGTTTATTGACAATGCAACATGAAAAGTAGTGTTTTATAGATGTATGTTAAAGTGATAGATGTCATGTTTCATATATCTTGTGGTTTTATATTTATTGTATCTGTTCAATGTGCCTCAAAATTAATCTGCTCCTTGACAGGAGACCTATACATTTGGACTAACCACACCATTCACCTCCATCCCTACTAAAAAGTCTCCTTTATCTTTTACCTTTCATTTTTGAAATAAAATATTCAGCGTCATCGTTCTTCTGTTAGTAGCTATATAAGGAGCGGATGGATTTCCATTGTAAATAAAAATGGTCAAAAAGGTTCGGACTGAAAGACAAATGATAATATCATTTAATATTCTGGAGAATCCTCAATTAGTTATATTAAGATATCATTTTTCAAGTTGTCATATGAAAGATGTGTATATTTTTAAAGTTTAGAGCGGCAACCACATTGAGCAGCACAAATGTCCAAAGCCTCAATGAATTTCAAATTGGACAGTCTTTCACATCTACCTTTTGACTTATTGAATGGAATTCACTATAGTGCTCTTCAACTATAACTGATAATATTTAATGGTCAGCTGATTGGATGCTGTTATTACATATTTGAAATAAGACATGAAAAGTTCATTGTTTTTAAATTCATTTACAGGATTAGGGATTGCTGGTCAGGCCAACACTTATTGTCCACCCCTAGTTTCGCTTCGTAACTCGATGGTGAGTTGCCTCCTTGAACTGCTAAAGTTCCTAAGGTGTAGGTACACCCACAGTGCTGTTAGGGAGGGAATTCCAGGATTTTGACCCAGCCCATAGTGAAGGAATGGTGACATATTCCAAGTCAGATAATGAGTCACTTGGAGGGGAACTTCCATATATTGGCATTTCCAGGTATCTGCTTTCTTTTCCTTCTAAATGGTAGTGGTGTGAGTTTGCAAAATGCTGCCTAAGGAACCTTGGTGAGTTCCTGCAATACATCTTATAGATGGTACATATAACTGCCACTATTAGTCAGTGATGGAGGTATTGAAGGTTTATGGAAGGAGTGGTAATCAAGTTGCCTGTTTTGTCCTGGATGCTGTTGAACTTCTTCAGTATTGTTGGAGCTGCACTCATCTAGGCAAAAATCAAAACCTGCTTATTTATCATATGAGAGCATGCGCTAAGGACAGCACTCTCTGTCACACTTTCTGTCATGTCAGTCTAAATCATACCTAAACAAGTACATTTCTTTTACTTACTCTCTGATTACTTGATTCTAGTACGTAGAACTGACCTCCCAACTTTAGAGATTATGATTGTGATTTTATTGACTCCCCCCCATGTGACAAGCTGGTAAAATCACGTGAAAGCTGAGAAATCAAAATTGCACCTAATTTTTGGGCTCTTGCAATATTTTCGTCACCAGATTTCTGGCATGGTCAGCCTCTCACCCATTTCCAGTGAGAGGCTGAATATATTATTTCAATTTATTTAAATCCTGATTTCCATGAGTCCAGCACTCAATCATCCAAGCTCACTTGCCTTTGCTGGATCCTCACTGGAAGAGGATCTCTCGGGTGAGGAAAACATCTTTCCCCATGATTGGGGAACAATCATCTTGCCCTCACTAATAAAAATGGAGGCCATTGAAGAGAGGCCAAGGATAAGAGGGGGTACCGCTTGGGCAGTGCCAGTCTAGCATCTTGGCACTATTCATCAGGGCTTGAAGGGGTCAGGGGCAGGTTGCGCTGGCTGAAATGGGGACCAAGAACCGCCGCACACTCTGCAGCTGTAGTCAGTGGTGGAGGGAGGGAGACCCTCTGCATGCAATCAGTGGAACAGGTGATCAATCTGTGCAGTGGGAAGGAGGCTAAGGGGAGATGTTCAGGCAGTTTGGGGCTCGCAATTGGCTGCTGGCCCTTGTAATTGCAGGGAGGCTAGGTTGAGGCCAGCAGCCACAGCAGAGGCCTGACAGGTCTTTCTCCATCAAGCCTCTCCTATTGGAATTGTGCATGAGCAGATACAGAGGTCTATATGTGCGCAAAACTCCCTCTGCTGCCTGATTAGGCTGGCTAGTGAGTATAGGTCCACCCATTGCCTCCAATAGCTAGAAACTGTCTAGCCCTTTTTTTCATGCACTGCGTACATAAAATTGGGAGTAAAAACTTGCTGCCCAAAAAATAGATCTGCAACTCTCCCATTTTCATGCTTGCTGGTCACTTAGAATTTTTCTCAAAAAAATTCCACTCTATATCTCAGTCCAATCCTATGATCCTCTGAGTTCCCCCCAGAATTATCTTTTATATTTTTTATAGTATTTAGAGATTCAATTTTTATATTATATCATATATTTTATCTTTGGAAAATAGCCACAGTCACTTGCCAATTCAGACTGCTTTTTAAATTTCAGCATGTGCTTAAAGAGACATAAATTTTTCAGAAAAGACAAACAGAAAAATAGAAAGATTTCTGGGCCCACTTACAATTTTGAGATGCACAGAAGGCAAAAGAGACAGATTTGTGAGAAGTAATGCAAAAGCATCCAAAGACAAATAGCAAGATATTGAGATGGTTATGGACCAGAAACTGAACAGGGCTAATTACGAATATACTGTGACTACAAGAACAGATGTTAGGAATGTGATAATGAATAAAGCAACTCCTGATTCCCTAAAACCAATCTACCATCTACAAGGCATAAGTCAAGCAATCTGCACCAGCTACAAAATGCACTGCCGGAACTCATCAAGGTTTCTTTGAAAGCATCTTCAAGTCCTGTGAATTCAAGCATCCAGGAAACTGCAGGAACAGATGCAATGGAACACCACCTCCTATAAGTTCCTCTCTGAATCACACACAAGCGCAACTTGCAAATATATCACTGTTCCTTCATTGTTGCTGCATCCAAGTTCTGGAATTTCTCTCCAAGAAACATTTTGCAATGGCACAGTGGTTAGCACTGCTGCCTCACAGCACCACAGATGCAGATTCAATTCCAACCTTGGGTCACTATCCCCAGACATTCTCCCCATGTCTGCGTGGATTTACTTCACGTTCTCTGGTTTTGTCCCATGGTCAGAAGACGTGCGGGTTAGGGATTGGCTATGTTAAATTGATCCTAGTATCAGGGTATTAGCAGCATAAATATGTTGGTTACAGGAATAGGGTCTGTTTGGGATTGTGGGTCGGTGCAGACTCGATGGGCTGAATGGCCTCCTTCTGCATTGCAGGAATTCTTTGATTCTGTGCATGTGTCCACACTACATGCAGCAGTTCAAAAAAGCAGCTCACCACCACTTGCTCAATGTCAATTGGGACAACAACAAAAACTGTCTTGGCTGGCAACACCCACAACCCATAAATGAGTTTACAAAATCTGAAAATGACAGTGAAGACAAAGATACAGAAATGATTCAACAGAAGCAAAAAGAGAAAGAATGGAAAGAATTGGATACCAGCAACAACATAAGCTGAGAGATAAACAATGAAGCAGGAGTTCAATGAATACTGAACTAAAAACAGAAATGGTGAAATGGAAAGCCAATTAAACAGCAAATGAACACAACTAGTGGATTAATACTTACAATGGAATCCTTTGGAATTTTGCTTTTTCTTTCCCCTGAATTCAACATCTCCATGAAACAGAAACTCTAAATATATTTATATACATAAAGTAAAAACTCAAATATACACCAGTTTTCAAATTCTATATTACTTTCAAAACAATCAGCAATTAATGAAATAAATACAGCAATCTTTATCCAAACCAAAGATCATGTGACTTTTACATAGGAGCACAATTATTCAGAAACTAAAAAGGGCTAAATTTTTGATTTCGCAACTCCCCACTACTATTATTCACAAGCCATTTCCTCTCTGTGTATAAAAAGTTAAAAGTTTACTTATCAGTCACAAGTAGGCTTACATTAACATGCAATGAACTTACTATGAAAATTCCCTCGTCGCCACACTTTGGTGCTTTTCGGGTATTCTGAGGGAGAACTTAGCATGGCCAATTCACCTAACTAGCATGACTCCTGGACTGTGGAGGAAACCAAAACACTCAGAGGAAACCTATGCAGACATGCGGAGAACGTGCAAACTCCACACAGACAAGTACTCAAGCCGGGAATCAAACGCGGGTCCCTGACACAGTGAAGCAGCAGTCTAACTACTGTGCCACCCATGCCACTCATGGGCAAAATCTTCAGTAACTTGTGAGGACAAGTTCAGATGCAAATGGGCTTGAAAAATCATGCATTCATAAAGTATCACTGGCTGCAATGTCTCATTGACCTATTTAATTTTTCTAAATGAGTGGGGGAAACTTCAGGCTTCCAATTAGTTGCACCCTGAGTCATTTTAGAACCTGTTTGGAGTTTCAAGGTTGGCGGCGGGGACAAGAGTTAGCAATTTTCAAATTACAAGCAAGGAAAGTACAAAAGATCTAGGGACATCTGAGCGTAACTATTAAGAAAATAAAGGAGATCCTTTAGTTCTTGTAACTGCAGTATGAGAAAGTTGTATTAATGGGATTTAGTCTGGATTTTCATTTCATGTAGGAGGAATTGGGAAAATTCCCAGCTCAGCCTGTCCACCTGCTTCAGGAGAAAGTGCCTCAAAGATGGGATCTTCAATGTTGGGACCAGGTCATGGCTGAAGTTGCATCAACCAACCTGGAAAAAAATACAGCAGCAGTCATAGGCTGAGATGACCTGTTTAGAAGACTCAACTTGACTTAGTGCCAGTCAAAAAAAAATGTCTTCCAGGTCTCACTCCTCCACACTCGCTTCACCTTCCAAACACTCCTCATGTCCCATCTGTCATGTCATGTCCTCCACCCACTCCTGTGTCTCTTAATGGCACTTCAATGACCATTTATCCACTACACATTTTCTAGACCTAATGAAGCTAATAGTGCATAGTGTGATACATAAAACAAAAAAACTTTAACTATTCCTAAGTTTGAAAAAAAGTCTGGATTGCATGCTAATAAAAGCGTCAATCATTCAGGCTCTTGGTGTTTCAAAATCCACAAACCACAAATCTTTAAAACCGTTTAACCTATGTAAACAAATATTGGGAAATTGACTTCAGAGATGAGGACGCTTGAGCTGTCAATCAACGAATGTTTGCTCTGAGGTCCAGATTTTCATATGAATGGAATTAGGAACAACTGAATCAGAACCCACCCGCCATTTTTAAAAGACTGTTGAATCAATTCAACTCAGTAAAAATCTAGGCCTCATTAAACTCAGCTACTCATGCAATGGTGCCAAGTTAACATCATGAGAACTGCAAGGCTTGATTTTGTAGAAAAGAGTGCTTCGATTCTTGAGAGGAACATAGAATCATAGTATCCTATAGTTCCAAAGGAGGCCATTTGGCCTATCAAATCTGTACCATTACAATCCCAACCAGGCCTTGTCCCCATAACCCAATGCATTTATCCTAGTTAGTCCCCTAATAAAAAGGGACAATTTAGAATGACCAATCAACCTAATCCGCACATCTTTGGACAATAGGAGGAAACCGGAGCATCTGGAGGAAATCCACACAGTCACAGGGAGAATGTGCAAACTCCTATGAGTTAGCCTAGCAATATGAGGTTGCTAAGCCTCTATGGTCATCACAGCCATGCCCCCTGTGAATTACACATTGTAGCTCTTCTTCCAGATGAAGCTAGGAAAGAGTACAGATCTCCAGTCCTCCACAACCTCAATTAGGGCCTCAAGGAAGGCATCACAAAATTGTAGGTTTGCCTGAGAATGGCTGCTCAAATCACCAATAGCCCTCTGCTCTCTCTGTTCATTATTTTCCAAAGGCAAGGGCATGCCCAGTTATATCTGCCATTTGTCTTTCAAGTTATCCTCTGTTCTTAGCTGTCATTCTCTGCTAATGCCTGACATCTTTCATTGGCTGCAAAATTTGAGTCTAAGCTAATTACTAGCTAACATTTTGAAAATTACTTTGTAACCTTGATACATTGAGGGCTCAGGACCTGGAAATGTTACCAGCATCAGATTTGCAAGCTGGGAATATCTTGCTCCTGCAAGAAGAATATACTGTGGAGCATTCATTGGTTGGAGATGGGACTTCTACTTCTCACTCACAAAGAAGTCCTGCCTCAGAAAGCCTGCCCAACTGATCTGATTGGCCAGCAGATGCAGGAATAGGCGGTATGAGCACTTGAGCCCATCTGCAGTTCAGTAAAATCATAGCTAATTTTTTATTTCTATATATTTTTCTATATTATCCCACATTCCTTGATTCCTTTAGTGATCTCATGGTAACTGTTCAGAATATATTTGACATCTAAGCACCCTTGTCCTCTGGGTCGAGAATTTCAGTTAGGCCACTATTATCTGGTGAATGGAAGGTGATTGCATTGAAACATTTAATATTCTTAGAGGACTTGAGAGATGCTGAGATGCTGAGAAGCTCTGAAGAAATTTCACCTCATATCCGCCCTAAATATAGATCCTGAGAAACAGATCACCCCAACTGTCAACATAAAATTAAAGGTTTTTTGCAGCTCATATTTTCTGTCAGAGGAAAAAGCTTTTCAACATCAAACTGGTTGAATCCTCTGGGAATTTTATATGCTCAAATCTCAGTCTGCAAATTCTACAAATTATAGGTCCATTCTACTTAATTTCACCTTGTAGATTGACCCCTCATCCCAGAAATCACTCTGGTGAATTTTCATTGCATTTTCTCTGAGGCAAGTATAGCCTTTCCAAGTAAGGAGACCAAAATTGTACACATTCATAGAAGTATAAAATCTCTATAGGAGGCCTTTCAGCCCATCGAGTCTGCACCAATACCAATTCCACCCAGGCCCTATCCCCATTTAGTTACTCTACTTATCCCTCTATCCTATCATATCCCGGGACACTAAGGGTTAATTTAGTATGCTCAATCAGCCTTATCTGCACATCTTTGGACTCTGGGAGGAAACTGAAGCATCTGGAGGAAACCCATGCAAACACGGGAAGAATATGCAAACTCCACGTAGACAGATTTGAACCTCACTGTGCTACCGTGCCACCCCAATAAAAGATAACATACCATTTTACCTTGCTTGCCATACCTACATGACCACTTTCTGTCATTTGAGTACTAGGACACACAAATCTCTCTGAATACCAACATTAACTAGTCTCTCACCTTTTAAAAATTAATCAACTTTTCTATTTTTCCTGCCTTTGTTAGTGAATTTCAGAGAACAGTCATATTGTTACAAGTGATGTATCAGAAAAACAGAATAATTAGTTTGATATATTGTTATTCCTAGATGGAACTTTTCTTTTCATGCGTGCAGCATCCTCAGTGGAAGGCTTAGAATTGCTGGGCAGCTGGGACTATGAAACTAGCATGCAATGAAATCTGCTAGAATAAGCTGCTATCCCACATCACGCGACTCACCCTTTCATTTCCATTAAAATCCACTTGACAGCTGAGCCCATGTCATTCGTATCTGTAATGCCAGAGCCTGCAGCTCTATTTCACTGCTTCAGCAACATGCTTAAAATACAGCTTCACTTGTCTGTACACTTCCATGGTTTGATGTGAAGATAAGTAAATTGGACAACCTTGTGCTGAATCTACTATTGGAAGATGTCACCCTTGCCATCATCAAGGACAGGTGTTGGAACATTTACAACCAGTTTCTCTGTCTTTCTCTCTATGTTCATGTTCAAGGCTTTGGTGTATGCTTACCATAGCAAACAGATGTTGCACAAACCAATGCACACCTTGCGTAGAATAATGTGCCCTTTAAAAGTTGGAGGACAGGATCATTTCCCTGTGCTGACATTGCACCTGCTAACAACATATTTGCCACAGTGTGCACCATCCAATTAGGAATAGCAGGTGAGCTTCTGAGACTGCATGCTCAATGAGAGGACCTTCAGCCTTGGAGGGCTGGCAGCCCAATTGATTGAGGTAGGCACTGTGACCACAGATGGGAGATCACAAGAATGCCTTCATCTCAAAGTGCCTGCTGGAAAGACTGGAACTCTTATGAAATGGCCTTTGACTACATTTGAGTGGCTTTGCTTGTAAAGGGGATGGCCTGAATAAGCAGCTGTGATGTACTGATTTTTGTGGCCCCAGTGGTGATTGGGTGGGGGAGGGGTAAGTATATGAGGCCTCATAAACTCCTTAACCAACCGATAGCAAGCCATCTCCTGACATTTTGCTGGGCTTGGCCCTCAGTTATGGAGGTGGGTGGGGTGTTTCCACTACTGAGAAGATCCTAGGATGTTCCCAATCTACCCACATTTGGTTCTTTAACTATTCAAATTCAATCCTTCTGAAAGACATCTAGGGATGGGCAATAAATGCTGCACTAGCCAGTGATGCCCACATCCCATAAATTAATCTTTAAAAAGTTGCCCACCTGGCATTGACAGGCAGTAACCAATACTGGCAATTGCTGCAGCAAGATTTCCTATAGATGAGAATGCATTGAGCTTTTGAGACGAAGTCCTCGGAGATTCAGCATGCAGTCTCAGGAGCTCACTGGTTTATAATTTCCCGGTTTACCCTTTTTCCTTTCTTGAAAAGAGGAGCAACATTTCCTACCTTTCAGACCTCCGGGACCTCTTCAGGGGCTAGTGATGATGCAAAGATTTTTGTCAGGGTCCCAGGAATCTCCTCTTTTGTCTCTCTCAATAATCTGCGATAGATCCCATTGAATCCTGGCGCCTTATCCACCTTAATGTCCTTCAACGTTGATGATGTGACTAAGTTTAAAAATGCTGATTGAATGGTCACAAAAGCAGACAGCGGTTGGAATTTACAAAGCAAACTGCCACATGTTTCATGGCAGAGTGAGACGGCCCACCATTGGCCGGTGGTGGCTTTGTCTGATCCCACTGTTGTCAACACGGTTTCCTACTGAATGCATCCCTCACCACCAAGAAACCCCCAGTGGGGGTGTGCCATTGATGGGACTGGAAGGTCCCGCTGGTGTGAATGGCCAGAAAGTTCTAGCCCATGAATGTCAGCCATGACTTTATTAAATGCAGAGCAGGCTCAAGGGACTGAATGGCCTACTCCTACTCTTTGCATGTTTTAAACCCATGCGTCCTAGCACTCCAACTATGTTGAAACTATGCTTCACGATAGATGTTTTTAAAACAGTAATATCTAAATAAATATAATTTTACAGAAGTAAGTGACCTGTCGGCAGCTACTTTGAAAAGGGGTTCGATGCAGCCTCAGATCTAAACTTTACTCTAACAGTTGTAATTGCACACTTCATGCTAATAATGTATAGTTTTCAGAGTGTAAAATAGTGTGGAACAGCTCTTTTATTTTCCATAAAATCAAATCTAAAACAAAAATCAGAATAGAATATATTGAACTTGAACAGATTTCATTTATTGAGCTTACCATCACATTACCAGTACAGATAGTCAGTCTGTAGCAGTCTTTGAAATGTAGTCATCCTTTCTTACTTAATTTAGAATTGATTTTAAATAGTCCACATCAGAAGAACAATTTGGTTTGAGATTGATTTCAGGCAGGTAGTGCCACCTATAGAAACTCTCCAACCCTGTAAGTGAGAAGCTGCAGTAAATTAATAGGCTTGCTGCACAACACAATGTAATCAATGCCAAGTTGTTTAAACAGCTACAGAGTAATGAGGCCACCTTTGGGCATGTAGGATTTTTATAGTATCTTTAGCATTGGAAAGCTTTCCAAGACATTTCATAGAAACATAATCAGACAAAAAAATGACACAAAACCAAAGCAGGAGATATAGATGGGTCAACTTAAAGCTGAGCAAAAGCAGTAATTTTGTGGTAAACAATATCATCTCTTCATTCCAGCTTCATGCTAGTTGCTATGTTTGTGAACTTTTTAACCTTAGGTTTGAATCTAATAGGAAGCTTGACTGTCTTGTCAACTCAGCTGATAATAAAAACTCAACAACCATTCAATAGTCAAAGATTTAGGATTTTGTATTGAACTCTGCTTTCACTGGTTACAGAGCAATGAGGCCATCTTTGGGTGTGTAGACATGTTTGAATGTGAAAGACTGTTTTGACCTTTACAGATAACTGCCCAGTTTCCACCTAGCACACAGATTAAAATTGCCTTGTGCCACTAAAAAGTTTCAATTTTGTAGTATTTTGCTTTCTTTTAAATCAACATAAAATTCAGATATCAAAAGTTATTCTTTGCAGCAATTTGACTTTTAAATGAATGTTGAAGCAATCTGTGGGATGCTCTCTTACAAGACAGAGCTACAATAACATTTTCCACTAGATGGCACATTTGAACAGGTCCAACTCCAACAGAATTGTAAAATGCTAAACTGGCCGCAATAATATTTCAGTGAATTTCTTGGAATTTACAAAATATTTTCTTATCTATATTTTTTCTTAGCAGTTGTTAATTTGTTTTTAAATAACAAAAATCTGGACTTACTGTTCTGTTATTATCAAAATGACTACTAAGCAAATCACAATACCACAATGTTATCGGCAATGACTCCCATTCTGGCAGTGTTTGATTAAATAAGAATATTTAATAAGATACACCATTACCTTGATTTTAGACAAGTAAATATGACTGTTGGAAAGGTGGAGAAAGCTACTGCTGTCATTTGTGCAATTTACAATTCATTGTCTGGTGAAATTTTCCCAAAACAAAACTAAGGGTGGAATTTTCCCATCCCGCCCAGAACGGGAATTGCAGCAGGGTAGGATAGAATATCCAGTGGAACATAAAGATCTTTTGACTTTAGGCAGGAATTTCTCGGGGCATGTTAGACCGGAAAACCACTTTCTTAGTGTTATAACAGCAAGAATATCAGGGCAATCTTCACCAGTCCATCAACACTCCAGACAATCAATACACACAGTCACATTTTGGAGAGTGGTGAGTTGCAGTATGGGTGGGGATGGGGGGGAGATGCCTAAACACATTCATTGCAGAGAGCTCAGGTGCCATTCCTCAAGGGCACACTGATCGCAGTGCACTGGGAGACCCCTCAGTCCATGGACAAAAGAATACCATCCCCTCATTGACGGCATGTTTCCCCACCCCGTCTCCAACACAGGTTGCCAGCACTGTGATCCTCACGATCAGTCCCCTTGCCTAGCCCCTCATCTGTCTCCCCCAGCCTGATCCTTGACATGCTCCCATCATGACCCCTGACAGGCTTTCCCATCATGACTTCTGACAAGCTTCCTCCCATTATGTCCCCTTCATGCTCCACCGCTGCAAACCCCCCTGCATGTACCTCTGCATAATCCCATTCCAGCCCCTTCATCATAGCCCCCACTCAGACCCCAATTGTTGCCTCACTCAGGCCCTCCCCTCATCATACCCCCATTCAGACTGCACCTCTACTCAGGCTGTACCCTCTTGACACTGCCCTTGGCACAGTGACAATGGCCAACTGGCTCTGCCTGGATATCCAGTGTGCACTGCCAGTAGGCCCAGTGGACACTGCGAGATGGACATTGCCTGAAGGGCACTGCCTAGCCATGCTCCTGTACACCCAGAGGCTTCAATGTGTCCAAGTCCCTGGCATGGCCATCATGCCTGGCCTCCGCCAGTGGAGACCAGTACTGATTTGCATTCGGCATGCTTGGTTTCGTCAGTCAGAACATTGAATATAGGAGTTGGGACGTCTTATTGAAATTGTACAAGACATTGGTAAGGCCACACTTGAAATACTGTGCGCAATTGTGGTCACCCTATTATAGAAAGATTTACTAGGATGCTACCAGGTCTTAATGGATTGAGTTAAGGAGAGGCTGAATAGACTGGGCTGTTTTTCTCTGTAGCGTAGGAAGCTGAGGAGTGACCTTAAAGGGATCTAAAAAATAATGAGGGGCATAGATAAGGTAGATAGTCAATATCTTTTCCCAAGGTGGGGGAGTCTAAAACTAGAGGGCATAGGTTTAAGATTAGAGAGAGGAAATACAAAAATGCCAGAGGGACAGTTTTTTCACACAGTGGGTGGTGAGTGTCTGGAACAAGCTGCCAGAGGTATAGTAGAGGTAGGTATAATTCTATCTTTTAAAAAGCATTTAGATAATTTTGTAGGTATGATGGATACAGGGGGATATGGGCGAAATGTGAGCAATTGAGATTAGTTTAGGGATTTAAAAAAAATGGGTGGCATGGACAAGTTGGGCCAAAAGCATGTTTCCATGCTGTAAACCACTATGACTCTATGATTCATGCCTGTGTGACGTCCTGTCAGAGAGGTGATCATATTTGGAGTCGGAGCACGTTCATGTGCCGAACTCACTAATGAGATTGAAATCATGTCAATCTCATGCTAATCAGTCTCACGCCCTTGGTTTGCGCCAAGAGAAAAGGGCCAAGATGATTTAGCACTGGTGCGGAAACAATTTTTGAACCCACATGTTATTTTCCAGAATTGAGGCATTCTGTGCCAGACATAGTGAGGTCAGAAAGTCACCTCCCGCCTCTGAGTCCCACAGAAGATGATTCCATGGATATCCAATACCTTTGTTCTCCTGCTAATTGCTTGTTCTTCATACGGAGTCCTTTGGACCACTATGGCATCACAGCCAAGCTTGATTCTTGTCCTCATCCAAAGCTCATTTTCAAGTACAGATCACCGAATAAGATGGAAGCAAGCTAATACCACCCTAGCTTTTGACTAGTTGGGGATTCCATCATTAATAAGATAAGAAAATTAAGCAACAACTAAGAATTAAACTGTGAACCATTGGAATTTCTGTTCCACAATAAGAAGTGAAAATTATCAAATCGAGCTGGCAAGCTATATACTTTAATGCTTCCAGTTGTTTACAGGATATATTTTCAAGAATATATTGTAAGTGTTTTTATCATGAAGGTTACTGAAATTTATTTTTTTCTGTACACTTCCCTCAAGGTTCCTGGAAAAACTGTATATCCATGCATTGTACTTAACATTTTATAGCACAGAAATATAACTGGTAATATGCAGTTCAATCCATAAAAGCAAAGAAATTAAAGATTACCAAAAATTCACATCTCAAAATGTGTAATCCAATGACAGAACAGAGCAAACAGAATGAGGATATTAGCACTTTTCTTTCTCTGGGCTTTGCAATATATTTATCCAGTCAATTGCTCAGCCATACAATCAGCAAGAATCCAAGTTTGAACCCAAGGGTTAAATTTAATGAAACCAGTTATGATCGGCCACATGGTGGCCAGACTCACTTAACCATGGGAAACACCCAATGTTGATCTCCAGTGGTGGTAAACCATACCCTTTATTATGGGTATGGGAGAGAAAAAAGGAATTCCCCGTTGCCCGTGCTGAGATGCCAGTTAGACTCATTAATGAGCCCACTGCACTTATTAATGGATCAAGGAAACCACACAGCTTTCCTGTGCCTTCATAGGTCATGCAGCAAACATTGTTGGATTTGCCAGCAATGCCCAGTGTGGGAGGAGGACGCGGTCTTTCTGTGCTCAATCCAGTATCGGACAGTAGTATGGTCACTGAAAACCTGCCCTTGCCTACAATCCCCCAACCCCACCTTCTTGGACCACCAACTGGCAATTCCATTCTTGCCTCAGACACCTTGCACTGGGGTATCACAATGATCCTGAACCTCCGAATGGTGCAGTGTCACCAGCAGCTATCGCTCCCACTGGCAATGCCAGCAGTGATGAAATGCATTTTGTGATTGGCTGGTGGGCAGACCTTCTGCTGCTGGAGACCCCAATCACAGGGATGATAAATTGGTAGTCATTTAAGTGCCTGCAGGATACTTGATTCCATCAGGCCATCACCATGTAATTGACAGGCATTCCCTGCTGTTTCTCTAATCAGCGGGTAAGACCCCATCGGCATGGCAGAAATCTAAACAAAATATCTTTTCTGTATTAGGTTATCATAGCTAGAAATGTGATAGGAGATTGAGTGTTTTGGAATTAAGGAAGGCAGAATTGTCCAGGGGCCACTCTGCTGCTTGTGTAGATATTAGGTAAGCTAATTAGGCTCTAATCAAACAACACCTTGATTTTAAAATTCTCATTTTTTTTCAAAATCCTCCTTGGCCTTGCCCTTCTGATCTCTGCACACAATAACACAAGAAATTGAAGCAGGAATGGTCTGTCCGGCTCTTCAAGACTGCTGTGCCATTCAATATGATCATGACTGATCTATGCCAGCCTCAACTTCTTTTTTGTGCCATTTCTCCATAGCCCTCTGCTCCTCAATTAGACATTTATCCACCTCCACTTTGAATACTTCTAATGATCCAACCTTCACCACCCTTTGGGACAGAGAATTCCAAAGATTCATCTCCATCTGCGAGAAAAAATTTCTACGCACCTCAGTTTTAAATGACTGGCCCTTTACCTTGTAGCGATGTTTGAGATTCTCTGTGATAACCCCAATGATCTGTATGGGGAATCACTAATTGATCTCCCAGTTGGGCTCATTGAATATGAGTTCTCTGGGGACTGATAATTAGCCCATCAGGTGGAGCTCATATACCAAGCCCTATATTGTATGCGATGTTCTAAGGTGAGGCCTTACCAATACCCTGTAAAATTGCAACAAAACCTTCCTATTTTAAAATTCCAACCCCCTTGCAATAAAGGTCAAAATGCCATTTGCCTACTTGTTGGACTTGCCTGTAACTTGTTGTGATTGAACACCTTGATCACTCTGTACTTCATTCACCTGCAGTGTTTCTCCATTTAGATGATAATCTGCCTTTTGATCTCTCCTACCAAAGTGCATGACCTCACATTTTCCAACATTTGCCATGTTTTCATCCAGTCACCCAATCTTTTTATATCCCAGTGTAGAATCACAATATCCTCAGCACAACAGGTCCTTCTACCTATCTTCATATCATTGGTGAATTTGGAAGGCCTTATATTTTGTTCCTTCCCCCAGGTCATTAATGTAAGTAGAGTAATTTTCTCCCACCCCTCAATCCTCCAAAATATCTGTACTCCTCCAATTCTGACCTCTTGAACATCTTTCATTTTAATTGCTCTATCATTTGTAGCTACACCTTGAATTAGCTGATATCTAAGCTCTGGAATAGCCTCTCTATCTCACTTTCCTCTTCTCTCTGCCTTTCCTCACTCTCTCTGCCTCTTTATCTCACTTTCCTCCTTTAAGACACTCCTCTTTGACCAAGCATTTGGTTATTTGACCAAATATCTTCTTATAGGGCTTGGTATCATATTTCATTTAAATGTTCCTGTGAAGTGCCTTCAAGAGTTTTGTTACATTAAATGAACTATAAAAATATCGGGTGGAATATTCCTTTTTTCCTTCTATGTGCCAGACAGGGAAAGGAGAGCACCAGGATTCTAGCGGAAGTAGCAGTAGACATTGCCAGGGAATTGCCAGGGAACTCTGCCAGGAGGCACTGTCAATGGGCATTGCCAGGGATCACAGAAAACTGTCTTGGCATGTCCCTGTCACCCCTGTGAACCCCAGTTTATTTCCTTCACCTGAGATCTCACCAGTGTGATTCTTGGTTTTGCTCCCTTTTGGGATTTTGTGTCCACATTGTCATTTGCACCCACGTCCTGGCCTGGCCATGAGATATTGTAGTAGATTTAATTCTGACTCCCTTTAAAATGGAATAGATTTTTAACAGTTATTGGCAAGATCCAAACATGAATAATGGCTGCTTAAATATAGTTGGGAGGTCTTGTCCCTACTTCTGGGCTAGAAGCTTCCTGTTCAAGTCCCACTTCAGGTCTTGATGGCCAAGGAAGATGTGTTTGTAATGTGAGCAAAACAGTTTGATTATCAGCCTGTAAACCCTTCCAATAAACTTGATGGCAAGCAGTAAGAGCAAGAATTTATCCTAGTTAAGCATATTGTAGAAGGCAATGGCAAAACACTCCAGTGCTTTACCAATCATAATCATGGATCAATCCAGTGGAAGTCCACAGTCACCAACACATTCATAGAGTATATAAAATCACATAAGGTGAATGATGTCTATAGATTTGGACTTTAAGAAATCAATACTTTCGAGAAGTAGGGAGCAGAATAAGATTCCCATAAAACTTCTGATTTATAAAAAGTAGTATTACATATTTTAGACTCTGAGTAATACTTCTGTACTCATGATATAGATTGGTAATATAGTGGTGAACTTCTCAAAATGATTCATACAACAGCTACAAGTATCAAATACTGAAATTAGTAATCATGAATCATGCAGTTGCCCTTATTCGGTTGTGCAAGGTACAAAAATCACAACCAACAATGCATTTATCAGTGTTCTCTGCACTTCCCAATCAGTTTACGGCTTCCCATTCAGAGCAGAGTTAACTGTTGTTTTCACCTTTTACAAATCTTTTGTTCAGTTCAAAATTGAAGGGTACATTTGAACAGGCAGGAGGCATGATCGTGGTTTGACTTCTAATTTATTGATTTCTTTACATTCAGATTTAAGTGTACATAAGAACTAGGAAAAGGAGTGGGCAGTTCAGTCCCTTGAGTCTGCTCCACCATTCAATACAATCATGGCTGATCTCATTTTGCCTCATATCCACCTTCCTGCCTGCTCTCCATAAGCGCTGCTAATTAAAAACGTATTTATCTTCTTCTTAAATTTGTTAGTGTTCTGGCATCTACTGCATTCTGGCATAAAGAATTCCACAGATTCACAATCCTTTGAGTGAAATAATTTCTCCTATTTCTGTTTTAAACCTGTCACTCTTTGGCCTAAAACTATGGCTTCTCATTCCAGAACACTATGTTTACCTGTCAATCCTCTTTAGCATCTTATATACCTTAACTAGATTTCCTTTTGTTCTTCTAAACTTCAGTATAGGCCTAAACTGCTCAATCTCTCTTCATAAGACAAGTGCTTCATCCCTGGAATCAATCTAGTGAAACTTCTCTGAACCACTTCCATTGCATTTATTTCCTCAGGTAAGAGGACCAAAACTGTGCACAGCACTCTTGAAGCAGTCTTGCCAATGACCTCTATAATTGCAACAGCACTTCCCTACTTTTATATTCTATACCATTACCAATCAATGCCAAATTCCATTTGCCTTCTTTATTACCTGCTGTATTTGAATAATAGCTTTCATGCAAATTATGCATGAAAACACCCACATCCTCTGCACTGAAGCATTTTGAAGTTTCTCTCAATTTAAATATTAAGTTGGCCTTTTACTCTTCTGAGTAGAATAGATAATCCCATATTTTTCCAAGTTAAATTTCATGTCAAATTCTGGCCACTTATAAATTTCTTATTTTGTCATTGCAATTTACGGTCCTATTTTAGTGACACCTGCTGATTTGGCTATAGACCTTCTACCCCTACATCCAACTCCTTAATACAGATTGTAAACAGTTGGGGCCCAAGGACTGAATACTATAGCACACCATTGGTTCCAAGTTGCCAGTCAGACAAAGATCCCTTTAGCCCCACTCTATGCTTTCTGTTGTTAGCCAATCCTCTGTCCAAGCTAATATATTTCCCCTAACCTTACAGGCTTTTGCCTTATATATTACTTTTTTGTTCAGCATCTTATTACATGCTTTGTGGAACTCAGATACACCACATCAACAGGATCCACATTATCCATTTTGTTTGTGACATCTTGAAGATGTTGTAGCAAATTAGTCAAGCACAACTTACTCTTCATAAAACCATGCTGACTCTGATGGAATGCATTTTGACTTTTCCTGTTCCTGCTTCCTTAATAATGGATTTCAATAATTTCCCAATGGCAGATGTTAAACTAATGGTCTAGGAGTTTGTGGGGAGGGGGTGGGGTGGGGGGTGGGGGTGGGGGGGGGTGGGAGGTGGGGGGGGGGTTGCGGGGTCATGTGATGTAAGCGTGTCTGTGGCTTAGTTTTTGCAAGTTCCGATACTACTCATCTTTTAATACATATGTTATCCTGATGCACAACCCATAATTATCCAATACTGATGTGTATAATCTATGCTATGATCCTAGACAATACTGGTTACATTTTAATGAAGGGAAGCTGAGTTAAGTCAAGAAAATCCTTGTCTGATTGAGATAGTCAGAAATGGCTGAGATGGAGCTCAGTTCACAATGGTGGTTTCACTGGTGAGATTGTTTATGCTTTGGTGATGCTGTTGACTCCCCACTAGATTTTTAGTGCTCATTTTGATGAACTGTGAGATATTCTAAAGAGAATGGATGAAACAGAGAGGAGAATCCTGTCCATGGAGAGGGCAGTTTCCTCATTGATCATTACCTTTAGTTCTTGGAAATCCTGCTGCATGGTATGCATACATCCTGGCTGACTAGGGGAGATAGGACTAAAGAAGAATTATCCCCATGACCTGATCTCCTGAGGGGTCCTGGGGATGAATCCCTACCCTAATTTGAGAATTGGTTGTCATGCTTTCACAATTTTGATAAGAGCTGGGTGTGTCGATTTCGATGAAGCACACTTTATCTGGTCTTCAAGGCTTGGGGTCGGTTGAAGATTCCGATCACTAGTCTTATGATGTCTTGTCCTCAATGTTTGTCAAGAAGGATTGGAGGTGGCCAGACATGTTGGATCCTTGCCACCCGCTAGGGCCTAGGCTGTTCTCTGCCAAGGCTTCAGAACAATGATATGACAGAGATGCAAAGACACTAGCTGGGTTTCTGGATTAATAATCTAGCAATAATACCACTAGGCATTGTCTGTCTTGACTTATTCTTGTATGTCTACCCTTGCCTATTTTGGTTTGGCTGCAAGGGTAGTGGCAGTAGTTGTTTGATTGCTTGGTTCATGAAATGGATACTGGGCATACAGGTGATTGTTGGAGTTTTTCTGATGGGGGAGGGAGTGAATCAAATCTCGTTAATAGTGTGTCTAAATGGTGCTTTTGAAGTACTGAATGAGCTGCTTTGCTTTGTTCAATGTAAAGAAACAATGTGAGTATTCTTAACTTGTTAGCCCTTATTTTACTGTATCATTGAGCAGGTTAGAGCAGTAATGGCTGTTTATCTGGATTAGATGGAAGTTATGTTGGACGGGGGGAATAGGTTGTGCTGTCCAAGAATTCTTTCCTGAGATTGGGGATGTAATGTTCTGTTGGTTGCAAGGCTTGAGTGTGAGTCTGGGACATCAGTTCAGCTTTGTTGGAATCTCCCTTCAGCTGAAGGTTAGATTGGCCAGAGCAATGGGTCACTTCTCCAAGTGCTTATATATGGAGACTTTCAGTCTATCCACTTCCTAGGTTTGGACTCCCCTAGAGGTCCAGTGTCCTGTTTCTTCTGAGGTTGTGCTGTTCTGTTCTTGGTATCCTTCCTGTAAAGGTGTATGCAAACTACTTCTGGCATCTATTACAATATAGATGTTAGTATTCTTAACTTGTTAGCCCTTATTTTACTGTATCATTGAGCAGGTCAGAGCAGTAATGGCTATTTATCTGAATTAGATGGAAGGTATGTTGGACAGGGGGAGCAGGTTGCGCTCTCCAAGACATTCTCTTTTGGGGGATTTTGGACTTCTCTCTCTCTTGAGATTGGGGATGTAATATAGCAATAGATCATGATTGATTATTGGAGATGTAAAGATGAATCAATTGCTTGATTAGCTTTAGTCCAGGGAATTTTGTTTTTATTCATGGGATGCGGGCATCACTGGTTGGGCCAGCATTTATTGCCCCATCACTGAGGACAGTTAAGAATCAACAACATTGCTATGAGTCTGAAGTCATACATAGGCCAGACCAGAAAAGGAAGGCAGATTTCTTTCCCTAAAGGACCCAAGTGAAACAGGTGGGATTTTATACCAATTGACAATGGTATCATTGTATTTTTAATTCCAGTTTTTATTGAATTCTAATTTCTCCATCTGCCATAGTGGATTTGAATCCAGGTCCATAGTGACAAAACCACTATGCTACTGCCTCCCCTCAATGTTGAGACAACTTACTCCCAACAAATTAAATGAGAGGATAATAAATCACACTAAAGTAGATTGCTCATGGACTGTGGTCGTAGCAATTTTAATGGTCTAAATGGTGTTTTGCTTCCTGCAACAATCGTGAAGCACAAACTTGATTGTTTCAAAGACAACTGCGTTTTAGATGATAATGCTGTCTAAATCCACCCCAATGAAATAGAAGCCACAGCTTCAAGTCAAGTGTATCATTTTTGTTGGACTTAAATTTACTAAATATTTTAAAGAGCATGAGAAGAAAAACATCTCTTCAATCTGAAATTAAAATATTGGTTTAAAGCCTAGCTTAGGAAAAAACCCTAGATACTACTGAGAAAAATAACAATTAAAAACAAGTTCCCAGCTTTCCTTTGTGTTTTCATTTTCTCATGCTGTGGCTACAGTAATGAATGTTTCACATTTGGTAGGGAGGCTGAGTAATATGTTAAAACTAATTTTAATCTGATTTAAATGCAATTAGCAGGCCCAGGACTGAAATTTCCAGGTCCATTAACCTCTCCCAAACATCTGCCCTCCTTCTGCAAGGAGTATTTCACTGTAGTGAGGAAAGTAGCTCCCCACTTTCAGAAAGCTAGTGGCCCGATTCCACTGGAATGAAGATGATGTTATCGGACCCCCCTCAAAGGTTCGAATGCTGGGGGAGATACTTCCTATGCATTGGCATCCTGGCACTGTCCAAGGGTCAAAGTGCCAATGCCTAGGTGCAACTGGGCACTGCCCATCAGGCAAGGGTGCGAGGTGTATGGGGAGATGGGCCTGATAGGGCAGGATCTAGGGGGCAATTGGTGAAAATCAGGTTGGGGTGAGGGTGAGGGTCCCATTGCCATTCTGCAGTAGGGATCAGTGGGGGAAAGAGGGAGGCCAATGGGGGCTTGGCACTATGGGAGGGGTGGGCTGAAGCTGGAGATTGTGGCTGGCCAGAAGGAGAGACATTAGGGAATGATTGTGGTTGGGCAATCGGACTGTGGAGGGTGGTGGGGGTGGGGGGGCAGCATTGCAGGAGTCATGGAGGCTGGCCAGCAATCAAGCTAGCCAGCAATGAGAGAAGCCACTGCATGTGCACCGATTCAGTTGATAGATTGATGTATGCGCAGTGACCTGTTCAGTATGGTGATTTCACCATGTGGGAATAGGCCTTGCCCTCTGAAATTTAATGATCTTCATGCTGATGACCTCTGCAGTGCAGAGTGTGGGAGATTCTCTGAACTCACACCAAAAGAAACCAACATGAATTACTTCAGTTTTCACGCATATTCTCAGTTTTTTTGGGGGAAATTCCAGCCAAAGTATCTTGTTATCTCTCTTCAAAGATCATTTCTTCATTTCCTCCATGATTTGCTTGACCAACTTCAGTTATTTTTGATTCTGTTTCTTTTTTTGTCAATATCTGTAGTATTTGCTTCTTGCTCACATTGTTTACTGAAGTGTTTTCTGTATCAATCCAATGCAAAGTGTGTAAACAATGAAAACAGACCATTGATAGTAACATTTAAAAAGGCACAAAAATGTTTTTTTAATGTCTTAACATTTAGAAAATGAGTCTCACTTTGTCCTACCACAGCTACCATTTTCAAACATTGGCGCCTGAAATCCTCAACATCCCCCAGTCGGAGGGTTCTGGAATCACAGTACAAATGGCTAAAAACAGCTGTTTATTTCACTGCAAATTCTTTGTATGTTCTGCCAATCTCCCAGATTGGAAGTTTGTTGAACCCTGCAGAAATTCAGAACCCTAAATTTTATAGTCAAATGGGCCATAATCATGATGATTAACAGCAGGTGCGTGCTGCCAGAACTTAAAAAAAATGTAGCCCAACCAGACAGCATCTTAACAGAGGAAGGGAAAAAATTGGTGGAGAGTGTTGAGCAATAGTTCAGAATACTTCAAACATTGCAAACATTGACAACAATTTCACAACTTATTTGTCATGCTTTAAAATGATCTTATTGATTTTAATAACTTTTGACATTAACTGTGAGATTTTATAATGTATTGAATTGAAATACTTTTACAGAAAGTAGATTTGGAGCATTTTAAATTTAGGTCCCACCATGGTATAGCAAACAATATCAAATATCTGGCTTGGATTCAAATATGTATTTGGGTAATGAAACAATTTCCTTCTTCGTCATCTTTCCCCAAAAGGGTATTTAAAAAATGGACGAACTCTTCCAATCCCTCCAGCAGGGGAAGATTGGAGGACTGGGAAAGATACTTTGTCAGGAGGGCAAAAATTAACTTCCTAATAGCAAGATGAACTTTGGGAATTAGGTTCTCAGAATTTGAAAAATGGTTTGAAGGTAGGTTGAGCTTCTCAATGAACAATGTAGGAAGCTCTTTTTCATGTAATAATAACTTTTGCATGCTCACTAAAAGGCCACCTCTGCAAATTAACTTCCCCACGAGTGAGAAATTAAAATGTTCATGTTTATGACTACAAGTGGTGAGTTTAACTTCTTCCACGACTTTGAAGTGAGTTATATTGCTTTGGCCCTCTTGGGGACTGTTCACAAGACTCAGCATCTTGGCTCAGATTGGATGTCCACACGCAGAGCTGCACAAAAGCTGGAAAAAGGAGGCAGTTAACATCTCAGAGTGGAAGAAGGCTAGGTGGAAGGGTAAAGCAAAGGCTGGCCACAGAAGACAGACTAAGGGAGAAAGAATCATGCTGAAGAGTGGAGCAGAGGCTGGATATAGGAAGCAGGCTAATGGGGGAAGGGAGTGAGGCTGTCTAAGGAAAGCAGATAGACTGTCCATGTCAGGGACAAAGGCAATGATAGAATGCAAGAATGCTGGGACCTGTAATGGAGGGAAGGGCCTTAATTGTTGGGTCTGGAAGTCCTGTGGTTAGGTGGGGATGGTGTTTCTGGGCAGGCATTGTGATAGAGAAGTGCTCCTAGAGGGCAGGCTCAGTGCTGTCTATGGTGAGGACCTGCGGATTGAACTGAGTTTTCTTGGCAGTAGAGGGAACAGGCACAATGGTGACTAGAGGGATACAGTAGGGTGATGGGGCAAGTGTGCTAGTCTGATTGCTGGAAGTTTCATGGGGTGAAGTCATGAAAACAGACAAAGTAGGTGGCTCAGATAACAGGATGGGTCAGTGTCAAGGGGACAAAGGGATGGTCACGGATGGAGGCTCAAAGAGGAGAAAAGGTATCTGGAGAGAATTTGTTAAAGGTGCAAGGTCAATCGAAGAAGACTCACCGGTGACAGTGGGGAGAGTAATGGTTGTATAGGTGGATCAAGAATGTTGGGGGAGAAGTTGGTAGGTAATGAAGGAAAAGTGGAATGTGGTGGAACAAATTTCACCCACATTACTTTGGAATTCTCAGCTATGCAATGCTGTCAATCAAACTGCAATCATCCAAAGGGGAAAGAGGATGTTTTCAAGTGGGTGGAGTTCATGGTCAGCTAAAAGACATCCTAATAACCATGAGGCAACTGGATATGAACCATACTCGGTTATGCTCTTTTCTCTATCATGAAGCCCACAAGGCAGTAGGTCATTTCTAATTCATGAGTTTCAACTTCGGGATCCCAGTAAGGTCTAGAGCTGCAATACATTCTGTGTGATCTGTCATCTGCATCCACATCTCTCCTTTCCTGTCAGGAGCAGGGAGGAACAGATGTGGATGCTTCTAATTGGCACTGCTGATGGATGGCAGAAAGTCCCCAGTCTCCACCCTTCTGAGTGAATGATCAATAGATTAGTCTTCCTATGTTGCCAAGGCAATGGTCTCTGTATAAAGTCTGAGGATGGTATGAGGAAGAGCTCTGCTACAGATCAGTTATCATCCTGGTTAAAAGCCTGTATCTCCATGCACAGTCATGTTTGAAGGGGAGATACACTCATCTCTATTCCTTTAGGATGTCCTTCAGTTGGAAGCAATGGGACGGAGTTTATGTCTAGATGGAAGACAGGCAATGGGGTTAGCACTAATCTGGTGATTCTGAGATAGAAGCAAACCTGTATGGAATAGTAGATTTATTACTGCAATTTGTCCAGTTCGACCAAGCCTGGATAATGTAGGCTCCAAGCAACCTTATCTCACTGCTAGCTCTCATCCACTTGAGGAGAATGATACACCAGCACAGTTTGGCACATAACTAGAAGGAGCAATGGCCTGGCAGCAAGGGGCAGCAGAACTTCACGATACTGCTGACCAGGTGCCAGTACAATAGCAAGCATTTGCCTAGGTACCTCACAAGCAGTGCAGCTATTTACAGATGAGCAAATGTATGATGAGGGTTTGATAAGGTTCCCCATGGTAAGCTACTGCAGAAAATACGGATGCGTGGGATTGAGGGTGATTTAGCGGTTTGGATCAGGAATTGGCTAGCTGAAGGAAAACAGAGGGTGATGGTTGATGGGAAATGTTCAATCTGGAGTTCAGTTACTAGTGGTGTACCGCGGGGATCTGTTTTAGGGCCACTGCTGTTTGTCATTTTTATAAATGACCTCGATGAGGGTGTAGAAAGATGGGTTAGTAAATTTGCGGATGACACTACAATCAGAAGAGTTGTGGACAGTGCGGATGGATGTTGCAGTTTGCAGAGGGACATAGATAAGCTGCAGAGCTGGGCTGAGAGGTGGCAAATGGAGTTTAATGTGGAAAAGTGTGAGGTGATTCACTTGGGAAGGGGTAACAGGATTACAGAGTATTGGGCTAATGGAAAGATTCTTGGTAGTGTGGATGAGCAGAGAGATCTTAGCGTCCATGTGCATAGATCTCTGAAAGTTGGCACCCAGGTTGATAGGGTTGTTAAGAAGGCATATGGTGTGTTAACTTTTATTGGTAGAGGGATTGAGTTTCAGAGCCATGAGATCATGTTGTAGCTGTACAAAACTCTGGTGCAGCCGCATTTGCAGTATTGCATACAGTTCTGGTCACTGCATTATAGGAAAGATGTGGAAGCATTGGAAAGAGTTCAGAGGAGATTTACCACGATGTTGCCTGGTATGGTGGGAAGGTCTTATGAGGAAAGGCTGAGGGACTTGAGGTTGTTTTCATTAGAGAGAAGAAGGTTCAGAGGTGAGTTAATTGAGGATACAAGATGATTAGAGGATTAAATAGGATGGACAGTGATGGCTAACATGAGGGGACATAGCTTTAAATTGAGGGGTGATAAATATAGGACAGATGTCAGAGGTAGGTTCTTTACTCAGAGGGTAGTAAGGGCGCAGAATGCCCCTGCCTACAGCAGTAGTGGACTCACCAACTTTAAGGGCATTCAAATGGTCAGTGGATAGGCATATGGATAATATTGGAATAGTTTAGGTTAGAGGGTCATTAGATTGGTTCCACTGGTCGGCACAACATCGAGGACCGAAGGGCCTGTACTGCGCTGTAATGTTCTATGTTCTAAAAGGCAATGTCAAAGCCGATTTTGAATGTTATGGTTATGCACATCTGCCAGCATCTCCATAATGACTGGCAGCTGTAAGAATTTGGAGGCAATCCTGCACCAGTGGCATTAAAGATCATTGTGGCCATAAACATCTTTATCAGTGGCTTCTTCCAGAGCTGCACTGAGTGCTTTTGTGACATCTCCCAGTAATGACACACAAGTTTTAATCATATGTGACTGATGCCCTGTTCAGAAGAACCCACCAATTTGTCCAATTTTGCCTGGATTCTGAAAGCCTAGCAGCAAAGCATTGGGATTAGCAAGTCTCAAATTTCCCATAAGTGAAAGGAGAATTGACTGCACGTGGCCTTGAGAGCTCCCTGACAATGGCCATCACATTCAACTATGAGAATGGTTTCCACTTTCCAATGTGCAGTTGATATGTGACACATGAGACAAATCCTGTAGGTTTGTATCCCATTTTCAGGGAGATCTCGCAGTACTTGTATTCTGACTCATTCCCAGGTATCACAGGTTTTTGAAGGGCCTAGGCAATTGCACAACTGGCTCCATGGGGATAAGGTATACTTCCTAGAGGCCTGACTGTTACTTCACTTTGCCACCATAGAACGATGCAAAGGAGAGGTACAATGTTGCCCTACAAGGTCTATAATTAAACAGTTAATACACCTCCTGAATTCAAGATTCAGTAGTTCCAGGGAGTCACTGCTGAGAAATTTAAAACACAGAAATTGCGAATTCCATGATGTGGGAGTCTGCCAAAGATGACAAGCATGGATACCTTATTGTGAAGAAATGTACAGCAGTGCCATCTTGATTTTCCTAACAGCATTTAAAACTTTACACACTTTTAATTTTAAATGACCAGTGATTAAATCTATCTTCCGGGCCAGTTGCAGTCATCCAAGATTCAAGACAGACATAAAATTGGGGATAATGGAGAAAGAAATTCTACTTAGATACAGGATTGCTTCACATTTAAAAAGAGAGAAGCTGAACAGATTTTTATACTGCTTTATTTAGTAGGTCCAATAGCTGGCAATATAAAAACTAGACATGGAAACGTTGAATCCTTAGCAAAATTTGATGACTTTTAAAATCTTCTGACATATTTTAGCATTATATTTATTTATTTTATTTATTAGTTTGCTTACATTCACACTATAATGAAGTTATTGTGAAAATCTCCTATTCAGCACACTTTGGTGTCTGTTTGGATACACTGAGGGAGAAGTTAGCATGGCCAATGCATTTTTGGACTATGGGAGGAAACCAGAGCACCTGGAGGAAAACCATGCATATTCGGGGAAAATGTGCAAATTCCATACAGATAGCAACCCATACAGATAAATTGAACCTGGGTCTCTGGTGCTGCGAGGCAGCTGCACTAACCATTGTGCCACATGGTCCTTGAAAGAGCAAAACTGAACAAACATGTCCAACTATAACGAGAATCTATTGACCCCTTCATTAATAAGCTGTGCAAAATGGCTGGAAGGTTGTGACGCAATGATTTGAAATCACAGCTAATCAGGGAAAGATTTGTTATTACAGTGGCGAACCATGCATTCTCAGATAAACTTCAAGCTAAGGAAGGTTTGACCCTTGAAAAGGCCATTTAAATTGTTAGGCAAACTTTAATCCATTTACAACATAGATAGATCTTAAGGGTTAAAAGCAAGCCATGGTACTAATCAATCCTCATTGTTCAGTTAGTAAAACAATTCATGAGTAAGGAAATGTCAGGGAAAGGGAAGCAATAAGAGTGGCATGATGGCACAGTTGTTAGCATTGCCGCCCCATAGCACAGGGACCTGGTTTTGATTCTGGCTTTGAATGATTGTCTTTGTGGAGTTTACATGTCCTCCCTGTGACTGCTTGAGTTTCCTCCAGGTGCTCCAGTTTCCTGCCACAGTCCGAAAATGTGCAGGTTAGGTGGATTGGCTATGCTAAATTATCCCTTATTGTTCAAATACTTGTAAGTTAGGTGTATTAGCCACGGTAAATGCATGGGGTTGTGAAGATAGAGCGGAGGGGAGGCCCTGGGTGGAATATCCTTTCTGAGAGTTGAACCAATGCAGATTTGATAAGCTAAATGTCCTCTTTCTGCATTGTACAGATTTATGGGTGGGACCTTGAACCTGCAGTCTCCATGCAGCAAGGGCACAAAATCCACAGAAAACTGGAAATCGCGAATCTTGCCAGTGAGATTACAATTTCTGATTTTCCTTGCCACTCACTGATGAAATGTGCATGAAACTGTTTTTAATAGATTTTAGCAAATTTAAATATACATATCTAGTCCCCTCATCAAATTATCCCCACCTCCAAATATTCATATGTCAACTTAGAACATAGAACAATACAGCACAGAACAGGCCCTTCGGCCTTCGATGTTGTGCCGACCAAAATAAAAAGCAATGCCCCTCCTAACTAAACCATTCCCTTCTCATCCATATACTTATCCACTAACCTCCTAAACGCCACCAAACTTGGCGCATCTACAACAGCTGCAGGCAGGGCATTCCACTCCCTAATCACTCTTTGAGTAAAGAAATGTATTCGATAAACTTGTCAAGATATCCACCTTGGGGCACAAAGTATAACCCTGGGGTGGGGGTGGGGGGATGAAGTTTGAAGTTTATTAAATTTTATTTTACTGTTGTCATAAGTAGGCTTATGAAGTTAACATTGCAATGAAGTTAAAATGTGAAAATATCCTGGAAAATGATATGGCCAAGCAGTACACTGTCACAGGCTGACACTGCCAGTTTGACACTGCCAGGTTGGCACTGCCATATTTTCCAGGGCAGTGCCAGTGGCGGGCCTTAGAGAGAGATTTTGAATGCTGATGATGATCATGGGCGGGAGTGGGGGGTGCAGGGATGGTGGGGCACAGTTGGGGATGGGGACATTGGTGATGATCTTTGGAGGGGGATATGGGGATGCCAATGATGATCATAGGGTGGAGGGCAAGTGGGGATGTTGGCAATGATGGTGAGGGGATGTGGTGGTGGGGAGTGGGGATTATGTCTTATCTTCCAATCGGAATGCCCTTTAAGGATGGTGCCCTGATTTCAGCTGACTTTGCTGGCTCTAACAGATCCTATCCCATCAGGGTGATGGTGTAAGCCACACCCCATTCTTTTTTTCAGACTAAGGGGCTCAAAATCTGGAAAAAAAACTGGTCAGCGGAGCTGGAAAGCTTCATGCCAGTTTTCTCACCAGAACTGACACTTTGCCAAATTCTGGTAAGATTGCATTCCCTTGGTTCTATTATTCTAACCACTAGAGGGTTGGAAACTAAGCCAGCAACGTGGATCCAATATCCAGCAATCTCAGCACAGTGTTTTAATAGCAAATGCATAGGACACTTCAGAAAGCTAACACAACCAGACACACATAAGATTCAGCTGGTTACAATGATGCCTGAAAAGGGAGATAGCCAAAAGATGAACCAATAGCAAGAAGAGGTTCAACCTCCAGCTCTGATATCTGTAGCTAAGATACCTCAAAACAGTGCAACCTTTAGTCAGTACAACAATTAGTTAGACAATGCTGAAAAAGAGAAGAAACAGTCAAACAACCACAGCATACCCATGTGAGGCAAGAAGGCCAACAAATGAGAACCTCATTGCACAGAAAGCAATTTGAGTTCATTGATAAGTCACATGCACACAAAAGGAAGAGCCACCTTTCATCCCACTTTAAATATAAACAGAAAAGAAGTAAGATCAACTAACCAAAAGCTAAAATGACCACATCTAAATCAACCTACTATTAATCAAGATAAAAACAAAATATTATGGATGTTGGAATCTGAAACAAAAACAGAAAATGCTGGAAAATCTCAGTAGGTCTGAGAATATCTGTGGAGAGAGAATAGAGTCGACGTTTCAAGTCTGGACAATCCTTCATCAGAGCTGAGAGCAAAGAGAAAGAGCAGAGATTCTCTTTGCTCTCAGCTCTGAAGAGCAGTAATCTAGACTCGAAGCGTTAGCTGTATTCTCTCCCCCAAGGTGCTGTCAGATCTGCTGAGATTTTTAGCAGTTTCTGTTTTTGTACTATTCATCAAAGTTTATCCAGTCTATTACTCCTCCAATTATTATGAAGATAGGATTAGGCAGAATTATAAAGCCTCCAGAATGCCTGAACCTTTAAATCAGAGACTTGAGGATGGAAGGTGGAGGTGGGGTGGAGAGGTATGTGAAGTAATGCAAATATAATAGATAAATAGGAATGCATTGTGAGTACATTGATAAACACTTGGGTGTGGTGGGGGATAGTATGGAGTCTGACACAGAAAGAGTTAACATGGAACTGGATAGAGTACTGCCCAATGCCCAATGTTTGATGGAACACATGACCTGAGTCAAGAGGGCAATCTTGTACTGGACAAAATGTATCTAGAGGCAAGCATAGAGACAATTCTTAGTTTATATGTACATAATTACACGTAGTTAATAAGCACTCATTGTTAAACTATACAACTCTTCTCAATGAAACCTACCAAACAATACACAACAGCCTTCACCTGCATGTTAGATCAAAGTAGCAAATCAATAAGAATGGCCATTAATGATTGGGCATACCTTCCACAGCTATCTCCAAACAAGTAGAAATGCCTTTCATTTTCTACTGTTCAAAGGAGTACAGAACTTCACTTTTTCAAACACGAAAGCTGTATTTAGAGTGTTCCTTGCCTTACCACTCACAGTATGTTTGACTCTCCTTCACTATCCCACATCTCATATCAGGACAACAGCAGCAAGAGATGCACTCATTTCATTGAACACATTTTCAAATCTCAGGATATGGTGAGTTGGACATGCATGCCCAAGACAGATACAAATAAACACACGTGCTTAATCATGCACACGTGGGATTATTGAATAATCACTGTGTTGATCATGTGAGAGGAGTGAATCAGAGTTCATTCTCAAACTCTAATGGGGACCTAATTCCATACCCTTAAATGCTCCCAACCATTGAAACAACTAACTACAAGATGGAATCCAGGATGCTTACGTATATTTACAAGTTCCAAAAGTATATACAATGCAGTATACCTATACCACTTGTATGTCATCAAAATATATTTGTTTCCTTTTTATTACATCTTGGTGCAGCCCTGACAATCATAGCTGAGGTGAGGCAACTTGCTGATTGCTACAGCCTGTTAACAGTGATGACTTTGGTAGACATTCTCTAATGGCCTAAGGCCTAGAGGTTCAGGTGCATCCTTCTCACTGGCAGAGGAAAGATGGAGCATCAAGGTACCCTTGGAATGAAGGCCCTGGAGTGTCTGTCTGGTATTTCTTTTCCTTATGGGTGCCTAATGGCACCTCCATACTCTTTGAGGAGAAATAGCACCTGGAGCAAGATCAAATTACCCCATCCCTTCTCACCTAGCCAGAGCTGCTCTGTACCTGCAACTAGAGCAACAGTCTCTGTCTGTTCTGTTTAGCTTGGGTCCCCAAGGCAGCTGCCACTCTTTCCATGGACACAGCCAAGTACTTCCATTCCAGTGCCAAGGCAGCATACAGAATGCGGATCAACTACATTGATCTTAAGAGCAGTCTTCTGGCATCTATGCCTGACATTCCCCTTTCAAGAACTCAATTGTCCGAAATGTCAGCTTTGACCTTGTTTGCTTGTTTTGACAATGACCATTTTTGTCCTGTAGGTTGACAGTAGAATTGAGTGCCATTCCAAGCGGTGAATGAGCAGTTCAGGATCATGCAAGTTTATAGCAGCTCCTGACTCTTCCCAGTAAGTGATCAACACCAAATTGTTCTCCAAATGATAAAAGATTGAGAGCAGGAAGTGGCTGCCATCCAGTCATTGCACATATGTCGATGAGTACTGCAACACAAATTCTTATTTGACATTCCTGTGTGCACTATTTACACTGCTTAATGATTTTTTGGGGTGTCTGTTTTCTGTGAGCCGACAGTGCTACTTACCCTGGCAATGTGCAGCAGTTCATTCAAAGTAAAGTTTATTTACTGGTGTCACCAGTAGGCTTACATTTATTTTACAATGAAATTACTTGAAATTCCCCTTGCTAATCACTGTGCCATCTTCATCCTCTTCCTGGCACAACTGGATAGTTCTGCTAGGGGCCCCAGGATTGTTAACTTTTCTGCAACTTCTACAGGCTGCATGGTCAAGGAAGAGGACCTTGTGATGCCAGTTCTTGGAATCAACAACTCCTGCCTTTCATAGACAGTCTTCTGGGAGGTATCAGTAATCTGTGGGGCTACATATTGGGAGCAATCTAATGGCCCCATCTGCCGTGAGTGCAAATCTCATTATGGTCACTAAATTTCACACGAGGGCCAAAACAGGATTTGCACTAGCAAGATCTTGCTCTGAGATCTTCTCCGCCTCCTGCCTATGATGTGATCAGGTTCATGCCCAGCGAGGATATGAGCTGTTTTGCAAAAATTTAAATACATTTCAAATAATGGAGGTTTTATGCCATAGTGATCAACCACAAGATATCCTCCCAATCTGGCAATATCATACCAGCACATGTCATTATTGGTTTTCATAAGCAAAAACCAGTCATGATGACATGCCAGGGCATGGAAGCACCTGGAGACCCCATGGGTTAAGAGACGAGACTGGGCACCCTGGTAATGCCCCATGACAGTAACCCAGGATACTGCCAAGGGGTACTGCTGGGAACACTGCCAAAGGGCACTGCCATGTTGGCACATGAAGAGGCAGTGCTAAGTGGACACATGTCACGGATGCTGTAGCAAGGGGGTAACTTCCTCTATTGGGTTCACCTTATGTTTGATAGGGAGAGAGGGGATGGTTCCAGTGATTGCCAGGGGATTTTGTGCCTCGATGTTGTTGGGGGAGTAGATGGCCTGATGTTGGTGTTGTGGTGGGGGAAAGGTGTCCCAATGATTGGGGTATGCTCAGATAGCTGCGTTCATCGTCCTGATTTTTGTGGGAGTTGGGGGGGACTTTATATGTAACATTGAGATTGGTGTGCCCTTTCAAAATGGTGCTCCAATCTCAGAACCCTTGCTTTACTGAATGGTGTTTAGGCACCACTCCACCCACATCCCAGCCCCCCACCTCCCAAACTGGCTGTGTAATCCTCACTAGTACTTTTAAATTGTTTAGTTAGGCAAGAAAAGGCATGTGTGAAGCCAATGAGTTTCACACAGCTTTTCTTGGCCGATCCAGCACTCTGTGCAATTTTGGGGAAATTCCGCCCATTCTTTATTCTGCAACATCCTAGCTTCAGCAGAATCTAAAACCCCTAACTTTCAGTCAGTGAATGGCATTCTGAGTGTCTTTAAGTATGATTGTATTCTGTGAGATAGCAGTAATGATTTCTTGCTGGTTCCTGCCATAACAGCCAATGCTTCATATTTTTTTGCCTTTCTAATCATCAGTTTTTGCGTATTTAATCCCATTGTGAATTTAAATTAGATTAGAAACTGATACTCTTATGTTGCAATTATTTTTAGCACCAGGCAGTACTTTCCATTGTAACACACAAGTATACGGTTACTGACATAGGCCGCAAATATGTGCCCACATTCGTTGCAAGCACAAACAGCAACATGGTCCCCAAAAAAATCTCAAGACTTGAAAGATGCAAATCTCACCAGTAAATTTTCAATTCTACCTATCCCTCACTGGTGACATAACAAGGTTCCCATCTAGGAAGTCCAGGAACCTCAATTAAACATATTTAAATATAATTAACAGCGTCCCTGCTGTATCGCTGCCAACTCCACCCCCCCCCTCCCCCCACATTTGGGATCTTCCCTTTGCCAATGTGACATCATGTTGGTGAGATTTATGACTACTGTTTAAAAACGTGAACCCGATGAAAGGAACCAGCCAGGGCACAGAATTAAGTGTAACGTCTCGAGGCAAACAGACATGATCAGGAAGCACCCTGACACTGACACTTGGCACTGACCCAGCATTTCTCACTGGCACCGTCCCTGGCAGTGTTTCCTAGCATCCTGGCACTGTCCCCTGGCACCCAAGCACATTCCCTGGCAATACAGCACGGCCCTGGAGAACTCTATAGAGGGGTTCTCTTACTGGTTGAGTGGTTCCCCTTTTGTGTTGGGGGGGCAGTTCTTTGTGTCCGTGCCAAGGGACTCCCATATGCATGTGGGAAGGCGGATGTGGTTCCTGTTTTGCCTATCAGAGATCGGCCACCTTCTGAAAACGGCACCCCAATCTCGGCATACCGAGCTGCTAGCTTTTTCCAGTTCTGTCCTACCAGCATGATGGTGTGGGCCAAACTTTTTCTGTACAGGTGCAGAGAATGGAAAATTCCACCAGTAGTTAACAACACTTGAAATTATTTTGTTGTGATTTCTATTTTATCATGCTTTCTCTTCCTAGCTGGTGTATTTGCCAGCTTAATTGTGTGATTGGTGTAACTATATCACATAATGACATTATAGAATTTGCTTTGCTTCTGTAGCTAACTGGAGTTTATTTCACTTTTATTCAATGTTTCATGATATTCACTTCAGTTTTAACACTGATATCATCCTGTTTATATTACAGACAAGTTTTTTTTATTTACTTTCACCACGGATATACTACTTAAAATCTCTTCACTCTCCATCATCCTAGGCTTCTGTCAATGCCTCTATCAAACTAACTATGTGTAATAACCACTCTTCGGTCCTGTAAGGATCCATCATGATTTCTTCCCATAACAGAATGACTGTGATTGAATGCTTAGAATTGTAGATTTAAACCGACATCCTACACAGAGTAGGATTCTGACAAAGATAGAATCCCTACAATGCAGAAGATGGCCATTTGGCCTATTGAGTCTGCACTGACCAAAATCCCATCCAGGCCCTATCCCCAGAGCTTCACATATTTACCCTGTTAGTCCCCTTGACACTAAAGGGCAATTTACTATGGCCAACCAACTAACCTGCACGTCTTTGTACTACTGCAGGAAACTGGAGCACTCGAAGGAAACCTATGCAGACAGGGAGAGAATGTGCAAACTCCACACAATCACCGGAGGCCAGAACTGAACTAATGTCCCTGACGCTGTGAGGCAGCAATGCTAACCACTGTGCCATCATGCCGCCCCAAAACACAGCACCAATGAAGATGGGATCCAAACCCATTCATGCAGATCACAATGGATTCACAGTTTATCGCCTTAACCACATGTACAGCCACTGTGCTGTCACATTACTAAAGTAATTACAATTACTTATTGGTCACAATAAGTTGGTTTTGTTAAAAAAAATTACTAAGATTGGTCTTGATACCAACCACCACCACTCCCTTGGAACACTCACAAACGACCGCACAATGGAAGACTGCAGCCAGAGCGTTATTAACACTTTACTCATTTCTATGTCAACATTTCAAATACATTTGATATAAATTTACAATACTGATTTTCTGGCACTAATGGCCTTGAACAGGATATGGAGACTACTTTTAAAGTACTAAAGAGTTCCATGGAAACAAAATTTTGCTTTGTTGTTATAAAATGATTTATTGTCCTATTTTTGCATTGACAGCAATCCTGTGCTGTGGTCTTCCGTCCAGTCAAAACTGGGTGGATTTTAACTTCCCTGATTGCCATGAACAAACCCTGGATATGTTTAAACCAGTTTGAACACAGGTTCAGTGGTAAATATTAATTATGCCAACCATCTGCGCCACCCACTCTCTAGACATGATGATTCACATCCTGTCTAATGTTTTTCCCTTTGTCTTACATATCTGAAGTAGAATGGTCACGTAGAAATAGAAATTCAGTGAAGCAAAAATTCTAAAGAGTTCATTGTATTAAAATGCTTTAGCATAGCAGTTTAAAACATCAACTCAAATCATCTTTTGACTATAGATCTGTCTATTTTATTAGTCATAAATGACAACTATATTGAGTAGGTGAGAAATATATAAACTGTTGCTTACATCTTATGGTTTTGTTTCTTTCATAAATATATTTATAGCATTGCTGCTTGCATTCTCACTAGATTTTACATGGTTCTTGGCTTCTTTATTCAAAAAATTCAGGTCACTATTATTGTCTATTATCTGGGCTAAAATTCCTACATGCCTCTTTCACTCACACACAATTTTTGGAATAATTTTTGGCCAACTTATTTTTGATGTTTTAATGAATATATATGAATTCTTGACCAAGTCACTTAATTATATAATATGTTGATGAATTAACTCCATCATAGAGACAAAGAAACATGGACCTTCCTTTGTTTACATGCCATGTGAAGGTTTACACTCAACCAAAAATCAAACTCACAATGTTCATTTAACTGTATTTCACAGCAGAGTAAATGACATGTGATACTCAAAATCAATGTCATAAAGAAATGAATTTCAATATTCAGTATCACAGAACTCATTGCACAACTAATCCAAATCATTGAAATCATTTGGATTAATTGATGCTGGATGTCATTTATTGCACTTAAATTTAAATGAGGAATACAAAATGTAATTTAACTATTAAAGTAACTTAAAAATGCATTTTATTAATTCCTCTGTGGGTACTAGCTAATATTTCAAATTAAATTTAATACAATCAGGAGTATTAATCCCTGTATTCATATCTCTGTTTTTATTCAGCAAAATTATTCTGCATTGAGTAGGGTTTCATTGCTTCCTGAGATGTCAATGAAAAACCTATTATCGGATGCAAGCAGAGGGACAAAGGACCAGAAGGCTTCATCTGCATTGAATAACTTCAATATTTCATAAACATGAACCTTATTGAGACACTGACTGATAACAAACAAGCCAGCATTCAGTGTGAACTTCACAGCCATGAGAATATAGTATCATAGAATCCTACAGTGCAGAAAGAGGCCCTTTGTCCCTGTCAGGCAAGGAGGAAATGGTCGAGTAAGAGAACCTTGGTGTACGAAAAAAGTTGATTTGCTGGTTAAAAGGAAAAAGGAGGCTTATGTCAGGATGAGGATTGACGGCTCGGTTAGTGCAATGGATAGCTATAGATTAGCCAGGAGGGAGCTAAAGAGTGAATTGAGGAGAGCTAAGAGGGGACACGAGAAGACTTTGGCTGATAGGATTAAGGAGAATCCTAAAGCTGTCTTTAGATATGTTAAGAATAGAAGATTGGTTAGGACAAGATTAGGGCCAGTCAAAGACAGCAGTGGGAAGTTGTGCGTGGAGCCTGAAGAGATTGGAGAGGCACTGAATAAATATTTCTCTTCGGTATTCACGCAGGGTGATGTAAATGTAGTTATGGAGAACACTGAGGTACAGGGTTGCAAACTGGAAAGTATTGAAGTAGATAGGGAGGATTTGCTAGATATTCTCGAGGGTTTGAAGTTGGATAAGTCCCCTGGGCCGGACGGGATTTACCCTAGGATTCTCTGGGAGGCAAGAGAGGCGATTGCAGAGCTCTGGCTCTGATCTTCAGGTCGTCGTTGGTTACGGGTGTGGTTCCGGAGGACTGGAGGATAGCGAATGTGGTCCCGTTGTTCAAGAAGGGGAAGGGAGACCTTCCAGGGAATTATAGGCCAGTGAGTCTTACTTCTGTTGTGGGCAAAGTATTGGAGAGAATAATTAGGGATAGGATTTATACTTATTTAGAGAGTAATGAATTGATTGGAGATAGTTAGCATGGTTTTGTAAAGGGTAGGTCGTGCCTTACTAACCTCATTGAGTTTTTTGAAAAAGTGACTAAAGAGGTGGATGGGGGGTAAGGCGGTTGATGTGGTATATATGGACTTTAGTAAGGCGTTTGATAAGGTGGCCCATGGAAGACTTCTGCAGAAAATGCAGATGTATGGGATAGAGGGTGATTTAGCTAATGGGGTTAGGAATTGGCTAGCAGGTAGAAGACAGAGGGTGGTGGTTGATGGGAGATATTCATCTTGGAGTTCGGTGACAAGTGGTGTACCTCAGGGGTCTGTTTTGGGGCCCCTGCTGTTTGTACTTTTTATAAATGATCTGGATGAGGGTATTGAAGGATGGATTAGTAAATTTGCAGATGACACTAAAGTCGGTGGAGTGGTAGATAGTGAAGAGGGGTGTTATAGTTTGCAGAGAGACTTGACAAGTTGCAGAGCTGGGCCGAGAGGTGGCAAATGGAGTTTAATGTGGAAAAGTGTGAGGTAATGCACTATGGCAGAAATAATAAATGAGTAGAGTATAGGGCAAATGGTAGGATTCTTAGTAGTCTAGATGAACAGAGGGATCTTGGTGTGTATGTGCATAGATCCCGGAAAGTAGGCAGTCAGGTCGAGAAGGTTGTTAGGAAGGCATATGGAGTCTTGGCTTTTATTGGTAGAGGGATTGAATTTCGGGGCCGCAACGTCATGTTGCAACTGTACAAAACTCTAGTGCGGCCGTACTTGGAGTATTGTGTGCAGTTCTGGTCCCCACATTATAAGAAAGATGTGGAGGCATTGGAGAGGGTACAGAGGAGGTTTACCAGGATGTTGCCTGGTATGGAGGGCAGGTCTTATGAGGAGAGGCTGAGGGTTTTGAGGTTGTTTTCGTTAGAAAGGAGGAGGCTAAGAGGGGACCTGATCGAAACATATAAGATGATTAGAGGTTTAGATAGGGTGGACATTGATAGCCTTTTTCCTAGGATGGAAAAAGCTAGCACGAGGGGACACAGCTTTAAATTAAGGGGTGATAGTTATAGGACGGATATCAGAGTAGGTTCTTTACCCAAAGGGTGGTTCGGGAGTGGAATGCCCTGCCTGCAGCGGTTGTAGATGCGCCAAGTTTGGTGGCGTATAAGAGGTTAGTTGATAAGTATATGGAAGAGAAGGGAATGGTTTAGTTTGGAGGGGCATTGCTTCTTATATTGGTCGGCGCAACATCGAAGGCTGAAGGGCCTGTTCTGTGCTGTAATGTTCTATGTTCTATGTTCTATGTTCTATTTGGCCCATTAAGTCTGCACTGAATACAATCCCACACAGGCTCTACCCCCATGTCCCTACATACTCCATATTCCTCTAACTTACGCATCCCTGGACACTAAGGAGCAATTTCTTAGCATGGCCAATCAACCTAACCGGCACATCTTTGAACTGTGAGAGAAAACCAGAGTACGCAGAGGAAACTCACGCAGACACGAGGAGATGTGCAAACTCCACACAGTCAGCGACCTGAGTTGGGAATCAAACCCAGGACCCTTGAGCTATGAAGCAGCAGTGCTAACCACTGTGTTAAAATGCTGCTGTGCTATAGGTCAGAATTTTATAGCCTCGGCTACTACGGGAATCGGAGTGGGTGACGGGCAAACAATGGAAAGGTTTTGCAAGCCCAGGCAAATCGTGGGGGTTACAAATAGTGTGACATGAACTCAAGATCCTGGTTGAGGTCGTCCTCATGTGTGCAGAACTGCTCGATGATTCTCGATGATCTCGTTGTTATCTGTCTTGAAGGCCGCTGACTACTGAAGTGCTCCCCAACAGGAAGGGGATACTTCTGTCTGGTGATTGTCAAATGATGTCCATTCATTTGTTATCATAGCATTTGCATGGTCTCACCAATGTATCATGCCTCAGGAAACATCCTTTCCTGCAGTGTATCAGGTAGACAATGTTGGCCGAGTGCAGCACCCCTCATCACAATGGATGTGTCGGTGCTCTACACCAGCATTCCCCAAATCAGTGGCATTCCTGCAACTGCCTCAGTACTCAACACCGATAACTGCCAATCTCCAAATTGCCAATTCTATAACTCATTCGCTTCATCCTGGACTACAATGTCTTCAACCTCAACAAGCAGTTCTTTATCAGACACATGAAACAGGCTTGGGGACCAAATTCACACCTCAATATGCCAACACCTTCATGCACAGATTTGAACAAGACTTCTTTATTGGATAAGACCTTCAACCAATACTATACACTAAATATATTGATGACAATTTCTTCATTTGGACTCATGGCAAACAATCACTGAAACAACCATATGATGATATCAACAAGTTCCAACTCACTATCTGACTCACCATGAACTATTCTCCAGAATTGATTGCATTCTTGGAAACATGTATCTCCATCAGGGGCGGTCATCTCAGCACTTCACTGTACCGCAAGCCCATGGATAACATCATGATGCTCCATTTGTCTAGCTTCCACCCTATACATGTTTAAGAACCATCCCCTAAGTCCTCTGTATGCATAAGATCTACTCAAATGAGGAGGACTGCAATCTATAGACACTGAAAAACGCAGGATATGATGCTCAACTCATCAATCGACAGTTCCAACATGTCGCTGTGAAAAATCGCAGAGTTCCTCAGAAGACAAACATGGGACACAGCGGACAGAGTACCCTTCGTCTCCCGTACTTCCCTGAAACAGAGAAGCTACAACATCTTCTCCAGAGCATTCAACATGTCATCATTGAAAACAAACATCTGGCCAAGGCCATCCCCATACCCCCACCACTTGCCTTCAAACAACCAGGCAACCTCAAACAGACCATTGTATGTAGCAAACTACCCAGCCTTCAGGAGAACAATGACCACGACACCACACAATCCTGCCGCAGCAACCTCTGCAAGATGTGCCAGATGATCCACCCAGATGAGTCATCTCACGTGAGAACACCATTCACCAGGTACATGGTACATATTCTTGTGATTCAGCTAACATTGTCTACCTGATACACTGCAGGAAAGGGTGTCCCCAGTCATGGTACATTGGTGAGACCATGAAGAGGCTATGATAATGGATGAATGGACACCACTCGACAATCATCAGGCAGAAGTGTTCCCTTCCTGCCAGGGAACACTTCAGCAGTCAAGGACATTCAGCCTCTGATCTTCAGGTAAGCGTTCTCCAAAGTGGCCTTCAAGACACACAACAACACAGAATCGCCGAGCTGAAACTGATAGTCAAGTTCCACACACATGAGGATGGCCTCGACCAGGGTCTTGTGTTCATGTCACACAATCTGTAACCCCACAACTTGCCTGGGCTTGCAAAATCTCACTAACTATCTTGATTTGACACAATTCACACCTCTTTAATTTGTGTTAACGCTCTCTCCACTCACATTGTCTGCATGTAAAGGTTTGATTACCTATTAAGACTCACATTCCATTCTCTTGTAATTGGGTTTTGTGTCTATATATGTGAAACAATCCTGCACTGACCTGATGAAGCAATAGCACTCTGAAAGCTCATGTTATCAAATAAACCTGCTGGACTTTAATCTGGTGTTGTGAGGCTATTTACTAAAAAAGCGCATCAATACCTCTACTTTCTCAGGAGAAAATTTGGCATGTCCAGTACAACTGTCACCAACTTCTACAGATGCACCATAGAAAACATTTTTTCTGGTTGTATCGCAACTTGGTATGTCTTCTGCTCTATTCAAGATGACAAAAAGACTACAAAGGGTCATAAGCAAAGTCCAGTTCATCACGCAAACCAGCCTCCCATCCGTTGACTCTTTCTAAACTTCCCACAGCCTCAGAAAAACAGTCAGCATAATCAAGGACCCCATGCACCCTGGACATATTTTCTTTCACCTTCTTAAGTCAAGAAAAAGATACAAAAGTCTGAGGACACATATCAACCAATTCAAAAACAGCTTCTTCCCTGCTGCCATCAGACTTTTGAATATCTTGTATTCAGCTGATTGTTCTCTACACCTTAGCTATGACTGTAACATTAAATTCTGCACCCTCTCCTTTCCTTCTCTATGTACATTATGTTTTGTCTGTACAGCGTACAAGAAATGATACTTTTCACCGTATACTAATACATGGGACAACAATAAATCAAATCAAATCAATTTCACTAAATCACAGGTTCTGAGTTCAAGTTCCACTCTCCAGGACTTGAGCACAAAATACTGATGCTTCAGTGCCTCACTGAGGGAATGCTGCACTGTCAGAGGTGCCGTTTTTTACATAAAAGGTTAAACCAAGGCCCCATTTGCCTGCATGCTTGAGTGGATGCAAAGGACTCCATGGCACTATTCTGAAGAAGAGCAAGGGAGGTATCTTTGCTCTCCTGGTCATTATCTACTTTGGGAATTTTTGTGTGTACAATCGGCTGCCGTGATTTCCATATCACAACAATAACTAAACGTCAAAAAAAAATTGGTTGCAAAATGCTTTGAGATGTTTGTGAAAAATGGTATGTAAATACAAGGCTTTCCTTTATTCATGAATATGATAGCCCTTTAAAAATGGGTTTACGAAAGATATTTGAATATCACTTTCATTCATTAATGCCAGTTAATAGTTACACATTGGAATTTCACAGGTAAGATTAGTTGTACATTTATGTAACTGGGAGTGGAATAAGTCATGCTGGTTGTCATGGTAACTGGGCCATTTGAGCCTGTAATGTGTTAGCTGCAATTCTTGTTATATTCACAGTTTCCTTTGACTGATAGTAGCAGTGAGGCTGTTCATGAATTGAGGGGGACTCTCAAGTTTCAGTCCTGGCTCTGTGGCTGAAAACTAATTGAATATTTTAGCTTCCAAGTTACTCGGCAAATTTTCCTACCTAGTCATGAACTTTAAGCAAAGTCAGATTGCTGCTTCTTCCACCGTGAATCGCAAGAAGCTAAAATTCCAACTACCTGTTATCGATAATCATAATCGAGATTGCAGTCCAAGGTAAGTGAAGCTCTCATGAAAAGTTGTCGACCTGAAACATTTGCTTCTCTTTCTCCATAGAGGCTCCATAAATGCTGTGCGTTTTCAGCATTTTCTGTTTTCAGTTCCCATTTGCAGGTGTCAGTATTTGCTTTTATTGAAATGAAGCTTGCCAATCGACTCCAACAGTGATTTTAATATGTTACTTGACATAAAGGTCGCATTGCTGGTATTATTAAACAATGTGGGGCAATTCTCCCATCCCGCTATGCTGGTTTTTAAAAACAGCGGGCCAGGAGAATCCAGCAATGGGCAATTCATGGGATTTGCGCACACTTTCATGACTCACTAGCATGTCCCAACGCCAAATTTTTGGCGACATCTGTTCTGCACCAGAAATTAGCAGAAAGACGCAAAGATCATTTAAATGGTCATTTGAATATAATTTAATTGAGATTAGTGGGCCCAGGATTGAAGACTGCGACAACCCCCCTGCACCCCCACTCCCTCCCACCTCCCAAACAATGGTGGTTCACTCCAGCGGGGATTCCACTAGCTCCCCACTAACAGTGAAGTAATGGCCCGACCCCATTGGAGTGAAATGAAGGCAATCAGGCCATTCAGAGGGTTGGGTGGTGGTGGATGTCCCCTGGGCATTGGCACTGTGACAGTACCAGCCTGTGACTGCTGGCACTTCCCAAGGGACAAAGTAATCAATGCTTAGGGACACCTTGGCACTGCTCATCAGACATGAGGCAGTACCAATGGACAGGGCATCTGGGGATGATCAGTTGAGGTGGAGGATCCCTTTGTCATTCTGCAGTCAGGATTGGTGCAGAAAGCAGCTAAACCAGTGATTGGGGCGGGCTGAGTGGAGCAAGGTAAGTCAGGGAGGATGGAGGGTGGATATAGGCAGAGGCGCAATCAGCCTGCTAGGAGGTTGGCACTGTGGGCAGATGTAACTGTCAACTGTTGGCGGGGTTGGAAATTGGCTGGAGGGGGCGGGGGAGGGGGTGGTTAGCTGGGATTAGGACAGGCCAGGAGTGGGGATTCGGAGCTGGGCCCAGGAATGGTTGGGGGGGTCAATGATCAAGCCATGGAGGGGGGGGGAACAAAGAGCTATTGTTGCAGACATCGTAGGGTGGCCAATGATCAAGCTGGCCAGCAAACGTGAGACTAGCCACGCGAGGCCACTGCACATACACCAATCTCAGCACTGACAGATCAGTGCATGTGCAGTAGCTCACTCAGAATGCTGATTTCAGCCTCTTCGGTAGGAATAATGATATTCCCGCTGGTGGCCTATGCAGTACACAGCATGGGAGATGCTTCTCTGAACTCCCACTGAAAAAAAAGCATGAATTGCTCCAGCTTTCATGTAAATTCGACACTTAGAATTTTTTTGGGAGATTTCTGCCTATAAAGCTGCATAGCATGTTACATAATAAATTGGTCAGGATACTTTTGTATTTTATGACTATAACTGAGGAAGAGATTACTATCTTTGTTCTGGCTTAAAAACATTCAAAAATAATGAAAAATATCAATGTGACTCAAGATAAGATTCTGATAGGTGTAAATGGATTCCTTACAGGTTCATTCTAGCCAAGACCCAATTACTCACAGCTTAGTCACTGTATCATAATTTTTACTTATACAAGTAACTGCAGTTTTTCATGACATTTTACATAAAAAGAGAATTCCAATCATGTTTCTGTTCTCTGATCCTTCAATATATTTCTGAAAGGAATTTCCAATCATTTTTCTGTTACACTATTTATTATTTCACAATTTACCTCTTTTTTTGCTATATTCAACTTCAGTGGTACCCCTCACTGCAGGGCTTGGCTCTTCATCCTGATGTCTTAAAGTAAAAACAAAATTCTAAATTGAGAATCTGAACAGTGCAATAATCTCAACTGCTAATTACATGCTAAGTACAATACAAAGTAAAAAACATGTAGTGTAAATCACCATTGTGACAGTAAAATCAGGGCACACAAAAAACTCTCAAGTTGGAAACTCTGCGCAGAGGGTGAGTGAAGGGGGTTGGTGAAGGAGGGAGGGAGATAAGGACCAAAAGAACAAAATAGAGTGTAACATCATGATAATGTAGTGGGAGTGAACCACAAATACCAAGTTCACATAAAGGCCATGAATATTTTGTTATGTTGTATCTTATAAGCTTTTATACTTTAAGGTTTATAAACACAAACTATACCCATTTAGAAAAATGCTTTAAGAAATTTTTAATGCGGTTGCAATTGATGTTTGAACATGTACATTTTAATAAAATCTCAGTGACCTCTCTATTAGTGTTGTATAAATAATTCCAGTTGATTATGTGGTAAAAGAAGCGTACTTATTATCCAAATAGAATATGAAACAGGCATAAAGTAGAATTTAACAGTGAGTTTTGAGTTAAAGAAGATAACAGTTTTATGTTTCATATCCAATCAACATGGGAGAGTGGTGACAGCTTGAAGAAAATGGTTATACCCCATATCAAGCATGTAGGGAAAAAGAAAATCTCAAGTCCAGGACGTGAAGCTTAAAACTGTGATATTAACCTGAGAAACAATTAGAGTTATATGAGAAGTAGTGAGGGTGGGGGAGTGGTATGGTGGGGGATGGGAATGGGGGGGAATAGTGAGATGGTGAAGAGCAGTATACTCCCAGGGCTTTGAGAATAGGGTTGAGGTTGTAAAGATCATCTCCAAAATCAATTTCATTTCAGAAGAAATGAAGATTTTGACTTGTATGGACAGAGCAGTGACAAAATTTAATATAATTTATTAATTATATAAATATTCCAATGACAAATCTTCATGAGTAATTCAGTTGCACTTTGGAGCTCTATTCTTTATAAATGTTTCTTTAAGCAAGTCAAAGTCTTGATGATAAATTGTGAAGTAAACTGAATCAGGGTCAGTTTGAATTATGTTTTTACAGGGATGGCGTAATATCTTATCGATATCTTATCAATATTGTGGCAGTAAAAAGCTGTGGTAGTAAAAGGGTTAAATCTTTGTAGCAGCTGAAATGATCATTTTTTATCAATCTTATGCTTATTTAATCAGACACATTGTAAGGAACAATAAGGTGAAGGCAAGATTTGTAAAAGCTTCTTTATCTCAGTCGTCAAATGCTTATCTAGTTTGTACCACAGATGGCAAATTGCATAATAAGCTCATTTACTCCTTGCAAAAGTCTTGTGTAACATTCATAATTGTGCAATACTTAGCATTACACAATGCCTTTACCAGAAAAAAAGAACAGTTAAAATGTTCTAGCAGCAGATCTTATTTCTCTATCTGACATTTCTGTAGCTCACCATTATACATTTGATTCAACATTAGTATGCACTTTTTAGAGAGGAATGTGCTATGTGTTATATTCAACTTGTCATCTGTTCAGCATCCAATCACTATGTATGTACAAAGTGGCTGACACTTTGTTTCAGAAGCCATGGCTTCTAACTAGCTTTAGAACTGCTCAGAGTCTCCATGCTCTCAATTAAACAACAGGAAGGTTGAACAATTCATAGCAGACAATTTAATCTGAGATTCAATAAACAAACAGTCATGCAGTGTACAAGACTGCAGTCAGGCAATCTTAATTTTGAATTTTGAATACAATTATTTCAATTAATACAACAGATTTGTAATGTGCTATAGTATAAAATAGAGTTCCTTTAAAAAGATATTGGCCAGAATTTTCCCAGCCCAATGGCAGTGGATTTGAAGACGGATAGGCATAAAATTTATGAAAAAGTCGGGTATGGTCTCTAGCATGTTCCCATTTCCTTTCACTTTGCCCAATAGTGCAAGCTCACCAGCAACATACCCAATGACAGATAGTTAAACCAATTAATGAGGTACTAAGGCGTATGTTGTAAGCAGATTGATGTCTTATCAATGTTGTGTGGGAACCCTGCTGCGGAAAAGGAGGTAGCTGCAAAACGGCAGTGGAGAGTGCATTACAAATGATTGAAGTTAAGTGATACTGGCAGAAAAGGCAAGGGTGCTATCATCCCATCTCAGAGCCTTCCCATTGAATATGGAATTCACTGGACAGAGGCACAGATGTTTCCAATGGCCATAAGCCTCATGATGTCTCAATTGTTCTCCTGATATGGATGGCAGTTCCTTTGCTTCCCTGCCATTCCTGTTGCTTGGGTGCCAACTGGTCACATAAAGAGGGCTGCCTGCTTCACTTGATGTTTTGTCAGCACTCCTGCCTTCAGAATTTACTTGTTGTCCCTAACTGAACTGTGAACTCTGAGAGGACTTGATAATTTGACACCGCCCAAAACGTTAAGCCAATTGGCATGCTACCAGAGAAAATATAGGCTCAGGACCTGGAAATGGGCCTGAGGTCATGTTTTCAACACCCAGAAGTAAATTCAATCTATTGTCTTTCATAAAACCACATTTGTCTTGTTGGCTTTACCTGCTCAGAATACGACGACAAATAAAGTTAACATGTATCGTTCTGTCACTTTGTGCAAGTGTCATCATAGTGGAAGTAACATTGGGCGCACCAGTCATCTCTATCTCAAAGTACATTGAGATGGATTTTGATGTGCAGTGTTGATTCAGTAGGTAGTGGTCAAGGAATCTGCTCTGTCCACCTGATGATGTTGGCAGGAATATTGAGCTATTTTGGGGGCGATTGATATTTTGCTGGTTGAAAATGGGAAGGCCATGTGGGTACGTCTATTGAAAGGTAGCCTGAACCATTTAAAGGCGAGTTACATTTTTCAACGTTGCTTTGCATAATTGAGTTTCAGATTCCACCTGATAACCTAACCCAGGACTCTTGAATTTTCTGATGGCATCTTGGAAATGGCCATTGAGCAGCTGAACAGCGGAATACAGGATTTGTTTTCCACTGATAAGTCCCTATGTGCCCAGAATCTCCCAGCAATGGTAACAGTACAAATAAAATGCCACCAACATTGTTGCTGAACCTGGTAGCAGTACAAGAAGAAATCCAGTAACCTTACCAGATTATCAAGGTGAGGCTCCCATTTATTTCATTTCTATTCTCTTCACAGTTCTGCAGCACACTACATTAGTCTCAAAACTAATAATCTTCTTCTACCATGCTTCCTAGGTCATTTTCTTATGCACACTCAGCTGTGCTAATTTCTGATTGTGCAGTCGGTGAGTCCCCTGCATCTGGCTAAAGACTTTGAATAGTTGTTATTTTGATCTCAGTCAGCTGAATGAACTGATGTAATGTCAGGATCCCAAATTTGGTCAACACAGCATCTTTACTAATCACTTTTGAAACAAGCATAATGGAGCAAGCTGGGCTCTGTTTTGAGACTTTTAAAAGGGCAGTTAGGTATCTTTCAATTTGTTTCTATGAGATAAAGTTTTTTTTAAGTTGCTGGGACTATTTTGAGAAATTTGTTGCAGAGGTGTGGAGGCAATTGTTGCAATGTTTCTTGGACATGAGAGAAAAAATTGAGATGGTATGCTTTCATCATAACATTCTTTGCCAGTGATTTTTTCAGGTGGATGCAGATGATACCAGTAATGTCTCTCAGTTCACTATACTTGGATGAATCAGGGAGGTCGCAGGGATACAGTATGTGAAGTAATGGGACTTCATCTTCTTCTCTGTGAGCAGGGAAGACAGGATGAATTAACATGTGAATTCACCAGGATAATGGGCTCCCAGATAGTGCAGGGTGGCATTGATAACTCTGCCATATCAATGGGAAACAAGAAGAAAATACAATGGTTACCATTTCCTGAATGTATAGTTGGTATGTCATTATACCCAAAAGTCCACCTTGTTGAATGCCTGCTTTCCTAGCAGCATGCACAATATATTTATCCTGTGCCATTCTGTGGAGTGTATCATCTTCAGACTTCAAAGAGGATGCACCAGAGGGTGGCTTCTAGATGATGAGGGAAACCCCTGCTATGTTTGGCTGGTGACACATTTCTAACATTCTGCCATGCAAGATCAGAGAATCCTTCAATGAGAGCCAAGGATTGACTGGGTCTTTTTGGAGTCATCTATCAGCCTTCTCAAGCAAACATTTTGCTATCTAAATTGTCTAGGAGGATCTCTACAGTACATGCCTGAGACAGTGTCCATGTTTGTGATTATGTCCTCCACGTCCGTACCATTCTGAGCTCACACCCAATCTGCTAGAATTTTGAAGTCGCCTCAGGAGGAGAAGGAAGAGAAGAAAGCTGAAGACAGGGGAAGACAAAGCAGGGGGAAATCATATGTGCTCCATGCAACTGGACAGACTAAGGGATTAGGTTAAGCTTCAGTTAATGGACCTACCATTCCCCAATCTTACATCCAAATCCAAGTTACCTTGGTCAATATCAACCAATAAAGGACAACGACACAATCCTTTACTTAACAACTGTCATATGAGGAAAGACTAAGTTGGTTAGGATTATTATCATTAGAGTTTAGAAGACTGAGAGTAGTTGACTCCAAAATGATCCGGTCAATCCTTAAATCAAGAGATGCCCCAAATGAAAGAAGAGCAAGGCTTGCAAGTGACTCCTTCCAACCCCTCTCCCCGAAATGGCAATTTTGAGACCCTCACTTCTGGCCCCGACTTGGATTTTTCTGTGTCCCCTGGGTCATCTTCGGTGCCACCTGAGCATTGCACACCTTGGAAGGTGCTGGCTGCCTGAATGTTCACTTCCAAAACTCCCTCAAAGGTGAAAGGGCCAAATCTACGCTTTTGTAGACATTGTAAATGGTGCCAGAGTGACGTTACAATGGCGCCTGCTGAATATCCGATAAGGGCAAAGTATTGGAGAGAATTATTAGGGATAGGATTTATAGTTATTTAGAGAGTAATGAATTGATTGGAGATAGTCAGCATGGTTTTGTGAAGGGTAGGTCGTGCCTTACTAACCTTATTGAGTTTTTTGAAAAAGTGACCGAAAGAGGTGATGGGTAAGGCAGTTGATGTGGTATATATAGGGCTGTAGTAAGGCGTTTTATAAGGTGGCCCAGGAAGACTTGCTGCAAAAAATGACAGATTTATGGGATAGAGGGTGATTTAGCTATTGGGTTAGGAATTGGCTAGCAATATGAAGACAGAGGGTGGTGGTTGATGGAATTATCATCGTGAGTTTCGGTGAACAAGTGGTGTACCTCAGGGGTCTGTTTTGGGGTCCCCTGCTGTTTGTAATTTTTTTTATAAATGATCTGGATGAGGTATGAAGGTGGATTAGTAATTTGCAGATACACTAAAGTCGTTGAGTGGTAGATAGTGAAGAGGGGTGTTATAGTTTTGCAGAGAGACTTGGACCAAGTTGCAGAGCTGGGCCGAGAGGTGGCACATGGAGTTTAAATGTGGAAAAAGTGTGAGGTATGCAACTATGGCCAGTAATAATAAATGTGTAGAGTTATAGGGCTAATGTAGGATTCTTAGTAGTCTTGATGAAGAGAGGATCTTGGTGTGTATTGTGCATAGATCCATTGGCGGGAGTAACTAGACTCTTCACTTTGGCGGTGCACTCCCCTGGGAGTGATCCGGCATAGTTACCGGCTGTGATCGACATTTGCGTGCTTTGCCCATCACAGACGTTGGTGCTGCCTCCTCGTTGGCCCCGCTGGTAACCTTGATCGCTTTGGATCAAGGGCTAAACGGCCAGTTTCCGCGACTTGAGTGGAAACAAAACCATGCAATGGGTGATCCAGATGCGGCTGCAGATGGATCGGCGAAAAAAAGTGAATGGCTGCCAGGAAGGCAGGTTTCTGGTTGGATTGCGAACCGGAGAAACAACAACCCCACAGATGAGTCTGTAACCGCTCTCTGTGAAAAGTTGCAAAGGCTAGGTTACACAGTAACTAACTCTAAAGAGTTAGCGAAAAGATCAGTCTCGACCCAAACGGAAGAGCTGGTCTTGAGACAGAGACAAATTACTGGGCACTATTGGAGGGTAGACTCGGGTCCCAGGCCTGAGGACCCAGTCACTCCAATATGTGATGACGAAACACCTGTTGTAGAGGAGCCGGTCTGGACGGCCCATCCAACCGAGGAAGTAGAGATAATCTCCTGTACCTTCTACAACAAAGCATATTTAGCCCTGAATGAGGGCTTGGGAGACAATGGTAACATCAGAAATACCGCAAGCGATGGAGGTGCTCAGGATGAAGGCACCTTCATCGAGACAATTATAATAACACCTACGGAAGACCGCTCAGAGGTTAAGGAAGTGGTGATCCATTATCCTACTGATGCGTTGTATTGCAAGCCCTGCAATACCATACTCTCCATGGTTGGGGCTTTCAGAGAGCATTTTAAGAAAGTGCACAGGACCAAAAACATCGTGACCAAGTGTGCTCGATGTGGTAAGCCTGGTGAGTTCCACTCGATTGCCTGCCACTACCCAAAATGTCAGGGCGAGAAGCCTCTGGCGGTCGGACAGTATAAGTGCAGTGCATGTGAATTGGCCTTCAGCACAGAGAGTGGACTCAGCCAGCATGAGCAACACCGTCACCCGGTCCTCCGCAATGAAAAACGTGCGGAAAAGGCACTGCCTAAGCCCTCAGCCAAACGTGGTAGAAGTAAGAGCGTATGGTCCGAGGAGGAGGAATCGCTCCTTGAGGAGCTTGAAAAGAGATTTGCTGGTACGCGTTATATCAATAAAGAGATTGGGAGTATCCTAACAACCAAAACGGCCAAACAAATCTCTGACAAGCGCAGGTTGCTGGCAAATGCGCGCAAAACAGCGAACAACACACTCCCAGTTGTTGCTGAGAACCCAGACTCCGAACAAGAGCAGGAGCCTGAGGAGGTAGATGTCGGAGATCCGGTACCGCAGGTGAGTTCCATCAGTCAGCCCAAGGTTCACGTCCCTAAGCATAGGGAAGTGGAGGAACACCTCAGGCAAGCCGAGAGGCTATTAACTGCGAGGAACGACCCCGACAATCAAGCCCTGGCAGTGGGTATAATTGAGAGCATCACCGACCTTCTGATGGGCGGTGTGACAAAAGGGCAAAGGAAGTCTGGTCCTAAAGAGAAGGCACATCAGAAAGTTAACCAAAGGCCTCGGCACGCGGTTAATAGTGGAGCAAAGAAACGACGGGCAAAGGAGAAATCCGTCTTTAGAGCGACACAGCTGCTCTATAAGAACAATAGGCATCAGCTTGCCCGACAGATCATGGGCGCACCTACACAAATGAAATGTCCACTTACAATTGAGGAACTGGAGGCAAGCTTTCGGGAGAAACTCTCCAGCCAGAACAATAGAGCAAATATCAATAAGTTCCAAGCCTACAGTGGGAAAACCGACAACGGTGAGTTAATGAAGCCGATCACCGAAGAGGAGGTTACCCAGGCCATCAAGGGGGTTAATGAGGATAGCGCGCCTGGACCGGATGGTCAGAAATTGGACGACATCCGGAGTATCCATGAGGCCTATGAAACCCGCATACCTCGCCTCTTCTCCTTGTGGTTGGCTTCAAAGACGATCCCAAACTGTATGAAACAGAGCCGAACAGTCCTGATCCCCAAGTGTGAGGACAGGGAACGCCTGAAAAACATTGACAACTGGCGACCAATTACCATCGGTCCATTGCTGCTGCGCCTATTCACAAAGATCATGGCGAAAAGGCTGAGTGAGACAGTCGACATAAACCCGAGACAGAAAGGGTTTTTGGCAGCTACTCCCGGATGCAACCAAAATATCGCAGTGTTGCAGAACATTATGAAGGGAGCTAAGAAAAACCACAAGGACCTCGCAGTTGTCTTTGTTGATTTGGCGAAAGCGTTCGACTCGGTTGGCCACAAACTACTCATAAAAGCACTACAGAGAGTCAAGCTACCAAACGCCTTTGTGGAGCTCATCCAGAACCTCTACACTGGCAACACAACGGTGGTGGAAGGCGAGAAGTCTAAAACCACCCCAATAATGATTGAGAGGGGTGTCAAGCAAGGAGACCCGCTCTCACCGGTACTATTCAATATTGCCTTGGATCCGCTGCTATGCAGTCTTGAAGCGGCTAAGTCTGGTGTCGGCATGACGTTAGATGGAGCAAGAGTCAACTGCTGCTCGGCCCTTGCGTTTGCAGATGACATTGCCCTGCTCAGCGACTCGCACACTGGGATGGCACGAAACTTGAAGATCCTCCAGACTTTTTGCGAGATGACTGGCCTTACTGTCAACACCAGTAAGACCAAGGGTTTCCACTTCACCTGTAAGAGGAAGACCTTCATTTACAACCAATGCAAGAACTGGAGGATTCAGAAGGAGGACATTGCATATATCCCCCCAGGAGAGACAGAGAAATACCTGGGAGCCCGGATAGACCCGTGGGCTGGTGTGGAGGAAGGAGCATGGGAGGACAGGCTGAAGACTTGGATCTCCAGTCTACAGGCAGCAGCTCTTCGCCCACGACAACGCGTGGAGCTGCTCACTGTTCATGTCATACCGAGGCTGTACTACCACCTGATTCTAACCGAAGCGTCTCAAAACACGCTAGTAAAACTGGACCAATTGATCCGCAATGCTGTCAAACAGTTCCTGCACCTTCCACCTCATACAACAGATGGCATCCTCTATTCGTGGGCTCGGAATGGAGGTCTGGGAATTCCCAAACTCGAGATCCAGATACCATCTGGGGTGATCCGAAAGTGGGAAGCACTGTCTGCCTCTACAGATCAAGTCATTCGCGCCTCGTTCCAGTTCTGCGAGCAGAACGTTGGCAGAAACATCGAAGATCTGAGATCTCTCAAGGCACTGAGAGAAATCGAAGACTTCATGCCAACAACGGAAGACGGCAGCAGTGACGAAACAGCAATGATCAGAGCCGCATTGCCAACACTGGCGGCAGAGGAGGCAGGGCCCAGCAAGCCATTGAATAGATATGCTGGGTGGAGGGAATGGGAATTCCAGAAATGGAGACAGCTCACATCACAAGGTGTGGGAGTTCACTACTACCACAATGACAAAATCTCAAACAGTTGGATGAAGGCTGCATATCAGCTGAAATCCCATTGCCTGGTAAACAACATGCTACTTTGGTGTAACCTATACCCAACGAGGGTGACCCTGTCAAGAGGGAACCCCTCTGCCACAAACACCTGCCGAAGGTGTGAGGCAGGTCTAGAAACACTCGGTCATATTTCAGGCTTTTGCCCATTTGTGAAACACTGCCGGATCAAACGCCACAATAAGATCTTGGACCAACTGCGTAAGTATGTCGGAAAATACGGCTGGACATCCTATCTCGAGCCAAGGCTCATTGCCAAGGACGGCAGCCTCTGGAAGCCTGACATCGTCTTCAAGAGGGAAAAGGATCAGCAGGTAGCGGTGGTGGATGTGACAGTCCGGTTTGAGGACAACTACGACAGTCTGGAGAAGGCGTGGCAGGAAAAGTGCCAGAAATACCAGCATCTGGGACCAGAGATTGAAAAATTGATGGGATGCCCGAACCCCAAATACTTTGGATTTGTTGTCGGCGCCAGGGGCAAGTGGTTGGAAAAGAATAACAGCCTCATGGCCTTCCTGGGAATAAAGAGATTCCGTTCATTCGCCCAACAAATTTCAAGGCTCACCCTGTCACTCACGTTGGAGATACTGGGGATCTTCAACGACAGGTGAGAGATGACCAAAACCGGAGGACAAGCTGGCCACTTGTCAGAGATCACGGCACAATGCCCTCAACGGAGCCCATATATTAATATGGCGGACTCTTTGGTGTTTGTCAGGCTGTTTGTGTTTGTGCGTTGTACAGTGTGTTACGGGATAAATGTAAATAAATGTAAATAAATGTTACGTGTAAATAATGGCACCTATTCCTCCTACACGTGCCACAGTCCGCCTTGTCTATGACAAGGGGCATGCACTCGGTGGGGGTGGTACGCGGATGGCTCTTGGGTGTTGATCCGAGAGTTGTCCAGTACTTCACTGCCGTTAGTGCGGGCTGACATGGACTGACATTTGGGCAGCACATCAGCCCGGTGATTAGCACCATTGGCTGGGCAACTACGGAGACTTAGGGCGGATTACCGGCCACGGTCAATGTCTGCGGGAGTTTGCACATTCTCCCTGTGCTGCGTGGGTTTTCCCCGGGCACTCTGGTTTCCTCCCACATCCCCAAAAACGTGCCATTATAGGCTAATTGGCGAAATCAAAGTGTCACTCAATTGGGTCCCCCTAATTCGGCACAAACGTCGCCTAAATTTCCACCCCTCACGCGAGAGAGCAACCCGAGCACACAGGACCGACAAAATGGCTCACCAGTAGGCCCATAGACATCTGGGATGACAATAAAAGACCTAGCTATAACACCTTAGCTGTGAACCCAACTCACGTTCCTAAGCTATAACATCTTAGCGGTGACTCCAACACACATACCTCAATCAAGATCAAGTGGGCCCTGACTGGGGTTTCGCTAGAGGTTGACAAAAACGTCGACGAGCGACGTAAAGACTCGAACTAGGCACTCAGCCGAGTGTATTTAAATAGGCAGTCAAGTCGAGAAGGTTGTTAAGAAGGCATGTGGAGTCTTAGCTTTTATTGGTACGGGGATTGAATTTCGGAGCCGCAACGTCATGTTGCAACTGTACAAAACTCTAGTGCGGCCGCACTTGGAGTAGTGTGTGCAGTTCTGGTCCCCGCATTATAAGAAAGATGTGGAGGCTTTGGAGAGGGTACAGAGGAGGTTTACCAGGATGTTGCCTGGTATGGAGGGCAGGTCTTATGAGAGAGGCTGAGGGATTTGAGGTTGTTTTCGTTAGAAAGGAGGCGGCTAAGAGGGAACCTAATCGAAACATATAAGATGATTAGAGGTTTAGATAGGGTGGACAGTGATAGCCTTTTTCCTAGGATGGAGAAAGCTAGCACGAGGGGGACACAGCTTTTAATTAAGGGGTGATAGTTATAGGACGGATATCAGAGGTAGGTTCTTTACCCAAAGGGTGGTTCGGGAGTGGAATGCCTGCCTGCAGCAGTTGTAGATGCGCCAAGTTTGGTGGCGTTTAAGAGGTTAGTTGATAAGTATATGGAAGAGAAGGGAATGGTTTTGTTTGGAGGGGCATTGCTTTTTATATTGGTCGGCGCAACATCGAAGGCCGAAGGGCCTGTTCTGTGCTGTAATGTTCTATGTTCTATGTTCTAAGGGGGAATGTCCCAGAGAGAGTGCTTGCTAATGATATGCTAATGTATTAGAATGAGTTTTCTGCCATCCTGCGGCATGTTTCAGGCAATCCCATGAGAGGGCAGTAAGGTCAGAACTCAGAAACTCGCTAGTGTGAATTGTGTTCTCTGGATTTTGAGCATATGCCAAATTCCCGCAGACAGGGAGTGCAAGTTCAAAATCACCCCCATCTATTCTGTCAAGGGGAAATGGGGCATTATGATATTTTCACTGAACAAGTAACACAGAGTCCCAAGTCAATGCTCTGGGAACCTGGAATCAAATCTCATCATGGCTGATGGAAAAATCTGGAATTAAAAGTCTAATGGTAACCATGAATCATTGTCAATTTCATAAAAATGATCTGGTTCATTAATGCCCTTTAGGGAAGTAAATCTGCCATCCTCACCTGATCGGGTCTGTATGTGATTCCAGATCCACTGCAACGTGTTTGATTCTTAAATGCCTTTTTAAATGGCCAAGGAAGCTACTCAGTTCAAGTACAAGTAGGATGGGCAATTAATGCTGTTTTAGCCGGCAATGCCCACATCCCAGCAATGAAGAAAAGATAGTGAAGCATTCTGATTAAAAAGACCACAGCAAATTTGAGAAAAGCTTAATAACACTTAGTTTTTTGAGCTGCAGCAACCACAGGAGTGGAGAAGGTATGGGAAGACTACTCCACTGCTTTCCTGATTCATCTTACCTGATGGATCTAAGGGGCTGGAATAAAGTGAGTTCTATCTAAGATAGGAAGAAAGAGACAACCTCTCAGCTAAGTAATCATGTGGCTAAGGGAGTCAGCAGTCGCAATGTGGTCACTTGGAGAAGAAAGAATACAACAGGAGCAAAGGCAAACATACAGGTTGAGGACAGCTTTCTAGAGAGAGGCAGCTTGTCAGCTGCTGGCAGTGCATACCTACTTGCTCTGCTGAGAGGGAGGTCCTGTTCCATGGACTGCTGATGTCAACAATGACCTGCCCTGAGAGGCTAAGCCTCATGAGGCACTAGTGCTCAGGTATATTGAAAGGTTGATCATCTGCAGTCCCCTCTGTGGAGCGTAACCCTTCCAGCTAGATCTTGGTGTCTACCCCATCTTCCTATTGGAATCGTATGCAGGTGAAAAGAAGACAACTTGTTCTTTTGTTCCTTCCATTTATGAAACTCCTGGCAATGGTGAAGGTTCTACTCTAGATCCTTAGAAGCAGTGCAAGATGGCTCTATAAAAGTTGCTCCCATCCCAAGGTTGCCAGCAGGGAAATGTAGCCTAGGGTATATGTAGTGCTTGAGAGATGAAGTGTCTTCCAAGAAATTAGCAAACATTTGTCAAGCAACAAATAATTACTATGAACAATCTGAGAGAAGAATTGCTATGAACAACAGTTTCTCAATAATCATGACTGGACTCTTCAGTATAACTAATCAAAGCCTTCCCCATTTATAGTTTCACTGAAGAAGCTCTTCCCTCTGTGTACTCACTGGTAAGTTGCTGAGAGGTCTGGAAACAAGTTCTATTGCTGGGAAATTTTGCATTTAGGGCTAAAGCTACTCATAGTTGGCTTTATAGCAATCAAAAACTTCTTAGTTATTCACCAACAAATTCAAGGAGGTTCTTCAGTTGCCTTCAGTGCTGCCCTTGAAAAAAATAGAAGGTGGTGGATAATATTGGGAGTTGAAATTTAAACTTCATCTCAATTTCAGTAATTTTTACACTGCACTTATCCTCAATCCACCTCCAATAACCTGGGAAAATTCTGCTCACAGTACAATATCTAAACCAAATGCATAATTCCTAGAAATTAATTTTAAGTTATTTGCCAGGGTTTGTAGAAATTGTGCACATATTGGTGCACTCTTGTTTCAATGGCATGATACATTAAAGTTGTGTACGGGACAGAGTTTCTAGCATGAAAATTAGACAAAACTTGGACTAATGCAGCCAAATGCGGGCATCCTGTCACCAAACACCCTTTATTGTGCACAAAAGAGAAGAGCTGTGCATGCAGCTCACAGCTAGACAGTCTATACCTCACGACCTGAAATGCCAGTCTGGGTTGAGCAGTAAGTTTAAAAGTCCCTGCTGATCACTTCTATTTGGGCAAGTCTCCACAAAGCCCACAAAGCCCACAGGGAAATCTGTCGATGATCTCCCTTGGTCTTCATGGCTATGATAATAATAAAACTAATCCAATTACTCCAGTATAAAATTTAAGCAGAATAGTATTTTAAGATTATAAACTAACCTTGGTATGGATATGATTGCTATAAACAGCTTTGGCTTCATAGCTTAAGGCATGGTATGAACCTTTCATTTAAAATCTCACTTTGTAATCAGTCAAAGGTATTCATTATTCCCAAAGGACTGGTGAGTATAATTGTAAATCTATATTTAAAGAGTTTATGGGGGAGTGCTTACGGAGCAGTAATCTCATCTGGAAACTTGTATTTATATAGCATCTTATCATGTTTTTCAGAACTGCTCCAAAACACTTCACATACAATGAATTACTTTAGAGTGCAGTCACTGTTGTAATGGAGCAGCCATTTTGTATGCGGGAAAGACTTACAAACAGCACAGGGAGGTTAGACCAATAACCCTTTTTGAATGTTGACCCAGATACCAATTAATCCCTGCTCCATTTTAATTTGTGTAATTGTATTACTATCCACCTAAACAGTTTTAACAACAGCTTGCATTTATATAGTGTATTTAAATGTTCCCCAACAATTGATCGACAAACAGGGCCTCTATGTATATCTTGTTGGAAAGGCAGCATCTCTGACTGTGTGGCATTCCCCCAGTGTGGCACCTTATGTTGCTCAATTGGTGGAATTGACCTTGAATTCACATGATACTAGTATAGAGATGAATGTGCTGCCAGTTGAGCCAAACAGACACTGACATCATAAATCATATTGTGAATCTCAAGAAAGAAGCATTCTGTAGCTTTTGAGGAGTTTTGAAGTAACTGTGATCACTGTCACAAATATCTATATTTTTATTTTTTTGAAATGGTTGCAATTAAGTATCCCCCATTGAACGTTAATGAGTGAAATAATTTAAACAACATTTAAAATACATTTAAACAAAATGTAACTACAATGAACAGTGTTAGCGAGTCTAAGGTAGCAAATCTTCCTATTGTAATAAAACTTTCTGCTGTCCCATTTTTACTTCCTATTTAACTTCTTGAAGTAATGCAATGGTATTGTAATTCATCCTGTTTCAGAAAAAAAGTTTGTACATTATATATTAATCATGTAAATCCTTGCTGTCAGTTGCATGTTAGAAATTTGGGCACATTTTATTAAATCATTGAAACATGCATAGGTCAAACTGAATTTTCATTAGACGCTGTGGACCAGCAAAATTCCATGCCGATAGTCTCAACTCAACACGGCAAAAGATTCAGTTGTTTTTAGTATAGGTGGGGATAACACAATTAGCAGCAAGCATGTATCAATCCCACTGGAGATTGAGGGTATGTAATTTTGCTACTCTTCATTTCCAAGGATGTAGCATGGCCAAGTGCTATAGAGGATCACTGAGCATTGTGAACAAACCATGTGTTCCAGGCACCCTTCCCTTTTTAAATGAGATGTCCCTATAAAACCTGCACTAATACAATAAAGGATATAAGATAGTTATTGACACTTTGTGACATCTCAAGAGAGATGCCATAAAATGTCAAGAAGGACTTTCCTCTTCAGTGATGCTACCCTGGTGAGATGCCAAATTTTTGTTAAATGAGAAGACAAGTATGTGACATCTTTAAGATTTCAGAAGTGAATGGTTGCAGGTGGCAGGAACAGTTAATGAACAGTTAATCACCTGAGGACAGAGCAGCAGTGCCAAAATAGTTTAATGACTTCACTCGAGTGATCAAGGTGAGTGAATGCCTCTGTGCATCATATCTCAGGCCCATCAGACTACTCACTTCTTACACTTAGAAATGTACTGCAGCCACATCGCTCACCCAGTAGCACACTGAAGGTTGTTGAGAGTCACCTAAATGGTCTATGGATTGGGAAACTGCTACACTGATGGCTGACTGCTGTCCTTCTCGGCAACAGGGGCTGAGGTGTGACACTTACAAGGAGGGAGCTGTCAGATGGGTTGAGATACCCAGGCCCTTGACTGGAGGGCCCGTGCTGCACTCCTGCCAATCCTCTTCCCTTTGCATTCTCAGGGACCCCTTTGCTCCTCCATGGAATGGAGGGGCAGCTAGAGTGAGATCCAAAGCCCTGTTGCCTTTGGATGCTTGACAATTGTGGATTCTCACCAGTGCCTGCATTATACAGTCAAAGGCCTCATATATGGAGGTCATGAGCTGAGCCATGGTGCAAACATCTCCTGACAAGTAGTGTTGTTTCTTACTAAAGGCTTCACCCTGGATACTGGCCTTGCAATATTGGCTTTGGTGCACTGCAGTGACAGAACCATATCCTCAGATAAGAGGTAATGGATTCCTCCAATTGGCTTTGCAGTCTGAGGACTGCTGTAGTCATCCCTTCCTGATACTTGCAACACTGCCTTTGCAGCTCCAGAAGATGTGGATGATCAGGCTCAGGGGTACATCATTGGCAATAGGCTCAGCAGAGACCTGGGCTCCAATCCCTCTGAGTGTCGGTTCCCTGGTATGTTCCTGCCTCTGCTTGCTGTGGATCTTCAACTGTGAGGTGTTGTCAATGAGTGATCCAGAAGCCTGACTATGTAATGGACACACTGAGATGTGAATATTTGCAATGGTACCAGATGTGGATGAAGTTGTGATGCCTCTTCAACGATGGGGTCAGAGAAGTCCCTTTTGCAGATCCAGGGGACTGGAGGATGGTTTGATCTGTTCAGGTCTGTAAGAGAGGGAATATCATAGAATCATAGAATCCTACATTGCAGAAAGAGGCCCTTCGACCCATCTAGTCTGCACTGAACACAATCCCACCCAGGCCCTACTCCCCATATCTAAATTTTATACGCACTAATCCCTCTAACCTATGCATCCCAAGACACGAAGGGGCAATTTCTTAGCATGGCCAATCAATCTAACCTGCACATCATTGCACTGTGGGAGGAAACCAAAGTACCAGAGGAAACCCAAGCAGACACGAGGAGAATGTGCAAACTGCACACAGACAGTGACCTGAGCCAGGAATCGAACCCAGGTCCCTGGAGCTGTGAAGCAGTAGTGCTAACCACTGTGATACTGTGCTGCCCATATGGCATTAGTGCTTTACAGGGGTTACAGAGGGAAAATTGATTACTCCGTTGAGACTAGAGGAAATAACAGCATATCTGTTGAGGGTTTTCACGTTTCTCTGCTACCTCCATTTCACTAAGAACACAAGCACCCTGCTGGACAGCCATCGCTGGAGCATGGATATAGCATTTCTCATCTCAGTGTCACCCCATCGAGCAGTCTAAACAGGGCTTCCTCCGTGAAGCACGGCACAGATCTTTTTGCTGTCAACTCTGCAGTCATTCTGAAATAAGTACTGGGAGTGCACAGGAGCATTTATATGGAGGTTCCCAGTGCTTGCAGCAGTAATGTCCTTCCACAGTGGGTGAATCATAGGCAACATGCTGCTGGGATGACATGATACTCGTGGGAATAAAAGTTAACATTAAAGAGCCATGAGATTTGGACTAAAAACACATCAACGCTGCCCACGGCCAACACTCTGTTTTTTTCACAGGAATCCACATTCTGCCAATTTTTGGTAAGATTTTGCCCAATATATCATCTCATCCATCCTTAATTGGACACAGATCCCAGAAGAAGAATGATAATTGGTTTGCTCTGCTAAGAAACAACTGTCAATATTCAATGTGTGCCTCAGATGACTGATTTAAAATTATAGATCTGGCAACATCAGTAGAGAGAAGTATAGGATTAATGTTTCACTTCCCAATTTTTATTTCAGATTTTCAACACCTGCAGTAATTTTATTTTTTGCATCAGATAATGTTTTTTATCCAGCAGTTCATCTCCAGCTGCCTCATGTACACTGCATCAGGCTGTTCATCTCTCTGTTAATTCAATCATATCTTTCCTTTAAACCTTCTGAGGGCCCGTCATTTGTGACTTTTCTAATTTACCAACCCATCTCAAATGTGTCAATCACACAATGTCATGTGAAACTCTGTAATTCTTTACATTTAGTAGCAATGACTATGGTATCACACACAGATTTTCACATTACTAAGTACCTCAACAGATTATGTTTTGTGAAGTTATATTTAGAAACTGTGAAGAGGGATTAAAAGCATAAATATCTACAATCTCCGTGTTATGAAAAGGACACTTAAAAAGTACCAAAAGGATCTACTAGGACAATAACAGAACTGAGAACTAAAATACCTAACAAGAAAAGTGGGACAGATTGGGACTCTTTGGAAAAGAAAAGACAAAGGAACGAATAGGAACAGGTTATTTACATTATGAAAGGACCAACAAGTTAAATGTGGAGAAGATATTTCCTTTGATGAGTAGAGAAGAACTTGGCATCGTGAATATAAAATAGTCATAATAAACAAAGTAGGGAATTCAGGAGAACATCAGGCTGAAACTTATCACAAGGACTAGTTGAGCCAGCTAGCATAGATGGATTTAAGGGGAAGCTCGATAAACACATGACGGAGAAAGACACGTTGATGAAATTGGATGAAGAATGATGGGAGGCAGCTCATGTAGAATATTAACACTGCCGTGGGCCTGTTGAGCATATGATCTGTCTCTGTAAATACTTTATAATACAATTAAGACAACAGCTTTGAATCTCAATAGTTATCTCTTAAATGACACTAAATCTGATACTGACAGACACTGGAATGTAATTATTAGACTTAGCACAATTTCATCTGGTGGAGTATCCTTGCATCCCTAAGGAAGAAAGGAATAAGCACAGATCCAGTGGAAAATGCCCATTGGATTATGCGTATTGTGTGTCCTAAAGTGCACATCATACACTGATGATGTAATTTATTCTGCTGATGAATTCAAGGAAAATACAGATCCAGCACAGTAGTGTAAGCACAACCCTTACCATAGGGGTTCCTCATCTATAATAACAATTATGCAGACAGGATTGATGATTGAAATGCAATAAATTAGAGGAGCTGAATTCAAAATATATCAATTTATTGTATTAAGGTAATATATAAAGGGTTTTTAAAAATGTGAAAGTCGTAATTATTAACTAAATAATAAAATGCTGATATAGAATATATACAATGGCTAAAGAAGTTGAATGCAGGTTATTTCTTTCCACAATTTGAATAGTAGTTTTGATATCCTGGGCAAATTCCTTGCTTAACTAATATTAGCTTGAAAAATAATTACCTAGTTATTAACCTTATGGCTTTTATTGGATGTTGCTGATGCAGACTGGTGCTGTGTTTGCCTAATAATGCCTGGCCAACCACCCATGTTCTATCATCGGTAAGCTTGAGGTTATCCAAAACTCTGCCACTTATGTCTTAACTGATACCAAATCCCATTCATCCATTATCCCTGTGCTCGTTGACCTACATTGGCTCCCGGTCAAGCAAATTTTGGATTCTAAATCCCTCAAACTTTGGCTCTTCCTATTTCTATTTCTGTAATCTCTTTTGGCATCACAGCTCTCCAAGGTATCGACATTCATCTCATTCTGACAACTTGAGCTTTCTCAATTTTAATCATTTTATCAAAGGAAATTGTGCCTTCAGTTGTCTGAGCCCTAAATGCTGAAATTGTCTCCCTACAAATCTCCACCTCACTTCCCTCCTTTAAGATACACTGTTAAAGTTAACATATTGATCAAGCTCTTGGGAATTTCCTTTTGTGGCTAGGTACCATATTTTGTTTCAATAATGCTGCTATGAAGTAACTTGGTATATTTTCTTATGTTCAAGGTGTTACACAAAAATAAATGGTTTTTGTTATCATTCCTTTCATTATTTTTAACTTCAGCAGGGACTTTGACAACACAATTTTCCACATCCGCGTTGCCATTTTGTCTGAGCGCCAAATTCTCTGTTCCCTCTGGCAGTGGTTGCAAGACATGCAAGACTAGAGAATTCTGGTCATGGTGTCCAAAATTGCAATACTCCAGTGGAGGCTAACAAAGATTGTCAAGGCTTACTATGATATCCATATTTTTGCATTCAATTTTATTACAGTGCCTAGTATCCCACATGATTTGTTAATCATCTCAATTTACCCTGCCATTCAAAAGATTTCCGAATTAGTATCTCAAGGCCCCATTGTTCTTTAAAATAGGCTTTTAAGTTTACTTATATAATATTTATTGTTTTGTACGTTGTCAAGTTTTGTATCATGCTCAATCCTCAAGTATACCAAGAATATGTCTTTTATATATAAAACAAAAAAGCAATGGTCCTAATACTAATCCCTGAGAGACCCACTGAATTTTTCTTTCCAGTCAGAAGAAAACTTCACTACTGTAATACTGTTATTTACATTACAATGCTAGACTGATTTGCTTTTTCCCCAACTTACTGACTGTTCTTTCTACACTATTCTTTCTTTAGTTTTTTGTCCTTTCTAGTTTATTTTGCACATTGGTGTGTATGAGGTGTCAGGGAGGGGTAGTATCTCTGGTCGGGGAACATGTCGCATCCTTTCAGGGCAGTTCGTCCACCCTTTGTCCCCACTTGGCACTCAGTTCTCACCTGTGGCTCTAGTAGCTGTTTGCATGTGACAGCGGCCACACCCTAGGCAACAGCTTTGACAAGCCAACTAAATCAGGTGAGAGTAAGTGACGGGTCACAATACTCGGTGAGATAGGGAGATATTTATCCCAGCATGTGAAGACAAACTCCGGCAGATTGAGTAGATGAGACCAATGGAAAGTCCAACTGTCAAAAAGGCAGTCTCTGAAGCGTTGTGGAATACAAAGAGCAGGACAAGACACAGAAGATGTCCTGGTCATCCACTGACATCCCATGTCCCAGGCTTAGTCCCATGTCCAGCCTGACTCTTGTCTTGCCATTGGGTTTAGATGGGAATTGGGAAGAGACAGTGAGGCTAACGCTGCACAACTTTCCCTCACTTTAATCCAAATCAAGTGCTAGTTCCGACACCATCATCGTCAGTGTCATGTTCAACCCTTGAAGTCCTGTGGCGATGGGTGACTGACCAAACAGGTGTGGATACACTGCGAGTGGTGCACGCAGGTGGCTCAGGTCTAATGGTCGTTTTCCACTGACCGAAGCAGCGGTGAAACTTGGCGTCTACTGGGGCGACTGAGTAGACCTCTTCAGGAACTCACTGCTCACCTCCATAGAATGAGGAAGAAGCTAGAAAAGGTGCCCTGAACATTGCCTGTTTCACTACACCTTGGCCAGTATACCGCAGCTGGCGGGGATCCCATCTTGCGATTGGACAAACAAAATAAAACACAAGGTGACACCGCTCACCACAGGCATTGGAACGTGCGCACGCTTTTGGGCAATCCTACAACAGACAGACCAGAGAGAAGAACAGCCTTAGTTGCCAGAGAGCCTGCAAGATACAATGTTAACATCACAGCCCTGAGCGAAATTTGTCTCGTCAACGTAGGTCAGTTGACTGAAATTGGAGGTGGATACACATTTTTCTGGAGCAGTCATGGCAGGGATGAATACTGAAGTCATGATACTTGAGTTGGATTTGCCATCAGGGGTCACCTTGTTCGGAAACTTGATATTCTACCCAAGGTTGTGAACGATCGGCTTATGACATTACAGCTCCACTCAGGGTGAAGTCCAATCAGGATGAAGTCAAGCCACCCTGCTCAGCACCTATGCCCCCGCAATGAACAACCTGGACAAGATGAAAGACAAGTTCTACGAAGAACTAGACGCCCTACTATCAGTAGTGAGCAGTACCGACAAGCTGATCTTGCTTGGCGATTTCAACGCAAAAGTAGGGTGTGACTCTGCAATCTGGCAGGGAGCTATTGGGAGGCAAAGTAGCAGCTTACTCTTAATGAAGACCTGTGCAGCACACAACCTCATCACCAATACAGTCTTCTGTCTGCCTACCCGTTTCAAGACCTCCTGGATGCATCCCCACTCAAAGCATTGGCATCTTATCGGCTATGTCGTTGTCAGGATAAAAGACAGGCAGAATGTCAGAGTGAGCAAGACCATGTCTGGTGCTGACTGCTGGACAGATCACAGGCTCGTTGTCTCCAAAATGAGGCTCCGTATTAGACCCAAGAGGCAACCACAAGGAAGTAAGGTTATGAAAAGAATCAATGCGGCCAAGCTAAAGAATCCAAGCATAGCTTCAGCACTGGCTGAAGACTTGGAAATCAAGCTTGCTGACCTACACCTCGCAGGCAGTGCTGAGGATGACTGGGATTGTTTCAGGGATGCCATCCATAGATCTGCGCTGAAGATGCGCAGGCCTCTACCTGCAAACAGTATGACTAGTTCGATGAGAATGATGAGGAGATACAGGCTCTATTTGTTGAAAAACGCCATCTTCAGAATGACCCATCATCATCTGCTAAGAAAAATGCTTTTACCTGTGCCTGCAGGACAGTCAGAATAAATTGCGTAAAATGCAGGATGCCTGGCTGAGCGCCAAGGCAAATAAAATACAGGGATAAGCTGACAGAAATGACTTGAAATGGTTCTATGAAGCCCTCAATACCCTCTATGGACTTCAATCTCTCTGGAGATCCCCCCTCCTGAGTACAGATGGTACAACTCTCATTAGAGAGGACTCAGATCCTATAATGATGGGTGAACACTTTGAAGCCATCCTCAACCGACCATCATCTATTAACAATGAGGCAATAGACAGGATTCCTCAGGTTGATATCAACAGCACCATGGATGGCCCAGCGGTTGTAGCCAAAGTCACGAAAACTATCAGCTAGCTATCCCGTGGCAAAGCCCCAGGGGCAGATGCCATACCCACAGAGATCTATAAAGCTGTTGGTCCTGCACTTATCCAGAAGCTCACCAAGTTGTTCCAGTCCTTTGGAAGCAAGGATCCATTCCTCAGGAACTTAAAGGTGCTTCCATCATACATTTCTAAAAGAGGAAGGGCAATAAGCACGTATGTGACAACTACCAAGGAATTTCGCTGTTCTCCATCACAGGAAAAACGCTCGTAAGAGTCCTGCTAAATCATCTGATCATTCATCTGGAGCTGGGCCTGCTTCTAGTGTCACAGTGTGGCTTCCGTGAAGGTCGCAGGACTATTGACATGATTTTTGCTCGTGCCAACTTCAGGAGAAGTGTCAGGAGCAGAATTGCAAACTCTACACAACATCCCTTGACCTCGCGAATGCCTTCGACAGTGTAAGCCAACAAGGCCTGTGGAGGATCATGTCAAAGTTCGGCTGCTCCCCCAAATTCATTCAGATAATACGCCAGTTCCATGATGGCATGATGACCAGAGTACTGAATGGTGGAGAATCTTCTGACGCATTCCCAGTCACCAATGGCATCAAACAGAGCTGTGTGCTCACACCCACACTGTTCAGCATGATGTTTACTGTCATGCTGAATAATGCCTTCAAGGACAATGTTGCTGGAGTCAGCCTCAAGTACAGAGTGGATGAGAAGCTCATCAACCTGAAGAGACTTCAAGCTATTACCAAAGTGAAAGAGACTGTTCTGAGAGATTTCCTCTTTGCTGATGACTGCACCCTGTATACTGGCTCAGAGAGAGAGATGCAAGTCAGTATGGACAAATTTTCCACAGCTTGTGACAACTTTGGATTCGCCATCAACATTAAAAAGATCAAAGTCATGAACCAGCCTGCTCCTCATGCACCGTACACAGAACCCATAATCGCAATCAAAGGGCAGAAACTACAGACAGTGGACCAGTTCACTTATCTCGGCAAGCAGAGACTATTGATACAGAAGTTAACTGCAGACTAGCCAAGGTAAGTTTTGCTTTCAGTAGAAAGCACTCCACTGTACGGGAACGTCAAGGAATCTGCCCAGCAACAAATCTGAAGGTCTTCAGCGCCGCGGTACTCACTACCCTCCTGTGTGCCTGTGAAGGTGTGCAAGATAACTCCATCAGTTCCACATGACTTGTCTTCGCAGAATATTATGCATCAGATGACAAGACGAAGTACTAGACACTGAAGTTCTCCCTAGAGTAAATTTACCATCAGTCCACACAGTGCTGATGAGAGCACAGACCCGGTGGGCAGGTCATGTCATCCATATGTCAGACGACTGCATACCCAAGCAGCTCCTTTTTGGGGAAATCTCTGCTGGAAGACGCTCGCACGAAGGGCAGATGAAATGTTTCAAAGACACACTCAAGACCTCCCTGAAGATGCAAGACATAGACACAACCACCTAGGAAACACTGGCGCAAAACCACCCTACTTGGTGCTGCCTCATCCACAAAGGCTGTCAAGCTTACAAAGCAAGGTGTATTGCTGAAGCACAACTTAAGCGCAAGACCTGCAAGTCCAGAACCACCAGCACAACAACTACAGTGTCTGCACAGGTCTGTCCAATATGTTCCAGGACATTCTGTGCCCGAATTGGTCTGATTAGTCATCTTCAGGCACACCGCAACCAGCCTCAAAATGATTAATGATAACGAGGTCCTCATCGATGATGATGGATGAACTACAATTTTGCACATTGTCCTCTCTGCGGCCTGTTTGATGCCTTGTACATGCCGGTATGCAGTAATTTTTACAGATACCATTAGTAGGCCCTTATGACATGAATACTTAAACACAGTTTCTCTTCAGACATAGGATCACTCCTCCCATGTTTCACATGTACTTGTTTACATTTTTTTTACACTTTTTAGTTTTGAGAAGCTGTTCCATATTTTGGTTACATAATACTTGTGAAGAAAGCACGATTGAAAGACTTGGATGATGAGTCTGTGCCTATAAAGAACACAGCTGAAATAATAGTCAGAAGATATATAAAAGCAGTAGTGGTATACCGGATGATATCAAAGTTAGATTTTAAATGGCTTATCAACCACAGATAGAAGGGTAAACTGAGAGCATATTTTAAACATATATGCATTATTAATGTTTTACATCAAACAATTTTGCTTCTGAAACCTTACATCACACTGTTGAATGTTCAAAATTTCCATATGACATTAAGTGCATATAAGTTTTTCAGTTTAATTTATTTATTAGTGCCTCAACTAGGCCAACATTAACACTGCAATAAACCTGCTATGAAAATCTCTTTATCACCTAAAGTGTAATTTAAGAAAAATTGAGAGAAATTTATTGTGTATTTAAGCATAACTCCTGTTGCTGAAGGTACCTCTTGAAATTCCAGGCTGTTCTCACTACACAAAGGAAAACAAAAGCTAATGAACACTCACTTCCTGTATGCTTGCTTCTGTTCCAGCTGCCTATTTTCCTGCTGGCTCAGTCAAGCAGAGTTATTGATAAAAGGGGAGTCAATGGAGGCATTTAACCATCACTAAATATTGCCTTACTCAGTGTTGTTTCACATACTGATTGATAGACTTCCTGCGGTATAGCCCAATGACTCAGTGGTTAGGCTGTTACAGAAGTTGTACACGTTTCCATTGAACAAGTTTGAAAAAAAATGAAATAAATGTTTTTTGAATTGGTTCCTGGATAATAAAATCAATGTTATTTTTTCTGACTGGTGAATATTTATTTTCCTCTTGTCTACCACACTTAGAAGGAAAAGAGAAAGGACATGCATTTGTGTAACAACCTTTATGATTTTAAAAGAATAGCCAATGAAATATTATTGAAATGTCATTACTGTTTTAATATAGGAAAATACACTCATAGCAAATACCCACAAACACGATGAAACAAATGCCAGATGATTTATTGGTGTTAGTTGAGGGATATGGCAGACAGAATATGAGGAGAATTTCCTTGCTTCTCTTAGAATACTGCTAGGAAATTTTGTTCAATTGTCAGATAGAGAGTGGAGCAGGCTTTAACTTAACCAGGTAGGTGGGAAGTTAAAACTTGGATCAATTACCTGTTGTTCAGAAGAATAAGTTAAAAGAGAAGACTGCAGGCAAGGAATAACACTAAATCCTGTGAAATATTCTAAAGGGTTAAAATAGATATATTTATTTACGTCAGAATTCTAAATGGTATGAAGTAATCTCTGGTTAAATTCATACAGAAATCAAATAAGATGTGGCTAACATTCCAACTCTGTACTTTGTGTTTCTATGGACTTCCTTTATTTCTTTTATATGTCATTGAGGCCAGGCTGCCATTTTCACTAGTGACCTGAGTGGGGAAGTAGCTGTAACTTTTGCAGCAGGTGAAGTTCATCAGGCAATGCTTTACGTTCATATGGGGGGTCTAACAGAAAAAACATTCTTTATAGAAAATTAGCATATGTCATTCTGATGACAAAGGACTAATTTATTAACAAAGTAACAACATCAAACAGTTACCCAAAATGTTCTAACATTTAAATGGCTTTTAAGAAAATTTCGAAAAATAAAAATATTGCCAAGATGCAAATCAAGTCAGTAACCACACCCAGGTCTTACTTGCAATACAACAGAACAGTCAATAGACACATATAATCAAACAGAATTATTGAATACATCTTTTCTCCTCTGTAACTTGAAAAACCTTAGCTGAAATTCTCTGCTCGTTTGCTGGCAGTGGGATTCTCTGATCCTGCCAGCAGCACACTTCTGCCTGTGGGTTTCATGGGATGGCTTCAATAGGAAATCCCATCAACAGCTGCACAACTAGAGAATCCCACAACATGCTTCCTCCCACCATCAAAAAACACGTGGCTGGAAGGCCAGAGAATCCCACTCCTTACTTTAAATTAAACAATCACAAACTTCTATTTGTAATATATATAAATAACTTGGAAGAGGGAATAAGTGGAGTGATCAGCAAGTTTGCAGACAATACAAAGATGGCTGGACTTGCAGATAGGGAGGAGCATTGTCAGGCGATGCAGCAGGACATAGATAGGCTGGTAGCTTGGGCAGACAGATGGCAGATGGAATTCAATCCTGATAAATGTGAGGTGATGCATTTTGGGAGAAAGAATGTAGGGGGGAGGTATATGATAAAGGGTAGACCTTTAAGAGTATAGAAATGCAGAGGGACCTCGGGGTGGAAGTGCACAAGTCTCTGAAGGTGGCAGAGCAAGTGGAGAAGGTTGTGAAGAAAGTATATGGTATGCTAGCCTTTATAGGAAGGGGTATAGAGTACAAGAGCTGGCCTTTAATGTTGCAGTTGTATAAAACATTGGTTCGACTTCATTTGGAGTACTGCGTCCAGTTCTGGTCACCTTACTACCGGAAGGACGTGGAGACTCTGGAGAGAGCGCAGAGGAGGTTGACCAGGATGCTGCCTGGTATGGAAAGTCTGAATTACAAGGAGAGGTTAAGCAAATTGGAGCTGTTTTCCTTAGAAAGACGTACACTTAGAGGAGATCTAATAGAGGTGTACAAGATTATGAGGGGTATCGATAAAGTAACAGGGTTAAGCTTTTTCCTAGGATAACTCGAATAGCACGAGGGGTCACGGGCTTAGGGTGAGGGGGGTAAGGTAATAATTTGGATGCTAGAGGGAGTTTTTTCACACAGAGGGTGGTGGGGATATGGAATGGCACTGCCAAGTAAAGTGGTAGAGGCAGGCATTCTGGAGTTATTTAAGAAATACTTAGATGGGCACATGAACAGAATGGGAATGGAGGGGTATAGAAAATTGATTTAAAATAGGGATCATGAGCCTTGGGAGTCCCTGGGAAGTGTGTAAATAGACGATGATATTGACGTACTTGTTTTTATCCTACAGGTGCTTTGGTCCACCTTGTTGTCTAACAAGGGGCATACATGTGATGGGTCGTGAGAGGGCTGCTCTTGGATTTTTTTTCGAGAGTATCCTAGTGCTTCACATCGTTAGTGTATGCTTAACCTGGACCATTTGATGGGCAATACGACAGCTCAGTGACTATTGCTGTGCTGCGCAGATACATGGATTTGGGCCTGTGTCCGTGGCAGTTTGCGCATTCTCCCCGTGCTTGTGTGGGTTTTCTCTGGGTGCTCCAGTTTCTTCCCACATCCCAAAGATGTGCTCTTAGGCTAATTGGCAAAACATATTCTCCCTAAATTGTCTCAAATTTGGTTTTTAATCCATAGATCTATAAACATAGACAGGGATCATGGGTAGAGGTGGGAACATCAGGGTGGCGGCGCGGGCTTTTTGGGCCGAAGGGCCTGTTTCTCATGCTGTTTTGTTCTTTATTCTTTGTTAACAACAAACATATTTAATTAAAATCATTTTTTAGAGTTCAGCATGTCCATTTTCTGTAAGTACAGAAATAGTCTTTGAGATGTGAGGGTTGTTGATGGCGCTGAGATTTTTGAACTTGAAGTAATGATTTTGCTTGATAAACTTGGTGAGATGGTTGAACAACATCAGTTGCTCATCGGAAAAGGAAATGTATCCTCATTATCGTTATCCTTATTTGCTATCAAGCGGCTCATGTTCCACTTTATGTAGCCATCCAAACTAAAAGTATTCATTTGCTTTGGCGCAAATAGAGATAATGCAAGCTTGTGGTCATGATTTTGCTACTTCATGTGAATGCAAATTCAAACTTCAAATCGCAATTTCCTTTCAATTATCAAAAAATGTTTTTGCTTTACTCTGTTACTTTGCAAATTCCTTTGATATTTGATTTGATATCAAACATTCATAATGGATAGTATAATGACTTAAGCATGTTCAGGGAAATGCAAAAGTTTAACTGTGTTCAGTTGCATGTGAAATAACTGCAATTACATAGTGAGGATATAACCAGAAAGGTAGATAATGGGGAACCTATGGATGTGGTATACCTGAAAGTGTTTGACAAGGTGCTGCACAAAAGACTGATCCAGGAGGTAACATTGCAGGGGATTAGGGTTGAGTACTAGATTGGATGGAGGACTGGCAAAAAGCAGAGGGTCAGGATAAATGGGTCTTTGCCTAGTTGGTGAAACGTAACTAGCAGGGGCCAGAGGGATCAATCCTCGGACTTCAACTGTTTACGATCTATATAAATGATCAGCAAGCAAGAACATAGCAAACTTTATGGATGATACTAAAATAGGTGGGAAAGCAGGCAGTGAAGAGCATATAAGGGGGGCAATTCTCCTATCCACTGAGATAATTTTCTAGTGCATCATGTGAGAGAGGTATGCATGTGTTCCCATTGTGCGCGTATCTTCCATGTTGTCTGATTCATATGGGAAATTTTATTTTAATGTGATTAGTTGGTCCAGGACTGAATTCTTTGGGCCAGCTAGCATCTACCACTCTGCTAGGAGTATTTCACTCTAGCTATGATTGAGCTGGCCAGCAAAAGAGGAGGCTGGCAGTTTTGTGCCACAGCAAATGAGCAGAGGTCTGTTGGTTTCAGCCTCCCAAATGGGATTAGGCCTGCTCCTTGAAGCCTAATGATAATCATGCTGGTGGCCTTTGCATTGCATAGAGTGGGTGAGATTCTAATGTGAACTTCCACTGAAAAATCCAACTTGATTTACTCCAGTTTTCCTGTGAATTTGATGTTTAGAAATTTTTGGGGGGAATTCCATCCAAAGATTCTACAGACAGATATAGATAGATTAGGAGAATGGGCTAAAATTTGGCAGATAGAGTCTAATATCATGTTGCAACTGTACAAAACTCTAGTGCGGCCGCACTTGGAGTATTGTGTGCAGTTCTGGTCCCCACATTATAAGAAAGATGTGGAGGCATTTGAGAGGGTACAGAGGAGGTTTACCAGGATGTTGCCTGGTATGGAGGGCAGGTCCTATGAAGAGAGGTTGAAGGATTTGAGGTTGTTTTCGTTAGAAAGGAGGCTGCTAAGAGGGGATCTTATTGAAGCATATAAGATGATTAGAGGTTTAGATAGGGTGGACAGTGATAGCCTTTTTCCTAGTATGGAGAAAGCTAGCACGAGGGGACACAGCTTTAAATTAAGGGGTATGAGTTATAGGACGGATATCAGAGGTAGGTTATTTACTCAAAGAGTGATTAGGGAGTGGAATGCCCTGCCTGCAGCTGTTGTAGATGCGCCAAGTTTCGTGGCGTTTAAGAGGTTAATTGATAAGTATATGGAAGAGAAGGGAATGGTTTAGTTTGGAGGGGCATTGCTTTTTATTTTGGTCGGCACAACATCGAAGGCCGAAGGGCCTGTTCTGTGCTGTAATGTTCTATATATGGAATAAGTGTGAAGTTATCCATTTTGGTAGATAAAATAGAAAGGCAAATTATTACCTAAATGGAAAGCAGATTCAAAATGCATCTGAGTAGAGGGATCTGTGTGTCAATGTTCATGAATCATAGAAAGTTGATATGCAGGTGCAGCATATAATAAAAAAGGCAAATGGTATTTATTGCAAAAGGACTTGAGTATAACAGTAGAGAAGTGTTGTTACAATGATATCAGGCATTTGGTGAGACCACATCTGGAGTATTTGTCCAGTTTTGGTTTCCTTATTTGAGGAAGGATGTAGTGGCATTGGAGCCAAGTCAGAAGAGGTTCATCAGATTGATTTCAGGGATAAAGGGTTGAAATACGAGGAGAGGTTAAAGAGTTTGGGCTTGTACTCACTGGAGTTGAGAACGATGAGAGGGAACCTGATCAAGGTACATAAAATTTTAAAAGGGATTGATAAAGTAAAGTAAACAAAATGTTTCCCTTATGGGGCAATCTAGAACAAGAGATCACAGACATAAATTGAGAGGCAGTAGATTTAAAACTAAGATGAGGAGGAACTACTTCTCGCAAAGAGCAGTGAATCTGTGGACCTTACTGCCCTGTGGTGCAGTGAAGTTGAATCATTGAATGGTTTCAAGAGGGAGATAGACATATTTCTAATAAAAAAAAGGAAAGAGGGATATGGGAAACAGGAGAAGTGGCGGATTTGAAACCAGGGAGAGATCAGCTATGATCTGATTGAATGATACAGCAGGCTCGAAGGGCTGAATTTGCCTACTTATGCCCCTAATTTCTATGTGCCTATCTAATGTCACAAATTACTTTTCTATCACTAGCATTATCTGTGATAGCACTACAGCTAGCCATGTCAGTTACTCAGTTGCATGAATCGGTAAGATACATGATCTCAAAGTTGTACTGATGAAAATGATCTAACCATTTGTGAATGCAAAGAGATCAGTGATTGAATCATAATGTAGTTAACAATGTAGTCAGCATTTGGTGATTGGTCTAGGAATTCTCCCATTGAGATACACATACCAATGTTCACAAACCAAGTTGCAGACTCATGCTTCTCACTCCCTCGGAGAGTATTTGCATTCCGTTTCCAACAGCTGGCATGATGTACAAGTGATTGTAAGTGATTGTCACTCGCTTTCTTCAATATACTGTGACAGTACAATCCTAATCATATTTTCTGACACATCTAATGTGGCATATGTTTCTGTATGTGGGTTGAAATGTGGAAAGTCTGGCAGAGATGCCAGTAGTTTTAGAATCATAGAAAGTAGATATCTCTCAAATACTTGCTTTGTTGATTGCCTTACGCGTTGATGTATAATTTTAAGTTTGCCATTTTTGCATTGCACAATGATTAAGTTTAATATCCATGATACTGAGTTGATTCACTTAATAATTCCATCTACTTCTATTTCAGCTCCTGTGACACTTCGGCATGGATTGCAAATGGCAATCATTTCAAATTTTTGAAACTGGAAGAATTGATGTGTCGACATGAGGAGCATTACAGTATCCCTGCCATATCCAGTAAATAAGGAAGGATACAGTTTTGCACAGAATGTGCAATCGATCACACTAATCAATCAGGGGTGTGGGGGGCGGGGGGCTTCAAGTTTGAAGGCAAGGCTATTTTAAAGGTTTAGTCCTCAGAAAGCTTCTGCTTTTAGCTCTCTAGAGCATGAATGTGTTTAGGGTGAGTCCTTTGTAACATATTGGAACTGTGATCGTTCCCAAAACTGGAATAATCAAGTCATTGTATGATTCAGAGTGTGTCACAAAATTGAGAGAAATAAAAAAAAGTGGTGGGAGAGTTTGTCACTCAATAGAACATAGAACGTTACAGCATAGTACAGGCCCTTTGGCCCTTGATGTTGTGCCGACCTGTGAAATTAATGCAAAGCCCATCTAACGTACAGTAGTCCAATATCATCTATATGTTTATCTAATAACTAGTTAAATGCTCTTAATGTTGGTAAGTCCACTACTGTTGCAGGCAGGGCATTTCATGCCCTTACTCCTCTCTGAGTAAAGAACCTACCTCTGACATCTGTCCTATATCTATCATCTCTCAATTTAAAGCTATGTTCCCTCATGCTAGCTATCTCCATCCAAGAAAAAAGTCTCACAGTCCACCCTGTCTAATCATCTGATCAGCTTATATGCCTCTATTAAGTCATGTTTTAACTTTCTCTAACAAAAACAGCCTCAAGTTCCTCAGCCTTTCTTCATAAGACCTTCCATCTATACCAAGTAACATCCTGGTAAATTTCTTCTGTACCCTTTCCAATGCTTCTACATCCTTCCTAATAATGCGGTGACCAGAACTGTACGCAGTATTTCAAGTACAGCTGCACAACAAAGTTTTGTACAGCTGTAATATGACCTCACGTCTCCGAAATTCAATCCCTCTACCAATAAAAGCTAACACACCATAACACACCTAAGGGATCTTAGGTTGATAAGATCCCTATCAACCTGGGTGCCAACTTTCAGAAATTATGCACATGGACACTGAGATCTCTCTGCTCATCAATACTACCAAGTATCTTACCATTAGCCCATTACTCTGCATTCGTGTTACTCCTTCCAAAATGAGTAACAGGCATACTTACTGTTTCACACTTTTCCACATTAAACTCCATTTGCCACCTCTCAGCCCACCTCTGTAACCTGCAACATCCTTCTGCACTGTTCACAACTCCACCAATTTTAATGTCATTTGCACATTTACTAACCCATCCTTCTTTGACCTCATCTAGGTCATGTATAAAAATGACAAACAACAGTGGCCCCAAAACAGATCCTTGTGGTATACCATTAGTAACCGAACTCCCAGGATGAACATTTCCCATCAACCACCACCCTCTTTCTTCCTACAACTAGCCAATTTCTGTTCCAAACCCTAAATAACCTTCAATCCCATGCCTCCGTACCTTCTGCAATAACTTATTGTGGGAAACCTTATCAAACACTTTACTGAAATCCATATACACCACATCAACTGCTTTAACCTCATCCACCTCTTTGGTCACCTTCTCAAAGAACTCAATAAGGTTTGTGAGGAACAACCTACCTTTCACAAAACCATGTTAACTTCCCTAATCAAATTATTCCTTTCTAGATGATTATAAATCCTATCTCTTCTAATCCTTTCCAAAGTTTTGCCCAAAACAGAAGTAAGACTCACTTGTCTATAATTATCAGGGTTGTCTCTATTCCCATTCTTGAACAAAGGACAATGTTTGCTATCCGCCAGTCTTCTGGCACTATTCCTGTAGACAATATAGATACTTACATGGCAACACTGACAAGGAGCAATGCCAAAATTCCTGCAATCTTGACTAAGCATTCCTAAAAATGACCTGTGCTTTACTATCCCTGATAGTAAACACAGGGGGAAGTGATAGGGAGCACTGCTGGGGGAGCTTCCATGCAGGGCAGATGATCCTATTTCTGTGGTGAGAGGTGCTTCCTTTTCAAATTTTCTTTTAGATTCAAGCATTCTTTAAAAAAAAAAGCTGCCTCCATTTGTCAGGATTGCTGACAGTGTGGGCTCATTCAAAGCCCACTTTACCTGTGTGATGTTGGGGAAATCAGCCTTCAGGATTTTTTTTCATGTGCGAAAAGAAATAGCAAGAAGACCCTGTGGAGGAGCCGCTGGAAAAATCCATATATGGCAAATTCAATCTGGAGTGCCATGGCCATGACTTTTTCTAAGGTTTAATCAGCATCCTCCATGATGTTCCCTAATTTGTTGGCGTTTTCTCAATTAATTGGTCACAAATTAGTTCATTGGTTAGTGTGCTAAATTTGCATATAGAAGCAAATTGCCAGATATAGTTTCTATGGACTTACAATTTCCCTGTCATTTCTTGCAGAATGTATATTGTTCAATGATCATCCTTCTCTTAGGCCAGAATTATTTTTTGAGAGCACTTACTGCTATTTCAAATATAAACATATCTTCTGTGAGCCGCTCAAATACGTGCTGGCCTTCTGTTCTCGGACAATTTAGAAATATTGTGCTCTGTGGGTCATTACTGCAGCTAGACTGTCCATCCCTGTACTGAGCAAGTAGGCCTTGAATTCCAAAACCCACCAATCATAGGACATAGATGGATTTCCCACTGAAGAAGGGGAATGTTGTTGGGACAGTAAATTTGAACTATTCTCTACCTGGTCACCAATTACTGTGTTTTGTATCTTAGAGAAATACTGAACAGGACTTTACTCACAATGCTTTTAAACATCTGCTCTCTTGTGCTTACAATTACTTGTTTTCTCTTGCTTAGGAACCATATCCAGCCTTGACTAACAGCACACAGAACAGTTAACTGGCATATACAATCAAACATCAAACAACTGATAATTAAATATGACAGGAACAAAAAAAACTATTTTCTAGAAGCTCCTGTTCTTGATTGTTGTCCAGTAATACAGCCTGGTTAGTGAAGTGGATAGACATCAGCTGGATGATAAGTTTGGATTTGGTTGTGGTACTGTTGGTCTGGCAAACTAACCCAATGGTGGTCAGGGAACATTACAGTAACAGAAAAAATCAAATATGCTTACAGCCTTTACAATGAGCCTGTGAATGCTATAATAATGCTACAGCACATTTTCAAATAATGGAAATGGGTGCAAATAACGCGAATATTGCAGCAAATATGTCATTATGTAAGTGTTACATTTAAACATACATTCAATTTCTTGTTGCATGCCATCATTGTGTTGCATTATAATTTCATATTCTGGTTATACCAGAATCAAACTGACAATAGGATTATTGCAAAGAGTGTCAATTAGAGTATTTTGTTTTTCTAAACCAAAGGTTAAAGCTCATACCATATAAATGCTGACCTGCTCAAATATGAAAGCTTTAAATTTACTTATACTTCTGGGTAAATCAAGCATTGCTACAAAGGAATAGTTCATCTTCATTCTATGATATAACTGAATATTTGGTTCCAATAAAAGTGGCACTTAATTAATTACCTGACGTTCCTTCAATGACGCTTATACACACAGAGAAATAAAATGTGAGTTATGTAAAGGATAGATTCTGATGAAAGCAGGGACACTAAAGATGGAAAGCAAAAGCTATTTACAGGCTGTAGTTGGATCAGCTGAGATGGAGTAATCAGCTGTCTGACTCTGTTTATGTCACAGTGACGTCTGCAATTCTATCCATGAGATGTGAACATGCAAAAAAAATTCCCATGCCTCAGTCCTAAAGAGGTAAATGAAACAGAAAAAAAGAGAACTCCTCCAAGATTATAAAAATAGTTCCACAGAGCAGGACAAGGTAAGCAACTTTCACCGTTTAGAAATGCAGATAATATTATCTACAGCACTGTGTACTTATTAAAAAAGTAATTGTTCAACATAAAAGAAATTTAGAAAGCTACTATTTGACTTAAATTAGATCCTTATCAGCTTTAGATTTTCTTTAACCTCATTGCCAGGGAATAACTACTGTAAAACGTCAGCAATATTTTAAGCCTTACCCTGTTCATTTGCAAGACCAAACAAATTCCATGATTAGTATTCTAAAGGGATATACAAGCCTTAATTTGGTATTACAGCCAAGAGAATTGTTAATATCTTACCATCAATTTTGTTTATTACTAGTTGCACTTATTAACCAACTACAGCTGCTGTTTGTAATGTTGACAGATTGGGTAAATACAGCTATGTATACACATCTACCTGGAGCCTGACCTCATTCCTAGGTAGGGTGTGGAACACTGAAATGCATGACATCCTCAGCCAGGAGCACTCTGGGTTATAATAACTATTTCCTGATCCTTTCAAATGTAAAACTTATTTTATGAAACAGCATCTAGGTGAAGAGGCATAATGTTTTCATAAAGTATGGATATTTTCTAAAGAACATAGTCTTCATTAATAGAATTTCTAATAAACCTTTTTCTGATTGGAGGAACAAGAAGAGGTGATAGACCTGTATCACTTTTGTTAAGACAGCAAAGAAAAATTACGAGGTACTTCATTTAAAAAAGGGATTTATTTCTAAATGAAATGAGTTTGCAAACTAACTCTCAATGTTTTTCTAAGCTTACAAAAATCAGTCCTGATTTTCGTGTTTAATTATGAAATAAATTTGATTTAAAACAAGCTCAGTCAATAGCTTTGGGATTTCAAAAAATTTAAACAAAACATTCAATGCTTCTGTCCGTATGCTTATATGGATTTATTTATGGTAACATAGATCTGGTTGCACTAATCGTAACATTTGTATGTCAAAGGTTTCAGTGAAGCTATTTTTAACCTCCTACCCCAGTGGATTCCTATATTCATATGATCCTCGGTGATAAATGGGGTTAAATTGGTCTGGACTCTGGGGCCACAGATAATTCTCTCCTGCAGTGACAGGGATTGAATATCGTCAGCTTTCCAAGCTGGATTCCCTCTTCTCTCAGACGACTCTCCTGGTACAATTAAATTAATCTGCTCTTCGCACATGGAATAACAATCAATTCTGGATTTGAATTTGGAGTTTATAGTATAGATATAGTTCTTTTATTTAAAAGTTTTTTATATGCATATTTTAATCTGTACGCTCATATCTTTTTATCATGGATACTGATTAATACAGTTGCTGGTATATCTAATAAAATAGGAAATCTGAGGCATCATGTGCTAATTTGCAATTTAAAATGATGACATAACAGAGTGTTGACTCAGAGAGTGTGAGTAAGCAAACATGGATCCTTGAAGGATAGGCCTCACAAGTGACTATATATATGACATGTCTGATCTTACAACCCATTTTTTTCTTTCTTAATACATTATCTGGTTTGAGAGAAAGAATAATTATTAAAGCAAAGCACATGAATAAGCAAACATCGCAAAGGTATTCTGCATGCAGCCTAGCAACGCTTAACTCAAATATTTTGTATGAAACATGTATCGCACTGTTCTAAGACATAGCATCAATCATTTTCAGCTAGGACTATAATATTTAAGAGAAACGTTTGAGAGGATCTTTGATAAGTTCCCTCATGAGAGGTTAGTTAGGAAGGTTCAGTTGCTAGGTATATATGGGGAGGTAGTAAATTGGGTTAGAACCTGGCTGAATGGAAGAATGATGTAGAGATGCCGGCGTTGGACTGGGGTAGTAAGAACTCAGTAAGAATCTAGCAACACCAATTTTAAATCTAACTGATTTATTCATCTTCAACCAAGGCTATATACTAGATACATTGATGACATCTTTTTCCTTTGGACTCATGGTGAACAATCATTGAAACAACTATATGATAATAGGGATCTTGGCTTCATGATACACTATCTGTAACCCCCGTAACTTGCCTGGGTTAGCAAAAAACCTCACTTACTGTGCTGTCTGGAGAAAATACACAATTCTCTAACCAATGCTCAGGATTCCCTTCACACACATTGTTAGCCACTTTAACACTTGAATAGCAGGTTAGATGTAAGGATTCGCATTCTAATCAGCAATCTGTGACTGTCTGTGTTGATATGTGTGCTATTGCAGACCAGAATACTGCATTTGCCTGACAAAGACACAGAATGTCGAAAGCTCACAAATTTACTATCAAATAAATCGGTTGGATTTAAAATTGGTGTTGCTAGATTCTTACTGAATGGAAGAAGCCAGAGAGTGGTTGTGGAGGGTTGATTCTCGGAGTGGAGGAGTGTGACGAATGGTGTGCCGCAGGGATCAGTGTTGGGTCCATTGTTGTTTGTCATCTATATCAATGATTTGGATGATAATGTGGTAAATTGGATCAGCAAATTTGCTGATGATACAAAGATTGGAGGTGTAGTGGACAGTGAGGAAGGTTTTCAAAACTTGCAGAGGGATTTGGACCAACTCAAAAAATGGGCTGAGAAATGGCAAACGGAATTTAATGCAGACAAGTGTGAGGTATTGCACTTTGGAAGGACAAACTAAAGTAGAACGTACAGGGTAAATGATAGGACTCCGAAGAGTGCAGTTGAACAGCAGGATCTGGGAATGCAGGTAGAGAATTCCATAAAAGTGACGTCACAGATGGATAGAGTCGTAAAGAGTGCTTTTGGTACAATGGCCTTTATTAATCGGAATGTCGAGTATAAAAGTTGCAGTGTTATGGTAAGATTGTATAAGGTATTGGTGAGACCGAATTTAGAGTACTGTGTATAGTTTTGGTCACCTAGTTACAGGAAGGATGTAAATAAGGTTGAAAGAGTGCAGAGAAGGTTCACAAGGATGTTGCCGAGACTTGAGAAGCTGAGTTACAGACAGATAGTGAATAGGTTAGGACTTTATTCCCTGCAGCATAGAAGAATGAGGGGAGATTAGATAAAAGTGTATAAGATTTTGATGGGTTTCAATAGAGTGAATGCAAGCAGGCTTTTTTCACTGAGGCCAGGGGAGAAATAAAACCAGAGGACATGGGTTGAAGGTGAAAGGAGAAAAGTTTAAAGCAAATATTAGGAGATGATTCTTCACGCAGAGAGTGGTGGAAGTGTGGAATGAGCTACCAGATAAAGTGGTAAATGCGGAGTCACTTTTAACATTTAAGGAAAACTTGGATGGGTTCATGGATGAGAGGGGTGTGGAGGGATATGGTCCACGTGCAGGTCAATGGGACTATGCAAAAAAATGGTTTGGCACAGAGAAGAAGGGCCAAAAGGCCTGTTTCTGAGCTACAATTTTGTATGGTTCTAGGAGCATTGGGAGGGTGGTGGAAGGTGGACTTGAACTGACCTACAAACTTAATATCCAAACAGTTCTAAACGTCTCTTCCCTCAAACCTCACCAAAGGTGCTCAGTGAGCAGCTGACAAATCTTTATTTAACAATATTGTGCCTCATTCATAATTGCCATATTAGAGTCATAGAAGTACACAACAGAGAAAAGAGCCCATCAGTCCATTGTGTCTGCACAGATCAAAGATAAACCATCTACATATTCTAATTCCATTTTCCAGCACTTGGTTTGTAGCCTTGAATGTCTTAGCAGTGCAAGCGCATATTTAAATACTATTTAAATTTAGGAAGGTTTCTGCTTCCACAACCCTTTCAGTAGTGAGTTCCAGCCCACCATCATCTTTTGGGTGAAAAAGCTTTTCCTCACATCCCCTGTAAACCTTCCACCCACTACCTTAAATCTATGCCCATAGTCATTGATGTCTCCACCAAGGAGAAAGGTTTCTTCCTGTCTACTCCATCTATGCCCCTCATAACTTAATATATCTCTATCATGTTTCCCTTCAGTCTCCTGCTCCAAGGAAATCAACCCTTTATGTATTGTAAGGTTGTGTTTTTGCATTCCTACTTTCAACTCTTTAGGTAAGCAGAAAACTATGGTGGCAAAAATTCAAAACAAAAATAAAAGTGTTTCAAATACATCAATAGAGAGAAAAGATGAGTTAACAATTAAGATCTAGATACTTTTTAGAGCACTGTTAGAAAGTTTAAAATATGTCTGGGCAATTTTAAAAATGGCCTTAATAAACATTAACCCATATACCAATGGATAGTGTAATAGATCTGATGGTGACCTGCTGTGACTTCAACAATAATTGATTAATTAAAAATATTATATATACACAATTAAGGTTTTGACAGGATTTTTATATCTGCTCTCTTCTTCGTGGCTCCAACTGAGGACATGCTCCTTTGCTCCTGATTGGTTTAGCTTCCCTCAAGATTTGCCCCTTAAAGGGCCATGTTATCACAGATTTGGTGCTCTTTCCATTCAGCATATAACAAAAATAGATCTATTTTCTTACATAAATAGGTTCTGTGTGGGTGCACTACAGTTATAATTATCTAAAGCAGTAAGGTGCACATCTCCCAATTCAAATTGTTTATAGTTAAATTATTTTACATCATGTAATTATGATCAATACCCATATTTCATTTGCTGCTCCATGGTTCTAGAACTTCGACTTAAGAGTGTGACTCTTATTGGGTCCTCAAATGACTATCAGTATGGTCTGACTCATATCTTTAGAATTTTTGTTAATATAAATGAAGAAGGTTTTGCCTAATGCTCAGATTCCAGTTCTGTAAGGTATTTTTTTTTCTATAGAGTTCTAAATTCAATGAATTTGGTGAGTGAGGGAATTTGTCCAGATGCTGGAGGAGAAAACTGTTCTGGTATTTAAAGAAAAACAAGAAGCAGTACTGGAAAGGAACTGGGAGACTGCAAGGCCTGAGGTCTAAAGGTATGAATTAAAATTAATAGTTCAAACAAGGCATCAATTAGATTTTAAAGTAGGGATTAGTTATTTTTAGATTATGGATGGAAAATTGAGACTTGTTGTTTATAATTCCTGCACCACATGGAAATTTCAGGTTTACCTTTAGGTTACAAGGTTATGAGAGGCTTGCTTAGAGTGGCTAGTCAGAGTCTTTTTCCCAGGGTCAAAAAGTGAATTACTCATGGGCATAGTATGAAAGTGAGAGGGGGAAAGTTGAAAAGAGATATAAGGGGTAAGTTTTTCCACACAGAGGGTGGTGAGTGCCCTGAATGTGGTGCCAGAGGAATTTCAAGAGGCATCTGGACAGATACATGAATAGGCAGGGAATAGAGGGATATGGACCGCATAGAGGAAAGAAAATATTAGATTTGAAAGGCATCTGTGTTGACACAAACTTGGTGGGCCAAAGGACCTGTTCTGGTGCTGTACTGCTCTTTGTTCAGGACACTTCATTAGTCTTGAGGGAATCACATGTAGGAAGTCTCTCCATTTATTTCAGTTCAATCTCAGGAGCTTAAGAGGCTGCTAAAGTCACTGTGAAGCATCGGGAAGACAAGATATTTCCTGGATCATAGATTCCAGTAGCATGCTATGCAACAATTTGTGGGCTTGAGATGGCAAGGACAGAATCCATTTGATTAGATTTGAGAAGATTTTTTTTTCTGGGAATGTTGGTTATAGCCCTTTCTAATACACGTATTAGTTATAATCCCTTGAATACATTTATTTTATTTAAAATCTTCCCAAGTATGATCACACTACTGGAAGTGAGAAAAGGAAGCTAAGATCAAAATCATGAGGGGGGGGTGAATAGGACAGGGAGAAACTGTCCCCTCTCATGTAAGGATCAAGAACGAGAGCATAGATTTAAAATGATTTGCGCAATAAGCAAATATGATGTGACAAAATACCTTGTCACACAACAAGTGGTTTGGGTTTGGAAGGTACTGACTGGAAGCGTGATGGAGGCAAGTTCAGTTAAGGCATTCAAGAAAGTATTAGATGGTTATTTCAGTGACAACAATGTGAAGAGGAATGGGGAAAAGGTAGGTGAATGGCACTAAGTCACAATACTTAATTGCACAGCTGGTCTAGATAGATACAATGGCCCAAATGCACATTTGGAAAGTCAGTAAAGAGACAATGGGCCAAATGGCCTCCTTCTGCACCATAACAATTGTGATTCTATGTACTTAATGGCACAGTTCTAATGAATGTGGAAGGACAGAAGGACCTGATGATTCATGTGCAGAAAGTGGCATGATATATTGAGAATAGTCAGCAAGCAAATGGCACTAAGGCTTCATAAATAAAGAATTTGGGCTGGGTTGGGTTGCGTTGGGTTGGGCTCTTTCCTGGTTCATTAGCTGCTGGATAACCTTTCTTCTGGGGCAAGCAGTCAGCAGCTTCCCCCACTTGTATCCAGTCCATTGAGTACAAAAGCAGGGAAGTTGAGCTAAACCTTAAAAAAGTCCTGTATAGACCATGTTTGGAGTACAATTACAGCTACTAATTTATACGACTACACCCTCACTTCTATCTTTGATATCCTAGACCTCAATTAAAACCATTATATGGTCTCACTCTGACCAGTTCTCTCATTACAGACCTTGCCTCTGCTCCCTTCAAGTCCACGGGGCACAGACTTACCAATTTGAAAGAATATGGCAGAAAACTGGTTTAGCTACCTACTTGTAGATTTAGTTGGACTACTTAAGACTCAATTCGGTCGTCTGCTAAAACTGCTTACTAGAACATTAGATAGGCCACACTTGGAATATAGTGTTCTATTTTGGTCGCCACACTACCAGAAGGATGTGGAGGCTTTGGAGAGGGTACAGAAAAGATTTAGCAGGATGTTGCCTGGTATGGAGAGCATTAGCTATGAGGAAAGTTTGGAGAAACTTGGTTTGTTTTCATTGAAGTGACGGAGATTGAGGGAAGACCTGATAGAAGTCTACAAGATTAGGAGAGGCATGGACAGAGTGGATAGTCAAATGATTTACATAAGAATCAATTACTAGAGGGCATAGGTTTAAGGTGCGAGGGGCAAGATTTGAAAGAAATGTATGAGGCAGATTTTTTTACACAAGAGGGTGGTGGGTGCCTGAACTCATTGCCGGGGTGGGGAGGTTGTGGAAGCGGATACAGAAGTGACTTTTAAGGGGCATCTTGACAAGTATGTGAATGAAATGGGAATAGAGAGATAAGGTCCTTGGAAGGTAGGGGTTTTAGTTAAATCAGGCAGCATGGGTTGGTGCAGGTTTGGAGGCCTGTTTCTGTGCTGTAATTTTCTTTGTTCTTTGTTCCCTGTGTTCTTTATTTCAGGATCATCCTGGAATGCAAAGATAATCAGGCCTACTTGTTTTACTGCAAACCATCTCCTTAGACTCTGCTACCCTATCCCTTCATCATCACTTCTAACATAAGTCCAAGGAGGTCATGAGCCCTTTATCACTAAATTTGAGATAATCTGATCAGCAGTCCCTGCTGCATCGTTCCTTTCCACTAGCTCACTTGCCCAAACTTTCTTTCATATTCCCCCTGCTCCAGTCCTGAACTTGCATCTTTTTCTAGTTTCTCTTCTATTTCCACCTAAGTCCTCTCTGAGCTCATCTTGTCCATAAAGCTCATCTCCTGTTTTCTTAATCCTAATCGCATTAAACTGCTCAACTTCCACTCCCGGCCCCATGTACTAATATGTTACTACCCATACTACTAATAATGTACTACCCATAAAAGACTTCTGGATGAGTATATGGGATCCAATGGGATTGGGGGTTATAGATAGGTCTATGGCTGGGTAGGTTTTTGATGTGTTCGGCACAACTTGTGGGCCGAAGGGCCTGTTTGTGCTGTAGTGTTCTATGTTCTATGTTCCACTCCCGGCCCCATGTACTAATATTGTAAATGATTCTCCCTCTTTAGATGTTGTCCCAGTCTCCCTTCCTTTATATCTATTATCAATCCTCTGAAAAAAACAATCCATGATACTACTGTACTTTACTGTCCAATCTCCAACATCCCTTTCCTTTTCAAAGTGCTTTGAACATGCTGTGAGTTCAAAAATCTGTTCCCATCTTTCCTGGAACTGCATATTTGAATCTCTCCAATAGGTTTCAGCTCCTACCACAGTACCAAAATGGTTCTTACCAAAGTCACAAATGACGTTTTACAAAAGTCTCAAAGTAAGCTTTTGCTCTTCATCCTTTTCAACCGATTTGCAACCTCTTAAAATGCCTTTCCATCGTAGATCAGCTAATTTGGATTGCTTTCACTTGGTTCCATTCCTTTCACCAACAAAATCCCAAAGAGTCAAATCCCAGGGATCTGCCCAGTAATTAATATTAAGCCAATCTTCATGATTACTGACAAGGTTTATTAAAACATGAATGCATTTCCATACAACTTGATGCCCGCAGACATGGTCTATTACAAAAATAAAAGATTCAATGCCAAATGAAAACATAATTTAACAGTAAATGTGAGAAAAGAAGTTGATACTTCAATTTGTTCACTCCTTACCTGACCTTGTTAAAAGGTCAGAGGCCATAATTTTACCATCCCACCCACAACATCAAAGCAAACAATGGTGAGGTCCGTTGACCTCAGGCAGGATTTTACAGTTTTTGGACCAGCAAGGCCATAAAATCCCACCCAAAGTTTTGCATTGAACAATGCCATGAGTTAGCCCATGAAAACTCTAATCTTTTTCTGTTTAACATGCTGTCTTCAGACATGTGTGATTCACTCCACTATGTAATCAATGCATGGAAGCAATTGAAATATTGTTTCAATATTTGCTTTGTGCTGCAGTTTTCAACTTGCTCAATCAAATTCACCTTTTCTACAATCAACTTTTAACTTTTTTACAAATTCAGCCATTCTTGCATATTTTGTTCATCCTTTAACAGGAAAATGTTCATGTCAAATGATGGTTTGCCCAACATTCCATGATTGTGCACTCTTGTGTTCTAACTCAATCTGATTGGTTAGTGTGGTCACAGGACAACAAGTTCCACTAATCTGGAGTTACCAATACGGAATTTTGACTTATCATGAGCATCGTTCTATGGAATTTGCTACTCTGCCAGCTGAAAAGATTGACAACTTTGATATAACCAGAATTTGATGTCATTTGAGTTTGATTCAATTTCATTGCATTTACTTATAGAATCAGTGATAACAGCTTCTCTCGCTGGTCATACATTATTACCTCTGATACCTCAGGAATCTATCCTTTGCCCTTTGCTATTTCTCATCTATATGGCAACATCATCAGAGGGCACCGCATTAGTTTTCACATAAATTCTGAAGTCACCAACTCACCAAACATCTCCCCTAACTTCTATTCTGTTGCTATCTAATTTACACTTCTGGATTAGCAGAAATTTTCTCCAATTAAATTTTGGGAAGACTGAAAGTATTGTTTTTAATGCCTACTTTAAACTCCAGTCCCAGCTATTGACTCCATCCCTTCCTTTGCCAATAATTTAACAATAAACCAATCTGTTCACCAACTTGATATTACATTTTATTCTGAGATGAACTTCTGACCTCATATTTGTGTCATCACTGCCTACTTCCACTTATTTAACATTGCCAGACTTTATCTCTATCTCAGCTCATCCATGCCTTTGTAACCACAAACTCAACTATTCTAACACACTCCTGGCTGATCTTTCACGTTTTACCCACTTGAAAACTTGTCACCTATTTCTTAGCTTGCAGAAAGTGCCTTTCCCTTATTAACTACTCTCACTCAGAAACATTTGGCTCCCAGTCAAGCAATCACTTGACTTTAAAATTCTCATCTTTATTTTCGAATCCTTCAATGGCCCTAACCTACCCGGTCTCTCTAATGTCTTCCAGTGTGATAATTCCTCAAATTCTGGTCTTTTGTGCTCTCCCAATTATAATTGCTTTATCACTGATGGCCTTGCCTTCAGTTGACTAGGCTATTGAATTCCTTTCTTACCCTGCTCTGCATCTGAGCATTGGTGAACAGGCTTTTGGTGAGTAGTTTACTTGACAGAACTGCTGATGATCCATTCCATCCAGATAACTCTGATATGCTGCCTCTGAGAGTCAATCAGATGATCTCTTCTGCCATCTGTATCATGATGGGATACATTGAAAAATATGATCATGTTCAGCAGCTGACACCCCATCGCTTGCTCCAAGGTTCCCCTGCCATTTTGCTGGGCAATAATGCTGCCATTTAACTCTTTATAGCCTCTCAAAGGCTGAGCCAGACTTGTATTTTCCTATCTCCCAGCTGCTTTAGGTCAATGAATAGCAGTTTTCCGGCTTCCAAACTTGGTTGCATATTAAAGAGGGCTCTGGGAGGAAATTGAGATGGCTCAATGGCATTTCAATTAGCAGGCGTTAAGACCATGCTGCTAAAAGCATGCCAATAGGAAACAATTCAGATGATGTTTCTTTCCAAAAACAGACAGAATTGCTGTGCATTCTAACAATTTCTTTACTTCTGATTTTCAGTCTTTAAAATTTATTTTTTAATTTAAAAACTGCAGGGATGTTAATAAATAATAAATTAAATAAGATATTCAACGAAATATTTTTGTATTAGTTGGAAGTTGTGACTGACCTACAGCAATTAAATAAATATTTCATCTCAAGAACAACAAAGCTAAATCTTACTGAAAAATATCTGAGGCAAAACATGCAACTTCAGGATATTTCTTTCAAACAAACTTCTAATTCACCTTACTACCAGATGGAATAAATGAATCGATTCTTACATTAAGACAAAACACTTCTGTGGCAAACAGTTATGATCTTCAGAACAACTTCAGGTCTCCATACACTTAAATTCTAAATATAAGTTCTAACATATGGAAAACTAATTTAACATCTTAATCTGAAAAGTTCTTTCAGATATTACAAGTTAGTCTCTGGGCTATATCAGTTTTGATCTTTTACAGAAGAACAATCTCAAAGTGCATCTGAACCCTGAACAAACATTTTCCAAAAAAAGCTCCTAATCAAAACAATAGAAGATTTTGGGCTAATAATTATATATTTTAAAATACATTAATTTGTAATGGGAGAGAGAGAAAATACGCGAAACATCAGCTGTTTAAAAACTTAGCCCAATGTTCTTACAATGTACAAAAATCTAAAATAGTTACCACAACAGTCACCACAATATACTCAATAGCATATCATCAGAATGATCAGAATGATTGTCACCCAAGTGATGATCTTCCAAATTTAGGCTCAGTCGTGCCCAAATGCTATGTATGCTGTCCTCTTGAACTGCTGAAGTTTGTATGGTATTGAGAGAATACTGTTGTCTATATATATTAGAAATGTTTCTGTAATAGTTTCTAAATATAAATTAATAGCTTGGTAAACTTTACAAAATTAAATTTCCAATTCTTAAGCTAATATAATTAATTATCTGGAGGTTGTTCAATTGGAGAACATGCCATGGAATGCTTTACTGTTTACTGAAGTATGTTGTGGAGATGCCAGTGTTGAACTGGGGTAAGCAGAGTAAGAAATCTCACAACACCAGGTTAACTTGGTGTCACAACACCAGGTTAACCATACTGAAATATGTATCATAGCTTTGAATGGACATGGCACAAAACTGACATAGTCATTCAGTACTGAAACTAACTTGATAATTTTCTGGCTAGAAAGCAAGGATGAGATTTTCCAGCCACGCTCGCCCCAGATCTAGGTTCAATTCCTGGTTTGGGCATTGTGCAAATCCACACAGACATTCTCCCTGTATCTGCATGGGTTTTCTCTGGGTGCTCTGGTTTCTTCACACAGTCCAAAGATATGCAGGTTAGGTTGATTGGTTATGCTAAATTGCTCCTTAGTATCCTGGGATGGGCATGTTAGAGGGATTAGTGAGGTAAATATGTGGCGTTTTGGGATAGGACCTGGTTGAATTATTGTTGGTGCAAATTCGACAGGCTGAATGGGCTTCTTCTACATTGTACATTTCTATGTAAAACCAGAAAATACAGCCCAAGGTCAACGAACCATTCCATGGCCTGCCCCTTGCCCGCTCTGATTCCCAATACAGGCAGAATGAGAAAATTAGCCCCCAATTCTTTTTATTCAATCGTGAGACATGGATGTCACTGGCTCGTCAGCATTTATTGGCCCAACCCTAGTTGTCCTTAAGAGGGTGGAGGTGAGCTGCCTTCTTAAATGCTGCAGTCCATTTGCTGTGGGTTGACCCACAATGCCATTAGGGAGAGAATTTCAGGATTTTGACCAGTGATTGTGAAGGAATAGCAATATATTTCAAAGTCAGAATGTTCAGTGGCTTGGAGGGAAACTTGCAAATGATGCTGTTCCGATTTATCTGCTGCCCTTGTTCTTCTAGATGGAAATGGTTGTGAGTTTAGAAGGTGTTTTGCTGTCTAAGGATTTTTGGTGAATTTCTGCAATGCATCTTGTAGGAAGTACACACTGCTGCTACTGAGCACCAGTGGTGGAAGGAATAGATGTTTGTGACTGTGATGCCAATCAAGCAGATTGCTTTGTCCTAGATGGTGTCAAGCTTCTTGAGTGTTGTTGGAGCTGCACCCTTCCAAGCAAATGGGATTATTCCATGACACTCCTGACTTGTGCCTTATAGATAGTGGAGAGGCTTTGGGGAATCAGGAGATGAGTTACTCAGCACAGTATTCCCAGCCTCTGATCTGCTCTTGTAGCCACTGTGTTTATGTGGCGAGTCCAGTTGAGGTTCTGGTCAATCATAACCTCAAGGATGTTGATAGTGGAGGATTCAGTAATGGTGACACTATTGAACGTCAAGGGGTAGTGGTTAGATTGTCTCTTATTGGTGATTGTCATTGTCTGGCATTTGTGTGGCACAAATGTTATCTGCCACTTGTCAGCCAAAGCCTGTATATTATCCAGATCTTTTTGCATTTGAACATGCACTGCTTCCATATCTGAAGAGTCATGAATAGTGCTGAACATTACACAATCATTGGCGAGTTCCCCACTTCTGACCTTATGACAAAAGGAAAGTCATTGATGAAGCACCTGAAAATGGTTGGGTCTAGCACTTGGTGATGGGAAGGTAGGGGAACATATTAAATGAAAATAATCACCAAGCTTCTCTACAACAAACTATATTTTTTGACCCCACTCACTTCTAATGCCAAGTTATGGGATTCTGAAACATTACCTCAAGATTTTAGCTCATCATTTTTAATTAATGCGACCAGCGACTGCACTCATTGTGCAATTCCCATGAAAATTCTCAAAGATCAAAGAACAGAGAACAAAACAGCACGGGAAACAGGGCCTTCGGCCCAAGGAGCCCGCGCCACCACCTCGATGTTCCCACTTCTACACGCGATCCCTGTCCATGTTTATAGATGTATGGATTAAAAACCAAATTTGAGACAATTTAGGGAGAATTTGTTTTGCCAATTAGCCTAAGAACACATCTTTGGGATGTGGGAGGAAACTGGAGCTCCCAGAGAAAACCCACGCAAGGACGGGAAGAATTTGCAAACTCCCACAGACACAGGCCCAAATCCATTGTATCTGCACAGCACAGCTATAGTCACTGCGCTGTCGTGTTGCCCATCAGATGGTCCAGGTCAAGCATACACTAACGATGTGAAGCAGTAGGATACTCTCGAAAAAGGACCAAGAGCAGTCCTCTCACGACCCATCGCATCTATGCCCCTCGTTAGACAACAAGGTGGACCAAAGCACCTGTAGGATAAAAACAAGTACATCAATATCATCATCTATTTACACACTTCCTAGGGACTCCCAAGGCTCATGATCCCTATTTTAAATCAGTTTTCTATACCCCTCCATTCCCATTTTGTTCATGTGCCCATCTAAGTATTTCTTAAATATCTCCAGAGTACCTGCCTCCACCACTTTACTTGGCAGCGCATTCCATACCTCCACCACCCTCTGTGTGAAAAACTCCCTCTAGCATCCAAATTATACCTTACCCCCCTCACCCTAAGCCTGTGACCCCTCGTGCTATTTGAGTCCATCCTAGGAAAAAGCTTAGCCCTGTTTACTCTATATATCCCCTTCAAAATCTTGTATACCTCTATCAGATCTCCTCTAAGTCTACGTCTTTCTAAGGAAAACACTTAAGTGGACGATATGGAGAGAAATCTCACCAAGTATTAAGTACCACTCATCCTTGGCCTTCTCCCCCAAATATTGCCTCATAATGTTCCGCCCATAACAGCATGATCCCTTCTTTCACTTGCCCTCAGCCATCATGATAGAAAGTTCCTTGATAAGATCCATCTCTTATTCCTTCAGTGACCTTCAAAGCTAACTCTTAGCTACTGAACCATATTTGTCATCAGCTTGGTATACCTACAACTCTATTGATTTTATCTGCCTGGTGGAACTACTAATTCACCAATTTATCGATTGCTGTTGTGCCCATTAATAAGTTAATTTTGAATTGACTACATACCATTTTGTATTTAATTTGCTGCTCTGCTTTGCAATCCCAATTTATTAATTTGCCATTGTTTGCTGCTATATGAATTGCTATATTGCTGCAATGGGAATCATTTCTTCACTACGTTCCGAATTCTTTGTTGCATATTTAGCTGTGTTGCAGCTAATATCCGTTTATTGTCAGTGAATGTTGAATCATATGATTTATGCTGTTTTCTGGGAGTTTAGTTTTCTTTTGGCAACAAAGAAGGGAGAATTTTCTGGTGTTTTTTTCATTGTTGGCCCTGGCAAGAAAACCAGAAAGAATCTTGCTGGTGTCATCAGTGGGAAAGTCGCCATATATTCAGCCTCTCCAGCAATTTTTTTCCCCACGTGCTTCATGCTCCACTTATGGTGTCTTGCCTCTGATTTGCTTGTCCCAGTAAACTTAATCTCTACAATCAGTGGGGTATTTCCTTCAAATGTCTCCTCAGCAATTGTTCCAAGTCCAGTCAGGGAGAATGGCTGCCAGACAGACAGCATCACATTTCATGGAAGGATTTCTCACTGAGCATCTGGATGCTGATGTCGAGCAGAGGTGTGATATCTTGTACCCACTCTTGACCAGATGTCCAGCACGCAAGGTCCAGCAACCTTGCCTGAGAGGCTATGGCCGTGTAAGTGAATGCCAGTTCACTGCAAAAGAGAATGGGGCTACAGTGCCAAAAGAAGATGAATGATCTTCTTTGTACAGCCAGGGTAAGTCTGCCTCCTCATGTCTCCCACCGCACCTCTTATCACGCTTATCACACCACCACAGTGAGCTCTCTCCCAGCCATTTTGTAGGGTCCCCCCATTAGCTAACCTGCTCCTTACTTCCTCTCACCTCCCAAGCATGCAGGATTCATTACCATCAGAATTCTTGCCTACATTCCCCCTATCTATCTCATTGCAAGACAGACTTGAGCACAACCAGCATGAATGGGCAAAGACTATGCCCAAGCTTGAAAGGCCCTTTGAGAAAACAGCCCTTGAGCGAGCCAGGGAGGAGCTGAAAGCGAGTTAGGGGCAAGAGGCAAAAGTAAGAAGTGTCAACACATTCAACCATAGCGCAAGCCTCACATGAGTTATGATTCTCCCATCAGTCTGCCTATAGCGCCATCTCATTTTCCTTAGAGGTCAGTTGACAAGCTGGGACCGTCCTACTGCTCTCTGGAGACCATAGAGCTGAGAAGCTCCAAGGGAGCATTGAAAAACCATCACGTATGCCACCCACACCCTCATGTTCTCACACCTTGGTGGGAATAACTAGTAGGCAAGCTTTTTGGCCACGCACTGGTGAGCACCTAACGGCTGAAGATCCACAGCAAGCAGAGGCAGGGATATCCCAAGGACACAGCACTTGGAGACATGCTGGAGACTCCACAGTGCTGAGATGCCCCTGGGTGTGCTCATCCCAGAGTCACTGTAAATGCAGAGTTATGAGTATCAGGAAGGGATTACAGCATTCCTCCTTGCACTGCAAAGTAGGTTGGAGAAGTCCCATCACCAACCCTTTAAGGATATGGGGACATGGTGACACAAAAAGGCCAATACTGAGAGGGTGGTGTCTGCAGTAGAGACCTTGGCATAGGTCATACACTCCATGGTTCAGTTCATGACCTCCATGGCTAAGGGCATGAACTCCATGATGCAGAACTCCAACTTCAAGATAGGAATAGAGTAGGAATTCACAAGTATCAGCGCCAGGGGATGGTTGGCTTCTGGATCTCACCAGCTACACTCCATCCCATGGAGGAGCCAGAGATCCCCAGAAACGCAAAGCATAGAGAATCAGCAGGTGGGGAGCCACAAGTCTTCCATCCATAAAACTCTATGTCTCTCCCAACTCTCAAACTGCGAGGCAATAAAGTGGTGCTGCTGCTAGCATGGTCCGCTTGTTCGTCACTTAACCCTGCCCTCCAGGGAAGGTTTAACAGACCCCCACTCCCTCAGCAATGCTCAGTACTCTCATGTTTGCCAGCATTCCATAGTTATGATGCTGTCAAGGGCTTAAAATGTTTGAGAGTCTGTCACCTCAGCAGTAGATTGAGAGAAACACCGGGACTCCTGACCTCAGAGGAACAGTAGCAGCTGAGATGTTTCATTCAGTCTCTCTCTGGGCCCATAGTTCAAGCCAACCAGTAGCAGGTCATGTACAACTCTCTTGCAGGCAGAACTTAGACATTCAGCAGAGGATAAGAGGAGCCTCACTCTGTCCTCACTGCAAGTTATCATCATTCTCCTGCAGTTGCTTTAGTATTCTGCCATAAATATAGCCACTATCATGATAACCTCCTTCAAAGACCGCAGTAGTCAGAAAATGTCAGAACCCAGAATGGGAGAGATCTTCACAACCTAGTCCTGGTCAAGCTCAAGCCAAGAGGCTATGAGGGAATCCCTACCTGTGCCCCATGCAAGCCCTGGCCATGGCTCAAGGTCCTTCTCCACCTCCTTCATGGATTGCCCCCACCACCATCTTCCACATCCTCCTCAATCGAGGAGATGTGAAGTTCTTCCATCAACTTCCAATCCAACTGCTTGCCTTATTGCAGTCCCTAGTTGCACAGAGCGCAGAGTCCACTATGATGAAGGACGCCCTTTGGGGGCTGTATTGGAGGACTCCCCTGATTGGTCCAGGCATGGAGCACTATTTGCGAAATACAAAGGATACCATTCTCCCAACATCCAGATCATCTGCGACCACATGCTGAGCATTATTGACTGTTTCCCGGGGATCATCCATCTTGGCACACTCTGAGATCCCAGCTGTTTTTGAGGGACAGCAGCGGCTGGAGGTATGACTCCTTGGGGACAAAGGATATCCATTTAGAAGGTGGCTGATGATGTCAGTGCAGAAGCTACAAACACCTTCTGAGATTTGCTACAGCCTGGCTCATTTATCAATGTGTTCAATGGTTGGACTATTGAAGATGCGGTTTTGGTGCCTGGACCAAATAGGGGAGTGCTCCAATACAGCCCACAAAGAGTGTCCTTTATCATAGTGGACTGCTGCGCTCTGTGCAACTAGGGACTGCAATAGGGCAAGCAGCTGAATTGAAAGCTGATGGAGGAACTTCACATCTCCTCGATGAAAATGGCGGTGGGGCAATTCATGGAGGAGGTGGAGAAGGACCTGGCTTGCATGGGGCGCACGCTACGGATTCCCTCATAGCCTTACGGTTTGAGCTTGACCAAGACTAGTTTGTGAAGATCTCTCCCACCCTGGGTTCTGACATCTTCTGATGCTGTGGTCTTTGAAGGAGGTCTACAATACTCAGCATGTGGTCGCAGATGATCTGGATGTTGAGGGAGTGGTATCCTTTGCATTTTGCAAATAGTGTTCCATGCCATAGGGAGCACAGAGCCAAGTGGGTATAGTGGCTGATATCCTGCACCCGGAACATGATTGCTTTGCAGGCAAAATCCATGACCATGGCATCCTGGTTCACCTGGTCCAAACTGATATACATGTGAGCCATCACAAACAACATATGTTACCTCCCATATGCACTTGTGTGAGGCAGCTAGGAAATGCTACATAGGTCACATGTGCATCCCCTAGAAAGAGAGTGGCATTGAGGTTCAGAGCGACAGTGATTTTCAGGGCCACAAGCAATGAGTGAAATCTCAATCCATGTGCTGCATTTTCTTGCAACACTTGGCACAGGTGCTCCACCACTTTCCAAGCACTGGTCCTCTGACATATACCAATAGCTGTAGTGTCTCCAGCAAGGTCCTGCCATTTGTGACTCTGCTCCTAGAAGATCAATAGGTCTTGCCTCCCATTCTTCTGCAGAGCATTGGTCCTGGCAATACACAGTGGCCAGGAAAATTAAACGAAATGCCAGCTCAACGACCTCCATTATCCTCTCAAACTAAAAACTGCAGAGAAGAGAAGATCAAAATGAATGATGAATTCTGACAATGCCCTGACTCAACCTCTCTCACAATTTGTGACATGCACCCATAAGTAACTTTTTGATGTCCCTCCCTTGCCACACAATTGCCAGTTCCTCTCATTTGCCTTCTCTACTTCACCTGGATTAAGGGTTTTGACTTGAGGGCCTCAGAGGACTGTGTGACTCCTGCAATGGTGAGGAGTAATGGTCATAAGTGCTTTCAATGAGTATTATAACCTCATAGGGAAATGAGATACTGCCACCCGCCATTTCCTAAACAGTGTGAAGGATGAGCTCATCACCACAATTCCTTGTGTTTGGAGCTGCATCTGTGTCACCATTCTGTTACAGAAACATGGGTACTAGCCTTGGCATTTAATACTGGGGAAACAGTTAACCGTTGGATGCCGATAAGTAGCACACTCATGCATTGCAACGCTGACTAAATTGCTTTCAGTGGTCTTCGAGCCCTCCAACATGAACATCATACCAGGTCTCCACTAGTGTAGACAAGTGGGGATTTTCACCATTACTGCGCCACAGCCAAAAGCCGGCGAATTTCACATATTGAGATTTAAAAGGGCTATACATACTTAAATGCTACTTCAAATATGCAAATCAGACTCATGATCTTTCTGGGTGCGATCCAGTTCATGCCATTAGGAAGGGGCCAGGAGAACCACCAAGCGTTTGGCACCTAGGAAAAATTGATTTTTAAGCCCCGTCCTGTCTCAAATTTGTCTCTGGAAATTTCCATTACATAGTAAACAGCAGTTGGAAGTTCAGCTGAACTATAAGGTATTTTGCTTCATAAAGAAGGAAGGTCACAACGAAAAAGTCTTGTGTGGTGTACGTACATAAAAGTAACCAGACTGACAAGTTTGGGATGAAGTATCATTATGCCATGATTGAGATTACCACTTTTTTCCCTTAGTTGTATATTTAGTAAGAATTAAAACAAAAATGAAAAGATGGGAAACATAATCATGCTGACATATGTTGCTGCATTGTGGATTGACAGGGGGATCATCTCCTTTCACAAAATTATTTGCTTAATTCCAGATACATTATTATAAGAAATCATCAAATCCACGTCATTGGAAAAGTGAAAAGGGAGAAATTTGGCCTCTGGTTTCAAAGCAGTACAATTGAATGAGTAAAAGAATTTTTTCTCATACACTGTCAGCTCGAGAGAATGCATGGTGCAAGAATGCAAAGGCAGTAAAGAATTTAAAAACAGCAATCATTTGCTGCTTTAATCCACAAAAAGTAAAAGGAAATCATATGCTGAAATAAGTACTCCCCAGACTAAAACAAATACATCATGAAAAAAGCAAAACATGTTAAAAGCAGAGCTAGGCAAGTGTTGTTAGAATGCAAGTTTTCACATAAAACACAATAGGATTCTAGAACTAACATCCCCATAAAACTACTGAGGCAGGTCAATCAAAAATTTCAAAACTGAGGTTTATATTAAGCAAGGACATGAATGATAATAGAACCAAGACGGGTTGATATAAATTAGCCATGATCCAACTGAACGGTAGGACAGGTTTGAATAGCTACATTGATTAAATAGCTATAATCCTTAAATTTTCAGATTCTTTGTCATAATTTCCCTTGCTGTTCCATCTCTTTATTGCAAAAGCAAAAAAAATTGTAAGACTTATCAATTTGTCTTTGAAGTTGGCCAAAAAGTGCTATAGGCCAGCAAAAGCATAACGGGTTTCACGAGGAAAATGAATGCAATTAGAACAAATAAAGCAAAGATTGAGATTTTGATTGGAATTTTACCGCAATACCCTCCTCAGAATCATATCCCAGCAATAGTCACTGACTTCAAGACAGATAGGAAGAAAAATGGAGAAGGGAGAAAGGATAATGCGGTATGCAGATTCAAAATGTTTATTTGTATACTGCAAAGGATATTAAGTACTCATAAAGTTAATATTAAAAAATCTTTGACATTTTGTATCTGGAAACTTAAGCAGACAGATTATTCAGCAATACAAGTATATTTGGCTATCATATTCACAGTTAAAAATGAAATTGAAATCATTAAGTGCCCACACCTCCCAATTATGATATTTCCCATGGAAGTGATTGAACATTGTAGAGACTAACAAGAAACTTAATAACAAAATCCCTCCACATTCTCAGATATGGATCATACAAATATAGATTAAGTAAGTGGAAAAATTCTGGCAACTGGACTACAATGTGGGCAAATGTGAAATTGTCTATTTTGTCAGGAAGAATAAAACAAAACTTACACCTAAAAGTGAGAAATTGCTGAAGTACAGAGGGATCAGGATTTCCTGGTGCAGAAATCATAAAAGGAGAGTGTATAGGTACAGCAAGTTACTAGGAAAGCTAATAGAATTATGAGGAACAGTTGGCGAGGTTCGGTTTATACTCACTAGAGCTTAGCAGAATAAGAAGTGACTTGACCAAAACCTTTAAGATCTTGAAGGGTACTAACAAGGTGGATGTGGAGATGATGTTTCCTCTTGTCAGAGAGTATAGAAATAGGGGTCACTGTTTAAAAAAAAAGTTAAGACAAAGATAAGAATTTGTTTCTGTCATAGCGTTGATAATCTTGGAACTCTTCTTCAAAAGGCAATGGAAGCAGAGTCATTGAATATTTTAAGGCAGAGTTGGATACATTCTTGACTAACAAGGGGGGAAAGATTATTGGAGGTACGTAAATTTGTGGCTGAGGTTACAGAGAGATCAACCATGATTTTATTGATTGGTGGAGAAGTTTCAAGGGGCCATGTAGCCTACTCCTGCTCCTAATTTGTATGTTCCCATGTATCATATGTGCCTATCTGCCAGAAATCTTTAGAATATTACTTCAACATTTTATAACAAGATTACCATTCTCATATCTTCCAAAGAGAATTACAAGTGTCTAAAAACTGATTTCACTCAAAAGCTCATTTAACACCAAGTTGAAAAAAGGTGGTCAAAAACACTGAGACTAACTCGTCTACCTGCAATTCATCAGAACTCCTAATGCATCACTGATGTACCAAACAGTCTCAGAGGAAGCAAAAACAGAAAATACTAGAAAATCTCAGCAAATCTGACTGCATCTGTGAGGAAATAATAGAACCAACATTTTGAGTCTGATGCCCCTTCATCAGATTAATGAAACATCATCCAGACTCAAAACATTGGCTCTATTCTCTCTCCACAGATGCTATCAGATTTGTTGAGATTTTCCAGCATTTTCTGGTTTTGTTTCAGATTCCATCATCTGCTGTATTTTGCTTTTAATCTAAAATGATATTGGTGTTATATGTCTTTGAATATTATTAAGTAGCTCCAGCAGCAGACATGTTTAACTCTAATACACGATCGAGTGTATCCTACTTTGTAGCTGAAGTTGAATTTTAGTGTTGACATTCTTTTTTGCTTATTTTCCTTAAAGCAAAGTGCTGTAATATACACTAGAAAAGGAAATTAACATAAATTTTATTTTATGAATGTTCTTAAGTGTCAAAAGTTACAAACATTTAATTTGTCATGGTTAAATTCAGTTTTTAAAGAAACAGGACCTCCACCATTTGCAACATGCAAACTAAGTGGAACTAGGATGTAATGGCCTTTTTACAGCCTAAATACATGACATTTCATGAAAAGTTTTTAGTAGGACTCAGTTCTAGAAAGACAGGATTTACCATTTCCAAACATTCTCTGTATGTATAACTCTATCTTTTGCCATGAGGTGAAAGTTTATAATAAAACAGAAAATGCTGGATAAATTCAACAGGTCTGGCAATATGTGTCAGAATTAACTTTTTAAGTCCGTATAACTCTTTTTCAGAAAGTTTGTGTTCCACCAACTGCTAGCTTTACTGTAGTGTGGACTTTTGAAATAATATAAGGTAACTTCAATAATCAATTAATGCAGATCTTTCACAAACCTTATGATATGGATTTATTCTGTTCTATTTTGATCAGTGGTAAAGGCCCTGAACTGAATAGTACCAAGACAATGCAAAGGTTGACCTTGCTTATGTCAGCTAGGGCTTCATTGAAAGCACTCTTGTCTCTGAGTCACAAGGGTATTGTTCAACTCCTACCTCAGAAACTTTAGCACTAAAATGTAGTTTGACACATCAGTGCAATGCCAAGTAAGAGAGACATTATTGCATGTCTCTCCTCTCTGTATTTCAACATTAAATTGAGGCTCTACTATCTCAGGTGGTCTTTAAATTTCCATGGCACTATTTTGAAGAACAGGGCAGTCATCCTGGAGTTCTTGACCAATATTTATTCCTAAACCAGCATTAAAACAAATATTTGGTATTATCACATTGTCCTTTGTGGCATTTTGCTGTGCTCAAATTGGCTGAGATACAACAGTAGGCGGGATTCTCCAGAGTCTTTCCACATTGGGACACATTGCGAGCGAAAATAGAAAATTTGGCATTCCAGCCAAAACTCCATTCACTCTCAGTGGTACTGCGAATGAGGATCAAAGATTTTGACCAGTAACTGAACTTCAGAGGTACTTCATTAGCTGTAAAGTGCTTTAGGACATACACAGTTTGTGAGAGCGATTATATAAGTTCTAGTTTTCCTTTCCCTCCCCAAGAAAGACAACACCACCACTAGAATCATAACAGCCTATTTAAATTAAACAGAAATGAGTTTAGGTGATGATTGGTTAGAGTGTGTCAATTAAGCATTCCCACTCCAATACATCCAACAATTATGAAAAGCTTCAAGTCAACCACCGGACTGTGTGCATTACACTACATGATCAAATGTATGCATAACAAAGAAAGGAACTTTGGCAAAATTTAGAGAAATCCTTCCCAGTGAAATTATGTATCATAGATTTCACCATAAAACCATGAACAAAATGATTCAAGTGTTAATGTCATGTCTGTGAAAGTAATGCATTCCTATCTAATACAGATAGGAAATACACAGTAAATGGCAGAACCCTTAAGAGTATTGATAGGCAGAGGGATCTTGGTGTGCAGGTACACAGGTCACTAAAAATGGCAACATTGATGGAGAAGGTAGTCAAGAAGGCATACAGTATGCTTGCTTTCACCAACCAGAGCACTGAGTTTAAAAATTGGCAAGTCATGTTGCAACTTTATAGAACCTTAGTTAGGCTGCACTTGGAATATAGCAATCAATTCTGGTCGCTACACTAGTAGAAGGATGTGAAGGCTTTGGAAAGGGTACAGAATAGATTTACCAGGACATTGCCTAGAATGGAGGGCATTAGCTATGAGGAGAGATTGGAGAAACTTGGTTTGTTCTCACTGGAACGAAGGAGGTTGATGGCCTACTTGATAGAAGTCTACAAGATTATGAGGGGCATTGATTGAGTAGATAGTCAAAAGCTTTTTCCCAGGATGGAAGAGTCAATTACTCGGGGGCACAGGTTTATGGTGTGAGATGCAAGATTTATAGATGTATGAGGCAATTTTTTTTCACACAGTTGGTGGTGGGTGCCTAGAAATCACTGCAGGGGAGGTAGTGGAAGCAAATACAATAGTGACTTTTAAGGGACACCATGATAAATACATGAATAGAATGGGATTGAAGGAATATGGTCTCCAGAAGAGTAGGGAGTTTTAGTTCCGTTGGGCAGCATGGTTGATGCAGGCTTGGAGAGCCGAAGGGCCTGTTCCTGTGCTGTAATTTTCTTTGTCCTTTGTATTAGTATAATCACAGCAAAGAATAAAATGGCTCTGAAGAAATCATTCTCATTCAAAATGGTAACCTTGTTTCCCTCCCCACAGATGCTGCCAGATCTTCTGAGTCTTTCAAGCATTTCTGTTTTTATTTAATAAAATGGCACAGATAGCTTCACTTCAATTGATTGATTCTTTGCTGGCAAAACATTGGCTTCATTCAGGGGAGAATTTTTTTCCTCTCCTTCTAGCCATTTTCTCAGTTCCTAAATCACACAAAGACAGAGAACAAGTGAGGTCATCTAATTGACAGGGAGAGGGAATGAAATGTGATGTGTTACATGGAGAAATTCAGAGCTTGAAAAAAATTGCTAAGGTCAAAGTGGAGAATGGTTGCTGTAACAGATTTCTTTGGGGAAATAGAGAAGGCAACTTCATTGCGGTGGTGTGAGCCAAATTGTGACATTAACTAATAAACTTTGTTTATTTCCCTTCCACATGGGAAAGAGAAATGTGTTCTAAGTATCCTAAACCTTGTGGCTAGATTGAAAGATTACAAGGATGCTGAGTATACCTGATCTTGCGGATATTTAAACACATATAATACTGAGTGTGTTGCAATTTATAAAGCTAATTTTGATGTGTCTTGCACATAAATCAAATTAACTTAAGATATTAATATTTGCAATTTATAAATGTTGTACCTTATCACAGCACAAGCAATTCCAAAGTTTAATTCAATGATGCATCGTCACCACCAAGCTACAAACTGATATATTGCAATGATTGGAATGGTTGGGTTACCAGCCTTTCCCTTTAAGAGGCTCTCCAAATCAGTTAAAAATAGTCATTTTACCAAAAGCTGCTGCTCCTGCTTTCAGAAACTGGCAAAAATAATTTCCTCAGCAGCAAGCTAATCCAAGAGACGTAACAAGAGTCCTGAAAATACTAAGAATGTTGACAGCTTCTGTTAACTATCCTCAGAAAGTTATTATTGATTAGTTTACACATTGTTTGAGAGGTCACTAAACCTAAGCTTCAGAATAATCAGAGCCTCTGATGAATAACTTAATAAAAGGGAGTGCATTGCATTAGCTTTAAGAGAGATCATGCTCAGAAACAGATATGCCCCTTAGTGACAGTCAGCTGTCTAAATATAGTTACAGCTCAACACCTGCACAATATTTAGTTCTGATGAGTCATACCCACAAGCCTAATTAAACTATATAAAATGAGGTCAATTTAGACTGAACAAACCAATCACAATTTTGAATTGAATAAAGTGAATATTTCCTCAATTACCCCATTTAAACAGCAAGGGAAAATTCTGGCACTGACCTGGTGATGTATTTATTACTACATTCCTAAATGCACCTTCCATCATGAGTGTGAAAAAATATCATTCCAAATGCTTTTGTTCAGCAGCAGATTGTTTGCCTATGTGTTGTAGAATATTGTCATAACTGATTAATGTCTGATAGGCTTATCTATTTAAAACAAATGCTATGCATTTAATAGCACAAAATTAGTCTTGTTCTAAAAGATTTCTTAAAGCAGGCAAGAACAATCACAAATACCAGCCTCTAATACAGTAACACATTAAACTAAAGCACACACAGTGTGGCTGTCATGTAAAATATACTGTTTTGGCTAGGCAACAGCTATGCAATCCCAATCAGCTTGTTAATTATACTAGATTCAATTGCAAATGGTATTCAATCTTGTTCCAGTGTTTATTATCCTAGTTTCATCCAATATTTTATGTTTTTGAACATGTAGACAATCTAAAGTCAGAAATTTGTTTTCAGTTTGGTGGAATGTAACAGAGTAATTTGATGTGACCCCCAAGGCAGTGACGCAGGAAGTGTACTGTCTGGTGTGTGTATGGCATCATTTAATGTGATTCATTTGGGATAATGGATTTAGTTACTGCAGGGAGCTCTAGGAAAGGAATAGGGTGGAGAAAGGTCATACAGAGAAACTTGGGCAACGTTAGGTTGACTGCCCCTCTCAATTAGAATATAGAACATAGAACATTACAGCGCAGAACAGGCCCTTCGGCCCTCGATGTTGCACCGACCAATTAAGAAAAAGCAATGACCCTCTAACCTAAACCATTCCCTTTTCATCCATAAACCTATCCACTGACCTCTTAAACGCCCCCAAACTTGGCGCATCTACCACCGCAGCAGGCAGGGCATTCCATACCCTTACCACCCTCTGGGTAAAGAACTTACCTCTGACATCCTTCCTATAACTACCACCCCTTAATTTAAAGCTAAATAGGTAAGCATATACAATTTTTACACAATTGATTGATAAGCAAATTGAGTATTTACAAAGGAAGTGTCTGAGAGGAACAGTAGTTGGAAAAGTACAAGTAGTGTGCTGTGACAAAATCTCTCATTTGTATCAGTGGAAGACTTAGTTTGAGACTGTTTGGAAATAGTTCCAATTGAAATGTTATATCACAGACACTTCTCTAAAAGAAGTGGATTATGGGATAACAAACTGCCATACAAAAATTGCCCAGAAAAATTGAGTCACAGAATGGCTACAGCAGAGGAGGGCGTATATGACCCATCGTATATGTTGGCTCATTGCCAAAATGACAATTTTGCAGTGAATGGTTGGGATTTGAAACACATTATTTGAGAGTGTGGTGGAGGAAAACTTCATCAAGGCTTTGAAAATTGAATTAGATAATTGTAGAAGATAGAAAAAAATGAAAGGCTACAGGAAACAGGCACAGGACTGAGTTGCTCTTGCAGTCATTTTTTTGGATAATCTATTTAACACTTGGTAATAACTAACAGGGTAAAATTAAGGCTTGAGAAAACTTCTCCTTCAGCAATTTATTTTCCTTCCTGACACCATAAGATCTTTGGATATAGGAGCAGAAGTTGACCATTTGACCCTTCAGCCTGCTTTGCCATTCAGTGAGATCATGACTAATCTGATATAATTCTCACTGCACTTTCCCACCTTCCCCCATAGCCCTTGATTCCCTTAAAAAGCTGTCTTTCACAGCCTTGAACATACTTAACAACTCATTCTCTAGAGCTCTCTGCAGTGAGGAATTCCACAAATGTGCGACCCTTAGAAGAATTTCTTCCTCAGCTCTGCCTTAAATGGGCAACCCATTACTCTAAGATTATGTCCTCAGATTCTAGACTCCCACAAGGGGAAACAAACTCTCAGTATCTGCCCTGACAAGCCCCCAGAATCCTTTCTGATTCAATCAGGTCACCTCATTCTTCTAAACTCATTGAATACAGGCCCAACCTCTCCTCATACTCCATACTCTGGATCAACCTTGTGAATCTTCTCTGGACTGCTTTCAAAACTAATATATTTTTCCTTAGATAAGAGGATTAAAACTGTTCACAGTATTCTGGATATAGTCTAACTTGTGTTACATAGTTTTAACAAGACTTCCCTATTTTTATATTTCAATCCCTTTTAAATAAAGGCCAACATTCCATTTGCCATTAAACTCTTCCGAAGTGGAAAAGGTTGCTGGAATATCTGTTCTCAGGCCTTTGTCAATGCCACAAGGAAATAGTTACTTCTCAATTGATTCTCTATTTTGCTTGTAGGGAAGTGCTTTCAGAATAAAATGTCAAATCAATAAAATGTATTCAAGTCCATTAGGCCTGCATTCCCAGTTATTGTGTAATAGCATTCTTAAAAGATTATTTTGATTGTTGGCTGTATCAAAGCAGCTTAGCAATATGCAAGAGATGCTTCAACATGCAAGACCAATCATGTACTGGTGGAACGATCCCAGGAAGATGTGATTATTTTCATAACACATCTGCTAGATTTGATAATATGAAAAAGCAAAAAGTAGCTTTTCAGTACAAAAATTAAAAATGAGTGAAGAGAATATTACAATTAACAGCTTTTTCTCACAATGCCAGTCATTTCTATTTTATAATAGAACAAAGAGGTCAAAAATATTCAACTTGAATAATGATACTCATTAACACAATTAAAAACTGGCATATAGTGAATGAATTTTAATTAATATTTTTCATGTGTCATTAATTTAAAGCATGATAATAATAGTGATTCACACTCAAAATTATCAACATATTTGGTCAATTTTAAATTGACCAAATTACATTAGTTAGAGTCCTACAATTGTTTGATTTCCACAACAATCACCAAGGTATGAAATGGAGAGTTATTAAAAGCTAAACATTTTATAATTATAAAGAAGAAAAATGCAAGAAGTGAAAATTACAGGAAGTCAGTTAACAACCATGAATGAGCAAAAAGTGGTCCTTAATCAGTCTTTACTTCTTACATATGTTGACTTAGCTGCTGTGCATTTTCATTATTTTCTTCTATTGCAAATGGTTCACAGATTAAATGTACTTAAGAATTCTGAGTATATTAAATATTTTCAAACTCCAGTTTGAGTCTACATTATTGGAACATAATAATGTCAGAAAATACAAGCAATATGTGTTTGAACACATCAGTTGGGTTTAGTCCCTGATGTCAGCTGTGGCTCAATAAGTAACACTCTCACCTTGGAATCACAAGTTTAGAAGGTTTACAAAAGTCAAGACTGATGCTGGTGTTGTACTGAGGGAGTATGTCTTCCAGTTGAAACTTTAAACTGAGGCCCCATCTGTCTGCCTGGATTTAATGTAAAATATTTCAAATCTGGCAACACACCTCATCACCAGAACTCAAAACAAACACCAAAACTGTCTTGGCTGGTGGTGAGAAGGGCACTCCCCGTCAGATCTTTTATGCACACTCGAGGTCTCAACATCACTGCACGCTGCCCTCGAAGCGGCTGTAGGGCTGATGAAATGGTCGCACACTTCCTTGTGGAACGTGCCTTTGCAAAGAAAGTCTGGAGTGAGATGCAGTGATATTTGTCAAGGTTCATCTCAAGCAGCTCAGTGACGCAGGACTCTGTGCTCTACGAGCTGTTTCCGGGACGCACGCCGAGACCAATATCAACTGCTGCTGGTCATCAACTCGGCGAAGGACGCATTTCGGTTCACCTGAAACTTGCTGATCTTCCAGTTCTTGAAAGAACTGTCCTCGACCAAGTATTGCAGACTTGCACATTCCAAGGTCCAGGACCACGTGCTGAGTGGCACGCTGAAGCTTGGGGCAGCTGCCACAAAGGCACAATGGGGAAAAGCCACACTATAAGGCCTTTTAACAGAGGCAGACCAAGAGCCCAGGAACTGCAGAATACCCTCGGCCTGCATAACTGTGCCAATCTGAGAAATAATGACACACAGTAAAATATGAGGCATGTATGTAGTTTTAAGTTTTGAAATATAATGACTGTAATTTTGTTAAGGACGACAAAAATGTTTTTTCTGCACTGTTAGAAATTTTTAGACATGTAGGTTTGCAATGCTTTAATTGAGATTTTTTATTAATAAAGTATAGTTATGAAATAAAAAAAATTCAAGAGAAGAGCAGAGACGTTATTGTTCTATCCTGGCCCATACTTATCTGTCAAACAACATGATAAAAACAGGTCATCTGCTTATTATTGTAACATAGGAAATGCATAGCCGCTGTGTTTGCTACATTATGACAGTGAACACATTTCAAAAGTACTTTATAAAGTGCTTTAAGATGTCCCATAATCTTGAAAAGCACTGTATAAATGCAAGTCTTTCTTTTATTTCTAGTATTACTGGCAATTTATGTCCTTATAGGAAAGGAATAAACTATCCATCATAAGCAAAAGTTCATTTGTCCTAAAGTATTTGGGGAAAAAAAAACATTTTTCCCTTTCAAATGTTTGAGACTACTTGAAGTGCTTCACAGCCAATGAATTGCAGTCCTGATGATATGGCATAGCCATTGTGGTTATGGAATGAAACTTTACAGCCTATTTGCACACAAATAAAGCCTCAAAAATAATGAGATAAATGATTATCTGATCTAATGATATTAGTTTATGAATAAACGATGATGAGGATATTGGGAGAACCCCCTTACTGTCCTTCAAACAGTGCCATTCGAAATTGTGCAAGCTGAGCATACAGGTGGTTTGATGTCTCATCTGAAAAGTTGCATCCAATACAGCATTTCATTGGTACAGCACTGAGTACCAGGCTAGATTTTAAATCTCTGAAGTAAGGCTAGAAGCCCCAACCTAGAATGAAACCTTAAGGCGTTATACTGTAAATAATATATTTTGAGGCATTTTTAATTTTTAATTTTAGTAATTATAAATGATTATCCTTTAAATAATTAACTGCTCGTTTGCAGCTTTGCGTTTCTCAAATCTCAGCTCCAGATTTCAGTATTTATCTCAGTTATATTTCGCGCGATGGTTTTTAAAAGACATTTAAATTATAATCGATATTCCATGTTAGTGTTAGATAATCAAATACGCACTGAGTAGCCGTAAGCTGGGAAAACCCCAAAGTACACTTTATTTGCATCCAGTTTACACGATAGGACATGGGCACAAAACGCGAACAATCACATGATGATGATCTGTCCATTCGGAGGAAAGTACAAAATAAATCCTGCTTGTTAAAAAAGATCACAAATTGCCTTTGTGATTGAGTCATTAAAGAAAGAGATTGTCGCGTATTATGATTTTTGAAAAGTTACTTTTTCTGTTGGGTCAGTGGCTCCACGTGATTGGCTTTGATTGCATCTTGCTTGTTAAAAAAAACACATCGTCTTTGAGATTGAGTCATTAAAGATTAAAGGAAGAGATTGTCGCGTATTATGATTTTTTAAAAAGTTATTTTTTCCGTTGGGTCTGTGCCTTCACGTGATCGGCTTTGATTGCATCACAGTACTGTACATCCACTAGTCACAAGGGCGAGACATTTAAACAGCTGATCGGCCCCATGAGGTCACTAGGTTCGCAGCGCTCAGCTGTAAGGGGCGGGTGCTACTGACGTTCGCAGAGGGGGCGGGAACATTGACGTAACGGAGGGGGTGGGAACAGCTGACGCAGACCTTTCTGATGAGTCATTCAATCTGCCGGCCTCACCCAAACCCCGCCCTCCTCTAACCATTGGCAGGCTCTTACTGCAGTACTGATTGGCTACGGAAGCTGTCAGTAATCGTATTCCAGTGCCCTGCAAAGATCGTCATTCCCCAGTTTTATATGTTTATTTTAAAGATAGGGTTATATTCAGATAAGGTAGAATTTCTAATTCCCATCATTGAAATTTAATTCCTGTTTTTAGTTAAGTCACTAAAACCAATACAGCCATAAAAAAGGACTGTAATGAAAGGGCTGCCAATATGACACTCAAGATGTAGAAATAGTTTTACCATGAATGGTTGCATTATCTCGAAAATTCTTCCCCACACACACACCCACCCATTTAAATCAATTCCAGAGAATTAACTGACAAACCTCTAAAATCGCCATTCATAAAATGCTAAGTCATGGGGACACAACTATTCTGGGAGCTGTAGTTTGGTCACGCGCGGTGCGTTCTGTGACCGTTAAACCGTCGGTCCAGAAACGACAAATCCCACAAAGCAGCTCGCGCACCACGGCCAGTCGGCCTGTTTGACTTGGGAACGCCCCCTGACAGCCTATTGGTTAACGGCGCCGTCAATCATCACGCGCATCAAGAAAGAAAACCGGTAAGCTGCCTGGAAACTATTCTAATGAGTGTCCCCCGCCCCCTGCTCCCCCGGCGTGGGGGAAGGGGTGGTAGAGATGAAATGAAGGCGGGCGCCCGTACCCGTTAGCCTCATCCTGATTGGGGTGGTTAGTGGAGGTCGCCACTCCCCTCCCCTCGCGCCACGAGTGGCCAGGGGCCGCTGTCAATCAGCTGGAGGCGTCGCGCGACGGCCGTAACTGTCAAGTGAAGTTGAGTGGGGAGAGCTGGTCAGTCAGTCAGTCGGTGAGTTTATCTGCTGGCGACGAGTGAGAGAGACTGATTATAACTAAAGGGAAAAGTACTGAGTCACTGGCCCGGGGAGGAGGGGAGAGAGGGCATCGCCTGCTATTAAACCCGGCAAGAAAGGAAGATCCCCACCTCTGTTGAGCGGGATGATGGGCGCCGACTTGTCACTGAGGAACCATCCGCCTGCTGAAAGGCGAAAGAGACAGCGGGCTCCGCCGGGACAGACTGCAGACTTTCACGGGTAGTTGGTTCACACTTCTGGAGGGTGGTGATGCGAATCTGCGCAAGTTCCTGAAGTTTAAAAAAACTTGAGAGAGATTCTAGACTACTCCCTATTACAAGTGCTTTTGAAAAAAAAAAGGACAGAAAGAATATTTAAAAAACAAGTTAAATGCTGGAATACTTTAACTTTTTTTTTCCGAGTGGAGAGATCAACCATGAAGTAAAATTTTCCTTCTAAGGTATTTTATTTCGTGTCTGTAATGCTCTCTTTTCAACTAACGAAGCTCATTCTGCGTCAGGAAAGGGGACGGCATTTTTATTTCATAAAGATCTTTTAAAATGTGTTGAAGATATGTAGGAGGTCAGGAAAGTTCTGGAAGTAGAGCAGAATATCAAGGAGGTAGAACGGTTTTTTTAAAAAAAAATAAATTGATTTAGGAGGATGAACATTAGTCTCCACCTGGCCTGACTTAGACAATTTCTGGATTTTTTTTATGTTTCCATATGGAGCATAAATAAATGACTCAAATGAATTGCGAACAAAATATTCAAATGTTTCCTGGAGATTAGTGGGCTAATATTTGTGCGGTAGGCAGGCACGAAAGCATTTTTTTCTTTTTTTAAAAAAAATATTTTTTTGGGTGAGTTTCGTTGTTTGCATTTATCTTGGTGCTTACGCAACACTGCAGTTGAGTTTCTGCCTTTAGTTTGGAACTGCAGGGTGCAGTCTAGCTCCAATGTCATTGGTCTTGCGTTTGTTAAAATGGCCCTTTCCCCTTTTTTCCTTAATATATTAAGATTTTCAATAACTTAGGCTGCGTGTAATCAAAGTGTTCTGAAGACCCCCCGCCCCCCAGATAATTTCATTTTCTTTCTGTGGGTTCCCCGCCACCCCCCGAACTGAGTGAGCTGGTGAACAAAATCTCTGCGGGGGGGAAGAAAGAAAAGTGAGATGAGTAATGCGGTTTACTGTAAATCTTGGAACATTTATCTGGAACTAGTTACATTCACATTTTCTCACCAGGGTTATAAAAGTACGGGGTGCCTTTAATGGCACAAGTAACATTAATGTGTTTTATGTGGAGATGTTTTCCTCCCGGGATCTGGGGTGTGTACAATTTACTGTGTCAAAAAGGAGCAGACTGGGAATTATATTCTGGCAGATACTGCGTTTCTCTCAATGACTAAATCCGTAATGGAGCTGTTTATGAGCAGGATCCTGAGTACAATTTGGGTGTTACCAGACTGACTTAATATTGGGGTTCATGTGCTGATCGACAAATAACCCTTGTAACTTTCTACTGGACACTCGATACTATTCAACCTGTAATCAAACATGCGATCTGTTGAAATACAATTTAGTAGTAATGAATCAATGAATATGGATATTGTATTGTCTTAGTAAATGGGATTTGGATTTTTTGTACCTGGGTATCTTTACAGAAATGCTAATGTATTACGTAAGATGATTTTCAAATACTTTTGCAGGGACAACAGATGTTGTCTCCTTCCTCTCTCTATTCCCCACCCAAGACATTGTTTCCTGTCAAGTCACTGGATGAAAGTCTCAAGATTTGGCCTATTGCTGAATCATGCATTAAAGCTTAGGTGGAGGGCGGTACTGAAGTTTGTATCACAGTTCAGACAAATGGGGGCCGGCAGACGGATTGGAATTTATGCCATATGTAAGAGGCATCTCAGGAATTCACAGCATCATGAGTTGACTGAATATAACCCACAATACTTGAAGACAGGCCTGTCCAGTTTCCATAGCCACAGTATCTTCTAGTTCCTTTCTGGTAAGTCTATCTTGGGAGGGTGTGGCCAGCCAAAGTTTAGTTCCATATAAGTTTTTTCTTCTTTAAAAAATCAGTAATGGAAATTATGTTACGTTCAATGATTTCTTGTAAACTTTTTACATTAAGTTTACAATAATACTGTAATTGGAGCTATGGAGTCTTGCCTTAATTAGATTGTAAAGCCGATGATAACTTGTTTTAAGTGATCCTAGCCCTAAAGTGGCTTCATAAAATATTTCAGTTACTGTGCAACTTATCCAGGGAGATAAACAACTTGTTTTTTTTCCCTTTTGCAGGAATTCCATTAAATACTCTGGCTATCCTACAGCCGTTCTTCACTGGCTAGTTTTATGTCACTGTCAAGCAGCTAAAGCTGCCAGTTGAAGAACTGTTGAGGTTGGCTATTTACGACAGGACATTGGAGAGGATGTGAATGTGTGGTTTTGAGAACAGATGACTCTTAACTGTTCTAGTGTTGTGTGAGTAAGCATTGATTAATTGGTCTGGAAGAATCATGATTTTGTTTATGGCACACTTTAATTGGCATGATACTAATTTGTATTATTTTGTTTGTTGTATAAATGTACTCCCTTGTCTGTTGGGTGGTGGGATTCCTGCTATAATTTTATACTGTCTTTTTTAAAATTCCAGGTGACTCAGTTTTTATTGCTACTATGTTTAAAAAATTGCATTTCAGTGGATCACTTTTAATTTACTACATAAAACATTACCATGTGAATTTTGGTTTAGTCAAATTTCTTTGTGCTCTAATGTACTTCACAATGGCTTATCATGTTAAAGCCTGAGCTGTATTGCAAAAAAAACAATTAAAATACATGTTGCTTCTGTGTGTATGTTTGTTTTGAGTTTTTAGGTAAATGGTCAAAATGACTTGTTTGTTTTGCCACATATGACTAGTACTTTACAATCATTTGCAAAAACACTGCAGTTATTAATTTTTGTAGATCAGTAGTCAAATATTTAGGTTCCTTTCTGATTGTTTCCCTTTTTATTGGGCCTATTTTAAACAATACATAATAGGTCATCTTTGAATGAAGACAACAAGTAAACTGTATCCTATTTTGTGCAGTATCATTTCTCTTCCTATATTGCCTTTAATGTAGGAGAACATCCTAAGGTGTTTTGCAGAAGTGTGATTGAAAAAGAGATGACAATGTCTTGTGGAAACAGGTGCTCTTATGTTAAATATACTCCTTGATGTATGGCTACAATAACAATTTTATACAGAAATTTAAATTCATCAAGACAAAGATGCTTGAAGACTGACATTAAGATGGAAAATTAACATTTTGGACAGAAAGCAACATTAAAAAATGAATCTTGTAACATTTCCTAAAGGTTTCAAGTAAATTTGTTTAATACTATTGTGTTAGGAACCTTGTGGAGACGTATAACTTAAAATATATTCCCAATGGCCAAATTCTCTCCTTAATGCTTTAATGTGGCTGAAAATGTCCTCTATCTTTAAATAAACACTCTTTCTGGATGCAGGATGAAATGATTCTTCACTCCTGAAGGCTTGTTTCTCTTTTCTCTTTCTAGCCAGGTAACAACATCTAATTCATGAACTGTAATTCATTTACAGTTGGGTTTATCCTTGAACTTCTGCTCTCTAGCCTAAGCTAGGTGAATCTTCCAGTCTTGTTTGAATCCTCATGAACTTGGGGTAGCTTAACACAAGCTCTCACTTGCACTCTTGCATCTCTCAGGTGGAATAAATTGGAAGTTTAAAGAATTGTTATCTTGAAAATAGGCAGTTAATAAAGTGTATAGTTTTTATTACCTGACATTTCTAATAACTTCCTGGGACTTTGAAACTTAACAGTTTATCTACCATCAGCATATATGCTTTAATCATTGAAGGTGTTCTGTAAACAATCTTCCCTTTAAGACTATCTGGGGCCTGTTTAATCCCCAAGCCATACATGCTTGTTGTCAGCAGAATTCAGAACTGGTCACATGACCTTAATTCCTCCATTTTATACTAAATTAAAGACAGTCCTAAAACATAACAATCTTTTAAAACTTTGCATTTGTAACACATGAATAGATTGGAACAGGATTGAAATGAATTGCTTTTGGTATATTAAGTCTGTTGAGTAACAAAATTCTTACAAAGCCTTGAGGAATTTTTAATTATTGCCAACATAGCTAATCCCATTTGGCTATTCAGCGTTTTAAAAGTATTTAACATTTTAAAATATTACAGTAAGAGGGCATGGATTTAACAAAAACTCAGTAGCAAAATACTAGTGGATTTATTTTAATAGATGAGTAATTACCAACAGTTTTTTTTTTAACATTCCAACTCTCAAAGATTTTTCTCAAGAATACATACCATTGAAAGTGAAAAGCATCGAGCAAAATCTTGTCCAATGAAACACAAATAAAAGCCTTAATCCAAAGTCATGACCATGATGTGAAAAGATATCATTGTTTGTAATAACACTTATATTTTAAGTTATGGAAAACTTTGGACATGAAATTTTGACACACTCTTTGAAAGTTGGAATCTCAAAGCATTTTTATTGGACAGATGTAAAACATTATATTTGTTATATAGGGCAGTACGATGTCACAATGCTTAGAACTGCTGCCTCTTGGCTCTAGGGACCTAGGTTTAATTCCAGCCTTGGATAACTGCTTGTGTTAAGTTTGCACATTCTCCCCATGTCTGCATTGTTTTTTCTTGCTGGATTGGCCATGCTGGATTTCCCCTTAGTGTTCCAAGATGTGATGATTAGATGGGTTAGCTAAGGTAAAAGTGTGGGTTCACAAGGAAGGGTGTGGTGAAGGCCTTAGTAAGATACTTTGTCAGAGAATTGGTGCAGACAAGATGAGCTGAAGGTTCCTTCTGCACTGTAGTGATTCTGGATATTCTTTTATGTTAAAGAAATCTATAGATAAATGGTCTTTGGCTTCCCAATAATAGAGCTGACTCACTTGGATCACATACTAATAGTTCAGGATCTAAATCTAAATTTGTGCTAACAGTCGAATCTAACAGCTATACTATGCTCAGCCTACACTTGTGGAATTTTCTTTTGCAGCAAGTACAATAATTGCTAGTGGTTGATGAATCTGGAAGCCTTTACTTTTTATCATGGGGATTAGAAAAAGCAAAACTGATCTGAAATACAACTTTAAATTTGTGAATGTAATTTGCATTTGTTACCTTTTTTTAACAAAAAGAACCAGCATCAATTTTGGGAAAGAAAAAGCTTTCTTTGCCTGGCCTACAATGTTGTCTAATTAATTACCCCTTAATTTGTGGGGCCTCGCAAATGTATTGAGAACTGAAGCATGGGTTTTCTTGTTTAAAAATTAACCGTCTGTTACAAATACATGTGCTGGAATGCTGCCTTTGAATACAAGTGGTAACAGATATATGAAATTATAGGTACCATGAAATGTCTCTCTTCAAAATATCAATAAGCAAATTGAGTACAATTGTCCTGACTGCAATGAATCCTTATGGTACAAGAGGAGGCTATTTGGCTCATGGAATCTGCACTGATTCTTTGAAACAGCATCTTACCAGCTTCCCCCCCCCACCTCACCACTTCTATTTTTCAATTTTGTTACTACGGAAATAAAACCTCATGCTTGACTCGCTCTTTTTTTTTTAATGGCCTTGCTCACCTATGGTGTAACGTTTTGTGATTGTATTCCTTTTTGTTCCTTTACCCACCTAAACCTGCAGCATTTCAAATAACTAACAACTCCCAAGTGGGAAGACATGCCAAAATATATCACTCACATATATCTCTATTGGACTTGATTTGCAATTTTTGGCTCATTATGCAAATTTATTATTCTCCCCCCCTCTAATTTGTTGGGAGAAAGTCAATACCGAGAGGATTGCAATGTGGTGTTATCCCCAAATTTAAAATTGTGATTTTAGTTCCAAACACATGTAAATTGTGGAGAGTTATGTCCTATTCGTTGTGGAACACCATTTCCTAACTTCTACTAGTCTGAATATCTGTCCTTTTACTCCCAGTCTCTGCTTTCTGTCTGAATCTAGCTGAAATGCATTTAGCCACTTAACCTCTTATCTCACCTTTTCTGACCTTATTCATTAGCTTATTATGGGGAACCTGATGGAAGGCTTTTTGAAAATCCAGATAAATTGCATCTATTGCATTACAATTGTCTGTTTCTTTTTTGTTACCACCTCAATTGATAAGGTTAGTAAAGCAAGATTTTCCTCTTGATGATTTTCTAGTTCTTTTTCCCCCTTTAAATAGGTTCCTATCAGTTAAGCTGACAGGTCTATAATTTTCAGGACATGTTCTGCTCTCTTTCTTAAACATAGAAATTACATTAGAGTTTTGCCAGTCTTGCACAGTGCTTTTTCTAATCCATTTAGAGCAACGGTTTTGTCCTCATTTGAGTTGATTTTTATTCATTCAATACACTTCCTTATTATCCTAACTGCTCATATTTCATTGTTAAGCTTATTATTTGATTGTCGTCCTGTTATATCTACCTGGTAACTGAATGGCATCTCTATACATACCTGTGATATTATCATGGCTATCCATCAATGATTCTTTACCTACTTCATCATTTTTTTTGATTGCTATGCCTGTTTTTTAAAAAAATATATAATCTTGATCATTTAATTTCATAGTTCTCGTTTCCCAATTTTTTTAAACATCTCTTATAACGTCTTTGTATTCCTATTTTCTGTGCACTCCTCAAAGGGTGGGATTGTCTGATCTCGTCCATGAGACTCATTGGGAGTGAACAGGAATTTTGTTCAAGAGCTTCATTAACTTTCAGCGACGCCAGAAAATTCCTGTCACAAACAAGGACGGCAGGTTTCAGCCAAAGTATTCTTCCTTCCTAAGCTTTTTTAAATACTCTTCTAATCTTTGTTTTCTCTCTTTCCATTTTTCCCTCCACTGTTTACATAATGTATTCTTCCTCAAAACTTCAAATTTTCCCTTGTTTTTATTCAGCCAGTGAGTGTTTCGAGTTTAATTTGTTTTATTTTTAGTGCTGTTCCTCTGAGAAACATTCAACACGGTGTTCATTGTTGTTCTGTGTTACTATTGCCCATTTTATTTCTTCAAGTTCCTTCTTTTACCTGGTTTACATCATATTTGTATCTTTCTGTTATGGTCACATCATTGAAATGTTCTGCTACTTATCTTAACAACTGATTCATTTCCCATTACAAGATCAAATAAAATTCCCATATTTTACATATGGGACTAGAAAGGAGTCCTGTACCCATTCCAGGAACTCCAATTCCTTATTTCGTCTCTTGTCCAATTAATATTGGGCTAGTTGAAATCTCCTAAGGTTATTTTCCTTAACTTGCATATTTATTTCTCGACCCTTTTCTGTTATCAGATCATCTGTAACCTATATTAGTGTGATTACATGTGTCTACATTTGGTGATGATGGAAACAAAAGTCAGGCAATGCAAAAAGAAATTTGACTTGGTTTAAAATTAAAATACACTGCCACTTTACTATTGCCTGTGTTTCACTATTACCACTGTTTGTAGATTTGGATTGCTGGAGTTGTTTAGTTAATATAAACCTGGTACGAGACTAGAAAAGCAATTAGTCACTAATTTGTGCATTATAATTGACCACCTATGTATACATATCTATTGATATCTGTAGCCCTTTTGTTGTATCAAGTTGTTAACCAGTTAATGAAGGCAACTTTCTTGATCTTGAGGTAATTTGTCTGTTTCTAGTTGCCTGAATAATTATTGTCTTGTATATTTTTTTTCTTCCTAATCATCTTATAAACTGCTACAAAAAACACATTGGTGGCAGACATTCATTTGCCAATGAAACTGTTCCAATGATGAAATCAAAGCTTGAGAAAGAGCTTTCTCTAATTATATATAAGGGAGTAATTTCAACCTAACATACTGAGTTGATTTGAGTTACTTTGCTGTTTTATATCCTGCATGATTTTACTTGTCAATTTCTTGGTACTGCTGCTTCATAGAATATCAACAACTGTAAAAAATTAGAACCATAGAAGTGGTATGCACAGCCCATTGTCTGCACAGGCTGAAAAAGAAAAACAGTTTTTAAAAACTAATCCCCCTTCCAGTACCTGATCCATAGCCTCCTAATACATTAGTATCACTGTGTTGAATAGATGATCAATATTTGTTTTAAGTGTTTATTTCATACAAGTAGTTTATGGTATGTAAGTTTTTGTGCCTACAAATCCAAGGGGTAATTCAAACTCAAGAATAATCTGAAAAATAAACCTATTTGGTATCACCAGGTTACATAACTTCAGGTGCAGATCCAGATATCTTTTAAAATGAGTTGAGATCCAGGCAATGAAGTCCACCACCCTTGGGTGAAGGGATTTTCCCTCATGTACCCTGTCATCCTTCTGTTAATCATTTTATTAATCTGTGGCAAAAAACTTGCTTTTATCTTCCAGCAGATGTAAAAGCTTTTCTATCAGTAAATTGGCTTTGTTTATTTTGTGTTTCTGCACAACCTAGAACTTATTGTTCACAATAAAGACATGATGTAAACTTTAGAACTTTAATGAAGCTGTTGAATTGGCTCAAGGTGGCAGACTGACTGGCGACATCTGCAGAAGCAATAGTGGTCATCTAGTAATTAGAGTAAAATATGATTGTGGTGTTTGGGTAGGAGCTGGAGACCTGACATGCTGGTGATACCAGATAGGTTTATTTTTCAGATTAGTCTCAAATTTGACAAACCACCTCTTGGATTTGTGGGCACAAAGACTTGCATAGCATAAACTATTTGCGTGAAATAAATACTTCAAACAAATATTGATCACCCATTCAACTCAGTGGTAATATGTAGGACAATTTATTTACTTGTCACCCTCAATTCTACTCTGGTTCTCTACTCTTTTTGCATGAGAGGTTTTGATGCAGGTTAACAAGCCAATTTGCTGACAGTGCTAATGCTATTGGATAGTTGAGCAGAGTGCTTCTATAGTAAGAATTTGCATTTGTATGCAATGAGAGCTGAAGAGTTTAATATTTGGTAGTATTTTCAAAGTTCAATTACAGTAACTGATCAAACAACTGGCTTGTAATGTTTAATATTCAGTGTACTTACGTTGCTAGTCTAAAAATATAAAAATGACTTTGAGGTACGTAGACATGTTCAACATCAATTGTTACCACAAGAAAACAGTGCTGCTAATACTGTTAATACTGTGATACTTGGTGACTGTAGCAAGCATACAGGTTGAGCAAAGACTTGTAGTGAATTTTGTAGAATGGGATGGCATATGGAATTCAAATTCCAAGACACTAGACTAATAGAATGGCCCCTTGTGCTGTATCATTCAAACCACCATGAACCCATTAGACAGTAGTTTAAGTTGTAAACTGCCTGGGTAAATTTATTGAATAATGTTAAATGGGCAATATTATATGCAAACTTCTTAGTAAGTACAGAATTTACTGTGTTCCTCAGATTATCCTGCGCTATCACAACAATCTAGAACTATGGTCCTGTAAGTCTATGTAGTACTTGATTACAAGATGTAGATGTCGCTGGCTGAATGAGAATTTATTGCCTATCCCCAATTGTCCTTGAAAGTGATGGTAAGTTACTTTCTTAATCCATTGCAATCCAGATGGTGTAGATACACGCACAGTGCTTTTAGTAAAGGAGTTCCAGATTTTAACCCAGGCTGATGGAAAATAAATGGAGTATACAAATGGATGTCTATGTAACTGGTGCTGTTGTTCGTCTTGGTGATAAACATCATGAGTTTAGGTGGAGAGAGGAGTGCAATAGGTGATAACTAGTTTCCTTGCCCACTTTTAACCTGCAGCCATGAGACTTCATGAGGCCTAGAGTCAAAATTGAGGACTTCCAGGGATCCCTCTGAGGACAGAGTATTCAATGTACTGTGTCTACTTAAGAATCTGAGAAAGTCAGCCTTCAGTCCACTGTTCAAATTCTTTGACTGCACTGAAATAAAGAACTCTGCTTTCTTTGAAGTAGCTTTCACATTCTTTGTGACACCCCTACATAGAATTCAAAACAATGTATACCCGCATCAATAGAGCTGCTGCCTTTATAATAGGATTAAAAACAGTTGTTAACCTGTTTGTAGCTGACAAGCATCAAACAGACAGAAAATGCAGCAAAGCAAATAGATGTCAGGAAATGCTTATAACCATTTGCAAACTAGACGCTTCATATTGTCTGTAGCTTTGACACCTAGTACTCAACATTTAGAATGATGGGCAGATGCCTTGTTATTGTTGATGTCTATATAACTATAACTGAGCCAATCACTGTCATGGAGAATGTCACAGAAACATGAATGTTTTATCTAATTTTGTAAAGCTTTTTAATTGTGGGTGGGACAGTATAATTTAAATAGCACTATGCAACTGAGTCCCTTTTTAAACATAAAGGCTATAAACAATTTTGGAAGTTCTTGAGCTAATTATGTTAAACTGAGGAACTGCAAAATGTGTAACATGCCTTTATATTGAGAGTAATAAGGACATACTAATATTTTTTAAATTGACTATTTTGAAGATCTGGGGAAAGATTCTCCCAAAAAAAATTCGTGTCAAATTAGTGTAAAAACTGGAGCAAGTCATAGAGAACCCGACAATGCGGAAAGAGGCCCTTCGGCCCATCGAATCTGCACTGACCACAATCCCATCCAGGCCCTACCCCCACATCCCTACACATTTTACCCGCTAATCCCTCTGACCTAAGCATCCTAGTATGCTAAGAGACAATTTTAGCATGGCCAATCAACCTAACTTGCATATCTTTAGACAATAGAAGGAAACCAGAGCGCCCAGAGGAAACCCACACAGATACGAGGAGAATGTGCAGATGCCACACAGACGGTGACTCGTGCTGGGAATCGAACCCAGGTCCCTGGAGCTGTGAAGCAGCAGTGCTAACCACTGTGCTACCATGCTGCCCCATGCTGGGTTTTTCAGTGGGGGTTTAAAAATGAATCTTCCATGCTCTGTGCACTAGTGTGAATCCTGTTGAAAGGCTGGGGCCAGAGCCTATTTCTGTTGGAGAAGTTGGTTAACGTAGTACTGAGTGGGCCATTGTGCCTGTGCCAATCTGTCAGTGCTGAAATGGACATGTGCAGTAAGCCACAATGCTGGCCTTCCAATCACTGGCCAGCTTGATCGCAGATAACCCTCCCACGGATTATGTCCAGGCCAGCCATGTGGCTCTTCCTTGCCCTGGCCAGTTTTGATTTCTGCGTCACTGCCCTCCCTATCCCCAATGTCAATTGCTGGCCTCTCTCTGTTACTTGGTCCAAATGCAGAGTGGCAACAGTATGCCTTGGTACTGCACAATGCCTGCTAGGCAGTGCCAAGATGCTGCTTGGCTACTGCTAGATGTCCAGGCACTGCAAAAGAGGCATGTTCACCTCAATTGTTCCTCCTTCACTCCAGTGAGGTCAGTCCACCATCCCCACAGATGGGGAACTGTCGTAAACTCCGTTGGAGTGAACCATTCCTGGATTTGGGGTTGGGAGATGGGGTACTAGGAGGCCCTGAAATTTTATTCCTGGGCCCTCTACTAAGATGGAAACTATAATTAGAATTAACATAATTTATGCCGCTTCACACTTATTTTTGGTGCATGGCTGATAGCACCCGAAATCTGGCAGTTGAAGACTTCTGGAAGCCATTGTGTTCAACAGGCAGCCGCTGAAACAGCCTCCTCTCAAGACTTCAAAAGCAGCACAGCAGGATGGGAGAATCGCACCCTGTAGCCTATCTCTTATATTAAAAAAGTCAACAATCAAAATTACTTGTTGATTTTTCTCCCTGTCCCCCACAAGTTGTGGTTCCTATAAGGAATGTAACTTCTTGACGTGAATGGACCAAGATCTTGTTCTGAGATCAGTACCATTATTATTGAATTAATACAAGATATGAAAGAAAAACTTCTCATCTACAAATGGTCATATTTAACTCAATAGCATTGATGTGAACTGAACCCTCAATGTATAAATACAGACTGAACCTGTCCCTGTCATTGGTATTGTGTGTTTTTTAAAAACACAAACATATTTTACTGTTCACTTGTTTATTGTATTATCCAAGTTAATATTTAAAAGTGAATAATATTTAAAGAACAACCAGGAGAGCAGGCAACTCTTTTTTAGAATGGAAAAAAATCCAACAAAGAATTAAATTTAGTGTTTAGTAACAGCTATGACATTTTCTATCTACTAAATGTGTGATTGGTGTTTCATCAAAAGCTAGTCTTTTAGTAGTAGCTACATAAAACATGGTGAAGGCTATTGCAATTCTGGTTTTTTTTTCCCCAACACATTAACCATAAAATTCAAGTGTGCCCATTTTTGAGCTTGGTGTCCAATTTAAAACCTTAATGGATGGGTGCAGTGTGCACCCAGTATTGGATTGTGGTTTATTATTGTCAACTGGTAAAGAGGAATGGAACACTGGACCACTACAGCGCCAGAAGAGGCTGACATCTAATAGGTAGAGAACACATGTTTCAAAAGTGTTGGAAGGAGCTACTGTATTCCTATCGGTTCAGGTCAGTATGTTTTTAAACACTTGGTTACAACGTGCAATTATTTTCTTAACTGTACTCGTTAGACCATAGGCAAATTTGTTTTTCCTAGATGCAGTTGTTGCTTGCCACTACAAAGAGCCAATGTTGCTGAGGAGGCACATGCAAAAGATTACAACTGTTTCTAGCTTGTGCCTTTTTTATTCCTTTATCAACGTGATTGATTTCAAACATCAGACTTTGTGATGTCACCGTTTTTCAGTGACTTCCTATAATTTGGGCTTCATTTAGTTCTGCAATACAGTTCTGTCTTTTGAGCCACAGTTATCTGAAACCAATTTTCAATTTACATTTACTGTAAAATAACAAAACAAATACAGAATGTCTCTTTGCAGGATGAAGGTTAAATTTTAACCACAGAGCTACATTCTTTTTGTTTTTAGTCTATAAAGCTAAAAGAAGCAGAATTACTCTTGAAGATCCTCTAATACTTGAGTTTAAGCTTCGTCTTTTATACAACTTAATTCAACCCTTTTTTATTATCTCCTATCAGGTCGATTGGGGAGCTTTACATTTAAATATTCTTATCCCACATTAGTTTCCTCCCTGTGTTTGCCAATTCTGATAATTGTATCTTTTTCAATGTTAATAAGCATCTTTATTTAACTGGTGTAGATTATATGAGCACGGAGAACAGAATTTATTTTAGTTTAAGGTTTATTTTGGAAATTTTAGTTTGCTTTTATTTGCTTCTTGAAATAAGCGCAACCTTGTATCGTCAACCAAGTGAAAATCTTTGTGAAATAGTGTACCCCCGTCAAAAAAAAAGTATTTTTAGATATTTGTTCCTTTTCCCCAAAGCAAATTATCTTTAAAAGCGTGATCAGAAGCTGTTTGATTGGAGATGGATTATTAGTTACATAATTTAAACTGTTTGTTTCCTTTGATGTAATGGACATGTAGATGTAATGATCGTACATCAAATGGGTACACTTGATAACTTGGAATGATGATCTAAAACTAAACAATAACCACATTTCAAACTAGATTTTGTTTGGTTTTATTTGTGACCAAGTTGTATTGCTGACAGAAGCATCAGTAAAAGTCTGACCCAAGTACAATATAGATTAGAGACCACATTACATACTGAATAATTTAGAAAAAAGGAAAAATTTGAATGATACTTTCACTAATTTTGTGGAGTTTAAGTTTAATTTTTATTGAAAATAATCCACATTTAATGCTTAAATCAAGTTTTCCTGCTTCATGCATAGATGAAACTATTTTAGTGACTATTACATATTTGAGTCTGTTATAAATGCCATTCTGATGCAGTGATGTCAGGTATTCCATTAAACAGTAAAGTTACTTGCTCCTTGTCAAAGATGGGAATATGTGTGTTTGCGTAGCATCGGTTCCGGAAATGTAACAGTGACAATCACTTGTATTCTTAAGCAGACTTGTCACATTTATTTTTCTGAAGGCTGACTTAAGGGGACATTCAATATTTATTTATAAGATGTTTTATTCCACAGTAGACTTTGAAATGTCTGTCATCATAGGATGTGAACAGAAGTTTTGGATTTTATAATACTGTCTCACACTACCATGAGTATTTCTCACTAGGAGCACACAAGAATTCTAGCTTCCCACCCATCCTCAACCAGGTCCCCATAAAAGGGTACGCAGTGGATACCAAAATGATGGCCTACCATCTTTTAAAATAATACACAATTTAACTTGTTAGCAAGATAATTGACCTAAATATTATGCTGCCCATGTCATAATATGGATCATGTAGGTAGGCAGGAGTAGGCAAGCCATTTTTTTAACCAGTTGGATTTAAAAGTTGAGACAATGAGTGTGGAGGGGGCATATTTGAGGACACCACAAACCCCAAGATGATAACCGCCTTTGCACCTCCCTACCTGGCCTCCAAAATCCATTCCCTCATATCATCTCTTGTATGCACAATCTCTTTCTGAACTTTACCATCAAGTTGGGATTGATTGCTCCTCTTCCTGGGGCCTACTTGTGGTCCCAACAATACCTCTACAGAATGCTGGGTCTTCTAGAGCTGCTGGTCAAGTTAATTGACAAGAGGCTCCTGATGGTTGGTCTCCCACTAAGGGGTGGAAGTCTCCCCCTTTGCATGTTAAGCATGTTATTGCTGCAAATGGTCTTTTTTGAAGTGAGTCAGTTTGCAACCAACTTTTCTAATTGGAAGGGAGCAATATGCTCCCATTCTCACCACCGTGCTTCACCATAACATTCCAGTCCTGTAAGAGGATTTAAAAACATATTTGAATATTGAGTCCTTTTACATAATGTGAAAGGAAAACATACAGATCACTGCCTTCTTGCAAACCGTTGCTGTCTGACCAACTTTGTGTGTGTCTCATCTTTTTCACTTCTTGATCTGCTAGCTTATAGACAAGGGGCTAAACAATTCTCTTAATCTGATATTATTAACTAACTTAATCCTTTGAACACAGTTGCCCATCCATGTTTCAAGCATCTCATCTCCTATGTATTCATAATTCAGCATTAGAATGTGTAGAGAAACTAACAGATAAACAAACTCCTCTTAGTCCTATATTGAAAAATGGTCAAAGAATTTTGAACCTTGACAGTCACGATCGATCAATTATTGCAACTTGATTAAAGACCTGTTAGTATTTGCGATTATGTAATAGTCAAATATTTTGTCTGGATATTTGGTCTAATTCCAAATCATTAAAAAAGAAAGCATTTGAATGAGTACCCCAAAAATACTTGAAGAGACAATTCTCCCAAAAAATTCTAGGTGTTGAATTCACAAAAACTGGAGTAAATCACACTGGCTTTTTCAGCAGGTGTTTCAAAATTAATCGCCCACGCTGTGTACATCGCAGCGTACACTAGCGTGAATCCTGTTGAAAATCAGTGGGCAGGACCTATTCCCATTGGAGGCCAGCAGCATGGTACTGCATTACACATGCATCAATCTGTCAACGCTGAGGTCAGTGCATGCACAGTAGCCCGCACTGCCGGTCCCCCAATTTACAAGCTAGTTCAATCACTGGCCAATCTTATGGCCCCTGCATTGTCAACCATGCGACCCCAACCATCCCCCCCAATCGCTAGTCTCCCAGATGTGTCTGTGCCAGCCTTGCCCCCACCTCAATCTTCCCCAGCTCCAATCACTGACCTTCCCTTTGTCACAAAGCTTGAGTGCAGATTGGCAAGGGACGCGCCACCTCTGCTGATTGCCTCTTTGCCCCTTGGCCAGTGCTAGGGTTGGGCTGCCAGCTCCATGTAAGTGGGAAGCTATTTTAAACCCTGCTGGAATTGGGGTGGGGGAAAGTGGGAGATGCCTGTGGACCCAGATATTTCAGTCACAGGCTCACAAAGCAAATACAAAATGGATTTAAATGTACACTTGCTAATATTATGCATGTTAATTTCTGTGCAGAGCTGACAGCACTGGAAATCCAGTTGTTGGAAACTGAGGCTGTGGCGCCCAGCAGTGAGCCTGTGAAATGGACTCTGCTGAAATCTCCTGGCCTGCGCTACAAAAGCAGTGCAGTGAACTGGGGGAATCGTACCCTAGGTACTTAGCATTTTACAGTCTGAGTGTCCTTGTTATTAATCACTCAACCATGACCCTTGGCTGTGAAATTCCCTCCCTAAACTTTACCTTTTCTCCTTTTAAATATGCTCCCTAAAATTTACTACTTTAATCAATTTGGTCAGGTTCCCTCACATCTCATGATTTGGCAAATTTTGTGACCAGTGCTTCTATGAAGTGCCTATTTTTTTTTTTGTTGCTGTCGATTTTTTTTTTTTGGTTTCTTGGCTTATCTTTTATAACGCACGTGTTAGCATCAAATTCTATAATTCTGCACTACAATATATCCCTTTTACTGCTGCTACAATCATATTTTGTCTTTGTTTCAAACAGACTCCTAGTTAGACTGCCTTGAAGTATAGATTTCTATACGGAATTTCCCATTTGTCTTGCAATAACATGACTACAATAACTATCTGCTGTTTGATTACTTCAATTGCTACTAAAATTTATGACCCCAATGGAGTGGGACAGGGTAAGTAAGTGAAGCTAAATACAAGGCAGATACATTCTGATCACTATTTCTATGATCACTGAAGTTGTGTTAGAGTTGGAGAATAACAGTGAGCAGCATGAAATGAACCAGGAACGTTGGCTAGAGGAAACCTACCATGAGGTGTTTCTAAGGTAGAGATAGATTTTGGAAGATTTGAGATTCAGAGAATTAAATTGTTGAGGGGAAAAATACTTGTGGTGCAATGCAAAATTGAGTAGTTTGGATACATCTTTATAAATGGAAATATGTAAGTTTCACTTGAAGTCCAAAAACTGAATTTTTTTTCCTTCACGACATGTGGGTGTTGCTGGCTGAGCCAGAATTTATTGCCCAACCCTGAGAGCATTGAGTCAAATACTTTGTTGTATATCTAGAGATGCATGTAGGCCAGACCAGGTAAGGACAACATCTATTCCCTAAAGAACATTAGGGTACCAGATGGATTTTCATTATAATTGACAATAGTTTTGCGGTGGCCACTTTAATTCCATTTCACCATCTGCCATGGTGCAATTCAAACCTATGACCCCAGAGTACATCTGGCTTTCTTGTAAATAAGTCCTGTGATACTATCACTACATGACTGCCTCCCACAAACTTTAGTGTCATATTCCAAGATAAGAATTAGTACATGCTGGTTAAACTTGACCTTCTTTGTGGCCTTCAATATTTTGTAAAGACAATATTTTAATCGTAGGAGACCTGGTTTTTGTAAGCAGTGACATGCAATTTGAAGAATACTACTTAACATCAGTCATCATCAAAAGTGTGGATTTGATACTATAAGTAAAGATCAGATTTGGAAAGCTTGCTGGGAAAGTCAGCTGCTGAGCACTGGGAAATTATGTAGGTGTCCCAATCTCCTAGTGTTGAGAAACCTCCCCCTCCATGGATATTGGTGAATCACTTCTGACTCTTTTCTCTTCCTCCACCTCACTCCAATAAACACCAACTTTCTGCAGAGTTCCCTCCCTGATTGTGGATTGTCCACCCCAGCAAAATTCCCTCTCCCCCACCCCTGCAAAGCTTCCTGCTTATCTCTTGCCCATCATGGCTTCACACCCTTAGCACTATCCTGGCACAATAATGGTGTAAGAAGTCTCAACACCAGGTTAAAATCCAATAAGTTTATTTAATAGCACACCAACAAGTTTTTAAGGGGTTTGCCCCTTCGTCAGGTGAGTGGAGAGTTCTGGTCTCAAACAGATCATATAAAGGTGCACACAATTCACAGAATACTGATTAGAATGCAAGTCTTTACAGCTGATCAATTCTTAAAGGTGCAAACAATGTGAGTGGAGATGTGTATTGTCTCCAGACAGGACAGTAACTGAGATGTTGTAAACCTAGGCAAGTCATGGAGGTTACAGATAGCGTGACATGAATCCAAGATCCCAATTGAGGCCATCCTTGTGTGCAGAACTTGGCTATCAGTTTCTGCTCAGCGACTCTGCACTATTGTATGTTGTGAAGGCTGCCTTGTAGAAAGTTTACCCGAAGATTGGAGGTTGAATGCCTGTGACCACTGACATGCTTGCCAACAGGAAGGGAACAGTGTTGCCTGGTGACTGTTAAGTGGTGTTCATTCATCCATTGTTGTACCATCTGCATGGTCTCCTTAATGTGCCATGCCTCAGGTATGGTACATTGGGCAAGGCAAACACACCTGACCGTTCCATTGTATCAGGCAATGGGACCTTGTTCGAGAACTTCTCCAGCTACATCGAGGGCATCCTGGAACCCATTATACAAAGAACCCCCAGCTTTTGTTGCAATACTACAGACTTCCTACAGAAACTCAGCACACACGAAGCAATTGAACCAGGGGTGCTCTTCGTTACAATGGATGTCTCGGTGCTCTACACCAGTACTCCCCACGATAATGGCATTGCTGCAACTGCCTCAGTATGCAATGCCAACAACTGCCAGTTTCTGGATGCAATTTTACAACTCATCTGCTTCATCCTGGACCACAATGTCTTCATGTTCAACAATCAGTTCTTTATCCAGACACACGGAACAGCCATGAGGACCAAATTCGCACCTCAACGTGCCAATATCTTCGTGCACAGCACCTCAGTGTACTGCCAAGTCCACAGAACCTCAAAATGCTCCACTTCTCTAGCTTCCGTCCTAAACACGTTAAAGAAGCCATCCCTGTGGACAAGCTCTCTCTATACACAGGATCTGCTGTGGATCGCAACAGACACCTCCAGATGCTGAAAGATGCCCATGAGAACAGGATATGGTGCTCAATTCATCAATCAACAGTTCCAACATGCCACAGCGATTAAACTTCACTGACCTCAGAAGACAAACATGGGGCAGGAGATGCAGAGTATGCTTCATCGTCCAGTACTTCCCCGGAGCAGAGAAGCTATGACATCTTCAGAGTCTTCAACATGTCATTGATGAAGATGGATATCTCTCCAGAGCTATCCCCACATCCCCTTTTCTTGCCTTCAAACAACCACACAATCTCACAAACTATTGTTTGCAGCAAACTACACAGCCTTCAGGAGAACAGTGACCACGACATCACACAACCCTGCCACAGCAATCTCTGCAACATATGCCAGATCATAGACATGGGTGCCATTATCTTACGTGAGAACACTATCCACAAGGTACACGGCACGTACTCTTGCAACTAGGCCAACATTGTCTACGTGATACACTGCAAGAAAGGATGTACTGAGTCATGGTATATTGAGGAGACCATGCAGACATTATGACAATGGATGGATGAACACCATTCGCCAATGTAGGCAAGACTGTTCCCTTCCGGTTGGCAAGCATGTTAGTGGTCACGGGCATTCAACCTCTGATCTTTGGTAAAGGCCTTCATGACATGTGGCAATGCAGAGTCACTGAGCAGAAACTGATAGCCAAGTTCCACACACATGAGGATGGTCTCAACCAGGATTTTGGGTTCATGTCATACTACCTGTAACCCTCATGATCTGCCTGGGCTTGCAACATCACACTTGCTGTCCTGTCTGGAGACAATACACATCTCTTTAATCCTATGCCTAATGCTATCTCTACTCACATTGTCTGTACCTTTTAAGAACTGATTAGCTGTAAAGACTTGCATTCTAATCAGTATTCTGTAAACTGTGCACCTTTATATGCTCTGTTTGAGATCAGAACTTTCCACTCACCTGACGAAGGGGCAAACCCCAAAAGCTTGTGGGTTTGCTTACAGATAAACTTGTTGGACTTTAACCTGGTGTTGTGAGACTTCTTACTGTGTCCAATGCTGGCATTTTCACATCACAATGGTGCCCAGTAGGCAGTAGCAGGTTGGCAACATCCCATGGGCATTGCCTGGCCCTGCCCCCAACCATCCAGAGGCTTCAATGGCCTCCAATTTTCCCTTCGCATCCTCTACTGATGGGGACCATATGTGATTCTCATCTTTAGTTGAAGAAAGGCAACTCCTAATTGGGAATTAGTTTTCCTGACAAATAGTTGGTTTTGAGTCACACTTTTGAAAAAGCATATCAGCATAGGTTTATTCTGAGCAGTCATGGATTGTACTTGTGTTTAAAACAAAAGCAATTTCTCAGTTTGGGTAATATTCCCTGGATTTTAATCTTAAGGATCTATAGGTCTGGTGCCAGAAAAGTAAGTTTTATGGTATACCTTTAATGAAGGGAATTCGGTTTTTTAAGGATTTTTTTAACTATGTATCTTTATTATGTGTTTTAAGTTTTTAACTTAAATTTTAGTTCTTCAAATTTTAGAAGTAATTACTGGAGTCCTGTGCTTTTCAGTAGCATTCTCACTTCATTTCTATAATACAATATTAAAAAATCAATCAAGATGGGTTTCAGTCTGTTTTGGGGGGGATTCTCTCACCTCTACAGTGTGTTCCTCATGGTAGGAGGTGATGCACTGTTCACCAGTGGCAGGATTGTTTGGTGCCACTGCTGTCAATAGGATTTCCTACAGGATGCTGCCAGGACATTGGTGGCTGGGGTCTGCTGTTGGTGGGACCAGAAGATCCCACTGGCATGAACAGCCAGGGAATTCCAGCCTCGTTTGTACAGCATTAGTATAGCTGTGGTCATAAAAGATTAAGGGAAGAGTTCAATTCTGATGAAAAACTTTCATTTTGATAAATTTTGACAATGTTGATGTCTATCTCCAATTTACTGTGTTGTATTTTGCTTTGATCAAATTTAAAACAAGGAGGTAAAGAACTGCTGCAGAGTTTAAACTTTTGAGTTTTTTATATCAAAATTCCTCATTTGGAAACAAATGTCATCATAATTTAGGATTTAAATGAGGTTTGCACAACAATGTATATTTTTAGAGGTATGGAGCACAGCATTCAAAAAGAAGATTTTTAATATGCTAATGAACATTAATATCCTGGAGAAAAGTCCCCAGTTTAGAATGGTACCCAAGAATGCTGGACTTCAGTTGCATGAGAAAAGAGCAGATATTAAAGGAGATTTGATTCAGACGTTCAAAAATCAGGAAATGTTTTGATAAATCAAAAAGCAAAGTTCCCAAGACAGAAGAGTAAAAAAACTAGAGAACACACAGAAGATGATTAGGAAAGATAAGATGAGGAAGGCTTAATATTCGGAGTTAATGCATTGCCTGAAAGGGTAGAGAAAGCAAATTCAATAATAACTTGCAAAAGGAAACTGGTTAAGTACTTGCAGTGGAAATTTTGCAGAGCCCATTGCAAACAGCAAGTTAATGGGACTAATTGGATGGCTTTTCCAAGAACTGGGAGAGTGCCATTGGGTTGAATGACCATCTTCTGTTGTATCATTTTATAACTTAAAATTAAAAACACATCTGAATAAGAATGATATCTACCTAATTTTTTTTAGTTTTTAAATTTGAATTTGTGTTAAAGGTTCAGGTGGTATTAAAATAGTTTGTTTCTGGAGGTGTATAGCTTCATATGATAATTATTAAGATGTGAAGGTGTTTGGTGCTCTAGTGTTTTTAAAAATTGCTCACACTGGTATATTTAGACTCTGACAACATTACTGCATTACCATATTGATCAAAAGTTCCATGGATAGACGAGGTTCCCTACTGACAAACAGTGGAATGTATTATAGAGGACAAAGAAATGGTCAAGAAACTGAAACTTTGGTTCTGTCTTCACAAAAGAGGACACGAGTCAGATGCCAGGAATGTTAAAGAATGCAAGATTTAGTGAGAGGGGAGAACTGAGGCAAATCAATATTAGCAGAGAAATGGTGCTGGGAAGGTTGATGGGATTGAAAGTGAATAATTCCCCACGGTCTGAATCTGCATTCCAGTGTACTTGAGGTGGCTGTAGAATATTGGATGCATTGTTGGTCATTTTACAGGATTCTAAAGACTCTGGAATAGTCCCTGCAAATTGGAGGGTAGCAAATGTCACTCCAATATTCAAAAAAAGAGGTATAGCAATAACAGACCAGCAAGCTTAACGTCAGTAGTAGGAAAATTCTCAAATTTGTTATTAAGGGCTTTATAGCAGAGCACTGGGAAAGCAATGGCAGGATCAGACAGTCAGCTTAGATTTATAAAGAGGAAATTATGCTTGACAAATCTGTTGGAATTCTTGAAGATATAACTAGTAGAATTGACAAGGGGGAATCGGTCGATGTGGTATATTTGGACTTTCAGAAAGTGTTTGAAGAAGTCCTGCACAAGAGATTATCGTGCAAATTAAAGCACATGGGATTGGAAGAAGCGTATTCAGATGGATAGAAAACTGGCTAGCAAAGAGGAAACGAGTAAGAATTAATGGTGCTTTTCAAATTGGCAGGCAGTAACTAGGGGTGCCACAGGGATTGGTGTTGGGACCATAGCTATTCATAATATATATTAATGATTGGATGAGGGAACAAAATGTAACATCCCAAAGTTTGCAAATGATACCAAATTGGGTGGGAGGGTGAACTGTAATGCAGAGATCTTTCACAATGATCTGGACAGGTTGGGCTGAGTGGGCTAATCAATGGCAGATGCAGTATAATTTGGATAAGTGAGAGGATATTCACTTTGGAAGCAAAAACAAGGAGACACCTTACTACCTGAATGGCTGTAAATTGGGAGAGGGGGAGTATGCAGTGGAACTTGGGTGTCCCTGTGCACCAGTCACTGAAAATAAGCATGCAGTTGCAACAGGTGTTAAAAGAAGGCAAATGGCACGTTGGCCTTCATTGCAAAAGATTTCAAATATAGGAACAAGGATGTGTTGCAACTATACTGGGTCTTGGTGAGGCCACACCTCGAGTATTGGTCTACTCTTCTGAGGAAGGATGTTCTTGTTCTCGAGGGAGTGCAGCGAAGGTTTACCAGGCTGATTCTGGGAATGGCAAGACTGATGTATCAGGAGAGATGGACTAGATTAGGCTTGTTTTCACTGGAGTTCAGATGAATGAGAAGGGATCTCAGAGATTTGTACAAGTCTTACAGGTTTAGACAGATACTTGCAGGAAGGATGTTCCCGATGGTGAAGGAGTCCAGAACCAGGGTCACCAGTCTGAGGATTCAGGACTGACCATTTAGGATGGAGAAAGGAGACATTTCTTCATGATGAGCTTGTGGAATTCATAATCACAGGAAGTAGTTGATGCCAAAAGATTGAATGTATTCTCTTGGGGCAAATGGGATCAAAGGTTATGGGGAAAAAGCAGGATTAGGCTCCTGAGTTGGATGATCAGCCATGATCATTATGAATAGGAGAGCAGGCTCGAAGGGCCAAATGACAGTCCCTTGCTCCTATCTTCTATGCTTTATATGTTAAGTTAGAATTATTGGAATCCATGTCTTAAGGCATTGCACTCTGCTAGCAACAATGGCATGGATGTAAAACAAGGAACAAAATTGGGAATTTCTTCATTAGTATTTTTAGTATTTAGTATTTCTTGAGCACTGTCTTGTGGTCAGCATTTGAATGAAATTTTGCCTTATTGGATTATGAAATTGAGTAAGTTAGTATATGATTAGTCATATACCCAGTATATGACTAGGTAAGGGAGGTATGACACTGTACAAGGATTTCAGCATAAAAAGTAATGTGGAGAGAAAGTAGGATCAAAAGAGAAAGTAGGATCCCTTGCCAAAAGGAAAATCAGATCTGAGCAAGGGAACAATAAAGTTTGTGTTTACCAAATTAAAGTTTAGCTAAGTAAAATAAATAGAATCTGTAAAATGAGGAGAGGCCATTCTTTCATAAAACAAGCAAAATGTTGCTATTTTAAGGATTGCAGTCATTCTCTTTAACCTTGAGAAATTCTACAAAGTTGCTCCCTATTCCAGGGATAAGTTGAGTAAAACTTCAGATACACATCTGTTCTTGTGCATCACATTGTTTGCAGAGAATTGGATGATGAATCACTTACCTATGTTCTATGGAGTATTAAAATATTTGTATCCATTACTCTTCTCGCCAATTCTCAATTGCTTAGATTTTCAAATCTTAATCAGCAGCACTGAAAATGTGATGTCAAATGTACTGACAGTGCAAACTGATATCTTTCATCCTAGTTTAACATTCCTGTCATCAAAGGACTTGATGCATCTGTGAGGCTCTTGAGACACATCACTTGTCTTGCCAATGTTTTCCTTTGTATTTTGAACAGTAATTTGACCAAAAAAATCTTCTGTGATTAGTTGAACCTCTTTTTTTTAAGGCTTCATTCCATCTCCCAAATTAACCATTTAAAGACAAATGAATGAATATTGAGGAAGAGGTTTTTGAAAATAAAATATAAAACAAAAAATTTAAGAAGTGGGCAAGAACAAAACTGAAGTTTAAAATGTTTGTTCTATTATATTAATATTGAATAAAACTGACATTTTTGCCATTACTATAATTTATTTACATCCTTGTTTTATAAACTTGTCTTAAAAAAAAAAATTGCAGCCCTAATTATTGTCCTAGATCTAACATCAGTTGGGGTTGAACTACTCCAACTTAATGTCTTATTAACAAATTTGCAATATTTTATTTCAGATAAATGTGTGGTGTTTGAGAAGGTGATAGTGAGCTGTTGCCTTGAGCCAATCCAGTTCATGAGATATAGGTTCTTAAACTTTTCCTGGTGATTTAAGATGGAATGACTTGCATAGGGCAGTAAAATCATTACAAAGGGCAGTAAAAATTCAACCGTCTTGCTGTGAGTCATACGTAGGCCAGACTGGATCAGGGCAGCAGAAGGGCACTTCTGAATCAAATGAATTTTTTATAACAATCTAGTAATTTCATGATCATTTCCAAAACTAACTTTCTATTCCAGATTTATTCATTAATTAAATTTAAGTTTGTGAGGTTTGAACTCCTGACCAAGAGTATTAATCAAGACCTCTGGATCATTAATCTAGCAACATTATTATTATGTTACTATCTCTCTGGGAAGTCAATGTCCAGAACAATTATTGTTGTACCTTTGAATGTTTCAGCTTTTGGTCTTAATTAGCTTCATGCTCACTAAATGTTAGTCAATCATATCAACTAACTTTTTAGAAGAAGTGACTTTTTTCAATCAGTATGTATTATCTATGTGAGACTAGAATATAACTTGAGTACAACATCCTATAAAGCAGGTTACTACTACATGGTGATGGGTATGAGCTAAGACTGCAAAATGTACATGTTGTGTACAGTTGATGTAAGCTGATAGGAAAAAGTAACAAATAAGTTGGTTCTGACTGGGGGAGGTGATGGCATAATGTTACTGTTACTGGATAAATGATCCAGAACAATGCCCTGGATACCTGGGTTCAAATCCTGCCATGGCAGATGGTGAAATTTGAATTCAATAAAAAAAAATCAGGAATTAAAGAATCTAATGATGATCATGAAAACTTCAGGCAAGATCTTCAGTCAGTATTCTCCATCCATGAACTTGCCAGTTGGGACTCAACCCATAAATCATGAATCTTGCCAATAAGATTACAATCTCTGATTTTTCACACCCCTCACCAGTCATTGTAATCAGATTCTTGCTCATCTTGGGCGAGAACCTGATATCCAATCACTCAAATTTAAATCTAATTAATTACCCCTAATTCCAGATGTTTGCTCCAGAATTTTAAAGGCCAGTGTAACTTCCTGGGGGAGAGGGATATGGTCAATCAATGCCAACTTGACAATCTCCTTATTAACAGGATGAGGTTGCCAGAGACTGGCGAATGCTACAGATGCCTTCTTGTTGGAGTAGAGATTAATTTTTGTTTGTGGTTTCAGAGTCTGTTTTTCCAGTGCTACGAGTGCTGTTTTGCCTCAGCTAGCACATATGCATCATATGTCCAAAGGCATTTTGGTAAGGTAGTTGGTACATGTGCAGGGAGCTGCCATTGGATGTTTGCAGAGTAGACAGACTGGATTTGACATTAGTGCTATCATTTTTGGAACTCAACGCTCCAGCTAACATAATCTCTTAAACTTACACATTCAGAAGATGGAAGAAGTCTGACAAAGATTGTGCTGTTTAAAAGACTCATCAACTAATTTCAGATAAGTTTCTGATGAATTGCTCTTGTTGTATTGATTCGGTTAACTTAGAGATTCTTAAAAATTGTTGAGGTCCGCAAGGAGCGACATAATACATGCTTAGGACTTTGTCCTCACTTTAAGCACTCTGCATAAACCACTTGTTCCCAGAATTAGATCCTGTGCAAACCCCGTGGCCTACTGTATGATGGGGAGAACAGGAAGCGATGATCACCTAATGTTTATGAGACAATTCTATCTAACTTTCAATGAAGAAAGACATGTTAGATGTCTCCACTTTGCCTGAGAATGTCCTCTTTAAGTCTGTCTGTAGCCTTAGTGCAGATCAAAAATGGAATTGCCGGTAGTTATGAAGGTGATGTAGGCCATGAAAGTTTATATATCTGGATTGGTCCTGCTGGAGCACATGATACTTGTGACATTTCTCAAATTTGTCCTCCATCTTCACAGGGCCAGAAGGATGCTTTGTATATAACAAAGACAAAATAGTGTGAATACTGAATATCTGAAATAAAAACAAGGGCAAGATTTTCCTTGAAATCTGCAATGTATTTTGCAGTGATGGAATCTTCTGGTCCTGCCATTTGTCAACAGGGTTTCCATTTGAACTTTCCTGTTCACAGGGTTGTGCTGTTGACAGGACCCGAAAATCCCACCTAAAATGTTGCAAATACTCAGCAGTTACAACAGCATCTGTGGAGACAATTTGTGTTTCACATCGATGACAATCAGAACGTTAGTACATTTTATTCTCTCTGAGAGAAGCACGCAGAGTGAGCACACAACTTTGTGATATTGCAGGCTTTTTGGTTCAGAATGCAATTGATTCACCAATATGACACACACACAGCTACATTTGAACCCCGAAATATATTTCAAATAAAAGATTGCACTCCAATATCCAGTCAGTTTGTGGTCATATGTGGCAATTCAGCGATTAGTATCGTGATAGCAATCATAAGGTTTTCATTCTGTTTGTGGTGAATATATCTGAGCAACTATGATAAAATCAGAAATTGGCTATGAAGTGACTAGGGCTTTCCTTTGACAACATAGCTTATGATTTCAATGTGGAATCCAAGAATACTTTAGCAGCACACATGTAAATAAAGCTGTGCTGCCATATGAAATGTGAAAGAATAGACTATTGGCAGGTTTAGACAATGATTCTGCTGCTTTACCTTTCCAGGAAGAACCCTGCAGCACTTAGCAGCTCACATGTCCAGATTTGTGATGATCTATATGCTGCACAAACCTAACATCATGTGGGTGGAACACTTCTTTCCCTAGCTATATGGTGATACAAGGAGGAACAATCAAAACAATCCCTTTTTCACTGGGCTGTCAAAAATTAACACATCAACTGTACAATCAGTGAATACAATCTCAATTTCTCATTTGCTAACAGTCCTACATCCTTTCCTTTGAACGAGATGTGTCAACTTGGCTACAATGCTAAAACAAAAACAATTATAAAAGTAATTCCAAATTAATTCATGTATGCAAGGCAACAGGACAAGAGTCAACTATTCTTCCTCATATAATCCCTTTGGGCCTGCTTTCCGTATGCTACCCTAAGTGGCTTTAATTTAGCTGGTGTTAGGCAGTTGACTTTCTGCTGGGAAGACTGCAGATGGTCATGAAGAATGATCTTGATCAATTCTGAGCCTAAAACGCTTGATTTGGACTGCACCATCTCTGCTTATGTAACAGCAGTTTGGGCTACCTGTCTGACTGCAACAGCAAAAATACTGGTGTAGTGGCAGGTGTGTGAGAACAAATGCTACCATCTTAAAAGCAGCAGAGTCATATATCATGACATCCTTGTCATTTGTTTGGGCAATGTGTTGGAGAACTCAGTAATTATCTGCAGTGACATCCTGCAAACTGACTTGTACCCATGGATGCCAGTATTCAATGGCAACCACTTGAGCTTATGTGACAGTAAGTTCAGTTTGTTTGAGAGCAGCCTGGGCTTCCACTGTAGGATCCAGACTTTAGGTGGATTTGCTTGTACTGTATTGGAAACTGAGAAATTGGTTATTAGATATTAGTACATGGTGGTAATAGAGTTGGCCATCACTTTGATAGAGGCTGAGCTGTGCCAAGTTGGTACCACCCCACCAATGGTGTTGGCTGTACTAATGTACTAAGCATTTTAATTTTAGTACATCAACATCCTTATCTGCGGGGCAACTTGCTTTTTGGCAAGCTGGCACTTGTGCCCAATACGTCTCTAGGTATTGTATCTGTATGTGAATTCTCCTTCAAAGAATGCACAATTCAATATCTGATGATTGTAAGTGTGAGAGCAACTGATGGGTTTTTGTTCATTACTGTCTTCCTGCATTTTGCTATCTTGCTCTTCTACTACCTGGTCAGGTTGCAGTTTTGGGCATATGAAACGAGAAAGGTAGTATTGTGGTGAAGGTGGAAGGAAGTAAAGCAAGTAAAAGGTAAAGTTGTCATAATCCTAGATAACCAAATACTGCTCTCCCTTTTTTTTGTGGGGGGAGAGCTGACTGGAGGTGATTTAACCTGAGGCTTACCACAGCTTGGATGAGGAGCAAGGTTGGGCCTTCACAAATAATCTCAGCCGACGTGGGAATTGAATCCACGCTGTTGGTGAAATCAAATACACCATCTGTAGCCTATAAATACGAATAGATTGTTAGAATGATTCAAGTTGGATGTGAGGAGGAGGATTAGGTTATGTTGACTAATAGAAAGTTACCAATTTTGCACAGGACTGATAAACTAGACGTAGGTTCAATTTACTTAAAGCTGTAATCAGGATTGCTCAACAGACAGATTTACCATAAAGATTCAATGGAGATTGTAAACAAAAATGAATATTTGCAACTTCTTTGTACCACATGCTGCTAGCTAAACTGAAAGCTGCTCTGGACAGTGGCAACTTATTAGCATATTCTTCAGTAATATCACAACATCCCCATTTTTCCAAGATAACAATGCATCTTGAGTGAAAAGATATATACATCAGGGTAGTTGCAAACACGGTTTACAAAAAAAAAAACCTCTCTTGAAGAGATTAAGGATTTAAGAATTTTAAGAGTGCACAAGAGCTTCTAGTGCATGCACTTGTCTTCCCTTGAAAATCACACCTCTTGAATTCCAGTCCATCACTGGCCAAAACCATGCAAGAGTGCTTGGCACCACTTGTACCATATAGGTCAATCTTCAATGACTCTTCATAATGCCTTCAGTCATGGATCGTTTGCTGTTTCCTCCTGAAGTTAGTTGCATTCGTGTTGACCAAAGGTAATCAGATTGATCTTGATTACATCATCTGCATTGTTTCTAGGCCATCCACTTGTAGGTCTTGCAAGACATTTGGAATGGGTAATCTACTTGGTGTGTCTGAAGTAACTATCCACTATCTTGCTTGTAACAGATTTTGAAGTTGTGGCTCTTTTTTAAATTAGAAGTTGTAGTCTGGGTGACATGCTTGTCAATAGTCTGTGCCAAATCATTTCCAATAGTTTGTGGTCCATTTCTACCTTGTGATACTGAATACCAGTGTCTCTCATGCTATGTTTAAATAACTGGATTGTGCTTGTGATTGACTTTTGGAACCAAATACAATTGATTTGCTATATTGCATAATTCACACTCCCAACCTTTTTGAGATGTCAGCTCTAGGATCCAGTATTAAGTCCCAGTATTGTGATACACATGTTATCTCCTGTGTCCTGAAAATGTGTTGATGGTCCTTCTGCCATACGTTTAGAACATTCTTCCTTAAAGCATGGTGGCACACTGTTTAGCACTTCTGCATCCCATTTTCAGAAATCCAAGTTTGACTCTGGTTTGGGGAAATGTGTAGAGTTTGCACATTCTTCCATGTCTGTGAGGGTGACCTCTGGGTAGTCCAACTTCCTCCCAAAATCCAAAGGTTGGTGGATTGGCCATGCTAAATTGCCCTTTAATTTGCAAAGATGTGTAGATTAGATGGAATAGCTGTGATAAATGTGAAGGGTGATAGGGATAGGTCAGAGGAGTGGGCCTGAGTAAGATGCTTGGAGAGCTACTGGTGGTAAAGTTAGATATATATGTGCTATAAAGTTCAAAAATCTGAGGAATCTCTACAAGTTGTTTGCTTTATTGAGTAGGCATGTCTTGTACATCTTCAAGCTTGCCAGGTTCACTCAGATCCCTGAACTTGAACTGACAGAACCAAAAATGTTAGTTTAACCAATGCTTAATTAACATTTCTTGCTGTTGAAGACTAGACCTTCATGATGAGCTGCTGCTGAGTGTAGATTTCAGTCATGTTCCTCTTTGGTTTTGCCAATTGCCATGATATCATCCACAATCTTACAGAAACATATAAAATTATGAAGGGAATAGATGAGATAGAAGCAGGGAGGTTGTCTCCTCTGGTGGGTGAAACCAAAACTAGGAGGCATAGCACCAAAATAAGGGGGAGAAGATTTAGGACCGACTTGAGGAGGAACTTCTTCATCCAAAGTTATGAATCTGTGGAATCCCCTGCCCAGTGAAGCAGTTGAGGCTACTTCATTGAATGGTTTTAAGGCAAAGATGGATGGATGGATAGATTTTTGAACAGTAAAAGAATTAAGGGTTATGGTGAGCGGGTGGCTAAGTAGAGCTGAGTCCATAAAAAGGTCAGCTGTGATCTTACTGAATTGCATACTCCTCCTAGTTCTTATGTTCTTATGCATATGCATCCAGGGATATTTTTTGTAATTCTGTCCAGATGTTGCTGGAGCAGTTCCTGATTGATGGATATTCTTGGGAAACAAATTATGTTCTGAAAGTAGCAATTTGTATGTTTTTGTATAATTTGTATGTTTTACAAATTATGTTCTGAAAGTAGCAATTTTTTTTTTTGAGATCCCTTTGTCAAATGTTTGGCATTCAAACTGCTCCTGATGAGTTTGGGATTTAATTCCTCGAATCATAAGATAAGTAGAACAGGCTGAGCTTGTTTCCATTGGCACTTAGAAGAGAGGAGTGACTTGATTGAAGTATGTATCTGAAGGTGAATAAGTCACCTGGACTGGATGAATACACTCCAAGTTCTAAAAGAGATAGCTGAAGAAATTGTGGAGGCATTGATGATGATCTTTCAGAGATCACTGGAGACAGGGAGGGTCCCAGAGGACTGGAAAATAGCTAATGTGACACTGATGTATAAGAAAGAAGGGAGGCAGCAGATGGCAAATTATCAGCCAGTTAGCCTGACTTCAATCATTGGCAAGATTTTATTGAAGTTGAGATCGCAGTGTACTTGGAAGTGCATAAATAAAATCGGACTGAGTCAGCACGGCTTTGTCAAGGGGAGATCATGTCTGACAAATTGTTAGTTTTTTGAGGAGGTAACAAGGAAGTTAGAGAACAAGTGGACGTGATTTATTTAGATTTCCAAAAGGCCTTTGACGAGATGCTGCACAGAAGACTCTTAAATTAAAAGCCCATGGTATTTTCATGATAAGATCCTGGCCTGGATAGAAGATTGGGTTGACTGGCAGAAGCAGAGAATGGGGGTAAAGGGGTCTTTTTCAGGATGGCAGTGGTGACTAGTGGTATGCATCACAACTGGTGCTAGGGTCACAACTTTTCACAATGTACGTTAATGATTTGGAGGAAGAAACTGAAGGCACTGTTGCTAAGTTTGCAGATGTTACAAAGATATGTGGAGGACACAGTATTGAGGAAGCAGGAGATTGCAGAAGGACTTGGACAGATTAAGAGAGTGGGCAAAGAAGTGGCAGATGGAATACAATGGAAAAATGTGATGTTATGCACTTTGGAAGAAGGAATGAAGGCATAGACTATTTTCTAAATAGGAAAATGTTTAAGAAATCAGAAACACAAAGGGACTTGAGTCCTTTTTGAAGATTCTGTTAAAGTTAATGTGCAGGTTCAGGCAGCAGTTAGGAAGGCAAATGCACTGTTAGCATTCATGTCAAGAGGGCTACAATACAAGAGTAGGGATGTACTTCTAAGGCTTAAGGCTCTGGTAAGACCCCATTTGGAGTATTGTGAGCAGTTTTGGGCCTTGTATCTAAGGAAGGATGTACTAACCTTGGAATGAGTCCAAAGGAGAGGTCCACAAGAATGATGTCTGGAATGAAGAGCTTGGCGTATGAGGAATAGTTGAGGATTCTGGATTTGTACTCATTGCAGTTTAAAAGGATGAGGGGGATTTTAGTGAAACAAACAGGATACTGAGAGGCCTGGATAGAATGGACATGGAGAAGGTGTTTCCACTAGTCAGAAGAGGGCACAACCACAGGCTAAAAGGGCGATCCTTTAAACAGAGATGAAGAAGAATTTCTTCAGCCAGACAGTGGTGAATCTGTGGACCTCTTTGTTACAGAAGGATGCGGAGGCCAGGTGACTGAGTGTCTTTAAGACAGAGGTTCTTGATTAATACAAGATGTTTTTTTTAGGGGGTGAGAAAAATATCAGCCATGATTCAATGGCAGAGCAGACTTGATGGGCTGAGTGGCCTAGTTCTGCTCCTATATCTTAGGATCTTATGTAGGATCCTAAATGGTGGTTTCCTCACGTGAGTAAATCCAGAACTAGGGTGACATTGTTTTAAAATTAGGCCCTTTGAGGACAGAGATGAGAATTTTGTTTCTCCGGTTGTCTGACTTTGGAACTCTCCACTTTGGTAGGCAATGGAAGTTGGATCATTGAATATTTTCAAGACAGAGATAAAGAAATTCTTGTTGGACAAGGAAATCGAAGGTTATTGGGGATATAATAAGACACATGATCAGACATGATAATAAATGGCAGAGTAAGCTCAAGAGGCTGAATGGCTTTTTCCTTTTTCATATGTTCCTAATATTCTGAAGCATGCTTTCTACTATACTGAGCCATTTGTTTGCTTTCCCAGATCAAAATCAGTTTTTGAATGACACCCAGCACCTGCATTAGACAAAATGCATTCCTTTAAGAGGTACAAGGTTGCAAACTGACATTTAGTAGTTTAGTCTTATGCTATCCAATCAGTTTTGTGCATGCTCAGGCATGCAGCCACTTAATAGTGCACTTAGCATTGGCTGCACACTCCAATCATTTAAATTTGCCAGCATCACAAAAAGTTTGCATGCTGCCTGCATCACAAACAATAGGTACAGGTTTGATAGAGCAATCCCTGCCCATTTTCACCAGGGTCATTGAATTTCATAGCCAAAATGTTAATATGCAATCCACAAATTCTTATGGTATTATAAAGCAGAAAAATCCTTGCTGAATGGATTCATAATTACAAATGTGGTGCCTTTTACACAAAAACAATTTTCCTAAAGGTTACGTTCTTTAAACATATATTGAAAGGCTGTTGATGAAATCAACCTTGCACATGAAACAGATTTTCTGCAGTACTAGTCATGCAGTAAGCCTAAATGATATTTCAAAGGATTGCCTTCACGCACCAAATTTCTCAACATTGTATTTTAAAACTGGGAAAGAGCATGAACCGTAAACAAGATGATATTTCCTGCGCTTAAATGAAGGTTTTATACGTAAATGCCAGAAATGTTGGCCAGAATTCTTTAACTTTGCCCAGGGCTGGAATTATCAAGTCTCACTATCGTGAATGGAGATTTGGGCTGAATATTGGCCAGAATGCTTGTGACCTTGCCTGTGGCTGGAATTATCCGGTCCTGATGCTATGAGCAAAAAGTTGGGCTGAGTGCCAAATTCTTCATTCTCAATGGCTGCAGCAACAGGGTGTGAGACTGGAGAATTCTGGCCATTATTTAAATTTTCTTTTTCTTGAATTATAGTGGCCAGATTCATGTAGGGTAATCTCATTGAAAGTAAGCAGGTTTACATTGTATGTGCCATAATGCCTTTTCTTTGTAGTGGCTAGGAGGTGATACCAGTGCTGAATTTTACTTTAGATTTAAGGAAAGTGATGTTTGGAAGATTTGTAAACTTTAGTTCAGTAAGACAAGGCAAACATTTTAACCTGAGTGTTGCATTTTCATGTTGTACTAACAACCTTGATTTGATCTTTGGCAAAAAACCTTATGATGTGTAAATAAAGTCATCTAGTGTATGATTAGATGAAATTTAAAATGTGAACTTTATAGAAAAGTTACAATGTGTAATTAATTTTAATATTTTTAAGATGAAGTGAAGCAATAGACCATTTCCGAGGTTAGTTTGTTCCCAATTGATTTTCCACTCTGGCCAAAATCCATTGAAGGATGAATTGAAGTGGGTGCATATTCACCACTTCAATTGACAATTCCACAAGAAGTTTGATGATTCTCTAACAATGCATTCAATAAATCATGGTATCATTGAAAATTAAATAATTTAATTGGTTGAAATATATTAATGTGGAAAATGTTCCTCAACCAAGATAGTGTTATTGTGGAAAACATGGCTGGAACTATTGAAAATGTGTTTTAATAGGGGTAACTTATTTCTGGAAAAATGTCTAAATTTAACATTTTTTAATGACCTTTCAAAATGCATTAAATTAATGAAGCCTAATTAAAACCCTACACCATTTAAACCAAGTAGTGGCACTACTTTCAGCAGTGTATGATACAAAATTATTTGGCTAAATGATGCCACTTTACAACTGAATCACAGAATCAGTATTTCAAAAGAGGAATCATTTGCTAAGTGATCAACATAACGAAGTCTTAATATCAAATACAACCAAGTTTGCTTTGAAAAGCAAAAAAAAAACTGAATATTTTTAAAAATAGTTTGGGACAAATAATTTCAATTCTAGAGTAGCTGTGTTCTAAGAAATGTTTAATTGTTAACTTTAGAATTGTGTCCAAAGCATTGTTCTGCACAGGAACAACCTGTGCTGTATAAATTGTCCTGACCATCACTGGCAGATGTATACTCTTTTCGGTCTGAGTTAATTTGCTAATCAAGTTAATTTTGGCTTTTTAACTTGAGATCGTCCGGTGATGGTCAACTCAGAAATATGTATTAATAAATGTAACTAAGGGCAGACCTAAAAATCCAAATAATGAGCATTATTATTTTCAAAATAATCTCAGGGTTAATCAATGGCTTATCTTTATTGACATTTGAGATGCTGTGTATCCTACAGTGCAATTGTGTGGTTCTGTGCTTTATTTTTAAAAACTTGCAATGTTTTGCAATATAATGCACACTTAGACGGTTGAAGAAAATCTCTGCAATATATTCTGCTTTTTCCTGTCTGGTCCAGGGAAATTCCTTTGCTTAACAGAAAGGGCTCCTTGAGCAATTTTGATTATATGTATCAACTACAATGTTTGAGCATGTTCTGTTTATGGATTTGTGAATGACGATTAATCAATGCCCGGTATAAATAAACCTGTTGAGATAGACTTTGAATTATTAATATTAAGTTCAATCTCTAATAGTAACTGATTTCTATGTTGGACTATTTGGAGGCAATTGAATGGTTAATACTACCAACCGTAGAAGATTACATCCTCCAAGATTGGATGTGAATACTTGATTAATTTGTCCCCTAGCTTGAGGCAGAATTTTGAAAATTGAGCAGTCATATAAAGGAATAAAAGCTGAGAACTATGAATATTGGTGGTCTTTAATTAGCCCCAATACAATGATTGTGTGCAGTTTGACCAAGACTTGGCTTTATCTTGCAAAAGATTAGCAGTTAACTGCTTGTACAAAACATGAACATATATCCTTGAAGAAGGGGATGATACCTGAAATGTCGTCAAATCATTCTTCTAAGCATCAATAGGAAAAACTGCAAGCACTTGAAAGCTCTTAATTTTGCGTAAATAAACATTTGCACCTTTGGCTTTCGCTGCTATCAATTGCACAATCAAGCAATGTTTTTCCTGGAATTTGGCTATTTCAGAGTAATGGACTTTGGTGCTCTTGCCAAGCCTTGTGCATTCTTGACAATAGCAGTTTTAGCTATTGATACTTAGAGTTTGGATGATTGACACTTCCATTGCCCCACAGTAAAGGATATTTGTTTTTAACTTAGAGTAAAGTAATTGAATTACTGCTTTTATCTTTAAGCAATTTCGTTAAACTATTTATTGTCACTATAGGGTTCCTAATGGGTTTGAAAGTGCTTAAGCTTGACTAATGGATATGGGGGTGAGTGGAGAGGCAACATCTGGCATGGAGTTATATGACAGCATGGTTGGGGAGTGTGTGGATCGTGATAGCTTGGCACCTTCAGTTTTTCATCATAACTGAGATGAGGCCCCTCTGCACCACAGTAGCCATTTTTAACAACCTACCTCCTACACCCTGCAGCCATTGTCTATCTCTGACTTCTTCCCAGGTCAGCTGGCTCGACTGCAGCCTACACCAATCTCAGTGATGAATATTCAGGCCAGACAGTAAAATACAAGGGTAGCATAGTGGTTAGCACTGCTACTCCACAGCTCCAGGGACCTGGTTCGATTCCTGGCTTGAGTCACTGTCTGTATGGGTTTCCTCCAGTTTCTCCCATAGTCCAAAGATGTGCAGGTTAGATTGATTGGCCATATTAAAATTGCCCCTTAATATCCTGAAATACATAGGTTAGAGGGATTAGTGGGTAAAATATATAGGGATATGGGGGTAGGGCCTGGATGGGATTGTGGTCAGTGAGGACTCGATGGACCATATGGCCTCTTCCTGTACTGTAGAATTTCTATGATAAAGGTAACAAATATATCTTAAATGTATCTATTTTCAGGTAGCTTCATGATATTACTGGATAACTTATGTAGAGTAGAATGCACCCATCTCTGGACTAAGTCGTGAGACAGAATGTGAATGTTTCCTGCTGTGGAGGTAGATGGGAAAATGCATCAATTCCTCTGACAAAAAGCTAATTAATTACGGAAGGGAATGTTTTGTGCCGTACTCTACAGTGCATTTGGAGGCCATTCAGTCCAATGAATGGACATCAACTCTCCAAAAGAGAATGTTACCCACCAGCCACCATGTCGAAGCAGGCCTATTCATTGTCCTACCCAGGCACCATATTGAAAAGGCACTCAATATCACCAGTCCATTATTGAAGGGAAAAAAAGGACCACCTGTAAATGGAGGTGGATCACTGGGAGCACTCTAAGGATGAATGGTGAACCTCCTGAGAATGAAGATAGAAGAGCAGTAACATTGAGGCTGACAAATGAACCCCTGCAGGACAATGAATCTGAAAACCCTCTGGGAGATGCTCCCCACCCACTGCTGTTGTGTTCTGGGATCCAGGGTTGCCAGTGGTGTCCATTCTGAATTTTGGTGGCAGTCCCAGGCATTGTTCAGGTGAGCCATGACATCAGCACACCATATTGTTTCAAATATGTTTGCAGCAGCTTGTTTACCCACTAAGTGGGTGTCCATCTGCATCCCATTAACAGGATGCAACTGAGTTTCACATTGTCCTCCGTTGGTTTTCCCAATCCACCATGGTGGATTAAGAATATTCTATTGTAAATTCAAGCTGGCATGAAACCAATTTTGTTTTGGATCTCCTGCTAAATTCTTCCTCTCCCCAGCTGCCAGCAGTGTGGAGATGCCAGCGTTGGATTGGGATAAACACAGGAAGAAGTCTCAACACGAGGTTAAAGTCTAACAGATTTATTTGGTGGCAAAAGCCACTAGCTTTCGGAGTGTTGCTCTTTCGTCAGGTAAGTGGAGTTCTGAACAGAAGAATGACAATGCCTCTTCATTATTGAACCGTAATGTATCTTTGCTTGACTAAATTGATATATTTTTGCATGAACGTGTTGAACGTATAAACAAGCTAACGTTTTTGTTCAATCTTTATGTCCTCTGCTGTCTTGAAGTTATTCAAGCTTTCAGTAGAAAATAATTCCAGAATTTTCTGTAGCCCTCATACTTAGCCTAGCAGTAATATTTGATGGATAAGTCTGTATGGTGGGAATATTTAATTCTGTTAGAATAAAATTTGAAACTCTGCAGCAAAGTTCTCAATTTCTTACAATTCACTTGCATAATATGTAGTCCTTGGAAATGTCTTATGAGCAAAAGCAATCTAATTTAGTAATTCTGAACATCCTATTTTCAATTGGTCAAGTCTGAAAAGACCATTTGGCACCCTTTGAACTGAACAGCCTGACACTGATAAGTTTACAGTAATTCTCTCCCTCTCTCTTGAGTGGCAAGTAGGAAAACCTCTGATCTGGAGAAAGGATATGGGATAGGATGGAAGTATATCAGAAGGCAGATCCTTCAGTTCAGGGTGGATTCCACACAAAGAAATTCAGCAGCAGTGAAGATATCTTACACAATTTGCTGACCAGAGAATGTGCAGTAAAATGTAGCCTGTAACTCTCTTAACTCCTGCTCCCATTGGTTTCCACTGCATTACATTATTATAATCCTAAGTAGCCTTACTTGTTTGCATCTATTTAAAAGGGTCCATATTATTTATGTTCAAATTTGAGAGAAGATATGCCCTTCTTTACCAGAAGAGCATATTGGACATTGTAACTGATCTCAATTGTTAATAAGTGGGTTTTCCCAGCAGGGGTCACTAGATCACAATCAATCAGGAACACTATTTTTATCTCCTGTATGTGGCATAGATGTCTGTTGCCTCTTCCTTTCGCTCCACCATTGATCTATCATTTTCTAGATCCGCATTTTGGATTTGTTCCTCAACTCCTACACTTCTTTCCTCCTTCAAGGCAATTATTTTATTTTTTTAAAAATCAAACCTTACGTTGCTATTCCTGCTACCTCCTTTGATTTAGAATCTATTTTTTTGGTTAAAATATCTAAGCATTTTGGGAATTCTTCTATATTAAGCATACTAAACAAATAGTAGTATTGTAAACCCAATTGCTGCATTCTAATACAACCCCAGCTGCAATCAGCTAAATCAGAACAGACTGGGGATTATATCTAGGTCTATCCAGGGCTAATGATTTAAATATTTCATTAGATGTTTTTTGTTCACATCCATCAAGGGAGCAGCAAAATAAACTTTCTAGTATATTGGTTTTTGTTTTTGAGATGGCTAAGCATAATTTACAAGATCATAACTGAAACAGCATTACCAAAGTTGAAATTAAGACAAAGCTCTCAAATTTATACCAGGAGTACCTGCAACAACGATGCTTCAGTGTTGTATCAATTCAAAATTCTGTTCAGTAATTGGCACCAAATCTCTATATATGTCTTCTCCCATCCAGAGAACACTATGTTCTGTTGTTTGTAGCATATATGTGACAAAGTTCCACAGAAGCTCTGACACAGTTAATCATTCTTTGGAGTGTGGCTTGTACCCAGCAAAAGCACTGACATTGATTTTCATGATCAGGCCTCAACTAAATTTAAGTTGTAGCCAGCAGTATGTGCATAGTTTACAAGCAGTGCGTCATTTTGGAGACGTTAGGAAAACTAACAGTGCATAAGACCATATGACCATGAAAAATAGGAAGAGGAATAGGCCATTTAGCCCTTAAGTGCACTCTGCCATTTTGTCAAGTGAATCATAGAATTCCTACAGTGTAGAAGGAGGCTATGTGGGTGTTCCAGTTTCCTCCCTCAGTCCAAAGATGTGCGGCTTAAATGCATTGGCCGTGCTAAATCCCTCCTTAGTATCCCTGGGGGGAAACCCATGCAAACGTGGAGAACGTGCAAACCCCACGCAAATAAGGATCCAAGCCAGGCATCAAACCTGGTTCCTGAAGCTGTGAGGCAGCAGTGCTAGCCATAGTGCTGCCTTGGTGATATTGGTTGGGGAGGGGACACTGTGACAATTTATCCTATAACAAAAGAAGCCTGGTCAATTTTCATGGTTAGGCTTCAACTGAATTTAAGATGTAGCTTGCACTATGTCACAGTTTACAGGCAACGTGTCATTTAGGAGGACAGGAAAATCAGCTGTCCATAAAACCATATGACCATGAGAAATAAGAGGAGGAATAGGCCATTTAGTCCTTTAAGTGCACTCTGCCATTTATTAAAATCAAGGGTAATCTAACCCTAAGCCCATTTCCTAATTTGGAAATTTAAATTGGAATCTCATTCATTTCAGTTTTATAGGATGCCTAATTTAGTTGGCTTTTGCACAATCCAATTCAAATTGTATTGACTTTCACTGAAGTAACTATTTGAACAGAATCATTGTACAATACTATACTTGCCAACAGTCATCCATCACAACTAAAATAGTGTTAATGTATCTAAAATATTTAGCAATATCATGATTAGTATGAGTCAAAGTTATCTGGTATTGTTTGGCAATCATCATAAGTACAACAAGATTTCAAATGCATTTCTTGAATAGATTTTGCTTTGTAATAGTGTTACATTCAATGTTTCAAGATTACACACTGACTTAGCAAGGTTAAGTCTGCAGCATGTATTCAGTGTAATGCTGATAAATTCCAGGATTTAATTTTCTGTTGGTGACATGCGCACAAGACATGCATCTTGTTTTGTAACATGGTATCTGCTGTAGTGTTGGTAAGTCTTGATTTTCTCTGAAAGGCTTAATCTTTGATGTTGTTAGTATTAATTTACTATCCATGGCATATTTTTTCATTTTTTTTCCCCAATGGTCATTATCCTTCTTAATTTTAAGCTTGTTCATTATTTGTTTTCATACATTAGTCCTTCTGCAAAACATTTTCTGCAATTAGCTAATTGTGTTCCATATCTAGATTTTGTTGGATGAGAAACTTAGCCATTCTTAATCTTTGATTCATACGTTTTCTTGTGTTTTGAAGATCTGATTCAAAGAAAGCTCTTTGTTAGTATCTAGTTGTGTACAGTGTAATCCAGTACCACAATGATGTCCCAACTTTCTAAGTATCTAGAGGTGTGGATATCAGAATTGAGAACTGAATCTCTATTTTTAAAAAAAAATCTGTAAAAGCACATAATAAGATTGCTTATGAGCTCTCGGTGATTGTCTGTTTAAACAGCACATACTCAAAGCTGCTGAAAAGAAATGAGAGGAGCAGTTTTACTAAAAAAAATTCTAAGTGCCAAACGAGCATAAAAACTGAAGAGAATTGCATCCATTTTTTGGAGAGTTTTCAGGCATAATCTTATGCCATTTAGTGCAAAAAAAAAGACTGTGTGATTTACGCCAATGGATGGAGTCTATTCTTGTCAGAAAGCTGGCTGATGACAGCTAGAGAGTACTACTGTGCGTATGCCATTCTGTGTACAAGGTACTGCCCCTCTCTATCCTAAGCATCCAAGGGGCCTCAATAGCCTCCAGTCCCACTAGTGAGGCCATCATAGCAGGTCCTCATTAATAAGGACCATATGTAATCCTCACTGGTGAGGACCTTCACTGGCGAGGCTGTTAAGGCAAATAAACCTAAATGATTGCATCCCAGACCCACTAAAAATAGATTTAAATGTTCAAATCAGCCTCACGCCTAGGTTGATCATGCCAGCAATCCAAGATTGTTAAGACCATGAGAGGCAGAAACTGGACAGAAACCCACTTTTTTGCCTCTTGCACAAGATTGCCCCCAGACTCTAAGACTTAAATGCCCACATTCATAAAATTTAGGATAGTATTATTGATGACCTTAAGTGACTGATGGAAGTCTTGCCCCCTCAATAAAATCGATCGAAATTTTATGCCAATTTAACAAAGATTGTAAAATGTGATCAGCAATAATAGTGCAAATACTTTCCATTACACAGAATCAAATCTGCTACTGATTCCAAACTATGTCACAGCCTCAATCACAGTGTTATCTCTACCTGAAATCAATACCAGTAGTCCTTCCAATCTTGTATCTCTCATTTTATTGCTAGATAATCAGCAAATCAATTCTGCTGCATTTTTTTTTATTTCAACTCAAGCCATGTGAACCTTTCACTTCCAATTTACCCAACTATTTATCTGAGGTCCTATGTAGAATCCCTCACCAGATAGTTCAGTAGAGTGGACCTGAGCTGAGTTACCTGAGAAGAACCACAGGACATCTATTTATTGAGAAAAAAGTTCCTCAGAATTGAGATGGAGAAATACATGGTTATTAAAAGCTTCAAAAACTCAAATTAAAGAGCTTGGCCATTAAGCTTGGGAATCATACTGAAGTGGATTTTAAATCATTGCAACATGCTGTGGGATCTCTGACTAAAATCCTTCACAGAAAAGGATGTAACTCCAGTTCAAAATATATAATAAAGACTTTGCCAAGAGCGATAGTCAATAGAGATGAGGTATCTTCTGTGATTTGTTTTTCCTACATTCTCAAATTTAAATAATGTTCCTATAACTTGCTTTGTGTGCCATAACTGAACAAAAATAGTTTGTTCTGATTTTTTTTAACTTCTGCCTCCATATAGACACAGTCATGAACGGACCAATTTAAATAATGGTAGAATTGCTGTGTCAATGTACAAATTAAAATAATGCCGAAGAGTGGAGTGAATATTGTAGATATATCCAAAACTGAATTGTTCTGATTAGATTGTCAAGAGGCCTGCTGTTTTGGCAAAATAAAAATGATTTCCAATATATGGAATGTAGTCAGATCTATGTAAATAGGTTAACAGTTTCCTTTTTAAAAATTGTCTGTGAAATTGGATCCCAAAGGAGTTTGAATGTTTAATGCAGAGCAGACCACAGCAAGTGGCAGTCTAAACTTTAAGATGTCTATTAGGAGAAATAAAAATTTGCATGGTAAGTGGTGAATTTCTTAAATTAACACAATTTGAGCTGAGTCAAAGTTTTATTTTGTGCTTAACCCTGCTGTTCTTGGCCAAGAATTGATTGATAGAAATACTATGGTTGATGTTATACTCGTCCTGTTCAGTACAAAATTTGCAGCAAGAGTGAGAAACTAACGTGTATTTTCCTGGATCCCCTTTTACGTATGTGCAGCATCATTTACCAAAGAGGTGGCAAAGATTTTGAACGCTGATATCAATAAGTGAATGTAAGTGACAGCTAAAAGTGAGTAGCTTTGAGATCAAAAAATGGCAGTGCCCACAAGCAGTCAGGTGTTGTCATTATACAGGATAATGCTGAAGGAAAGCAAGAAATTTTCCAGTTACAATTGTAAGACCTTTGCACTCTGGAGAATTAGGGATGCTTTTCAAGAAAACAAAGATGTGACAAAAGTTATCCAAGAGCTAATGAGGCTAAAGCTCATATAGAAATTATTCAATGACAGGTACCCATCAGCTCATCATGGAAAATCAGTGAAACTGTGCAATGAGAGCCAACAAAAATGGTTTAAGAGTCATCCCATCTATCACTTCTTGTCAACTATCTGGAACTTGTAGTGTCCCAATTTTCAAAGAATTAAAGTTTCTCTCACTGTGTACTTGATAGATCGGCATTGGAGCAATTATATATCAATTAGAAAATATTAAATGTACACTAATTTGTAAGTGAAAATAAGAAACTCTTTGCACCTGCCAGGAGGAGCCTTTTCTTCCATTTCCTCTTCCCTTCCATCCGAGACACATTGCAGGTTCATTTCCAAAATCAGATCCTTCATGCTTACCTCTGAGTATTATCAGTTTTGGTTTTGTGAAAAGAATTTTAACATGAACTTAGAAAAATTCCCAATGAGAAAAAATAATTGAGATTAATATGTATGTTTAACATTTAGACCAAAACATTTTTAAGAATTTCTACTGGTCCTTTATCATTGTCGAATGTTACCATCAGATGGGATTTCTGTCACTGATTCAAGTTTCACTTCTGCGGGTATCAGTCAGGGAGGTAATCCATCGATGATAACTAGTGAGAAGACAATGCCCACGCACAATTTATGACATTCTTTGTAATTAAAGAGAACTGGAATGGCTGAAAGCAAGAATTTAATGAAGGGCTGTGGAGATGTGGAGCGCAACCAATGCAAAGTCAGAGGCAGGTCTGCTTTATGCAAATTACTACTTTCAAATAAAGGTAAACCTTTCATTTTAAAAATCCAATAAAATAATGCATCAAAAGGCAATAGTAATCTAATCTTTTGGGTTCAGAAGAGGTCGAGATTGCAAGAACAAAAATCTCTGAATTATAGTTTTAAAGTACTTCCTTTTACAGCCCTTTTAATATATGGAAACTATGTTTTTATTGTGGAAAGTAAGAGAAGAGGTGCATTAATTTTCTTTCTGCATCATTAGTAGTTTATGTTTTGAATTAAACTACTGTTGGCAAAAGTCGATTTCCATTATAACCTGTTCTAAATACCTTTCAATTTAAGTATCCCCCAGACAGTGGAATCATAGACATATTATTTGTGTTGTTTTACTATGGGCTTATAATCTAATTGCATGGAACTTTTGTATGCACTATGTACATCTGTTAATACTATTCCTTTTTCCCTGTGTTTTCCAATTGGATAATTTATAGAAGCTCTACTACCCGGCAAACCTGAGATATAAAAGTAATAGCTGCTACTTCTACAGAGTACAGCCAGCTTCTGTGTTGTGCTAATGATCTGAATTTGTAAAATGTGTAAGCAATGACTCGCTCAGGCTTGAGCAGATGTTTAGAAGAAGGAAAGATATAAATTAGGTCTTTCTGCTCAAAAGCAATCTGGTGTTGCTAATCTAACATGGTGAATATTTGAAAGAACATGAACACTTGCACTAACAAATAAATTCACATTTATGGCTTTTATTTGTTAGAGGTAAAATTTAACATGGTTCATGGGACGTAGTGAAATTGTGATGAGTCAGCCTCTGATGACACACAATTCCATTATGCTGAAGTTATCAATTAATCCTGCTGGCTGAATACACTGGAAGGCACAATGGTTAGTACTGCTGCCTCTCAGCATCAGGGACTCTGGCTCGAATCCTGGCTTGGATCACTGTGAAATTTGCACATTTTTCCTGTGTCTGCCTGGGTTTCCCCTAAGTCCTCCTGTTTCCTCCCACAATACAAAAATGTGCAGGTTAGAAGGATTGGCCATAGTAAATGGCTCCTTAGAGTCAGGGGGACTAGCTTGGGTAAATGCCTGGGATTAGGGCCTGCAGGTTTGTTTCCAAAATCAAATCCTTCATGCTTACCTCTGAGTATTATCAGTTTTGGTTTTGTGAAAAGAACCAAGAAAAAGAACTTTAACATGAATTTAGAAAAATTCCTATTGAGAAAAAAATAATTGAGATTAATGTGGATTAGGGCCCACCTGGGATTAGGACCAGTGCTGACTTGATGGGCTGAATGGCCCCCTTCTGCATTGTGGGAGTCTGATTCTAATAGCAAATTTCATTGATGCCTGTCGTAAACCAAATTTCTGTGCTGATAACTCCGGTTAAGCCAATCCTCTCTAAGCTTGTCATATGACCACACCAAACAATCAGAATGAAGTTAGACATTCAAAAGCACGAAGTCATGGGAGTATTGAGCAAGCCTTCATTAGACTGAGACTTCCTTGGAAATGGACACGCAAAGCTGAGTGTATGACTAAACTAACAGTGTGAAAACAAGTTTGCATTGACAACATGATGCATCATATTATGCATGTCCAATGATGGCATGCTAACAGAACATAATTTTTCTAGAACTAACTCCCAGTCATTTTCAATGGAAAACTCTGGCCTTTAACAAAGTCAGACAATTGTAGGGTGTGAACAAATTGAATAAAAACATTTTCACACATTTATTGCCTTAATGTTTTTTCATTTGGATCTGTTTTTAACATAGACCACATGTGTAGGCAAAAGAGATTACATAGAGATGCATTCATGGGAATGTGTCCTAGACTATCATGAAGCACTACTTAACACACGTTTATGGTGAATCCCTGTGATTTTGATCATTGAGGATTTTACTGTGTAAGTAATAAAAGAGTTAACTGGAAAAAAAAATCTGATTAAATGGTAAATATGCTTCTAGCTTTAATTGAGTTACTGTTCTTGCTCAAATATGTAGACTTTCTCCTCTGCAGACCCTCTGACAATGCAAATACTTAGAGGAAAAGTAAGCTGCTGTACAGCATCAACTGTTAAAAATTGCTACTGTGTCCTGAGATGCATAGGTTAAAGGGATTAGTGGATAAATATATAGGGATATGGGGGTATGGCCTGGGTGGGATTGTGGTCAGTGCAGACTTGATGGGCCAAGTGGCCTCTCTTTGCACTGTAAGGTTTCTATGATTTCTATGAACAACTGTTAACATTCAAAGATTTTTTGAGAGTCTAGGTCATTTCTTGATCTAAGGAGAGTTTCAAGCTGTTTTATGAGCTGTAAGTCTGCTAATTTAAGTTAATTAAGGAAATTTGAATTTTACACCTTTTTTGGGTGGTGATCCTTCTATTAGAATTTGTGGCCATAGATTAATTTAGTAAGATTCTTTGATCTATGCGTTCACAATACTATTTTGGAAATAGCATAGAAACAGAAGTTTGCAGTCCAACTTTTTGTTTGATTCGTGATAGTAACTGGAAAGAAAATGACTACCAAATGGAAAAAAAAAACAAATAATATTTGATGGCAATCTTCTCAATGCATGGGTATGATTATTTTTCCTTGAAACTAAGATTGGCTTCTGATGCATATTATTAAAAACAGGGTTTGTTTTTATGGTTTACTTCAATCCCCTCTTAAATTGTAGCCTTGTAACTATATGATCTTCCTTTTAAAAGCTTTATATTAAAATGCTAACTGAATATGGTTGATCTGTTTTCTATTTTCAAACTGCATATATTTATTATATGCTGTAGTGCATAAATTCCAAGAGGAAAATGGTTTGGAATAGTGTAAACATATCACATTTGATCAACTGTGCAATGAAGCATCTGAGTTTTTGGCAGATATTTGTGCTACTAATTTTACTGGGCAGGGTTTGCTGAAGGGAGCAGAAAAAATTGTGAAAAGGCCAAAGTGGTGTTTTACATTGGCAGGAATGCTTTCTACAATCGCACCCCCCCCCCCCCCCCCCCCCCACCCACCATTTAAGAGATGTGTCTCATTTCCTGTCTTGCAGTGTCAGGAACCTCATTATCAGCCTCCATCGAGAAATCATTACAACTCTTCCCCTCTCAACCTCAAACTCTCCCCCAGGCCCAAATCAAAAGGTTCTGTCATGGCAGCATGAATACAGCTGATTTCAAAAGGTGTACGTCTGGTAAGCAGCCTTGTGGGGAACAGGCCACGGGCTATTCAAGGTGAGAAAGGATTGGAGGGGGAGGAGAGTATTGATGAGCAGTCATGACCCAATGGTGATGGGGGTGGGGGCAAGGGGGGGGAGGGAGGTGGCAGGTGGTTTTAAAAAAAAGACTCGGTACAGCAATATGAAGTCTGAGTGAGCAGCCTTTGACTCCAGGGAAGCCAGGGATCAATGTGGATGGCTAATAGAGGGAAGACTGCGAAATTGAAAATCAATGTTCCTAAGGGTGGCTATTGCTGCTGGGCCACAAGTCTCTTCAAAGGCCTTAGGGTGGGAAGGGAAGCTAGGGTAGTGAGGTAGATGGTTGCGCTGAGGTGCATTTTGACAAGTACCCTCCATAGATGGTGTTGCACACAAGGCATTGGAACGAAGCTTGGACCATATCTAGATCTGAGATAAGAACTTAGGATCAGTGGAGTGGCGAAAGTTGTCACAATTTAATCATGTAGTGTGGGGTGAAGTTGGTGTGGGATGTTGCCCTTCAGGCAACTGAAGGACTGCGAATCAAGTGATGGCTGTGGCTTAACACTGGTTTTTGAAAGGTAGCTCCTGATGATTGGGCAAACGGTGGCTTGTAGGAGACAAATTCTAACTGTCAAGTCTTTATCTTTGAAATTGCAATGAAGAGAGAGAGGAGAGGTGGAACCTGCTGAACTGATGATCATTCTTCAGATTCACAGGCAGGAGAAAAGATGATGTCAGTAGAGGTACCTGGCTAGCCAAAAACATAAGTAAATCTGGAGGAGGAAGAGGTGTAGGATCTGCACCATAGGCAGAGGAGTAACTCGAGATAGCAGTCACTCAGTGGCATCTCTTTGGCATTACAATGGGGACAGGAACTGCCTAAAGAAGAGATGGAACTGTAACAGGGTTCTTCCAGTGAGGAGAATATTAAAAGGAACAGGGATGAGGTGATGTCCAGGGCTCGAATGTGCTCATAGAGAGTGATGAGGACCTCCAATGAGGATATCCAATTATCCTTAATCTGAGCATGGCACTCCCCTCTAACTGAAGTATAAACCATTTTATTTAACCTGCTTTACATTTTTTTGTGATTTATGAATTGCAGCTTTTAAAAATAAATCTTTTATTCAGATTACTAATCTGTTGTACACTCTGTTCTTGTGACATCAGACATCCTTATAACATTCCTGTAATTTAAACAACTCCCATTTCAATAAACTGATAGCAACTGCAACAGCTAATGATATTGATGTCATCACATCATGAAGAAATATTTATGTGCCCTGGGAGATTTTTGGCCCTGGGAAATTTACTGAGATTTTTTGTAAATATCCCCTGTATAGATACAATGAAGACTTAATTATATGAGCCTTAAATTTACAAGGCAAAGCTGAATTTTTACAGCAAAGTATTTGTAAATGGAAAGCAGCATCACCAATCACAAGTGGAACTTTAAATTAAATTGAATTATTAAAATAAGCTAATCACTGCAAAGCCCATTTTGCTTTAAATTTGGATAACGTACATTTTATCTTTATTGTATCTTCATTGTGTCTATCCAAACACAACTCTGCCTGCAAAGGGGAAAAATATTACAATTCACACAAAAACTATTCTCTTTAATAAACCATTTAGGTGAGCTCAAAATTTTGATTGATAAATGCACAACAGGATTACGACAAAAGCAACTTTACTTCCAAAGTTCAGTTGAATGGTGTCTCCTCATACAAATCAATTAAGTAAACTCCTTCAATCTTGCAAATAATATTTATTTGTGGTTGACAGTGAAGCCTGTACTTGTTTGCATTTTATAATGATGATGTATGCGGTAGTCATCAGGAGAGCCGTCAATAGGCCCATTTCCATAGTTCGCCTAAATTGTCATAATAACTTTAAAATGCCATTAAGTTTCTGATCTTTTAATGGTAGTAATCTTACACCATTAACTAAAAGGTCAGATTTTCATTTAAATTTTCTCAAAGATTATTTTGCTTTCATCTCTAAACTTTTCCAAAGATGATAGATGCTCTGCACCTTGAACTCCATCAACTCCTGGAAAACAGTTTTTAAAGTTTCCATTTTAAAATATATAATCTGGAAATGTGAAATTTTCTCCATGATTCTACAAAATACTTTTAATTGGCATTTACAATTCTGCATCTGTTCTGTCACAAAGTGTGTGGTTTTAAAATAAAAACAGAAACTTTGGATAAACTCAGCAAGACTTGAAACATCTGTAGAGAGAAAAAATAACATTCCTGAAGAAGAGTCCTACAGATTTGAAATATTAATTCTGTTGATCATTCCATAGATACTGCCAGACTTGTTGAGCTTTTCCAGAGCATTTTGTCTTTTTATTTTCAATTTCCAACATCTGCAGTATTTTGCTTTTATTTGAATGCTGGCAGCAAAATTTGGTACTTAAAGGATTGAATGCTAGTCATAGAGGTTTCCAATGTGGAAACAGGCCCTTTAGACCAACTTATCCATGCCACCTTTTTTTTAAACCTCCTAAGCTAGTTTCAATTGCCCACCTTTAACTAATGTCTCTCTATACCCATCTTACCCGTGTAACTGTCTAAATGCTTTTTAAAAGACAAAATTGTAGCCACCCTTCTACTACCTCTGGCAGCTTGTTCCAGACACCCTCTATCCTCTGTGTGAAATAATAACCCCTCTGGACCCTTCTATATCTGTTCCTTCTCACCTTAAACCTATGCCCTCTAGTTTTAGAGTCTCCTATTTTTGTCAAAAGATATTGACTATCTAGCTGATTTAGCCCCTTATTTTATAGACCTCTAAGATCAACTCAGCCTCCCAGGGTGCCAGAGAAAAACTCCCAGTCTATCCAACCCCTCCTTATAATTCAAACCATCAAGTCCTGGTAGCATCCTTGTAAGTCTTTCTGGCACTCTTTCTCGTTTAATAATATCTTTTCTATAATAGGGTGACCAGCACTGTACAAGTGTGACCTTACAATGTCCTGTACAACTTCAACAAGACATCCTACCTCCTGTATTCAATATGCTGACAAATGAAATCAAGCATGCTGAATGCTGCCTTTACCACTCTGTCCACTTGTGACTCCACTTTCAAGGAGCTATGAACCTACACCCCTAGATCTCTTTGTTCTTTAACTCTCCCCAATGCACTACTATTAATTAAGTAATTCCTGCCCCTAGTTCGATCTGCCAAAATGCATCACCTCACATTTATCCAATTTAAACTCCGTCTGCCATTCATCAGCCCACTGGTCCAATTGATCAAGATCCCATTGCAATCCTAGATATTGTCCACTATGCCACCAATCTTGGTGTCACTTGCAAACTTACTAACTAAGCCTACTAAATTTTCATCCAAATCATTTAATATAAATGACAAATAACAGTGGACCCAGCACTGATCCCTGTGACACATCACTGGTCACAGGCCTCCAGTTTGAAAAACAACACTTGACGGAAGACAGAGGGTGGTTGTAATCAAACCAATTTTGTATCCATTTGGCTACCTCACACTACACCTAGCGAGATTTAACCTTATGCAATACTTTGTCAAAGGCCTTGCTAAAGTCCATGTAGACAACATCAACCGCACTGCCCTCGTCTACCTTCTTGGTTACCCTTCAAAAACCTCAATCAAATTTGTGAGAAATGATTTTCCACTCTCAAAGCTGTGCTGACTGACCCTAATCAGTCTCTAAATACCTGTAGATCCTGCCTCTGAGAATACCTTCTAACAACTTACCCACTACAGATGTGAGGTTCACCAGTTTGTAGTTCCCAGGGTTTTCCCTGCAGCCCTTCTTAAACAAAGGCACAACATTCACCACTCCCCAATCTTCAGGCACCTCCCCTGTGCCTATCATGATTCAAATATTTCTGCTAGGGGACCCACAATTTTCTCCCTAGTTTCCCACAATGTCCTGGGATACCCTTCATCAGGTCTTGGGGATTTGTCTACCTTGATGCACATTAAAACTTCCAGCACCATCATCTTTGTAATATGTACACTCCTCAACACATCATTATTTTCCCAATTCCCTAATATCTATGCTTTTCTCAACAGTGAATACTGATGAGAAATATTAATTTAGCGTCTTACTTACAATTTAATATTAAAGTAGTTTAGTTACTAATGAGAAAGTTGTTAATGTTTTTGGACGCAAAAATCTTATTTTCTTCTTCTCCTGAAGATTTTTGACTCTAGGGACCACAGTTAAATAGAGGGAATCATAGAATCCTTACAGTGCAGAAGGAAGCCATTTGGCTCATGGAGTCTGTACAGACCACAATCCCACCCAAGTCCCATCTCGTAACCCTACCTATTTACCCTATTAACTTAGTGATACTAATGGGCAATTTAGCATAGCCAATCAACCTAACCTGCACATCTTTGGACTGAGAAGCAATTGGAGCACCCAAAGAAAATCCATGTTGACACAGAATGCTTGTGTGGAGTTTGCACAATGATGCTTGCCATTGTGCCATCCCTCACATTAAGCCAAGTTACCAATATTTACAAGGGATCATATCCAATTCTGGTATGGAACAGCCAAGTCGCATCCTAGCCTCCTCTGATGTTCTTGAATGTTATCTTTTAGCAAGGAATCAGGTATAGCAAACATTTGAATATTGAATTAGAATCTTCCTAACTTGGATGTTTCAACTAATGACTTGGAAGTTCATATCTAACTTCAATTTTCTTTTGAAAGATGCTGTTGCTACTTGCTAGAGAAAGATAGCATTTGCAGTGTTCTAGAGAAATAAGAGGAAAATTTGATAGCATTTCAAAGAATTGACACATAGGCACTGTGGGCCCAATGGCCTCCCATGCTATGGTGCTTTTATTGCATGATTCAATAAATCACACAAATTCTATAGTCGCACTACATCTAGTCAGAAATGGTGGTGGATAATTAAGTGATTATTAATTGTAAACATATCCTCGAGGAGGAGGAGACTCGATGAACATTCCCATCAGTGGTGATGGTACAGCCTTGGAACATGCTCCTTAATACCAATGTGGCTGCATGTACACCACATGTACTGCAAAGATTCAGGGAGGCAACTCATCACCACCATCTTGAGAGCAATTAGGGACAAGCAATAAAGTCCACATCAAAAAAGCCTAGCATATGAACTCAAAAAAAATGGCTGAAATTTTGCAACCATCTTCAGTCAGAATTGTGAAATAGATAATCCATCTCTGCCTAGACTTAGGTCACTGCCATTGCAGGAGTTAATCTTCAACTAAATCCATTCACTCTTATGTGATATCATGAAATGGCAATTGGAGCTCATTGGATATAACAAAGGCTATGGGCCCTGACAACTTCATAAACACAATATTTTATGGTGCAGAGGAAAGTAATGCAGCCAATTTTCCTTACTGGCAAAAAAACACTAAGCAGCCCAACCCACCTTTCAGCTCTTGATCTGTAGCCTTTTAGGTTGCAGCAATTCAAGTGTATATCCAAAGCTTCCTGATTATTGACTTCTCCACCACAGGAAATACACCCTTTATATCAACTTTCTATAGATCTGTCATAATTTTATATACCTCTAATTAAATCTCCACTTAACCACCCTTTTTCCAAAGAAAACAACCACAGGCTATCAAATCTTTCCTCAAAGCTAAAATTCTGCAGTGCTGGCAACATACTTGTGAACCTGCACACACTTTAATGCAATCAAATATTTCCCATAATTCAGACCATCTGCTGTACTGTAGCTGTCATCTAACTAATGTTTTACACAGTTTAATGGGAAAACAGTAGCATAGTGGTAATGTTGCTGGACCAGAATCCAGAGATCTAGGCTATTGTTCTGGGGACAATTTGAATTCAGTTAATAAATCTGAAATATAAAGATAGTGACTATGAAACTATTGTCAATTGTGATGTGATTTACTGTCAGTTCAAGGAAAAAAATATGCCTGATTTAGCTACGTTGACTCCAGACAACCTACAGCAATGTATTGCCAATGTAACTGCCCTCTGCAATGAGCCACTCAGTTCAAGGGAAATTATGACTGGGCAACAAATGCCAGTGATAAATTGCCAGTAACACCAATATCCCATGAAACAATTTTTTAAAAATGGGTTGGATTTTCTGTCCTGCAGCTTATTTTCCAGCAGCAAAGGGCTGGAAATTTTCCACCAATATCCCAGCTCTTTTATATTCTGTGCCTCAACTATAAAGAAAAGCATTTCAGATGTTTTCTTAATCAAGTTATCTAACTGCCTTGGATCTGTGGAAATGGCCCTCTGTTCCCCTACATTTTTCAATATTGTATAATTTATTGTATATCTCCCCCCCCCTCCCCCCACCACCACCACCACTTTGTCCCCTCCAAATGCATTTACTTCACACTTCTCTAAATTCATTGAATCATAGAATCCCTACAATGGAGAAGGAGGCCATTTAGCCCATTAACCATGAACTGACTCTTACCCAGGCTTACCCTGTAATCCCATGTATTTACCCCACTAGTGCCCCTTACCTATATATCTTGGGATACTAAAGAGTAATTTAACATTCAATCTACCCTACACACCTTTGGACTGTGGGAGAACACCAAAGAACCCAGAGAAAACCCACACTGATGCTGGGAGAAGTTGTTGATGCATGAGAAACTAGTACTGTGCAGCAAGTACATCCTAAGATGACTGGTCTTCAACAAAATTTCCATATATAGCATATGGAGACTGGAAATCATTCTGATAGTTGGTATAGGCTGCTCCTAAACTCATTCCTGCACCAAAAGTAATAGAGCCAACTGCACAGCTTAAAAACAACAGAAATTACAATTCCTAAACTGAAGCCAATACATAATTTCACCAGTGAGTTTACCGTGTACTGCTCTATTTTCTTTCAGTCTCCACCATCTTAGATTGCCTAGAATTTTAAGGGATAATTTTAAGGGTTAATCCCTTTCTGAAATATAATCTTGTTTGCAATTAGAGTTTAACCACAATGAACCACTTAAATTAAGTTTATTTCAGTCTTTGTCAGGGATAAACAAACGCCCCACAACAGAGGCAACTATAGTTAGTTAATTAGGTAGTCCTTTCGACGACCCAACAAGTAAACAAACTCAAATTAACTTAGGGACAAATTAAGAGGGGACAGCCCATACAGAAGCCAGCTAGTTTGAACTGGATTCTCCAGCTAGCTTTTGCTCACTCATCTCTCTGGAACCTCAACTGGTGTTGTGGTGGAATGTGTACAAAGTTAACAAATACAAACACAGTAGCTGGTCACTGAGTAAAATTAGTCACAGAGGATAACTTGGGAATTCAATGCAGTGAGGGTAGAGCTGCTGTTGATGTAGGTGCTACAGCTACTTTAACTTTGAGTCAAGGAATGTGGAGAGTAGTGGACCACTTTTAAAGAGATAGGAGCTTAGTCTGTGTTCTGAGAAAAATCCAAGGGTGATGCCACAGGGAAATAGATCGTTTGATGGGGAATATTGTGCTTGTTTATCTTTCTAAATTTCTGTAATTTATTAATAATTGTAAGCTTTTTAGCAGTAATAAAGCTTATTGAAAATAATTGAATTTAATTAAGAAAATAATAATTAATAAACATGTAATAAAGATGACAGCTGATGTGATGCCAATATGATGCAGGACAAATGTATCTGCAGCTTTAGGAGCTTCAGTTAAGAGCCAGTGAGCTGGAGGCCCAGTAGTAAACATTGCAATGCATCGGAGGGGGGGGGGGGTAAGATAGCTGCACACTTTGTTTCAGGAGGCAGTTGTATCCTTTAGATAGGGTCTTCTCATTTCATCTGAGGCAGGAGTATATCACTGTGAAAGAGGCAGCTAAGAATGTCAAGAGATTAGAAATGCTCAGCACTTGGAACAAATTTTCTGGCAAATCACATAATTTTGGCAATGGAGAGAGCTTTAAACTAAATAAGGGGATCAAATGAGGGAAAATTTAATCAATTAAAAAGGAAGGACAAGGAAAGTCACGGTGGCACAATGGTTAGCACTGCTGCCTCACAGCACCGGGGTTTTGAGTTCAATTCCAGCCTTGTGGGGTTTGTACATTCTCCTCATGTCTGCATGGGTTTCCTCTGGGTGCTCCAATTCCTTGTGCTGTCCAAAGATGTGCAGGTTAGGTGGATTGGTTGTGCTAAATTGCCCTTGATGTTCCAAGGTTAGGTTGGGGATTGGGGGTTATGGAAAAGGATGCTGTGTTGGAGAGTTGGTGCAGATGCAGTGAGCTGAATGGCCGCCTTCTGCACTGTAGTGATTCTATGATTCTAAAATGAACAAGGTAGCAATAAGGGAAATGATAATCAGAGCATGACAGGAAGGGACAGAGCATACAAACTTATGAGTGTGCCAGCTGATAAGGCCAGAAGTTGCAAAAATCATAAAAAAAGAACTAAAGGCTCTCTATCTGGATACACATAGTATTCACAGCAAAATGGATGGGTTGACAGCTCAAATAAAAATAAATATGTGTGAACCGATAGTTATTACAGAAATATGGCTGCAAGATGACAAAGGCTGGGATCTGAATATTCAATAACACACGATATTTCTGAAGGGCAGGGAGCTATAAAAAGGTGGAGGAATATTTCCATTCGTTAAGGATGACATTTGTTAATTTGAGAGAAATGGGGTGAGATTTTATAGCCTCGCTCATCTCAAAATCATAAAATCCCACTTGAGTCAACGGACCTTCCTATGCTCTGCTCTTTACCTACGCTGATTCCTGTGATGGGCAGAGCAGCAAAATTCCAGCCATGATCTTTGTTCTAAAGTTCAAAATGTAGAATCAGTTTGGACAGAGATAAGGAAGAGGAAAAATAGGAGTCACTTGTGCAAATAGTTTTATTTGGGTTATTTGAGGAAGTAACAAGCAACATGGATAAAAGGAAGCGTGTGGATGCGGAGCACTTTGATTTTCAGAAAATATTTGACAAAATGCCATATCAAAAGTTATTACACAAAATAAAAGTTAATAGTGGAAGGCATAACATATTAAAATGAATAGGGGATTGGTTAGCTTACTTGGAAGGGAAGTGGGCATAAAGCTCTAATTTTCAGGTTGGTAAGATATGAGTGGAGTGCCACAGAGATCACTTCTGGGCTCTCAACCTTTTTGCAAGTTATATCAATGAGTTGGTTGATGGCACTGAATACATGTGATTTATAAATTTGCTGATGACACTCGGATAGGTAGGAAAATAACTTGTAAAAACTTTCTGCATAGGAACATAGGTTAATTGAGTCGGCAAAAATCTGATAGATGGAGTATATTGTAGGAATAAGTGAACTTGCCCACTTTGGCAGGAGGAATCGAAAAGCAGTACCATATATTTTTTAAGTGGAGAGATGTTACTGAACTGAGGTACAAAGGGATGGGGATGTCCTAGCTTTTGAATCACAAAAATTTAGTTATATAAGTACAGAAAATGTATAGGATGGCAAATGAAATGTTGCTTATTGCAATATAGATGGAATAAAGAAGTAGAGATGTTTTGCTACAGTTGTATAGGACATCAGTAAGAAAACATCTGTACAGCTTTGGCCTTTTTATTTAAGAAAGGGAATAATTGCATTAGATGCAGTTTAGAAAAAATTCACTCAACATATTTCTGATTAACAGCGGGCGATATGACAAAAGGTTGGACAGACTGGGTAAGAATCCATTGCAGTTTAGAGGAACGAAGGGATGATCTTTTCGAAACACATAAAATCCTGAGGGGCCTTGACAGGGAGGACACTGAAAAGGTGTTTTCCTCTCGTGGATGAGACTAAAACAAAGGAAAAGAAATCTAAAAATAAGGGGCATTTAAGATGGGGATAAAAATATATTCTGAGAGTTGTGAGTCTGTGGAACTCTCTTCCTCTGAGAGCAGTGGAGGCAGAGTCACTGAATGTTTTTAAGGCAGTGGATGGTAGATTCTTGACTAACAGTAAAAGGTATCGAGAGTAGGTAACAAAGTGCATTTGGAGGTCCCGAGAGCCACAATCCAATTATGCATGATCTAATTGCAGTGTAAGCTCAAGGCAATGGTTCTTGCTCCTAAATTGAATGTGCCTACATGTGTACACTTAAGTCTAAAGCATTTATTTATACCAGAAATTAGGTAAGTCTGTCAGCATTTAGAAAGAGAGTTGATAACTTGTATCCTTCATAATTCTTCAGGATAATTAGTTTTCCCTTACGGTTTTGTAATATCTCAGGAAGCCCAACTGGAAAGGAATATAGTTTTATGGAATGCAAAGTAAAAACACTACTATGGTGTATACATAGTAGTCCCTGCCTGTTTTATAAAGAACTCAGACATTGTGTCCCAGCTGGGTTACCTAGGGAACTCATACTCAACAATCCCCACAGGGTGTGATCAATCAGTGATTTCTCATGGATTTCGTGGGGGCTATCACATGTTTTGAAGCCAGAATCATTGTTAACTGTTGACCATTATAAACCAGGGTTTTTTTATTAGACAACTACTTGGTTTTTTTCTTTGAAATAAGAAATTCTTTAAAATGCTGAAGTGAGAATTGATTGAATCTTTGCAGATATATTCTGAGCTTTATATTTTCTTAGAATGAAGACCAACAATGTAACCCATATAACCTTAAAAGGGAGAGTATAGTTCTTTCAGGAACATTTGATATAAGTTCACTTCCTGAAACAGCTTCTTCCAGGAATTTATATTTCAGCCACCACAATACCTGGCAACATTTCTATACAGCAGATGTTTTGTCTGCTTCAGCACAACTGTTATGATGTGGTTTTTGTGAAGCCAATTTTATAGTAATGAACCTTAAAAGAAAAACAATTTTAGCACAGTTATGATCACTGAAATGTCTAAAATTAAGTTACTAGACATCAACATTTACAAGCCTCTGATGAAACAAAGGTCAGCCATTTCTTCAGTATATTGACAGCTCCAATTATCAGAATTTTCATTCTGACAACTGTGGAATGGCAATGACATGATGAATCAGGACCTTGCACGCACGAGCTCACACAAAAAATGAAATAAGCACCTACTAAGAGTCAGTCATTAAGGTTTTATGCACATCTTAGTAGGGAACAAAGTAAGCACCATCAGCAGAGGCTTGGAAGTAGGACTTCTATCCATTCTTTTGATTTTGCAAGGTGTGTGAAATGAGTCTCAGAAAGGAATTGGAAAAAATTATCCTCCTAGTTTACACTCTGTTCTGCTTCTGCTGGATTTTTTTTGTCAACTCTGTTCATTGTCTTGTTGGAAGGGATGAGTTACAGAACCTGATGGTGTGAGGGAGCTGAATTAACATAAAAACAACAGTGATTAACCCAGGGTAAGTCAAGAAATGCATCTTTCTGCATGCACTAATTTCTCCACCTCACGCTGTCAGCAGCAGTTTCTTACTGCAACCTGGTATTTTCCCTTTTTGAAACAAACAAATATATTTAAAATAAAAGTAAGGAAGTGTTGAACATTCTTTTAAGGCAATTGTATTTTCAAGCAACTTTTAGAAGTTCTAAAATAACAGTAGCTAAAAGAGCATTGCATCTGCAAGGCTGAACTTTGTTTTCTACCAGAATGACCTGTTTAGTTTTTAACTCTTTAACTATGAAGAACAACACAATTATAATTCCTGACAAGTGAGGAATGTCAGGCATTCTTTGATGATTCTTCATACTTTCTTTTAAGTGTAAGTTAAAGTAGAGTTGTTTGTATCTGAACTGGCCAATCTTACCATGCACTGTTAATCCACGATTATTCAATGTAATGCAGGTTGTGCTGTTCATCAGCAGGGAACCTAAAAGTATTACTTGTTAACATTACTTAAAGCTAGCATGGCTAACTTCCAATTTTGAACTAGACAAACCTGTGTTTAGCTGGCCTAATCACTGTTCAGCACTGAGTGACTCTATGTCCAGTAGTCTGTGCCTTAACAGGGGCCTGAGCTCATTTCTTACCACGTGCAGCAGTTGTTCAAAGCAACTGGGACACAAAACAGACTGATTTTGATATTTTTTTCTCAACGTCAGGAGTACAGTCCCAATGAAGTGGATGCAGTGTCACAACAAGCGGATTAAACTTCCATAAGTGGTCAAATAACACATCCTGTCAAATGAACTACTACTCAACACACCCTAATCTCTATCAGTCAGAAATCATAGCTAATATTCATATGCTTTACCTCACCCCATGCATTTAGCATTGCTGGCAGATGCTACCAGCTACTTATCCACAGCCACATCATCCAAACAAATTGCATAATGCGCACTGACGCACTTCTCTCTCTCTTGTAGAAGAAGGCACTCAAAAACTAGACATAGCAAGAACTAATTTGAAAGGAGAGAAGTGCATCTGCCTAATCCTGATTGAGGTAACCATGCTGACTACTATTAGAAGGTCTTTAACTGAGGCTGTGGCCAGTTGCCATACTGAATTTATCAAGATTACAATATCCTCACATTCCACATGGCCCTCACCATATAATCTCTTCTAACTTGCAAGTTGGAAATGCTATATGCTGCAACTTCTACTTTCCACACTCTACTCAAAACAACCTTATCCTTGAACCTTTCTTTTCAGATACCCAGGAAGTGCAATCTGCTCAGACATTGGAAAAAGAGCATGGTGGCATAGTGGGTAGCGCTGCTGTCTCTCAGTGCCCCTCAGGGACCCAGGTTTGATTTCTGGCTTGGTCACTGTGCAGAGTCTGCATGTTCTCGTGTCTGTGTTTTTTCCTCCAGGTGCTCCGGTTTCCTCTGACAGTCCAAAAGTCAAGCTGATTAGGTGCATTGACCATGTTAAATCCTCCCTCAGTGTACCTGAACAGATGCCTGAATGTGGTGACTAGGACATTTTCATTGCAGTGTTAATGTAAGCCTACTTGTGACACCAATAAAATCAAAAATAAATAACAAGATAATATTGATAATGCAGACACACTATCACTCAATTTCACATCCACGGCTCAAATATTAACACTGCGTGTATCTTCATGAATAGAATAGTGCATAGTACGAGACTGGACTTCATTGAGCTACCATTTGCACGCGGAGGCTGGATAGTGGAGGTTCAAGCCCACCAGATGGCTGGGTGGCATGATAATCCTTTGTTCTGATGGGGCTAGGCAAAAAAAAGGCTGATGTGTATACATGACAGAATGCTTAATGTATTGGGAAACCTTCCATAAAACCTTCAATTTCAAGGAATGTAGAAGATTGCAGGATTAACTTGATACAGGGCTTTGCACGTGGCTCAAAATCAATACTTTCTAATGTATAGCTATTGGCCAGCTCTAGCAACACAGCTATGGATCCAATTATGATCCATTGTCTGTTGGCCAATATCTCAATTTTCATTGCAGCATAAGTAACTTCTACTGAGAAATTTGAGTTTTGCAGAGCAAGCTTTTCAGTGAAATCATGCAAGTTGTGAATACTAGCCTGCAAAATACTTGCAGGGTGTCACAGCTGACAGAAATTCATCTTCCAACAAATCGTGGAGATTGTTGAAATGCTATTCCAAGGGGGTGACATTGTTTCACTGAGTACTATGATGAACTTATTACTTAGGAACTGTATAATTTTAAGATGAATTTATATTTATTTGTGCGTTAAGAAAGGTAAAAATGATTTCAATTTCATTGAGGTTCATTTATGAACTTTGGTGCCTGGGGATTTTGCTAGATTTGTGACCAAAATTTTTCAGGCTTTTTGGGTTTGTTTGGGTAAAAATACATTATTTTAATGAGGTTTTACAATCCCTGATGTTAAAGAAATGGGTTAAAAAGAGGTTTAAAGTGCTGTGATTCTGGAAAGATAAAAACTAAGTAGAAAAGCTTGATAGTTGTCCAGCAACAGTAAAACAAAAACCAAAAAGACAGGAGCTGAATGAAGCAGTCAGAGAGAGAAGACTGACAGAGATGAAAAGCTGCAAGGCCAGTGAGACAAGACTTTACTGAATAATCAGTTATAGGACTCTGTTTGGTGGCGGTGCTCCTGGAAGACTGAATTTACAGAATATATTTGTTAGCTTTGCACTTAAGAAACAGTGAGTTTAAAGTGCAGTCTTTGGGTGTCGTGGAGAACAATACCAGTTGCATCAAGCTAATGTTCAAAAGTTCACCTGTTTTAACCATGCCAGTGCCAACCGAGGAGCTTTTGTGTCATGTTAGTGGTAATTCTTCACTAAAGATGATGCTAAAGGATAGTGGGAATTTTCTCGGATATATTAAGATCTTTCAAACTTTTTGTCTGGTACAATATCATTTTTTGTATTTTAAGAAATATTGTACTCTTTGATTCTAAAATTCATTAATAGACTTCTGTGAATTTGTTCAGTAACTTCCCTCCACAGTTTTTAAAAAAAAAAGTTGGATCCTATTTCCTCGAGCTGAAATGGTCACTACGAGAGGACACAGATTTAAGGTGCAGGGAAGCAAATACAGAGGGGATGTTAGGGGTAAGTTTTTGCGCTCAGAGGGTGGTGAGTGAATGGAATCGGCTACCGTCGGAGGGGGTAGAGGCGAGCTCGCTGGGGTCTTTTAAAAGACTTCTGGATGAGTATATGGGAACGAATGGTATAGGGTGTTATAGATAGGTCTGTGGATTGGTAGATATAGATGTGATCGGAGCAACTCGTAGGCCGAAGGGCCTGTTTGTGCTGTAGTGTTCTACGTTCTATGTTCTATCTACCAAATCAGGAATAAGTGGTCTGCAAAAGAAGAAGTGAAACCATTTAACCCCTTTAAAGAGACAACTGCTATCAATCAGGCTTAGAGCCTTTGTAACCCTTGCAGTTATGAACAATGGGGTACTTGAGATGCATTCAAGTGTGAAGGGAAAAATAAAAAACACATATGGCTGGAGGCTGAGTAGAAATCCATTAAGCTGTTAATGGAAGCCTATTTCAAAGCATTGCACGATTGAATTGATTGAGATCAAAAATTTGCAATGGATTAGTGAGGGTTTCAATGGTTTTTAACTTTTTAGTCAGAGACTTCAAATAAAAACTGTGAATATATTTGGGCTGCATGCACAGCTGTGGAGAAGGCACCCCAATCTACAACATGCAGAGAAACTTTCCTCTCTGTTAGAGGACTTCGAAGTGGTTTCCTCACATCTGCAGCTTCTGACAGAGAGAAATGAAAATCTCTGCTGCAGAATGGGGTGCTGCTCTGACTTAAAAGCCTGGCAGCTTTACAGAGGGCAAGGAGATTAAAGTGACCAGGCTACTTCAGATATTTACAGCTCTCAAGCAGGAATGAAGATATTAATCTTAGGGCTGCCTGAAATCACCATGTCAGGGGTGATATTTAGGTCTGCAAAGGATGGAAGGATAGTAAGAAGTCTCACAACACCAAGTTAAAGTCCAATAGGTTTATGTGGCAGCACGAGCTTTCAGAACCTTAAGTCCTTCTTCAGGTGAACTTGGATGGGAGGAGTAGACCATCATATGGGAGAGTTAAATCCTTGTTGCCAGCCAAGCCCACTCAACCTTAGGATCCTTGGGAGACCCTTTTTCTGCAACCTGGCACTGGCAGAGGGAAAATGCCATTGGACTTACCTCCTTGACTTTTGGAAGCCCAAAACAGCAGATCAGGGTGTCAGTGCCAGTGTGCAAAGAGACAATGCAATGTTAGCACTGCCAAGGCATGTGATCTGAAAGGGTCCAGAGTGGGGGTCTGATGGGGGGAGGTGGACTGAGGGGGAGGTGATCTGTGGAGACTGAGGGGGGAGGTTGGCTGAATGGGGATCTGAGGAAGAGAGTGGCTGGGAGGGGAGTAAGGTTTCATCACCCTCATGCCCATGTGGTGTGGAGAGGGAAGGATTCTTTTCTTTGTTGAGGGGTTGGTTGTGCTCCCCTGGATCACTGGGGTCCAACACACAATGCCCAAGCTGGTCATTAGCAGCATCAAAACCCGCTTGGTACATTTCCTGCTGGAAAGACAGGTAAACAGTAAGGAGTTGATGGGTTGCCAGTAGGGTGGCAGGTAGGGTGGGCTGAGAGTGTCACAATAGGCTTGGCGCCAAAGCTGTTTTTTTACCTGATGCTCACTTTTCCAGACCATCACAATTCTCATTGGGAGTTAGTGGGCCCAATGAATCCCCCCTTAATCTTTTCAGTTCAAATACAAGCTCCCTCCTGCATTCCTGCACCTTGAACTATACAGATTTTAGCTACCAGTTGCTCTCTTTCTCCCAGATATTGCAGACAGCTTGTGTCTGCAGATTTCAGAAAAACCATCAAAAAACCTTCCTTTCTAAAAGCCTATTCCCATGGCAATGTGAATCACATTGGCCTCGTATCCAAGTAAAAATGCTGATTAACTACTCTTGAGAACTGAACTCTCTACCAAGTAAATCAACGGACAGTTTAAAGCATAACTCCTCCAGTGGTTCTCAGATGCCAGCCTTCAGCTGATTTTGTTCACTCCATGTGATATTAAGAAACAGTTGAAGGCACTGGATAATACTAAGGCAGTGGGTCCTGAAAACATTTCGGCAATAGTACTGAAGATTTGTGCTCCAGAACTTACTGCTTCCCCTAGCCAACTTCTTCCAGTACAGTTACAACACTAGCATCTACCCAACAATGTGGAAAACTGCCCAGTTAAGTTCTGTACACAAAAAGCAGGACAAATCCAACCCAGCCAAATTACCACCCAACCAGTCTACTCTTAATTATAAGAAAAGTGATGGAAGGGTGCTATCAAGCAGCACCTGCTCAGCAATAATCTGCTCAATTTGGGTTCACCAGGGTCACTCAGATCCTGACCTCATTACAGCCTTGGTTCAAACATGATGGAAGAGCTGAATTCTAGAGGTCAGGTGAGAGTGACAGTCCTTGATATTGAGGGCTCATTTGATCAAGTGTGGCATCAAGGAGCCCTAGCAAAACTGGAATCAATGGGCATCAGGAGCAAACACTCTGCTGGTTGGAGTCATACCTGGTACACAGGAAGGTAGATTGTGGTTGTGGAAGGTCAGTCATCTCAGCTCCAGGACATCTCTGCAGGAGTCCCTGAGGATAGTGTCCTAGGCCCAACAATCTTCAGCTACTTCATCAATAACTTCCCTCTGTCATAAAGTCAGAAATGGGATTGTTTGCTGATGATTGCACAAAGTTCAGCACGATTCGCAAGTGCTCAGATATTGAAGCAATTCATGTTCAAATGCAATAAGATAAGGACAGTATTCAGGCTTGGGCTGACAAGTGGCAAGTAATATTCGTACCACACAAATGCCAGGCAATGACCATTACCAATAGGAGACACTCTAACCTCCGCCAATTGACATTCAATGGTGTCACCATCACTGCATGCCCCACTATCAACATCCCATGAATGAATAAAACAACTACTTACAACCTAACATTATCAACATCTTCCTGGGGCTTTGAGGATTAACTGTTTAACTATAAACACAAACTCTGCTGCTCTTGATTTCCAAGTGTGACATCCTATACCCACTTTTTCCCATAAAACAACTTGGGTCTCATTTAAATTTTTAACAGCCACATCACCATGCAAGTTGTTAGGCAGATTTCAGAAGAGGTCACATGCACCAATCATTCTTATTCTAAATGAAACACACTGCCCCAACATACAAAAATCTTGTGATCTGTTTTGTTACAAAAAAACGGTTTATATCAAAGCTCTGTAGTCCTGCATACCCAGTCATGAATTGTGATGAATAACCGAATAACTCACCAGAGGAGAAAACTCCACCAATGTCCCCATCTTCAATCATGGAGAAGCCCAGAACATCAGTGCAAAAGACAAGGCTGAGACATGTGCAAACTACATAAGTCAGATATGCTGAGTTGATGATCTAGTCAGCTTCTTCTGTGGTCTCCAGTATCACAACTATCAATAAATATAGAAAAATAGAAAATAGGAACAACAGCAGGCCATCCGGCCTACTCCAACCATTCATTTGGATCATGGCTGATCATCCAACTCAGTAATCTGTTCCCACTTTCTCCCCATATCTTTTGATTCCTTTAGCCCTAAGAGCTATTTCTAATTGCTTTTTGAAAACATAATCAAGTTTTGGCATCAACTGCTCTCTGTAGTAGAGAATTCAGACTCACTGCTCTCTGGGTGAAGAAATTTCTCTTCACCTCAGTCCTAAATGATCTACGCTTATCCTTAGACTATGAGCCCTGGTTTTTGACTCCCCACCATTAGGAACACCCTTCCTACAACTACCCTTTCTAATCCTGTTAGAATTTTACAAGTTTCTATGAGATCCCCTTTCATTCTTCTAAACTCCAGCGAATATAATCCTAATTGACTCAATGTCTCTCCATATGGCAGTCCTACCATTCCCAGGGATCGGTCTGTTAAATTTTTGCTGCACTGCCTCTACAGCAAGAATATCCTTTCTAGATTAAGGAAACCAAAACTTCACACAGTATTCCAGTTGTGGTCTCACCAAAGCCCTGTATAACTACAAAAGACATCCCTGTTCCTGTGTTCATATCCTCTTAGTATGAAGACCAAAATACCATTTGCCTTCTTCACTGCCTGTTGTTTCCACATGCTTACTTTCAGCAACTGGTGTATAAGGATACCCAAATCCTGCTGCACATTCTCCTCTCACAATCTATAGCCATTCAGCTAATAATTTGCCATCCTGTTTTTGTTACCCAAGTGGATAACTTCATATTCATTTCCATTTTACTGCATTTGCTCATTCATTCAACTTGTCCAAACCGCACTGAAGCATCTTTGTATCCTCCTCACAGCTCTTCCTTTAATTTTCTAATACTAACTTCACAGCAAATTTAAAAGAAGATGAACTCAATGCATTATATTTGCATACATCCAGGATGTGAAAAGAGGGTTTGTAACATCCCAGTTACATTCAGATAATAAATAGTGGGATAGAGAAAGGAATCATTTACAGATAATACAGGGGAAATAAATATTGTTTCACATGTCCAAATTTCAGGTTCACAGTACTATTAAGTATTCCTTCACAGAGGTTGGTGGCTTGAAATTCAATGCTGGATAATTTACTTTTCTGTTGGTGTTAACTTCATACAATGAGATAGGAATGCAGAGATGAATCAGTCTTGTAGGTATTGATATGGAACTTCCAGCAAAAGCAGTATAGATGGAAGCCAGGTATTTCACCTGAGGAAGAGCTCCTTATGCGTGAGCCTGCCAATAAGATGATGAATAACAGGCTGAACTTTGGAGTTCAGAAAGGCAATATTACCAGTTCTACAAGCCAGAGGCCCATGTTATGTGATTCCCATCTTTGCATTATTTTTGACAAAGGATGTGCATCCACCACGTGGATTCCAAAGATCATTAAACATCCTAGCCATTGGGAATTGAAAGGAAGGTTGGGAGGACTCTGTCTAGACAGACAATCCTTCCAGACAGCTCAGATTATTAAATCTAGATGCCCTTTCTGTAACTCTTTTTGAATTTGGACTGTCAGTGGACTTTGTGGCTACTTAGAGATAGCAAAGGTGCAAGTTTTCCAGAAGAGTCAGGTAACTTCTTTATTGGAAGTCTGGTGGATCATGGGCAGATTTAGGTTCAACCATTTTAAAGGTCTTTGTTCAGTTTTAACAAATTTGAAAAGCCAATGAGCACATCTATAGATATTTTATAAAATATACACAGCAGGAAGTCTTGATCCCTCACGTGTATTCCATTGGCCAGAGATTAAATCAAACCAGCCATATAAACACTGATCAGGTTACGAGCTGGGAATTCTGCAGCACGTAGGTCACCACCTTACTCCCAAAGCCTGTGCACCATCTACAAGGCTCAAATCAGAAATGTGACTGAACACTTGCCTGGATGAGTATAGCTCCAAAATCATTGGAGAAACTCAACACCATCCAGTATAAAGCAGCCAACTTGATTAGCACCCCTTCCACCATCTTAAACATTTGCTCCCTCTACCGCTGGTACACAGAAGCAGCAGTCTATACCATTTATAAAATGCAATGCAGCAACTCATCAAGACTTTCTTGACAGCACCTTCCAAAGCTGCAGCCTCTATCACCAATTAGGAGAAGGGAGCAGATGCATGGGAACACCATCATCTGTTTGCAATCAACAATGTCATTCTTGATAAAGTTAGCCAGAATAAACAAACTGAAAAACCTTGTGATCTCTCACGGATGCTAATCCAATGTGCTGACTGTACAAAATTCATTCTCGATAAAGTTAACCAGACTAAGCCAAGTGGGAAACCTTTGGATCTCTCATGGATGCCAATGCAACGTGCTGACTGTACATAGTCCAATATAGATTTTCAGAAAGCAGCATGAGGAGTGGAAAGTCATTGTACTAGTTTGTATAAACTACCAACACTGATAACTGGAGGTGACTCGAATGTGGCTTGAACAACAAAAGAGTTTATTAAATTATGATAACTATTTACACTATAGGGTCATTGGAAAGATTTCACAAATCTGCTGTCTCCTCCTCCCTGGCTCCAATTGAACTCCCAGTCACCAGGATGCGCATCCTCACAGCTAGCCTCCTGTATTTCCATTCCGTACGGACCAGTTCAATCCTGTGCTCTGCAAAGGATCGCCTCTTAAAGGGGCCTCATTACTGCATATTCCTATAAAAATGTTCAAAACCAAGGGCCAAAAGCTGTTTCAATGGACTTTGATACTGCACAATTTTTAGTGCAAATGGCTGCACATTGCTGATCAAAACAATGTGGCTGTGGATACCCTGCCAAGTGCTTAAAGGACAAGGGATTGGAGCAATATTTTAAAGTCAAGTGAAAATATTGGGTCTTGTACAATTGTAAAATGACACAATTTATAATGAAACCTGTTTTGTAAATGTGATGAATCATTGTTATCTGTGTAACATGGAATACACTAGTTGTTAAAAGTACGTATGATGTTCAAGCCTTACTGCATTTCAAATAGTTGATAAAGAAATACTACAGTAAAGTTTTATTTTTCTCAAGGGAAATGTGGCAATCTTTGATCCAGAAGTATTACCAAAGGAGAATTTGTAATTTCTTTAAAAGATCTGTGGAATCTATTATTGGTTTCAATGAATGTTTGAAAGATGGTTTTAAAGCATTTACATCAATTGTAAAAGGATCAATTGTAATTTTCTTACGTAATAAGAAATCCTGGTCCATATGGCCTAGCAACCCTTCGCCTGGAAGCTGTACCAAAAAAAAAGTTAAAGAGCCATGTGGCTGGCAAACATAAGGAGAGTTATAAGTAGAGGAGTTGAGAGTTAAGGTGATCTCTGCACAAATGCAAACCCAAAGGAAAATCAGAGAAGAGAAAGGAATGTAGAAAATTCTTGAGGAGATGAAGCAAATCACTCTCAGGTAGATGTCAGTTTTACTGTTCAACAGAAAATGAGGTAGCAGCTCTTGGAAGTATAGTGTGAACTGGCTAAATAGGTCTAAAACATGAAAAGCTGCATAAATAGTTTAGAGGTGCTAAAGAGCTGAATGTTTTCTCCAGAAGTGGCCAAACTGAATCAGGGTATTACTGCTTGGTTTATGAAAGGAACTCTGGAAAGCTACACCATCAGGACTGTCATGAATTAAGGGAGATAGGATTCAGAGAAGAGCACTTTGTTGATGATAACATTACTCATGAAACTGAATGTTGAAAGATGTTATTGGATAGGACTCGTGACCTACTGTGTATGAAAAAAAGAAGAGCATACAGTGGAATTGTATCACCTCAAAGTAAATATTTGTGCAAGGTGTGATGCAAATACTTTGGCTGTATAAGAAGTATCTTTGTTATATTGATTATGAAAAGTAGTGTTTACATTTTTTGCTTGAAGTATCATTTGTTTCTAATTCATGTTTAATACAAATTTGAATCAATAAAAATTCAGGTTGCTAAAAGTAAAATCATGTTTGCGATTTCTTCTTTGGGTTCCATTTGGTAAATTTGATTATTTTGGTTTTCTGTTTCCAGGAGGGGAGCGTAACATGCATTATTCATCAATTGAAAGAATAATCTCAACCTGTAATTATCATTAGTTTTAGGAAAGAAGATGTCCATTCTGTCAAATAAGTGAGATTGCTGTAGGAAATGTTTCTTTAGCTCCTGGTTTAAATTACAATTACAATTTTAGCCAGATTCTTTAAAAAAATTCAACATTTACTTTTGTAACTCTGATAAATAATGATATAAATGTTTATCATAGAAACAGATCTGCTGAATTAGCACTGCCGTAGCCTCATAAAAATCTTATGTGTGATTTCAAGAAGAAATTAGATAAAGCTCGTGGGGCTAAAGGGATCAAGGGACAGGGGGGAAGTGGGGAAACCAGATATTGAATTTGATGATCAATCATGATCAAAATGAATAACGAAGTGGGCTTGAAGGCTGAATGGCCTATTCCTGCTTCTGTTTTCTATATTTATGTTTAACCTTGTCCACAGCAGAGATTATTATTAAAACAGGCTCCAAACCAAAGGCAGTGTTTTAATGAAAGAATAGTTCTCAAATTTCAATAACTAGACTAATCTATTGAGCCTTATTTCTTTCTCAAAGAAGTCATCTATTATTTAAAAAAAATTATGTGTTACACGTTGCTCACAAGTTAAGAAATGTATTGTTGATTCAGCATTAACTTCTGAAACATCAACGGTGTCTCAAGGCTGTGCAAAATCACTTGACAGTCCTTTCATTTTTGTTTTATTTTTTCATGGTGGAGTGTTAGGAAATCTGCGGACTTTGTCTTGGTTGCATTTTCTATTTGATGTAGTATGCTGTGTTTGACCATAGTTTACTTGTTAATATAACTCTTATTAACTCTGAATGTTAAGGGATAAGATAAATATTGCAATTTTTTATCATCTTTCTGGCCTTGTATACTAAAGTTTATCTTTGTTCAAAATCCATGGAATCTTATGGCTTTTTTCATTTAGCAAATGTTTTGAATCTCAAATTTTATCTACTTTAAACAAAATGTCATTGGCCCCTAACTGATCCCAGTAAAAACTTGGGGACCTGGCCTAGAATCATTCAAGAGGCAAGTGGAAAATCCAAACCACAAGTTGTTTTTCATGATGGTATGAAGGTGCTAGTGTAAGAACTAAGATTATTTTTTAAACTATCTTTAGTTATATGACCCAAAATACTACAATTGAGGGGAGGACTGAAGTTGGCATTTATATGGGGGAAAGAAGTGTTTGGATTTATGCCCCAAACATTCTAAATCTTTTCCACATCCAGCAAGTTACAGAGCAAACAGAAAAAAATGTCCGTTCTCTTAGTAGCAGATGTATCCAAAGCATAGACTTAGAAGAAAGGAACTCACATCATGTGATGATGAGGTTTTGGTACAGGGCTGGGTCTATAAAGAGCATAATAAGTTTTGCAGAAAGTAGTTAGTTGTAGCTGAAGTCTAATTGAAATTAAAAGGATTTTGCAGGGTTCCAGAAGTCTATTTCTCTCTGAAAGCAGATAACTATATTTCTTTAAAAGTGGATTTGATTATGCATAAACGGGGCTTATTTGGAACTGGGACAGTCATAAGCTAAAAAGTAATGTTGATTCCTTTAATTTTTAAATTCTGTTCAATGGTTAATGATTAAGTTGATTCATTTGTTAGAGTTTAATTTAAATTATGTTATTTGTCACTGGAATCACTTCAGAAAGAAATATCCTATCCTCACATTTATGCCAAAAAAAATGTTGGGGTTTAATCTGACTTCCTTATGTAACTTGGGGTTGTGGTCTAAAACTCTAACACTGGCAATGGGCTGTCTTTAAAGAAGACATAGTTAAAGTACAGTCAAGATATATTCCCATGGAGGGGAAGGTGCAAACAAACCCAGATCTTTCTGGATAACAAAAGATTAAGATGAAGCAGAAAAAGTGTGCTTTTAATATCAGGAGGATTGTGGAACTGAGAATGAAGCTGATTATATAAAGGCACCTGGAAAACAAATAAGAGAAACAAATGAGAATAAACTGACAGCTAACATGAAAGAAGTCTAAAATTCTTTGATAGTTATATAAATAGTAAAAGGGTGGTAAAATGAGGAGTGAGTGGATTATGGATTAGGACTAAATATTAAGTAAGCACTTTGCATCTGTCTTTACCAAAAAGAATATTCTACTCAGGTCATTGTGAAAGAGAGGGTAGTTCAGATACTTGAAGGATTTAAAGTTGATAAGGAGGAAGTGTTGGATAGGCAACACTTAAGTTATGAACTTCAAGTTAGATGAGATTCATCCAAAAATATGAAAAGAAAGCGGGATTGGAAATCATAGAGACACAGGACATAATTTTCCAAACTTCTGTAGACATAGTGCCAGAGGATAGAAGAATTAAAAATGTTACACCTTTGATCAAAAAAAGGTATAAAGTTTAAGTTTATTAGTCTTAAGTAGGCTTATATAACACTGAAATAGTTACCGTGAAAATCCCACGTTTCAGTGCCTGTTCAGGTACACTGAGGGAGAATTTAGCATGGTCAATGCACCTAACCAATATATCTTTTGGACTGTAGGAGGAAACTGGAACACCGGGGGGAAACCCATGCAGACACAAGGAGAATATGCAAGCTTTGCACAGATAGTGACCCAAGTTGGGAATCATACCCAAACCCCTGATGCAGTGCAGCAGCAGTGCTAACTACCATGTGACCACGCTGCCAAAGGTAAGACCAACAAATACAGGCCAGTTAGTTTAACTCTGGTGGTAGAGAATCTTTTTAGAAATGACCATTTGGGATTAAATTAGAGGTTACTTAGGCAAATTCTGATTAATTAAGGACACAGTAAGAATTTAGCAACACCAATTCACAGAGTGTTGAAAGCTCGCTTTTTTACTATCAAATAAATCGGTTGGATTATAAATTGGTGTTGCTAATTCTTACTGAGTTCTTACCACCCCAATCCAACGCCGGCATCTGTATATCATAATTAAGGACAGACAGCGCTGTTAAAGTGATACACAACTGGCTTGAGAACAAAGTTAGAGGTCATGGAATAAAAATAAAAGTAGCATTTTTTATGGAATGGATAGGGAATGGGCTGAGTGACAGGAAACAGAGTAGTGGTGAACCTTTTTTTGGTTTGGAAGAAGGTTTATGGTGGTGTTCCCCAGCGATTAGTGTTAGGGCTTCTGCTCATCCTAATGTATACTAATCACCTAGATCATGAAGTTTACAGTAGAATTTCAAAACTTGTAGATGAGGGTGTTCAAATGGTCAGTGGAAAGGCATATGGATAGTATTGGAATAGTTAAGGTTAGAGGGTCATAAAATTGGTTCCATTGGTCAGCGCAACATCGAGGGCCGAAGGGTGTAATGTTCTATGTTCTATCTTTGTTCTATGATACAAGTAGGAAATATTGTGAACCATGAGGCGGACAGTGTAGAAATTCGGAAGAACATGAGCAGGTTGATGGAATGGGTAGACAGATGGCAAATGATTCATTTTGGTAGAAAGAACATGGGGAGACAATATAAAATAAAGGATACAATTTTAATGGGGGTGTGAGGCAAAGTGTATATGTGCTGAAATCATTTAAGGTGGCAGATAATCAAGTTTATGGCATCCTGGGCTTTATTAAAAGGGGCACAGAGAAGCAAGGAAGTTAGGTTAACCTGTATAAAACATTAATTTATCTTCAAGTGGAGAACTGCATGCAATTCTGTGCAATGTACTTTGCAAAGGATGTGAAGACATTAGAGAGGGTGCAGAAAGGATTCATAAGAATATTTTCAGGGTTGAGGAATTTCAAATATGTAGACAGATTAGAGAAATTCTCCTCGGAGAAGGTTGAGAAAAAATTCTATAAAGAAAAATTTCTATAATTCTATAAAGGTCATGGAACCTTTACAGATCACAGAGGAAGGAGTGCTGGCTGTCTTGAGGCAAATCAGAGTGGATAAATCCCAGGACTGGACATGGTATTCCCACAGACCTTGGGGAAGGCTAGTGTTGAACTTGCAGGGGCCGTGGCAGACATATTTAAAATGTCAGTATTCATGGGGGAGGCACAGGATGATTGGGGGTGGCTCATATTGTTCCATTGTTTAAAAAAGGTTCCAAAAGAAACCCGGGAAATTATTGGCCAGTAAATTTGATGTCAGTGGTGGGCAAGTTATTGGAAGGTATGATATTGGAAGGGATAGGATCTACAAATATTTGGATAGACAGGCTCTTATTAGGGAGAGTCAACAAGGCTTTGTGCGTGGTAGGTCATGTTTGCCCAATCTATTAGAGTTTTTCAAGGAGGTACCAGGAAAGTGAATGAAGGGAAGATGGTGGATGTTGTCTACCTGGATTTCAGCAAGGCCTTTGATAAAGTTCCCCATGGGAGGTTAGTTAGAAAGGTTCAGTCAGTAGGCATACATGGGGAGGTAGTAAATTGGATTAGACACTGGCTCAATGGAAGAAGTCAGAAACTGGTTGTGGAGGATTGCTTCTCTGAGTGGAGGCCTATGACAAGTAGTGTGCCGCAGGGATTGGTGTTGGATCCATTGTTGTTTGTCATCTATATCAATGATCTGGATGATAATGTGGTAAATTGGATCAGCAAATTGCTGATGATACAAAGATTGGAGGTGTAGTGGGTAGTGAGGAATGTTTTCAAAGCTTGCAAAGGGATTTGGACCAACTAGAAAAATGGGCTGAAAAATGACAAATGGAATTTAACACAGACAAGTGTGAGGTATTGCACTTTGGAAGGACAAACCAAAGTAGAACGTACAGAGTAAATAATAGGACTCTGAAGAGTGCAGTTGACAGAAGGATCTGGAAATACAGGTACAGAATTCTCCAAAATTGACATCACAGTTGGATAGGGTTGTAAAGAGTGCCTTTAATACATTGGCCTTTAGAAATTGGTGTATCGAGTATAAAAGTTGTTATGGTAAGGCATTGGTGAGGCCGAATTTAGAGTATTGTGTACAGTTTTGGTCACGAACGGATGTAAATAAGATTGAAATAGAGAGAAAATATTTTCATTGGTGGAAATATCAAGAACCAAAAGGCACAGATTGAAGTTAATTAGCAAAAGAAATAATGGCGATGAGTAAAAGTTTTTTTACACAGTAGATGGTTAGGACCTACAACAAATTTTGTCAAAGTAGGGGACATGATCCAACAGTGTGTTGCGGGATGTTGAAAATAGGTCAGCAAGTAAATTCTGGCTGCCCCATAAATTGATCCTGTTCAAAAATGTTCTGTGATTCTGTTTTCAAAAAATGTAAGATGTTGCATGACCCAATTTAAAAAGATGTGGGGTTTCCTATGATCCTGTTCAACAAAAATGTAGGATGTTCTGCAATTCTGTTTAAAACAAAAACACAGGCTGTTCTGTGACCCTGTGCAAAAAAAAAATTGGATATTCTGCTTACCACAGGATGCAATAGCCTAGTCGTTTAATCGCTAGACTGTTAATCCAGGAACTTAGCTAATATGCTGGGGACCTGCGTTCAAAACCTGCCAGATGATGGAATTTGAATTCTACTCAATAATAAAAACAATCTGAAATTAAGAATCAACTGATGACCTTGCAACCATTGTCAATTGTCGGAAAAATCCTGGTTCGCTAATGTCCTTTAGGGAAGAAAATCTGCTGTCCTTACCTGGTCTGGCCTACATGTAATTCCAGAGCTACAACAATGTGTTGATTCTCAACTGCGCTCAGGCAACTAGGGATGGGCAATAAATGCTGGCAAGCCAGCAGCACCCATGTCCCACGAATGAATAAAAAGAACATTTTGTAGAAAACGGTATGACAATGAGGATCTCTCAAACAATGACTTGCCCAGTATAAGGACTTGTGATGTGAAGGAGAAGCTTAATATTGTCTGATACAATTCAAATTGCCTGCATTTTATGAAGGGAAAAGTTAAAAATTTGGAGAGAGGTGCATTTTTGAATATACAGTAAATCCCATTTAAATTGTGACTGTCACAGCATACTGCAGCTTGCCTGGTCAGTAAACTCAAATTTCCCACCATGGAGGCAGGCTGTAGCTTGAGTTTGACAAGTGTAGTCATTATCTCTCAGTCCAATTCCTTAATTTTCCCCCATGTGCATAAAAATATTTTGCTATTAAATCAATTTCAGAATGAAATCACATTTGAAAAACAGGAAAACAGTTGAGATATTTTATTTTTTATAAAATATTACAGCTGTATGTGAGAAAGGGTAATTCACAAATTAACTACAAACTTCAATGAATGTGACAAAGTGTAATTATTGATGTGACATATCCCAAGGACCATGAAGATTTACTGATGGGATGGTAAAGAATAATTGTAACGCCCGTTCTGTTAAGTTTCCACTTAAAATCAGCATGTTGATTTGGTCAGCTTCACATTACAAAGGTGCACCTTGAATGAGAAATCTGTCACAAATAAACAGTGGTCAAATTTCAGTGGATGGTCATTGCAAAGTAAATGAGTGTATTGTCTGATTTTGGGCATTTATTTTGAATGTTCATATTGACGAGAGGAGTTTATGGAATTCTGACACCAATTTCTATGTGCCAGAATATGGATGACTAAATTGGAAAATGGATCTGAAATGAACCATTTGACATTTAATATTACTGTTTAAGTTAGTACAAAGTGGAAAGATCATATTTCATTACATATCCCACATGATGTGGGTTGTGAGTAATAGCTCTTTGGTAAAAGTATGTTGCTGGGAAAAAAGTTTGAACAGTACTGATCTAGAATACATTGCCTGATGGCCTTGGTGGAGCTGACCACTACTGTACTAAGAAGAAAAAATTGAATCATTATCTGAAAAAGTAATATTTTCAGGGATACAGGGAGAAGGCAGGTGCAGCACTTGGTGAATTTCTTCTCAGAAATGGCAAAGGATCAATAGGCCAAATGTCCTCCTCTTGTGGCTGTAACCATCTACGATTCTATATTTCTGAAGTCTCTCTCTTTGATAAAGCTTTTGATCATTTGGCTTGGGGGTCACACCTTGTTATATAATGCTTTTGTAAAGCACCACTTCATTATGTCAAAGATATTACATAAAAGTAAATTGTTATTTTTGGCTTTTTTATGTGTATATGAAAATTTGTTACATCAGTTCGTTCAGGTAATTTACATCTACAATCTTTATTACCCTTGGAGAGGCTTTGATTGACTGTTTATATAGCAAGGAACAAGGTGTAATGTGAGAGAAATGGTTATGCTTGAAGTAGGAAGCACTTGCCTCTATATTTCAGTATTCTGTACAGTTACACAACTTTAAGCTTACTTAGGTTTGCCAATTGTGAAATCATTGAACTTCTGCCATTGTATTGGAATATTTTGTTATGGCTTGTATTTGGTGGCTTCTTTATAGCCATCGCAATGATGGCTTCCTACTTGTGTCTTAATTCTAATCTTAAAATGTAAAACACTTAAGAAAAATGTTGTAGCTACTTTTTTAAAACTCTTCCAGCTGCCAAAATATGACCTATTGCAAGATTTTCCTCATTCCTTTTAATAGAATTGGCCCTTTAAGTCATGTTGGCATGCTCCCTTCCTGAACTTTCCCATTCCAAACACATTTAGTCTACTGTTGGAACAGCTTATAGTCTTGTCCCAGCATTATGCTCAAATGTTATAATTATGTAATACAGTGCATAAACTGTGCAACAAACTTTTTAGTCAGCTCAGATGATACAATTTTACTTGCATTGTCTTGATAATGTCACATTATTTAGTTTACATAATGGGACGTGGAAAATATTAATGCAAACACAATTGGTCCATTTGCTTGTTGAGACATGTTTAGTTCACAACACATGGTATACAAGTTTCTGTTCAAATCATAACATGATATATCTTTTTCCCATTGCTTCATTTGCTAACCAATTGATTACACGTACTTTAAGACAACTTTCCTGGCAGAACTATAAACATGTGCAATGGGACAGAGGAGTAAGTAAAAATTGAAGTTGTTGGAGAATATATATCATCAAACCCAGTTTATATAAAGGTTCCAAGGGATTAAGGGTGGGGGGGAGGGGTGGGGTGGCAGCATTTCCCTTTTAAGGCAATACTAGTAAATGTCTGTAATCAACAATTCAATAACAGAAATCGCAAGATTAAAAGTCAGACCTTCTCTTGGTGGTGAAAAACAAGGAGATGAATTTCAAATCCCTAGGTATCTGGTCATAAACCTCAAATGACATTGCAAGTTACAAACAACTTACAATTGGCATCTGCTGCTCTTAATACAAGATTGTTTATGCATGAAAATAGTGAATTAACCAGTAATTCAAATTTAACAATCTAATATAAAAACATTATCTTTACCATACTTGCAAAAGATTAAGTTCATCAGAAAAATTAAATTTACTGGCTTTGATTTAAGAATATTTATTCAAAAATCATTTAGAAAGAAGGACTGATGATACAGACTTGCTTATTTATTAATACTATTTTTGCTGGTGAAGATATAATTTGAGATGTAAAGTGGTAACATTTCAGTGACTTGTTTAGAATATCCTACATGTCTAATACACAAGGAATCTTTTTTAAGTATGTAAGAACTGACTATAAGAGATTCTTTTGAAACAGATCATCTGATAGCATTTTATTCATTTATAATTTTTCTGTTTTCAACCAGTTTCCCACTGTAGACTCCGGTATGTGTTGATGTGGCTAACCTTATTTCGACTGGTATCTATCTATGAAGAGAATTTTGTTCTAACTTGTATCACAGACATATCACGATAGCTTCACATAATATCAGACAAACTTCCAGAATGATCATTGAGATTTAAGTATAATTAACAAGTATGGAATAAGGCTTTACTGCCACAATACTGTGTGACCTGCTACTGTAATGAGGGTTTTAACATAGAACATAGAACATCACAGCGCAGTACAGGCCCTTCGGCCCTCGATGTTGCGCCGGCCAGCGGACCCTCTAACCTAAACTATTCCAATATCATCCATATGCCTACCCACCGACCATTTGAATGTCCCCAAAGTAGGCGAGTCCACAACTGCTGCAGGCAGGGCATTCCACGCCCTCACCACCCTCTGTGTAAAGAACCTGCCTCTGACATCCGTCCTATAACTACCACCTCTTAATTTAAAGTTATGTCCCCTCGTGTTGGTCATCACCATCCGAGGAAAAAGGCTCTCACTATCCACCCTATCCAGTCCTTTGATCATCTTATACGCCTCAATTAGGTCACCGCGTAACCTTCTTCTCTCTAATGAAAATAACCTCAGGTCCCTCAGCCTTTCCTCATAAGGCCTTCCCACCATACCAGGCAACATCCTGGTAAACCTCCTCTGCACCCTTTCCAATGCTTCCACATCTTTCTCATAATGCGGCGACCAGAACTGTATGCAATACTCCAAGTGCGGCCGCACCAGAGTTTTGTACTGAGGGTACAAAATGAGGGTTTTGGTAGGTTAAGATAAATCATGACCTGCAAATGGTATCAAACTGGTTGATACAGCCAACACTGAGGTAGAATGAACCATAAGACAAGAAGACAATGGAAAACTTGCAATCTGGGTATTTAACTTTGACATTGTGCCAGGTAATTAAACCACCTACACCTTTAAAAATAAGAAACTGACTGGGGTTGAAGAGCAAAGGGATTTAGGGATACAGGTGAACAACTCATCAAAACAGAATCAGAGAACAGCAAAGCAATTAAAAATGCTAACAAAGCACTGGGATTTATTTCTATGCCCATATAATTTAAAGTTAGCGAAATTATGTTCATGCCACATGTAGAATTTTGTACACAATTCTGCTCTTCATATTATAGAAAGGACATAGAAGCATCAGAGAAAATGCAAGAAGAATTTATAAGGATGGTACCAGAATTGACAGGTTACTACAATTGAAAAAGATTGAACAAGTTGTGATTTTTTCTTTTAGAAAAGAAATTAATTTTTCACTATTATTTTCACGAGTATTACTTGTAAGATCTGGGATTCATTCAGACTTAAGTTAATTATATGAGTTGCATGGAGGATATGGGGGAGGTGCAGTGTGGTTGGAGGGTATGGGAAGGTATAGGGGTTGTGGCAGGGCATGGGGTGGGTGATATGAAGAGCCATGGATAAAGTGACATGGAAGTGTGAGAGTCCATTAGTGGGGGAACATGAGGTGGCATATGTTAACATGGTTAGGACATGGATAGTGTTTGAGATTCAAGAGTGAAGGGTTGAGGCTGAAGGCTGTGGGCTTGTGGAGGATGAAGACCTGGAGCACAGAGATAGTTTTTCTGTCCAATTCACTTCCACACCTGGCATATTCTGCACACATCCCAGGGGCAAAGGCCTTGTCCGTCAATCCACCCAACCCCTTGGAATTAAAATCCAACAAAGAGGCGGCCATATTTAAAGGTTTGGTTTGCAGAATTGGAAATTCTTCCATCTGCATACCTGACACAGGAGCAAAGATCTGGCCTTTAGAGCTGATGAGGTAGTGGATAAAAGTGGTGATGATAGATAAAATTAGGAATGGTTTGGACGGGACCAATGAGAATAGGAGCAGTGTTAACTTTACCCATGGGGGTGGGTTTAAGTCAGATGTGCTATAAAAGTATGGAAAGTCTCAAACCATTGGCTAATCTGCCACAAATTTACCCACTCCTGGTAATTTCTAGCAAAACCAGAACATTAGCGTTTATTTGGCAATGTGAAAAAATTCACAGGGATGTCCTATTCACAAACAAAGGACAAATCTAACCTGGTCAGATATTATCTCATTAACTTCTTGTTGCCCATCCACAGTGTGTTGTAAAGTGTCACTGACAGTACTTATCAACTGGCTATACACAGCAATAAAAGCAAAGTACTGCAAGTACTGGAAATCTGAAATGAAAATTGAAAATGCTGGATAAACTCAGCAGGTCTGGCAGCATCTCTGGAGAGAAATAGAGTTAAAGGCTATTCTTTCTGGCAGGATCTCCCAGCCCCACCATTGGTGCATCCCTATTACGGGTTTCTCAGCAGTGATGGGTGCATTCGACGGGAAATCCTGTTCGCAACAGCGGGACCAGAAGATCTCATCAATGGCAGACCACCTCCATCATCGCAAAGCATGTTGCAGGTTGTGCAGAAAATCCCACCCAGCATTTTATATCTAAATGATCCTTCTACTGAACAATTCTGTTTCTATACACAGCAACAGCTTACTCACTGATGCTCAGTTTTTATTCTGCTAGGGCCATTTAGCTCCTTTTACAGCCTTAATCCAATCATGGAGAAACAGCTACCCTTAACTAAATGCAGCATCAAGAAGCGTTGGCAAAATTAATGTCAGTGGGAATCCAAGAAAAGCTCTCCACTGGTTGGAGTTATAGATGGTACAAAGGAAAATAGTTGTGGTTGTTGATGGTTAATCATCTCAATCCCAGGACATCACTGCAGGAATCCCTCAAGATAATGGCTTAGTTCCAAGGTCCAGTCATTTGCAGCTGCTTCATTAATGATCTTTCCTCCATCATACGGCCAGGGATGTTCACTGATGATTACATAATGTTCAGTACTATTTGCAACCCTCATATACAGAAGCAGTCCATGTTCACATGCAACAAGACTTAGACAATATTCAGGCTTGGACTAATGTGGTAAGTGAAATTCACATCAGACAAGTGCCAGACAATCCCCAACAAAAGAAAATCTAATCATGGCCCCTTGACATTCAATTATCATCACTAAATCCACCCCTGTCAACGTCCCTGTGGGTTACTATTAACCAGAAGCTAAAGTGGATCAGCCGTAAAATATCATATCTATAAGATCAGATCAGGAGCTAAGAATCCTGTGGTAACTCATCCTCTGACTCTCCAAAGCCTGTCCATCATCTATGAAGCATAAGTCAAGAGTGTGATGAAATACTCTCCATTTGCTTGAATGAATACATCTCCAATAACATTCAAGAGACTTGACACCATCCAGAACGATGCCCTACTGGCAGCACCTTCCAAATCTGTGACATCTAACGCTTAGAAGTAAAAGATTAGTTAAGACATGGGAACACCACCACTTGCAAGTTCTTCTTTGAGCCTCACAACATCCTGACTAGGAACTAATTGCCATCCCTTTTCTGTTGCTAGATCAAAATCCTAGAACCCTCTTCCAAACAGCACTGTGAGAGTACCCACACCAAATGAACTATAGCAAACAAGAAAATGGCTAGCCACCACCTTCTCGAGGGCAATTATGGATGAGCAATAAGTGCTGGCCTGATCAGCAAACCTTGCATCGCATGAAAAAATAAAGCAGAGATGAGATGGGGAGCAGACCTAACTCTCTCCCCCAGGAATTTGATCATCCACATAAATATTTTAATGAGGCCTTGAGCTTAAGATTTTATCTGTGTTTCTGGCTTAACTTTGTTTTGTGGGTTTTGGGAAAGGAAGAGACTGGAATGTTTACATATGCAGGATAAGCAACACAATTTTTTGTCAAAAAAACCTTTTGCTCTCAATCACTGAGTTTGAATATTATGCATTTTACAAATAATTAGGAGGATTCTTTGGAGCTCAATAAAACCCCTAAATAGACAGGATGGGAAAAAGGTAGTTGGATTATCTCTTAGAAAAGGATGCTGTACATAGGGTCCATGTCAAATTTGTTGCAGTGTGCAAATGTTTTGTTTTCCCTGACTTTGTGAGTGGTTGTCATTGTTTATATTCAAAAGTCTAATGGCAGTTCCAGTACAGTCAGTAATCTCTCCACTGATTAGTTATATTCCATGATCTGATTGGACAGTGCCTACGGTATTGCAATACATTATAAACCAGTTATATCTGGCAGTAAACAATGACATTGAATGATTGAGTAGCAACTCAACTTTCCCAATAAACTTTATCATTCACAACGACATCCTTGTCATAAAACTGCAGCATGACACGCACAAAAAGACCAATACCAGAAGCCATAAATATAAGATAGTCACTTACAAATCCAACAAGGAATTCAAGAGAAATCTCTTTATGTAAAGTGATAAGAATATGAAGTGGTTGATTTTAATAGCACGGACACATTTAAGTGCAGCTTATTAATTAGTGTCACAAGCAGGCTTACATTAATACTGCAATGAAATTACTGTGAAAATCCCATCGTTGTCACATTCCAGAGCCTGTTCTGGTACACAGAGGGAGAATTTAGCATAGCCATTGCACCTAACCAGCACGTCTTTTCAGACAGTAGGAGGGAACTGAGCACCCAGAGGATATCCAAGGAGACACAAGGAAGACGCGAAGATTCTAACAGGCAGAGACTCAAATTGGGAATCGAACCTACGTCCATGGCGCTGTGAGGCAGCAATGCTAACCACTGAAGTAAGGTGGCAGGAGGCATATAGGTTAATAGGGTCAAATATTAAAATAAAACTAAAAGTTATTCAATCTGTCAAATACCAAGGACATCCCATTGTCCTATTATCATGGTGTCAAAATGTTTCTTACATTAGGCTTTGATATGCTAAAAATCATATATATCAGCCATGTCTAACTTGCCTTGTTTTTCCTAAATGGATGCGATGGGAAAACATCCCACTGAGATAAAAGCTTTAGCAATCAGGTAAGGAGCTGCCTCCTGGTGGTCACAAATATATTTATTGAAGTAAAATGTCAGCAAAAAACCCTCACTGTGTTAATAGCAATCTTAGAATATAATTTACTTGGTAGCTTTTGAATGATATTCTTCCTCCTTAAGTAAAGAATTTTTAGACATGATCCAGCCAGCTAATCCATTTTAAAACGAGCTATATTTTTTGTTCTTTGTTTCTCTGTTTGAAGACTGCCCTAATGTTCAACTACCTGGCTGCCAGGAATCATTCAACAGCAACTCTTTACTGTTATTTCCTTCATCACTGCCACCATGCACGCCCGCCCCCACACCATCACCACTAATGCAATAAAAAGTTCTGCTCAATCATCCTGTAGTTATTAGCAGATATTTATGAAGAAATTGGATGTTTTCAATAGGGCTGTAGGGTACAAAATTAAGGAAACCTGCATAAAATAGTATTTGGCCTCAGCTGGAGTAGCGTGTCCAGTTTTGGATACTACTCTTTCAGAATATTGTGAAAGCTTTAGAAGGGGTCCACAAAATGATGAGAGTAGTTTCTGGGATGAGGAAGTACAGTTCAATAGTTCAGAACTGTTAGGGCTGTTCCCCTTGGGGAGGGGAAGGTTGAGAGGGGATTTGATAGATGTATTCAAAATCATGAGAGGTCTGGACAGACTAAATAATGAGAAACTGTTCTCGGTGAGAGGATTGAGAACCAGAGGGCACACATTTAACATAATTAGCAAAAGAAGCAATGGCGATGTGAGAAAAAATTCTTTTGCACAGTGAGTGCTAGGTCTGGGATGTACTGCATGAGAGTGTGGTAAAAGCATGAGACATTCAAAAGGGACTTGGTTTATTATCTGAAAAACATTGAAAGGCTATGGGGAAAAGGTAGAGGGAATGGGACTAGTTGAATTGATCCTATAGATAGGCAGAATGACCTATAATAATCTTTATGATTCCATTGAGTGAACTGGCTACGTTGAACTTGGATCAAACTTAGTGTTAAAAGGCTGAAAATCCAGCATACTGTGAGTTTACTTGTTTTTGTGCTAATTAATTCAAAAGAAGAAATTTGTGTACGTGTCTGATGAACTACCTGGTAATGGCAATCCTGAAAGTCCATCCACATTATCATATAGATTTGACTGTCGATACTGAATGGTATATGTAAGCAAATGCAATGCCAATCCATTTTAATAATACAAAGAATCCTTACAATACAGAAGGAGGCCATTTGGCCCATCGAGTCTCTACTGACCACATTCATACCCAAGCCTTATTTTCATAACTTTCATTTATCCTGCTAATCCCGCTGACATTCGGGCCAATTTAGCATTGCCAAATCAACCTAATCCCTACATCTTTAGATTGTGGGACGAAATCTTAGCAACCAGAGAAAACCCACACAAACACAGGAAGAAAGTACAAACTCACGCAGATAATAACCTAAAGGCAGGAATTGAACCACGTATCTGGCACTGAGACAGTGGTGCTGACCATTGTGTCACCATGCCGCCAGGGACTTGCTGCAAGTAATTTCAGTGTGCGGCCTAAAAATTATAGTTAGTAGACGATAGTCCATCAACAATATAAATTCTTTCCCATACAGGAATTGATGGAATTTCTTTACTCCAAGGATAATCCCCAGTACATCCTTTTCAATCTGCAGATAGTTATGTTCAGCCTTACTCAAGATTGGAGAAGCAAAAGCAATGGGTCTTTCTTCATCTGATGGTATGATGCGAGAGTCCGTTCTCCTACACCATGAGAGGATGCATCATAAGCTATCTCTAAGGTTGAGTAGTATCAAAATGCGAAAGAATCTCAGATTTGACACTTGGTTGTCTTATTGTCACATTGATCCAACTTCTTATTACAGTACAAAAGGATGGGCTGCACCTGAGTTTTGCTGCTTCTGCTGTTCATTTAGGATCTTCTGATGTCCTCTTTTTTGAGTTCTCTCCATCCCTCCTCCATTCCTTTGAATTTTCAGTGCTCTACACTCTACAGGATCATCCAGTGCTCACTCCTCTTTTGTTTTTCAATGCTCCCTCCATTTAGAGTTTCCATTGCTTACCCCCTTTTTTGGGATTTTCAACACTATCTTCTCGCCCCCTGCGCAGGGTCTTTTATAATGTACTCTGAGTCTGCCATTCCCTCTTCCTTGAGGTTTATTACTTCCTCTGAGTTCCAAAGCTGTCTCTTTTGCAATCTCAACCTCTTTAATTTCTCGAGTTTCTGAGACAAGTTCTGCAGCTCCCGAGGCATTTTCTCCCTTCCTACTTTAAACACTACTCTGTTTTCTTTGTATTCCTCTCTTCCAGAAAAATAAACTGTCCTTTTCTCTTCAGCTCAAGTTTTACTTCTCCTGCTCCTGAAGGCTAATCACTGTTCATTTTAATTTTGTATATCTTTCCAAACTTCTTGATTCGCTGGCCACACTGCATCTCGAGGTCTGGCACTACCTGAGAAAGAAGTCTGACAACACCAGATTTAAGTCCAACCAACTTATTTGGTAGTAAACTCACACAAGCTTTCAAGGCTGTCCTCTTCGGCAGGTGAATGACGTGTTCACCTGATGAAGAGGACAGCCTCGAAAGCTTGTGTGAGTTACTATCAAGTAAATGGGTTGGACTTAAACCTGGTGTTGTCAGCCTTCTTACTGTGTTCACCCTAGTCCAACGCCAGCATCTCTACATCATGACTACTTCAAAAATTCAGTCTATTCATCCAAAATCAGGCAATCAAGTTAGTATCCCTCTATTCCAAACTTCAATTTAATTAAATAATCATAGGCTCTGTATCACAATTTATCCCATCCTCATTGCCAGTATTATGTAGTTGCACTCCTGCCATCAAGGTGATTTGTTAGGAACAAAATATTTATTGAATAATAGAAACAATGTGCAGGAGTTCGGAATCCCAGGCTGCCTTGCCATAGCAGCCCTGCTTTCTCCAGTTTTTACATGCTTATTACTTGGCTTCCAGATGTATTCTGCTCAAGGATCACCCTCTAGGATGATTACTCATTCTTGGTTCTCGTTGATTCCTCATGAGAGGTAGCCCTCTTGTGCTGGGCTGAATTAAAGAGACATCCAACATAATCAGTGCACTGTCTTTAATTAGCTTTGTACAACAGCTTTTCCAGTGCAGGATACGTTAAAACCCTGCTTAAGGCTGTGAACTTTAGAATTTAAATCCAGGTGTCCATTAAATACCAACGTCAAACAAATTTTGATTTACTTATTCAATTATAGGAAGTCAGTGTCACTAGGAAGGCTAGCATTTATTTCCCATCCCAAGTTGCCCTTACAAAACTGGTGGTGAACTGCATTCTTCAATCGCTACAGTCCCAGAGGTGTAGGTACAATCCTTGTGTTGTTAATGAGAGATTCTAACCCAGTGATAGTGAAGGAACACTGATATATTTCCAAGCCAGGATGGTAAGTAAAATGGAGTGGAAACACCAGGTGATTGTTTTCCCAGATCTCTGCTGTCCTTATCATGGGTCTGGAAATGGCTAAAAAAAATTTGAAAAGTTAAGGTTCCTTACTTGCCATTCACCAGTATTCAATCCAGGGTACATCTGAGACTCAACAAATTAATTGAAAATGTTAAAGAGCAGTAAGTGAACAGGGAATTAAGTTTGTAGGTAGGATTTTCTGGCCATGCTCACTGCAAACTGGAAAATCCCATCTGAGGCCAACGGAACTTTCCTGTTCCCCTACCTATCCACCTGTCCGATCACTTCCCTGGTGATCCCCAATGCAGAATACACAGTTCTCCACATCCTGCCTCCCCTTCAGGCACTGACCACTTCAGGCCCTGTTCCCTACCCTTAGGTTCCACCACTTTGCACTACATAATGCCAGGCAGGCAATGCCTCGATCCCAGCCTGGCAACACTTAAGGTCACTGTCCATCCCTGCCCCAAGCCAGCCAGAGGCTTTAATGGCCTTCATTCCCACCAGCGAGGTCATCACATCTAATCCCTGTTGGTGGGGGACCATATGTGATCCTCACCAACGAGAACCTTAACTAGCTAGTGAGTCTGGACAATTCCATCCCAGGCTCACTAATAATACTTAAATCAGATAATCAATATTTAAATTAACTGGCCCCCTTTCCAGATCTAAGGCTGATTATGCCAGCAAAACAGGACTGGTTATATCACAAGAGCGGGAAATCGGGCACGAACCCAGTTTTTCATCTCGCACACGATCTTATCAGTTCACCACACCAATTGGTTGGTGTGATGTGCTGGTAAGATCGCCCCCAAAGTGTCCAAATAAATCAGACAGGTTGTCGATAAACAAAAATGTAACTTGAAAGAGCGCAAAAAAGCGTATCAAGCAGTGACAACCAAGAGGCAGAAACACAATACTACAAGTTCAATGTCAAACTGACAGTCAACCCAAAGCAACTGATTGATGGAACGAGATCTGGAAGGCTCCAAACTATCTGAATTTATAAAGTCAGAGACTTGCAGCAGATGGAGGAGATGGGTGTTCTTGCTTGGAGAGTTTAAATAGATTCAGAAAGAGAACATTTGATCCTTTCAATTAAATGACCAGGATAAATAGAATGATGCTAACACCAGGAAATTAGTTTCAGAATTAAATTTACAAAGACATCATTTTGCATTTACGATTAGATTTATTGAAGTTCAGAAAGTGAAACACCAAATGGTTTAACAATGGATAGGAAAATTCAATATGAAAATCATAAACCAATCAGTACATATTTATTTCTTTCATCTGAAATTATAAAGTATTATTATTATGCATGAAAAAAAGCACTTTTATTTAAAAACAATATGAACTATTTAAAAGCTCAAAATACTTATTTGGCTTGAAAAAGAAACTTGTGACAACATTTTTTTAAAAAAAACTATAAAGTGAACTGAGCTGAAATGCTCTTGCATTAATCAGAGTAAGCCATTCAAACTCTTGCATCACATATACAGTGCAACTCTGCTGAGAGAGAAGACTGAAAAATTAACTCAGAGAGTCAATCTTCTTGTTCTGGATTCACCCCATTTTCAGAGTGAATGTTCAAAGATAGACAAAAATGGCTGCAATGCTGCAAACTTTATTCCATCCTCATTTATGGGATTTACATCTCAACTAAATAAAGAATAAATATAGTCAGATTTAGATGCTACTTTCAATGAATATATTCCAGAATTGTTTTATCTTTTGTAAGGAATAATGGTTCATCCAATAGACTGAGTCACTGAGCATGTTTAAATTCTGATCTTTCTTGGCTTGAATGCAACAGAACAGTGAGAAAAACCATCTCAAAAAGGATATGAAAAGCAGAAAATCCTTGATAAGTACACATTCAAGGCACTTGGTCATTTTCTTTTAGGAACTATTGACAAAGTACATTTTGCACCATTCTCAGATTTTATTTCAGATTTTCAGGTATTTTTTCCATCATGTTCTTGGGATAAAAAGAATTCCTGAAATTTCTCACCATGATGTGTTTGTCCATTTGCTGGTGGGATTTAAAATCCAAAAGTCGAACATAGAGAAATATGTTCTACATTTGCAATTCCTCATTTTGTAAACTTTTTTTTAATGAAGTTGCTGAATTAAACAAAATAATTGCCAAAAATAATGAATGGAAGGAGAGATTAACAGAGGAACAGATCAATTTATGTTTTTTTAAAAAAGAGCACTCAAGTCTTGAACCGTAATTTACATTTGACTTAAGCTGCATGTTGAAATGCATCTTTTCCAACAATAAAACAAGACTGATGACTTTCATCATGAAAATGCTTTACCCACCAGATCATGCTCAGTTTGTCTGAATATCTGATAGACAACGTGTTCATCGTCAGCCATGATGATTAGTTATATATTCAAATTTGCACTAGTTATTTAATGGGCAATTATAGAAATTAAAGTAGATATTAGAACAAAAAGTTACCTTTAAAATTACTACTCATTGATTATTATGGTATTTCTATAAATTTGTTTATTCAATGGAATAAAAATTAAACTTTGGACAATGCTAGTTATGTCAGATTCCCAGATTATAGACATTATTTCTTGTATTCTCCAGATGAATATACAACAATGATTCAAAATAAAAACTTAATGAAATATAACACGAAAGTCAATGAAGTGTTGCAAGGCTCCCTTAGGAATCTAAAAGAAGATCACTCGAAGCACAGATAAGCATATCAGATCTTTTTAAGCCATGGCATGTCTTTATTCCTGTTTCAAAAAAGAAAAATGGATAAGTACTTCATCTAAATACACCTTGCACTGCATTATATTATGGACAACCAATCAGTAATTAAAACAAGGGAACATAGTCAAACCAAAGGAAGTTTAGAAGTAGAGGAGGCAGATATTCCTTCTCTTGTGGTTAGGCATAGAAGTTTCACACTGCAAGACAGCAGAGAATCATAGAATCCCTACATGGCAGAAGAAGGCCCTTCCATCCATCTAGTCTACATCAACCATAATCCCATTCAGTTCCTATTCCTGTAACCCCTTATATTTACCCTGCTAATCCCCCGGACACTAGGGTCAATTTAGCATGGCCTTTCATTCTAACCCGCACATCTTTGGGCTGTGGGAGGAAACCAGAGCACCTGGAAGAAACCTATACAGACATGGGGAGAATGTGCAAAGTCCACATAGACAGTGATCCCAAGAAGGAATTGAACCAGACTTCCTGCTGCTGTAAGGCAGCAGTGCTAACCAGCAAACTGCCCCGAACTTAATTAAACTGAGTGAAGAACTTTATGTCTGTCTATTCATTCAGATGAGTGGAGAAATATGTGGGCTCCTATGTCAGAGTCCCATTCTTGCTTCCTGATTTTGGACAATGTGCTTTTCCCATCCATCCAGATATGGCCAAGAGTATGTTTGTTACATGGCTTCTGTTCAGACTAGCAGCTATCATGCAATACAAGTGCTGTGGAAACTTAAGGCACAGACAATAAAGAGTTCATGTCACAGGAGATGGAATTGAAATAAAATTAAATGCATAGCTGCATTAACATTTACCAAAAAGTGTTGAATTATCTATCTTTATAAGAGATTTTGTGCCATGATATATAATTCTAAAATTGCATGCAGCTTCAAAGGTTCAACACTCCAATTGTGCACTGCCACTGGGAAGCAGTGGTTGAAAGAAAGCATGAATTGAAGATTGGCTAAGGATATGGTAACATATGGATTAAACCCTTGTCAAGTATCATCCCCTGCTGGATTGGTGAGCTTACTCTCATAGAAACATTGATCAAGCACCAAGATCTAAGGCAACATCTAAACAGTCAATTCCAGTTCTGTGCGTCATTCTATTTCCCATAAAAGTAGTGTTTCATTCTGAGCATACAGCAAAATATTGATACCATTTTATAAAACCTTTTTACCAGTTTTATCAGCCGCCATTTTCCGCTCTCCATCCTGGTAGGTTTTCTGGTGGCAGAGGCAGTTTGCCAATGGTGCACCGCCTCTGCAAAATCCACCACAAGGAGGCTGGAATATCCCAACCTTAGCTCTAAAACCTATAGTTTAGATTTACTCTAATCCTAGTTTTCTATTAAATAATGTGGATGTTAATCACTTCCAATGGATTAAATACAGTGGGAAATGGATAGAAGGTAATTAAATATTTTCTGCATCTTTTCATATAAATACTGACTAGTAAGGTTTTCAAATGAATGGACTACCCTGGTTTGTGATACTTCAATCAATTTTTTAAAGTTTAAGTTTACTTATTAGTGTTCCAATTAGGCTTACATTAACACTGCAATGAAGTTACTTGTAAAAATCCCCTAGTCACCACACTTTACCATCTAGTCAAATACACTGAGGGAGAATTTAGCATGGCCAATGCATCTAATCAGCATGTCTTTCAGACTGTGGGAGGAAACCAGAGCATCAGGAGGAAACCCATGCAGACTCAGGGAGAATGTGCAAACTCTGCACACACAGTGACCCAAGCCATGAATTGAACCTGGATTCCTTGCACTGTGGCAGCAGTTCTAACCTCTCTAACCCAAACTTCTTCATACACTCTGCATCGTATGCTTGCTTCTATGTTTTGGATTGTCTCTCTGACCTGTGTTCTTGGTTATTCATAGGAGTGACCTATCTTCCCTTTAACAGAATGTGGTCACACCCTGGTACTGAGTAAATATTGGTTTATTGTACTTCTAAGAATGTTATTGAATAGTAATGTTGTTCCTAAACGTCGTGTGTTCCAATCTCTCAACAGCCTAGCATGATTGTTGGTGATACATTATTATCTACGTCGTACATTAGTGCATCCATTCATAAAACAGAATCATAGAATGCCAACAGTGCAGAAGGAGGCCATTTGGCCCATCAAGCTTGTAACCATCAACAATCCCACCCAGGCTCTAATCCCGTAATCCCACATATTTACCTACCAATACCCCCGACACCAAGGGAGAATTTACCATGGCCAATGAACCTAACCTGCACATCTTTGGACTGTGGGAGGAAACCCCGCAAACATGGGGAGAACATGAAGACTCCACACAGGCAGTGACCCAAGATTGGAATTGAACCTGTGTCCCTGGTACAGTGAGGTAGCAGTACTAACTACTGTTCTGTTAACCCTTCCTGGTAAAGTTGACTGAAGATAGTGAGAGTATTCATTTTGACTCTAGGGATGCACAGATATTAAGTGAAAAACAGTCGAAGATTTTTTAAAACTGAGCCAGAAATTCAAATATTTAAAAAACCTGACAATGAATTCAGCTTGTTCCTCACAAAATGATTTTTTGTTTAAAAACTTCTACTATTTTTCTAACTGAAAGTATACACAAGATAATTATGCTGTCTAAATTCTCCCTGGGCTACATTTATTGCCCACTAGTATTTCAGCAGAGGCAACTTATGCTGTATATTGCTGCATGTGCAAGCATAAGATGAATAAATTTCGATAGCAGGATTTAAAAAGCATAATGGGTCAGACGGCATAAGAGAAAACATTTTTAAACCACTCTTGAAACACAAAGCAAAACCATGTTATTTTGTGCAAGTTATTTTCATCCATTTTACAATCATAGAATCCTTACAGTGCAGAATGAGACCATTCGGCCCATCAAGCCAGCACCACCCAGGCCCTATCCCTGTAAACCCATATATTTGTCCTACTAATCCCTCTGACACTAATGGACAATTCATTATAGCCAATCCACCTAACATTTTAGTGCATTCTTGAGCTATGGAATTCAAAGGGCAGAATTCTTGCTTATTATTATAATATTTTAATAACAAATTAAGTGCCAAGACTCTAATAATGATTAGTAATTGTAAATATTCTACAGCAAACCTGAGGGTAGTAGCTTTAGATGTTACTTTTAGAGAATTGTGGCCTACTTTGATTTTTGTAATCCATGATAAAAAGCTAATGGCCCATATTTTGTTAAATTCAGGAAGAATTTCTCACTAATAAAACAAAAGTCTCACATTAAATAAAAAGTATTTTTTAAAAAAGTGACATACTCAGCTTCACTCCTGGATATGGTCTTTCCTGAGGCCAGAACCTCAGCGGCCTGGGCAACCACAGGGTCTTGGTTCAAACTGGCAACTGCAACAACTTTATCCTTTCTTTAAAAAATAAGTATACAGAATATTACAGTTAGAAAAATCATTTTTTTTCTATTTCCAATTTCAGCTTAACAATTCAGAATCACAGGCAAGATTTTCTGGCCTCTGCTCAGCAGTTTTCTTGATGGTGGGAGGCAGTACATCATTCATTGGCAGCACGATTTTCTGGTTCCACCACTATCAGAATTCCCATTGAAGCCACTCCACACCACCCAGAAACTCACGGGGCGGAGGGGTGCGTTGCCATTGGCAGACCCAGAGAATGCTGCTGGCGTGAATAGCTGAAGAATACTGGCCCATGTTTATTTTCTTCTAATAATGTTCATACCAAAAACTTACTTGATGTAAAATGCTGCAAACTTCAGTTCATCAACGGTGCCTTGAACTATAATTTCTTCATAACCTGCACCATGTCCTGCCAAAGTATAAAATACAAACTTTTAAAGAAAATTTCAAATGTGATTGTCTTGCTGAACTTAGTATGGACAGGATAACTCTGCATTGACTGGAAACAGATTTAGATAAAGTAAATTTAGTAGATAGCACAGAGTCATAGAATGGTTACAACACTGAAGGAGGCCATTCAGACCCTCAAGTCTGTGCTGGTCCTCAATCTTAGCTAGTCTCGTTCCCCTGCTCATCCCCCCATCATTAAAAAAAGAAATCACTAACCGTTCTGTATCCTTGAACTATAACATACTGTTCAAACTTGATAACTTGTTAACTCCCATTCAAAGAATAAAGAAAATTACAGCACCAGGATGGGCCCTACGGCCCTCCAAGCCTCCACTCACCATGCTGCCTGACTGAACTAAAACCTCTTACCCTTTTGGGGACATATCCCTCTGTTCCCAATCTATTCCTGTATTTGTCAGAACTGCCCTTAAAAGTCACTATTGTATCTGCTTTCACTATCACTTTGCCAGCAGCAAGTTCCAAGTGCCCACCACCCTCTGTGTTAAAAAAAAACTTGCTCCAAACATCTCCTTTAAACCTTGCCCCTTAAATCTTTGTAATTAACTCTTCCACATTGGGAAAAAGCTTCTGGCTGACTATCCACTCCATCTGGAATTTTTTTTAAACTTACCATTAAATAGCACTTGAGGGTACCATAGACTTTACAGTGTTTCACGCTACGGTAGTTTCAATTTGACAGTGCATGCATAGAGAGGATTGGGGAAGTGGGAGGTGCTTATGGGAACATTAACAGACAGAGAAATGGCCGAGACAAAAAGTAATGGGGCCTGTATTTGATTCATTTTCATGTGTCTAAATAAAAATTAATAAAATATTGAATATGCAGTAAGATTTTTTAAAATGGCATTTGCACCTCAAGCACAGGTGACCAGAATTTTGTATGGAAAACAATGCAATCCATGAAAACAATATTAAAACTTACATATGCCAGCCAACTCCAAACTAACTGCTGTGCTAAATGATATTGAACCTACACACACACACAAAGAATCATTTTAAAAGGGTGAAAAGGCATGCATCAAGCTGCAAGAAATATATTGGAAACTTTCGCTAAAAGACAATTTTTTTTAAATCGAGGGAGGAAGATATTTGAGGAGAAGAGAAAAGAATAGCAACAAGTTAGCAATATGTACTCTGCTGATGTAAGCTAAATAGGAAGAAGGGATTTCTATTTATGCTTCAGGTCCTCAAAATGCCCCATAGCATTTAACAGCTGATTAATTACATCTGAAGTGTGTATGTCAGTACATAAGCAAACTCATCATTTTAGTTATACATCATCCATTATAATATCTATGAACTGGGCCTTAGGTTATAAGATATTGACAATGCAAAACCAGTCGTGCAGTCTTAAACAATGACGCAGTGGTTATTTTCCAGCAATGTCTTAGCAACCTTTGTAGGCTAAAATTGCATGCATGGTTATTCAGTTAAAACAATGCAATATAAAATTACTTCACAACTGGGCATTTCTTTTTGTGGATGGGCTGCAATAAAAGCATTACTGCAATGGCTAGATAACAGCTGGAAGCATAAACTCCAACCATTTTTGTTCTCTTCATTAACTGCGAGACAATTTATGTGTCCGACTGTTACATGAGTAGGGATCAGTACAGACTACGGGATGAAACTTGAAACCTTCTTTGTGTTTTTAAGGCTCAGCCTTAGGCATTGGCAAAATCTTTAAAAATATTTTGCCAAATTGTGTAATGCTTCATACGCAGTTGTCTTTATTATGCGCATCCTGAATGGAACTAAGATAAAAGCAAAATACTGCATTTGCTGGAATCTGAAACAAAAAACAGAAAATGCTAGAAAATCTCAGCAGGTCTCTCAGCATGCGTGGGGAGAGAATAGAGCCAATCTTTCTATGCTAGACCCTATGTCAGAACTAAAAGCAAACAGAATCAGCAGGGATTTATACTATGAGGGTAGGGGGCCAGGGGGAGGGCTGAAATGGGACAAAGGGAATGTAAATGAGAATGAAGAAGGATGAGAAAAGTGCTAAAAGTGTCCATTAAGTGATTAGAATGTGTGAGATGGTTAAGGTACACCAGTTGCCTGGAAAGGGAGTCAGGGAGGGTGAGGTGGTTGGGGGGGGGGGGGGGGGGGGGGGGGGGGGGGAGGACAGTGGTGCAAGAAGGCAAGCTGGCATGGTGAAGTGGAAAATTGGAAGTGAGAAAGAAGGATGATAAAATGGATGAATGAAAGGAAAAAAAACAAAATGAAATAAAATAACTAAGTGGTTGAAGGGGAGAGTTCACGCTTTGAAGTTGTTGAATTCAATGTTTAGTCCAGAAGGCTATGAAACTGCCCAATTGGAAGATGAGGTGCTGTTCCTCCAGTTTGAGTTGGGGTTCACTAGAACATTGCTAAAGGCCAAGGATGGACATGTGGACAGGGGAGCAGGGTGTTGTGTTGAATGGCAAGTGACAGGAAGCTTGTGTCGAAGTGGCAAGTGCTTGCAGACAGATTGAAAGCTCACAAGTTCAGCAAAGCCGTCACCCACTCTGCCTTTGGTCTCTCTGTAAAATACACTGCATTGAGAGCAGCAAATGCAATAGGTGAGATTGAAGGAGGTGCATGTGAAGCACTGCTTCACCAAAAGAGGTATTTAGGACCTGGGACTGTGAGCCAGGAGGAGGTAAAGGGTCAGGTGTTGCGCTTACTAAGATTGCATGGGAAGATACTGTGGGCAGGGAGTGAGGACTTGGGTGTCAAGGAAGAATGGGCCAAGATGGCCTGGAGAGAATAATCCTTGCAGACAGGGGATGTAAAGGGAAGATGTGTTGAATAGTGGCACCATGCTGGAGTTGGCAGAAATAGAGAAGGATGATCTTTTGAATGCAGATGCTGGTGGGGTGAAAAGTGAGGATAAGGGGGACCCTATCCTGGCTCTGCGAGGGAGGGAAGTGGGGTGAGAGCAGTAACCAGTGGGATGGATTGGATGCAGTTGAAAGTCCTGTCAATCACAAAAACCGCAACTGAAGAAGAAGGAAGACATATCTGCAGTGCTATTTTGGAAAGTGGCACCATCAAAAAAGATGCAGCTGAGGCAAAGGAAGTGACATTATGGGTTGGAGTCCTTACAGGATGTGGGGAGTGAAGAGCTGTAGTCAAAGCAGAAACACAGAAACATTGAAACATCGAAAAACTACAGCACAACAGGCCCTTCAGTCCACAAGTTGTGCTGAACATGTCCCTACCTACTGGGCACACCTATAACCCATGAAGTTCCATGTACTTATCCAAAAATCTCTTAAAAGACCCTACTGAATCCACCACCACCACCATTCCCAGCAGTCGATTCCACGCACTCACCACCCTCTGAGTGAAAAAATTACCCGACATTTCCTCTGTACCTACTCCCCAGCACCCTAAACCTGTGTCCTCTCGTGGTAACCTGGGAAAAACCCTCCGAGAGTCCACCTGATCAATACCTCTCAATATTTTATACAACTCTATCAGGTCACCTCTCATCCTTCATCTCTGTAAGGAGAAAAGACCTAACTCTCTCAACCTATCCTCATAAAGCATGCCACCCAATATTTTTTATATAGTGAAATCTGTAATAGATACTTCGAACTTTATTTTATTTGGTCTCACCAATGGCTCCTGATGTCTGTCCATGGTGCCTACTGGGTGAGTCGGCATGAAGTTTGTAAGGACAAAGGACGCCAAGTAGGGAATCATGGTTGGTATGAATTGGCATAGAGTCATAGGATCAGTGGAATGGTCATTGGTTGGCATAGTAAGAGGGGCAATGAGATTACGTAGAGGGACATAGATTGGCATGGAAGGTATATGGGGTGAGTTGGGACATGAATTGGCATGGATGGAGTATGGGGACAGTTTGCAGGACTGAAAGAATGGGAGCTTGAGAGCTCTTTTTGGGTTTTAAGTTTTTTTTAAACAACTTAGATGAAGTCCCGAGTACTTCTCTAAATGCTAATTGCGAGTTAACATTTGACTCTGTACTTTTCTATGGGTCCAAAACATTTTCTATAATAGATGAGTAAGGTGCACAGAATATTACTGTTTGGGTCGAATCAAAATTGCACACAAATTCAATAAGAAATCCTTGATTCAAAACCCCTTCATGTTTCTAGAAGTTAGGCATTTCTTTTACAGATAGGAATTGGAAAATAATTGCTTTTTATATTGACTCTTTCAATATGTATGAAAACAAGACATCTGGATTAATATGTGCTTGATATATTAATATTGGTACCTTTACCACATGGCATGGTGGCACAGTGGTCAGCACTGCTGCCTCATAGCACCAGCAACCAGGTTCAATTTCAGGGTTGGGTTATTATCTGTGTGGAGTTTGCATGTTCTACCCATGTCTGTGTGGGTTTCCTCTGGGTACTCTGATTTCCTCCCACAATCCAAAGATGTGTGGTTTAGGTTAACTGGCCATAGTAAATTGTCAGGGTTACTAGCAGGATAAATAAGTGGAGTTATGGGGATAGGGCCTGGGTGGAATTGTGATCAATACAGATTTGATGGGCTAAACAGCCTCCTTCTGCTCTGCAGGGATTCTATGAACATGGACTCAGTGGTTAAAGAACATTGCTCACTGCCACCTTTGAGGGGAGTGTGTGTTGGTCTAGCCAGTGTCACTCTATCCTGTACATGAATTAAAAAGAGGAAATTGCTTCCTAATAGATTAAACGTTCATATTAGCTTAATTACGGATTCAAAAAGACATCACTCACTATTGTTTTGGAAAATCTTTTGATCTTTATCCAAAAATGTGAATGGAAAAAGGACAGGCTTTTAAAAAAAGAACAGACATCAAAAGGCAAGACAGGCAACAAGTGGCTTGAAAAACAACACCAGACTGCAGGAAGATTATTCTATTCCAAGTCAAGAAAGTTGAGCTACTCACCTAGAGGAGAAGCAGAAGAATAAAAGCTGCATTAGACAAAATGGCCCTACATGAGCCCACTCCACCAGTCAATACCATCATGGCTATTCTTCTCTTCAATTCCACCTGCATGCTTACTTCTCATACCCCTTGATTCTGGGACCAAAGTGCCCATATCCAGGATTACTCAATTAGGGGAAACAAATTCCTAATGTTTATTCTGCCAAGTCCCTTCAGAATCTAGAATGCTTCAATTAGATTGCCTCTCATTCTTTTAAAGGCTGGAAAACATGGGCTCCATTCACTCAGCCTCTCATCATAGTTCAACCCTTTTATCCCAGAAATCAATCCAGCAGTGAACTTTCTCATATCACCTCTGATGCAATATATCCTTCCTTTAATATGGAGATCTAAACTCTACATTGACATACACTACATTGCATCATTTACACAAATATTTGTGTTGATTACACTGAAGGATTCCAGAATGCCAGTTGATGAAGGATCAAACTGATAACAATCTTTACTCAGCCTTGTATTTATCTACAAAATGAAATATTATAAGTGTACACCAGCTAACTCAACATGGTTTCAGAAAGTGTCTCTACTTTTTATTCATTATTCAAGAGTATAAACTAATTAACAAATTAACCAACAAATAAGTTAACAGTCTCCTAAAGGGACACTAATAAAAACAAAGTCTTCAAAGGAAACTGAACAATTAAATTAAATTGTCACTTCTGGGCTGATAATGCATTCCAGCTCCTACTGAGCACACTACAAAAAGCCTCAAGTGTAACAGTAGACAACCTCTCCAGGGACATTTGGATGAAAACATAACCACTGATTTGGGGGGTTGGGGGAGTGGTGTTGGTGGCAAGAGGCTTCCCAGCAGTCATGTGAGTTGATGCTCTATAATTATGAAGAAATCAATACAGCTCTTGATTCCATGACTTGTTTTTACATTTTTTTAAAATATAGAAGCACGTATAAACTCCTTGGCTTCTCCATTAGCTGCTGACCAACACAGTGTGATCTTTCAATGAGTGAAACATAGACAGTTCACAAACTTACTGAATACAATCTCTGTGAGATACTGTCTGGAGCGGGTAAGCACTATTAGTCTGGAAATACTGACTAGACAAGTCAGACCTCACAAGTCTTTGTGAGACTGTAATTGTTGCTTTGTGGGTGGCTTCCTGGCACTTGAGCAATGAACAATGTTCATACAAGTTAAACGTGGTGCAGTTTATGGCAACCTTATCTTCAGTAACTCTGGATTCAGAAAGCAACAATGACCTCCAACTGGTCTGACAGCTTTCTGTCAATCTCAAATAGCTTTTGATGTAGTTGACTGGAGAGAAAACCTTCAATTATTTGTGCTTTCATTTCACTTTTGACAATTTGCTAAACTCATGTTTGGTTATTAGTTGCCTAACATACAATATTGGTCCATTTTCTCATTCGCTTCTTGCTTTATGTCTGACGATGATTGTTTTGCCTATTGTGAATTAGGATGTTATTGTCTTTGCTGCCTAGTCTCACTTTTTTCAGATGCGTTCAAAGAATTCTACTTCTTCACTACCACAGGGGAAAAGGCAATTTTCCTTCCATCCTCAGAGATGGAAAAACTTACTAAACCTTTGAATCAAGATAACGACTCCAGAAATGCTAGCAAATGGTCGTTGAGTAGGCAAAGAACATGCCATCTTCACCAGCTAAATCTGAGCTCGTATGTTTTCAAGACTGAATGCAAATGTTGACTTCTCTGCAGAGACTATAGTAAAACCCTCCAAAGGGATTCATGCTTTCATGTTTTGCAGTATCTGCAGCATCACGGAACTTGAAGCAGCCAGAGACATGACAGTTCAGAATGTGCCAAGGGGCAAACTGGCAACGCTCAATGGACACCTTGGCTCCATGCATTGGCCACTGGGCATTGATCTGTGAGGTTGCAGGGAGAGCCAGCAATCGGGAGGTCACCAATGGAGGGTCACTATATGTGCACTGTATGTGCACAGTTGATAGATTGGCACATGCGCAGTGGCCAGCTCAGCACTATGCTGCCAGCCACTTGGTCAGGAATAGGCCCCGGTCAGTCCAGGTCAGGATTTCCCTGGTCTCTCCAGCATTGATGAAGAATAGGAATGTTAACTAGTTCTCATCTCCAAACCAATGGTTGCTTAATAAATAAACCCAAATCCAAAAATGCCAGGAATCTCTGGGTTAGGTGGGGTATGTGGTATATTTACCCTTGAGCAAACTGAAAGATGTTCCACGTGGAGAGAATTTAGAAAGGTATAGAACAAAGAGGAGAGGGTGCAAGAGAGTACACACAAACATAGCATACCTAGACACACATAGACATATAAACAAACACATGCATACAAAATATCAAGACACAAACAGACATATAAACACAAACACACGCATACCGAGACACCATACCGAGACATACACAGACATGAGTGAATCCCACTGAGGCACTCTGTAGTGCTCAGAATGTTGGCTATTTGCTCGAGTGAGTACACTTTAAAAAAAAGCAGGAGTAAAATTCACGGAATTACTCCTGTTTTGTCACACATTGGGAACTTAGACTTTTATTTTGGGATGATCCCAACGAATATTCGTGACTTTGCACTTTTCAAACACTGATGCACTACGGTAAGAGTCTTAATATTAAGATATATATTTATTCCTTTAGTGTGTTCCTGCCCAAAAGGTGCTACTTTATATTTCTCAACATTAAACTTCACTTACTTGTTGCTGACTCCAATAATCTACGTTCCCTTTACAGATAGCATTACAGTTAGGTGTAAGAGATGACCAGAAACAATCCTTCAAATACCAGTACTTCAATTCAACCTGAACCAGCAATATAACTACTTGTTTGATCAGAACTCAGATCATTAAATCACTTGGCCACTGAGTATTTTCTTTGGCTGAACAAGGATATGTCTTCAGATTTCGCAAGGTACGCAGCAAGCTCTGTTTTATATGAATGCTAAACTTGCACCATCAGTACAGAGACAGGGTGTGTCCTGACTCCAGAGCAAAGCATAGTGAGACTCATTGGAAGCTAACTTCACACTATTTAGTATGTTAAATCAAATCCAATTTATATTCTAATTGAGAACCACTTAGACTTCACTAGAACTAGGGAGAGAGCAAACATATTTAAATAGTCATTTAATAGTACAAAACGCAAGTATTACTGAAAAAAAGAGGACATACAATCAAAATTTTTCATCTTGCACTCATCAGGACATCAGACTTACACAGCGGTACAGTGTTTAGCACAGTTTCACAGTGCCAGGGACCAGAGTTCATTAACTGGCTTGGGTCACTGTCGTTGCAGAGTCCACACATTCTCTCCATGTCTGTGTGTGTTTCCTTCAGGTACCCCGGGTTCCTTCCACATTTTGAAAGACGTACTGATTAGGTACATTAGTCATGCTAAATTCTCCCTCAGTGTATTCGAATAAGTACCGAAGTGTGGCGACTAGGGGATCTTCACCGTAACTTCATTGCAATGTTAATGTAAGCCAACTTGTGACATTAATAAATAAACTTAAGAAATTACCACAAACTATAATAGGGGACAGCAATCAATGGCTAACCAATCAGCACTCTCTTCCCATGCAATATAAATTGTTGTCCCATTACAGTTTGGTCATTTCTTGCAAGTTCTCCTGATGAGTGCAAAACAAAAAGCTTCGCTCTCTTACAGCAATAGTTAGATAGCGAGAATATCAAGTTACTGTTACCTGCATATCTAAGACTCTTTCCAAGGAAAAATGTCCAGAAAAATGGCACCGTATTAATGGCAGTGTTTTTCTTTTGCATGTTCAGGGCAGCAACATGACCTACAAAAACCATAAACATGTCTTAAAAATCATTTACATATTAATATGGATAATGCTACACAATTTCACTTATGTAACAACTTTAAAGATAGCTTTAACTTCACAAGAGCATTATAAAACCAAGTATCACACTGAACCACATAGATACTAGATGGAATTTAGTTTCAGCAATAGTTGAAAAACGGTGGGAGTCTAGCGTTGGTCTATCTGGGTGGTCTGGTCCAAGTCCAATCATGTAGTTAACTGACCAGCATCAACCTCCAGCAGTACAGAGGGCACAAATCCTGGCCCTGAAGGCTTGCTGGCCAGCTCTCCATGGCTAACAGCATCACCAGGAGCAGTGGCTTTGGTCAGTAACACTCCGAAGCCTTCACTAGGGATAGTCACTGCACCCCTGGAAATGTGTGGAATGGGATGAGGATCATGGACAGGAAGTGACTGATGAGCGGGGTCTGCTGAAAGCTCTTGCATCTGCTGACCTGCTGGGTCCCTCGATCAGAAATTGAGTGGCTGTGGACAAGGATCTCTCTAGTAGAACGCTGGAAAATCCGACAAGGTTTGCTGGGTGGCTTCAGAAGCACTGGACTCCTGTGCAAGTCCCGTTAAATACCTGAGCCACAATTGGTTTTGGTGGGATCACGGATAATTGACATCCCATCTTTGCCAAAGGATAGGATTTCTGTTGTCAGGTTCTTCCTGTCCCACTTAATAGGTAAGGCACAGATTTTCTGGTACTGGGGATCCGAAACAGGTATTCCTACCTATTCCTCTGACACGCCCACCCCTCTCTCACCACCAGCTCCCCCCCACCCCCGGCCATCATGCTCACTTGAACACGTTCTATTAAATCCTGGACATTAGCTGAGATGACCAAAGGCTTGGTCAAAGAAGGTAGATTTAATGAGTCTTAAATAAAGAAAGAGAGGTTGAGAGGTGAAGAACTGTACATGAGGGAATTCTAGAGCTTAGGAACCAGACACTTGATGATGTGGCCACCAATAGTGGAGCAATTAAAATTAGGGTTGTTCAAGAAATAGATGAATGCAAATATCTCAGAGGGGTGAAGGAGATTAGTGATAGGGAGAGGTTAGGTCATGGATGAATGTGAAAACACAGATAAAAATTTAATATCACAACATTGCTCAATTGTTTCTATCAATCCTGTGTCTTATGTCCTAAGTTATATAAGTAGTTTTGACTTTGCAATTCATCTCAGTAACATTTTCCCAAGGATCAAGCATCAACTGTGGAGGCCACACCCTCCTCCCACAGAAAAACACTTCCGAAAGCAACATGATGGATTTAAAACTTTAAACATAATGCATGGGAGCAAAGAAATACTATCTTCCTTGGTCTTTTGTTTAATGAGTGCAAAAGAAAGGTTGTATACATGCTACACAATGGGAAATGTTCACATTTGTTCTAGTTGTTCTAGTCCACAGCCAGATTTGTCAGCATCTACTGCAATGGATCTACCTGATCGGGAAGGACAATATTGCTGATTTGTGTGCCAGCTTGGCTTGTGCCCAACTGTCATTAGCGTAATCCGAGATCAACATTCTACTTAGCCCCAGCATTCAAAAGTTCCAATTTTGATTTTTTTTTCAAATATTCAGTGCACAGGTGTAAATGTTGCCGAATGGAGCGCTTCTCTACTTTTTATGTACAAGCAGTACATAGTTAGCTCAGCTTCTCTAACAATATGCATTCTGAAAAAAGTTCACCTGAATGAAACAAGGTATGGTCTCATTTTTTACACCAGTTACCAATGTGAACTCTTCAAATTACAATGTCAATGAACACCGAAACTTTGAATTCCATGGAATGGGCTTCTGTCCAACAGGAACTAGGTTGAGACTGGACAAAAATAGTTTGGTTTGTTCTCTTTGGGGGCAATCTTACCAAAAGTATTCAAAGTGCCTAGAGAGCTTGAAAATGGGAGAGATTTGCACCCATTTTTCAGCGAGAGAAAAAATTCAATCTTTTGCAATAAAAGAGCAATAAATAAGGCAAAAATGTGATTCCCGCCAGTAGGGGGAGTGAATGAATCTACTTACATCAGGAAGTTAGCTGTTGAATGCTAGAGGGCGTTACAGGGCATGATCTCCAAACGCACTATGTAGAAGAGTACATAGTGAACTGGGAGATTGTTATTCCTACACTGCCCTGGACATCACCTCCCCCACCTTTTGACCGTTCCCTGATCCCCTCCCAATTGTACCCCCCAGGTCAATTGTTACCCTAATTTCCCCCCTCAGCCGATTGCCTCCTGTTCACAAACCCACCCCCCCAATTGATTATCAACCCAATGATCCACAACTGAAGAGTGCACAGCTCTCCATGTGTAGCTTCTACTTCAGGTCCAGCCCACTAATCTTAGGTTCCATCCCTTGGCACTGCCCAGCACCTAATGGTGTCTTCACAAAACAATGGTTCATGGCTTTCACAAACTGTATTAAAATTGTGTTGAATTGCTGTGCCCATTGGGCAGTGTCAGGGTACCAAATGGGTTTCAAGCTGGTACTGCCAAGACTCCAAGCTGACAGCGCCAGGGTCACAGGCTGGCAATGTTAAGGGGCATTACCCGCCCTGCCCCCAATTACATGGGATGCCTCAATGGCCTCCGGTCCTATTGGCAAGGCCATCACATCTGGTCCTCACTGACCTCCACTGATGAGAGCGCTAAGGTAAGTGAGCCCAGACGATTCAGTCCCAGGCTTACTAAACATATTAAAATAGGATCATGAATGTTATAATCAGCTTCGTGTCCTTATGCCAGCAATTCAGTGCCGGTATCATCGCGACAGGCAAGAAACCAGGCATAAACTCGGTTTTTCGCTTCCCTTGCAACTTTACCGACTCACTTGTCAATTGATTGGCATGGCAAGCTAGTAAGATCACCCCCTTTGAGTTGACAGTGTGAGCTATCGCATCAACCCCAGACAGAAACCTATTTCTTAGCCATCAGGGCCTACAATATTTTCTAAACATGAAAATTGACCGAACCTCTGTGCTAGAAAAAGTCAAGGAAATAGGATATCTTAATATTTCTCAAATGACCATCTCATTACCTTGCATATGTGCAATTTGCCAGTGACAAATATTAACACTCTCGTTATTTTGCAGCGGTAGTGGAAATGACGCAACATCGCCAGCTGCAAATATTTTAGCAACACTGGTCTGCATGAACTGAAACAAAGAATCAAAAATCAAGAAAATTAATCACTTTCCTGGTGCAGTCCAAATCACAGCATTATATTCAATCTGCCACAATATTTCATAGGGTTCAACTTAGCAAAGGTGATGGCCTAGTGACATTATCAATAGACTATTAATCCAGAAGCTCAACTAATGTTCTAGAGATCTTATTCCATGGCAAGACTGTCACTGAATCCACTGCTTTCAACATCCTTGGGGTTCCAATTGACCAGAGACTGAACTGGACCAAGTATATAAATACAATCACTACAAGAGCAGTATGCTATCTTTTGCTACTCCTCAATTTCAGTACTTTCTTGTCCTCTCTCAATCTGTCATCTTCATATTCACTCCTCACCCAATTATATCACTGACCAACTCCTGGACTATTCCTCATAACCTTTGTGTATTTCATTACTGACAATCCTATCACCGACCATTTATCTTTTTCCACTCTCACCCCAATTATCCTTTACTCCTTTTCTCTTCATTCTTTGTCCCCATAAGAACCTCTTGCGTAGCTCTCATAAATCATTTCTGAATTCACAACTTCCCCACTTGGCTCTCCCAACTTTATACCTCTGCCACTGATGGCTGGCTTAATTGTTCCCTCATCTGCCTTTGATGCCCATATTCCAATCAAATACATTACTGTTTCCTGCACTTAGCACTTCCCCAATAAGTCTCCACTTCAACTCTCTAAAGCCTAATGGAATGCAGATTTTAAGCATTCATAGCATGCAACTGTTTTCATCAATTGCCAAATCTGCGTTATCCACACCAAGCTTTCTCCCTATCAAATAAACAATTCTAAAATCAGCCAAACTCTTTTTCTAAATAATTAGCCTTAAACTCTTCATGTTACCAAAAGAAGATCATGGATTTCTTTAAATCAAAGATGGCCCAACTTTTTTTTTTATTTAATTTACAGGATGTGGGCATCACTGGCTAGGCCTGCATTTATTGCCCATCCTTAAATGTCCTCAATTTTAAAGGGCATTTGAGAATCAATTGCACTGTTGTGGGTCTGGAGTCACATGTAGGCCAGACCAAGTTAAGGAAGGCAGATTTCCTTCCCTAAAGGACATCAGTGAACTAGATGGGTTTTTATGATAGTCAACAATGGTTTCGCAGTCATCATTAGATTTCTAATTCCAAATTGTTATTGAATTCAAATATCACAATCTGCCATGGGTGGAATTTGAACCTGTGTCTCCAGATTTTGCCTGCTGTCTCTGGGTTACTAACCCAGTGACAATACCACTATGCCACTACCTGTCTGCTGCACACTTGCCTCCACTGTGTCCTCATCATCTTCATCTACAAGCCCAGTCCCTAACCTCTCCCAAGACCATTCAAGCCTTCTGAACTGTTTTGCTCTCTTTGCAACTGATCTCTCCAAAATCTTGTATATCCATATTCTTGTTCCCTTCCCCCTCAATTCCAACTCACTTGTTTTCTTTCCATTATAAATAATCTTCTTCCTCCAACCACCACTTTACCTTTCAAAAATATTGTCATTATCATCCCCTTACACAAAAGACCAATTTAATGGTCTCCCCACATTCTTCTCTTTGAGATCTGTGAAAGTATAACTTTACAATTCACAGCCAAATGTCCCAAATCTTGCTTACATCCAACAGATAGGGTTTATTTATTTACACAGCATCAAAATGACTCTGTAATGGCACGCTTTGTGGCTGTAATCATGATGCTTTAGCTCTCCTCATGCTCCTAAGCCTTTTGGCAGTATTTGACAATATTGGTCATTTCAGCTATCTTTAACATGTTTGTTACTGTACTACTGTCTCAAATGATAAAATGTCTTGCCACAAGCTCCTTTAACTCAACTTAAAGACTGAAACTATTATCTGGCCCCACGTGAGAAATTCTGCTCTCTTGCCATTGATTCCATCCCTCTTCCCTGGATATCTTCTTATACTGAATCACAGCATTCATTATATTCAGTGCTTAGAAAGACTTTAAACCATACGTCCTGTCCATCACCAAGATTGCTTACTTCAATCCCTTTAAAACTATTCCCCCACCTTAGTCACTGAAACTATTGCATATCTGCATCACTTCTAGACGTAATCATTCCAACACTTTTGCAAGAACGTCCAATTCTTCTCCCTTTATAACTCCAATGTTCAAAATTCTACCCACTCGTTTCCCTGACTTGACCTAAATCTCATACTGCCATCTTCAGGACCTATACATCATCCCACAACATTTCCATCTCTCCACAGCCTTGCATGAAATAAATCAAAAGCCTCCTACTTTACAACAAACAGACAATTTAGAAAAACCTTGAATCTCTCGCCTGTGGGAATCCCTTATTTTAAGTTTCTCCATGTATCGGATGATTTCCATGACTAATACATTAGGAAGAATCCCTGGAAATGAACATGTGGGATTTGCTTGTATCCATATAGCGAGGGAGAATAATAACAATGAACACAATGAAAAAAGCTTCACTTCTGTATTTGGACTTCAAACTGAAGGAGGGGAGCATGTGAAAGAGCTGCAATTTCTCATCTGATACAGAAAGTGTTCCCACATAAGATAGCTGATACTAAAGGTAAACAAACTCAAAATAAAACAATCTGCACCTCATTAACAATAACTGTTCCCTTCGGATCCATTTTAATGAGACTTCCGTTAAGGAATTGGGTCGCAGGCATCGCTCCTTTCCACAAGGCAGCAAGCAAATTCATGCAAGAGAGAACAAAATTTGAGAAGACCAGCAATCAGAAAAACTTAAAGGTTTGAATAAAACATCCAGTTAAAAGAGAATTTTATACCAATTCCAACTACACAGACATCTGCAGGAAGAACCTTTCCACTTGCGAGTACAATTTCTTTCAACTGTAAATATATGAAAAGCAATTGTTTTTCAAAGCCGTATTACAGAAATTGAAAGTGTATAAAGATACAAGCTAAATAGTTGGGGATTTAAATGATTAAACGTTTAAATGGATTTACCAATCCATTCGCTCCCCTTAGCTCAGTTACTTGTTCCAGCATGTAAAACGTCACACCTTCTTGTTGAAACGCCTGTAATTTCACAAGTTTAAAATTAGAAAACCAAGTCAAAGTTCCACATTTTATTTTATTCTATTAAATCTATCATGACAATGAAAATCATACAAGTTTATATTGAAAGCCTGAGGATAACTGGGACAGGTTTTAACTGTTGTGTTGAAGATAACAAATGGAGAAAGAAAATACAAGAGTTTCCTTTCGGAACTTTCTCTAATCTACCAGTTCAAACCATCCTACTTATAACTTTTGAATTGAATTTCAACTTAACTTCAGAATAGCTTTGCCAATTTCTTTCCCCAGAAAATTATGGTAAGGGACCTCAGAGTTTCCAATCACTGATACAGACTTGGCATTTTCAATCGCAGCAGAAGCTACCTCCATTCCTGGAACACAAAAGAAAAACTCTTCAGAGAAATATTTCCATTACTTAAATGTGATGAAGCAGTGTGCCAGCCATAGCTCAGCAGTAGCACACTTGCCTCTGAGTCAGAGGGTTGTGGGTTCAAGTTTCACTCCAAACATTCACATAAGATCTATGCAGGCACTCTAGCATTTAGCACCGTGGACATGTTAAATTATTGAGGCGCCGATTTTCAGATAAGATGTTAAACTGAGGACCTGTCTGTCCTACTGAGTAGGTATAAAAGATGCTGGATGAGATTTTTTGGCCATGCCTGCCCCAAAACCAGAAAATCTCGCTCAAGGTCAATAGACCTTTGCAAGATCTGGTCCCTGCCTTGTACAATTCCCATGGCAGGCGGGAGAAGAGAATTTCCATTTTCTATCTCTTTCCCGTGTGGAATCTTCCAGTCCTACTGAAAGCGACCCTGGAGATAGGATAGGTGGGCCATGCAAAACACTATAGACATTAGAGACCAATGAGAAACCAGTTCTGCCAAAATCACCACAGAGGAAGTTGGAAAGTCCTGCCCTAACCTTTTTCAATAGACCATAATAAAAAGTTCCTGTTGCCAGCTATATTCTCATCCACAGCACTGTAATAAGGCTGATCCATCATTAAATAATTTATATAAGAACTAAGAGCAGGATGGACTGTTTGACCCCTCAAGCCTGCTCTGCCATTCAATAAGATCATGGCTGATCTTTCCGTGGACTCAGCTCCACTTACTTGCCCATTCACCTTAATTCCTTTACTGTTTAAAAATGTTTCTATCTTTACCTTAAAAACATTCAATGAGGTAGCCTCAACTGCTTTACTGGGCAGGGAATTCCACAGATTCACAAGCTATTGGGTGAAGGCGTTCTCCCTCAACTCAGTTCTAAATCTGCTGCCTCTTACACTGCATAGTATATTACAACTACTTTAACTAGACATCATTGCCTGCTAAAAGTATATATTTTAGTTGCTGAAATGCTGCTGACTTTACTCCAAAATTCAAACAAACCTATCATTCAGCTCAAAGCAATTTCGCTACTTAGAATATTAAGAAAGCCTTAGATTATTGGCTTCAGATTACAGGAGGATATTTGAATCTTTTGATTGTTTGACTTGACTTTGAATCAGAAACTCTTTGCAAATTAATTAAATTTGTAGATGATACCAGTTTAAGCAGCCGCAATAGAATTGAAAGCAGCAGCTTAGAAAATACATTGGACAAAGTATGCAAGCAGGCAGATGATAGATTAAATTTAATACAAATATGCAAAATATTTCTCATAGGATTAGAAAAAAATGTGGGTGAAAGGTACTCCATAACTGATTTGGAAATAGTTACGAATGAAGTTGCAAAAGACCTATGAATCTTAGCAGACTCAGCCCTCAACGTGTTCCACAATTAATAAAGCTAATGGAAAGTTGAACAATCTTGCAAAAGAAAGTATACAATCAAAGGAAGCCATGATCAAACTGTACACTGCTCCAGCCTTCACAAATTATGTTCTGGTTGGGGTCATGGAGACACAAAGGTGGCACAATAGTTAGCAATGCTACTTCACAGCGCTAGGGACCTGGGTTCGATTCCTGGCTTGGATCATTGTTTGTGTGGCATCTGCACATTCTCCCCGTGCCTGCATGGGTTTCCTCTGGGTGCTCTTGGTTTCCCCCCACAGTTTATGTACAGGTTAGGAGGAATGGCCGTGGTAAATTGACCTTAGTTTCAGGGAATTAACGCATTGCATATATGGGGTTATGGGGATAGGGCCTGGGTGAGATTGTTGTCGATGCAGGCTCGATGAACCGAATGGCCTTCTTCTGTACCGTACAATAAAGGGAATACAATTGTAAATACTATATAAAAGACAAAACATTGATTGCCAGACCTAGTAATGAAGAAAGATGAGAATTTTTTTTCAGGCCATAAATAAGAATGTCAGAGAGTTATGAAAAATAATAAACAAGATAAAAAAGACAAACCCGAAAAATTTGATGTTGGGAAATGAAAGAGTGGATTTCAAACTTGTAAGGGAAATTTAGAATGGATAACAGAAGGATCACACAAGAAATGGTTGACACTAATTTCTCAGGTTGAGCAATGGAAGTGAAAACATTTAAGAAACAAGTACAACTTATAATAGGGAAATTGAATGAATGAGGTTAGATGGATTATATAGTCCTTATCTGTAATTAAAAAGTCAACAATAACCAACAAAGTAACCAATCACTTATGATAACATATTTAAAACAAAACCTTAAAATTTACTTGATCATCCTGGAGATCATATGGCACAGCGGTACTGTCACTACCTCTGCAGCAGAAACTGCACGTTCAAGTCTTTGATTTGATTTATTATCACATGCATTAGCATACAGCAAAAAATATTATTTCTTGTGCACTATACAGACAAAGCATACCGTTCATAGAAGAGGAAATGAGACAGTGCAGAATGTAGTGTTACGGTCATAGCTAGGGTGTAGAGAAAGATCAACTTAATGCAAGGTTGATCCATTCAAAAGTCTGATGTCAGCAAGGAAGAAGCTTTTCTTGAGTCGGTTGGTATGTGATCTCAGACTTTCATATCTTTTTCCTGACGGAAGAAGGTGGAAGAGAGAATATCCAGGGTGCACAGGGTCCTTAATTATGCTAGCTGCTTTGCCGAGGCAGCAGGAAACGTAGACAGAGTCAACAGATAAGAAGCTGGTTTGCGTGATGGATTGAGCTACATTTACGATCTTTTGTAGTTTCTTGCGATCTTGAGCAGGGCAGAAGCCATACCAAGCTGTGATATAACCAGAAAGAATGCTTTCTATAGCACATTTGTAAAAGTTGGTGACTGATACGCCAAATTTCCTTCGTCTTCTGAGGAAATAGAGGTGTTGGTGCCCTTTCTTAACTATAGTGTCGGCATGGGGGAGAACCAGGACAGATTATCTGGAACCTAAAGACCCACTGATGTAAACCGGGGTATATTCTCTTTACACTTCCTGAAATCGATGGCAATCTCCCTCATAGGGTTTGTTCACATCAGCTAAAAATCCTTCCATCACTTCTCCCACTATTCCCCAAAGGGAAAATGAGTCTGACTGCGAAGATTAACATCTCCTAAAATTTTGCAGCTAAGGCTTCTTTTTGTTCATGGAGGTTACGTTATAATGGCTCAGCAGTAAAGGGACATGAAAATACAAAACAAACTTTTTAAATAGGAAGTGCTAGTTTGGCCTTTGTAAAAGAGGAACAAAGAAAGATTGCAAAGAATCACTGGGCCCAAAAAAGACACACTAATTTATGTCATCAACAAATCCACTCTGATGGTAGTGCTGCCTTGTAAATAATTGATCAATTGGAGAACATTGAGGAAAAACAAAAAACTCAAGCAACATTTGTGGGGAGAAACACAATTAACCATTCAGACTGATGATTTTTCATTTGAGGACTATCAAACTGGCACTGTGACAGGCAAATGATCCTCCAACCAAACTTTTTCTTTCCCTGCCCAGGTAAGTATTACTAATTTCAAGAAGGGAAAATTTGCCTCTTATATGTAATGGAAAAGTGCAAACATTTGCATCCAACAACCAGGCTCCAAAAACAAATACTCCTTAACTTATGGCATCAACAGAGTCACATGAATTCTGGTACAGTAAAACTAATTTGTGTAGAAATATCTTTCTGTCTCTCTATTAAATAACAGAAAGCTACAACGTCAGCAAGCTTCTTCAGGAGAATTTTTTTTTAATTACCAATGAATGAGGCGCCAATGATGACAAGGTCCTTTCCTGTTATTAGTTTATTGATGTTATTCGCATCTTCAGGGGTACGCAAGACACAAACATTTTGTAGATCTGCACCTGGACAATCAAGCATTCTGGGTCTGTATTTAAAAGCATAACATGACATAAATAGGGCAATGCAAGGCAAGAATTCAAAAGAAATATGGGGATGCTGCACATTTTGATCTATCCTGATGATTTAACCAGGATATTAAAGTGCATAGCACGGACTACATTGAATTCCAAAGAGCTCAGATATAAAAACAGATCTGAGACACTGTTGAGTTAATAAGCACCCACACTTTTAATAATACATAATCAAGTTTAAAATTATTGAAACACACGTTTTTTAAATATACTGTGAAAGACTTGTGTATTCAACCAGTCCACATGCAGCTACGAAATATCTGCTGTTTGGTGATACATCCATGTATGTCATAACCCACTTCATAAATATATTCCCTGCATACAGGGAACTGTTCTATGAGGCTAGTGTGCTGTGTACCAACCAAAAGCAGTTTTTACTTTCTGAGTCACAAATCAATGCACTGATGCTTCATTGAAGGTGCTAGAAGTAGTACAAAGCACATGAAAAATTTCTAACACTGGTGTTCACATATACCAGTGAAGCAATTAGCTCAGTGATACTGTCAGAACTTGCACTGAAGTTAAAATAGAAAAGATCTCAGCAGGTTACCAAGAACCCGACCCTCTGCATATGGCATTACCAGCATCGATTAATGTAGCTACAGCTCAGAAAGGATTGAGTTGAAGGGAGTCAACAACTTACGTGCTGCCTGTTGCAATCAGCAGGTTGTCATAATGCTGAACAGTTCCATCTTTGAATCTGACTTTCCTTTTTTTGGTGTTCACAGATGTGGCCTAAAGCAAAACAAAATGACAGATATATTTCAATCTGAAAGTGATGCTAAAAAGAAGCCACTCTGGAACTAGAACACAGCAAAAATGCTAAGGTGAACTAACGCAAACAGAAAAATCCTTTTCTTCACCTCATTAATTGAAGATATGTTCATTGATCCTTTAATTGTGCTGACATATCCTGTAAGCTCCAAAGGATTAATGTAATTAAACCATCATGAATAGTGTGATACTCTGCATTCTTACATTACTGAAAATTGAGTCAACAAATAGAACCTGAGACGTGAAGACTTTAATTTGAGTTGACAATTTTTTTAAAAAATAATCAGTAATTCAAGCTACTCTATAGGCTTCCTATAGTCTAACTGGTTGGGCTTCAATTAAAAACATTCTGGAAAGCTAGCTCCCTGGAATTTACTTCAGAATTTTTATTGAATCAAAGCATCCATACAATGCAGAAGAGGCCATTCAGCCCATCGAGTCTACAGTGATTCTCTGACAGTATCTTATCCATGCCCTTTACCGTGCCCTATCTCTATAACCCAATACATTTACCATGGCTAATCTAACCTTGGAACACTAAGGGAAAATTTAGCACAGTCAATCCACTAATCTGCACATGAATCTGCAATGATACAGTGCAGAAATACCTGAAATCCCACTTAATCGCATCTGCCAGCACTTAACCCATGACCCTAAATGTAATGTAATGATGTACCTGCCAAATGCTCATCCAAATAATTTTTAAAGGATGTGAGTCAAACTGCCTCCACAATCCTCCCAGGCATTCCAGACCATCACCACCCTCCGGGTAAAATGGTTTTTCTTCATATTCCCCCCTAAGTGCCTACCCCTCACCTTGACACTATATCCCCTTGTGACTGGTGCTTCAACTAAGGGAACAGGTGCACCTTATCTGCTCTGTCCATATCCTCATAATCTTGTACAACTCAATCAGGTTGCCCTTCAGCCTTCTCTGCTCCAACAAAAACAACCGAAGCCTACCCAGCTTCTCTTCATAACTTAAATGTTCCATCCCAGCCAGCAATATCTTTGGACTGTGGGAGGAAACCGAAGAAAACCCATGCAAACACGAGGAGAATGTGCAAACTCCATACAGTCACCCGAGGCCAGAATTGAACCTGGGTCCTGGAAGCTGAGAGACAGCAGTGCTAACCATTGTGCCATCATACTGCCCCAAGCAAACTCTCATCACACGTCAAGTTTTAGATGAACGATGTGACCAGTACTCTTCATAATGAGCAAGAAGGCAAAAATTAAGCAAAGATTCAAAAATGACACAACCATTGGAATTTATTCTCAATGGGCGGCACAGTGGTACAGTGGTTAGCACAGCTGCCTCACAGTGCCAGGGACCTGGGTTTAATTCCTGGCTTGGGTCGCTGTCTGTATGGGGTTTGCATGTTCTCCCTGTGTCTGCATGGGTTTCCTCTGGGTGCTCCGGTTTCCTCCTACAGTCCAAAGACGTGTGTGTTAGCTACGTTGGCCATGCTAAGTTGTCCCTTATTGTTCCGGGATGAGTAGATTAGAGGGATTAGTGGGGTAAATATATGGGGTTACGAGGATATGGCTTAGCTGGGACGGTCATCAGTGCAGAGTCAATGGACCGAATGGCCTCTTTCTGTGTTGTAGAGATACCATGAATACAGGAAGACCCACATTTTAACCATTAAGGCAATTTTGGGTCGAGTTTGAAGAAGGTATCTGGTCTCAGCTAAATATTTTCCTTCTGTGAGCTTTAAAACATATGCGAATCCATTTTTAAAAAAAAATTCTTCAAAACACACCTAATGTGGAAAAACAGAAGCCAGCTATTGAAAGCAGAGTGGGTGACCAAAACCTAATTATATTTGCATATTGATCCTGCTCTGGATCCTGCTAAAATTGTGTAGAGTTTAAATAGGCCTGGATCAGCAGTGAAGTCACAACATTTAACACAGACCTCGAAGAAAATTTTCCATGGCTATCTAATGACCTCTTGTGGTATGGAATTCATCTTTCCAGATGTCAAGAAAAGGGATCACAAGGTGTGCAGCAATGGTGATATCATCAGCTAAGGTAAACAACCAATTGCACTGGGATGCTATACAGGCAGCAAACCAGGAAGTGAAAAACACTGGGCAGAATGTTCCACCCCCATAGAGACAACCAGCCACATAAACAGCCATAGTCCTGATTTCTCCACTTATAAATTTCATTTTTTTTTACAGGTAGTGAAATAAATTATTGGGACATGTATGAAAAGGTAGCAACCGAAATACCACAAACGTATGGTGACACAGTGGTTAGCACTGCCGCCTCACAGCACCAGGGACCCAAGTTCAATTCCCAGCTCAGGTCACCTGTCTGTGTGGAGTCCTCACATTCACTCTGTATCTGCGTGGGTTTCCTCTGGCTTCCTCCCACAGTCCAACGATATGCTGGTTAGGTGCACTGGTCCTACTGATTTCTCCTTCAATGTGCCCGAACAGACACCAGAGTGTAGCGACTAGGGGATTTTCACATTAGCTTCATTGCAGTGTTAATGTAAACCTACTTGTGACTAATAAATAAACTTTAAATGTTTTTGAAACAGTAATTTTTTTTAATCATCATGGAAAAATCTGATCGACAACAATTTTCTTTTTTTTAAGAAGCGTAATAAGGCTACTCAGCAGCACTTAAGAACCAAGTAACCTGTTAAAAAGCTGATTATAATTCCTTCAACCCTTTTTCTAAAGTTTCTGTAGTGAGATTAAAACAGCAAGTTTCTATCAATTCAGTGATTTCTAATTGATTGCTGTCTTTGGGGCCTTCAACTCCACACCTTGCAGGGAAGCAGAGAGTCACTGATAATAATTTCAGAATTCCACATTTAAGTGCTTATATGCAGTCTCCAAAAATTTCTATTAATTTCAGAAGAGTAATGAAGGAGAATACTGACAATTCTGCTGTCTTCACTCTTGTAAAATGTGGCACATACTGTTGTGTTATCCTTGCCAGTTGTTCAATTTGCAATAGATCAAATTAAAATTCTAAACTCAAGGTTCAACATGGCTATAAGGCACTTGAAAATGTTGTGAGTGTCTTACTATGACATTGCTTATCCCATTGTCAAAGATGTTCATTCATCAGTTTAGGGAAAACAAACTCATTTATTTAGCGTTTAAAACAATACAGAGACTTGCAGCCTCATGGTTGCAATCAGCCCCAAGATGGCTATAAGTACAGAAGCGTACACTTACCAGGGTGATCCCCACCCTGTTCCCTGGTTGGTTCCCCAGGTCATGTGACCCTTAGTCTGCCAATTGATCCTAAAAGGGACAATCACCAGACCCACCCTATCCTACACAAGGGAAGAATTTCTCTGGTCACAATGTTTAGCAATATTACAATTTTCACATGAACGTGTTTATGATCTCTCTTTACATATAGTTCCAAAAAAAAAGCATCCCTTTTGTGAATTTTCAAATTTTGTCAGGGTATTTGAGAGAAGACATATAGAGGTAGGATCTCAAACTCATACTACGAGGTACATAAATTTAAAACTGAAATTTATATCACACCATTTTCTTCTAGCTCCAGAGGTAACATTTGTTTTGTTCTTTTGTTATCATTAACAGCCCTATTGCCTCTGAGGCAGAAGTTTGTTGGTTCAAGTTGACATTCCACTGCAGTGCTGCAAGAAATGTTTCACTGTTGGAGGGATTGTATTTTGAAAACTCTTGTCAAATGCTCTAGTGATTCATATGGCCATTAAAATCCGAAACATTATTCAAAAGTTGAGCAGTTATCCTGGTGCAACAAAAACAGAAAATGCTGGAAAATCTCAGCAGATGTGACAGATCTGTGTGAAGAGAATAGAGCCAATGCTTCGAGTCTATATGATCTTTTGTTAGCTCTGGGTCATCTAGACTTGAAAGGTTGGTTCTATTCTCTCCCCACAGATGCTGTCAGACCTGTTAAGATTTTATAGTGTTTTCTGTTTTTGTTTCAGATTCCAGCATCCGCAGCATTTTGGTTTTATTGCAGTTATCCTTGGGTGTTGGCCATCATTTTTCTCTCAACTAGCATTTTTAAAAAGACAATTTAACTGGTTGTCTGTGTCATTCCTCAGGGCGGGGGGGCGGGGGGTTGGGATCTTACTGTGACTAGAATGACTGTCATATTTACCTATTTTAAAACAATACAAGTGACGTACCTCGAAATGTTTCAGAGAAATGGATAAGTTGTTTCATCATTACATCTTTCCTTATTTTCCTTTGGTTTGATAGGACATAGTGAAGGTAAAATTTTGAATATAGTGGAATGAAGTTTTGAATATAGTGGAGATAAAGTTTTAAACACATGTCAGCAGTGAGGAAGCTCACCTGCTATCGGCATATAATAGAAATACCCCAGAACACCACATGAAATGCAGTTGTGGTGGATAAATCTCATTGCAGCCAGCATATTCTTGGAGCATTTAGGCTAAAAGGTGTGACAGTGCTTGAAGGAGTTGTGACAAACCTGAAGTATTAAGCTATCTTTCCTCTTTTCTGATGGCAAAGATCTCTTGGGATGACTTTCTTCCATCACTATATGTAGCAGCAGTATTTAGAAATGCAGAAAGATTTCCTCCAGTTAGTATTTTGTGAAATTGTAAATGGTTTTCACATTTACAAATGATTAGAGGCAATCAGTTTATGATAATGCTATGCATAATGACAAGGGGAAATCATTTTGTACATCCATTATTATCCGTCTCTTGGCAGTTTTACTTTTTGTCATCTCTGGCCTGGAACCCCCTTCCCACTCTCATCAGCTGAGGAATAGTTTGCAGCTATCCATCATTAAACAGAAGGAAATGTATTGGGAAATGTGCTATTGTCAGCTTTAGCCCAAATTCCTGTTGCTTGAAAGTTAAATTGGAGCAGTTTGGGGAGCCTTTTCCTTGGCATGGAAAGCACTGATGCAATATTATATTGCACAAGTAAGTATCAAAACTGGATTTTCTGCATGACAGAGTTTTGCATTCCAGGCTTCAACCAGATAACAGGCAACATTGTCAATACAATAAGAGTGCATTGTAAAGCCAGTGTGCTCTCTTCTGTATACAGACATGGGTCTCCTGTAAGACACTTGTGACACCTACTTTTTTTTTTTTTACAAACTATTTTGACAAAATACTATTACAAAAAGCAAAGATCCATCTTACCTCCTTGTTGGTCAACACTTCAATATCATGAGCTGAGTAGAATTCTGGCTTCCGCAACAAGATATTTTTAATTTGACAGTCTAATTGCTGAGGAGACACACAATAAGCTGGTTAGAAAATGCAATGCATGATCCTTTTGTTACACAGGAGAAAAATAAAGAGCTACAGTTAGTTAGATGACTCCTTCCCTGGTGTGATCCGCATAATATGCGCAGGAATGTAATTAGTATGATCAGTTCTCAGTTTTCCCCAGGGGTTGATAGGAAGAAACTAAGCAGAATAGTATGGTTTTAGAAAGGCTAACCAGTACCTAAGCAGGATAGAAATCTATCATCCGATGGCAAAAACTAACATCACAATCATTATAATCAAACAAATGTTTAATTTGTTATATCCAATATCTCAAGCCAATCCCTCATACACACACAGAGGAGAAAGTGAAAGCAGGGCTGTCAGGAAACTAAGATTACTCACTGAGCAGTTACTATTGCCTGCCTGCCAAGGCCACTCAGCTTTTGAGCTCATTATGGTCTAATCCAAACGTGGAAAAAAGCTGAAGTCAAGCTAAGGTGTGATTTACTGCCTTTAGCACCAACTGCGGCACCAAGGAGTCCAAGCAAAGTTGAAGACAATGTAAATCGGGCGGGATGGGGGATGGATAAAGTTTCTATTGGTGGGGGTCATACCTGGCACAAAAGAAGATGGTTGTGATTGTTGGAGGTCAGTCATCTCAGTCCCAAGCTGCACTGCAGGAGTTCATCAGGCAACCATCTTCGGCTGCTTCATCAATGACCTTCAATGGTCAGAAGTGGAATGTCCACTATTAACTGTACAATGTTCAGCACCATTCGCAAACTCCCAGACACCAAAGCAGTTCACATCCAAATGTAACAAAATCTAGACAATATTCAGTCTTGGACGATAAGGGGCAAGGAACATTCAAGTCACACAAGTGCCTGGCAATGACATTTCCAACAAGAGAGAATCTAACCATCTCCACTCATCAGTCCAAGGGGCAGTGCCAGCCTAGCATCTTGGCACTGCCCATTTGGCACCTGACAGTGCAAAAGGGGTGTGGCCTGAAGGGAGGTGGGGCGATGACAGGGATCATCGGGAGGGAGGACAGGGCAGTGATTGGCCAAAATGTCATGACAGTGGAACAGGGGTAGGGAAGGAGTGATAGAAGATCTCCCAGTGTCAGTGGATACAGTGCACTGGGAGATTAGGGCGCCTTGCAAAGGCATCCTAGAGATCAGCAGCCGGCTTCCTGTCATGAATAGGCTCCACCCACTTCCCCTGCTGGCAAGAATCACATCTGGACTATTTTTCTTTCTAAGTACTGTATGATTGCATCTGGATATTCATCTCAAAAAAATTGGCATGATTCCCTTTGGTTTTCACACTCATTCAGCACTGAGAATCTTTTTCATAAGATCACTTCCTTAGACTCTCCCAGGATGTAGTTGACAACCCAGGAATTAGCCTGGTAAACCTTTCTTGTAATCACTCTATAACAAGAACACACATCCTCAGATAAGGACACCAACCAACTCACAATTTCTTCCCACTGCTATCAAACTTTGAGATGGACTTACCTTGCATTAAATTGATCTTTCTCTACACCCTAGCTATGACCGTAACACTACATTTTGCACTCTCTCATTTCCTTCTCTATGAATGATATGTTTTGTCTGTAAAAAACAATACTTTTCACTGTGTTAATACATGTGACAACAATAAATCAAATCAAAACAAAATCAAAACTGCACATGGTCTACAAGGATTCATGCTGTCTTAAGCAATAGTGAGCTGAATGGTTAATATAACTTTTGTTTTTCAGATTACAGACACTTTTCTGCACTAATTGTGGCCAGGCTTGCAGTTGCAGAATCCTAAACTCTGGAATATCCCTCCGCCAATATCTCTCTACCTCATTTTTTTCCTTGTTCTCTAAAGATAACTCTTTATCAGACCTAATATCTTCTATTGTTGCTCATACTTTGTTTTATAATGCTTATTTGAGACACCTCGGAATGTCTAGCCTGTTGAAGGTGTTGTAGAAATAGAATTAGTAGTATTTTTTGACGAAGCTGGAAAAAGTATCATCCTGATGTACTTTATTTTAAAAAGTATGAACGACACAAAAAAAACTTTGCAAATTAGAACACGTGACAAATTGTTACATCAATAATGCACAAACTTTACACTTATTGCTATAGTGAAAGCAGTTACAAAGCTCATTGCTTATAGGTAGCCATTTGCTTAATAATGTGATTTTTACATCTCTATTTATGTACTCTGTAATATCTGCCAGTTGAAGGGTAATTCACTTTTCTCATCAATTCTCTTCGCCCCACTCCTGAAGACATTGACTGAGAAATTTGGCTCCATTGTGACTGATTGCTATGAATTTCATTTTGCCTCAAATGGCAACTGTGGCATAATTGCACATTCCTGGCGTTAGCTCCCGCTCGACACTATTTTGGTGAGCTTGTCAGCATGCATGTAAGGCATCTTCACGGACATAAAAGTTCTGACTAAATTCTTTCATAACTGTGTAAGGCTCCATGTTCAGCAGTAAAATGGACTACTCACCTTTCAAAGGAATCATCAACTACATTTGTGTTAGTTGCTGATTAGTTTCTTTTGGTCCTGCTCTGATACTTTTCACAGTTGTTTGAAATTGTTGAAGTCTGCAGCAAGTGATGTAGAATGTGCTGTAAATCTTTGCCCTGATTTCAAGGATTCTGCAATTCTATGCTTTCTCAAAACAGGAATACGGTACTATCATTTCCCTTGGCCAACTGCATGGACCAGGGAAATGAACAGCGTCCACACAGGGCATGACAAGCAGCAGGGAGAGGCTGGAGGGAAAGGGCTCTTAGAAGGAGACCACATCCACCCAGGCTTCTTCCCAGGAGGAATTCCAATCACAGGAAGGACAAGTGCGCAAGATGTCTCCACTTTACCAAGGATATCCTTACTGATGACTGCCACTTGTCACAGCCATTACTGCAGCCTCAAAGCAGAGCACAGACAGTATTTTGCTAGGGACTATAAACATGACTGTGGCCATGTATCTTTCCCATAGATTTCAGGCTTTTTCAAAATCAGGCATTTTATTCATGAAATCATCTTAGCAGTGATTACTGTGAGGCTGTACAACTGCGACACATATTCTGTCTGTGCAATGTCAGCAGATATACACACAATTCACAAATAAGCACTTCCAGCATGGGTTGCTGAATAGTGATCAGAAGTGAATCCTGGTCAATCTTTTCACATGATAAGACAAGACCATGGAGGACAATTATAACCGTGGCTGAGATTAGCTATCTTAACACAAACAGGGATCAGCTGATGCCTTCTGCATACTTCAGTTATTCAATGATAAATTCACCAAGCTATTGGCGAAGCTTAAAATGAAGCTAACCAGTCCTGAAAGAAAGAATTTTCCGTTTTTTAAGCCCAATATTTAGCTTTGAACACTCCCAAATACAATACTGCTCAAACAAGGGCTAATTATTCTCTAATTCATATTCTATCACCACAGCTTGCACTATTACAGTCTTAGCAGTCACGTTGTCTTAACAACCACCAGAACTGTGATGCATTCATGTGATGCATTAACATACCCAGCTGCAGAATGAGCCAAAAACAATGGTGCCAATGTTAAATGACGTTACAACATGTACAGACATCACTTTCATTCAATAAAAAAAGGGAGCTTTAACAAACATTTTCCAATTTTAAAACCTCTGCCATATTAATTTAAAACTCCTTCTGGGTTTAATCTGTTAAAGTATAAGAATAACAATATCCTTACTAACATATTCAAAAAATTGAATCTCCTACTGCTGAGCCACAGTGCCAGCGACCTGGGTTCAATTCCAGCCTTGAATCACTGTCTGTGCGGTGTTTACCCGTGTCTGCGTGGGTTTCCTCCAGCTGCTCTGCTTTCCTCCCACACTCCAAGGATGTGTGGGTTAGGTAGGTTTGCCATTCTAAATTGCTCCTTAGCATAAAGGGATTAGTAGGGTAAATATGTGGGATCACCGGCTAGGGCCTGGGTGAGATTGGTGTCAGTGCAGGCTCAAAGGACCAAATGGCCTCATTCAGCACTGTAGAGATTCCATGATTCATGGGAAAAAAAATTTTTTTGTCTCTCTCCCCAAACTTAAAACAATGCTGGGATTGTATGACATGACTTGGAATACATTTCCACATCAGTTCTCCCATTTGCCATTCTTAACCAGTTGTACACCAAACTTATAGAAGGTTGGGGCAATTAAATAGTCCCGAAAATGCGTGTGTGATGTTTGGTTAACCTATGCCCATTGATGCACTCACTATGCTGCCTGTTCACTTTACTGATCTTTGCATCCAGCCAGTGCCGATCATGCTGCTCATTCACTGCACATACCAACAAGCAGCCAATCTGGTGAGCAGCTAGGATCACTGTACGGTAGGCAGAACCCCTGAAAGGAAAGATGCATTGTGGCTGAATCAGATGCTGAGAGTCTTGCAAGGAGTGAATCTGAGCTGGGAAAGAGTGAGGAATGGCATGAAAGGGAAGAATGTGAAAGATGAGAGAGTACAGGTTCCAAGGTTTTCAGGCACTGTATTGCAGGCCTTGATGGAGAAGATGAAAGGAGAAATTTCCTGGAATCTGCAGGAGGCCCTCCACCTATAAAAGTCAAGACAGTGCATTTCAGTACCTGGGAGCTCTCCAGTAAATTCACTAGATGCTTATTAAAATAAATGCCTAATTAGAAAATGTAGCTGTTTAAATATTTCTACCCTGTAGAATTTCTTTTCATTATCTTTGTATTAATCTGAGAAATATTATGCCTTGCCAATGAGGAAAGCAGTAGGAAAATGAGTATTTTGGGAAAGACTGGACAACTGAAAGGGAAGTAATAGATAATTTCATAGAATCATAGAAACCATACAGTGCAGAAAGAGGCCATTTGGCCCATCGAGTCTGCACTGACCACAATCCCACTCAGGCCCTACCTCCATATCCTATATATTTACTTGCTAATCCCGCCAACCTATGCATTTCAGGACACTAAGAGGCAATGTTGGCATGACCAAATCGACCTAACCCGCACATCTTTGGACTATGGGATGAAACCGGAGACCCGGAGGAAACCCATGCGGACACAAAGAGAATGTGCAAGATCCACACAGACAGTGAGCCAAGCCAGGAATCAAACCCAGGTCCTTGGAACTGTGAAGCAGCAGTCCTACTGTGCTGCCCCTTTGGGCCCCATTTGGCTAAGTAAATTAAAGAAGTAACAAAAATAAGAACACAACTGCAAACAGAGATAGTTACATTCCCGTAGGAACCAAGACAAGATGCCTGAATTGGAATGTGATAAGAAAAAGAGAGAAAGCTGCACTCTCATTCAGGATAGGTTGGGAAGGTGGCAGGGCAACTCCAGCTACAAGCAATAAACCATCAAATGTGTCCTACATCTCCATGGTAAAAGCTGCAAATAAGTGACGTCAAGTAGCAAGACCTGAAGAAGCAAATAAGAATCTTGTGTACATATCATCTCTATAACTAGAGAATAAAATGATAGGTGTAAAATTAATTATTGGTCTAGTAAAATTGAATAGTTTTGAATTATAAAGAGAGGCATAGAAAATGGTGTGCAGGAGAGGGAGTGGATGGGATAAAGAATCTGAAAAAATCAGACAACATAAAAGATCTTAAGAGACAACAAGCACAAGCCAAGCATTTGGCCAGTGATTTCAGGCACTTGTTACTGCAACTTTTGCCCAAGGCCTAAATGGGCCAACATAATTCTCAATTATACCTCATAAACTACTGCTCAAAAGCTGTAATATATCAGGCCTCCCTCGTGTTAAACATAGTGTAATCACTGCCACTAATAGGGTCAATATCAGATCATTGGCTAATCAAGGTTATAATAAAGACAACAAAGCAAGTGGGAATAGACAGACATGGAGGTCAATGTAAGGAGTCAACTTCAAGGAGCTAGATGCAGAGCCTCAAGAATAACTTGACACAAATTATCAAAGTTAATGAATGCACTTTTAAATGCAATATTCTATTAACTATAGAGCCAACGTCAGACACTTCAAAGGGGCATTATACAGAAGGAAACTGATGGGTATTCACAAATTAATGCTTGGCATGTTGGGGAACCTTCTAGAAAGCCTGAGACTAATGCTAAGAATCATAGAGGATGTGCCAATCTTGCAGCCCTTTTTTTTGAGCATGGAGGTGATGACTAATTCCATTCACCCACACTGGTGGACCAAATCGTGGTGCAGCATCTGATGCCAATGCTGCACAAGTAACAATCACCCAACCTCCGAATGCTGTGGTGGAGGCTCTCTTGCAAAGTCAGCTTGATGGTGCAACTCAGACTGCTGCCATTACAGCTGTGGATCATATGGATTACTGTGTGCAAAGGGTGCAGTTCAGCAATTTGTCCTCCAATACATTACAGGATTGTTGAGGGGCGGGGGGGAGGGGGGAGACTCTGGCTCCAATGTATACACTTCCTCTCTCAGGAAGACAGAATTTGTCTTCCCAACCAGCCAGCAGAAGCTACAGCTTCCATGTTGAGATGATGCAATCTGCAGACAGTTCTTTTAGGATCAAGCTACTTCAGATCATCCCTGTCCTCTGCAATCTTCTCCAATGAAAGTCAGCAGTCTTCTATCTGGCATGTACCACTATTAGGGGGTGCACTGTGTAGGAGCACAATGATATGCCAAGGGAGATTAGTTAACTTGTGGGTGCTAAGTGACATGATTTGCATACATCCATTCGGTTTGGAGTATTTACTTTGTGGTGAAACTTATTTTTGCTAAGCTAACATTGAGATGGTCAGTGATAGATGGTCAAGACTGAGATTTGTTCATGAAGAGAGAACTGGGGTTGGGGATTACTGGTATCAAACTAGGCTGAAATCTTCACAGAAAGAACCTGTCCAGGTTATCTCCTCCACTCCCTGTTCCTGCTCATGCGCTTGCTTCTCAGTTGCTTGCCAGATAACTGTTGAAAAAGACTGTTCCCTCATCACGGGGATGCACTGAGCATCATGAATTAGACCACTGTCTACTAGATGCACTGTAACAAATCCCAAGACTTCTTCATCCTGAATGAAGACAACGGGCTTTGGAAACACCATAGCCCTTCCTGGCTTGGAAATAAATTGTCATTCCTTTATCGTTCCATATTAGAGTTGGCTTTCTTATTTCATTTGGCACCTTGTCTTATATTGTATGTATACTATTCACATATGCTATATCATCAGTGGGTAGCCCTCATCATCTAGTGACCACCCTCTAATTCACTAGTGTGACTCAAATACAGATGATACAGTGCAAAAGATCAGATGATCACTGCCAGAACATTGTGCACTGACCTATGTCACATAACAATGGGACATTGAGGGAGTAGAATTCCTTTCAGTATAGGATAGGGTTCATGAAGAACACCCACAATCCTAGCAAAGACATGAGCTCACTCTGCCAGCTGGTCAGAGAAAATTAAATGGGGTGAGTTCTTGGAATAGAGAACCTCAGTGACTTACTTTACACAACAATAGACAGCAAACTGGGAGATGCTTCAAGTATCTCCAGATCCATCTGGGAAGAGCCAGACGCATGGTCAAGGTTATCTTCATAGTTATTGTATTTACAGTCCTTATCATGCTCTGAAGCTGCATTAAGTTTAAGCTTAAGTTTACTTATTAGTGTCACTAGTAGGCTTACATTAACTTTGTAATGAAGTTACTATGAAAATCCCCTAATCGCCACATTCCGGCACGGAGGGAGAATTTAGCATGGTCAATGCAGCTAACCAGCATGTCTTTCAATCTGTGGAAGGAAACCGGAGTACCCACAGGAAATCCACACAGACAGGGAGAACATGCAGACTCCACATAAACAGTGATCAAGCCAAGAATAAAACCTGGGTCTCTGACACCTTGATGCAGCAGTGCTAAATACACAGAAGATGGCAACTTTCAGTGAGGATGTCCTTACATCTTTCATGTTGTTACTGAAGCTCAGAGAAGAAATACTCTCCAAATATCCTGGGCAAATATGGCTCTTCCACAACCTCTTCTCTCCCACATGCCCACTGACTTCCACAGTCTCTTCTAATTCTCCAAGTCATGCTGTATTCCAAAGGGATTGGCTATTAATGCACCCACACCTTGGAGCAACTAGTTTGTACAGTAGTCACAAAATTAACACGAGGTCCTTCAGCAATGGTGTCATCACTCCCTGTAAACTTTTAAAATTACTATAGAAAGCAGCAAATATTTGTATAATTGTAGCAGCAGCCAGGTGAAAAAAAATCAATCAGCAAATAACCTGTAAATAGTGATTATAGAATCCCTACAGTGCAGAAGAAGGCCATTCAGCCCATCAAGTCTGTACCGACCCACCGCTTTGTCTTCCCAAGGCTCTAAACCCATAACCCCACATATTTACCCCACTATTTCTCCTAACCTACACAACTTGGGACACAACGGACCAATTTTGCATGGCCAATCCAACAAATTTGCACATCTTTGAACTGTGGAAGGAAACCCATGCAGATACAGGGAGAACATACAAACTCCACACAATCACCCAACGCCAGAATTGAAATCGGGTTCCTGATGCTGAGAGGCAATAGTGCTAACCATTGTGCCACGATCCTTTTAAATAGATCTTGCTGACAGGAGGAAGGGCAGGGGATGGTGTGCTGCTGCCGAACATTTTCAGTTGTGCCAGGTTTAGAGAGGATGCTACCTAGAGTGCTGAGCTCAAACGACCTTGCTGCTGACAGTCAGCATAGCACGTTGATTGGCTGACACAATCTGCCTGCTCTGCATACTTTCAATACAGACAATCACTGCAAAATGCTAATGTTTGCAACAATATGGTATTAGTGGGAATCATCTCATGCGCACATGTGCATGACAGAAGACATTCTGGAGCTCTGAAGACATTCATGACACCCTGAATATTAACAATACCAATTTCAGTTTGTCACATATTTTTAGACATATAAATATTTTATTTTTAATTAATGTTCACTAACAGAATATTCTCTCTGTTATGGTCATTCTTCAAGCACAATTCCAGATGCATTTTGATCATAGTTCAGATGTATAGGTCTTGCATTACCAAGAACCTTGTTAACGGTTAACCTCTATTACAAAACTAAGTGTTTTAATAATACAAACTGAATCACAAACACATGACAGGGATAATCTGGAGCTCACTCTTTCCATCACAGGAATGGCAGCGGGGACTCAAGATTCCGCAAAACTCTGGAAGTCACGGATCTTGCAGAGAGATCACAATTTCCAATTTTTGCTGCGCCTCATTGTTTGGTCTAATTGGGAAGCCCTTTAATCATGGCATCCCAATCTCCGTACAGCCAGGCTTTGCCTACATCTTGAGGACCCGCCCCCTTATATGATAGTATGAAACATGCCTAGTTGCTTTTTTGAGACAGATTGTGGTAATATCTGGAGAGAAGCACGCTGTTTCTCTTGCTGGAACCAACACTGTCATTTTTTGGTAAGACTGCCCCCAACATCACTGAGCCCACACAATGGTCCAAATTATTAGCCACGTCTCTTCCATAAAACAGTTATTTTTTTTACTAACCTTACTGAGTTTCGGGCGATCATAAGGCAAGTGCATTTCTTTGGTTGCTAATATGATGCGTCCTTTGTAACCTTCCTGGCGAAGAGTTTCTGCACAGACTAATGAAGCTGGACCTTATGGCAGAATTGAACACATAGCATAGCATGGAGTGAAAACTTTACCACAGATCTATCAAAGAACTATATTCCCACTACAATACATTAGCTCATGATACCTTTCCCAGTGATGAAAAATTAGTATAGGCCAGAACTTTACCATCCCACCACCACAGGAATCTGGGCAACAGGTGGATCATGGAAAGGTTTGTTGACCCTGCACAGGAGTTTACAATTTCAGGACAAGCGCAGTCATTAAATCCCACCCATAATTTCTATTTAAATCTACATTCTTTCTTTCATGAGGTTTTGCCCAATGACAAAAAATGCTTCCAGGGTGCTACCAATGTTGCTCTGAAACAGCCACAAAGAAACACACAAGTGCAGCCCAGAACTGCTTCCTCTCTTTAGGCTTTTCATAAGATGTCATTCACAGCACTTCCCACAGTGGCACATTAAGATCAGCTATTCACTCCGCAGGGCAGCATAGGAAATGCATATCTAACGTGTGAGAGAGGCAGAGTTGTTCAGATTGAGTAGCACTTCACAACCAGAAAACAACCAAAGAAAACAATGACAACATTTTGGAACTGCCTCTTGGCAACATGGATGAGAGTAATTTCATCAGAATAAGTAGACACAGTGTCAGATTTTTGTAGAGTTGCTAGTTCACATACATTTAAATATGGCAGGTATAACCCAAATCTGGAAATCCCATCCTTATTTCCACCGAGTCCAGTTTTTGTCAATATTGAAAAAGGGGAGAGATATGATTCACACAAAGGAAAATTCAAACTCAGCAAGGCCATCTGAACAGTGCTGAATTAAAAATAACTACATGTTGATTTTACAAGGGCTTTAACCCAGTGTGTGGGAGACACAAGTTTATCAAATACACATAAAAGCTCTTGGAGAGTTGATAAAACTTCTTAAAAGCAGTGATCTCAAGATATCCAAATTCCCATATTGATGATCAATAACAAAATCTGTATCATAAACCCACCCACAGGAAAGTATTCATTGTGCATTTAGGTAAATCCGTTGATGAGTTTCAGCCAGACTGAGTCCATTTATCTAGCACATGGGTGAGCTTGCATGCACAGATTTTATTGTTTGTTGACCTCCAGTGTGAGTCAGAGCTGGCAACGTAACTTGGGTTCTGCTGGCTATTTCAGTCCACAGCAAATCAATCACAAAAAAACAACTGCAGCCTTCAGGTCTTGAAGGACAGAAGTTATCTCACTTCACAAATAAGAGAATACAACTTTTGAGTTGAACCCACCTCCACCTATAAGAAGAACAACACTTTTATCCGCTGATGATCGGGTAACCATGTCAAGGGTTCTTTTGTTTGATTCCAAACTCTATTTAAAACACAGAACATACTGAATCGTATTTATAGGCAGATGAGCAAGTTGGTAATAAAATCCAAGTCTTTTTCAAGTTTGCCTTAAGCCATGCAAAAGGAAACTTACCCTGGAATTTGTGCATAAAATAACTTTGCCATCCTTGACCTCAACCTGTAAAAATAGAGACAAAAGCAATATTATTATAAATTAACAGTCTTCTTCAATGCACGCTACATACCAGCATGTTTGAGGATACTTTAGTGAAAACTTTTATCCATTTTATTTATTAGTTAGATTTATTCAGTGGTGCTAGGATTCAATAGGCCAGATATCCAATTTTGAAATACAATGAAAAGAAAGTCAGTCTTTTTTTTAAACAAAATGACTAATGATCATATTAACTACACAAGGCATTCCAATAAATATTTGAAGGCAAATTCGAGCCCCACACCATTGAAAGTGTTTACGAACACTCTTTTCATTCATGTAAAAGATAGTCTACAATGGGGACCCAAAGATTTATGATCTTTCACATTCCTCAAAAGACACCTCTGCATTAGGAGTTCCAGATTGTACTCGAGCTCAGCTTACTTTCTGGCAAAGCGGAGAAAGCAAGATGGATCTGAAGGCAACATGACCAAGAGAGCCGAGGGATACGAGGCCATCAGTTGTTGCAGCAAGTCCACACTCAGCAGCAACAGCCACCAGCAACAGCACTCAAATCCACAGAAATGAGTTGTCAATTCAACCCATTGCTCAACAACTGAGTAAACACGATCAAGGGAATTAGCAGGATAAATACGTGAGGTTACAGGAATGAGGCCTGGGTGAGATTAGAAGCCGTAGAATCCCACAGTGCAGGAGGAGGCTATTCGGTCCATTGGGTCTGCACTGACCACAATCCCACCCAGGCCCTTCTTCAGGCATTTACCCGAGCTAGTCCTCCTGACACTAAGGGGTAATTTAGCATCCATCAAACCAGCATATTTTTGGACTGTGGGAGGAAACCAGAGCACCCAGAGAAAACCCACACAGATATGGGGAGAATATGCAAACTCCACACAGACAGTTACCCGAAGCTGGAATTGAACCCAGAATGATGACCAGAATTATGGTATTGCTGAAAGGCCTCCTCTTCTGCACTGTAGGGATTTTATGATTCTATGAAGATGACCCCAGGTTTGCTCCCTGCCCCCCTTCCCCCAACTTCTGTGCTGAAATAGCTAATCAAACAGATCAGTGGTGGGAATTTTTGCAACTCCAGTGAGCATCGCGGAAGACAGAAATTAAATCAGCCACTTTTGTACCTATTGCCTTGCTGTGAATCTGTTAAAAAGAGATTGGTGAAAATTTACCATCACAAGAGTTGGTTTGGGCGAGGGATGGAACATGGAAAGGTCCATTAAGCTCGGGTGGGATTTTATGATTTTGGGACGAGCGAGGGTGTAAAATCCTGTCCACTCCATGTGGATGTCATACCAGGGTGGGATTCAGCCCACTGTAATATGCCTGCTAATATTTACTGTGCAGGTTTCAACTTCAGAAGTAGCGGAGAGTTGTCATCACATACAGAACTGTACTTCAGAAAAATACATCATCTAAATAAGTGAAGAGGAAGGCCTTAAACTCTTTTTGATTTATGCATTTTATGATTCATTTCTCCAAGATTAACCATCACTGACTATCTCAGGAGTGCTTCCTTCCATTCATGGTCCTGTACCTAATAACTAATTGTGGTGCTTTACTGTAGAACACCCCTTAGTGATTTCTTCAAGCACTTGTGAACAAAAGGCTTTGCCTTGCATATTTTACTTGTGGTCAAACTGTGCACAGAATTTATAATAGAAAATATTAATTTATTAAATTTCACTGCAGTTGTGACTGGTTGAATGGAAACTTGGTAAATATTTGGTTGTCTTTGTCTGAAAAAGACTTAGATCTAAATTGAGTTAGGATTGATACGCAATGTGATTGATAGTGAGTGATTTTATAAAATAATCAATTTGTCATTACAATATTCTATTTAATTTATAGCTGCTCAGCAAACTAAAAGTTTTCTATATCAGTATTCTTTCCCTCAGAGATCCAAGAATGGACTTTCTTGTTTACTAAACACAGTGGAAGTTTCCGCAAAAATCCGAAGTTTTGATTTCATTTATTATTGTTATACTTATTAGTATACAATGAAAAGTATTGTTTCTTGCACGCCATACAGACAAAACATACTGTTCATAGACAAGGAAACGAGAAAGTTTCCCTGAATGGAAAGTATAATTCTACTCTGCAAAAGTGCCCAATATTTCTAACTGGATCAAATTTCAGCACAGTGGTTAGTACTGCTGCCCCACAGCATCAGTGACCTGGCTTCAATACAACCCCCGGTCACTGTCTTTATGGAGTTTGCATGTTCTTCCAGTGTTTGCATGGGTTTCCTCTGGGTGCTCCAGTTTCCTCCTACATTTCAAAGATGTGCAGATAAAGTTGATTGGCCTTACTAAATTGTCCCTTAATGTCAGGAGGACTAGCTAGGATAAATACGTAAGATTATGGGGATAGGATTTGGGTGGGATTTTGTCAGTGCAGGCTTGATGGGTCGAATTGCCTCTTTCTGCACTGTAGGGATCCTATTATTCTAAATTTGCTGTGACAGCGTCTGCGGAGAGAATCTTAATTAGTTCGACTGCTGTCTACAGCTACAGTCATCCTCACTGAAGAGCTATAACATTAATCTCTTCCTTGTCCTCACACCTAATCAGCTCAGATGCAGTCTTTATTTAAAACCTTCAAATGTGTAGGCATAGAATTTAATTGTAGGAGTCTCTGGATGTTAAGCTGCAAAATTTTACTTCATATAATTTTTCACTGAGAATTAGTTCCAATACAAACTATAGAAAGCAGTAGAGTAGTCTAAGTTATACCTTAAACCTCTGTACTCCATCCACACATGGGAACTCTTCGATATCACCTGTTTTTATATTAAAACAGGCACCATGTCTGAGGCAACGAACCCTTCCATTTGATAGAACACCTAGAGACACAGGAAAATGGGAGATGACCAAAAACATCGGAACAACTGTCAAAAAACAAAATAATAGCATTTCAGAAGATAATAGTAGAAACAACCTGGGCTCAATTGGTAACGTATTTACCTCCGAATCAAAAGGTTCAAAACTCAATCATATAGTTCGGACAGAGGCAGAAAAATCTGCACAGTATGGTCCTGGAACTCCCTTTCCAACAGCACATCCGCGTACCTGCACCACATAGGCTGCAGCGGTTTAAGGATGTGGCTCACCACCACCATCTCAAGGAGAATTAGGAATGGGAAATAAGTGTTGGCACCACCCACGTGCCATAAAAGAGTAAAAAAAGTACAAAGTGAATGTTGCTTTGTCAGATTTGCAGTCTCCTAGATAAAGTGTTAAGCCCAGGTTCTGACTACCCGTTGTTCAAACGGTGCCACAAGCACTTTAGTGTTCAGAGAAGTGTGTCTTGTTTCACTCTGAATCATACCACTGAAAATAGTTTAACTATTTGTTTATTTCATTGCTTTTTGAAGGATCTGGTTGTTTGTAAAATTGTCACCTGTATTACAGCCAGAACAATTTACGGGCATGTGAACTAGTTTGAAGGATGATAAAGAGCTACAGAATTTTGTTTTCACTAATTACCAAGTAGAAACTTAAAAGTGCTTGCCCCAGACAAAACATAAAATCATCAGACGAGTTACAGGGACATTGCTGCATTGGTTGGGTACCTATTTTAGGTAGGCTGTATGAAGTGCACCAAGGTCAAAAACCTCACCATGTCAGGAAATTAGAGTACAAAATGTCATTCTGGCAATTAGAACATAGAACATAGAACATAGAACATTACAGCGCAGAACAGGCCCTTCAGCCTTCAATGTTGCACCAACCAATTAAGAAAAAGCAATGACCATCTAACCTAAACCATTCCCTTTCCGTCCATAAACTTATCTACTAACCTCTTAAATGCCACCAAACTTGGCGCATCTACAACTGCAGCAGGCAGGGCATTCCATATCCTTACCACCCTCTGGGTAAAGAACCTACCTCTGACATCCGTCCTATAACTACCATCCCTTAATTCAAAGCTATGTCCCCTCATGCTAGCTTTCTCCATCCTAGGAAAAAAGCTATCACTGTCCACCCTACCTAAACCTCTAATCATCTTATATGTTTCAATAAGGTCTCCTCTTAGCCGCCTTCTTTCTAACGAAAACAACCTCAAATCCCTCAGCCGCTCTTCATAAGACCTGCCCTCCATACCAGGCAACATCCTGGTAAACCTCCTCTGTACCCTCTCCAATGCCTCCCCATCTTCCTTATAATGTGGGGACCAGAACTGCACACAATACTCCAAGTGCGGCCGCACTAGAGTTTTGTACAGTTGCAACATGACGTTGCGGCTCCGAAATTCAATCCCCCTACCAATAAAAGCTAAGACTCCATATGCCTTCTTAACACCTTATCGACTTGATTGCCAACTTTCAGGGATCTATGCACATATACACCAAGATCCCTCTGTTCTTCAACACTATTAAGAGTCCTACCATTAGCCCTATACTCTACACATTTGTTATTATCAATTAGTTGTATCATCTGTGCAATTACTGACAAATCACACCACCAATAACCAACATGTTGGACAGGATTCTCAGTTTTCTCTATTGCAGGACCCATTGTGAAGGAGAGCACAAAATATGGTGTTTCAGCCAAAATTCCATTCACTCTCAGCATTACCGGCAAGTCCCAGCCACGAATAAATACGGAAGATTTCCGCCAACGTATTTCCAAATTATTGGTCTTATGATTAGTTCATTTCCAAACAAATTATTTGTACTATAATCACCAATTTAATGTCAATGGAACACTTTTTACCTTTTACTAGTGGACTTCCATAATGACTGCACAAGTGTCCTATGGCACTAAATTGTCCATTACTTTTGATGAGTAGTATCTTGTGGTTTTCTACTTCAATTTCACGCATTCTGTTTGGGATAGTGAAAGATGAAACACTGATTAAAACTCAGAAAATGGTATTAAACATAACTGAAAAGAATGTTAAATAACAGTACAAGTTCAGGGTGAAATTTTCCTTCTACGCTTGCATGTGAAAAAAATCAGGTATTAATTTACTGACTGGAAGAATTTCAAATCCAATTGTGTGTTTAATTTTCACAAGTTTTTAAACTATAAATGTATGAATTATAGAGAATATCTAAAATATTCAGCAAGTTAACTAGGAATACAAGATGACTGTGCTCTGATATTTTAATGCCGCATCTAATGATGTGACAATTCACTCCATACGGTCACTTATTTCATTCACATATTGAAATTCAGATATCCATCTCATTACAGAGCATTTACAAAAGTTAATTGATAATTAAGACATCGTACAATACATTTAGTAAATCCACAGACAACTTCCATCTCAAGATAGGATGGTGTTTATGGTTCCACGATTAAGTAAATAATGTTTGAAGAACTTTTTAAACATTAAACTGATCAATGAATGATTAAATAAGATGTGCTACAGAGATTTGCAGTAATTGCATTTATCCAGTGTCTGCAAAAATTCCTAACAATGCCCTTTTCTGATCCATTAGTTCACTCATCTCATTGTGATTTAGGATCACACAGTAACACAGCATAGAGTAGGAGTTCTTAATTGTGATTGTTAAGCAATAAAATGGTTGATTGAAATGCAAATGCTCACAGCAACCTTATTTTTAATGATAAAATATTTTCCAGTTTGTGAACTAGTTGACATAAATTAAACAAAATGTAACAGCTACAAATAAACTATAGATATTTTTGATCACTGAAGTCAAAAAGTATCTTCCTGAACCATCCATGCTGAGTTAAAAACACAAGGCTCAACAGATACTGTATGCTCGTATACGTAGTATAAAACTAGTTATGTTCATGGTAGTCTCATTATGGTCTGATCTCTCAGAAGTTCAAGGGCAAATACCGAGTTCCTCATAGTAAATACATAGCACCACACCTAGTGCACACAGCCATTATTTGCATTATTACTAAGTAATAGTCAGAGGATGAAAATTGTGAGTGCATGGTGATATTAATCAGGAGAAAAACATGAAATTTTTCAGAAAGTTGATTTATTACATGACCTAAAAGTCAGGGCTTACAGATGCTGTGTTACAGTCAATTATTTACATTCAGTTTCTCAATTCCAAGTATTTATAGGGGCAATATCAAACACTAGTATAAAAACATAACTAAAATCATGACAACAGAAGGTATGTTTTGACACAAGGGGTGGGATTTTACAGCCTCACTTACCCAAAACTGTAAAATCCTGTCCAAGATCAACAGCTCCTCACCCACTCTGATTCCTAGCGGGTGGGGCTGTTAAATTCCAACCAAGATTGGAAATATATCAGCCATGACCAATAGCAATTGTGATGTGGGGCAGACAAAGCTGATCTTTCCCAAAATTGGTGAGCTGGAGCAAATAATGGGCCAAACTGAGACATGCAGCAGGTTGGAGGTTACAAGCCAAGGTTTAGATGAACACCAAACCAATCAATTTGAAACATGGTATGAAACAATGAGATCAGACACATAAGCTGAATCAGATCCCAGCAACAGAGTCGAGTAATCTTCAATAATAGGTGAATAAGAACAAATAGCTTGTGACAAAAAAATATAAGCTCCATTTTACTCTGCCGCTGGGCTAAGCAAGCAAATGAATCATAGAATCCCTAAAGTGCTTGAGGAGACTGTTCAGCCCATCAAGCCTCCAAAATAACAGTCCCAGGCCCTATCTTCCCCAACCCCATGTGTTTACCCTGCTAATTGTCCTGTCACTAACAGGCAATTTATCATGGCCAATCCACCTAACCCACACATCTTTGGAGTGTGGGGGAAATCAGAGCACCCGGAGGAAACCCACACAGACTCACAGAGAATGTGCAAACTCTACACAGACAGTTACCTGAGGCTGAAATCAAACCTGGGTCCCTGGCATTGTGAAGCCACAGAGCAAATCACTGTGCCACATCAGGTAGCATTCAAAATACAATTGTCTATTGCTCTTTTAGCTTGAAACTATTTAAAATATTTCTCTGTTTCAATAAATTATTGAATAGTTAGTGATAAAAGTTAATTTATTAGTGTCACAAGTAGGCTTATGTTAACACTGCAATGAAGTTACTATGAAAACTCTTTAGTTGCCACGCTTTGGCCCCTGTTCAGGTACACTGAGGGAGAATTTAGCATGGCCAATCCACCTAACCTGCACATCTTTCAGACTGTGGGAGGAAACCAGAGCACAAGGAAGAAACTCACGCAGATACAGGGAGAATGTGCAAACTCCACAGAGACACTGACCCAAGCCAGGAATCAAACCAGGAGTTCCTACCGCTCTGAGGCAGCAGTGCTAACCACTGTACTACTGTGCATCCCTAGCGATGCAGAAATCTTAGATATTGAGATAAATATTTATTGTTGTACCTACTATGTATACATTTTTCATTTCCCCATCTCCCTTCAGCAATCAAAATCTTTACCTTGGGGCAGTAACAAGGACAAAAAGAGCACTTTGACAACAAAGTTTCCATTTGCTCAACACTAAATACAGTAAGTCAGTCTGCGACTGTCTGCATAAATGGAAAAACATTCACGTTTCAAAAACTGCAATTATAAAATACCAGCACTTACTCTTCATCTTTCATGTCAGTCACCAAGCAAAGCTCTTTTTCAAACATCATCTCTGACTCCTCTTTCTCCTTACTTTTATACTTCTGTCTGCCACCATGTGATTTATTATCCTTGGCTTCAGAGACAGAAAGTGAAGGAAGATTAACTGTGTTGAGGGAGGGGGGAAGAAGAAAAGTGGAAAAAAAAACAATTTAAGTTTACCTCCTTATGTAAGGCTACAGGAAAAATAGAAATGCCATCTCCAGGTGTGTCAGCCCTATCTCAGCAACACTGTTTACATCACTGTTGATAGCTTTCTCTTTATGAGCAATGCTCCTAGTGTCACTGTTAAGAAGCAGATTAAGCTGGATAAACACATTTTAGCATTGCTGTTCGTGCAATGTTGTTAACATCCAAAAAAAAGTGTAACTCATTGTTTTGGAGAACAAAGACCATCTTTTTCAATTTAATTATTCCAAAAAAAATGAGTTCAACTTAGTTTTCTTTTAACATTTGTTCAGACCCTGATGCAGAATTCAGGTTCTATTGAGCTGAATTTGCGACAGCGAAAGGAAATCACTTCACGTTGACATTCCAAAATAAAAGGTCGGTGTGTTAAGTTATCAGAAACAAGACAGGATGAAAATGAATTAGTTTTCCTGAAACTGCAGATTCTTACAATAGCACGTTTAAGGCAGAATTAGTGTCACAGAAGAAGTGGGAATCACGACTGATTTGGATCCAAAAGCAGCACTGATTTCTCAGCTCTCATTGTGGTGAGAAGATTTGCTTTTGCTGGTTATTACCCTCAGAGGAACTGACTGCATGGAAGGAGGCCATTCAACACATCATGTCTGCAACAACCAACCATCCAGTCCAATTCTACTTTCCAATTCTTGGTTAGTCTTGGAGAGCATAGCCAAGTACTTTTAAAATGAAGGTTTCTGGTTACACTATCATTTAATGGAGTGAGTTTCAGATTGCTATCACTCTCTGGATAAAAGAATTTCACCTTGAATTCCTTCTAGATCTCCTACCTCACTCTATATCTATGTCTCCTGATTATAGATCCCTTAACATCAAGCAGCAGGACCTTCCTGTCCACTATATGTGCAGTGACTAATATGTTTTAATTTTTTTGAGGAGGCAACAAGAAGGATTGGTGAGGATAGTGCATTTGATGTAATCTACGTGGATTTTATTAAGGCTTTTGACAAGATCCCACATGGCAGACAGGCCACAGAAGTTTAAAAGCCCAAGGCAAAGTGGCAGGTTGGATCGAAAATTAGTTCAGTGGCAGGAGGCAAAGGGTGTTTTTAAGACAGGAAGACTGCCCCAGTGAGGTTCTGAAGGGCTCTTGCTCTTTGTGGTAGAAATCAATGATTTGGACTTGAATTTAGGGGTTAAGATTAAGCAGTTTACAGATGACACAAAAAAATTAGCAGAGAACTTGATAATGAAGAAGAAAGCTGTGAACGGTAGGAAGCTATCAATGGACTACTCAGTTGGGTAGAACAATGGCAAATGAAGTTCAATCTGGATGAGTGCAAAACTTTTGGTTTTTGGTGAAGGCTTACAGGGTATGGGAATACACAATCAATGGAAGGACTCTGAGAAATAAAGGGGAGCAAAAGGATCTTAGAATGCATGTTCATAGATCCTGAATGTGTCTGGACAGTTGAATAAATTGCTAAAGGAAGCATAAAAGAGTTGGGAAATTATGCTGAGAACTACAATTGGGAAAAGAAACTTATTTAAACCTCAGTTGGATTACTGTGTACAGTAATCCAACTGAGGGCCTTTGATTAATCCCAGTCTTTCTAAATGAAGATTTATCCTGTCCTTCAGAATTTTTCCAATAACTCTCCACCCCCCTCACCCCAAAACTTAGGATAGGCTGATTAACTAGTGATAAAGTTTATTCCTTTCTCCCTTTTTAAACAAAAGTAAAATGTTAGCAATCTTTCAGTGCCTTGGCACCCATATCTGTAGCCAGTGAGGATTGAAAAATAGTCAGAATCTGCTCTATTTATTTTCTTAAAATGGCTAATTTCACCCTTCAACAGTAAGAATGAATTAAAAAGCTTTCTATAAAATATCAATTTTTAAAATAGTATTGCTCTAAAGGAGTAAAGCAGAAATGATCTACACACTGTCAGCATTGTAGGATTTCCAATCATTGTCATTCTCACCCACATCAGTTCAGAAGGTTATTTAATATGTACATCTTCAACTTTTACTGTTCTTGAGGATAATGAGGCATAGTATAGAGTAAAAGATTTTGAACAGCTGGCAATTGAAGAATATAGCAGAGGGAATGATTTTCAATTTTATTTTTGAAAATGCAACTTTTTGGAAATTAAAGTTTAATTTTTGCTCCATAAATCTAATTAGAGTAAGGATTGCTCCAAGGTGAACAGAACTCCTTTTGCCCAACCATTGCTATCCAGGGATCTATTGCACCACTATGGAATAAGTAGAAATTGCAGATATGCTGAACCTGTTGGCCTAACTGGATCGAGGATTTGGCATAATATTTTTGGAAACAACCCAAGATGAGATTTCATATTTCCAATTAAAGAATTGTCAATAAAAAAGGAATAGAAGCGCAGACCAGAGTATTTAATGTTGAACTTCTCCATATACCTGGATAAGAAAATAAAAGACCTTAAGCAGACAACATGCATGGGAAGTTCTAATAGTAACCTCTGTAGAATATGGGGTTATTTCTAATAGTGATATGCCAACGGGACAGTCTAGACCATCATAGGATTTGATACAATAGCTGGAATTTTACGCCATTGACTCGCAGAACGGAATTATCCATTGGCCTCGGGCGGGATTTTACAAGCCTTGCTTGAGCGAGGTCATCAATGTCTTATTATCTTATTCTTTCTTATACAACCTTGTGGTAATATGTAGCCAGCAATAACAGACATCCCAATAAATTCAACATCTTCCTTACCTCAAAAAATTCTGCAAATATTCATTGTTAGGCAACAAGACCAAGAATATTGCATGCTGACAGTGAGTATGAGAACAAGTATTGAAATATAGAAACCTCTCTGCTAGTATCTAAAGCTTCAATCACAGGGCTTAATGAAACAGAAGCATTGCTGAAAAGGTGATGCAAATTTCCCAGATTGGGCCTCATGGTGGGACCAAATGGCAAACAGGTCAGTACACGTTTGCAGGCAGTGGGTGGCTGGCAGATGATATCCTAAACAAACAAAATGTTATGTCCAATGAAGTAATAAAAACATTTGATTTAGTCAACAATCCGCAGAAGAATACCATTGTCGAGTGACTAAATTTAACACGTATGAAAGTATTGTCTTGATATTTTATAAGCAATCTATAGACTTGTAGAGAACTGTAAATATGATAGCTTAAAGATGAACTAATTAGGGACAGAATTGTCAGAGTCTTGGGTGAAACACTGTCTGACCATTTGCAATTGGTGGCTGATTTAACTTTAAGAGAGTCAATTAAATCAAGCAGACAAGCTGAATCAGGAAGTAAAATTGATTGATTCAGTGACAGGAAGGACCATATCCCAAAAACAACTGACTCAGCAGAGTACGTTAAATTTAAAAACAAAGAGGTGACTGTACAAAGGCAGGAGAGACTGGAAAAGCATCCATCAACTATCCCAATTAACGGCAATTTGTATGGCAGAAAAACTGTAGACACACAAAGGTTGTCCTGCTAAAGAACCCAAATATCATTACTGCAGAAAGAAAGGTCATTTTCAGGCTCTGCATCACGGTAAGAAGCCTCCACAGAAAAAGCATATAACAGAACTCTTCAAGTGGTGGCAAGATCCATGAAATAAAAGCTATGATATTGAGATGTCTTTCCTCGTGGATACATAGGGACCAAGTGGAAAACTACTGGAGTGCTGATATCCTAACAGAGAGAAATAAGAGACACTTTAAGCTTGACACAGGTGCAGCAGTTTGGTTCTTTCTGATGCTGAAGTGTGGTTGAAGGAACATTCTTTTCTATTATCACAAAGTTAAATAGGGCAGAAGATACAGAACTCATGGTCATAGGACAACTGAATGCAACCCTTCAATACAGAAAGAGAGAGAAAACACAAACTTTGCGTGTGATCCTGAACCAGAGTTGTTTACTCTTAAGCAGGAAAGTCTACATCGACTTGTATCTGATGTGCAAAGTAAAGAACTAGAAAGTTGAGAAGATCAGCCTAAAAACTAGAGCTGAATTTCTATTTCACAGAACTCAGAAAGCTGAAGACCATATACTACATTACTATTTGTCATGAAATTAAGCCAGAGAAAGGGTTATCCCAAAGGTAAAAAAGGAAATCGACTCAAAGTTAAAGCAAGGGGTTATTTCATCTGTGGCAGAAACAAGGTGGTGTATGGAAATAGTCTCAATGGATCTATCAGAATCTGCATAGATCTTACACAGCTGAATGCAAAGTTCATTAAACGTGGAGTTGATTGTACCAAAACTGAGAAAGAGTTCATTCTTCACAAACCCAATGAAAATAATGGTTTTTAGCAATTACCCCTCAATGAAGAGTCCGAGCTGCTCACAATCTTCATTACGTGGTTTGGGAGATTTTGTTTCATCACATTATCTTCGACATCACGTCAACACCAGAAGTCTTCCAGAGAACAATGTCATCTAACCTAGATAGAGTCCTGTTTCACATGGATGATGCGCTGATCCATGGATCCACTTGGACAGAACATAACACTAGAGAATGAACTAAGATGCAACGCCTACTGAATGCATACCTTAACACTCAACAAATGCTAATTCTCACAGCCGACAGTGAAGTTCCTTGGACATATTATGGCTTCAGAGTTGATTCACAGAATTCAACAGCAATCAAGTGATTTTTAGCTCCTTGCAACACGATTGAACTCTGGAAATCCATGGCTATAGGTAAACCAATTGGAAAATTCTTGCCCAATCTATGTGTGCTGTTATGATAAGACAATACATGGTATTGGGAGGAAGCACAACAAAGGGCCATTAAGAAAATCAGAGGTGCTCGTATCACTTGACATTTTAGTTCACTAGGATCCAGAACTATCCATCATTGTTGCTGCAGATACATTTTCTCCAGGATTGGGAACTATACTCTTTCAGACACAGATGGATGGAAAGCATAAACCAGTTTACAATGCATTCCATTTACTGATAAAAACTGAACGGAGCTGTGATAAAGAAGGAAATGTTTGGTGCAACATGGGCTTGTGACAAGTTTGTAGATTACCTTCTTGATCTCGATTTCAAGATAAAAGCAGGTCACAAACACTTAGTGAACACGCTTAAATTCTAAAGCATTCGCAAAAATGCCTCCATGAGCCCAGCAATACAAATGGAGGATGATAAGGTTTGACTTAAAGCCATGCTATGTTCCGGGAAAAGAGATGTTTTGTCCCATATCCTAGTGGCAAGACCTGAACTAGGTGACATAGTCTTTTTTGAAGTGGTAAAAACATTGTTAACAATCAAAACTCAACCAGAACAACTCAGTGACTAAATACAATTAGAAATGTACAGAAATCTGATGAAGAAGGGGCTCAGGTCAGAGAGTAGTTCATCAAAGGACGACCAGCACACATGCTGCACAATCCAACTCTCAGACAGTACGATAAAAACATCGACACCTCAGTGTAGCTGATGTTGTAGAGATTCCAATTCAGAGACTCGATACACTGCAATGTCCACCAAGGACATTTGAGCATTATAAAATCTCAAGCCAGTAAAAGATATTCTGCTTGGAAGCCTGGTCTCTCAAGTCATTGGAAGAAATGATATCAAACTGCACTACGTGTACTGTACACAAGAGAACTTTAATGGTATCTTCCTGCCAGTCAGACAAGGGTAATGTCTTGGGATGGACCTCCTTGAAAACAGATGTAAAATATTCTTGATTGTAATCAAGTACTATTCCCAGTTGGCTGGAAGTCAAACAAATGTAGCGAGACACTTCTGGCGTGGGATTACATCGCTGAAGGAGATATTTGTAAGACATGCACTCCCAGACTTTGTACTTTCAAACAATGGTCTGCAGTTTACTAATTAATACTTCAAAAGTTCACAACATCATACAATTTGTCCATATTACCAGTTCACCAAGATAACGGTGAAGCTGAAGGAGGAGTGCAGACAATGAAAGCATTGCTGAAGAACAACAACGACATCTAATTTGCACTTTAGAACTATCCTTCAACTGCACTGCAAAATAGTTTGGCACCATGTGAACTCCTCATGGAAAACAACTGAGAACTCAACTCCTTAATTTCTTCCATGCATGCACGCTACAAACATGGATCAGGTGAGGGAGAAAGATGATGACTATTATTTCAGCCAGATGTAAAAATAACAAACACCACAATGTATGCAACCTATTAGTCTTCGACAGGAAAGAGTCAGTTTGGATCAGAGACCAAATGTACTACGGACAGATGGTTGAATAGAGACTTCAGGTGGGATTTTCTGGCCGCACTCACCCCAAGGTCAGAAATTCCCGGCGAAGTCAACAAACCTTTGCATCACTCACCTCTGCTCTCTACGATTCCCATGGTGGGCGGGATGGGAAAATTCTTCCCTACATCAATAGTCCTACCACATTCAACCAAAAGTGGTGCATTGCTATGGGAATAGACATGCACCAGTTGCCACACTGAAGTAGCCTTCTATCGAGTTGAAGCAGTCACGTACATAATTGAGAAAAAAAGACGTGTTGCATTTATTGGGGGATCCAGATAACTGGTAAACAAGTTCTCCTTCTGCCCAGCAGAGTCTGACAGATCACATGCTGGACTCAAAGAAGCAGAAAACCCAATCACTGGACTGGTAAAACTACCACAGCATTGATTGTCCCTGTAAAAGATATTGAAGTCAGAAACTTGGAGGAGATGTAGTATAATATGAAGAATCATTGAATAGTACAAAGGTTTCACTCTAAGTGTGATATGCTAATAAGATTGTATATATCACAGGAAGTGAGGTAATGTCTCATGATCTTTCTCTCTTTTGCAGATCCCATGGTAAAGAAGCCATAGTAAGTTGTCTCTCAAGAAAGTTAACATTTTCCTTACCTCAACACACTCTAAACATTCTGTGTTAGCACGAGACCAAGAATATTATAGTTCCCTTTCCAAACACCAAATTTGCAACTTTTCCTAAATTGAGGGAAACGTTTGACATACCATCCCCTGCTTTTCTCCCACTCCCTTCAGAATTTAATTTGCACTTCTTCAGTCCTCCATCTAGAACCAAAAACCTTCCTTCTATAATGTTCCAGCTAAACTCCCCTCTCTACAAGCCCACGTCAGAGGGAAGCTGAGTACCACCAGACCCTTTCCGATTCAAGAATTGCCACCACTCCCCCTTGTTTAACTTATTGCCCTCCTACCATCTACCTCCCTCCCCCTCATCTACTCGCCTCCTCTCCAGCCCAACTCTCTTAAAAAAAATGGGCTCTGGCCTAATGCCATATGCCTCATTAAATCCTGTTGCTCCTTTTCCTCAATTTCTTTCTCCTACACTACAATATCACTCTCATCTTTCATCCCTTACCCTCCCTGCACCACTTCAATTCTGCTCTCCCCATTTCCTGCCCACCACCTGGCTCCTTCCTCTTCTATGGCATTCTGGATCATGTGCACCACTAAGGGAGATCCAATAGTGAGAGAGAAAAATAATTAATATCACACTGAGATACATCTTAATATTTCACATAATCATGGAGCTATTAACAACCAATTTTAATTAGTTTATATTTCTCGGTCTTTTGGTTAAGATCGTGTGTCAGATCAAGCTCCAAGATGGGGTGCCATTAATGCTTCATCTGGTCAGCTTGCATCTTGACTGTCTCTCTTACGGGCACTTTGAATTGGATTCAACTGGAATCTGAATTTGGTTTTTGCAGCAAGTATTTTTGCTTTGCCTGGTCCTTTCTCAGGATTGGCTTTGTCACTTTAAGCATGCAGTTAAAAAATTTTTAAAAACACCCAAATTTAATTAGTTTACCGATTTTCTAATGTAAACAGTTTACATAGCGAGAAGAATCGAACCAAATCTACACCCTACTTGTTGCACCGACTGTTACACGCATTTTTTTTACTTGGACAACTACATATGTAAACCCTCAATTCATTAAACAAGGGATAGACTAGCGACGAGAACTGTAAGTGTCATGTTTGGGAGATTCGGGTGAAGGGATTTTCAATCTAAAAGCATGCCTGCTTTACGTGATCTAATACTATTTGCATCGGAATACCAATATGTATTATACTCCCAGATTATTACTGACAAATGCAGTTATGTGACTCTGGAATTGTCTTATGGAAGTGGTGCAGAGATGAAATCGAGCGATTGCTAATTGTACAATCTATTAACAGCTCGTGTTTTAACTGGGAAATTGAAGTCTTTTCAGTTACTTAACCATGTGTTCATGATAATCTGCCTCGCTCATCTGGAAGCAGGGCACGACACCAAAAACTACTTTATAAAGAGAAACGAAATGAAATAAACTTTCATCGATAGAAACGGATCCAACGTTGTTTGCCCCCTTTTTGAATCGCGACTTGGGTCATGATTTATCCCGACGCATCAATTTTCTCCTTACTGTCCTACCTGATTTAGATTTGCTTGTTCCCATCCTGGCTGGCTGTTTTTTGGGGAAGGAGATACCGGGATGGTGAGCGACTAGTCTCCGCCCCCCGGCCACCTCTCCGGGCAGGAGTGGCGGCAGGAGGCTCTTCACTGTTAGAGAGTTAGAGGTGTTAGTTTGAAACAACTGCTCAGTAGCCAATTGCTGAAGCGAGCGGTGAGACTGAGCCCAGTGTAAACAATCAGACACTATGTAACATGCCGGTCTCCTAGGAACCGCCACGCCCCCTCCCCAGATGTCACTGTCCAGACTGTGGGAATACAAGTGAGACTTTACATTCTATCATTATCATCGGAATAGCAGACCCGCAGCAGCAGCCTCCTGTATCTCTTTACCCGGACCATTTCAATCAGTTCCCCAATTCAAACTGAACCTCATTTAAGTTTTAAAATTTATTTATTAATGTCACAAATAGGCTTACATTAACACTGCAACAAAGTTTGCTGTGAAAATCCGACAATCCAACAATTGTTCCGGCGCACTTTTATCATGGTCGTTGCATCTAACTAGCACATAGAGGGACTGTGGGAGGAAAACAGAGCATCTAGAAGCATGTCCTGAAACCTGATGATTTTTGATTTATTTTTTGACTTGATTTTATCATTGTCACGTGTATTGGTGTTCAGTGAAAAGTATTCTTTCTTGCATGCTATACAGACAAAGCATACTGTTCATAGAGTACATTGAGGAGAAGGAAAGGCGAGGGTGCAAAAAATAGTGTTATATTCATTGTTAGAGTGTAGAGAAATATTAACTTAATATAAGGTTCAAAAGTCTGATGGCAGCAGGGAAAAAGCCTTTCTTGAGTCGGTTGATGTGTGATCTGACTTTTGTATCATTTTCCCATTGGAAGAAGGTGGAAGAGGATATTTCTGAGGTGCATGGGGTCCTTGATTATGCTGGCTGCTTTTTTGAAGCAGAGGGAAGTATAAACAGAGTTAATGGATGGGAGGTTGGTTTATGCGAATGAGCAAAGAATCGTTGAATTCCTACAGGGGCTCGGCCTATGGAGCCTGCAACAACCCCACCCAAGCTCTATCGCATAACCCCATACATCCCCGTGACATTCAGGGACCAATCCAACTAACCTGCACATCTTTGGAGTGTGGGAGGAAATCAGAGCATCCAGACACAGGGAGAATGTATGGACTCCACACAGACATTCACCCAGCTGCAATTGAACCCAGATCCCTGGCGCTGTGAGGCAGCTGTGCTAACCACGGTCTCATCATGCTGCCCCCTTTGGTACCAATTTGTGAGACTCTGCAGTATTAACAAAGTAATTTAAGATTATAGCAGACTAATCTTACATCCTTCTCTCTCTGGTTTTCTTTCCTGTGTCAGTTAACTCAACAAACCCCTCTAATTTAAATACAGACTTATTGCTTACTTTTGTGCCATTTGTAATTCATGCAGCAGTATTCCTGGTGGAACTCCAAATTAAAACCATAATGCTGTTGAACTACAAGTCACCCTGAAGCAATGTAAAGCTTGCTTTACTGTTTGGCTGTATTAAAAATAGAACAGCAGAGTTAGTGAAAACAATATTGCTGAGGAGTTGTGAGGAAATGTCCCTCCAGCTGACAGCTTCACTTCCTGAGGTAAAGCCACTTGAGACTTGGACATGACAGCAGAGGTATTTTCAAAATCGCAGCAGAGCATACACACCTATCAAAAAGATTGGCTCAAAACTGCAAAAGCAGAAAATATTTTATATGCTGGAAATCCCAAAACAAAAACCAACAATACCTGAAAAATTTGACAAAGGATTGCAACTGAAACCGGCTGAGTGTTTTCAGCACTTTGTTTTTGTTGGATTGGATATGTTCCCATCATCCTCGCTGGCTGTTCGTAGAAAATAAAACTTTTACCACTTTCTGATTCACCTGCTGTGCGTTTCCAGCATTCCCATTTTGCTTTAGATTTAAACTATACTGCTGCTGCTAGCAGTCTCAGCACACTGGTTAGTGGCTTTAATAGAATTGTAGAGTTCCTACAGTGCTGAAGGAGGCCATTTGGCCCATCAAGCCTGCACCGACAATAATTTCACCCAGGCCCTACTCCTGTAATCCCACACATTTACTTTGCTCGGCCCCCTGACACTAAGGGGCAATTTAGCATGGCCAATCTAATTAATCTGTACATCTTTGGAGTGTGGGCGGAAACCAGAGCAGGCAGAGGAAACCCACACAGATGTGGGGAGAACATGCAGACTCCACACAGAGAGTCACCTGAGGCCAGAATTTAACCCAGCTTCCTGGAGCTGTGAGTCAGCTGTGCTAACTACTGTGCCATTATCTGGTGTGATAAAAATTATGGTCACGTAAATTGACTCCATTATTACAAATCTAAACAGGATACAGTCAAACCATCAACTATTGATAATCAAGAGAAGTAAACACTCTTTGATAAGTCCTTGGTTGCGGAACTTTTGGCATGGTTGTACCTTTTCTTAATGCAATATTAATTGTAAATTAAACTGACATTGCAGTTGAGTAGGTGCTTCTTTTTACACATTCAGATTTCAGACAGCCACAGAACACAATCCTCAGCCTGGGAAAATAAAATAATGCAAGCTTGAGAAAGAAAATAAAACCACTGTGATTCTGTATAAGAGGATATCCTGTATGACTCATATGATACTTTAATGATGTTTGTGCACAATATTTTGTGCTAAGTGGTGTGTTGTAATTTGGATTAAATTAAAATAGTTTCAACAATTGTTTAATCCATTTTCACAAGTCAGAAACTAGGCCATTAATGCTCAGTGAACTGTCATACCAATGTCTCAATATTGAAGGTAATTACATGCCGACAAAATAGAATGCTTTAGTTTTGATTCAATGAACAGATAATGGAAATTATAATGAATGACATGCCCAACTGAAGTCCAAAATTGTTGCAATACTCAATCTCTAAACCTGAAGATACACAGTTGAATGTATGATAAATCATATATCTTTTGATCTCTACCTCTCTCAAAGTCAGATCTCTAGGAGGAATCCTGTATTTCACCAACAGAATGAACTAATTCCCAGAATACAAAAATACTTTACTGCATCTTCGACCTGCAACTGAGTTCCCAGGACCAAAAACAAGAACTCTGCCACACAAAGTCACCCATTGAACCTTCATTGGATGTTGACTTACTGAACTCTGCTTGTGTGAATTAATGCCAATACCTTTTGCTTGATTTTAAATAACTCTCAAATTCTAACTTCTTTCCCCACCTTTTTGTGGATGACCAAATGGCTTCCTTCTGTGTTGTTAGGTTCTAAATACGCAGGTATCATCTGTGAAAAGAGAGAGAGAAGGAGTTAATGGGTGAGACTTTCTGTCTCCCAAGTGTGTTTTGCGGCAGCAGAGGCAGCCCACTATTGGCTGCTGGCATAGTCTTTTGGTCCTGCAGATGTCAATGACTTTTTCCATGGCTCGCCCCCTCAGTTGCTGGGGAACCTGCTGCAGGAGGTCACCATCTGCTGGACTGGAAGATCCCGCCAGCAGGAAGGCCAGAAGACTTCAGGTAGCTAGCTATTTGTTGGAACTGGCGAAAGTTATAGATGTAATGGCTTTTCAACCCATGCAAAGGCAAAGAAAGAGGATATTGAGGGGAGGAAAGAATAAAAGGAAATGTCTGTGATAGGATGGAAGGAATGATTAAATGAAGAAAGGGATGAGGGTGCACAGCAGAAGGGAGTGGTTTTATAATGGGATAAGTAAATAAATAAAAGATAGGTCGAGTGGTGCTATAAATAGCAACAGCAAAACTGATAACAGTATCAGCAGCCTGACAAAATGGGAGCAATGGTCATGGTTTGAAATTGTTGAACTCAACTTTGAGTTCTAAAAGGTTATAAAGTATCAGCTGCAAAATAATTAATTATATTTTTTTTGAAGTCCGTTAATTGTCTCATTGAGGTAACATTTTATACCAGTATCATATTTTTATTAATCATTTATTTCCTCACAAATAAAAGTGCATACTGCTTATATTCTTCTCATTAATGGAAATATCTTTGTTTCTTTCCTTCCATCTCTTTGCTTTATAATATTACGAAGAATCTTTCCTATCTCTCAGTTTTGGAGGAAACATATTAGCCTGCTTTACAGTTATTAACTGGACTAGTACTCGATATTTCCAGTAGATTATGACCTCCATCAATGATGGTGAGTGGAGGTGATGATTTCACCCTGTTAGACTGTTTGTCTGTAAACAAACTAATGGACAGATTTATGTAAAACGTGGTACATAGGATATGGTTCAAGACAGAAATGATTGGTTTTGAGTATTTCCTTAGAATGTTATGGGTTGCTTTGTTTAGAATATTGTTGTTTTAGAATGTTATAGATTGTCGCGGCTGCTGTCATCACATCTGTCACAGCTGTCAAAAGGTCAGCAGAGTTTTCAAAGCAGGTCATTGGATGTGGATTAGCTTGAAGCTTCTCCATGAGATGGACGCTCTTAATAAAAAGATGTTGTTTTTATCTTTGTAGTTACAGACCATCAATCCCACAGGAAAAAGCTTCAAGCTGTACAATTGTGATAACCTTGAGTTAATAAGTGTGGCAGAGGCATAAGCTCTACGAAGTGTCCTCTTCAATAGTTTTCATTTATGAAAACATTTTATTCCCCTGATCTTAAACTAATCTACCAAAAATAATAACATTTGTGGATGGATAATACAGCAACTTGTATACTAATGTAAAAAACATTATGTAGAATGTAGTGTAACAGAAATACGACATTAAATAAATGGTACTCTATTGCACTTATCAATACAGTTTTGTCATATTGAATGGTATTCTGCTGAGGACAATCCAGTCATTTGGTCACATCTAATTCATTGCATACAGTGCTATAAATGTCTATTCTACATTAAAAATGGTTAGCACAGAGTAAAATACATTTGTTCTTTCCTATTGTATTCAGTAAACTGAAAAAGAAAATGAACTTCAAATCTTAATGCAGAGCTGTCTTCTAAGTTCAGATTCTTAATATTATGTTGATAGTTTCTACATTGTCATGTTCATGAATAATTTGCATATCTCCTAAGTAACAGATGATTTCTTGGGTATCAAACTTGTTTTGCTGTTTTAGAGAGAGGAGGAGGAAGATGATTCAAATGATTGTGATAAAGAGAGATAGAACTTGATAGCTTTGTAGGTCCAAAAAACTTAGGATAAAAAAGCTGCAATAAAATTTTCCCATACAAGTTAATAAACTCATGCTCAACATAAAAGCTGCACCCAAGCGATATCCTAAATCTTTAATTGATAATAAACCTTTGAACATAGCAAAAGTATTGTTTCTATTTACTCACAGGATGTCATCAAACCTGGCAAGTTGCATTTACAGATATTTCCCATTGATTATTGCATTGAGAAGATGATGATGGTCTTTATTTTGCTCAATTGCTCGAAGTTTATTATCATGTCCTCTAAAGTTATAAGCTGTAATCATTTACATGTCTATATTGAATTTGTATACATCTGAGAGAGAGATAAAAAAGATCATTCAACCTCAGGTGACCATTTGTGTGGAGTTTACACATTCTCCCTGTGTCTGTGTGGGTTTTCTCCGTGTGCTCCAGTTTCATCCTGCACTCTAAAGATATTCGGGTTAAGCTGATTGGCCATTCTTAATTGCCTGTTAGTGTCAGGGGATTAGCAAGGTAAATTTGAGGGATTACACAGATAGGGTCAGGATTCATGCTGGACAGGCCAAATGGCCTCCTTCTGTACTATAAGATTCTATGATCCTATGAGTCTCCTGATCATGAACTCAATTTGCAGAAGGAATTTGAGTCAGATTATTTCATAGAATCATAAGGTTGTACACACACAAGAAGGTCATTTGCCCCATCGCTACTGTATTAGTCCTTAGAAAGAGCTATCTGATTAGTCCCACACCCTGACATTTTCCCCATAACACTGCAAATTAATCCTTCAAGCATATGTCCAATTGCCTTAAATATCTCTCCTTTGGTATGAGGACTTCTATGTGCCTGTTCTGCAAAATAACTTACCAAGTAAATTAAATGAAAACCATCTAAGCACCTTGCCAGAAAGTTTATGCAAAGTAAAACACTAGCTACTTTCCTTTTCCTTCCTTGGCGCCAGCATGCTCATCATTTTAAAAGTAACTGCATTATCCTAACTCTTCACAACACATTCTGGTTAAGGAAGGCATTCATTTGGGATCTTACTGTATGGGAATCCAACTTCATTGTCAATAACCACAACATTTAATTTCATGCAGATATTTACAGACATTCCATACTAACTATGTGTTCAAGGTGCAGACTAGGTAGCAATCCATTCTCTTTTAAGTCTAAGTCAACACTACTCCACCCCTTGGCTCTCAAAGTGTGGCAAGGCACTGTCTAATGATGGCAAAGAACAGCATGTGGAGACTGTTAGCTGTCCTAGAGACATTGCCTGCCACATACATTTTGTTATTTACATTGGAAGGGCATGTTGAATACAAAGTGAATCATACTTCTAGAATTATTTTCAGGCATAATTCCATTTAATCCTTGGCAACACCATGTTGCCATGTGGGTTGGCATAAATTGCCTGAAACATTTCCTTCCACAATACGTACATTTATGGGACTTCATATTGAATGCTAAAGATTTGGTCTCTTTCTTCCTTTATCTATGTCAACAGAATATTCACTGATGCGTCGGAGGCTTAGGACTGATGTTATAGAGATGGATAAAATAATGAAGGGCACAGATAAGGTAGATAGTCAACAACTCTTTCCAAAGGTAGGGGAGTCTAAAACTAGAGCACATTGGATTAAGTTGACAAACAAGAGATACAAAAGGATCCACAGGGGAATTTTTCCACTCAGAGGGTAGTGAATGCCTGTACCGAGCTTCCAAGGGTAGCATTTAGACAGTTACATGAATAAGATAGGTATTGAGGGATACGGGCCAAATGTGGGCAATTACAACTAGCTTAATGATGAAAATTAGGTGGCATCGACAAGTTGGGCAGTAAACCTCTATGACTCTATGACTGAGTGTCTGAGAATTTGGAAATGCCAATGCTCTTGCTTAAGCTGTTTCAGACGTCTCTTGGTTGTCTCTGTCTTCTCAAATTTAAAATACTTCTGGACGTATAAGCAACTAAAACTTTTCAAATGCCTTACTGTAGTTACAATTGCCTTCCTCCCAGTAGTAGCAACACTCTGCTCATAGAATTCCTACAATGCAGAAGGAAGCCATTTGGCCCATCAAGAGTGCACCAACTCTCTGAAAGAGCATCTTATCTAGGCCCACATCACTTGATCCTATCACTGTAAGCCTGCACATTTATCAACATAATCCAGCTGACCTACAGATCTTTGGACACTAAGGGACAATTTAGATTAGCCAATCCATCTAACCTGCACTAACCTAGTCCAGTTAATAACTGTAAATCAGGCTAATATGTTTCCTCCAAAAGTGAGAGATAGGAAAGATTCTTCGTAATGTTATAAAGCAAAGAGATGGAAGGAAAGAAACAAAGATATTTCCATTAATGAGAAGAATGTAAGCAGTATGCACTTTTATTTGTGAGGAAATAAATGATTAATAAAAATATGGTACTGGTATAAAATGTTACCTCAATCTTTGGGGAAGATCTTTGGGGAAAACCGGAGCACCTGTGGAAGCCCATGCAGACAAGGAAGAATGTGCAAACTCCACGCAGATAGTCACCCAAGGCCGGGTTTGAATCTAGATCTGGAATGGGAATATCATTGAAAACCCATCTTGTGTATTAAAAATCATAGGAAATGTCATTTCTTTCCGATGTTGTCAAACGTGCAGGTGAAGGTCAGCCTCGAAGAAATTCCATTAGGCAAAGGAAACTGGCCAGTCCCTAAATTGAATAAGAGTCTCTGCTCGGTTGTATTGACTGCAGTCTATGAATGGATGAACATTTGCAAGCTCTGAGAGGTGTTCAACATCACATTTAAACATTGATCCAGATCTTCTGATCTCCAGATAATCATACCCTGGAGGTATCACAGAAAATGCACCAGGAAACCACTTGGAAGTTCTCAGGCAATAACTGTTACATGGGAGTTGCCCAAGAAGTTTCAGCTTCCATTGGGCAATTACCTTGCATCTGGAATCCTCGGAAACTCTAGATTAAGGGTGGGGAGTTCAGATGGTTTTGCCTCAGTTACAGAATTGTAACCTATGGAAAGTTATAAAGGGTAAGACCAATTCTAACTTCTTGTTTCTATGTACTGACCTACCTAACTCATCACTGGAACCCCACTCACCCCCATTTCCCCCTCTCCCACTACACCCCCTGAAAGCCTCCAAACTACTGACCCAACTGCTGAATACACCCTAAACCTCCAAACTTGATCCACTGACCACCCAATAATAACTATCCTTCTGATCCCCCAGCCACTCAATGACCCCTGCCTACCTTTCCTACATATCCTACATAATCTACCCCTCACCCATCCATCTGCCACCCTACCCATTCACCCACTCACCTGCCACTCCATCCCCTGAGGAATTGACAGTTTTTGCGCTGTAAGTTAATAAAGCCTAGTTGTTACAACTTCTTTCTTCTGGTTAAGTTTTGCTATTCAATAAATCAAATCTGTAAACTACCATCTAAGTTACATGGTTTAATGGAATGCTTATTCTACCAATATCCTCTATTGTATCATTTTGAGTCAGCAAGATACAATAACATGGGTATTCTGTTCAACTTCACTTTCCCAGATATTAAGTGTAGAAGTTGCTATGTCAGTTTGTTGGGAGTGAGGCTCAATTACAGGAGTGTTCTTTGGTGTCAAGTTCGAAAATTGCAACAGCAACAAACTCTGAATGTGGAAATTACATTTGTACTGTTGAGATTCATGTTTCATATATAGAAACCAAACCTACAATGAAATATAACCTATGAATGCTTTATTAATAAAGGTAACGGTAGTTATGAACCAGAAATGAAAATTTAAACCAATCATTAAGAGATAAATGCTCCTTGTAAGGGTAGCTTGTTCTATCAAAATTTCTTCCTACAAAATTACACTATCGAACAATTTGTTGAGTTCTACCAGAGAATACTTTTTGTTTGCAGACTTTAAGCTTTGTAATTCATTTCCAATTCTCAATTTTAACACGATGTAGTCTATTTCCCCTGGCCCCGTGTGCAAACACAATTTTACCAGCCAATTTTATCACAGATTCTAGACCCTGTGGATCTATTATTAGAGTTGCTAAACAGAATTTTATTACAAAGTATCACCTGCTGTCCCAATAGGGGTCATTTTATCTGCACCATCTGGTGACAACCTGGCAGAATCGCTCCCCTGTTGTAAAGGCAGTTGTATTGCCCTTATTTTGGGCAATATAAATTTCAATTCCTGAGGAAAAAATACAGCCAATAATTATTTGGAGCATTTAAATGGTTCATTTTATTACTGGTTTGTCCTCCAGATTAATCATTCAGGATTGTCTGTTTCCGTCAATCCATTTATAATATTCCAGTCACATTTTTCAAATTAAATTCTGTATTTTCTACATCCTCAGTCTGATTTTCTGCTATTTTTCTTAAACCAATGAATGAAGTTTATAGGAAAAACGTGACATTGTACAAAATAAGTGTTAAACAATAGTGCACACAGAAGGAAGATTTTTGATTTATAAGGGGAAAAAATGCATTTTAAATCTTGTATTTCAAGCTATTGGTGTGATGTTGGCAGGTTTCAAAATTAAAACTAAACATAGTGGACGGAATTTTCCCTTCCCGCTCACCACATGAATCGTAGCAGGTGAGATGCGGACAATGCAAATATCTGTAGGCTTTTCCAATCTTGCGGCAAGTACAGCTGGAAAATTCAATAGTGGGTATGTTATTTATTCTCTGACAAGGTCAAGCTTAATTGTTAGATCTAAATTCAGTGCATTTTAATAACATAATACAAATTTCATTTCCTACTTCACCTTTCTGAGAAAATGAAAAACACAAACCGTTATGTTTATGTCTAGCTATAGTTGCATGGATTTCCTCTAGTTGCTTCGGTTTCCTCCCACAGTCCAAAAGACATGCATTGGCTCACTGTATCCCAACAGGTGCTAGAGTGTGGCGACTAGGGAATTTTCACAGTAACTTCATTGCAGTGTTAATGTAAACCTACTTGTGACACCAATAAATAAACTTTAAACTTTAAAACTTTTATAAGAGCATACCTATTTCTAAGCCACTATAGCATTTCCTTAAAATATATTAGAATGAACCAGACATAGAAATGTAGAGTGGAGTTTGACCAAAAAAATTGCAAAGTGACAGGGTTTGACTGAAAACCAATGTGTTTCACTGCAGGGGAACTGACAGGTTTTCTCAACAGTTCTTACGGCACTTCTTCAAAAAAAAAAGGAATGGGGTGTGTTTCACAATGTTATTTCGCAGGACGGGACTTTAATAAAACTGGCACAGCCCAGAACCAGTGAGAGCAAAAAATAACCTTCACCCCACCTCTCAATGGAGGTATAAGGCTCCCCTTCCCCACCAAACAGACTTTGCCATCATCGGTTACCTTTCTCCCGAACATCACCAGAATCATTCAACATTCCCCCCCATCACCGCTGGCATCAGTCACCTTCCCCCCTCATCATCACCAGCATCTGCCCCACCTCCTTCCCCCCAAACTTCAGCACTATTCCCACCACTCCCATGTCTGCTTCATTCCACCATCTCCACAAATAAATGAGTCCCCGCAGTTGAGGCTCCCTATAGGGCCTGCTCCAGCACTATCTTCTGGTCTGACCTGCGCCATGGACCCTTGTCAGAGTCCTGCATGGCCTTGTCCCTCTCCCTTGGGGGCTATAGTCATCTTTGCTTCTTTGTGGGGATCCCCACGACACATTCACATCTGGGTGAATCTATTGTAAATGTGCCAATGTGAGGAGGAGGGAGAGAAATGACAAGAGAGCTGGTTAATCATAAATCATATTCAAATTTATTAAAATTAATGTAAGTCAGGTTCTCGGCCATTATGGGCCTGATTACATCACTGATGATGGTGGGTAGGGCGGGGAGATGGTGAAAAGTGGAAATTGCGATCTCACCAGCAAGATTTGTAGATTCTGCCAGAACTTAAGCCTCCACCACTAATCCCGCAGGCTCAAAATTGCCACCATAGTTTCTCTGGATTTGAGCACTTTCTGTAAAAATCATACGCCCTCTTAATTCTAGTAAGAAGTCTCACAACACCAGGTTAAAGTCCAACAGGTTTAGTTGATAACACAAGCCACAAGCTTTCGGAACACTGCTCCTTCATCAAATGAGTGGGAGTTCTGTTCGCAAACAGAGCATATAAAGACGCAAACTCAATTTACAAAATGATGGTTGGAATGAAAGTCTTTACGGGTAATCAAGTTTTAAAGGTATAGACAATGTGAGTGAAGAGAGATTTAAGTACAGGCTAAAGAGATAGGTATTGTCTCCAGCCGGGACAGTAAGTGCAAAATCTCACTAATTGTCCTGGCTGGAGACAATACACATCTCTTTAACCTGTGTTTAACCCTCTCTCCACTCACATTGTCTGTACCTTTAAGACTTGATTATTTGTAAAGAATTGTATTTTAACCATTATTTTGTAAATTGAGTTTGTGTTTTTATATGCCCTGCTTGTGAACAGAACTTCCACTCACCTGATGAAGGAGCAGTGCTCCAAAAACTTGTGGCTTACGCTACCAAATAAAGCTGTTGGACTTTAATGTGGTGTTGTGAGACTTCTTATTGTAATTACCCCAATCCAATGCCAGCATCTCCACTTCATGGCTCTTAATTCTAAACAGATTGCTGTCCCTGAACTACACAAGAGATGAAAATGGCTTCAAGGAGTGCTAATCGAATTAAAATAATCTGTTTGCTAAAGCTAGGGCAAAGGTAATTTAGACAAATCCTAATCCATTTGAATGTGATGTAAACTATGAGTCAAGTGTTTACAATCCTGGTACACCTGAAAAGTAAGCAAAACAATGAACTTTCTACCCCACTGGAGCATAAAAGCATTGTCCACAATTGTGCTTTACATTTTCAATTGATAAATGTAAATGTATGTAATACCATAATGGAAATATCAAATTATCTTTCGAATGTAAATTTTTATTGACCAATTATTTGATAAAGTACATACGAGAAAGAAAGAAATACATTGATTAACTATGCAGCTACAGAGGAGAAACCAAAATGAAACACAAATATTTAGAACATATGTATTAGATACAGCATATGCACAGTGGTATATGTCACTAAAAAGAAATACAGGGGGTAACGTAATGATGAAAATTTGACTGTCTTGCTTTCCTTTGGAAAAGGAATGAGAGGAGACAGGAAGCAGATTTTAATGCTTACATAAAGAGAAATATAAATACAGCAGCTCATTTAATTTGGACGTAGAGCCAAGCTTTATTTGGAATTGCTAAAAAAACTGGCAATTACTTGACACAGTGATTTGATTTTTTGATTTGACTTATTATTGTCACATGTATTAATATATAGCAAAAAGTATTGTTTCTTGCATGCCATACAGTAAAAGCATACCATTATAAAGAAGGAAAGGAGAGAGTGCTGCATGTAGTATTACAGTCATAGGTAGGGCGAAGAGAAAGATCAACTTAGTGCGACATTGGTCCATTCAAAAGTCTGATAGCAGCGGACAAGAAGCTGTTCTTGAGTCATTTGATAAGTGACCTCAGGTTTTTATATCTTTTCCCCAATGGAAGAAGATAGAAGAGAGAATGTCCAAGATGCATGGGGTCCTTAATTATGCTGGCTGCTTTCTGAGGCAGTGGGAAGTGTAGACCGTGTCAATGGATGGGAGGCTGGTTTGAGTGATTTAGTTTGATTGATTGAGATTGCCTAAGTATGTCTTTTCCACAAAAAGAAAGGCAAATCCAATCTAGCCAATTCTCATTCCATCAGTCTATTCCCATTCATCAGTAAATTGATCGAAGTGTCATTGAGTGCTCTCAAAATTCACCTACACACCATTATCCTGAGTTTCGCAGAGGTCAATCATCTCAGTCCCAAGAGTTCTTCAAGATAATGTTCAAGGCCCAACCATCTTCCAACCATTTTATCAATGATTCTCCCTCCAACATAAGGTCTGAAAAGTGCAGATGTTCACTAAAGATTGCATAGACTTAATTTCTGTTGGCAACTGGTCAGATATTGAAGCCACCTATGCCACATTCAGCAAAACTGAGCAACATTCAATTTTGGACTGATAAGTGACAAATAACATTGGCACCACACAAGTGCCAGGCAATGATCATCTTCAGCAAAAGAAAATGCCAGCGATATTGATCAGCATTGGCATCATTGAAATTATCTCATCTTCAGCATTCTGAGGTCACCATTGACCAGAAGCTTAATTGAATTAGCCATGTAAACACTGGAGCCACACATGCAGCTCAAGGGCTGAGACATCTGTGGTGAGTAATTCATCTCCTGACTCTCCAGATCCTTTCTGCAACTACAAAGCACAAACCAAGAGTGTGATGGAATACCGTTTGCTTGCCTGGATTTATGGAGCTCTAAGAACCTTGAAGCCAAGATCCAGGTCAACGCAGCCCATTTAATTATTACTCCTTGAAGCATCTTCAACATTCACTCCCTCTGGGCACACAGTGGCAGCAGCTTGTGCCATGTAAAAGATGTACTGCAATTCACCAAGGCTTTTTCAAAAGCATCTTCCAATCCTGCAACCTCTACCACCTAGAATAACAAGGGTAGCAGGTGCACAGGAATACCACCAAATGCAAGTCTCCTTCCAAGTCACACACCATCTTCATTTGGAACTATATCACTGTTCCAAACCTCTGACCTAACAGCACTGTGGATGCACCAACAGCATTATAGATGTACCTACAGCACACAGACTACAGCAGTTCAATAAGTCAGCTCGCCATCACTTTCTTGATAGGCAATAAATGCTCACCCACATCCAATGAATAATAAAAAAAGAGCACATGCATCTCCAACAAGACTTGAGAGTGTGTTTCCTCATCGTTTCCTGTGTTTCAGTGCTGCCGAAATGGCATCAGCAATCCTTCAGTACAACATTGTAAGACCGTAGCACAGAGATTCCTCACTATTGTGGAGCTGTTTCAAACATTGATCCCCACCCCACACTTCCACTATTTAGATTTACTTCAGTTAGTCGGATGCATTGGGGGGAATTTTCTGTCTTCGTTTTCAACATTTGGGAACGGCAGTGGGGGATGAAGTGTTCAAAGTTGGGGAAGTCTCCTCAATTGGCCTTTTTTTTTTGCAAGCTTTGTGCACAATTTTCTCCTGCAAAGCAACCAATAGATGAACATAAGGTTGGCAGAGTTTATAAAAGCAGATTGAGAGAGATTAAGTAATATGTATGGAGTTGAGAATAAATGAGGAAAAATTGGTGTCACGGAGGCATAGCAGTTAGCACTGCTGCCTCACAGCGCCAGGGAGCCAGGTTCAATTCTTGGCTTGGGACACTGTATGTGTGGAATTTGCATGTTCTCCCCATGTCTGCATGGGTTTCCTCCGGGTGCTCCGATTTCTTCCCACAGTCTGAAAGATGTGTGGGTTAGACGCATTGGCCACACTAAATTCTCCCTCAGTGTACCCGAACAGGCACCAGAGTGTGGTGACTCAAGGATTTTCACAACAACTTCATTGCATTATTAAGTAAGCCCACTTTTCGTACTAAAAATAAACTTAAATGAAGTTAAAAATAACACATGATAAAATAATTTCTGAGAGAATTGAAAGAGTTCTGGTGTTTTTTTTGTCCTATGGTCTGTTGAATATGACAGATTGAACTGTGCAATTAAAGAAATTTCCTGCCTGTACCAGCTGTTATGGTTTGACAGCATGACTTGCACAATGGATATGGAAATACCATACCCAAAAAAATCTCTAAACATCTCCCTCTAGAGACCAGCAGCAGATGTGACACTTTCTTAAAATAAATGCAGCAGCAGCCTGATTTACATCGAGAAAATTATGGGGCCCAAGATTAGAAGGCATTTACATCCTGCTACAAGATTGTTAAACATGCAGAATAGATCTCCTGATAAAGACAGTTAAGACTTCATAGACTGGCATCATTGACCAGCACCTAAGTGCAACAAACAATTAGGAAGATAGTAGCAGACTGCAAGAGGACATAGGCAGGTGAGTAGACTGGGCACTCGCATGCCAGATAAAACTGAATGCAGAAAAGTATAAGATGATATATTTTAGTAGGATGAATGAGGAGATCAGTATGTGCTGAATGGTACAATTGTAAAGGAAATAATGGAACAGAGATGTGTGGAATGCCTGGCATTGACCTTTAAAAGTGGTAGGGCAGATTAACAAAACAATTTTTAAAATTTTTGCGATCCTATGTACAAGAATAATAGAGCAATTTGGAGAATGGGTGTGTAAGTAGAAAATGAGTTTCAATATAGCTAAAAAGGTGCTGCATTTGTTGGTATGTTTTGGCATAATTGCAGTTCAGGCATCTCACATACGAGTAGCTCAAAAGTGTGCAACAACTGCTTTTGAAAGATCTTGCACAATAACCATTCTGGTCAATGATCCAGTTTCTGACTTCAGTGCCACATGCAACTTTCCTGGCTTATGTATAACTCTGCTTATAATACAAAGCATATCCTGTGACATCTGGAATGCAAATAAAGCCAAAGTAGTGGAGAGAGGAGGTGACACATGGCCCCTCGATTGTGATGCCTAACCTAGGCCAATATATAATACTGTTGAGCGGGTGAATGCTTTGAAACATGAATTCATGCTTGACATGCAACTGCTTCCCAGCATCTGCTTGTGGAGTCTGATCATGGAGCCACCCTTAAATTTGAGCTTTAATAGACAGTGAAAGATAGAAAGTGCATCTCAAAGAACTTTTGAACACTGGAATCATAAGTGATGTATGAGAGAGGGAAGAAGCCCTCTAAAGTATTACTAATCATTACAATCTCAATTCTTTTGATGGCATGTTGAGATGGACCTTAGCATGCTACTCGGTAAGAATTGCCTTTATAACGTTGCCATTCTTTTGCCTTGGGTGAGGTGGAGACAGGCTGCTCATTTGCCTGTCTAAATGGAATTGAGGAAAATGGTGGCGTGCGGCATCAAACAGTCACCTTTCAGGACTGTAATTTCTACTCTCTGCATGGTCAGCTGTACTCACTAACATGTGGAGCAAACAAGGACTGTGGCAGAGGGGTTAGGAAGGTGAAGACAGATGAGGGTACTGAGAGATCTGTGATCTGCACACGCTGGTTGCTCTTCATGTGGGGCTGATGGATCTGGTTGATTGTCATTCATTCCAGCAACCAGCGTGCCACGGTACAACCTGTTACAATATGCCTTTAAGGGATGCAGTGCACTATATCTTAAGAGAAGTGTGTCATGTGATCCAGCTTTAGTTTCACTTGGCCTGGAATGGAGCACAGACACACACAGCTCTGCAGCTCTGATTTTCTCATGCTTCCTATCCATGTATATATGTTCACATGAGCCTGTTCTTAATAAATGAACCCACAATGTTATTAATGTTTGATTGGTGTCTTTATATCATCATAATACATATAACTTGCTGTGCAGCAGTTGTTCTTTCTAATTTGGAACCGGTACGACAGGCTACATGGCATGATATGATATTCTGGTGAGACTGCAATGGGGTTGCAGTGTCAGAGAGTGTTGAAATCACAGCAGGATGATTACATCAGAAAGTTTTAAAGGCACAGCTTTGACATATTACTCAAATAAAGAGCTATCCTGAGATGGGTAGAAAGCTGGTTAGCAGATAGGAAGCAAATAGTTGGCATAAATAAGTTTATTTTTAGATTGGCAGCCTCTGGTGGTGTCCCGCAGGGATCTCTGCTAGGACCCCAACTGTTCACATTATGTATTAATGATTTGGAAGAGGGAACAGAATGTATTATCTCCAAATTTGAAGATGATACAAAATTGCGTAGGAGGGTGAGATGTCAGGAGGATGCAGAGATGCTTCAATGTGATTTGGACAGGCTGAGTATGTGGGCATAAGCATGTTGGATGCAGGATAATATGAATAAATGTGAGGTTATCCACTTTGCTAGCAATAATAGGAAGACAAATTATTACTTGAATAGCTGCAAATTGAGAGATGTGGATACTCATCGAGACATTGGTGTCCTCATGCATCAGGCATTGAAAGTAACTGCTCAGGTAAAGCAGGCGGCAAAGAAGGCAAATGATGTTTTGGTCTTTATAGCCAGAGAATTGAGTATAGGGATAGAGATGTTTGCTGTAATTGCATACAGCATTGTGTGCAACTTTGATGTCCATATCTGAGGAAAGATGTCCTTGTTATAGAGGAAGTAAAGCGAAGGTTTACCAGGCTGATTCCTGTGATGGCAGGTCTGTCAAATGAGTAGAGACTAAGTCAGTTAGGATTATATTCACTGGAGTTTAGAAGAGTGAGAGGGGTTCTCATAGAAACATAAAATTCTAATAGGGTCAGACAGGATAGATTCAGAAAGAATGTTATTAATGGTGGGGGAGTCCAGAACTAAGGGTCATAGTTTGAGGATAAGGGGTAAACCTTTTAGAACTGAGGTGAGGAGAAATGTCTTCACCCAAAGGGTGGTAAATGTGTGGAATTCACTAACAGAAAATTGCAGTTGAGGCCAAAACATTATCTGATTTCAAGAAGAAATTAGATGTAGCCTTAGGGCATAAAGGGATCAAGGAATATGGGAGAAAGGGGGTGGGGGAATCAGGTTATTGAATTTGATGATCAGCCATGATTAAAATGAATGGCGGAGCAGGCTCGAAGGGCCAAATGGCCTATTCCTGCTTCTTGTTTATATATTTTCTATGTTACTGCGTAAGCAGATAGATGCTTTGTGTTGAAATTGCAGTGCATAGTCTGTTCAGTGTGTGGGATAGCATGTTGATAGGACCAGCATGTGGTCAGCAAAAGTGAGGGAGAGTCAAAAAACATCTTAAATCAAAACTTGTGATTGTAATGCATGGATCTTCGGAAGAGCGGCACAGTGGCAGGCTGGTTAGCACTGCTGCCGCACAGCTTTGGGGACACAGATTCAATTCCAGCCCCGGGTGACTGTGTGGAATTTGTACATTCTGACCCTGTCTGCGTGGGTTTTCTCTTGCAGTCCAAAGACATGTGGGTTAGTTGATTGGCCATGTCCCTTAGTGCCAAAGTAAATATGTGGGCTTACGGGAATAGGGCCTGGGTGAGATTCTAGTCGGTGCAGGTTTGATGGGCCGAATGGCCTCCTTCTACAGTGTAGGGATTCTAAGGAAGAATCCTTAGATTTGGGAAAGTGGCTACAACAGCTGCCATTCCTGGTACTATAGGAGAAGGAAGGAAAAGAAATATTGTTAGAGTGCCCACAAAACTCCCCTAAACAAATTGGGATGAAAAAAACGACCTAGTATCAAAATTCAAAATGTTCAAACAGCATGCAGACCCTTGTTCCTTGATTCAGGTGTTTCTGAAACAGAAAAGCAAGCCATACAAAATTTGGTTAATTATTCAGAATAAAGGTGTAAACAGATGGAATGATTTCACAGCAGAAGTGTTAAAGGATCCCCAAAAGATGTGGACTACATTGGAAGAATGGTTCAATATCTGGTGAAATTTAAGTTTATTTATTACTGTCACTAGTAGGCTTACATTAACATTTGAAGTTACTGTGAAAATCTCCTAGTCATCACATTCTGGCACTTGTTCAGAGAAATTTAGTGTGGCCAATGTAGCTGACCAGCACGTCTTTCAGGCAGTAGGAGAAAACCAGAGCACCCAGAGGACATGGGGAGAATGTGCAGACTCCACACAGACAGTGACCCAAGCCAGGAATCAAACCAGGGTCTCTAGCGCTGTTGGGCAGCAATGCTCACCCTATGCCACCATGGTGCCCTAAAACCATGTTCAACAACTTGAGTTCATGTCATTTCACAAGAACACAGAAATAATTGTAGCTCATGCTGCGCCTGCTCTACCATTCAATATGATCGTGGCTGATCCTGGGCTTTAGTTTATTCCACTTTTCTGTTTGTTTGCCATATCCCTTAATTCTCTGAGAGAAAAAAAATCTGTCTATCTCAGCCTTCTATGTATTCAATTCCAGAGTGTTTACAACCCTCTGCGGAAGTGAATTCCAAAGATTTAAGCAAAATAATTTCTCCTCATCTCTGTCCTAATCTGGCATAACATGAGACAAGAAATTTTGAGGGCTGAGCTGCATACTAGAGGATTAGATTTCATTTCAATCCTGCTAATATAAACTATACAAAGGCTTGCATTGCTGTAGCACTTTTCACAACCTCAGGATGTTACAGTCAATGAAGTACCCTTAAAGTGAATTCACCTTAGCAATCACACTGGGGCAATATACATTTGTGCCTAATGGCTGTCAGTGTGTTCTCTTTTATGAAGCCAGGATTATTTTATCTTTGTAGCCACACTTTTTTGAGACAAATAACAAAACAAAAGGTTTCACACGAGTTCTCAGTAACATTCAGTTCAGCAAAGGGCTGCTGCACTAACTGTTTGTACCAAGCCTGTGCTATAGCCTACAGAATCCATTAACCATTTCATCAGCAGATATCAAGAAATGGGTATGCATTGTGATTTTGCCAGAACTAGCAGATAGGATTGTTAAATTGAAGATCACATTCACTCCATGGAAGCATTCCAGGAAATCTGCTAGACAAACTCATAATCTATAACATCAAAGACTACTCAAGGATGGACATAAGTGCAAAGCAATCTTTGAAAGTCGATGAAGACTGTAGGTCTGAAGTTGGTGACAAACTAACTAAAACACCAAAATTAAGCAAGACATGTAGATTGCGTAGCCTTCTACCAAGAAAATGCCCAGCTTTCCTGCAATTCTGCAAGGCATATGACAGAATTGCTGGAAATTCAAAGCAAAGGTTGATGCGACTACAAAAATCCACACGCTGATCCAAACAGACCATTCACGATGGATACTTTCAAACAATAAGAATGACCATCCAGTATCAAGTCGGAAACATGTTCATGACACTTGCACTTAAAGTATTGCTCTCAGGTGCAAAATTACAAAGCATAGATCTTGCTATCTACATTTGAGAATTAGGAATTTCATCATGTGAATCATTCGTTCAGCAAGGCCATTACATAAAGGGTAATGAGAAGTTGTAGTGTGATCAATGTTCCATTTCCCACACATATTCTGAAATGGCTTAGCAATGAATTGCAGACCCACTACCTGTGATGATCTCTCCAGGCACACCAAATCATCAGTGAATTGTGGATTTTGTTTCCCACAATAACAGTGCTTAAAATGGAGAAGGATGCAGAAAGATGGAGAGTGCAGCTACTGAATGAGGTGCAGCATGTAATAGATTTCGTGGATATACAGTATGGAGGTTGTGTGGGAGCGCTGATGGCCTGAGCGGTGCCACACAAATAATTTGATCCTTGGGAAGTCAGTCCAAACTCTAGCCTATGCCATGATGCAGCCAGGAATGCAGTCAATGCAGTATCATGTAACTTCCGTGCCATACTTCTGTATATTCTTCAGCCAATGTTTCAAAATCTAAAGACTGTAAAATTAGATGCATTGACCCAAACAGGCACCAAACTGTGGCAATTCAGGGAATTTTACAATAATTTCATTGCAGTGTTAATGTAAGCCTTACTTGAGGCTAATAAATAAACTTTAGCAACAAAAACACTAAGCTATTGAGAGGGTGCATAGGAGATTTACAAGGACGTTGTCTGGATTGGAGGCCATGCCTTATGAAGATAGGTTGAGAGAGCTAGGTCTCTTCTCCCTCGAGAGACGAAGGTTGAGATAGGAGTTTATAAGATGTTGAGAGGAATAGATAGAGTGGATTCTCAGAGGCTATTTCCCAGGGCTGAAATGGTGGCTACAAGAGGACACAGGTTTAAGGTGCTGGGGGGCAAGTACAGAGGAGATGGTAGAGATAAGTTTTTCACTCAGAGGGTGGTGAGTGAATGGAATTGGCTGCCGTCAGTGGTGGTAGAGGCGAACTCGCTGGGGTCTTTTAAGAGACTTCTGGATGAGTACATGAGATTTAATGGGATTGGGAGTTACAGATAGTTCTATGGCTTGGTAAGTATAGATATGATCGGCACAACTTGTGGGCCGAAGGGCCTGTTTGTAATGTAGTGTTCTATGTTCTGAAACAGAATGGTGAGTCACCTGGACTCAAAATGTTGGCTCGATTCTTTCTCCATTGTTATCAGACCTGCTGAGATTTTCCAGCATTTTCTGTTTCAGATTGCATCATCCGCAGTGTCAGAACAGGTTTTATGTAAAAATTCGCAGTTCGGGACGGGCAACCCGAAGAATTTACTAACTGGCTGCTGTCACCAGATGTCAGTGTAACACACCATTAAAAAAAGCAACAGTTGGCTGCTCGGGAAGCGTGCGTAAGATTCATAGTCGGCGGAGAATTGGGAACTTGGGCACACAGCGGGCGACTTATTATTTGAGGCAGAGCCTCCCTCCTCACCTCCACCTCCAGAGGTAGGATTTAGCTGCGGGGGGGTGTGGAGACCAACTGGGCTACAAAGAGTTTAGAAAGAAAAAATGCAATGATTTTAAAAATGGGAGAAAGAGTCAGACTTGAATTGTGGGAGGAGATTGACAACCCTTCCCTGTCATGGGGATAGTTTTCTCTGTACATCCTCAGCTGCAGTGGTCAACATATTCAGTAGCCAACAGAAGTGGAGCAGAAGGCACGTGGGTGACAAGTTTGTTTCGGTTTTGTTTAGTCGTTGCTGTTGTGAGAGGCGCAGCCCCGTGGGGTGGGGAAGAATAAATAAATAAATAGTCATCTTTCTTAGAGTCGCAGTGCTCCCAGCCCAGCCGCCTCCCTCCCGCCCAGTGCCTGCACTCTGCCAGAGTGCGCCAGCGCCGCTCCACCGCCAGGGCTCTCCTCAAGGTTGCCTCTAATCCAAGTTACATAAAACACCCTTACACAACTCCCTTCTTCTGAAACCCCAGCATTTCGGCGCTGGACGCAACTTCAAGTCAGACCCAACCACGAGGAAAATTCCGGAGAATCTGCCTGCCCCAGCCTTGTCCTCGGGGCAGTTTTTGGTGCCCCGCTTGTAGGTGCCCCGAATGGAGTGCAATGCCGGACTCTTCATCGTCGGGCTCTCTCTTGGGGGCTTCAGGCTCATCAACCGGGGTCTGGAGTATCTCCCAACCCCGGAGTCTGCCCTGAGGAACACCTGGAAATGGAGAAACATCTGTACCTCCATGGTGCACAGTGTGGTGACGGGCATCTGGGCTATCCTGTGGTGAGTGTCAAATTCAAATGTCCGATTTTTTTAAAAAAAAACACCACCAGGCTTTTTCGCCATTCCTTTCTTGTCTCTTGGATTTTTATGGGGTTTGATGGGTGACTTGATTTTGTTTGGGAAACCGGTTTTTACACTGAAATCATCTTTCATCATAAACACACCATTGCAATTTTAAGTCAAATAAGAAAGTTGATCTTTTCTCCACATGCTATCTTTAACTGCAACACTATATGCTGCACCCTCCTTTCTTTCCACTCCTACGTACTCTATGAACGAAGTGGAAATGGTCGCGAGTTTCAATTTTCTAGGTATCTGGATCACCATCAATCTGTCCTGGTTTCTCCATGCTACAATTAAGAAAGCTCACAAATGCTCTACGTTATCAGGAAGCTTTGGCATGTCCAATACAACTCTCACTAACTTTCACAGATGCATCATAAAAAGCATTCTTTCTGTTTGTATCATAGCTTGATATGTCTCCTATTCTGTCCAAGGTTGCAAGAAACTACAAAGGGTAGTGAACAAAGTCCAGTCCATCACACAAACCATCCTCCCATCTTTTGACTCAGTCTACATTTCTCACTGCCTCGGAAAAGCAGCCAGGATAATCAAGGACCCCACAAACCCTGCACGTTCTCTCTTTCACCTTCTTCCATTGGGAAAGATATACAAAAGTCTGAGATAATGTACTGACTCAAAAACAGCTTCTTCCCTGCTGCTATCAGACTTATGAATGACTTACCTTATATTAAGTTGACCTTTCTCAGTCTTTTAGCTATGACTGTATCACAGCATTCTGCACCCCCTCTCCTTTTCTATATACGGTATGCTTCGTCTGTGTAGCACGCAAGAAACAATACTTTTCTCTACATTCTAGTATTTACATAGAACATAGAATATAGAACACTATAGCACAAATCCACCCTTCAGCCCACAAGTTGCACTGATCATATCCCTACCTATTAGACCTATCTATAACCCTCAATCCCATTAAATCCCATGTATCATCCAGAAGTCTCTTAAAAGAACCGAACAAGTTTGCCTCCACTACCACTGACGGTAGCTGATTCTACTCACTCACCACCCTCTGAGTGAAAAACTTACCCCTGACATCTCTTTTGTACCTAATCCCCAGCACCTTAAACCGGTGTCCTCACCTAGCGACCATCTCAGCCCTGGGAAATAGCCTCTGAGAATCCACCCGATGTACACCTCTCAACATCTTATAAACCTCTATCAGGTCACCTCTCATGTCTCCAGGGAGAAAAGACCAAGCTCCCTCAGCCTATCCTCATAAGACATGCCACCCAATCCAGGCAATATCCTTTTAAATCTCCTCTGTACCCTTTCAATAGCTTCCACATCTTTCTTGTAATGAGACAACCAGAACTGCACACAGTACTCCAAGTGGGGTCTGACGAGGGTCTTATAAAACTGCAGCATTATCTCCCAATACCTAAACTCAATCCCTCGATTAATGAGGGCTGGTACACCATACACCTTCTTGACCACATTCTCCACTTGCAAGGCCGATTTCAGAGTCCTTACTCTTAACCAGAAGGATCCCAAGGTCTTTCTGATCCTCTACACTGCTAAGAGCCTTACCCTTGATACTATAGTCCTTCATCCCATTGGACCTGCTGAAATGGACCACTACACACTGGTCTGGATTGAAGTCCATCTGCCACTTCTCCACCCAGTCTTGCATCCTATCTATGTCTTGCTGCAATTTCTGACATCCCTATCTGTGACAATAATAAATCAAATCAATAATTAATATTTTCCACTGTATCCCAATACATGTGACAAGAATAGATCAAATCAAAACTTTTTAGCTGAATGAGACTGCCAATGAGCATTCTAACTCATTTTCCTACTTTCCAGTTTTTATGTGCACCCGCAAATGGCTGAGGACTTGATTGATACTCATTCTCCCTCCTCACATGGCCTCGTATCACTTTCCATAGGTAAGTCTGTAAATACATAAGGGCTGGAGAGTTAGCATCTGTGGCAAGGTTTCCTCTTGTCAGTGTAACAATGTAATGCAAATGCTTATACAATGCAAGACTGTCATCAAATTATACCAGTATCCACCTTTGTACCTCACTGACAGAATAACTGGGAGGGGGGAAGTGGATTTTACTGTGTGATTTCATTATTAGCTATAAGATAAAATGCTGATTTTTGTCTAAGTAAAGCTCTGGGTTCTCAGTTGGGATTTTCAGAATTGTCCTGGTATCAGTTCCTCAGAATGATCTGTTCAGTTTAAATGAAGTTATAAAAGTTCCCAGAATGTCGCTAAGATTGTTCAGCCATGTCACCTACCAAGTCATACCTTATTGCATACCTACACCCACTGGTGGAATTTCCTGTGTATTTGCATCCAGAGACATATATTGCAATCTAGATGCAAATCAGTAAAAGATTGCTGGGTCTTCAGTTGGATAGTCGAAGATTGGATGTATCCCCAAGATGTGCTATGGGATGCCTTGGAAACTCCAATGTGGGAATTTCCTGTTAAACTTTTGATTGGCAATTCCCCTGCCCCTCCTGACCATCTGAAAAAGTAATGTTACAACCATTCATGCTAACGGGATTTTCTCATCGCACTGCAGCGACTGGAGATTTGGAAATTCTATGAACTCGCTGCAGAGGGAGCATGGCATGAATGGCCAGTAAGATCATGTCAAAAACAACTTTGTGTCAGAAACTTTGGAAGTTTTGACTTGTTTACCTGGATAGTTACCCAGGAAATGTTGGACAGAACAATCCAAATCTGACTCCTGCATGACCATACAACTGATGCTCCAACTGATGCTCCAACTCCTCCTCCAACACAACTCCCATGCCCCAATCTCCTCCGAAAACAAAGGAGTTTGGCATCGACTTCAGGAAGTGTAAAGGATAACATGCCCTGTCTGCATCAATGAGGATGAAGTAGAAAGGTCAAGAGCTTCAAGTTTTTAGGTGTCCGGGTCACTAATAACCTATCCTGGTCCTTCCTTGCCAACACTATAGTTAAGGAAGCCCACTAACGCCTCTACTTCCTCAGAAGACTAAGGAAATTTGGCATGTCAGCTATGACTCTTGCCAACTTTTACAGATGCATTGTAGAAAGTATTCTTTATGGTTGTATCACAGCTTGATATGGCTCCTGCTCTGCCCAAGGCTACAAGGAACTACAAAAGGTTGTGAGTGTAGCCCAATCCATCACACAAAGCAATCTCCCATCCATTGATTCTGTCTGCATTTCCACTGCCTCGGCAAAGCAAACACATAACTAAGCGCCCCATGCACCCCAGATGTTCTCTCTTCCACCTTCTTCCTTTGGGAAGAAGATACAAAATTCTGAGGTCATGTACCAACTGACTCAAGAACAGCTTCTTCCCTGCCTCTGTCAGACTTTTGAATGGACTTACCTTTCATTAAGTTGATCTTTCTCTACACACTAGCTATGACTGAAACACTACATTCTGCATTCTCTCATTTCCTTCTCGATGAACTGTTCGTTTTATCTGCATCGCATGCAAGAAATAATACTTTTCACTGTATGTTAATACATGTGCCAATAATAAATCAAATCAATCTGACTAGCCCCCACAAATTGACTTCCCTCGATGGCCTAACTTTCCCCAATCTAAATCAGTACCCTATGCAGCTGCCATTCCATTCCTTCACCAACCCTATCCCCTTAACTACCCTGCCCCTTTATCCATTTACCTCACCCATCTTACTCCCTTCCCTATTCTGTCCCTTTACCTAGTTATCTTACCTAACATGTCCACTTATCTTACCCATCCCATACCCTTAACCATTTACCTCTCTCTGTAGCTTTTCAAAGAAGCTTTGAGACTTTTAAATTCTTTTCTTATCAGAACACAAAGGTAGTATCTTCTCCCGACAATCCAACACTATGAAGAAACAGTTCCATTTCAGGTAAGCTCCGCATTTCTGAAGAAGCCGGAATTGAATGTCCCATCTGGAAATGCAGAGCTCTGGCATGGCACAGGAAAATAGGAGCGGAAGAGCAACCCAATGGTGATTGTTGCTCCTTAGAAGATTCGGATCTAAGTATTTGGTGTGAGTTATGTAAACAAGTGCAATACATCCGAATCTCCAAGATCTATTAGAATTGTCTTTCAAATCCTTCACTTGAATAATATTGACTCTAATCCCAAATTAGTACCTTTAGGCCAAATGGGCCAAATTTCTTTTGGGAATCAGCACCACTGAAGGTAGTGGTCCCAAATGGAGGTCGCAAGCTTCCTAATTGGCTGCCTCTGAGCTTGTCATCCTTTTCTGGGTAAGGCCTCAATGCTGCAGGTTTAATCAGAGATCCTGCAGCTTAGAACCTCAGCAACCCCACTGGGAAGGTGGACACAAATGACCCTGCTCAGAGAATGTGAGTTACACAGAGCCTGGAAAATTAATAATTTAAGAAAGGGGAAGTGATAGGCTCCTTGGGGTTAATGTGAAGCCTCCCTGCTTCGATTGTGGCCTGGGGACATCCTTTGGTGCCTACATCCCCTTCTTTGGGAGATGGCTACCCCATTACCAGCAAAATGCTGCCGAACATGAAAAACCACCCTTAATTGGGTCCTTAGTTACTTCAGCTGGCTGCATACCTGAGTTGAGATGCAAGGATAGAAACTGGATATTGTTGCTTCTCTTTTACAAGCAAGGCAAGAACAATTTGAGAAACCAACCCCATGTACCACAAGGACATCTGGAAAACATCCAATGTGAAATTGGGCCAAGCTCTTTTTCAGGCAAACCAGATTCCTTACGTGTATACGTGTGCAACCTAAAGTTGTATATGCTTTCCAGAACAGTTGGTCTGTGTTGAAGAGGGGAAATGTTGGGCCTGCTCCAGTCAGAAATACCTGAAAACATAATGTCAAGTTCTGGATGTAAGCTGTAGGCACCAAGCTCTATCTCACCAGCACTAGCACCTCTGATAACAATAACACCACCCCCACCCCCACCAACTGCTTCTGATTTATCATGCTGCTTGTCCAATATTTATTACTGTATGAGCAAAGATTTTCTTCAGTTAAGTATTGGGAAGATCAAACCTGTTATCTTCAGCTCCCATCAGGAATTCCATCCCTTTCCTGAAGCTGAACCAAACTGTTTATAAACTCGGTGTCATATTTGACCTCAGATGAGATAGGATCACGTATTCTCTCCATTACGAAGACCACCTACCTCCCCCTCTATAATATCTCAAGGCTCTACCCCAATTTATTTGCTGCTGAAATGCTCCACTCATATCCTTTCTTACCTCTGAACTTGACCATCCATTTTTGTCCTGGCTGCTCCCTCCCTCACTCTTTGTGAAGCTGAACTTCTGCTGCCTGTGTCCTAACAGGCACCAAGTTCTGTTCACATATCAATACCATGCTAAGTGACCTACGTTGACTCTGGCACTGACAATTAAATTTTCAAAATTCTCATCCTTGTTTTCAAATTCCTCTGTACCCTCAACCCTCCTCTGAAACATCCTCCACTCCTGCAACCCTCGGCTTTCTGCACTCCATCAATTTTGATGCATGCCTAGTTTTCATCACTCCTTGGTGCCCATGCTTTCAGCTACCTAGACATTAATTGCTCTTATTCCATCCCTATGCCCCTCCAACTTCCCAACTCTTTCTCCTTTAAGATCTTCCTTAAAACCAATCTCTCTGACCACGTATTTTGAAGTCAAATTATGTTCACACTGCACTTCAGATGTACTGCGTTAAGGTCAGTAGATAAATATAAGTTATTATAACATAGGGAACACTGCAGACAATTGTACATGGCAAGGCTTAACAGACAGAATGAAATTAATGACTAAATAGCTTGTCTTTGCAATATTCATTAAGGGATAATTATTGAGCAGGATCCTCTTTTATTCTTCCTTCAGCTGCGTTGGCATTCAGTGTATCTGTTTAATATCTAACCCAAAAGCAGAGCATTCATGGAAATTCAAGGAAAATAGATTTAGATTTGGTTTCATTCATAGGACTTGGGCGCCAGTATTTATTGCCCAATGCTAGTTGCCTGAGGGCAGTTGAGAGTCAACACATGTAGGCCAGATCAGGTAAAAATGGCAGATTTCCTTCTGTAAAGGACATTAGCAAACCTGATTTTTTTTTCCAATCAATAATAGTTTCATGGTCATCAGTAGATTCTTAATTCCAGTTTTTTTAATTGAATACAAAGTCGTGGCAGGACTCAAATCTAGGTCTCCAGCAGATTACCTTGGGTCTCTGCGCTAACAGTCTTGCAATTATACCACCAGGCCACCATCGCTTCCCTGAATCTATAAGTCTATTTGTAGCTATGCAATCTGTGTAGTTACGAAGAGTATATCCTTCATCTACTGCTCCTGGTAGCATTGGCTTATACTCAAAACTGCTCTTTCTGGCAGAAGTCCCTGAAAGATAGAGTACATGCCTTTTAATGGATACATTTAGCAACAACATTTGAGGTACAGTAACCTATCGGGTTATGGGCCACAAGCTGGAAGATGGGATTATTAGACTGCATAGTTCTTTTTGACTGACACAAACTGGCCTCCTGCTGTGCTATAATCTTTATGTTTCTAACAATAGGTCTGACGCCCCATACAATGTTTAGGAAATACATTCTAATCAGCTTAGTCTTGCGTAATAATGTAAGACAGGCAGCATCAATTGGCTGCCGGTTTTGCAATATTTTCATTTCCACGTCGATGGAATAATTGAATAACAGTTGGGTTATTACTCAAACATGTTGACTAATGTCAAAGATGAATTTGAGCCCATTGTGTTTTCAAGTGGTAGTCACGCTGCTGCATACTACACACTGCTCCACCCCATTTTTCTTCAATGATTCTGCATCAATTAGAATAAATGGACAGAAAACACTGGAAAGTCAACTCTCAGTCATCTGATTGTGCTCTTTAGTGGGTGAAGTTCCACATTGGGAGCATTCATTCAGAAAATCAGTGCTGTATTGGTAGGATATCACAGAACTAGCATGTAAACATTTTGATTGGAAAGTTAGTTAATGGAACTAAAAACGTTGTACACCGTTATCCCAATGATAAAATCGAGGTAGAGGAATCAATAGCAGCATCATCTCATGTTTATATAGGTGTGGTAACATAGCAATGCAGCTCAAGATATTTTGTTGATGTTTAATCGAACAAAGATCAGATGCAAGATTAGTGCAAGGAAGCAGACTGACCCGCTGGTACACAAGCTGGGTATTAAGGAAGCGAGAGAAGTGGGGAAGGGAGGGTTTTAGAAAAGGTATTTCCATGCATTGGGCCTAGTCAGTGACGGTGCAGCCATAAATAATGGGGTGAAAGAAGCTGTGGTTGCACTAGAGGTCGGAGTTGGAAGAGCAAAGAATTTTCTTGTCCCTTTGAAGGAATATGAAGTCCCTTTGAAGGAAAGTATGGGGACAAGAAAGCACGATAATGGGGAGCATTAATTTTAGTGGAACAGGATGTTGAGATGTTGAAACTTTCCAATCAAAATGCTTACGTGCAGTGGAAACTTAATAAATTATTGCTAGATAAAAATCTTATGATTAAATTTGAAATTTCCAAGTATTGAGTAACTGGCAGCTGTTCATGATCTCATTAAAGCTGTGTTAATCTCTACTTTATGTGACCACATGGCCGTTGGAGAGAAGGGGCAGGAAATAGTTTGAAACTTCTTCGTGCTGAACGTTTCAGGAAATGATACCTATATCATAAAGACTCACATTTCTATTATTAGAATTTCACTGAAAAGGTACTCTTTACAAAAATTCTTTTGTATGGAATTGGCAAATTGAGCTTGGCCACACGCTCCAATAATTGCCTGAAGTTTGTGTTATTATGGGCAGAGGAGAGATGATGAGGATGGGTCCCCCTTTCCCTACTTGTCAACTGATGAAAGATATATGTATTTTCAAGAGTTTTAACCCCACTGAGTGCTGTAACAGGCAAAAACATACACAGGCACAGGCACCCTGTAAGTTTGTAGTTTCTGTAGTTCCTTTGTTCCATTGACAATAGAATCTGAAGGTTCAGGAAGACAAATTTGCTGTGGTTTATTGCTTGCAGGCATAGATTCATCATGTTCCACTCCAGTTGAGATACAATCCAAGTCCTTTAGTGTGAAACCCTGTTTTCATCCCCGAATAGAGGAGTCGAGGCCAATCCAAAAATGTGATGTGGAGTTGCCGGCTTTGGACTGGGGTAGGTAGGTAGTCTCACAACATCAGGTTAAAGTCCAATAGGTTTATTTGGTAGCACAAGCTTTCAGAGCACTGCTGCTTCATCAAGTGAGTCAATGTAAACCTGAGTTTGACTCCCCTAATGAAGGAGCTGTGCTGCAAAAGCTTGTGCCATCAAATAAACCTGTTGGACTTTATCCTAGTGTTGTGAGACTATTTATTGTGCCAACCCAAAAATGTGCCTTATTTGATATACAGATAAAGCATATCGTTCATAGAGAAGGAAACGAGAGAGTGCAGAAAGTGGTGTTACAGTCATAGCTAGAGTGTAGAAAGAGATCAACTTAATACAAGGTAAGTCCATTCAAAAGTGTGACAGCAGTAGGGAAAAAGCTGTTTTTGAATCCACTGGTACACGATTTCAGACTTTTGTAAATGTTCTTAATAAAAACATTGGGGGTAACCTTGAGCCTACATTTGCATCCATGCAAATGCCAATGGGCTCAAATCTCAAAGACACAGATCTTGCCAGTGAGACCATAATCGCAGATCTTACTCTGTCCTCACCGGTGACATTGTGCTTTACATGAATTTTAAGTAGATTTTAATATAATTATCTTGCCTCCTCGCACATATTGACCCTTGGGTTTTGTGGCAGTTTCCCCAGCAGCACAAAGGCAAGTATTGCCATTGGGGGAGAGGGACATAACAGGCAATGGTCTGGCAACGCCCCTTAGTACTGCCACTTGGCACAAGTTGGCATCATGCTCATGCCAACCTGGCAGTACCAACCTGTATCAGGGGACAGGCCCCAGTGGAACCTCATGAGGGAGGTGGGGGAATTCATAGAGATTCGGTTGTGGGCCAGGAGCAGATGGAGGAGCAGGGGATGCTGGCAAGAGGGAGTTACGGGTGGGTGCCAGCTCCAATTGTTGGGGGAGGGGGGAAGGGCCGATGAGCAGAGGTGAGGGGCTGATAAATGGGAGAAGGGACTGATGTTACGGGGAAAGGGGAGCAGGGGCTGATGACTTGGGTGGGAGAAAAGGGGACTCGTAATCGGTGGGAAAGGGGAAAGGGCCGATGATCGGGGATGAGGCAGGAGGAGAGAATGTGGACTCCGATTGGGAGAGGGAAGCCCCTGAGACCTCCCCTGATGGGCTGGGTGAAAAGTTTATTCCTGTTATGATCAGGGCGCCCTTTAAACATGATGTCAGTGCAGCTGCCGCTCCCTCCCCACGCGTGACAGAGTTAAACACCTCTCTTTAATTCTTTTAGTCAGAGTATTATAGAAATAAAAGCAGAGTGTTTCTCTAGAGGAAGGCTTTCCGATTTTCTCACTGGAAACAGCACTCTGCCATTTTTGGTAAGACACCACCATGCCCAGTTTGTCATGTGACCAGTGTGTTTTTTCACAAGTCACTTCTAACAGCTATTGTCAAATAATCAAGATCAAGGGGGCAATCCTCCCATCGTGACCCGCGGGTAGGTTGGGCTGGGAGATGCGCGTCGCAAGCCTTGTTCCGGGTTTTGCGCGTGACCCACGAATTGCTTGTGCGTCTCCCAGAGCCGGAGAACAGTCGAAGGCCACACCATGCTGGAAACCAGCAAGAAGAGAAGTAAGTCGTTTGAATCCTCCTTTAATATAGTTTAAATATGTTTTCACTGTCATTGTCGGGAACTTGCCAGTCCCAATTGAATTTCCCATCCTGCCATGGTGTAGAGTACCGATGGGGTGTAGAGTAGCTCACACGTTCGGGAAATTATGGGGAGATCCGCCAGAATGAAGAGGAGGACAATCAGGACCCCCTAGGGGGTCAGGTGGGGGGGTGGTGTTTCCTGGGGCTGGGCACCCTGGCACTGCCAAAGAGGCAAAGTGCCCATGTCCAGGGAGTAACTTGGCACTGCCTACTGCGCATTGGGCAGTCCCAAGTGGATGGGGACTACTGTGGGTGGGGCTTAGGGGTGATCAGTGGGGTGGGGCGGGGGAGGTGGGGGGGAGTGCCACTGCCACTGTGCATGGTGATTGATTTGAGATGGAGAGGTAAACCGAGGCGTGTGGGGGGCGGATCAGGGCTGGCCTGGGAATTGTCATGGGGGCCACAATCGGGCCATTGGAGGAGGGGGAGTTGGAGGGATAGCACTGGGCTGTCCCAGGCTGTCCAGCGATCGAGCTAGCTAGCAAATGGGGAATCTGACAGATTGGAGTTACTGCACATGTGCAGGGTTCTGGAGCTGTCAGACTCCAGTGCAAATAGATCCTAGAGTTTTTAATGAGATTCATGATTGTGACTTCTGCAGTGCGCAGAGTGGAGAGATACGAGTGTGAAGTTGAACTGAGAAAATAGTCATGATCTAGAACAGTTTTCCTACCAAATCAGCACTTTTGGGAAAATCGCCACCAAGTTTCACCCATTCAGAAACTTTTCACACGCACTCCCCGAATTTTAATTTTGAAATCAAGAGGTCTGCATGCTGTATTGTGAAAAAGTAATTATTTAGAGACATTTGAAATTTTAATTATTTGGAGAAATGTAGCCATTAATGACAGGGAAGTTCTGTTGCAATTTAATGACTTTTCAAAGATGTGTTCTGGAGGTTGGTTTGCAGTTCAATGACTTGCCCAGAAGTGAAAGTTAGCTCAGGGATCTTTTGTAATTCTTTATGTATTGACAGGAAAGAAACAATTATCTGACCCTCTCAGTTCCATTTTGCTTTAAGTGTCCATTCTTCCTTTTCTAAAAAAAGTGTCCATTTGGAATTTATACTCTATAAGCCCATATTGCGTAAGCATATCATTGTGCAAACGATCATTTAAATGCGTAAGGCCAATTTTTATTTAATTTGTTTCTGAATGCTTTTTTGATAATTGGTAATAATATCATCATTCTGTCCCTGAAATATCAATTCTCTCTAAGCACGAATTTTTTTTGAATGAGTGTTGCATGGTGAAATAAAAAAGAACCTTCAGTACTCATGCACAGAATACAACATTCCTCTTCCCATTTAATTTGCCATAAACTCAGATTTTAAATGGTTTTATTGTCACAGGATCGTACTTGTAAATCACCTTCTACCTTCCTCTACTTCCTATATAGTTGGCCCTAGGCGTGCAATTGTCTTACCGATTTTTACTAAAGTCATTGTTATCTCAATATTGGGATGTTGCAAGACTTTTTTTTGGTTTACCTGTTTTTTGAACATGTCCTTGTCTGGCATATCAAGTTAGATGCAGTAAATTGTGCTTGTTGCAGTATCTACTTTAGTTGCTCTCGATGTAACCAGCATGTCTCTAATCAACACAGAGAAAATCACAGTTTCTGAACTAATGCTAACAATAAATAGATTTGTGAGTTCACAAATAATTTTCATAGTATCATAGAGTGCTGAAGAGGCCCATTGAGTTTGCTCTGACAGATGAGAAACACCTACCAGCACTTGTCCCTTATCCTTGAATGTTACAACATGTATGTGATCATCCAGGTGCTTTTTAAAGGATATGAGGCAACCTGCCTCTGTCACCCTCATAGGCAGCGCATCCCAGACTATCATAATCCTTTGAGTAAAAAAGATTTTCCTCACATCCCGCAAACTTTTTGTTCCTCGCCTTGAACTTATGTCCCTTTGTGACTGACTCTTCAACTAAGTGAAATAGCTACTCCTTTACCACTCTGTCCATGTCCCTCATAATCTTGTACACCTTGATCAGATCTGCCATCAGCCTTCTCTGATCCAACAAAAACAAGCCTACCCAACCTCTCTTCATAACTTAAATGTGCCACTTCAGACAGCTTCCTGGCGAATCTCCTCTGCACCCCCTCCAGTCAACCACATCCTTCCTATAATGTGGCAACCAGAATTGTAGACAGTACTCTAGCTGTAACTTCACCAAAGTTCTATACAACTTCAACATGACTTCCCTGCTTTTGTAATCTATACCTCAACTGATAAAGACAAGTGTCCCAAATGCCTTTTTCACCACCCTACTAACATGCCCTTTGGCATGTGCACACATATGCCAAGGTCCCTTTGTTCACAGAACTTCGTAGTGTTCTGCCATTCATTGAATCCTTCCTTATCAAATTACTCCTTCCAAAGTGTACCATCTCACACTTTTCAAGGTTAAATTCCATTTGCCACTTGTCTGCCCATTTGACCAATCTGTCTATATTTTCTTGTAGCCAAGACATTCATTGCCCAGAGCTAGGAGTACAATCAAATAGTCTGTCTTAACATTACTAAATAGTTTGCAAAAAGCTAAAGATTAATTATTAGTCAACAAATGTGGGGAAATTTACTGGCAAACCGAGTTAAATCAATATTGTGAAGGAAGAAATTTCATAGAAATCATAGAAACCCTAAAATGTAGAAGGAGGCCATTTGGCCCATCAAGCCTGCACTGACAACAATCCTACCCAGCCCGTATCTCCACATCCCCATACATTAACCTCTCTAATCCCTCAAACCTAAACATCCTGGGATATTATATGCAATTTAGCATGGCCAATCTACCTAACCTGCATATTTTGGACTGTGGGAGGAAACCGGAGCAGCTGGAGGAAACCCACAGAGACACGGGAAGAATGTCTGTGGAGTTTGCACAGTGACCCCAGCCAGGAATTGTCTTTTCTCATCAAAATAAGACAATGAGATTTCATGGCCCATATCAATGGAGATCAATAGATCCTCGATCCTGGGTGGGTGAAGTGGTGGAATTTCGGCTGTATGATATCTGCTTCTCTGTAGTATGTCTTTCTTACTTTATAATGCATTTGTTAGACTTCAGAGATTTATTTTATGCATTGTCACCCTTATGATGGGAGAAACTGAAGCATAATCCAGCACCAAATCCTGCACATCAAGCAACACTGTGCTTACTCGCTAGCATTGGCTCACTGTCCTTAAAACCTGACATTAGAGTAAAGGAAAATTCGAAGGTGTTTTAAAAGTACCTAAGAGTTAACAGAAATACTTGCAAGAAGATATCAATAGACAAGTGAGGTCAGCAGAAAAATAATGAATGGAATTCAATCCAGAAACGTACGTGGTAATGCACATGGGGAAGACAAACAAGGCAAAGAAATACATAATAAATAGGATACTTGGAACAATAGAGGAATTGAGAGGCATTGGTTCATGTCCACAAACCCCTGAAGGAAGTGGGACAGGTAAGATGAAGTGATTAACATATATGGACTATTTTATTAGCCAAAGCAAAGAGTAGAAGAGAAGGAAGCTTGAGCTAGAACTATGTGAAACGTTTAGGCGACAGAGTACTGTGACAGTTGTGACCATGGCAATAGGTGGCACAGTGGTTAGCATTGCTGCGTCTCAACGCCAGGGATCCAGGTTCTAGCCTTGGGTGACAGAGTGAAATTTGCACATTCACCCCATGTCTGTGTGGGTTTCCTCCAGATGCTCCAGTTTTTTTCCCAGAGTCCAAAGATGTGCAGCTTAGATGGATTAGCCATGGCAAAGTGCCCTTTAGTGTCCCAAGATGTGTAAGTTGGGGAATTAGCAGTATAAATGCAAGGGGTTAAGGGGTGAGGGTGGGGGGGGAGTGGTGGGTATGGGTAAGATGTTCTGTCAGACAGTCAGTGCAGGCTCAGTGGGCTGAATAGTCTCCTTCTGTACTGTAGGCATTCTAAAATTGTATGATTACAGAATGGATGTGGTCACGCGCAAGTAGTTAAGATGATTTACAAGGATGTTGTCAAGATTTTAGCAATGAGGAATGATTGAATAGGCTGGGATTGTTTTCATTGGAGACTGAAGGGAGATTGAATTGAAGTATATAAAATTATATGGAGTCTTGATGTGGTTAGAAAGGACCTATTTCCCCTGGCAGTGAGGTCAGTAAAGTAATTGGTAGAATAATTAGTGATCAGTTGAGGCTAAATTGTTTGACCCAGATTATAGTGGGGTACTGGAATTGCCTGAAAGGGTGCTAGAAACTGAAAACTTCATCACTTTTGAAACATCCTTGGATATAGTTAGTTAAAGTGCCAGAACTTACAAGGCTGCAGACTGGTTGGCAAAGGGCCAGATTGATATCTTTTTGGCCTGCAGTGACACAGTAGGCTTCTTGCTCTGGTGCAAATTTCTATGAACCACCTTTTTTGCTCCACATTGGTGGCCAAGCTTTCAGCCATCTAGATCCCTCCCTCCCCAAACCACACTACCCCCTCCTCCTCCATCCTTTGAGATGCTACTTAAAACCTACCTCTTTGACAAAGTTTGTCCCTCTTAATACCTCTGTCTTTGATTTGATGTCCACTTTTGAATTAAAATGCTTCTTTGAAGGACTGTGGGATATTTCCTTTTTTATCCTTTTCAGGCAGTGAAAGATGTAGATCGTTGGCCTTCCCTGAATAATTAAGATGTGCCCTTTTAAAATTTGGGATGAAATTTTCCAAATAAGTGTCAGGTTCTGACTGAAAACTGGCATTTTTCTTTCCAGAAACACAGCTAGGCTTTCTCATCAAATCTTCCAACACTGTTGTCAAAAAAAATTGAGACACACAGTTTGCGCTGTCACCCTGGCAGGGCGAGGCCTGATAGAGCCAGCAAGGCCAGCTCCACAGTGCACCCTAATCTGTGAAAATAATAGATTCCTGTCTCCTGCGTAAAGCTGTTAGTTATATTTAAATTTCTAAAAATCAAGTTCACGCCTGTTCTGGGTGTAAACCTGATTACATCACCAGCGGGAATGATCTTAAACCATGATTATGCTGACACAAGTCATGAGATTTAGTGGTCATAATAGGATTTACACCTGCGCTGAATGGTCCCACTATATCTTGCCCTTGGTATCAAAGCACGTTAAATCTAGACATCTGAGCCAATGATCCGTACTTGTTTTTCCATCCAAATGATTAGAAAAGCTGCTACTTTATCTCCTGTGAAGTTGTTTCATTAATAGATGAAACATCATGGGTGGCACGGTGGCACCATGGTTAGCATTTCTGCCTCACAGCGCTAGGGACCCAGGTTCGATTCCGGCCTCGGGTCACTACATGGAGATTGCATGTTCTCCCATGTCTGCTTGGATTTCCTCCGGGTGCTCCAATTTTCGCCCCCACAGTCCAGAGATGTGGGGGGTTAGGTTGATTGGCCATGATAAATTGCCCTTTAGTATCAGGAGAACTAGGAGGGTTTGTCTGGGATTACTGGGATAGGATTATTGTGGGATAGTTGTCAGTGCAGGTTCAATGGACCAAATGGCCTCATTCTGCACCGTAGCTTCTATGACTATGAACAAAGCTAAAAGTGTGGCCACCTACCTGACTCTCTTCACCTTCATACTTTATTGTTGATGGTGTAACGAGACAATGTTGTGAACAGAGATGAGCATCAAAACATCAGTATGGCTACACAAATACCAGGTAGTCTGTTCCCCAAATTCTTATATTCATCTTTTCTGAACATTGTATAAGACTTAGTCGCTTTTCATTTTGATGTGACGCTGGGATAGCTAGCATTTATTGCCCATTCTTAATTTTCTTTGAAAAGATGGTGGTGACCCACTATCAACCACTCCAATCCATCTGGCAGATGTACAACCAAGTAAGGGAGTTCCAAGATTTAATTTAGCAACAGTGAAGGAACAGTAATATAATTCCAAGTCAGGGTGGTGTGTGGCTTGGAGGAGAACTTGCAGATGATGGTGTTCCCATGTATCTGCTGCCCTTGTCCTTGTGGTAAAGGATGTGGGTTTGGAAGATGCTGTTGAAGGAGGCTCAGTGAGTTGCTCCTTGTATGTAGTCACACTGCTGCTGCTCTGTATTGGTGGTGGAAGTGAACATTTAAGTTGGTGAATGTGGTGGTAATCAAGTGGGCTGCTCTGTCCTGGATGGTGCCAAGCTTTTGAGTGTTGTTGGAACCACACGTATCGGTCAAGTGGAGAGCATTTGATCACATATCTGGTTTGCCCCTTGTGGATAATAGAGGCTTTGGGGAATCAAGGATGAGATATTCTCTGCAGATTTCCCAGCCCCTGACCTGCTCTTGTAGCTGCAGTATTTCCATGGCTAGTCCAGTTCAGTTTCTAGTTATTGGGATTTTATTGAATGTCAAAGGGAGATAGTGAAACTCTATCCTCTTGGAGAAGGTTACTGCCTGGCAATTGTGTGGTGCACGCCACTAATCAGCCTAAACCTAAATGCTTTCCATGTCTTGCTGCATATAGGCATGGATTGCTTCGGTATCTGAGGAATTGTGAATGATACTGAACATTATGCAATCATCAAACTTATGACGTAAGTAAGATCATTGATGAAGCAGCTGGAGATCACTGGGCTCAGGCCACAATTCTGAGGAATTCTTGCAGTCTTATCCTGGGACTAGGTGATTGACCTCCAACAATTGCAATAATCTTTCTTTGTACTAGGTATGTCTCCAACTAATTGAGGGTTTTCCCCTGATTCCAATTGACTAAAATTTTACCAGAGCTCTTCTCTATTGCCACACTTGGTCAAATGCTGCTTTGAAATCAGGGGCATTCTGATCTTATCTCTTGAATTCACTGCTTTTGTCCATATTTCAACCAACATTTTAATGAAGTCAGGAGCATAGTGGCCCTGGCAAAACCCAAACTGAGCATCAGCGAGCAGGTTATTGCTGTCTCATTAGCACTGTTGATGACACCTTCCATCACTCTACTGATGATTGCAAGAAGGCTAATGATGTAATAATTAGCCAGATTGAATTTGTCCCATTTTTGTGGACAGGACATACCTGGGCAATTTTCCATATTGCTGGATAAATGCCAGAGTTGTAGCTGTACTGGAACAGCTTTTCTAGAAAGTGGTCAGTTCTGAAGCACAGATTGTCAGCACAATTGCCAGAATATTGTTAGGATCCATTGCCTTTGCAGAATTCATTCCCTTCAGTCATTTCTTCATCTTATGTGCAGTGAATCAAAGTGATTGAAGATTGGCATGTGTGGGCACCTCAGGAAGCAGCTGAGATGGATTATCCAATTTGTCACTTCTGGCTGAAGATGTTTGTTTAAAAGTTTCAGTTTTTCATTGCTCTGTCCAGAGGCACTTGAAGCCAATCAGTTAAAGAAACTAGCAACATTGGCTTCTATCCAATTTAGCTGGCTAAAACTCTCAACAGCAGAAGGTGGGTTGGAATCTTGGATGCCATTGAAACTTGTAATGCTTAAAACTTCTGTATGTGGATCTCTACAAAATTTTTCCCAGATGTTTCAGTTGAAACTCTCAGGATTAACTGTTTCAGGACTATTTCTTTCGGTTGTTTACTTTATATTACATACTTGTGCAAAGTAATAACTTGGAAAAAATTGAAGGCTGCAGATTAATGAGTAGGCTGTTCTACAGTGTAAAGAAAGTAGAAGTGGAACTGAACTGGATTTGTTGTTTCACTGTGCAGAATTAGAGTATCTGGCATATTGGCACAGTGGTAGTGGCTGTCTCATGGTGCCAGGGATCCAGGTTCAATTCCCGGCTTGGGTCACTGTCTGTGCAAAGTCTGCACATTCTCTCTGTGTCTATATGGGTTTCCTCTAGTTTTCTCCTATAGTCTGAAAAATGTGCTGGTTAGCTAAATTCATCCTCTGTGAACCTGAGCCGGTGCCAGAGTGTGGAGACTAGGGAATTTTCAACTTATAACTTCATTGTAATGTTAATGTAAGCATACTTGTGACATAAATAAAAAAAACTTTTAACTATTTTGGTCTTGATAAAGTCTATGACTGAGACTGTTGAGTCCACCTTCAAAAGGCAGTGAGCATGATTCCATCTTACTTTTAAAAAAAGGTTTTTGACTAATTATTGACAATGTATTGATTCAGCAGCTCCAACATGAACTGACTTGTTATGGCTTGACAACTTTTCTCAAACAGTCCTTGCTTACTCCATGACTCAGAATATTCTGTAAACTGTCAATATTGTGAATGTTGCTCTGACCTTGGTTTGAAATAAATCATTTGCCTCTGTTCCCTTTTTTTGCCAAGCTAAGATCTGACTGGTAAACATGCATTCTTTCCGTTTTCTACCTGGTCATGCCCCAAGCCACCAGGAGCTTCAATGATCTCCGATCCCACAGGTGTGGCTATGGTGCATGATCTCTGCTACTGCAGAGCAGTAGTGATTCTCACTGGTGTGAATGTCCTTTTGCTGAATCTTTAGGTTGGCAGTTGTTTTGCTGAAAACTGTAGGCATGTTGCTGGGGAGATTTGAGGAAATTGCAGAGGAACTCCTAATCAGGGATTGTTTGGTGAGATCAGATACCTGAAATTTTCAATTCTTCAAGTACTAATGTTTCCTTCTCAATGAGAAAATTCACTTTGTGCCAAGACGAGCAATGGCCTAAGGAGCTGATCCTTTAAAAAGACATATTCTTATTTCTGTCTTGCAGGTTATTTCATCCATGATTTTACTGACATGCTGTGGAACCAAAAACTTCAGAATTCCTGGGAACTGCTTTTCCACCATGCTGTGGTAAGTCATTTCTTAACTACTGTGTGGCTGTGTTCAACAAGCCTCAGAGCTTGTTCACAACCCAGCCTGCCTCATCCACAACCACTTTTCTCACTGCAACATGAGTGATATTATCCACCCCAAAGTAATTTGTGATTCAGATGAATAGCCACCTTTATATCTATATTATATTTACTAATAGCCAGCCATTTTCGTATAGTGTGTTATCCAAAGGACCTCTGTATAATAGAACTAAGTATTCCAAATTTCCTGCAAATAGATGCTTGAGTAGCTATTTTTGAGTACACGATGACTGTTTAATATGTACGTATGCAGTATTAAATCGAAGGCAGGAATGAGAAACCAAGAAATGACTGTGTTAGTTCAGCATCTGTGATGCAGAAGCTAGTGAACTTATAATTAAGAGTAGAATATCTGAGCTCTTGGAGACACTTGAGCTAATTACAGGGAGACATTGTAGATTTTTAAAGAATTGGATGAACCTGGTCAAATTTATTGAGGAAACAACTAAAGTAATAGGCAGGAAATGTTTAGGAATGTAATATGTTTGGATTTCCAGACGGTACTCAGTGTGGCTCTACATTAGAGACTGTTAGCTAAAATTGAAGGTCATGGCATTGAGGGCATGTTATTGACCTAGTTAGGGAATAGAAGAAAGTAGGAATAATGGGTATGTACTCTTAATAAGTAGGAAGTGATTGGTGGTGTCTCAGAAGGGCCTGTTACAGAGTCTCAATAATTCATCATCATTATAACCGCCATGTATTCAAGTCTGTCAATGACACAAAGATTTGCAAGTAATATAGATTGGAATATAACGTTTCAAGAAGATGTAGATTAAATGGGATGAAAGCATAGGTTAAAGAGATGTGTATTGTCTCCAGACAGGACAGTAAGTGACCCAGCATCTGTAACCCCCATGACTTTCCTGGACTTACAAAATCTCACTTACTGTCCTGTCTGAAGACAATACACATCTCTTTAATCTATGCTAATGCTATCTCTACTCACATTGTCTGCATCTTTAAGACTTGAATAGCAGGTTAGCTGTAAAGACTTGCATTCTAATCAGTATTCTGTAAACTGTGTGTGACTTCATATGCTCTTCTCTAATCATTCCCTTTTTTTGTGAAAAATACTTCCAGATTTCATTTTCAAAGACTCTCAGGAGATCATGAACACAGAGCCATTGGATGGGAGCTGGGTTAGGGAAGGAGGAGATGGAGATCAGAAGCTAAGTGACATGCCCAAGAGTAACAAGGGTGCTATTTTACAGAGAAACCAAGCATGGAAGCGAAAATATGGGGAATTGATTTTATTCTTTCACAGGATCTGGGCATCGCTGGCTCAGCCAGATTTATTGCTCAATCCTAATTGTCCTTGAGGAGGTAATGATGAGCTGCCTTCTTGAACCAGGACGTAGAGATGCCAGCATTGGACTGGGGTAAATTCAGTAAAGTTTTACAACACCAATTTTAAATCCAACCAATTTATTTGATAGTAAATTCGTGAGCTTTCGACTCTATAGCCTTCGTCAGGCAAATGCCCTGACGAAGGCTGTGGAGTCGAAAGCTCGCGAAATTACTATCAAATAAATTGGTTGGATTTAAAATTGGTGTTGTAAAACTTTCTTGAACCAGTGCATACCATGTGGTGCAGGTATACCCACAGTGCTGTTAGGAAGGGAGTTCCAGGATTTTGATCCAGTGACAGTAAAGCATTTTGGAAGATCTAATAGAAGTCTACAAGATTATGAGGGGCATGGACAGAATGCATAGTGAGAAGCATTTTTCCAGGGTAGAAGAGTCAGCTATTAGGGGGCATAGGTTTAAGGTGTGATGGGCAAGGTTTAAAGGAGATGTACGAAGCAAGTTTTTTACTCGGAGGATGGTGGGGTGCCAGGAACTCGCTGCCAGGGGAGGTAGTGGAAGCAGATATGACAGTGACTTTTAAGAGACGTCTTGACAAATACATGAATAGGATGGGAATAGATGGTCCTCCGAAGGGTTCAGTCGGGCAGCGTATTCGGTGTAGGCTTGGAGTGCCAAAGGGCCTGTTGCTATGCTGTGGTTTTCTTTGTTCTTTGCTCAATGGTGAAAATGTTCTTTTAAAGGAGAACTATCAGATGCTGGCGTTCCAACTTATAATCACACTGCCAGACCTTGAGGGTAGCACAGCTGGCCATTGAGAATGGTTGATAAGGTCATTGTTTAACATTTGAGCACAGTTAACTATTTGAGTCAGTCAATATTACAGAAAAAATTCAGCAGGACAGCTAGTCTCCTTTTTTTATTTGTGCACTGATTCTCATTGCTACTGAGTTTACACATGTATTTTACAAAATATTTGAAAAAATATTCCGTTGTTTTTACTTCAGAGTGCATGCATTTTTTTTTAAATCTCAAATGTTGTATGAGGAGCTTATAATGTTGTAAAAAACATTATGGTTATTTGTAAACATCATTTTACAGGCAGGAAAACTCAGATACAGAAGGAGCAAGGTCCACTGGGATTCCATCTAAACAAAGCGTGATCATGTGTTGTAATCATTAGTACGCACCATGAGTGCATGTCACACACACACACATAGAAAAGGTAATTGGAATGGTGTCATTAGTAATTTGTAGGAATTGCTACAGCTGAGACCTGTGGTGTTAGGAATATGGTATCTCGACAACATTAGTACATGGTCTAATGTACAAAGGTAAGTAGGTATTTTTTAAATGAGCATAATTCTCTTGTAAATAGTCTATTGTGTTAATACTATTTAGACAAATAGAATAGCATAGCACAAAACGTAGCCATTTGATCCATTATGTACCCAGCTCTTTGATAGAGCTATCCAATTAATCCTACTTAATTTGCTTTTTCTATTAATATTTTTCCCCCTTTAGTATTTGAACTATTTATTTTTGATCTACATCCACTACCCTTTCTGGTCATACATTCCTGAACACAATAACTCGCTGTTTTTCAAAAAAAGAAAATTTCCTCGTGCAGCCTCAGTTTGTTTTGCTGGCCACCTTGAAATCTATGTCTTCTGGTTACTGATCATTCAGCCACAGGAAAATTTCCCTTCATTTACTCTTATTAAAACCATCATGCATCAAAATTGTCATAGAACGGCAAGGTGGCACAGTGGTTAGCATTACTGCCTCAAAGTGCCAGGGACCCGGATTCAATTGGGTGACTTGCTGTGTGGAATTTGCACATTATCCTTGTATCTGCATGGGTTTCCTCCGAGGGCTCTGGTTACCTCCCACAGTCCAAAGATGTGCAGGTTTGGGGGACTGGCCAAGTTAAATTGTCTCTTAGTGTCCCAAGATGTGTAGGTTAAATGGATTAGCCATGGTAAATGTATAGGTTTGCGGGGAAAGGGCAAGAGAAAGGGCCTGTGTAAGATACTTTGCTAGAGAGTCGCCGCAGACTCAATGGGCCACATGGCCTCATCTGCACTGTAGGGATTCTATGATTGATTCTTTATATTTTTGAATACTTCTATCAAATCTGAAGAAAACTTTCTCCAGCTCCTCCAAATAACTGCAATCACCTATCACTGGAATAATTGTAGTTAATCTTTTCTAAACTCTCATCAAGAGCTTGACATTTGTCCTGAATTATGATACCCAAAATTGAACATTTTTTACTGGCAAAGGAAGAAACTCCAGCCCATTGTTGAGACAAAGAATGAACTACTGCCCTATATCTGACTCGGAACTCATGACTGATACTGGGTAACAAAAATGGGAAAAAGAATGTTGTGTATCATTTAACAAGTAATATCGCTGGAAATGGAGGAGCACATATACCAGTTTCTGTCTTACAGTAATAGAGGTTTACAGCATGGAAACAGGCCCATCAGCCCAACTTGTACATGCCACCCTTTTCATTTCAAAACCCCTAAGCTAATCCCATTGCCTACATTTGGCCCATATGCCTCTATACCATTGTACTCATGTAACTATTTAAATGCTCTTTAAAAGATAAAATTGTACCACCTCTACTACTACCTCTGGCAGCTTGTTCCAGACACTCACCACCCTCTGTGTGAAAACATTGCCCTTCTGGACATTTCTCCCCTCTCACTTTAAACTCTCTCTAAGATTGGGAAAAGATATTGGCTGTCTGCCTTGTCTATGCCCCTCATTATTTTATAGATCTCTATGAAGTCAACCCTCACCTCCTAGCCTCCAGAGAAAAAATTCCTAGTCTATTCAGCCTCTCCTTTTAACTCAATCTGTCAAGACCCAGTAGCATTCTATTAAATCTTTTCTACACTCTTTCTTGTTCAAAAACAAAGCCTTGAGTTGTTGATAGTGTTTTGCTTCTGAGTCAAGACCCACTCCAGAAACCTGATAGCAAAATCTAGATTGGCATGTTGGCACAGTACTAAGAAAATGTTGCAATGTTGTGTCATCTTTGTGATGAAGCTTTAAACTCAGTCCCTATACAACCTCTCATGTAGACATAAAAGACGCCATGACACTATTCAAAGAAGAATTGAAAAACTCTTGTTGGTGGTCTGGCTAAAATCCATCCCTCAATCAACAGCAATACAAACAGATTTTCTCATCATAAGCATATTGCCATTTGTGAGGCTGTGTACAATTTGGTTGCCTCATTTCCTACAGTACCCAACAGTGTTTACATTTCAGATATCTCTCATTAATTATATAGAGGTTTGGAGTGGTACGGTGGCACAGTGGTTAGCACTGCTGTCCTCACAGCTCCAGGGACCTGAGTTCAATTCCGTCCTTGGGTTACTGTCTGTGTGGAGTTCTCCCTGTGTTTGCTTGGGTTTCCTCCCACACTCCAAAGATGTACAGGTTAGGTTGATTGGCCACATTAATTTGTCCCTCAGTGTCAGGGGGAATAGTAGGATAAATACTCGGGGTACGACAATAGGACCTGGGTGGAATTGTTGTCGGTGCAGGCTCGATGAGCTGAAAGGCCTTTTTCTGCACTGTAGGGTTCTATTCCATGTCCTGAGGTTGTGAAATGTGCTTGTCACATGGACCAATACTTTTTAAAAATAGACAGGAATGTTCCATTGGCTAATACACAGGAATCACAAAACAAGATCAATTTTTAAGACTTTCATTGTAACTAACCAACAAACGAAAGTCAACATCAATGATTAACTAACCTACAGAAAAAGAATTTCAAATTAATTTGATCCCCATGCCATGTTCCTGCATTATAGTGCAATTTAGTTTTGTGTTAAAGGTGCCAAGGTCCTCCAGACTTTAACAGGATTTCTTCTCCCTGCCCCAGCAGGGTAAATTTTCCAGGTTCCTTTTTAAACAAATTTCCTTCCACTCAGTCTTCCGAGCATAATTGATTGGACTTGCACTAGTGTACGTTTTAGACAGGCTTTGTAGACAAGACAAAAAGGTGACTGAGAAATATTTTTGTTCATAGCTTATGATAATTTATTAAATGTTAAACTATAACGAAACTTAACAAATCATGCAGCAGTTTACTGGTTGCTGCAACAGGCTTTACTTCCTATTTTGATTTTGGGCACTAGAGTGCACTAGGATTGGTCACATGGTCTTCTCATGACGCTGTGTAGTGGTTCTTTATGATGATCTCCTTCCCTGCTCTGAGGAGGATTTTTGACTTGCTCTTTTCATATAGTTTCCAGTGCCTGGATCTTCTAAGGTGATGTAGTTTGCCCTTGCTGTGATTTAAATTTGCCCTGGCCCCTTCCAGGGATGATGTGTTTCATTCATACTTTCACTTCAAACCAGTTCAATCTGTACATGTAGTTACATAAGTCATTCTTCTAAGCTAGCATGAGCAATTTCAGGTAAATACACCATTTGCAGTCAAGACATTAAAATGCAATATTTAAAATCTGGGATGAGCAATCTTACCAAAGCATTCTTAGTGCCAAACGAGCATGAAAACAGGAGAGTTTCAGATCAGTTTTTTGAGTGAGTTTGAAAATGCAATCTTATGCTACTTTGTGCAAAAATGATGCACAATCTGTTTCCTGCCAGCAGTGTGAGGGGGCGGGGCAGAACTTAAGCTTTCTGGAAAGCCAATTGCTGCTCACACCAGAGGGCATAATTGTGCACACACAGATATCTCTCTGGCAGGTACCCACTCCGACCTTCGCGCTCCCCTCCCACTCATAATATCGTGCCACCTCTCCGTTTTGGTCTTCCCACCCTATTGCCCTTCACTCTGCCCACCAGCCCAACTGATCACTCCACGAACCCCCAATTCCCCAGCCCGCTGGTCCTCGGTTGCTGAATGCATAGCTTCCTCCCTCACCCCGCTCCACTTTGGTTGAAGAAATCAGGCAAAGAAAAACATGTAAAGTTTGCATACTGCTTTCCCAGTACCAGCAGGAGAGATAATTGTGTTGGCCAACAATTCTGGAAGTGAAGGTGCCCAATTCTTAGTTACTAAGCAACTGGAGCCTGGGTGAACGATTCAGCAAAAGCAGGGCGAGGTGTTTCAGTTTGTTCTTTTGGTCAGAGTCCATAAAATTATTAAATCTGGCAGAATGCACACACTCCGATGTTATTGCTATTAATGGCATTCAGCTGTTAAGTAGCTGCAAACTATATGCTATTGCCTCCATTCTGTGTCTCAGATGAATGGATTATAAATTAGTTCAAACATTGACAGCTAAAATCTGTGGTGCGTTCTCCAACAGGCTTTTATTAAAAAGGACCAAAGTTCTCTGTCATTTCTCCAAGGTTTCCGCAAAAGTTAGAGCAGCAAAATCCCATGGAAATTGATTTCTGTTTACGTTCATTAGTTGGTGTCAATATCAAATGCAGACAACCGTGTTATTTTATTTACTTATGGGAGATGGATATCACTGGCTAGACCAGCATTTATTGCCCTCCCTAATTGCTCTTCAGAAGATGGTATTGAGCCACCTGCTTGAACTGCTGGAGTCCATGTGGTGTAGGTATGTCCACAGTGCTGTTAGGAAGAGAGTTCTAAGATTTTGACCCAGTGACAATGAAGGAATGTCAAAAATGATCCCAATTTAGAATGATATGTGAATTGGGAGGGAACATGCAGATGATGGAGTATCTATGTATCTAGCTATTGCTGTGGGAGGTAGAGGTTGCAGTAATGGAAAGTTCTGTCAGAGCAGCCTTGGTGAATTGCTGCAGTGCATTTTGTAAATGGTATACACTGTTGCTATGTGTTTAGAGTGGTGGATAGAATGGAAACTGAACAAATTACTTTGTCATAGATAATGTCAACTTCTTGAGTGTTGTTAGAGTTGCACTCATCCAGGGGGAGAGTATCCCATCACACCAATGACTTGTGCCTTGTACGTGGTGGACAGGGCTTTGGGGAATCAGTAGGTGGGTTACTCACCACAGAATCCCCAATTTCTGACCCAGTCTTGTAGCTACAGAATTTATATGGTTGGTCCAGTTCAGTTTTTGGTCAATGGTTACCGCCAGAATATTGATAGTGTGGAATTTAGCAATGTAATGCCATTGAATGCCTAGGGAGATGGTTAGAGTTTCTCTCGTTGGAGATGGTCATTGCCTGGCACTTGCTGGGCACAAAGGTTATTTGTCACCTCTAATTCAAATTTGAATGTTGTCCAGGTTTTGCTGCACCAAACTGAAATTGATGATGATACTCAAGCACCAAGCTCTCCTCAAAGAGAAGTTTCAGAAAGGCATGTAGACCATGTTCAGAAGATGGGCTGCAGAGAATTAGGCAGGTGCAAGAAATAGATCAAAGAATTGTCGAATTTGAGACAAGGAGGACGATATAAAGAAAAATGTTTGTTCACTTGCAAGATGTTCAAATCCCACCTTGCCGATGATATAATCCATGATGTGAGATCATCAACACTGATGTGGAAATTATTCTGGGCAGTCTTGAGGGTTGTTCAGCCCATGAATGTGTGTATAAATGAACCATACAAGGACAGCATCTGAAAGATGTGGAACATTTGGATGTTCCCAGGTGAAAACTAAAAGCAAAAATATGCAAATACCCTCACAAGTAACATTGTGCCAATGGGTAATAGACACTGGGAATGAACTTAATTCCAATATCGTCAAAGTATAACTTTCAATCTGTGGAATATCAATTGCTTGACGGTACTGTGGATGACTACGTGTAGAATTATGACACTGAAATTACCAATGCTACCGATGATATGAAGTTGATGTTGACTTTGAAGACAAGGATGTTACACAACCAGGCCACTGGGATAAATTGTTCAGTGATTCAGATAATGATTTGATGATTGCAAAGAATTTTGATATGAAGTTGTAGTTCATTTATTATGGATGTGTTGGATGAAATGTATATAGTTTGTAATGTTATAAAACAGATAAATGTTAGGGCATGAAAATTTTCTTCAGTGTTATTAGCTTTAACTTTATTGCGACAATGTATTTTTTGGACCCAAATTAAATAGACATTTCAATTCCTCAAAAACGTCACACATGTTAAAGTCAACCCCATGACTTCAACCTAAAAAATTGATCTTAAAAATAAAACTTTCCCATGAGTATATATATGGTAAATGGCTCCTGGCCAGACATTTTGAAATAGATTACTTGTATGATAATGGCATTCTCAATTTCCTAATGTCTGTAGATGCATTGAAAAACCACAGATGCAACAAACTGCACTTTGATTTCTAAAATGGAATCCTTCACTGTAACTTTAGCCTCTTTTTGAGATGCTGTGTTGAACTCTGAGGATGGGGAGCATAATAGAATTTGCAAGCTGCATGGATAAAACAAGGAAATTCAAGTTCAGCAGGGGCCTCGATAGGGAAAATGTTGAGTAATTCTAAGTCTGCAGGAGTACTCATGATGTTAATCATATTGCTCACCCTGTTTATTTTCATAGTAAAATGATAAAGCTCTTTATAGTGCAGGACTCCAGCTTATAATTGGCCACCAATATAAGTATTAAATATAAGGCAAATTTTGGGGGTGAGTATGGAGGCAGGTAGGTGCAGATATTTGCATCAGTAGCCATTTATTGGCACAGTCACATCCCCAAGCCATTTTCTTGGAGGCAGGAATGGGCTTTGGAAGGGCTGGCCTAATTCCTAGAAATGTCATGATGGGAGCTCATACACAAAACATATAACCTCGTCCCCTACTTTACTCCCTCCATCATTTCTTGTGATCCAAATCACACCCACACTAATGGACAACAGCATTTGATACTTTTAATTAAGTATGAAAAACTTTGAATAGGGCAGCACAGTGGCTGGCACTGCTGCCTTGTAGCATCAGGAACCTGGGTTCAATTCTAGCCTTGGGTTGTGTGGAGTTTGCATGTGCTCCCCACGTCTATGTGGTTTTCCTCCACATGCTCCGATTTCCTCCCACAGTCCAAAGATGTGTAGATCAACTGGATTGACCATGCTAAATTGTCCTTTACTGTCCCAAGATGTATAGGTTAGGGGGATTATTGGGATAAATACAGAGGGTGAGTGGGTAAGATATTGTGTGTGATTGTTGGTGCACGCTCAATTGGCCCCTAACTGCACTGTAGAGTTTTTATGAATCAATAAAAGAATCTTACACCTGTAATCAAAAGAATGCTCATCTTGTACATGTCCCGCAGAAGAGTCAATAACATTGCAGTGTGAAGGAATATCCTTCAATCATCTGACCAAAGCAGTAGGTTGTTTCAACCTGACCTCCAAGTATATCTGCTTCCTTCTGGTTGCTGGATATGATTCCCAGATTAACAGACTCTATACACCCTCTCCGCCTACTGGATGGAGACCAAGTTAGAAGCCTCCTGTGTAAATTAACTCAAGAGCTAAGAATTTCTCGAGTTATTGTGTTTAAAAAACGTCTTTGTATTCCTGTTTTAATTCTTCAGTTACTGGTCTATGAATGCCAGCAAATATATTATGTTCAGAAAAAGGAGAAAAGTAAGGAAATATGATGTTGAGTAAAAAAAATTATAATTGGTGCTGTTTTCAGATGAATGCGTAGCCCAAACAGAGTCCAATATGGATTTTAATGGAGCCTATATCATAAATTTAATCAGTTCTTATATTAAAATAATTAGAACATACAGGAGCAATTCTCCTAGCCCGCTGGGCATTAGGCAGCACCAAGGGTCAGGTCCAGAGAGGTGATCGCAGAGGTGCAATCGTTGGGGTTTTGGGAGTACCATTGCCAGTCTGCCAGAGGATTGCAGGCAAAGGAGGGGAAGGGGATAATCAGGGCTGGTCACTGGGGTGGGGAGGTGCAGGAGAAGTTGGGGCTGCCGGGGTGGGTTTGGGGGGGGGGGGGGGGGGTTGCAGGCGGTCATGACTATGAGGGGCAGGGGTTCAGACTGTGGGGGTAGTTGAGAAGGTTGGGGACTGACTGATGAGGGAGGGGTTTGAGGGTGGGGACATCAGAACTTGTTAGAGAGGCCAGCGATCGGGGGCAGGGAGTTCAAAGGGTAGCGATGTGCGGTCATGGAGCTGGTCAGCAATTGTGGGGCTACTACGCACGAGCCGATCTCCGCTCTGACTGATTAGAGCATGCGCAGTGGCCTGCTCAATGCCATGCTGCCGTCCTCTCCAGCAGGAATTTCAGAGTAAATCTCGCTAAGGCACTCTACAGTGCTCAGAGTGTGGGAGATTTTGCATATCACTCTTTTTTTTAAAAAAACCAGCAAAAGTTACTCCAGTTTTTATGTGAATACAGCACTTAAAATTTTTTGGAATCGCCCCTATGATGTCTGTTTGGCAATATTATCTCATACAAATGTTTTCTTTTGGAACAGTTGGATCACAGCTCTGACCTCTCTTCCCCTGGGTAGCTATTTGGTAATTAATGTGGATTCATGAGTGAATAAACTTGTGCATCCTCAGTGCTTCAAATCTTTTGAATTACTTTTAAATTTTAGTCACTTATGTGGGCGAGCAGAGCAACCAAATTGCATATGGACAAATCACACAAGCAGCATTTTTCATAGATGTATTGTATATTTGTGAAGAAATCTATATTTGAGTACCTTGAGAATTCTCATTTTAGCTTTATTGATGCCTGATTATACTGCTAATTATTCTTCCTCACCCACTCATTCTGAAATGATTGCAGGCTCGGGATATGGAAACTACAATCCTTTAACATCAAAAGCCTGGCCTCCTATCCAGGCCAAATTACTCATTAACAATGGTGAGAACATTAGATCAGACTTCTCCATCTTTGGGTTAGGAAAGGAAAAAAATAAATTAGTGGGGTTTAGGGTGAAGGGAAAGGCCTGGCGCATATATGTGTATGTATCAATCATAGACTTATTGTGAGGCTCACCTCTGGCCTTACATGAGAGACTTGCTTGGAATGTGTGATTTTATCCTAATCCAAAACACAGAACATGGTCAAAGCAGAGCCAAGCATTAGTCACTATCCAAAGGAAAAGAATCCTTTTAATTCCTGTAAAGATGTGTTTTATTCTAGTGATGTAGAACACCAAAAGGTATGACTGTCAGAATTAAATTGGGTTAAGTTGAAAGTCGGTTGCATAAGCTTGACATATATTCCCTTGAGTTTAGGAGATTGAGAAATGATCTGATTGAAACGTTTAATATGTTAATAATTAATGGGATGACATAAGGAGAAAATGTTTCCTCTGAGGGAAACTTAGAAAGGAAAGCAGAACTAGAGGGCACAGCCTCAAAATAAGAGGGGGAGCAGTTTATATTGGGGTTGAGGAGGAACTTCTTCACTCAAAGGGTGGTGAGTCTTTGGAATTCTCTGCCTGTTGAAGTAGTGGAGGCTACCTCGCTGAATATATTTAAGTCATGGGTAGATAGGTTTCTGATAGACAAGGGAATTAAGAGTTATGGGGAGAAAGTGGGAAAGTGAAACTGACCCACTTCAGATCAGCCATGATTTTGTTGAATGGCAGGGCAGGCTCAAGGGGCTGGATGGCCTACTCCTGCTCCTATTTCTTATATTCTTATGTTCTTAAACACAAATTGGGCAATATAAAATAATAGAAAAACAGAATAGAAGACAACTACTTGATCCATTATGATTGTCCCACATTCTCACTTTTTGTCCATAGGCTATTACATTCAACAGCATCTGTGGAGAGAAAATAAGGCAATATTTTGTGTCTGGATGACCCTTTTATCAGAGAACTGAACACCAGGCCACTGTTTCCATGAGAACATGTTGTACGCAGCAAAGCACTCACCTATCTCTGTGGTGTTTGCATATTCTCCCCCTGTGTGTGTGAGCTTCCTCCCACAATCCAAGAATGTGCAGGTTAGGTGGATTGGCCATGCTAAATTGCCCTTTTGTGTCAGGGGGAATAGCTAGGGTAAATGTATGGAGTCATGGGGATTGTGGGTAGTGAAGATTTAATGGGCCAAATGGCCTCCTTCTGCATGTAGGATTCCATGATCCTTATGTCCTCATGTCAACAAATTTTGCTCTCTTCTTCCGCCATCTTCGTCTCCATGCTCACTTCTTTGGGTAGGAGTCCTCTGCCCCATTCAGCAGATCTTTTCACCCACCTCCAGCATTTTCCCTCCACTGGATCTCTCCCTCTAACCTATTGTTTATCTTTTTGTTGAGAGTTGTCGGTGTGACATCGACCATCTCAATTTCTCTACTCCTCTCACTCACTCTAACCTGTCTCCTTCTGAACTTGCTGCACTTCACTCTCTCAGGTACAATCCCGATTTTTTTTTAATCAAACCTGCTGACAAGAGCGGTGCTGATGTTGTCTGGTGTACTAACCTCTACGCTGCAGAGGCTGAGTGTCAATCTCATGGGCTTCTTTCTACCTCCCCCAAACTATGATCCCATCAACAAACATCAAGTCATTGTCTCCAGGAAGCTCTGACAAAGAGTTATCCTGGCTTGAAACATTGGTTCTATTCTCTCTCCACAGATGCTGTCAAACCCACTGAGATTTTCCAATATTTTCTGTTCTTGTTTCAGATTCCAGCATCTACAGGAATTTGCTTTTAGTTATCACCTTTCTTGCACACCAATTAGCAATCTTTTTATAATCATTTATGAAGTCAGCTCCCACAACGTTCTCAAATTGAGCATGACAGATCTTGATAACTGGGTGTTTTAAAAAAAAGTTCCTCACCCCACCTCTAATTTAAAAATTTTAAATCTTTGACCTCAGATTATTAAACACGGGAGTAGTTTTTCACTATTCATGTAGCAAAACCTCATCATATTGAAAACCTTTATCAAGTGATCTCTTAACCTTCTAGAATCAGAGAACAATTAGAGCACTGAAAAACTGTTTGACCCATCATCCCTTCTTCACATTTCTCCAGATCTGCTTCACACTCCTTTTGCACTGCTTCACAGTGATCCTGGCTCATGGAGAAGCAATCTAATTTTTCAAATTTCTCCCAGCATTTGAAGTCCCTCACCCCAAGTAAATCCCTTCTGTGCCCTTTTTAAGATCCAAAGTGTGATATGTAGAATTGTCCAGAATAATCCTGCTGAACTCCAATGATTTTTCAAAGTAATAGCATCCTCTATTTAGAAAATCAAGTAATTCTGATACTTTGACAAAACCTTATCAACTTGCTGTGCTATCTTTAAGGATTCACGGACATCAAAGTCTTTCAGTCAAATTATACTTTCCCGATTGTGCCATTAATCATATGCTGCCTTTTCACATCAATCCTCACAAAGTTAATCATTTCACACTTCTGCATCTGACATGCTTCTGCATAGTCCACCACCCTGTCTGACATGCTGAGGCCTCCATCTATCTTCACCACTATCTGCTACTTTGGGAAGTTTTGCGTCATCTGCAGACTTTACGATACAGCTCTTTACATCTAAGTTTAGGTCATTTATTTAAAGATTGCAAATGATTAGTAAACCCAAAAGAGGCTTGAAATGAAGATTACTTTCCGTAAACCACCTCCTGATCTGAAAAATAATCATCACATCCAGGCTTTACTTCTTGTCACTGAGCCAATTTTGTGCTCTTTCTTCAATTTTCCCCTTAATTCTATGCATACCATCTTATTAACAAGCCTTTAGTATGGTACCTCATCAAACATCTTCCAAAAGTCGTTTATGCATTTACTGCACGACCTGAATTAACCCTGTGTTGTAACATCAAAGAATTCAGTCAGGTTAGTTAGATTTGCCTTTAACAAATCCCTGCTGTCACTTCTTGATTAATCAATGCCTTTCCAAATTAAAATCTCACAGTAGTTTCCAATAACTTACTCATCATCATTGGTGGGCTAAAAGAATTGGGCCAGAATTTTCCAGCCATTCACGCCAGTGGGATTCTCTGGTTCTGCTGCAGTGAACGGAGATTTGGCTGAGTGCCAAATTTTTTGTCCTTGCTTGCAGTGGCAGTAGGGTGTGAACAGCCAGAATATTCCGCTTTTCTTGTTTCCTGTTTTTTAAGAAAAGGAAAGTTTGCATTTATATAACACTTCTCACAACCACCAGATATCTCAAAGTGCTTTGCTTTACTTTTGAAGTGTAGTCAATGTTATAATGAAGGAAATGCGACAGCCAATTTATGCAAAGCAAACTGCCACAAACAGTAATGTGAGTGCGTCCAGACAATTTGCTTTGGGATTGGTAACTGAGAAGGAAATACTGGCCAGGATGTGGGTGTTAACTCCTTTGAAATAGTGTCTTGGAATCTCTCACACCCACTGCTCTTTCTTGAATAATCTCTTTAATTTCAGAGCTAAACTATACAAGATTGAAATCAGGAATCCTTTTTCACATGAAGGGCAATGGAGATATAGAGAAATTCTTTAAAAGGCTACAGATGCAGAGGGACAATTGAAGCTTGCATGATTGGGCAAAGTGGATTTTCCTTACATGTGTTTGTCAAGGGGGATATAGCAAAGGTGAGAAAATTGAACTATAGAGCAGACATTCAGTGATCAAACTGAATGAGTGAGCAGGGCTGAATGTTCCTAATGCTACTCTTATTAAAGGTCCAGCAACGCACATAGCAACACACTGGCAATTACTGGAATACTATTTCCCCTCCCATGCAGAATCTTTAGAGACAGCACAGCAGTGACACAATTTTGAGTGTTGAATTCAAGTAACTTGCTGGGTCATTACACACACAACATGCTTTTTCCATCGATAACATTGTTTGTGTGAGAATCTGTTCTGTGCAGGAACAACAGCTCAGTTGGAAGGCAGGGCAGCATCCTATTACAGGAAGTTCAACAAAATCAGGGCTGCCTAAAATGTGAGTTTATGACAGAGGAATAATTCAGCAGCTTGTCTTTTACATTTACATGTCTATTCTGCTTCCAAATCAGCAGAAATACAGACTCCATACAATTTTCCCTCAGCAATAGTTCCAGCTGTATCCATTTATATTCTTTTGGAGGTAGCGCCAATAACCTTACCTGTTTCTAACAAGGCAATTAGCTTAACAGTGTATTTGTTACAACATGCACTTGCTGATGCATTGACATAAAATGTCTGAGAACCTGAGGCCGAGACCAAATTGCCAGGGGCTTTATGAGCACAACTTAAGCAGTCATTGGATGGGCTTTTAGTGAAATCAGTTAGTTGGTGCGCAGGGACTGGAAGCATTGATTGTCTGTCAGCCTGGTGGGGCTGTGCTGTGGGGATAGGGTACTGGTGGAACTTTCACACATCAGTCTTTATGGTCGGACAGTCATGTCTGCGTGTGCTTACTGCAACGGGGAGACAATCAAAGTAAAAGCTCAAGACTTTCAGAACAGTCATGTTAAGAAATACCCACCTTGTAAATCATCATTACTTCTGCCGATGGTGAAGTAATCTCAATGCAGAACGAAGTAGTAGGGTGGCACAGTGGTTGGCACTGCTGCCTATCAGCTCCAGGGACCCGGTTCAATCCTGGCCTTGGGTGACTGTCTGTGTGGAGTTTGCACATTCTCCCCATGCCTGCACGAATTTCCTCCGGGTGCTCCAGTTTTCTCCCACACTCCAAATATGTGCAAGTTAGGTGGATTAGCCATGCTAAATGTGTGGGGTTACAGGGATAGGAAGAGGAGAGGGCACAGGTAAGATACTCTGCCAGAGAGGTGCTTGGCCTCTTCTGCAGTAGAGGGATTCAATGAAACGATATTGCTCAAAAGAATATCAATGGAATGAACACAGGAAATAGAAGCAGGAGCCGTCAGCCATGATTGTGTTAAGTGGTGAGACAGAACCTGTCCCAGCACTTAACACAATCAAGGCTGATCTATGTTGGCCTCAACTCATTTTCTGTGCCATTTCCCCATAGCCCTCTATTCCTCAATGTATCAAATATTTATCAACGACCACTCCAAATGCTTTTAGTGATCCAGCCTCCACCAGTCTCTGATGCAGAGAATTCCAAAAGAAAGAAAATAAATTAAGCAGTTTTATTTAAGTGTAAGATATCAATGTAGCAAACATTTGATGGACCTGTCCGTTTGTTTGTGTTTTAATTGATAGGGGGTAGTTAAGATGGTGTAAAATGGGCGGCACAGTGACACAGTGGTTAGCATTGCTGCCTCACAATGCCAGGAGACCAGGTTCAATTCGGGCTTTGAATGACTACCTGTGTGGAGTTCTCCTCGTGTCTGTGGGGTTTCATCCAGGTACTCTGCTTTCCACCACAGTCCAAAGATATGCATGTTAAGTGAATTCTCGATGTCAGAGGAATAAGCAAGGATAAATAGGTGGACTTACAGGGATAGGGCTTGGGTGGGATTGTTGTCCTACACCCTCAATAGGATGAATGGCCTCTTCTGCACTGTAAGGATTCTATAATTCTATGAATGTTCCTGGGCTAGGATCCCAAGAATTCATAATAAACTCCAAAGTAAAATTCAGTTGATAACTGAATAAATTCCTGCAATTAGTTACACATTTGTTACTGTTAATTTTGGATCTGAAATTTGAGCCCATGCATACACACGGAAACACACCATCAGATTTTGGATTGAGTTCTTCACAATCCTTCCAACCACTATTTGTTTTCTTCCCACAGGGACACTGCTGTGTTTTTAATAGATGAGAATGTTTTGATAACTCATTACTTGCAAGATTTCCCTTAAGTCCACCAGTTTTCTTTCAAATTAAATTTATTCTAAGACAAATATCATTGTACTGTTTCCTAAATCATTCACATGTACCTCTGATAAGCAAAGCGGCATTGCCCCAGTATTTGGTTTTGGTTTATAGTGGGATGAAGAACGAAATTCTAATTCGCCCCTTCTTTCACAAATGCACTTCCCCCACCCAAATCCATTAGGCAGTTAGACCAGGTGTGCCTAATTTATATGGTCTAAAATCTAATTTCATTTAAACTTTCCCATTTCCAGTTTTGATTATTGACATTGTTTATTTAAATTATTGCAATGCTTGCCTTGGACCTGGAAGTGGGCACAAAACAGCTCCTGGTCTGATTGGCCTGTGAGTGCGATTTCATACAAGCTGGCCAATGTGAAAGTTTGGGTGCTGCCAAGGAAGATGGGAGGTTCTGAGGGAGCAGCACTGTGGTACAATGATTAGCACTGCTGCTTCACAGTACCAGGCATCCAGTTTCATTTCTGCCCTTAGGTCTCTGTGTGGAGTTTGCATATTCTCCCCATGTCTACATAGGCTTTCTTCAGCTGCTCTGGTTTCCTCCCATACCCCAAAGATATATGGGTTAGGTTGATTGGTCATTTTAAATTGTCCCTTAGTGTCAGGGGGATTAGCAGGGTAATTACATGGGGTTACAGAAATTGAGACTAGGTAGGATTGTTGCTGGTGCAGGCTCAATGGGCCAAATAGCCTCCTTCTGCATTGTAGGGATTCTATGAAAAGGGACAATATGAGTTGGCGGTTCCATGTGCTCCGTCAGGGGGACAGCCACTGCAGAGTTGCCTCTGGGAGTTGCTAACTAGTGAAAACTAAATATCAATGGAAAATGATTGTCCAGGCAGCACAATTTCACACAGACCCACAGTTCGCAGATACACTTGTTAACTTTATTTGAGCTCTGACTTTCATTCCCCCCTTAGATTAAGATTGCAGCCTAAACGTAAAGATCCCTTTGTCAATCGATCCTCCTACCAACATACAGGCAGACAGGCAAGATAGAATTCCGCTCAATTGGGATTTAATTAGTTTGAACTGCCTTCTTTAATGTTAGTAGGTGGGCATACGCCAGACATTCATGCAGGCCTGCTGATCAAAATGTCATGCGAATGCGTAATAAAGACAGGACGCGCGCCCAACATCTTCTTGTGTGATTTCTCATGCTTCAAGGTCAAGGGTACATCCAAACTCTGTATGTTAAATTCTGGTCTATATTCCAAATTTGTTAACAAAAATCTACTTTGAAATATCAGGGTAAACTCTAAATATTTTCTGCACAATTGCTCATCCTCTTGTTTGGCAATATTTGTGCTACAAGTGTAAGGCTGGTTACTTTTAGAAAATTGGGCATAGATTATGGGCAGCACAGTGGTTAGCACCGCTGTCTCACAGCATCAGGGATTCAGGTTCAGTTCCAAACTTGGGTACTGTTTAAAAGGAGTTTGCACAATCTCCCATGTCTGCATGGGTTTCCTCCAGATATTCTGGTCTCATCTCACAGTCCAAAGATGTGCAAGTTAAATGGACTGGACATGGTAAAATATCCCTTTGTGTCCCAGGATGTGTGGGTTGGGGTGATTAGTGAAATAAATACATGGGGTTTCGGGGTTCAGGCCTGAGTGGGATGCTCTGTCAGAGAGTCACTGCAGACTCGATAGACTGAATAGTCTCCTCCTACATTATAGAAATTCTATAATTCTATGATTTGACTAGGCTGGCCAAAAATAGTGCAATACTAGCACATGTAGAAGCAAATCTGGACTGATATCCCATCCCTTCCAAAGGTCACATTAATTATAATACAGACGATCGTCTTTCAGTATGAAGACACCTGCCTTAGGTTCCCTGTAATTTTGTGAATGTATTAACATTACAAAGCTTAGTCTAGTGAATACCCATCATGTTAGCAACTATTTGCTAAATCTCAAATAAATAACACCTGTGCTATTCCACAGACTTCCCATGGGTGTGAATCTTCATTCAACTTGCCTGACCCTGTTCCCAGCCACTAACTTCTCAATATTAGCAAGAACTCTTAAACATTAATAGGAGTAAACTAATTCCTGCAGTTAAAAGTTCAGCAAATCAGAGGAACCACGGAAAACTTCATAAACCTGGCTTCAGTTGGCAATGGTTTTAGACACTTCTGGTGCTGTGTGAAGTTGGCGCTGTTGGCAACAAAGCGCCATTGCTGTGCTTCAGAAGTCAGACTGGGACTCTTGAGGAAATTTTGTGTTACCTTTAAAGTGAACTATTTTGTTGCAATGAAATAATGATATTACCACTTCGCCCTTAGATAGTTTATCTGCTGTAACTGATTTGATTTGATTTGGGGCGCACAGTGGCATAGTGATTAGCATTGCTGCCTCTCAGCGCCAGGGACTTGCATTTGATATCCATCTTGGATGAGTGTCTGTGCGGAGATATTCTCCCCGTGTATGTGTGGGTTTCCTCCCAGATGCTGCGGTTTCCTCCCACGCTCTGAAAGACATGCTGGTTAAGTACACTGGCCATGCTAAGTTCTCCCTCAGTGTAATCAAACAGGCACCGGAGTGTGGTGACTAGGGAATTTTCACAGTAACTTCACTGCACTGTTAATATAAGCCCACTTGTGACACTAATAAATAAACTTTAAAGTATTATTGTCACAAGCTGTGGGATACAGTGAAAAGTATTGTTTCTTGCGTGCTACACAAAGCATACTGCTCATAGAATACATTATGGAGAAGAAAAGGGGAAGGTGCAGGGTATAGTGTTACTGTCATAGCTAGGGTGTACATAAAGATCAACTTACCAGAAGGTAAGTCCATTCAAAAGTCTGATGCCAACGGGGAAGAGGCTGTTCTTGAATCGTTCGTGTGAAAATATTCACAAGTCCCCACCTGCTGCTTACAAGGAGGCGTATATAAACCATTAAATCACCATGACTAACTACTGTCTTGTAGCTTTATTATTAAATTAATTTGATTTCACAGAAACTTGCTGTCTAATATTTTCACAAGCTCAGGTCACATAGGGCTTCAAGAAGGTTTTCACTGCTATATGTCACAAAACCTGTGTTTTTTTGTGTCTGATCTTTGTGTATGAAATTCCATTCTGAACCACCTTTAAACGTGCCTCTCTAAAAAAGAATCTCTCTTCTATTGTTTGTCATTCATTCCCACCTCCTACCTACCCCAATTTCTCCGAAATACTGTTGGCCTTTTGACAACAATAGCCTGCATTGATGTAGAACCTTTAAAGCAATAAAAAGCTCTAACATGTTTGGTGCATAATCAGATCGAAATTGGCACTAAGCCAAAGAAGGAGACATCAGAATAAGTGATCAAAGACTTGGTGAAATAGTTTGGTTTTAAGGAGCATCTTAAACAAATGGAGCTGAAGGGTTGAGGCCTGACCAGCTGAAGACATGGTCGCCAAAAATGAGCAAAGGAAGTGATGGTGCAAGGAAGCAATTGGTGTCTAGAAGATACAGGATCAGAAGACCTAGCCATTGTCAAAGGTTGCAAATAATCATGACAATGGATAGAGAGACCTTTATACTCAGTGGTTCAGGAACAGATTTGATGTGCTCACTGAGGCTTCAGTCTTTCCAGTGTTTAATTGGAGGAAATTCCTGCTCCTCCACCTCAGGGTGTTGAACACACAACATGATAATATAGAAAATGGAGGGGTCATGAGAAATGGCGTTGAGCTAGAGTTCAGTGTCATCAATAAACATAAAACAGAATATGAAAGTTAAAAGTTTATTTATTTGTCACAAGTGAAGCTTACATTAATGTTGCGATTAAGTCACTGTGAAATTCTCCTAGTCACCACTGTCCAGCACCTGTTCGGGTCAATGCATCTAACCAGCATGTCTTTCAGAATGTGGGAGGGAATCGGAGAACCTGGAGAAAATCGACACAGACACAGGGAGAATATGCAAACTCCACACAGACATTGACCCAAGCTGGGAAGCGAACCTGCCGCTGTAAGGTAGTGCTAACCACTGTGCTATACTGTGCTGCTCCATGCTATGTAAGGCAGGCTGACATTTGGTTTTTTATCAGTGGTAGTAAGGTCACTTAAAGCATATTTAACTAAAGTAGAAAGCAACACAATGAGGTTGCATATTGTGAATTTACAGCCCGCTTGTCATTTCAACATGAACGTTAGTAGTTTCCCAGTCTGACTGACAACCAGTCTGTCGTGAACAAGCATAATTGTGCAACACTGAGTTCTGCAGAGAAAAGTGGTCTAATCATTGAACTGTTTTGTACTGAATTACGCTGGTAGTGCTGACTGCTTTATATAGCTGACTGTTGTTTTATTGTAGCTACAGCTGACTCTGGCACGGAAAGCAGTTGTAACATTTGAGGTTTATATGGGTAATCAGCATGTCACTTGTTTGCCTCAGGCCTCTTGATTCTCATTTAGCATAAAAATGTCACAGCAATGCTGCTAACCCAAGTAATTTAAGTAGTAGAACATGTGGTAGAGGTTGTGCTGTTGTAGTCAATCAAAACTAGAAATGAAAATTAGTAAGAATGGTGATGAACTCTCATCTTCATTGCATGGATTTTGTAGGTATAATGGGAGTCTGTCACAATCAGAGCTTCAATAATAAGATTGAGATTGATCATCACCAAGGATTGGGCAGGTTGTAAATTAATTTTTAACACAAGCTACGTTTATTCAAGAGTGGAAATATCAAAATGGATAAATTTTGAACCAAAATACACATCATGTAAAGTGGGATTTGTTGTGCCTTGTTTGACTGACCTATACAAAGAATCATTAAAATAGACTATTTGGCCTATGATTAATAGTCAAATAGATTATTTGGTGTCTATGTTTACTCTTGGCAGGAACAATTCAGTTAGTACCACTCCCCAGCCTTATTGCTGCATTCTTGTAAATATAAATCATCTCATTACTTTTTGAAAACCAGACTTGAATCTGCCTTTACCACACTCCCAGTTCCTGATCGAACCTCTCACTGTTTTTAAAAAAATGTTTTTCTTCATGTAATTCTGGTCCTTTTGCCATTTGTGTTAAATTGGTGCCCGTTCATTCTCGATACTTTCACCAATGGGAACAATTTCTCCCAATCTACTCTGTTCAGAGACCTTATGATTTTGAACACCTCCATCGAACCTTCTTTCTTGGTGCTCCAGGGTTTTCATCAGAGATCCCAGGAGTAAGGAATGAACGCCTGGACTCAGGTAATTGAGGGCAGGGTGGGGATTATGTGGAGGCTGTTATGGTGGGTGCTGGTCGGAGGCAGAGTGGGTACTGACTTTCAGCAGCCAACTCCCTTCCTAATGCCAGCCCCCTTGATTGAGCTTTTGAAAGAGGGATCTCCCCCAAGGCAGGCTGCAAACTCAACAAAGGCTCTCGTTGGGAGACACAGAAAGGCCAAGGCATTCACAATTAATTCCTGATTCAACATTAACTTTCAATTGACCGAGGGATAATGAACAAAGAACAAAGAACAAAACAGCACAGGAAACAGGCCCTTTGGCCCAACGAACCCGCGCCACCACCCCAATGTTTCCACCTCTACCCGTGATCCCTGTCTATGTTTATAGACCTATGGATTAAAAACCAAATTTGAGACAATTTAGGGAGAATTTGTTTTGCCAATTAGCCTAAGAGCACGTTTTTGGGATGTGGGAGGAAACCGGAGCACCCAGAGAAAACCCATGCAAGCATGGGGAGAATGCACAAACTCCCACAGACTCAGGCCCAAATCCATGTATCTGCACAGCACAGCGATAGTCACTGAGCTGTCGTGTTGCCCATCAAATGGTCCAGGTCAAGCGTACATTAACAACGTGAAGCACTAGGATACTCTCGAAAAAAATCCAAGAGCAGCCCTCTCATGACCCATGGCGTGTATGCCCCTCATTAGACAACAAGGTGGACCAAAGCACCTGTAGGATAAAAACAAGTACATCAATATCATCATCTATTTACACACTTCCCAGGGACTCCCAAAGCTCATGATCCCTATTTTAAATCAGTTTTCTATACCCCTCCATTCCCATTCTGTTCATGTGCCCATCTAAGTATTTCTTAAATAACTCAAGAGTGCCTGCCCCCACCAATTTACTTGGCAGCGCATTCCATATCCCCACCACCCTCTGTGTGAAAAAACTCCCTCTAGCATCCAAATTATATCTTACCCCCTCACCCTAAGCCCGTGACCCCTCGTGCTATTCGAGTCCATCCTAGGAAAAAGCTTAACCCTGTTTACTCATAATCTTGACCCTCATAATCATAACCCTCATAATCTTGTACACCTCTATTAGATCTCCTCTAAGTCTACATCTTTCTAAGGAAAACAGTCCCAATTTGCCTAACCTCTCCTCATAACTCAGACCTTCCATACCAGGCAGCATCCTGGTAAACCTCCTCTGCACTCTCTCCAGTCTCCACGTCCTTCTGGTTTAATGGGTATCAGTTAGTTCAATATTAAGTCTAATTGACAACTTTTTGGACATGTTTCCCCCATGAGAACATTTACTCCTCTGACTTAATCGCAAATGGCACAGTTTTTCTGTGGCTTCCAAAGTACTTCTGTATATTCTTCAAATTCATGAACAAATAAACATCTCAGTTCTAACTTACAGGTATTCTTGGCAAATGTTACTTTCCATTTAATTTGTGTGAAGGAAAGATTAGGATTCATGCAGGAATGTGAACAAATGTTTGCTAAACTCTGTCAGCACAGGAAAGCAATTTATCCTGAGCAGCTATCAGCTAATTGTAAGCAAGTTCACAAAGTGCTCCTTCCAACATGATAAATAACAACCACACCTATCCTTTGCCTCAATAAGTGCTACATGAATGGCTTTGCTTCTTACAGCTGGTTGTTAGGCTGCCAATGTTACAGAATGTTAAATAAATCTACTATTAGGCTTGTTTTCAAATGGTAATTGTTTCCCCTTTTGTGGTTGGAAATTTTCTAGACAAAAGTAATTGCAGAATGTAGGAAACTATAATGGTGTTTGGGAACATGAATATGGAACTAACGCAAATGGCATAGAATTGGAACTTTCTTTAATAATAGCCAAGTAGGGCTGTTATTAGCACAGGAGAATTGGGACACTCAGAGTAATTGGCATTGTGTAAATCAAATGAGAACATAAGGTATTAGTAATTTCTCCCCATTACAGGAATGAAACTGAAGAACAAGGCTATGTGTAATTGTTTCTGACTGCTTTGACAACAAGTAAGGGGATTTCTGAGTTGCCACACAGTAAGTTACTTAAACCACTACAGTTTCATTTACAAAGTGTTGCCTAACTGAAGTTAACATGGAAGAGAATAAAAGCCCAAGAATGCTTCTAGTGACGTCAGAGGACATCTTATGACAAATCCCACAGGGATGCATTGCATTATAACATGTAACACAGGCCTATAACTCAGATTGCTTGATTATTTTTAATTAACAAAGCTCAAATTGTACTATTTCAGAAAAATCTGTTGCACAGTAGATGTAAAGTAGTCTTTGAATTGCTGATTTTTGAGAACACTCCTGATAATGCCTTGAATATTGGTAGTAATTTGTAACAAAACAGGGAATGTTAATAGAGATGGCCAAATTTCTGATCAGAGTTAGGTTTTAAGGAGCATCTTATAGGAAAAGAGAGGCACAGAAGTTAAGGGAGAGAAACTACTGTTGGTAGCCTAAGTTTTAAATTTATTTATTAGTGTCGAATTAAGCTCACATTAACACCACTGAAGTTACTATGAAAATCCCTAGTCACCACATCTGGCACCTGCTCAAGTACATTGAGGGAGAATTTAGCATGGCCAATACACCTAACAGGACACCTTTCAGATTGTGGGAGGGTGTTTCTCGCAGACATAAGAAGAATGTGCAGACTCCGCACTGATAGTGACCCAAACTGAGAATCGAACTCTGAGCTCTGGCACTGTGAGATAGTGGTGCTTAAGAGTGTGCCACTGTGCCTAGATGACTGAAGGCCCAACCACCAGTGGATGAAGACAGTGCAATGAACAAGAAACCAGAGTTGAAGAAAGACTGCATTCTTAGACAGCTGTAGAGCTAGAGAAGCTATAGAGATACGCAGAACTCGGGCCCTAAAGAGTTTTGATTAAGAAATAAAAATTCTAATATGCATGTGATATGAGAAACAATGCAAGTTAGTGAACATTGGAATGAATTATTAGTACGTAGCTTGGTACTAATAAATTGAAGGTTGTTGATTAATTTTAATGTTTGGTATTCTAAACATTTGAATTTTTTTTTAAGTCAGAGTCAAATTCATTTGGATGTTTGTCCAGTGTCCCAGCGAGTTGACTGATAACTCAATCAAATTTTAGCACAGCTTTGCTCTACCTCATTTTGAACCATAGACCACTAAATGGAATTAAGACTGTAGCTCGGAATTTTTTTATTGTTCATTTGTGGGACATGGGCATTGCTGGCTGGCCAGCGTTTATTGATGTAGAGATGCCGGCGTTGGACTGGGGTAAACACAGTAAGAAGTCTGACAACACTGGTTTTAAATCCAACCGATTTATTTGATAGTAAACTCGCAAGCTTTCGACTCTATAGCCTTCATCAGGCGAGTAAGGTGTTCTGGTCTCCAACAGCACACATACCAGCACAGACTGTTCACAGATTACTGATTAGAATGTGAATCTTTACACCTAACCTGCTATTCAGGTTTGAAAGTGGCTAACAATGTGAGTGGAAGGAGCACTGAGCACAGTTAGAGAGATATGTATTGTCTCCAGACAGTACAGTAAGTGAAGTTTTTTGCTAACCCAGGCAAGTCATGGGAGTTACAGATAGTGTGACATGAAGCCAAGATCCCTGTTAAGACCATCCTCATGTGTGCGGAACTTGGCTATCAGTCTCTGCTCAGCGACTCTGCGCTGTCGTGTGTCATGAAGGCCTTTACATTCTAATCAGGCATTCGCATTCTAATCAGTAATCTGTGAACAGTCTGCTGGTACGTGTGCTGTCGGAGACCAGAACACCTCACTCGCCTGACAAAGGCCATACAGTCGAAAGCTTGCAAGTTTACTATCAAATAAATCGGTTGGATTTAAAACTGGTGTTGTCAAACTTCTTACAGCATTTATTGCCCATTCTTAGTTACCCTTGAGCAGGTGATGATAATCTTTCAGATATCACAAATGTTTCCAGCTGCCAGGATTTCTCCAGTCCTGCCCACACCTCCTCCTATCCCTCAGTGTGCCCTTTACCAACCATCGTTCCATCTCAGTTTATTAGGGACAGGTGTCACAGGCAAGAGGTGGACACGACATGGTCTACAGTCAGAGGGGTCTTCACTGTCTCACCAGCCAGAATGCTGCTGAAGCAACAAGTTCAGTGGGAACGCAGTGGAGACTCCATCTTTTATCAGTGGAGCAACTGCTACTCTATCAGTCCCAAATCATTGGACACATCAGTCTCAGGTGGATTCTGATACATTGGCAAGCCTCTGATCTGGGAAGATGGAGGCCTTAGAAAGAGAAGACATCTTTTTTGCAGGAGCTCATTTAAAAACCTTCAACCTTGCGCTGAGCAGTGACTTCCTCTAGATTGTGGTGGGTGCTGGCCCAGCAGGGGCTCTGTGCAATGCTGGGGAAATTCCTTTGTCCTGGGAGAAAATCTCTCAATTGATTCCTCAGTTACTTTAATTGGTTTCCAACTCTGGATGCTATGAATGTGCGTGCAGGTTGTTAACATCAGACTGAGTGCATTCCCAGTTCACTCCTGGTAAAATTTGTGAGGAGCCAATATCCTGCTCACTCCACTATTGTAATCTGGGGAACAAAAGGCAGAAGCTCAATATCACAGCAAAACAATTCATTCATACTGTTGACAATCATGTCAAATATTGACTGAACCTTCTACAAAAGTTTTAGTTAACATTCAACAAAAAGACATCTTAACAGATAACAAATAAGTAGATTGTAAAATCGTATAAGTTAATTTAGCATCAAGTCAGGCTTAGAGGTTGGATAAACTCTCCCACCAATTGGCATTCACCTCAACCTCCATTCTCTCTGTCCCCACCCTCCCTCCCCCCGGCGTCTCCTTTGTTTCCCATCAGCTTTGACTTTGGCAACATCCTATCGTATCCAAATGAGTTTCCAAATTCACCTTCTACAATCAACTTCCAACTCAATAGCACAAAGCCAAAGAATAATGGGAATATCACTGACCAGGATGTATGAGGGCAAATGTGTGTGGAAATTGAAAGAATTTTTATTTTACCTCTAACTTGATGCTAAATTAACTTATACGATTTTACAATCTACTTATTTGTTATCTGTTAAGATGTCTTTTTATTGAATGTTAACTAAAACTTTTGTAGAAGGTTCAGTCAATATTTGACATGATTGTCAACAGTATGAATGAATTGTTTTGCTGTGATATTGAGCTTCTGCCTTTTGTCCCCCAGATTACAATAGTGGCTATTCTTCCAAAATATTGCACTGGCTGCCAAGCTGAAAGTGCATTATAGGATTGGGACTAACTGGCAGTTTTATAGTTCAAATGTAATGAAATAGTACTTAATTATTAACAAATTGAGTTCTGAAATGAAATGTCACATTCAGGAAAAGCACATCCAATCCAAACCAGGCAACATGCAATGAGAATCCTTCAAAACAATGGGCTCATTTCTCCAGCCTCTGGATTCGTGCACAAATCATGTTAGGGCCACAGAATCACAGGAGATCGCCATAGTGACGGCAAGAACACTTGTGGGATTCTTCCAGCCCCCGCACCTCAATGTAATCTGGAAACATGAAAAATATGCAGGGTGGGTTGGAGCCGGATCCTCCTGACCCCTGCAATTCACCGACCCTCAGGTGAAGTGGGAACCTAGCATGAATCACTAGTGCTGTCCACAAACGGAGACCAATCGTGATGGCCACGCCAGGAGCTCAGTAGCCAGCGAAGCCCACCAGGTTGGTTGGAGAATTGGTTAGGCAGTGCCCTGGCATTGGCTCCTGGTATCTAGTACCTGGCAGTGTGAAAGGCTCCTGAAGTGGGTGGGGCCTTAGATTTCAGAATTCCATGGCTGCCCAGATTTTCTTTTTGTCTGACGCACTTACAATAACTCTCCCGTCTCGGAAGCTTACATTCCCTACAATAGTTCTGTTAAAAAGTACTTGTAATGTTGGACGGATCTTATGGCTAGGCACCCTTCCAGGGAAACACATTGAACTGAGGTACCCTAAGGCAGAGCATCTTTAATATTAGATACTGATCCAATATGTAACCTGATTGCTGCAGCAAACATCTGGGATCTATTTATGAAGATCATTTAAAAAAATGAAATTGGGCCCCTCGTCACATCAGTGACTTTATTTAAAAAGGTATTTCATCGGTTGAAAAGCATTTTGGGACACCCTGAGGTCATACAATGTATAAACACATGTTTATTCTTTTTCTACTTTGATGTTTGATCATTATCCTGGAGATTTGGGCCACTTGAGAAAGGCAAGGTAAGGGTCAGCATGTCAGATAAGGACAGTGACATCCTTGTCAACAGGCTTGATGACAAAGTCAGGTTGGATTTGAGAGAATGGAGTGCAGTGATTCAGAAGGAGTCAGTTTTGAGTGGGTGACAGGGGCAGAAAAATGTTGGTGGCTGAATTTGTACTGACAGTTCGCAATGAATAGATCAAGGGGAGGGTCCAGGTTGTGTAAGTATTTGTCACTGTTGCCATCATAGAACATAGAACATTACGGCGCAGAACAGGCCCTTCGGCCTTCAATGGCCAATTAAGAAAAAGCAATGACCCTCTAACCTAAACCATTCCCTTTTCATCCATAAACTTATCTACTAACCTCTTAAACGCCACCAAACTTGGCGCATCTACAACTGCAGCAGGCAGGGCATTCCATATCCTTACCACACTCTGGGTAAAGAACCTACCTCTGACATCCGTCCTATAACTACCACCCCTTAATTTAAAGCTAAGTCCCCTCGTGCTAGCTTTCTCCATCCTAGGAAAAAGGCTATCACTGTCCACCCTATCTAAACCTCTAATCATCTTATATGTTTTGATAAGGTCCCCTCTTAGCCGCCTCCTTTCTAACGAAAACAACCTCAAATACCTCAGCCTCTCTTCATAAGACCTGCCCTCCATACCAGGCAACATCCTGGTAAACCTCCTTTGTACCCTTTCCAATGCCTCCACATCTTTCTTATAATGTGGGGACCAGAACTGCACACAATACTCCAAGTGCGGCCGCACTAGAGTTTTGTACAGTTGCAACATGACGTTGCGGCTCCGAAATTCAATCCCCCCACCAATAAAAGCTAAGACTCCGTATGCCTTCTTAACAACCTTATTGACTTGATTGCCAACTTTCAGGGATCTATGCACATATACACCAAGATCCCTCTGTTCATCAACATTATTAAGAGTTCAGTGGTAGTATTTTTGTCGAAATTCTTTTTTAACATTGCAACTTAATTTAATGTTTTGATCCCTCTTTTATGTCCGAAACTACTATTGTTATAGAGAATTACATTTGACATTCATGTTTGTGCTAGGTTTCAGATAAAATTTTGTTTTGTTGAGGAACTCCTCCAATGATTCACTGAGTTTATCCAAATGTGTTGGTGCTGTTAGTCAACAATAATGCCTAAGGCTCAGTGCTGCTGGCTGATCTCAGACAGATTTGCTCTTTAGCCCCTACACAGTATTTGCTTGAGTCTCATCTTCTTGGTATGAAAATTCAAGTTATGTAATGAAGATGTCCACATTGTGCAGTAGATTATTCTAAATCATGTAGAATTTGAACTTGTGTCCAGTTACTCCCATTATGAAAACTATGCGCTGGAATTTACAACAGACATCCATTGTACTGTGCTTGATTGTGTAATAATGGCACTCTATTGTACACAGTGAAATAAATAAGTCTTGTCATGAGTCTTGCAAAAGTCTAACATGTGGTATCACTCACATGATCAATCTGGTGTATCCTGTCTGCAAAAGGTCACGAGGAAAGCTATTCCATAATTACATTGATTTTGTCTTCAAATGCAGTAACGTTAGTGACAATAAGTAGTATTTCCATGCACAAGTCTCTAGTGTATTGAAATCAGCGGTCACAGATTGTTTCCTTATGCAGTTCATTCTTTTTATCAGTGCCTCCAAAATGTGGAACTCCTGGTCTCAGTCTTTCACCTACAATCTCTAACATTTGAATTTGCCGTCTCTTCACCAGTAATTGATTTACTGTCATCTCAGTTTCTGTCCTACTCTTTTCTTCTCAATGATGTTTTTTACTATAAGGCTTAGCCTGAAGTTTGCCTTCCCTACAATAATTCTGTTACAAATAACCTATAATGTTAGATGAGCCAAAAGGATTGGCACCTCCAGCTTCCACAGTCTAAGATGGCCAAAAGACAACTGCAGCAATGCTTGGTGCCTCCTACTTAACTGTGATATTTTTCCAAGAACTTCTCTAAGATTTTGATTTTCACTGTTTACTTTATGTAAACCCTTACGTCTTGCTATATTGAGACAACTCAAGCCTTCCAAATGTGTATGAATAATGTTTGTGAAATATGTGTGAAATATGCTGACTTTTCCCCAAAGATTTAAAAATATTTTCCAAGGAAAATTCTTGCCCTGCAGTAACAATGTACTTGAACCAAGTCTTTCACTGTTGACCTCACAATGTTAGTTGTGGTTGCCTGATTATTTACGAAAGATACATTGGTGATAGGCATTTTTCATTGAAGACTGAGATCACATATAAAGAGAATTCATTGGGTCACTGAATTAGTAGTTAGGAGGCAGAGATCGCTAATGCTGCATCCTGTGAATAGGCCAAATAACAAAGAAAATATCTGTGTGTTGTAGCATACTTCACTATCTGGCTTGGATCCATTTAACACAATAGTTTGAATGTTGAAAAGTAAAGAAAGACTTGCATTTATATTGCATTTTTCCCAAGTCCCAAAATGTATTCCAGCCTGAATTGTAGCTTTATGTAAACAATTTATATTACTGTTGTTGTTCTTTTTCAGTCAAAGTCGTCAGCACAAGGTATTTTTTAAATTTTTAAATTCTGTTATTCCACCTCACCACTGCCTAAAAGTTTTTTTTGTACATAGTGGATTGTGGAACATCCAGGTAAACATCAGCCTGTTCTTGTATTCATAAAACGATGTGTACAATTTTAATTTTATTTGACTGAGATTTACTGGTAAGTACTGAAGAAATTGTGGACTTTGTGTCTTCAAAAAATGAGCCCGTGTGCCCCTGCTCCCTGCAAGGCATTACAAGAAAATGTGCGTGGTGGGAGATGAGACAATGAGATATTTGTGATCCAATCTGTGGCCCACTCTTCCTTGGAGCAGGACAACACCCAGGAGGCACAGAATTGTTGAGTTAGCCTTGTCACCTTTGAGTTCCACAAACAAATGTCTCTCGAAGAACAGATTTGTAAGCAAGAACTGCTCTTTCACTCTTTTTAATTCTCCCTAACTCCCCACTGTTTTGGAAGGGGAGTGAAACTACAAATGAGGTATCATTACTAAAGTTTCAAATCTTAATAAAATGACATTGCACAGGCAACTGGATAGCACAATGGCCTGAAATACACTTTGGTCTTTTAGAAATATGGTGGTTTGAGTTACAATTTTTGCATTGTTCCAATTCTTGCATTTCCCTGATTTTAATTGCTCCACCTCAGCTTTTTGGTCTCAACTCTGGAGTTTCTTTCCTAAACCTTTCCCCGACTTTTTTTTCTAATAAGATCCTCCTTATAACAAGAAGCGTCATATCAAGTTCTGACTCTTCTGTCCTGGTACCTTGTCCTGCATCTCCAGGTCAAATTTTTATTGATAATGGCTCGATAATTTCAGCCATTTGACAGTTACTGCAGGTTTCCTGGTGGCGAGGGGTGCAGTCAATGGGAAACCCCATCAATAGTGGCAGGGCCAGTAAAGCATTTTTTAAAAATTAAAATTATTGCGTTATGATGGAATGAGACTGTAAAATTGTGAAATAACATTTTTCAGAGCCAGAGAGGCTGTTTGGTGGTAATTAATCTTATTGCACCATTGAATATTTATTTTCACTTGAATGCATCAGCCTCTGCTTTTTCTAGCATGGTTAGTGAGTAATTATAGCAACTTCATGCTTGAGAATTAATTTAAATGTGAGTTTCTTACTGAGAAACCAGTGTCGTGAAGTTTGTGAGGAGCAGGGCTAATTGGGCATCACCTTCTAGATTTCCATGTTTAATTGCACATGAGTGGACTTCAGAAGTTGTCTGATATGCTGAAGAATTACAGTGAGCACTGATATCCTTTCCGTTACACTTAATGAAAAATCTGGGCCATTGATGGTCTTGCTTTTCAGAACTTCTACTATAGGAGCAGTTTGTGCGGTTATATATCTGTAGTTTTTGAAAAGAAAATACTGCAAAGGTCAGTGTAGAAGTTGAAGTTTGAAGCCCCCTTCCAAAAATAGGAGTATAATTGATTATAAAATTGAACCATCGGCATGAGTGTGGGTCCTCATCATTTTGGCATGTCATCAGCATCTGACAGAGTATGTATTAAACTGACGCACAATGTTGCAATACCATCTGTGTCACCTGCTTGACCCCTTGCACCCCATCATAAGCTAGTAAGGAAAATATGCATCAGTGGGGTAAAAATTTGAGGCTGACTACTAATGTGAGTGTGGCATGACATGACTGAAAATACGATTGACTTGTACACCATGACTTTTGGGGCTGAAAAATGGGGTCATCTTATACTCCGGATCAAATTATACACCACAGTCTTTAATAAGAACTTGCATGAGTCCAGCGAGGGAACACTGAAGCTTGCTTCAGAGTAGTGCTGATAAATAATTGGCTGCAGTTTGAGTCACACATACATTATTGTGAAGCTTTACAGCAAAATATTGGAAAAATGTAGAAGTTAAAGTGTTTGGAGCTAATGGTGAGCCTCATACATGCTATGTCACAAATATGCATTGCAGTAAAACTTTATTTGCGTTGCTTGATCCTGCTTATTTTTTTGTCAGGGGTGTGATGGAATACTCTCAACTGGTTGTGTGCAACAACACTCAAGAAGCTTGACACCATCCAAGACAAAGCAACCCGCTTGATTGGAACCCCAACATTCACTCCCTGCACCACTGAAGTAGAATAGCAGCAATGTGTGCCATCTACAAGATGCACTGCAGGAACTTACCCATGTTCCTTAAGCAGCACCTTCCAAACCCATGATCACTATCATTGAGGAGGACAATGACAACAAACACATGGGAACATCACCACTGGAAGTTCATCTCCAAGGCACCCACCATTCTGATTTGGAAATATATTGCTGTTCCCTCACTATCGCTGGGTCAAAATTCTGGAACTCCCCCTCCCTTTTAGCACTGTGGGTGAACCTAATACTAGATAGGTTGCAGAGACTCAAAAGGCAGCTTATCACCAACTTCTCAAGGGCAGTTAGAGATGGGCAATAAATGCTAGCCGTGTCAGCAATACTCATCCCATGAACAAATAATAAAAAGGTTCTTGGGCGATCCATTTAGGTTACATTGTACATCACAGATTTCAAAGCCTCACTGCTTTTTTTTATTCTTTCACGGGATGTAGACATCGCTGTCCTTCTGCTGTCTCTGAAATCTCAGGTTTGGAAGATGCTGTTAAAGGAACAGCAATCTGTCTCCAACCTGAGTTCCTGATGTCTTCAAGTATATCATTATCTTTTCCAAGAACAATAGTGAAATTTGGCAGAGGCTTCTTATTCGAAAATTAAATTATAGTTAGGTGTAACCATAAAATATATATATTTGTATATTTTGTAAAATTTGCAGAGCCGTGTTTGTACAATCTGATCATATCATATAGACGCTCTTAAATACTGTTAATAGGAAAAGCTATCAATCAAAAATATTGGAAGATTCACATAGGAGAGAGGAAACAAATGGAAATATTTGGATTTTAGACCAAATATATTTTTTGTAATTGTTCATGTTACGTGTGTTCAGTTTCTTTATTCAGACTATTGTATTTGTGGCATAGTTATTGTCTGCTAACCTCAGCCTAGTTAATCAAGAGTGGGACATTCTATGATCAATAATCATGTTCATGGTGTAACTATTGGTCCTCAGCAGATACTTGTACTGGGCCTTATGACAGTTTTGTTTCTGAATGTTCAGTTTGAATAGATATTTTCAGTTGTTACATCATGCATTACATCACCAAAAGAATAATGGAATATATAGGGTATGATTGTTGAGGCTAACTTCTAGATTCTGAAGGGAATGGCTCCAGTAAAAAGAAAACCACAAAGTAAAGAATGGATTTGAATTACAAGATGTCATTATTCCTGGTTTTCTCTTTTCAATTCAATTATTTTGAGGGTAAAATCTTCATTTATGAAAAGTCAGTGGCAATTTCCAAAGACCTATGCTTACTTTAATATTTGCTGATATATCCCAAACCTTCCTGACTGTAAATCAGTCCCTTAGCGTCCCGTGTTCAATGATGCATGACACATGCAGCCCTTGGTTGAATCTTCCTCAGGTTAGAAAGCCTGCTGGTGTGAAACATTGGTCTGGATTTTTGCTGATTCGACATGACTCAGGGACCCTTTAAAAGTAGGAGATGGGTCCCAATTCTGGGATTCCCAACCTCATTCCTGGGCTATTTGGAGGGCCTTTAAAAATGTGGGCTGGTTCCTGTCAAAAGCCTGCACCTGGCACTCCCAACCTGGTCTGCTCCTACTCTGCAATTTTCATAGTCAGGCTGAGTTTTTAAACAGTCATGGTTCTTAGCCCTTCAGCAGTTGTAACGCCTAGTTTACACAGATTACATTTATTATAAGTAGGTTGGAAAGATCCTCCTCATACCTTATGCCAAGTCCTGCCCTTCCACTTGCACTCTATGGCCTCTCATGCCCCATATGCCAAGATCTGCCCTGTTACCTACCCTACCCACCCCCTTCCTGGGGCAACATCTATGCCCCAGGAAAATCATTGCCTGATTGAAGCTCAAACTCTGACCTCTGTTGTCAGTTTCACAATATGTACTTTCACAAGGTTGGGTAGTTGCAAAGGTTTGTGGTTTTTGTTATTGATACACTAAAGAGAGTGGATGATTGACAGCTTTATTACCTTCTACCAAAATTATTTTTTTGAAATGTTAGGAAACTATGAATGAATTATTCTTTAAAACCTTTTTACATAACCTACTGACTCTGCAGATTCTGTATAGTAAATGGGTATAGAAATGCCACTGGATATCATTGGAGGTTTGAGGACTATAGAGTTGAATGGAAGGGCAGAGTTTGGTATGGGATGTATGAGAGGTCACTGGGGGTGGGTGGCATGGTTGGGGTAGGGGGAGTATTTGGAGTGTGAGGGCTGGAGGACCTTTGAGATTTTATTTTGACTGGGACAGAGTTTCATTTGAACCACGGTGGGCATTTTAAACAACTTACCCCGACACTTGTCCCTATATTGATCTCTATATGTCATTAAGACGTTAGGATGGCGGTGCGGGTTCATTGGGCCGAAGGGCCTGTTTCCCGTGCTGTGTTGTTCTTTATTCTTTGTACTTGGCAGCCCCTGTGGATGCTTCCAAACCCTTTCCTGGATTGACTGGACTACTCCAACCTGCCTTTATCTCCGGCAATGGAGATGCCAATGTTGCTGGCACTTCCTTTTGAAGCGGTGGGCTGAGCCAATAATTTTCCCAACTCCCACCACCACAAGGATGAAAATTCAGGCCACTGTATGTCTTTGCTGTTTAAGCAGAGCATCCTCAGCAAAGTTTAAAAACTGCACGTACAAGCTCACTAAACAAGCTGATTTGTCCTTACGTCAATGTCCTTTGTGTCCGCATAACCTCAGAAACTAGTTCCAAAGGGTCTGCGCGTTCATTATTTTTAAAACATGTGGAAGGAAATGACTGAAACATTGGTCAGGTTTCTTTATAGTCACCTGTTTTGACTTGTCCATCTTTCTGACATTCACCTTGCCCAGGTGACCAACTGCTTCTGGGCGTGGAGCCAGATACACCCTTGTTCAGTACCCTTTCTCCCTCTACCTTGATCTAGGATGATGTGGAGATGCCGGCGTTGGGCTGGGATAGGCACAGTAAGAAGTCTCACGACACCCGTTTAAAGTCCAACAGATTTATTTTGTAGCGCGAGCTTTCAGAGCATTTCCCTTCAGGTGAACTCAAATGAATGAAATCAAACTCATTCACATGCTAGAAAGCTGGTGAAGCAATTACATTATGGTGGGCATGATTATTTTTTAAATTTACTTTGCATGCTTTTTAAAAGAGAAAACTGCAATAATGCAGATCAACTGCTTAATGCCATGTTTCAGTCATTACTTCCTCATTAATAACGTGACAGTTGTGAAGCCAGCAGTGTGGTGCCACAGTGCTGCGCGGTTGTTTAAAATGACTGGTAAACTAGTTTTACTAATCAAGAGTAGCATATTGTTGGTGCAAACAAACATTTAAATGGCATTGAACATCTGCTGCAAGGACAGACTGTGGACTGTTCAGAGGTTAAAGGCTAATCCACAGCAAATACCGTGAGATCCAATGTAATATTGTAATTAATTGACTATAGCAGTACTATTGCTACACAATTACTATTCAACAGCTGAGCCTGTTAGACAAGCAAGAATCTTTTTTGAGCATATGGGTGACTAGACGGCACACAAGGGAATAAATATGATGCAAATTACATTGTAAAACATAAAGAGCTCAAATGGGAAACATTAATGGAAACCTGAAAGAGGAAAATTGTTTAAAATTTTCAGCTGAAGGTTAGTCTGGCTGCTTTGGAGGTTGTCACTGTGCCTTTCTGACATTTAATAATTGATTGCTAGCATTTTTGGTCTTATTTGAACTCTCCACAAGTTGTATTATTAATCAGCTAACGTAAGGAAAGCCAAAAGCCCATTCAGCCCATCACAAAAAATCGGAGCAGGAGTAGGCCATTTGGCCTCCCAAGCCTACTCCACCATTCAATGAGATTGTGACTGAACTTTTTGTGTTTATTCATGGGCTGCGAACGTCGTCAGCTAAGCCAGCATTTATTGCCCATCTCTAATTGCCCTTGATAACACCATGAGTTCTTATTTTATGTAGTTAACTTTTATGTGGCATCTTATCAAATGTCTTTTGTATGTTCAGAACAGACTGGCATGCCTTTATCCATTCCACTGGTTACCTCCTGAAAGAATGCTAAAAAATTTGCCGAAAACGATTTTCCTCTCCTGGTCCCATCAAACTTGTACTCTCTCAATGTAACATTTGGAACACCATCAGTGAGTTTGACTACTAACTTGCCTGATCGATTGTTTCAAGAATTCCTTCTTAATTTCTGCTTTAAGTCTGTAGTTTTGATTTCTATTTCACATTAATCCAGTTTGCTCTAATACTCCTGCATTCATGACTTAACTCAAGTTCCTCATCTATATTTTTAGAAAATTTATGCATCTCACGACTTACCTTTTAACCATCTCCGTAGATTGCAAAACTGATGCTTACCTAATCTTTCTGATGAATAAGGCACTAAGGAAATAATACCTAAATGACGAAGTGGTGAGCAAACCCAATGGTTTGAATAAGGCAAAGGCAAAATACTACGAATGCTGGAATATGAAACAAAACAGAAAATGCTGGAAAACCTCAGCAGGTCTGACAACATCTGTGGAGAGAGAAGCAAGTTAACATTTCTATCCTGGATGACTCTTCGTCAGAGTTGAAGATAAATAAAATAGGGCAAATTTTACACTGAGGGCAAGGGGGAAGACTGTAATTGATGACATTGAGAAAAAAACAAAGAGAATGTAAATAGTGATAATAAAGACTAGAAATGATGCTAATAGTATCCAGTAAGAGATTGGAGTGTGTAATTGGTCATTGATTTGAATGTTCTGTACTCTTAGACTTTCTGTAGTTTTCCTGAATTCTGACCTTCATGTTTCATGAAATACTAAACTGTTCTTTATTTCTTTAGGTAATCACCTGCTTTGGAATTGCGGTAATCCTGTACAGCTACATTGGGTTCGCCGTTGTGGCCTTGCTGGTCGAAATCAACTCAATCTTCCTCCACCTGCGGCAAATTCTTCTGATGGCCAATATGCGCAAAACCACTTGCTTCCGCGTCAACAGTATCATCAATCTTGGAACCTATGTTGTCTTCCGCATCAGCACGCTGGCTTGGATGACACGCTGGCTGGTCCTAAATCGTGACAATGTCCCCCTAGTAACCTATAGTATCGGCAGTGTGGGGATGGCCATCATGACTCTGATGAATATTGTGCTCTTTTACCGGCTACTAAGAAGTGATTTTCTGAAATCTAGCAAAGAAATGAAGAAGGAAAAGTAACATTGCAGTGTGGCGTTCCATCCACAATCCTGGTGCTTGGAATTTTTAACAACAAGCAGAAGAGGGCCCTTTCCTTTTAACCTAATTGGTCCCATTCAATTAATATGGAATTCTCGATAGCTTGATGGGCTTAAATGTTTGCATATTTTTGAAAGCTGTCCCTAGTATTTTGAACGACAGCTTTTTTTATCTAATGATATTGTGGACAATATGAAAAACTGAAAGACAATTTTTACAATTTTTTTTCTAAACACTTGATGCTACAGAAAATTTTGTAATTTTACACTACCTCACTTCAAACTATATTGGGCAACTGTTCACTATCAAGCAAGAGTGGGATGCATAAGATTGTCGGGGATAGGCAAGAATGTGGAGTTGAAGTCACAAGCAGATCAGCCATGACCTTATTGAGTGGAGAAGGAGGCTCGAGGGCCAAGTACCTACTTCTGTTCTTAATTAGAGTGCAAGGGGATTCATTCTAGTTTGATGCTGAAAAATCAATTTGATAAATTATAAATTCTGAAGCGTCCATATGTCGGCGGCTCAGCTAGACTATAAAATGTGTTGAATTAAATACAGTCATGTTAAATAATGAAGGGAGTCAGAATGCAGCCCATCAGAGGTGATCTGGAAATAATGAAATGTTTAAACACTGTAGCAAGGTGTAGTATTCATTTTCTAAATGTCTTTATTTTATATAAACATTTGATAGAGAATTAACATGTTATATAAAGCGATGGCATATTTTAAATAACCAAACAGGCATTCTATGGTACTGTCATTCAGAATGGGGCAGATACAAGATGTATAGAAAAATAGAATTCTACCTTGAATATTCATAACTTCAAAAGCTGTGATGTATTTATGATATAGCTATATACACAACTAAACTGTTTGAAATCATGTTAATAACCAGATAACACTGCTTTTTGGGCTGGTATTACAATATGATTTATTCAGTTATTTTAAAACTTTTATGCAGTATTCAGGCTCAGACAAAGAGATTTCAGTATATAGAGAACAATTTTTAATTTCACAAAAATATTGTCAATTTTTCTTTAAAAAAATTCCTATTGTCTTAAGTATTCCTATTTTAATGCTAAAATCATTTTTTGAACAATATTTTCTGGTGTTTTGACTAACTTACAATGTGTAGAATGTAATCAGAAATATTGGCTGGAATTTTTCACTGCTCACACCATTGGGATCTTCTGGTCCCACCAATAGCACACATTCACCACAGGTTCCCAGCAGCGTCGGTTGCAATGAATGGGAAATCTCATTGGCAGCAGCAGGACCAGAAGATCCCACCAACAGCAAACAGCACTCCTCCTCCTGCCATGAAAAAGTTACTGTGGGGAGGCCAAAAAATTCCCCCCACCTCCCACCTAGCCCCCCATTAAGTGTGTATCATTTATTTTAGGGAACTTGTCAATAAGTTTTGGAAATATTTATTATGACACTGTCTGGACAAGCTTTTCTGGTCAGACTGATCGGACTATGCATATCTCCTGAGTGTGACTGTGTGTCCTTGTTAACATTGAATGTGACCGTAATGTCATTGAATTTTCAGAGTTTTTTTTCCCAATATAACAAGTCTGAAAACTTTGTCAAGATCCACTGCTCTTCTACTTGGAGGGCCAGAGGGCCTGTTCCTGTGCTATACTGTTTTTTGTTCTTTGTACAATCTGCAACATTTTTGTACAAATCCCAGTGGCATCCTTATAGAAATAATACAAGTAATTGTATCTCAGCCTTAGGCATCCATTGCAAGAACACATTCCTGGGGACTGATGTGTAGAAACAAGCTCCCAACCCTTCAAGCAACTTTTTTTAGCAAAGATGTTTAAAATAAAGAGCTTTTATCATTCTGAATCAGAATATGTAATGCATATGTTTTATTATCTGTTTTCTTATCTGTTTTGAGGTCAAGGAGTAAAATATATTCATTTAATCAAGTCCACGAATGCAATTAAACAAAGACAAGGATATCAAATTCACATAAAATAAATTTCATCTTTATTGATATAAAAATTCCATTTGCAATTGAGTTAATTATTTAAACGCTACTTTTAAAACAAATGCAACCATCATAAAACCTTGGTATATGATGAATTTCAGTGCAGATAAGTCATGATAAACAGATAATATGGAATTGTCTCCAGCCCTACCTTTCTTAATCTTTTAGTGGTTAAGCATTTTATAAATCTTTGCCTTATTGGTTCGATGGTATATGAATTGTCTTCTTGTGGGATTAAATTCTTAGGCAGTGAAATTTACAGTTTAAGCAGGAAATAATGTAAATACAAAAACCGGTATATTTCCTATAATTTTACTAAAGGGGTTAGGGGCTGCAAAATACTACCTTTAACAGCACAATATTTTATTACTGTAAGTGAATTTGGGAGCTATGATGATATTCTGTAGTGTGGGTAATTAACCTGCTGTAAATATGTGAATTTAGATCAGTAGACCAACACCAAATGAAAGGCCTTAGGCTAAAGCTTCAAAAACAGTGTCCCATCCCAGGACTAATATGTTGCAGAACACTGATAACAAAAAGGAGGCTGAGCCTAGGAGTCCAGGCTGAAAGATGAAGAGCAAGTGGTGAAGGAGAGAAATTGAAACTGGTAAACTGATTTAATTTGATCTTTGCTTTGATTTATTATTGTCACATTTTAACATAGTGAAACATATTGTTTCTTGCGTGCTATACAGACAAAGCATACCGTTCATAGAGAAGGAGACAAGAGAGTGCAGAATGTAGTGTTACAGGCATAGCTAGGCTGTTGAGAAAAATCAACTTAATGCAAGAGAGGTCCGTTCAAAAGTCTGACAGCAGTAGGGAAGAAGCTGTTCTTGAATTGGTTGGTACATGTAATCAGAATTTTGTATTTTTTTCTTAAAGAAAGACGGTGGAAGAGGGGATGTCCGGGATGTATGGGGTCCTTAATTATGCTGGCTGCTTTGCCGAGACAATGGGAAGTATAAACAGATTCAATGAATGGAAGGCTGATTTGCATGATGGATTGGGCTATGTTCGTAACCTTTTGTAGTTCCTTGCGGTCTTGGGCAGGAAGAGTGCTTTCTATATGCATATGTAAAAGTTGGTGAATGTTGTAACTGATATGCCAAATTTCTTCTTCTTCTGAGAGAGTCGAGTTGGTGAGCTTTGTTAACTATACTGTTGGCATGGGGGAACCAGGACAGATTGTTGTTGATATGGACACCTAAAAACTTGAAACTCCCGACCCTTTCTACTTCATCCCTGTTAATGTAGACAGGGTATGTTCTCCTTTGCGCTTCCTGAAATCGATGACAATCTCCTTAATTTTGTTAACATTGAGGGAAAGCCTCAATGTTGCTGCACCAGTTGATCAGATTCTCTATCTTAATCTTGTACTCTGTCTCGTCATTGTTTCAAATCTGACCCACTACGATGGTGTCATCAGCAAACTTGAAAAATCAGGTTGTAAGGGAATTTGGCCACACAGTCATTGGTGTACAAGAAGTATAGTAGGGGCTGAGAACACAGCCTTGTGGTGCACCAGTGTTGAGGATGATAATGGAGGAGGTGTTGTTGCCTATCCTTACTGATTGTGGTGTGTGAGTTAGGAAGTTCAGGTCGCAAAGAGAGAATCCGAGGCCCAGGCCAAGGAAGATGAGTTTCGTGGGAATAGTAGAGTTGAAGGCTGAGCTATGGCCAATAAGTGGGAATATGACATAGGTTTCCTTGTTATCTTGATGTTCCATGGTTGAGTGCAGGGCCAGGGAGATGGTGTCTGCTATGGACCTGTTGTGGCAGTAGTGGATCTAGGTAGACCAGGAGGCTGAAATTGATTCATGCCATTTTGGAGCACTTCATAATGATGGTTGTCAGAGCCATCAACCAATAGTTATTAAGGCATGCTGCTTGCTTTTCTTAGGGTACCGGTTTGATGGTCATCTTCTTGAAGCAGATGGGGACCTCAGATTGTTGAATCGGTATGAGGCAAGGAGTTATACAAAGATGGCCGGGCATTCAAATTAAGAACTAGATAGAGTGGAATTTTTAGAGAGTTGTAGACTCTGAAGAAGCAGAAGTTGTTGATAGACTCTTGACTATTTGATAGCAGTTATCCAAATTGTCTGACGCTGGCGACCAGAAAGCAGCCATACAATTTGGAAGTGTGAGGAAGGAAGGATTCTAACACTGGGATGCCAGAAACTAACTCTAGGAAAGCAGAGAACCCATGGGATAATAGGTCTGTTGGTGTTGGAGAGGGGTGAAGGGAGATAATTGTAGTTGGAGGTTACTCACTGACACAGTGGAGGCTACAATGCATTCCAGAAATGAACCCAAGCAAATGGTCAGTGTATGAGTCCAAGAGACCCAGAGAGATTGGGAGAGTGACTATCAGGTTCGATCTATAATACTAAAAATTTTCAAATTGATCAATTCTTTGAGAGTATTGTGTCAATTGGGATGGCAATACAGACTGGATAAGTTAATTAGACAACTAAGTACAGGCCTAAACTAGCTTTTAATACTAAGTACGGGTTAATAATTTTCTATTTCTAAATAAAACATAAGAACTTGGAACATAAAAATTTCCAACCAGAAGTATAAATTATAAAATAAAACAATGTTATAGTTCAGGTCAGTAACCCCAAAAGTTTTGTGAAGTCACCTGGATAATAAATTTTATGCTTTGAATTTGGCTAGGATAAGCATCAGGGGTTTTGCTTCAGGTATGATTCAAAGGGAGTTTTTAATCAAACAAAGTTTATTTAAGAATGTTGATGTGTATAGAAAGAAAATTAGCAACAACTTACCAATTACAAACAAGAAATTAAAAAAAAACCGTGGTATAAACCTGAACAACTAAATACCATTCCAACCAACCAAATTACAGGAACGAAACATTGTCATAAAGTTAGCTCAGAAAATACAAATGTTCATATGATGTTTGAACTTAGTCCTTTGATTGGATGCTGCAATTCTCTTGATCCACAAACATACACGCTTGAAGTCAGAACAGCTTTCTAAAACACCAGGAAGAGAGAGAGACGGAGAGAGAGAGAGAGACTCTCCGTACTGGCTAGCAAACCACAATTTTCACTCCGGAAAGGCAAGAAGCCTTGTTTCCAGCTAGTCAGCAGAATTTACAATCCCAGGGAAAGAGGGGTAGAAAACCTGCCTGTCACTTGACAACAGGAGCTTCTAACTCTAAACCAAAACTGAAAAATGAGTCCTTGGATTCTTCTGGGGAGGAACCACTTGGTTTTGACTCATCAGTCAATCTTCTCCTTTAAAATGCATTTGATTTGATTTACTATTGTCACATGTATTACAGTGTCACAGTGCTCACCAAAGCATTAAATAGGAAATTAGATCAATGTTTTATCAAGGGAAGAATTGACCTATAGACAGCCTACGTCCATCGTTTATGTAATTTGCCTGAGTGAGGCGATTATGGGATTTTCACAGTAACTTCATTGCAGTGTAAATGTAAGCTATTTGTAACACTAATAAATAAACTTAAACTTGTTGAAAACTAAACGCAGAATTTAAAACTTCTGTTAATGACTAATGTGATCCTTTTGCTTATACCTATATACAACTGTACTTGACACATGCATAAATGTTCAAACCCTATATGTACGTGTGTCATATAAACAAATTAGACTGTTGACACTTGTATGTTGGCTGTATCACTCATCAGCAGAATCTTTTCTTTCCCTTCCTGTCGGCACAGTGCTGGGAAAATCTCAGAGCTGCTATGAAAGTTCAGTCTATTCCATCTGTTACAAGGTTGAATCCCTGATGTAACTGAATTGGAGTGTCAGTGAATATACGTAGCATAAATGCTCCATCAGTATTTGAGGCAAAGGTACTTGGAATGATTACATAGTGTCCTGGTTCAAGTTTGCAACGGAGGTTTATGCTTCTCTGGGCTACATAGGCTCCCGAATCCGAAACTGTTCTGTAATGTGTAAAATGCTCTGCAGTTAGAATCTTCTGCGGGTTGGATGACTGTGAAAAAGAAAAAACGGGAAATAACAATCCCATTTCAGTTTAAGTTTCTTTCTTTGTATTGGACCACGCACAAAACACAACTGACAGAAGACATTATTGGAAAAGCAAATGAGGAAATCAATATATTCTTTTGATGGTGTGGAAATCAGATTGGAATTTGTCAGGTTTAATTCACAGTCTCTATTGACGACTAATGAACTGTGAAGCCCCTGCAGAGCTGAATCTGATGACTCTTATTGTGCAGGCACACTCATGGCTGAGTAACTAAAAAATAGTTGGCATTGCTAAAACAGAACTCAGCAGGAGTCAATGGTGGCCACATTTTCCTTCATAGTAATAGTAATTCGCTACAAGCAATTCATTGGGTACGAATGTCCTATGTAAAGGGAAGTATTCTTGTGAAAGGAATCAGAAAGAAAAATATCTCCAAACGTTACTTTTTTTTCTCAAATCAAGTAAGGCACCATAACAAGAAATCATTACAGTGATTATCACTGCTGCCTCACAGTGCCAGGCATTCTGATTTGATCCCCAGCTTGGATAACTGTGAGGAGTTTGCATTTTCTCTCTGTTATCTGTGTGGGTTTCCTTTAGATACTCTAGTTTCCCCCCACATTCCAAAGATTAAGTGGATTAACCCTTGGTAAATTAGGGGAATTAGCGGGGTAAGTATGTGGAGTTACATGAATAGGGCAGGGGGGATGGGTTGGGCTTGGGTACGCTGCTCTGTCAGAGAATTGATGCCAACTCTATGGACCAAACAGCCACTTTCTGCACTGTAGGGATTCTATGAATAAATTTTCTAGCAAAGTATTGTGGCTTTCTTGTCAGAAAGTAACAAATTTTCAGCTCACCTCATAGATTTGGATCCCAATAGGATTCATTGAGATGCCAAGCCGCCTGTCCATCCTGCGATAATTCTGAATTAAAGATATCAGAACATAGCATGCCTCATCAGCATGGTCTTCATCACTGCTTGAAAGATCATCTGTGGAGTGGCAGACAGCACATGCCAAGAAACAGTCTGTTAGCATTTCTTTTCATTTAACAGAACAGATGTCATTGGAATAACTGAAGAAACCATGCCTATTTCCAAGTAACAAGAAAGCAATTGAATAAGAAGATACATTAACATTTCTAAGTGTAATAAAAGATAAAATCTTTATCAGTAAAAAGATATCTCAAAGGCACAATCACATCCCCCTGTTACAGTGACCAGTATATCCTCTTTATGGGGATTGCAAATAGGTGTAACCACTGTCATCATATTCAGGATTGTCCTCATAGCTACAAACGTTTTGATTTGAGTGAGGACCACATCATAACTTTCCTGGTACAGTTCGTATTCAAGATGCGGAGATGCCAGCATTGGACTGAGGTGGGCACAATAAGAGTTTTACAACACCAACTCTTCACTCACCTGATGAAGGAGCAGCGCTCTGAAAGCTTGTGATATCAAATAAACCTGTTAGACTTTAACCTGGTTTTGTGAGACTTCTTACTGTAAATATTCTAAATATTTTAAAAAGGGATTCTAAGGGTTTAACTAACTTCCTGGAATTTTTTGAAGCAGCAACAGAAAGTTTTGATAAGGGTAATGCTGTTGATGTGCTGTGTGTAGAAGTTCAAAAGCCATTTGACACAGTGCCATGTAACAGATTTGAGAAAATTTATAGCTCGTGGATGAAGGTGCAGTAGCAATGTGGATACAAAATTAGCTGAATAATAGAAAGCAGAGTTTAAGAGTCAATGGATATTTTTCATTTGGAGGAAGCTTTGTAATGGAGTTCCTCATGGTATTTGGACCCTCGCTTTTCCTGATATAAATTAGTGCTCAAGATCTTAGTGTGCAGGGAACAATTTTAAAGTTTGTAGGTGATATAAAATTTGGACTATTGTAAGCTGTGGGGCTGATATTGTAGAACTTCAAAAGGACATAAATGAGTTAGTGTAGTGAACAGATAGGTGACAGATGAAGTTCAATGCAGATAAGTGTGAGATGATGCATTTTTATCTCAGTGTATATGTGCATGGATCATTGAACGTCACAAGCCAGGTGAAGAGAGCAGTAAATAAAGCTGTAATATCCTGGGCTGAATGCTGAACTTATACAAGACATTAGGTAGGCCTTAGCTGAAATGTTGTGCACAGTTCTGGATATCATAATGTGAGAAGGATGTGAACACACTGGAGAAAGTACAGGAGAGGTTTACAGGAATGGTTCCAGGGATGAGAAACCTCAGTTCTGAAAATAAATTGGAGAAATTGGGACAGAGAAGAAGGCACAGATCTAAAATGATTTGTAAAAGAAGCAAATGTGATGTAAGAAAAAAAGTTCACACAGCAAGTGGTTAAGGTTTAGAATGCATTGCCTGGAAGAGTGGTGGAAGCAAGTTCAATTGAAGCATTCAAAAGGGCATTAGATGATAATATGACTAGAAGCAACTAACAAAGGTATGGGGAAAAGTCAGGGAAACGGCACTAAGTCATACTGCTCATTTGGAGAGTTGATGTGGTCACTAAGGGCTAAATGGCCTCCTTTTGCACTGTGACAAATATATGAATCAATGTTTGAATAGAGTTTTCTAGAACTGGTAATTCCTGGAATTGATTGATGGAATGGTTAACATATTACAAGATGAAACAGTAAGCTAATTACCAGTAGAGCCCCTTGTTCTAAGAATGGCTTTTTATTCCCAATAGCTACTATATTCAAGAACTCTCCTCCCAACTGTCCTAATTTTGCTGAAGAATTTCAATCCTGTACTGCTGTTCAACCTTTGAAGTGACATTCACAAATTTTATAATGTCATACGAAACTATGTGACTCAGTAAAATCTTTGCATATCTCAACTTTGGATCACAACCACACTTACATGCTGAAAATATAGTGGCTTCTATTGGTCACATCTAACCTGAGTTGGCAATTCCATTCCTCAGTTAGGTAGAAAAATAGAATCATACAGCATAGAAAAAGGCCATTCAGCTCATCATGTCTGTGTAGATTCTGTGAAAGTTTTGCTGCTGGTCCCACTCACCTGTTCTTTATCCAGTGTCCTGCAAAAAAAGTTCCCTTCAAATTTTTGTCCAATCCACTTTTGAAAGTTATTATTGTATCTGCTTCTATCGTGCTTTGAATTCACAACCAACTGTTTTGACATCATATCATGTGTATTAATTAACTGAAATCTGTATTATCTGGCATTAATCCTTCAGTCAGTGGAAATAATTTCTCCTTATTTATTCTGCAAAAGTGTTTCATGATTTTGAAATATCTCCTGAACCTTATATGCTGTAAGGAGAAGAAACCCAGCTTCTCCAATCTCTTCACATCACTGAAGCCCTGTATCCCCACTTCCTTCCCATCTCCAAAGGATAGTTCTTTAGTTTGGAACGGAGAGTTACAATTACTCACTGGGCGATTCTCATTATTGTTTAACTTTTATGTTTAAATCTTTATCACTTCAGACAAGTGCCTCCGCTATTTCAGCCTGTAAACATTATCGTATTTTGATATATTGCTGCAAAAATGTATTTTTGTTCTGTGAATCCTCAGGGAAGCTTACACTAATCAAGAGAATAAAACAGAGGTGGGCCTGGGTGAGATGGTCTATTGGCAAGTTGATGCAAACACGATAGGCCAGATAGCCCCGCCTTCTGCACTGTAGGAATTCTATGACTAAGTCTTTTCCTCGTGCTCTATTTCTTCACTATTTTATCACTCTCAAATCGCTTGTTTTCCTTGAATGTCCTATTTGCACTCATTCCATCCTCTGGGCCTTGTCAAAGATTGTTTACTGTCCCTTCTGGATTCATTGCCTATTTTGTTTAACGACTTTTTTTATTTGAGGAATGCTTTCATTTAGTTTTACATATAAATTACAGCACGGAAACAGAATATTTGGCTCAGCTGATCTCTGTGGCACTTATAGCTCTACTTAGTCCATCTTCCACCTTACTTCACCTTACTCCATCAGCATAATCTTCATATCTTAATATAGCTTCTTTTTATAGTTAATGTAGCTCCTAGCTTGCCTACAAGATCTTCTGCTCCAATTGCCTGCTTCATATCTTCAGTTTGTAACCAAGACACAAGCAGCTCCAGCTGAGAAAATGTAATGCATGAGTATGGCCTCAACTGGGATCTTGAGTTCATGTCACACTATGTGTAACCCTCACTATTCGGCCTGGGCTTGCAAAATCCTACTCAATGTTGTGGCTTGAGACATTCACACCTCTTTAACCTGTGATTATCCTTCTCTCCACTCACACTGTCGGTACCTGTAAAGACATGATTACCTGCAAAAATTTCCATTCTAACCAATATATATGTCTATATTTATATATATATATATCACACATATATATATGCCACATTTGTGAACCTACCTCTCCCCTCACCGAATGAAGGAGCAGCACTCCGGAAGCTTGTGATTCCAAATAAACCTGTGAGACTTTAACCTGGTTTCTTGAGACTTCTTACAGAAAAGGTAAGTAAATCTGTGCTTAAAACACCGGGGGCTAGAAATGTGATCCCAGTGAAGGCACATGCACCCACCTTGTCCTCTGGAGGTAGATGTCTGGGGTCGTCACAGACATGGGGAGTCATGACAGTGACAGATTGCAAATTGGAAAAATTGTGCATTTATGCAAATACCTCCAAAGTGATGCCTTTTTCTGTCTCTTTCTGCTTTCATTTAGATTTTTTTTGCCTGCAACAATTCTTGCTACACATTAACTATTCAAAGACTTTTTCACCTGTGTTGAAGAGCCCAAAGACAGTCACAATTAATGAGAGACTCATCAAACAACTTCCCATAATTGTGAAGACCAAAAACATTTTAACTAAAGGCTCTCACCTGTTTCTGGGACGATAGTGATGGGATACTGAGGGTTGCTGCTATACTCAATCATATTGTTCCGGCATCCACCCGCATTAATTCCAGTCACCCATTGACCCTTCACCTCCTGCAAGCTGCCAGCATCTGGGAAGAGTAGAAAAATTGTTGATAGGTCCTTGAAACCAGTTTTACTCTGAGAGTTGAATTGCCTTCAACGTGTGGAAGAAATGGTGACATACTACCGCAAAGGTAGAATCTTACGAGAGTGGATGGGAGAGGAGGGTGGCCAGGATGCAGCAGTGGGGAGGTGGTTAGGCAGCGGACTTATAGCTTGCCCCCATCCTCTGGGAAGCAAAGTTGACACGGAACTAACCCACTCTACGCCTGTCCAACCCTCAGCTATAACACACTGTGGGTGGCAAGCTAAATTAGGACAGTGTGTGACTCTCACCCCTCTGCCTCAAGGAGCTGCTGGCCAATCCAACACCAAGAACACATTGATGGGCACTGCCGAGGCTGCCACCAGGATGAAGAAGAATCCCCAATGGATCTCGGGGACAGTCATGTCTACTGCTGTGGGTTGGGTGTGATGGGGATCTGTTTAATGGAGCATGCAGGTGGGAAAAAAGATGGTGAGGAGAAGGGCTCCATCTTTGGGGTCTGCCACTCTCATCCTTCCCCTCCCCCTCCCCACCCCTCGATCTGCAAAGAGTACACCCAAAGATAGAACCCCAAACTTCCTTCCTGGCCTTTGAAGATTTTTTTAAAATCAGGCTTCCCTATATCAAATGTTTTATGGTGTGAGCAGCATATTATTGAGGTCAACTGGTATGATAACAAGTCCAATTTACCCTAGATTATTTAAATATGGCCAGTAGGCTGCCAGTTTTGGACTCCACCTTACCCCCATAGTACGGGGGTGAGCTCAGGGGTGGGCGAAAAGGTGGGGTGGGTAGACACCTACCCTACTTTACATGCCCCCCACCCCGTCCCCACCAAAAGAGAAACATGTAAGATGTAGCTCAAAGACTGGGAAAAAAATTAACTCTAAAAGATTGAGGAAATGGGCCAAACAGCAAGAAGTAATGTCATTTTAAAATGGCATGAAGCTAAATTAATTTTGAAAGACTAGCCTGGTGGTGTAGGAAATAGTTGATGGGAAACAGTGGGTAATAGACATGGAGTGGCTACCCTGAACATTCAAAACACATAATTTGTTGATATTTTATCAACTGATAAATAAGCAGAAATTTTGCTTGACTAAGGAACAGGCTATCCCGAAAGCTTGTGGCTTTTGCTACAAATAAACCTGTTTGGACTTTAAAGTGGTGTTGTGGGATTTCTTTCTTCTTTTCCAAGATGGCAGACATGTCTTCATGACTAATCTGCTTCTTGGCTTGTTCTGTAAGTTCGAGGCCTCTCAAATTTCTCCCTACCAGCCTGCTGCCTTCTCTTTCTTGTGAAGCACTTAAAGATATCTGACAATAGGCACTCCACTGATAATGGACAGTAGAAACACGTTTCTTTTCTTTTCTGTTAGTACCCAAGTGACTTTTGGCCCTGGTTCAATTCAACTAATACATGGCCTGGCTTGGAAGTCAGCATTCAATCTTTTTTTCTGCTCTCCCTCTCCTAGGCCCTCCTCATTTTGGTGGGTGTATCAATTGGTCTTACTAGCTGAAAAACCAATTTTTGTTTTATTTTCCTTGTATTTTTAAATACGAATAGGAGCTCCCTCCACCAACAGAAAGTGGATAACATCCCTTAATAAATTGTATAATAAAATTCCAGTCATTACCTGCACTTCCATCACCATCAAAGTCAGGTCCGAGAGTCAAAACTGTGATAGTTGCAAACTTTTTACAGAAGTCATCAAACTTCATCCTGTGAAATAAGGCAGTGCTATGACTGTGCTAGCTGGAACATAGGAACAGGAGTAAGCCATTCAGCCCATCATGGCTGATCATCAACCTGAATGCCATTTTCCTGCACTATCTACCAACTGGATATACAACAAATGTACAAGCCAATGGACTGAAATGTCCTACCAGAATTCCCCATCATCCTTCTTGGTAAATCCAAATGCTTCCTTCGTCCACATTGGGATTTGATTCCATAGTGGAGAACTTGTAAAAGGAAGAAATATCATGTAAAGATTCATTTCTTTTTCCAAGCATCCTGACTATCACACTTCATCTTTCAAAAGATAGAGCTATTCAGAATTGCAAGCTTGCTGAATCTCGAACACAGACAAGAAAATTCAGAGCTGTCAAAAATGTGGATGTTGAGGAAATGTACTAGAATTTCCGTAGGATGACACAATTTCCCAGTGGACTGGATTTTTATTCAAATATGTCAAGATATGAGATGCAAGTGCTGGAGATTGAAATGTCTTTTGAATATGTGCACCTACTAATATCTGCGGCCACAGTGTGAGTGCAGTATTACTAGAAAACAATAATGAAAACTCCTTTGCATTCGCCCCCAACATGCCACAGACTCCCACCTCTGAAGGATATCCCTGTTGCACTAAGACACTAAGTTTTCCATGCCAATAATTTACAAGAGTGTCAAGTAATCTTGGAATTTAATTTCTCTCAGTTGTGGAATTCAGATAATAATGGCATATTCTGTTTTTTGTTTAATATGGGCCCAGCTGGCTGAAGCAAAATGATTTCATTCCAGACTGTGTCGTCAGAATTCTATCACCTTGCTCGCCAAGGAATCAGAGCGGGTGAGGGGTGGACAATAGAAATATCCCTTGACCTGAGGTGGGAATTTCCTGTCTTGCTCCAGCAAGGCTGTAAACCCCACCCCACCCCCTGGATATTTCTAAATACTGAAACTATCCAATGTAGTGTGCAAAGTTTGCAAAAACAAGTTTTTTAAAGTTTGTTAGTGTCACAAGTAGGCTTACATTAACAATGCAATGAAGTTATTGTGAAAAATCCCCTAGTTGCCGCCCTCCAGTATCTGTTCGGGCATGCTGAGGGAGAATTTAGCACGGTCAGTGTACCTAACCAGCACGTCTTTCGGACTGCGGGAGGGAACTGGAACACTGGGAGGAAACTACATAGACACGGGGAGAATGTGCAGACTCCGCACAGATAGTGACCCAGGCTGGGAATTGAACACCAAATCCCTGGTGCTATGGGGCAGCAGTTGTAATCACTGTGCCATCATGCTACCCTATCAACAAACAAAGAGGGAAAGCTTCCTCTTATTGCTCCCCTTCAAGGTTGTTTCTGAGAATTGGATAGAATCAAAAGTCTGGGGATGAGTTTTTAAAATCAGGGTTTTTTCCTTTTTAGATCATAAATAACAAGTTTAATCAAGAGATTCCTACCTGAACTACAGCAAAATCCCATATTTGCAAAGTTAAATGATACCAAATTCAAATATAGAAAGAGACACAAACCGGGCATGATGCCAGTGTTGAACCTCCTCCCACTAGCCCATATGCTATCTTCCCTGTGTGTGTGTGTTAACATGAGCTGAAACATATCAGCTGAGGATCAGCTCTGTATTTACCATCTGGCCAAAGAAATAACTCAATGAAAAATAAAGAATAATTTTTACACATCCAACCGGGAATTAAAATATTTTGAAATGACAAACCAGTCCACGCTCGGTTGTGTCTAGGATTGTCTCTTCATTCCCTAGAACCTCTCACCTCCATCCACTCATGGGGTTGCATTGGGGGTATATTATTGGCTCTATTTGCCCAAATTTGTACCTCTATTTATTTGCCCTTCAACCAAGCAGCTGAACAGAAACACCCAACCTGCAATGTTCTAAAACAAGAAGAAATGGGCAATAACTATTCAACTATGTGTATTCAAAGTGACAAACCCCTCTGCAGAATGAGGGCGATTGGTACAAACAGGGAAAAAAATAATTCTGGGGTTATTAAGCTGGAAATGAAACACTACAAAATTAAGATTCGAAAACTAGGGAACTCCAATAAAATTAAAAATGTAACTCCTTTTGCAAAAAAAAGTACATTCTCTGTCTTTTGATTTTGTTTGATATTTGAAATTTTTTTAGTCCTAAAAAAAGTCATGGCTTTGATTATTGGTAGTTGATGTAATGTTATGCTCAGTGATTGGACTCAGTGGTATAACTAGTTCTGCACATTTGTTGCTTGCACTGAGAGCAATGTTGAAACAAGGATTAATCTCCTTGTTTTCATGGCTGCTGTTTCTAAGGTGAGCTGTGTGGTGTGTTTTGGAGCTTTGTTGAGGCATTTGGACTAACTTAATAAAATCACTACACTTATACAAATTTGCACGTTTTCAAAAGTTACAAATGGAGGAAATGAATTCATATATATTATACTTTAATAGTACTGTCCTGGACTCCAAAAATTCTGATCAGCATTTCTCTACTGGTTACCCCAAATAATTATTCAGGTCTCATTCCTGTTCCATAATCACCAGTGCCAGCTCAGTCGCCAGTGTACAGTGGAAAATTGACACTCCAGTCGGACAGTCCAGGGTTGAAAGTCAGCTCTGATCATCAATGCACAAAGACGAATCCAGACTCTGGAATGGTCTTAGGGGTGGCACAATGGTTAGCATTGCTGCCTCACAGCGTCAAGGACCCAGGTTCAATTCCTGGCTTGGGTCAATACCTGTGTGGAGTTTGCACATTCTCCCCATGTCTGTGTGGGTTTCCTTTGGGTGCTCCGGTTTCATCTCACAGTCCAAAGAGGTGTGAGTTAGATGGATTGGCCAAGTTAAATTGCCCCTTAGTGTCACAGGGACTAACTCAGGTAACTGCGTGGGATTATGTTGATAGGGCCTTAGTGGGATTGTGGCAGACTTAATGGGCCAAATGACCTCCTTTTGCACTGTAGGATTCTAAGATTCTATGAGGAGTCACAAGATTGCATTAGGATAAAATTTGTAGGCCGGAATTCTCTGGTTTCGCATGCCCCACTACCACTGCCAGTCAAAACGAAGAATTTGGCACTCAGCCAAATCTCACATTTACTGCAATGGGACCAGATAATCGCAGATAAGACGTGGGTGAGATTGGTGAATTCTGGCCCTAGACTGGAAAATTTGGGGCTCTTCTTCCTTGAAAGGAGGCAACGAAGGAATGACCTAGAGTAAACGTATATAAGCAGCGTAGAAAAATTAATTCCCCAAGACCAGTCCAAAAAAACCATGACAGCAGGATGGCATAGTGCAGGTTAAAACTAGTAAAATGCAGATTCAGGAGAATGAAAAGTTACTTATCACAAAAAAATTAAATAAATCCATGAAAAGGATAAGGGAGACAATAGTATTGGAATCTGTGCTAGGAGTATACTCTAGGATCACAAGGAGGTGGGTGAGCTGAGAAATATTATCTGGCTTTCCTCTTCTAAGTTTAATGATTTCTTAAAAGCCTTCTCCAAACTCCACAGGAAAAAATATCATTCCACAAGGATGATGGAAGGAGTAGGGCCTTTTGGCAGATATTATTGTGTTGCGGGATGTCTTTTGGGACTGCCTCAGTTCTAGAAATGTTCCAAAATACAATATTAGATGCTTATGAAGGAGCAGATATCATTGTACATGATACGGTGATTGAAGAAGAGAATAAGCAGAAACAAGGCCAAAGGTTGAAAAAAAAACAGTCTATTCAGGTAATGTGAGGCTGATATGAACGAATGCAACTCAAAGTACAAAAGGTCAGTCAAACATGTCACATGATCATGGCAAAAGAACTCAAAGTTGATGAAACACCTTGTGACCAACAGACAAAGCATCAGCAGCAATAAATAACATAATGATAATTGATGCAAGCTAATTTTAAACAACACTTGTCAGAAAGTTACTTGGCAAAGATAAAAGGGCTTGAAATTCCACAGGGTTTTCCCCAATTTCCTGACTTGAAATCTTGGAAGAAACCACTTAAGTATCATTTCTCTTTTCACTGAGGTTGCGGTAGGGCTAAAGGGGTCAAAGGATATGATGGAGGGAGGTGGGATCAGGATATTGATTTTGACGATTAGCCATGATCAAAATGAATGGTGAAGTAGGTTCGAAGAGCTGAATGGCCTACTCGTGTTTCTATTTTCTATGTTTTTATGAGACCAAAGGATTTCACTTTTAGGCCCAGTTGGGGAAGGGTTGGTGAGGCAGGAGAATGAAAATATACCACTCGTTAAGAACCTTTTCAGGCCAATTAAGGATGGTCGAATGAGATTTTCCACCCAGGTTCCTGCAGGTGGTGGGGAGAGTTTAACTGCCTGGAGGTGCCCCCTCCAAATTGGCGGACCAGAGAGTCAGCATCCTGGCCAAGCCCAGAGTCTCAACCTGCCAAGAGGAGAAAACCAGCAAAACCTGTCTGAACTGTTTTTGTTGTACACCTTCTGATGGAACTCCACCGTTACTGATTTTTTAAATTGGGATTTGACAACTTTGAACTGGTTTTCCTTCCCGGTTTGGTGCCTTAGAGCAGTGGCATTGAGGGCTTGACTGAAAGATAAAGAGAAGTTTTTTAACTTTAGATTTTAAAAAGTTGGCAAGAGGATGACTTCACTTTGAAGCATCCTTTTCCTTGTTTACCCTTCATTGTAGTCTGCTGCAGCTTTCAATTTGTGAAGCATCTGATTTGCCCTCCAGGGGTCAAAAGCACACCTGCCATGCTTAATTCTCCCTTTGACCATAAACCCTGGGGTTTGCTACAGAGCACAGACCTCTGCGCTCTTGTATTGAAGGGCGCTCTTTTGAATATTTACACATCGTTTGAAAGCTTGAAAACATCAACAAGAAAGCTGTGTGTTTCTCTTGGTAACCAAATGGATGGATTAGTCATGGGAAATGCGTGGGGTTACAGGGATAGGGCAGGGGAGAGGGCCTGCAAAAGATACTCTGTCGGAGAAACAGTGCAGACCCAACGGGCTGAATGGTCCCTTTTGCACTGCTAGTATTCTATGATTCAAATAAACTAAAAAGGTATAAAAGCAAAATACTGCAGAATTTGGAATCTGACACAAAAACAGAAAATCATGGAAAATCTCAGTAGGTCTGACAGCATCTGTGGAGATAGAATAGCCAACATTTTGAGTTAGAACGATCCTTCGTCAGTGCTGCTAAATCAATACATTGGGGGATAAATTAAAACACTGCCCCTTAATGGAAGAAGGCATCAAAGTAGACATAGGCTGGAATTTTACTGCCCCATTTGCAATGAGAATTGGAATGGGTAAGGGGCAGACAATGGAAAGGTCCATTGATGTTAGGTGGGATTTTACAGTTTCAGGATGAGCAAAGCCATAAAATCCCGCCCATAATCTCAAAAGAAGGGTACTATATTGAAAAAGATCTGGAAAATTCCAATGGCATCCTGGCTAATATTTATTCCCAATTGTCACATAAGAAACAATTATCTGCTCGTTATTGCATTGTTGCTTGTGGGACCTAGCTCCATGTCACCTTGGCTGTTGCATTTTCTACAGAGTAAGATTAACTACACTTGGAGAAAAGCATTTCATTGGCTGCAAAAAATCTTCAGACAGCCTAAGGTTGTGAAAAGCATTACATGAATGCCAGCCTTTTTTTCTCTTTAAAATGCAATGTTTAAAACAGAAATAATATGATGTGTGTGAATAAACTGGTGAGAGCTAGTGTCACTTCTTACAGTTCAGGAGTGGGCACAGTATTATTACAGGTGGAATAAGCCATAATTTATGACCTATGAACGTTTGCATAAGCTCAGTGCAAGTATTCGGGTACACAAAGTCTCATCATTACGTTTTTATATAGTGATCTTAAATCTCGAGTCAATTTATAAAAATTATAGAATTATGGAATCCCAACAGTACAAGAGGCCATTCAGCCATTGAGTTTGCATCAACTCTCCGACAAAGTATCTTACCTTTCCCCCACCCTATCTCCCTAATGCTACACATTTACCATGGCTAATCCATCTGACCAAAATATCTTGGAACATAAAGGGGCAATTTACTCTGGCCAATCCACCTAAGTCACACATCTTTGGACTTGAGATCCTCAAATTTAACCAAGATTACTCCGTTTCAGCAGTAAAAGTGCAAGACTGTCAATCAGAAGGAAGATACATGACTAGAAAGCTCTTGACGGGACCATTTGGAACTTGAGAGTTTCCAGGTTTACCATAAAGGAAGAAGGAATGGAGACTTTGAAGTTAAATTACCAATGCATTGTCCAAGGATTTTCAGGTGGTTTTCGAGGCCAGAAGGGCATTTCAATAAAGTGGGAGGTGTCCTGAACCCAGATGTACAAATATATATTCCATCTGAGACCAACACCCAGGCCACAGAGGTGAGGAAGAAAGTCAGGGCAAGTGTTTAATTGCACAATAATAAAATTACCTCCAGGTGCAATTTTGTGTTTATTTGAATATTGAGTTCACTTCAGAAAAGTTTTTTTTTAAAAAGGGGAGTATGTTGATGGGTAGATACTCCCCTGGTTGGCACACTTTGGTCCCCATTACTCACAATGATGGGTTTTCCATGCTTTTAAAAGAATTGAACTAGATTCATAAGGTGTGGCTGATGAGCTACCTGCCTGTTCAATGATACAGGCAATATTAAGGTGGATACAGCCACCTAGTGGTCAGAGGTAGAAACAGAAAATGCTGGCTGTACCTCAGCAGATCTGACAGCCTGCGTGGAGAGAGAAACTGAGTTAACATGTTTTGGTCCAAATGACTCATCCAGGGAGTTGAAAACTCACGAGTTTGAAACGTTAACTCAGCTTCTCTCTCTCCAGATGCTGCCAGACCTGCTGAGTTTTTCCAGCATTCTTCGTATTCATTTCAGACTTCCAGCATTTGCTTTTAGTTTAGTGATTAGAGAAAAGACTGAAATATTAAAAAACAGCCGAATTTTTGAAAGGCCTTGGAGATGGAACTGGAGGCAGATGAACTCTTGATTTTCCCAACCCAGTCTCCCATCCTGGTGCTGCCCGCCACTGACTGCCTTGTTGACTGCACCCCCCACCTCCGTCTCTGGCCCAGCTCCTGCACTCCCCCTTCCTCACCTCACCTGCCACCATCCTCACATTCATGATGACCATCTGCCAGTTGTGGTTTCGAAACAATTTTGCCATTTAAAAACTTCTTCAGAGGCCTTTCCCCATTTTGAGGCAGCCTGTCGTTCTCCCTCTTTTCCTACATCAGCAGCTGAGAGGGGAGCTGTTACTTTGTCATTGCTGAAGAAGCTCATACTGTTCCTTTAGTTTCAGAGGTGCACCCAGTGTCCTTAATTGGATGGTGATTTTATACCCAGCTCTGAATGTCCTGCTCATCAAAAACCAGACATTGATCTTCAGTCATTACGTTACTAACACATAGGTGCAATGGCTAATCTGGACAATGTACCACTGGCAAGACCCTGGAATCTTTCTCTGCTCCTGCTAGCTCCCACTGATACGTCAATTGCCAAGGAGGCAGCAGAGGTAATTGACTGATGGTACAACACAGAGGTACAGTAGTTTCTGTTAGAATCTCGAAGGTGAGAACCATTTTGATATGGGTGGTTGAAGCATACTTTACGAAACCCAAACTTAGGTTGGGGGTCGGGAACCAAGTCCCAACAAACTACAGACTTTCTGTGCACATGCAGGCCCAGAGAGGGTGGTACATGCATAGTTCATCATTCTTGGCATTGTTAGGCAATACTACTAAGTGCACATTAGTTTAATGCATTTTCCTGATATCTTGGTCTTGGTTTAAACTCAGACAGTTGCATGACTAATCGCTTCAACATTACTTATTGATAAGTGAGTACTTAAGAAGAAGAGTCTGAATTTGCCAATTTGAAACGAGTAATTTTTGAAAGAGAGTCTTGATGAGCTTTCTAATCCTTTAGCTCAATACAATTGCTGCAAGGATAACACTTACTTATCGCTCCAGTCACCTGTCCATTCCATGTTGTGCCCCGATCCCCATGGATTCAGAATCCGAACAAGAGGGACTCTGCCTTTTGGAGTGGTTAGCTATAGGAAACAGAGTTTTAAGAAGTACAGTCAGTATCTTCAGAATTCAGATCCTTTATACCAACATCAATGGGAGCTGGAAAGAATTCAAAGGTATACAAAAAAAACCAAGTCTAGAATTTAGCTGTAGAAATAAAAAAAAAGTGTTCCTTCAAGGTTTTTAACATATATTCTGGCTGAAAGAAACACCACAGAAAACGCTATGGCCAGGGTTCTTCAGTTTTGTTCACTTTAACTGGGAATCGCAGAGCAGACTCGATGGGCTGAGTGGCCTAATCCTGCTCCTATATCTTATAGTTTAATCCCGATGGCCTTCTGCCAACTTAGTTTCTAACTCTAATGTTTATAAACAGCCCGGGACGATTCTCCCAGCCCACTGCACTGATTTTGTAGCGCAGCGGGATACTCAGGCAGTAGCCGTTTCATGGGCTACCCGCTGGATGGCCACGGCCTTCATCTGGCAGCCAGATTTCAAGAACCATCAGCTCCGTGCCAGAAATTGGTGCACAGCTGCATAAATTATTTAAATAACCATTTTAACATATTTTAGACAACATTGTCGGGCCCAGGACTGAAATCTCCAGGGCCGCTAGCGTCCCCCCTCCCTCTCCACCTCCACCAAAGGAGGCTATTTGTTCCATTGAGCCTGTGCCAACAGCAATCCCACCCAGGCTCTATCCCTATAACCCCACATATTTACCCTGACACTAAGGGTCAATTTAGCTTGGCCAAGCAATCTAACCACACATCTTTGGATCAATGATGGCATTTCAGTTCCTCTTTTCTAACCAAAACATTTTCAAAGCACATGAGAAACACTCAACCATGAAGGGAAAGAAAAATAAATAAAGCCCCTAGCTAGTGGGTAAGCGATCCAACCCGTCAATCAAAATACATCAGAAGAGCCAGATACTAGATGATACCCTTTCAATGTTAAAAGGGAAATTCCCCAGTGAAACTCAGTCCATGCTGACATTCAAAGAAATTTCCAGGCATCTGATCCTTATGAGAGAAAACAAGGAGATCTACCAGTAAAACTGACTTTTCTATTAGAGTACTTTAAAGAGGTTATTTAACACCTAAGCCAATCCCTAGTGTGTTATGGAGTGCTGCAATGATTTTGAAAGTATCCAGCTATACATGGGGCATGGATATCAAAGTGACCAGGATACTGCCTATGTTTTAAAGAACAAAGACATTAATTAAAATCCTTCACATTAATGAAGTCACCACTCTAGAAGTCACTATCTTTTCCAGGGCAACAGGGACAAGTGCAGCTGCTGGACCACTATCCCACGAAAAGTCCCCAAAGGTCAACCCTTTCATCCCAATTCAAGTCCACCCAATGCAGCACTCCATAACACACTAGGGATTGGCTTAGGTGTTAAACAACCTCTTTAAAGTACTCTGATAGAGAAGTCAGTTTTACTGGCAGATCCCCTTGTTTTCTCTCATAAGGCTCAGATGCCTGGAAATTTCTTTTCAAAACCCTCCCTGTGCAGCCTGGCAGCAGCAGGGGAACACATGGGTGCAGGATTTACCTCTCTGCACTCCCCTCAGAGGTATCACATTAGGGCATCACTGCCAGGATGCCAGAGAGCAATGCAAGATTGGCACTGCCAAGGGGTGATACCAAGGGGATTGAGGGTGGTTTGAGGGGGTGAGACCCCACCTCAGAGTGTCTGCCTTGTGGGGGGGCGGGGAGAAGTGAGGGTTCTGGCTGGGGGGAAGGGGAGTCAGGTCACCCTCATGCCTGCACGGTGTGGGAGGAACGATCCGTTCTTTCAGTGGTGGGGGAGGATGCACCTCTATGCTGAGGCATTAGGGGTGCTCTCCTTGTCAGCGGGGTTCACCAGGTCCATTATGAGGGGAAGGGTGTCCTATTTCTCCGTGCTGAGATCCGGGCATCCTTTAAAATGGGCTCCCAATCTCTGTAAAGCTAGGCTGGTTGGCATGTTTTGATATTTAGAAGTTGCTTCATATTTTGAAAGACTGTGAGTGTAGTTGCCTTTATTGTGTTAAGACTGAAAGATGAGTAGGTAACCCTTCATTCTGCTGAGACAAGAGAAAGGTGGAAGGGAGGAAGGCACAGGCATGTATGTAGATGCCATTTCAGCTGATGCTTGGCCCTCACCCATATAACCAGATCAAATTGTTTCTAATATAGTGTGATAAACTGTTATAAATTAAACTAGTAAAATTGGGTGACTCATGGGTTGTAAAGATAAAAGGATTGAGGACACATCAAAAACAATCAAGACCAGATGTCATCTAACAGCAAAATGTTCCAATGCTTTATAACTCAAGGGAGCATCTTCTACTAGTGATCCATCATCAAATAAGTTTCTCATGTCAGTATAACCAAAGCCAGGCCAGCTCTTGCCACTGCCTTTGGGAAGGGGAGGCTAAGTCATACAAGACAGAGGACACCTGAGTGCCACTTGCTGCTAACAGAGAGATCACTAATGCATACTTCACCCAAACAATTGCAAAGCTTTGGGCATTGGATTTCCACATTGTCAGGTTCAAATAACCGAGGGCTTTTTTGTCCTTGATGTACTGAATTCAGGGAAATGTGAATGGAAAGAACCATTGCGTGCAAGGTTATACAAGGCCTCTTTGGCAATTGATATGTTCAATGTGTCAGCCATCAATTATATGTACTGGCTGATACTTCGGATCTGTTAGCCTGATAACAGAGATGCTATATATTCCTCAGAAGAATTCCTCTCAGTTGACATCATCATTTCAATTGTTTATGACCCTGCAATGTGCTGTATTATATTTTCATATAAAAGCAAATTGTTGGGCAATCATCTTCCATGTGTCAACCTAACATGAGTGACTACATTTCAAAAGGTAATTTACTAATTAAGAAGGATTGCAAGGAATCCTGAGGAAGTGATCAGGTGTTTTATCAAGTGAGGAGCGATGCGGGAGTGTGAAATTGGGGAGAATGATCAGGGGGCCATGATTGGGGCGGGGCAAATATAGGAGTGGGGTTGTAATGTCTGGAGAGGTGCAGAGGCTTAACAGATTCCCAATGCATTATATATTCTTGTACACAATACACTGAGAGAGCAGGGGGGCATGTGTGCAAAAGTGCCCTTTAACAGCCTTCAGCGTCCACTCCCCCTACTGGTGAGAATCTCACTTTGCCTCATTTTTCTTTCTAAATGACATAAGAAAGCATCTAGGAGCTCGCCCAAAAATGGGTATAATTCTCTCCTGTTTTCACACTCTTCTTTGGTAAAATCGCCACCTGTGTCTTTCCCTTTGGCTCCACATCTCCATCCATCATCTCTCCCCGCCCAGCACCTAGAGGCAGAATTACAATGAAACATATTACGTCTAAGCACAGGGCTCCAACCAATGGGGGAGGGGGGTAGGGCGGGCCTGCCACAGTTCTGGGAGACCAAGCAGAACCCGATAGCTCTCCATTTGCTGAGAGACTTGGAATCAGCAGACAATGCGGAGCGACATCAGCCCTAATTGGTTGAGTCCCATTAGAGTGGGTTTATTGTGTGTGGTCTTCCCCATTTCCACATCCCTTGGGTAACACTGAGATTTTGCAGATAGAATGAGGTCGAGTCAAGGAGAAAAATAAATATTTTGAGTAGGGTAATGGAAACAAAAATTAAAAAATTAGGACGACATTAAAATATTGTGTATAAATAGAGAAAATGGAGCATAGAAAGAGAGTGTCAAGTGGTAACAAAGAGACAAACAATAGAAAGAGAAAAGAGATCAACTCATATCAGTAGGGATAAAAATTAGAATCATAGATTCTACAGTACAGAAGGAGGCCATTCGGCCCATCAAGTCTGATCACAATCCCACCTACAGCCATAATCCTGAAACCGAACATATTTATCCCTCAACACCAGGATCAATTTAGCATAGCCAATCAACCTAATCTGCATATCTTTGGACTGTGGGAGGAAACCCATGCAGATGCCAGAACAATTGCAATGAACCGAGGCCAGAATTGAACTTGGGTCCCTGGAGCTGTGAGACAGCAGTGCTAACCATCGTGCCACTGTGCCACCCCATATGAAAAGAGAAAGAGATTTGTTGAAATGGACAAGGGAGGAGAAATACTTTGGTTCAAGACAGACAAAAATCAATAGTGCTGAATATCAGAGTACAGAGAAGAAGAAATATAAGTAAATAGACAGAGGTTTGGTGGGAGAAGAAGACAGAGACAAATCAATCCACAGGACATTACACAGCAATACCATGAGAAAATTCTCATTCTTGCACAGAAAGTGTCACAAAAACGCAGCCACCGATTGAGAGATAGACAACTCATAGGATGAAAGGACTTATCATGACCAATATATAATGATCTATTGAACATTTATTTTATAAAAATATGCAGAATTACATTGTCAAAGAAAGTGACACATTTCCCGAAACAGAGACTAATGAGTGGGGAATATAAAAAGAATATTAAAAATTCTGCAATAAGAAACAATGGCAAGTTTTTGTTCTGACAGTTTACCTTTCTTACTGCAGTAACACTATAGGCATGGCCAGCTACTAAACCATCTTGCTTTTCATATCCTTCATCTTCCTGAATAAAATTTAGGTGGAGAAAGTCGTAAGTCAAAAGTGCTGCAAAAAACATGACAAGAGTTCAGCTATAGTTCATGGAGTTATGCTCAAATACTTAGCTTTGGTCTTGACAGTTACAATATGCACCAATATTTCAGGTTTAATCTGCCAGTAGAGAGCTTTGTCCAGTGGCAGCCCAGGCCAAGCAGACACAAGGGAAAAGTCTCGATGAAGAGTCCCACACTTTCTCAATAAGCGTGATGGCAAGCTGGGTCCTTGCCAGCAAGAAGTACTTGTTAAATTACAAGCAGCATTTGGAAATGTATTATTAGAACACAAAATCTTGCTGGAAATGTTAATGTTGGGATTAAATAAGAAGATGAATGCAATAACTTTGTGTTATTATTGCTTAGTTCCAGTAGATTAGATTTTGGCTGAGTAAAAATGTGCCTCTTCACAGCACTCTCATTGTATACTGAAGTTTAATTATAGTGTCACAAGTAGGCTTACATTAACACTGCAATGAACTTACTATGAATAAGTACTCACCATACTCCGGCACCTGTTCAGGTACATTGAGGGCAAACTTAACATGGTCAATTCACCTAACATCATTGGAATGGATAATCTAGCAAGGTATTTAATAAGCAACGAATTCCATGTAACTTATTTTACATCCCTTTGAAAACCTGTCCACTCTTATTATGGCCAGCATTCAGTCCTCTCCAAAAAATAATTAACAATATTAGGAAGAAGATCAACTTTAACTTGTTTTAACAGAAAATGTGGAAAACCTCAGCAGGTCTGACAGCATCTGTGGACAGAGAAACAGAGTTAACGTTTCGTATGAATCTTCTACAGAATATCACCTGTCTAACCTTTCCTGTTCCACAGGCCATCAAAGCATTCTTCCGAGAAGCAGCAGCAAGATGGTTGTACAGTTCCTCGTACCTATCTGCAAATTCTGAAAACCTGTAGATCTCACCAACACCGCCAGTGAGGTCTGTCAAAGCATCCAGTGTCCACCCTCCTTCAATCGCCTTATATGACCCGTGCAACCTGCAGGTAAAATCCAATGTGGATGCAAAAGAAGTAGGCAAATAACTGCACAGAACAATCGTTGAATACTATTTGATGGTTGAGAAGACAATGGAGAGGCAAAACAAAATAACGTGTTAAAAGCAACATACTGTGGATGCTGGAAATCTGAAAGTGAAAAACAGGAAATGTTGGAAAAACTCTCAGGGAGTCCAGCAGCATCTGTGGAGAGAGAAACAGAGTGGCATGGTGGCTGCCTCACAGCGCCAAGGATGCGGTTCAATTCCAGTCTTAGTGATGTTTGTATGGAGCTTGCACATTCTCCCTATTTCTGTGTGGGTTTTCTCTGACTGCCCTGCTTTCCTCCTACATTCCAAAGATGTCTGAGTTAGGTTGATTGGCCACACTATATTGATCCTTATTGATGATAAATGCGAGGCATTACATGAGTAGGGCATGTGTGGGATTGTTGTTGGTGCAGGCTCAATGGTCTGAATTGCCTCCTTCTGCAGTGTAGGGATTCCATCCATGAGATCTGAATTCTTCAGTTTGAAAGACATGGACTCAAAACATTAACTGTGTTTTTTCTCTCCACAGATGCTAACAGACTTATTCAGAGCTCCTCCACCATTTTCTGCTTTCATTTTATATTATTTAATCTAAATTAAAGGTGGTTGTTATCTCAGCAAAGACTTGCAGCATTTTTATTTACATTCTTTCTCTTTTGAATTTTCAAATTCAAAATTTTGGAGATATTTATTGAGAATTAAGTCATAAGGTTTAAAATAGTTTAAAACAATTTTACAACACAAAAAAACAAAAAACGTGAATACAAATGACAATGTTGTTAACACAGATATTTGTCTTCAAAAGAGAAAGTGAAATCACTTATTCCCTTGGAAGAAACCACAGCTGTCAATCAGGTTTATCTTGTAAACATTGTGGTTAGGAATAATGGGGGTACTTGAGATGCATTCAAGCATGAAGGGAAAAGTAAATAAGATGACTGAAGGCTGAGTAGAAATCCGTTAAGCTGTGAATTAATAGCATGTGCTATGTCCTATGAATGTGCTATGAAATTGAAAGAGATCAAAAGTTTTCAAATGTTTCAGCTTTCTAGGAAGGCTCAGAGATTTCAAATAAAAGCTATGGGAATACATTGGAGCTGAGTGAAAAGTTGTGGAGAAGGAACCCCACCCACACCCTATCCACAGTGAAATTAACATCTCTCTGTCAGAAGATTTCAAAGGAGTCTGCTCACACCTCAGCTTTTGACAGAGAGAAAGAGAAATCTCTGCTGCAGAATAAAGTGCTGCTATAATTTAAAAGTCTTCCAACTGTTGAGGGGGGCATGGAGATTAAATTGACTAGACTACTTCAAAGTTTCACAGTTGACAGGCAGGAATGAAGTTATTAATCACAAAGCTGCCTGGAATCATTATGCCTGGGGTGATCTTCAGAATGCCAGGACTAGAAAAGGCAGTTCAACCATGCCCTCCAATCTCAGGGGAGAGGGATGAAATCAACACCTTGCCCCCCAGCCTACCAGATCTAGTATGCTTGAGGGACCCTTCCTTTGCAGCCTAGCCTGGCATTGGACATACCTCGGGACCCAATGTGCTAGGTCAAGTGTATTGCCAGGGTGCTAAGGGGCAGTGCATTATTGGCACTACCACGGTGCATGGCCTGAAAGGGCCCTGAGTGGGGGTCTGTGGGGGAAGAGACTGAGTGGGGTTCTGAGGATGAAAGGGGGCTGAGGGAGTTTGAGTTGGGTCACCCCATGTCTGCGTTGTGTACTGGGGTGACCCATTATTTCAGTGTGGAGAGAAGAATGTCTCTGGCATTTGCTAACTGGTGGGCTGGTGTGGCTCCCTGGGCCCTTAGGGTCCAGCACACCAGGCCCAGGCTGGACATTGCCAGTATCAAAGCCCACCTCGTGTATTTCCTGCTGAAGAGGCAGACTAATGGCGGGGGCCAGTAAATGGGTCATCAAACCCACTAATTGTAAAATTTTTGGCCAATACCCTTTTCTGTAGACCAGCAAGATTTCGACCGGACATCTGATATGACTGGAGAGTTCCCCCAGCTCAACTTTCCTTCTGTACTCATTTGACTTACACCTCAAAAACACAAGTCAGATACTTATCAGAAATTGGAAGATTAAACCTGGTCTCAGTTCTGTTTCAAAGTTTCAAATGAATACTGAGATTTCTTGGGCTTATTATTAGAAAGGTTGCCCCATTTAATCTCCTCCAAGGTCCCATAGTTGGAGACTTCCAGCTCACAGTGGCATCACTAGCTTCTTAAGCAGAACCACTTCAGGTCAAAACCTTGTTCGTTTTAATATTCCTTAACTTTGAAGTTTTGCATCTAAAACTCTCTCTCTCTCTGCTTGGCTTTTCCTAGAAGTCCAACTCATTGCCAGGAGTCTTACAATTAACAAGAGGTTTTAATTCTTTGTAGACAGCATACAAAATTTCAACTGAATTCTGCTTGAAAGAGATGCATCCTGCTTGTTCTAAAACTAAAGTCTATAACCTTGCTTGAGAGCAGAGCTACGCTCACAGTCTACTCACCCCTATAATTAACTTGTAGGCCCTTGTTTCCAAATTGTTATCTCCCAGATATCTTGGTCACATGCCAAGTAAGTGGTCATTCAAATTTTAAAGATAGATTGGAGAAATTGAATTGGTCTCCAAAGAAAAGAGAAGTTGGGGGAGATTTTATAGAAATTTTCAAAATCACGAGGGATATAGACAGAGTAGACAGGGAAAACCTCTTCACATTGGCAAAAGGTTTCAGAACCAAAGGGCATTGATTCATTAAGGTGAATGGCAAAAGAATCAAAGATGGAATGAGGTAAAATCATTTTACACAGGGAGTGGTTGGGACATAGAGTGCAATGAAGGCAGATTCAATAATGGCTTTCAAAAGGAAATTGAACCTAGAAAGAAAGAAATTGCAAGATTTCAGGGAAAAGACAGAGGACTGCGACTAGCTGAGTTCCTCGTGCTAATAGCCATGAGTGGCTGAATGGGCTCCTTCTGTGCTATAACCATCCTACAATTCTATGATGTTGCTGTAAGCAGGACTTCCCTTTACGATACATAGAACTTCACCCTTCAGCTCAGTGCTGCCTTAGTCTTAGGAACTCCTAATTACAGAATGGTATATTCACACAGGAAATTTCTACTGTAAGCATGGATATAGGAATCCAACTAGATGACAGAAAAGTAGATGTGGATATATGATATATCAATCATGATATTAATCAGAATAATGAAATTGTTGAACATTTTCTCCAGTTATTAGTATAAATAGAGAATTCTATTCAACAGAATGTCACCTGTTCACATCACCACACCACAATGGGTTTGGTACAGGCATGTTATGTAACAGTGAAACATAAATCCGACAAGGAATTGATTATACTTACTTTGCAAAGGCCTTTTCAAAAAGCGAAGGCCAGAATTCATTGTCAGCTTCTGATCTGGCATAAATAAGTCGTCCATCTCTTGTTGGCAAATAATCATCCACCAGAATTTCCACCCATTTTCCAAATTGCCAGAATCGGAAGCGAAAGATTCCATAGTACGGAGTTTTCCCAGTAATATACTGGCCTGTGAGCATTAGGATATATTTGTGAGACACTCCCCTTACTATCTGAAAAATTTCCTTTAGCAATTTGCTCCTAATAGTTGCTTTTACTTCTGCAACAATGCTTCAACTGCATAACAGGACTAAAGCCACGTGATCATTACAGAACAGTGCCAGATATAAAAGGGGTTGAGCTTTGATGGGGGGGAAGCAGGGGTGGTAAAGAGGGCTCACCCTTTTACAGATGGGGATTGGGGGATGGACTCAGGGATGGGGAAGGGCTGCCAGCAGCAGTGCCCCACTACTGCAACCTTTGTCAGTGTGGGAGGGATATAGCACTGCCATTCTCACGCTCCACAGGGACGAGGCAGACAAGAGTGGAAGCTCTGTGGGTGAACAAAGTGAACTTGAATGACAAGCATTCAATACAATGGTGACCCATCTACACTAGTGCCCATATTTGCCTGTGCCTATTAAGTACCTACAGTTTCTTAATCTTCCTCATTCTCACGCTACATCTAAGTGTATCCTCAGGATCCACAGTTAAGGTTGAAGTGGCCTGCTGACTTCTACACATGGCAAGGACTCCCTGAGATGACCTTGGCAGGATCTGGGGAGTCCAGGCCTGCTTTCTGGCAGCATGGACGTTTTCCCTTCTCAGTGTCAGGGGCTGGAGATCTGTTGCTCAGAGGGAAGGCAGAATGTCAGATGGGCTGAAGATGCCTAGAATCTCCTGGCTGCAGTATTCCTGCCAATCCCTTTTTTTTTGTTCATTCATGGGAAAGCATTTATTGCTCATTCCTAGATGCCCTTGAGAAGGTGGTGGTGAACTGCCTTCTTGAATTCTTTTCTGTTTGAGGTCCCGGGGCTCCCTGTGCTCCTCCATGGAATAGAGGAGGGCAGCTGGAGTGAGAGCCAGAAGCCCCACTGTCTTTGGGCACTGACACTTGTCAATTCTCAACAGTGCCTGCACCATTCAGTCAAAGCCCTGCACCATGGAGCCTATGCAGTCAGACAGGCCGTGACATGGACATCTCCTAGCATCGAGTGCTCATGCTATGCCAAGGTCTCCACTATGGACACCACACTGACAGTGTTAGTCTTGGCGTGATGCAATGATGGTATCAACTCCCCTGACAGAAGGCAGTGGGACTCCTCCAGTTGGCCTTGCTGTCAGTGAAGAGATGCTGTCATCCTTTCGGATGCTTTTGCACTCCAGCACCTGTGGGGCAATAGGGCCCAGGGACACATCACTAGCTAGAGGCTCAGCAGAGTCCTGGGCTCTGACAGTCTTCTGAGTGCCAATTTCCTGGGACATCTCTGCCTCCACCTGCTGTGGATCTTCAACTGTAAGGTCCTCACCAGTGCGTGGCCCAGAAGTTTGTTTACTTAATGATTCCACAAAGGTGCGAGTATCTGTGTTGGTGCCAAGTGTGGGTGATAGCTGTGATGCATCTTCAATGGTGGGACTAGAGAAGTCCCCTTCACAATTGCTTGTCTAGTGGGTCCAAGGGGCATGAGGATGATCTGGTCTGTTCAGCTGGTTAGCTGCAAGAGAAGGGAATGACATCAATGCAAAACAGGGGAGATGGAGGAGTCATTAATTACTCGCTTGAGGAATCACAGTGTGTCTTGGGGTTCTCACAGCTATCTGCTGCCCTCACTTCACCAGCAGTCTTCCTCCTCCAAGGCCAGCTCGAGGGCTCACTTCTCAAAATGTGTGAGAATTCAGAGCTCAGGCATGCTGCGTACTTCTGCTTATGTTTGTCGTGGTTGAGTTTGTCTTGCATTAACACAGATAGGGAGAATGTGGGCAGGAGTCGTGAGATTGAAGATGGTGATGAGTTATGGCAACATGGAGCTTGAGTGGAAGCTGCAATTTGAGAAGCATAGCAGCTACTGGGGAACCACAGTGATTGCGGGAGGGGTAGTGGTGCCCTGGTGTTGACAACTCCCAAGGATGAGAGATGGAGTTGGAGGAGCAAAGGGTGTGCAATGGTGTCCAGAGGACAAGTGGGGGTTTGCTTAATCTGACTGAGTGAAGAAGATCATTTATCTTCTTCTGATACTGCTGTCTTGTCCTTGTCTGGAAGACATTGCATCCCAGGCCAGGGTGATAACCCTGCTGGAAAGCTGTCTCCGAGAACGAAGATAAAGTGTGTCCACCTCGGCTCCAATCCATCCATCATCCTGGTGAGGGCTCCATTCTAAAAGTGAAGTGCAGACTTCTTGGCTGTCATCCCCTGCAGTTATTCCAGAACAAGCGGTGGGGAGCTGTTTATATAGAACTCCTATTGATTGCAAGGATGAAGTTGACGCAGAATGGGCGAATCAAAGGGGACATGTCACTGATGCGTGTGATTCTCGTGTGCACAAAATCTCTTTAATGAGACGTAAGATTCAGTCCAAAATAATGGTTTAGTGATTATTAAACTTGTTCTTTCTTTGACTCAAACAAACCTCGTTAGATTTGCTCCTCTTTGTTATTTTATAAATATATGAATACATTTTGATTTGGAAAAGGCATATCTTCATGAAAAAGAAACCTAAACCTTTATTATGACAAACCAGGGAGGTTGAATAGAGGGAGCCAGTTTACTCCTTCTCACCTGATCATAAAGTGTCAGGACCCTCATATTGTCCAGGTATCAGAGTCGTAATGCTCCAGAAAATTCAGCCACTCACTTTCTACCTGCATCTCCAGAAATAAAGCCTAGCATCTCATCTATATATTATTATATAGGAATAATATAATAGGATAATGGATTTGCTACTATATAGTTATGACGGCGGCGTGGGCTCGATGGGCCGAAGGGCCTGTTTCCCATGCTGTGTTGCTCTTTAAAAAAAAAAAGAATACTCGAATCATAGAACCTCTATAGTGCAGAGGCCATTCAGCCCATCAAGTCTGCACTGACAACAATCTCACACAGGCCCTATCCTCATAACTTCATGTATTTACCTACTAACCCTCTTCACACTCTGTGACAATTTAAAATGACCAATCAACCTAACCTGCACATCTTTAGGCTATGGGAGGAAATTGGACCACCTACAGGAAACCCACACAGACATAAGGAGAACGTACTTACTCCATACAGACAGCTACTCAAGGCTTGAAATGAACTCAACTCCCTGACACTGTGAGGAAGCAATGCTAACCACTGTGCCACTATATACACGCCACAAATACAGGATAAGTTTATTCTCAGACAATCTGTATCTTCAAAGCAGCTCATTTCAAATGATATATTGAATATAAGTTGTAAAAGGAATTATGCTAAGTCATAGAGTAATCTTAAACAAGAGCAAAGGGTAAAAAAAATAAAAAGAGAGAATACTAAGCTTATACTTAGTAGGATTATCATGGTTAATTTTAGGTACCTTGTTTTGGGAAGGATGTCAAGACACTGGAAATGGTACAGTAGATATCCTGTGGGAGAATTATTTATGGGAAGAGACTAGAGAAACTCAAGCATTTTTCTCCAAACCAGAGTTAGATAAGATTTGATTATAATGATCAAAATTAGAAAGTGGCTGATGAAATAAATTTGAAACAAGCATTCCCACTTGTCAGTGAGTCAACACTTCAAATTAAGATTACCAAACAAGTGAAGACTGAATGGAAGAATTGATTGATGGTTATATTTAAGAAAGAGAGATTTGGGGGCACAGAATGCCCCATCAGAAACAGCAATAGAGGCAGAATCCATGCAAGATTTTACAAGGGAAGCAGATAAATATTTCAAAAATGAATGTTTTAGAAAATTTAGGGAAAGAACAGAGGAAAGGAACTGAGCAGATTGCTTTCTCTGCAAGCTGACATAGGTGTGAAGGGCAGAATGGCCTCCTACAGTGGTTCCATATGGTTACCATGGTGTTAACTATATCTTCAATTATAATGATTAATAAATTGCACGCACTTATATTTGTGTTCAAAAGACAAATTGAATGTTAGTCTACTGCACATCTGCAAGTGAGAAATTTACACTTAAGTTGTGATTTGAAACATTTGTTGACAGACTTCCTGATCAGCACATTTCTTATTTCATTTGGCCTATTTAAACAGCATGATATAATTCACAGGTAATCATGTTATCAGCTGTTGCCATGAATTTGACAGTATGAATATTTTATTAGGTATAAACTCAGTGAAATGGGATGATGATATTTTATTACATTGCTGGCGCCAATCCAAACCAGCACTTAGCATTTTGGTACAAGTGATTCCTGAATGTACTAAAATAATATCTTTTCTAGCATCAAGAACATTTCCTTGTTTGGTTTTCTTCTTGAACTCTGGACATGATTCTGTCACTTGAGAAACATCTCAATCCAGCTTTGTACAGCCTTTTCAGAAAGACACATATCTAATTGTTATACTTACTGAAAGCTGTCTACAAATAAATATTGGAATGCATGCTGGTCTCCGCTTGTTAATTTATTGATAAGTACCCATTGCACAGCCATATCTAGGTTCAAAGAGGTAAAGGTTAAGACAACTCTTCTATCTACATGGTTCTCCCAGATGCTTGGTCTTTCCAGTCTATGTCAAGTTAATTAATTTCATGTGGATGGTGCCCTTACAATTTCTGGCTTAGGGAGGGGTAAATAGTAGCCAAACTTTCCTTTCTTGATTACCCTAGTGATCCTTGTTGGGAATTTAAGTGTGAGCATTGAATGAAGGTCCAGTAGATGCTTTTTCAATACTCACTGTCAAGAACAACACATGAATGATGTTCCGCTAATCAAACTACTGAAGCATGCTTTTGGAACAACCCCATCATAAATCAATCTCTTCAGAAAAGGAAGGAACAGGAGATAATTGACTGGAAAGAGAAAGAGATCTAAAGGTCCTCATTGTAACAGAACGAATTGTGTCATCAATAAGTGAACTGCAGGTGAAGAAAAAATTAGAAATGCACTAATTAGAGGTAAAAGTAAATATCATCCACATTTCTCTCGACCTATCACCAATTCTGAGGACATCTTTTGTTGCAACTATTCATTTTCTTCCCTCTGCTAGTTTGTTGGATGCATTTCTTTAATTTTGACATCCTTAAATTGCCACCCTGCATTGCACAGTGTGGTTCCACTTCATTGCTAATGGGATAGATTAAGTACAAGTCTAACATTAGAACACTGGGAGTCCATGCGGAACCGTGGGCGATTAATTTTGAAATCATGCACCATCATAGCCAGGTGGATCACTCACATCTCCATTACAAACCACACACCCCCACCCGCCACATAAAATTCACTGGGGACAGGACAGACAATTTGATGAACGATTGAAAGATCTGTTAACCTCAGATAAACATTTTTGGTCTTGGGCGGGCAGGACCGCAAAATCCTATCAATGATGAAAACACCAAAAGTAGCAACTAACAAAGTCCAGGTGAATACGGTATTCTTGATTGGTGCTCCTACCACAACTCTCTCCACCACTGCAATGGTATTTTGCATTCATTACAAAAAGCTTTGCAGTAACGTTGCAAGCTTATTTCAACAGCATTTCCTAGCTCCATGCCCCAGAGGAAGACAAAGGTATGCATGTAAAGGGAATACCATTAACGTCTAGATCCTTTCTAAGCAACTTTGCCATTATTTCATTGTTGCTGAGTCAAACACTTGGATTCCCCATTAACAACATTAACACAACAGCAATTCAAGAAGAACATCCACCATCATCTTTTCAAGGCAATATCACCAGATTGCTGATTGCCAGCAAGTCCCATTGCCAAAGCTGAAAGTGAGAAACAATTGCACTTTAGCAGGTGGCAGGACCCATACTGACATTTTGCCAGAGACAGCCAATGAACAGACTGTTGACTGGGCCACCAACCAATTAAGGATGGCAACCCACCTCGGGAGCTGTTGGACCAATCAGATGGAGGCAACATTACAGGAAAAGGATGTCTCAATTGTCAGGCACTCTTAAAGAGTGTTGAGACTGTACAGGAGGAAGCTGAACCAGGCAGTCAGGCCCATGTGATTGGGGATGGGAGGGAATGGGTCGTGAAGTATTGGCAATGCTGTTGCTGTCAGGTTAGTCATTGTCCTGGGAGCCCTCTTGTAAGCCCTAGATTGCTCAAAAAAAAAGCCTCCACCCTACCCCTCCAGAGTCTTTCCAGAAGGCTGCCAGTTTGCACTTAAATGGTTCAATTGGCCACATGGTGACTATTCACCATAGTGACTTTCTTCCGATAAAATATCACAATGGCAAGAAAACATCAGTCTCTTCTCCCAATAACTTCTGCTTCAATATTGCAGCCCTCCTGCCTCCCAGTCTGTTCCAGAGTCCAAAACATTCAACCCTTGGGGTTTCACTATTAATTTCCTATCTGTGCTATTTCAAAACAGGCTTTAAAATGAATTGAAATATGTATTAAAAATACTGCAGAGATAAAGGTAGTGTTATAAGATTCATATTTGAACCTCAATTGGAAAATATAATAGTTTTTTGAGTTGAAATACAAGGCTGAAACCTAGCCTAGGAAACATCATAAGCTAAATGTCAAGATTGATTTGAATGTGAAGCTTATTCAATTCCAAAGACCATCTAAAAGCCTCTAGCTGCATCCCAAAGGGTGACTCTGTTTTTAAAAGTATTGAGTTAGTACCCTCCCCAAAGTTTATAGGTATGCATAGTTAATGTGGATGGAATCATGGAATGTGATCTCCAAAACATTAGTAAGAATCCTAGATTCCATGTATTGAAAATTAAATTTGATTTGTTCCATTATCAGAAGCCAGTGATACTGAATATAAGTGCGGTGTACTCTGGGTGAGACGTAAGTAGGAAAATATTACAGCATTTTGTTACATAAGCATTGAAAATTCTAACATCATGGCAAGCAGAATCATACGATAAAGGTTCCCTTTGCAATAATTTATCAGGTCAAGTTACTCATTATATATCTACATATCTGCAAAGCTTAAGCTTCTCTATATTTTGTTTTAAACATTGTGAACAGAAAACTTCAGTATGGTAACTCGAAATCTCAATTTTAAAAATATAAGTTCTCACCAGTTGGAATAACCCACTCAATCAGTCTTCTGGAATTGGCTATTGTAGCCACAGAGGCCCAGAACCAGCAGTCTCCCAGCTCTCCCTGGATAATGTCACTTTTGCTAACCCCATCTGTTATAAAGAAAGCATTTTCATGCAGATCCTAAGAACAAAGAAATAAAGAATTTACAAGGTGGAGTATTCTTCTCCTAGTCACCATTTCAACTCTAATCAACAACTTACATTTCAGGGAATCATGTAGTGAAACTACATAAAAGAGGCCATTTGGCCCATCACAGCTGTCCTAATTCTTTAGTGGAACTACCTAATTGATGCCATTCCCTTGCCCTTTTCCCATAAGCCCTGTAAATTCTTTCCTTTTTAATTGTTTATTCAATTTGCACACTATCCTCAATACTAAATTCCTCATGACACATAGCTTACAAAAGAAAATAAACAGATCAGCTCAGATTTTAAGAAAATTCATTGAAAGCACAGCCATTTAGTAAATATATGTGAATTTGAAGAGAAAATGCTGGAAATGGTCACAGATCATCCATCATCTGTGGAGAAGGGATGGTAGCCTTAAGATTTTAGGCAGATAGCTTTATACATCAATGAATAGTGATTAAAGGAAATATTTCTTGAAATGTACGATCATTAACATACCTGAAATGCTAATCTATCTCTTTTGCAGACTTGCTGACTCAATGTGAAGTTCCAGCATTTTTGGTTTTCCTCTTATCGGATCATATTGCAATCTATCACTTATCCCTGACAGCTCTAAGAAACTAAATTAAAACTATAACAAGTCATGCTTTCTGTGCTGGAGCTGCTTATTTCTCATTGAAATTGTCCATGGGAAATAATGTCTTAAATCATTTGTAAGACAGTACAGAGTCAAAATTAGTCATGGGCAATAAATCTTCATCTACAATGGGCCTCCTGATTTTCCTGATTTACCTCCTGATATTTTCCACTATTAAAGGAACTATCTATATAGTGGGTGTGGGAGCTGTTGTATAATAGGCAGCTAACATGACACTGCTTGTTTTGCTCTTTTGTCATAGAATCTATAGAATCATAGAATCCCAACAGTGCAGAAGGTGGCCATTTGGCCCATCAATCTGCAGTAAACACAATTCCACCCAGGCCCCACTGCCCCAACCCAATGCATTTACTCTAGCTAGTCCCCTGACAGTAAGGGGCAATTTAGCATGGCTGATCACATAACCTGCACATATTTGTCCAAAGCAAATTTCTATCTTTACATTTTTTCACAACCTTTCATGCTGCAGCATATATTCCCAATCATTTTATCCTCAAACTTCCTGAATATTTTAGGATAGTTGTTCATTTCAACAGGAGCAAGCTATATCTAAGGCTGATCAGTATGAAATCATTGCACAGTTACCAAGATGCGCATCCATTTGATTCCTTCTGGGGCTATGTCCTCATAAGTTAATGATGAAGGTTCAGGGAGAAAGTCGGGGTCTTCCCAGAGTTTGCTAGTCAGTTCAAGCTCTTCTATAATTTTCTGAAAGTTCTGAATAAAAATGAAATAGGTCTGATGGTTATAATGGAATAATATCTTATTTCTGTGTACTTAAAATAATACGAATCATTTAAATATTACAAGGTAGGAATGATATCTGGTAATATTAGTGACTTAACAGATCACGTATTCAAACAACATTCTTCCTCCCACTATACCAAAAGGAAAATATTGTGTCCGCTGATAATCTGAAATAAGAACAAAAAGCAGGCAACGCTGTGCAATTGAAAGGCTATTAATCTGAAAGATTGGGTGGGATTTTCTGCTCAAGCCAGTGGCAGGGACTAAAAAGTTGTGGGCAGTTTGTTAAGAGGGCCATGGAGGATCGTCAATGGATCTCCCCATGAGCCACATTGAACATAAGCTCCCCTATTAGGCAACTGGAGGCTTGCCCAATACGGAAAGTCAGTAAGAGGTCTGACAACACCAATTTTAAATCCAACCAATTTATTTGATAGTTGCAAGCTTTTGGCCTTTGTAGCCTTCGTCAGGCGAATGAGGTGTTCTGGTCTGCATTTAAAATTGGAAGGATTTAAAATTGGTATTGTCAGACCTCTTACTGAGTTTACCCCAGTACAACGCCAGCATCTCTACATCAATACGGAAAGTGCCAGGGGAGGTTTAAAACAAATTGACTCCACTCACACTGATTTTGGCTACAATCTTACCAGCTTGCTGTGCCAGTCGATTAGCACAGCGAACTGATAGGATTGCGTGCAAGGCCAGAAATCAAGTTTGTGACCAGTTTCATGCTGTGTGCAGAGTTACTGGCACTGTTTTGCCAGTGGGATGGATTTAAATATTAATATCATGATTTACATACTCCAAGGGTTACCTCAGGTAGTGGTGTGCCTGGGCGATGTCTTGGTCACAGGGCATACAATTCTTCTTGTGAATTAGCACAAAAATAAGAATGCTGGATTTTCAGCTTTTTAATAGAGATCCAAACAACAATTTTCAAAACAGCAGCTCTCATACAGCAGAATTTCCAAGAAAGAAACATCTTCTGGCTGATTCCAGTATCCAACTTCGAAGAGGAGAAGAGAGACACTGCTCTCTCTTTACTCAAAAAGCAGGATCTGTGCTTGAATATTAGGTGTGAGCCTAGCTTCCTCCCATCTCATGACCATACCCACCAATCATCCCAATCAAGCCCCAATCTTCAAAATCTCAGAGGAAAGAACAGAAACTCACCAGTGCAAGTCCTACTTACTAGATTTTGAGCACATGCTGCCATTCTCGCAGAAAGAGAATATAACTATGAAGTTATTATGCATTAGATATGTTCAAGAAGGCACTGGAATGACCCCTGCAGCTAAAGGGATCAAAGGGTATGGAGAGAAAGCCGGAGTGAGATACCCAAAGTATATGATCAGCCATGATCATATTGAATGGTGGTGCAGGCTTGAAGGACCGAATGGCTTATTCCTGCATCTATTTCTTATGTTTCTATATTTAGTGGGATTGTATTGTCTGCAGTGTGACATCTACTACTGTTGGTGGCAGTTTTAGAGTAAAATATGGGATTAGATGGTCAAACTTTTGTCTTGAACTCTGTAGTGCAGGAAGAAAAATCTAATTAAAAAGGAATTCAGCAACAGAACTGATCCAAAATGAATACTAATGCTCATATCCAGCATATTAAAAATCAAACATGCATGAAATGACAATTATTTGTAAATTGCAGTATGACTGATGAAAGATATATTTAGACAGTTCTCCCCGTCTAATTACATAAAATACTTAATTGGTCAGAGTCTAAAATGCCCATTAATCACATCATCTTTTTTGTTAAAACAGTTTTGACTTCTTTTAATTGTATACAAAATTGTCATTCACATTTGATCGCTTAATTTGCCAAGCAAAAATCAACATCCTTATTGGTCTGACAGAAAAGGACTAAAATGTAGCATTTCACAAGCTAAACAAACCTACATAATGAAAAATATTGAACCAATTACTAAGTATTAGCCTCATTTTAATACTTTGAGTATTATAGTACTACTTTCCACAAATATCAGTGCACTGATAAAGTGGGACCTGGTATGTTAGATAAACATTTGTTTAGTTATGTATTATAATCAAAGACATAAAAGTATTCTTTCACAAGACTCTGGAATTCAGATATATGACTAAGGTAGCAGATTGTAAAAGTAGCATCATCTCCATCTGAATTCCGTTGAGCCTGAACATTAATATACAATTACATTTCACTTTCTAAAGATACTATTAAGAATGTGATGTTCTGAATATTAAATAGATGCTCTTAACACAACATGGGATCGAAGCAAATACTGCAGTCCAATCTCATTACAGTTTTGTAAATATTAAGGACTCTGGAAGGTGCAGCCCTCTCAACACTGTAATGGCAAGGAATTTTAGATTCTAGTCTCTAACTTCGATTTCTTTTAAAATATACATTTTAGATTTTTTTCACCTAAATTGTATAATGCAATTAAAATAATGAGCTACTAATGAAGATTTCAGTACAATCTTTCAGGCACAAATTATAAGTAAATTGACAAAAGCAGCAGACCCATGCTTATCAAAGTGCTTGGCACTATGCAATACATATGACACATAAATCTGATTACCGATGTCATGACCAGGCTGTCAGCTTTAAAGGTTTTATTCAGTTGATACATTAGCTCCTCCACGTTGCCTTCTCTTGAACGAATGTCGAGTAGTGCTTTGACTTCTCCAGCAAGCATATTCCATTTTTCATATTGTTCTTTTACTTCTGCTGCTTCATGTTTGCTCCCTGCTTTCACTTCCACCTGTGTCTGGTCTTTATATTCTCTTTGTAAGGGTGGAGAGCCATCACTGTGCAAGAAGTGAATTTGAGTTACAGTAGTGTGGGTGCACGAGCAACTATTCCCCATTCAGCAGTGACTGAGGTCTTGCAGGATCGTCACAATAACACCTGTTATTTAGGTAGTCATAAGATATTCAACAGGATTCTCAGTAAACTGTGATCAATTTCCTTTGTTGCTATGAGATCATACATGCTGGAAAAAAAGATGCTCTCCTCTCAGGAGGGTATTTGTAACTCATTTTCTTTTGTTGTTGAAAGTACCGTGTAAATCTGTCTGAGTGACCCCTTCAAAAAGAATATCAATTCAGACACTTTGTGCCCAATTGCATTGCAATGAGTCCTTTAACCAGAACAACTGTGGGAGGAAACTGGAGCACCTGGGGGAAACACAGGGAGATCGTGCAAGATCTACACACACCGTCACCTAAGACTGGAATTGAACCCAGTTCAATTCTTCGTGCTGTGAGACAGTAGTGCTAACCATAACACTGCCACCATAACGAAAAAAAACCCAAGTTGCTGTTTGCAACAGTCGCTGTTTTTAATGGAGATCAGAAATGATGCATGCCAAAGGGAATTTTGCTCTGTGTGAGAGGAGAGACTCAACCAGATTAGCTGTTAAACATAACAAATGTGCTGCAAGTCCCCAGATTCTTCGTAAGTATCAGCAGGTTCTTCTAAGCAAGTCTCTTTCTGGATTTGCACCAGATCAAAGTACCATAATTTTAATGTTAAAGCAATACCACACAGGACTACCCACTTAACCAATTGCATTTTCCTGGAAGTTCGAATAAACTTGAATTGAATATTTAATAACCTAGATATTTGTTTCTTCTAACTATACAACTCCCGTTATCAGATAACAGTTGGCAAACTGAACAGTTTAGTTTAGGCTTGGCAGTGGTTTCAAGCAACATTAATAATATGTTTGTAGATATGTACATGATGACAATAAATCACCTTAAGGTAATTCCTTGATTCAATAAGTTCAAGTCTGCATTATGCTTAATTACTAAAATATAAGATGAAAATAATGGAACTGAGAGCTATAAGTTTCGATAAAGATATTATATCGCTCATTCATCATATTTACACATTTTTTACTTACATTATATATTTTTGAACATTTATATATATCTACATTGACAAATGGATTTTTCGTTTCAATTTTAGCACCCATTCCAGCCATGAACTTCTTCCAAGTTGAATGACCCTCTCTACATTTCTCCAGCAAGCTAATGAAACACCAAATACAAAAAGCATCTCTTCTCCACCTGTGTAAAGTTTGTTATGTCTCTCACTATCTACTTTTATGCTTCTGTCATTCTTATTACTTCATTGTGGAAATGTAGTCTTGATTTTTAAAAATTCAACATAGAATCCCTACAGTGCAGAACGAGGCCATTTGACCTATCACATCTGCACCAACCATAATCCCCCCCAGGCTTATCCCCATGTATTTACGCTAGCCTGACACTAAGGGGCAATTTAACATGGCCAATTCACCTAATCCATGTACTTTTGGACTATGGGGAAAACCAGAGCACCAGAGGAAACCCACGCAGACCCAGGGAGAACACACAGGACTCCAGACAGACAGTGATCTGAGGTTGGAATTGAACCCGAATTCCTGACTTTGTGAGGCAGCAGTGCTAACCACTGTACTACCAGTTATCTCCATGAGCAATTAGCATTCCCAGCATTATTTGTTTTCATGTTACTGGTCAATTGGCTGGCTTATCATTGTCCATCCATCATAAACTGAAGACTTTTCTGTCCCTTACTACCCTTCCATGACTCCACCTCACTCATCTTTGAAGACCCTCCTTAGCCAAGGTTTAGTTAGGAATTCTAATTCTTTCCTCTTCTTTGTTCCAGTGTAAACTTTGTTGTATTAAGCTTTCTAAGATAAATGTACCATGTGAGTTGTTATGGCTCTCTGGAATAGCCTCTTATTCTTCAGTCTCAGTAAACTTCACCTCATGCAAAACTCTGCTTCCATTTGCCAATTAGCGTCCTTCAATGCATAAAGTTCTCAACAAAGCTTATCCTCACTTTGCCCATTTCATTCTCTGTAACCTCTTCCAGTCCAACAAATTTCCTAGAATTCCAATTCCTTTGATTCTGGGGTTTTTATGCATTGCTCCATCCTTGGACCCAACAAAGGTGCTTGTGCTTTCAGCTATTCATGTGCTACACTCTGGAATGCTCCCCTTGAACCTTTTCACCTCTTTTTATTCAAGACCCAATATTAATGACCCACCTCCTTCATCAAGCTTTTGGTCAACCCTGCTAACACAACCTTCTTCGACTAAACATTGATTGTACCCATGTGAAGCAACTTGGGTTTTTTTTCGTTATGGTGGCAGTGTTATGGTTAGCACTACTGTCTCACAGCATGAAGAATTGAACTGGGTTCAATTCCAGTCTTAGGTGACGGTGTGTGTAGATCTTGCACGATCTCCCTGTGTTTCCCCCAGGTGCTCCAGTTTCCTCCCACAGTCCAAAGATGCGCAGGTTAGTTGGATTGGCCATGCTAAATTGCCCCTTAAGTGTCCCAAAATGTGTAGTTAGGGGAATTAGGGTTAGGGGAGGACTGCATAAGATGCTCTGTTGGCAAGTTGGTGCAGACTTGATGGGCCAAATGGCCTCTTTCTGCACTTGGGTATTCAATGAAAATGCCAATTTGTTTCAGCAGTCACAAAGATGCACTAAATTTAGCTGAATTGCTTATCACCAAAGGTTGGCAAAAAATCTCGAACTGTGAATCAGTGGCTTGTCTTTTTTCAAACATTTCAGACGCTGTCGGATCTAATATGAACTCCACTTGTAAAAAACACTTGATTTTCGGCAAAAATGCGATGGGTTTTCTCTCAGCACTGCGTAACTTGGTGGGGCCGAGGCTGCCGCATTCTGAATGGGTGGAAGGCTGTCCATCAGGAACAGTGGGCCAATGGGAAGGTGCGCTTTTGTCGCCGGAAGTCCCGCCCCTGGACATCCGGGTGCCGTGCGTTGCTGCCTCGCTCGCGGGCGGGTGGAGTGAATGGAGCCTGAGGCCTAGTGGCGGATGAGGGAATAAGCAGCTGTTTGGTTTCTCACCGTGCTGGTGGGCTTGAGCAGGCCAATCGCGGTTTATACTGTAAGTTGGATCCGTGGGACGGATGGTTTGAAGTGAATGGAGGGCGAGCGTGGCCCTTCTTTTAGCTGGGCTTGTGTTGCGGCCTAGTTGTTTTGCATTGTAGGAGTTCCTGCAAAAAGAGCCTCGAGCAGCTCCAGGATCTCACTGCCGACTCTGGGGGAGCCAGAGAGAGAGGCGCAGCCGTTTAGTCCTTAATCTCACCCCCTTTTGTTCTCTTTTTTTTCTTGCATCACTTGCACATTTTTTCCTCCGGGTGCTCCTAGTTTCCATCCACAGCCCCAAATTGTGCGGTTAAATGGATTGGCCATGCTAAATTGCTAATGCTAAATACCCCATGATTAGGGGGATTAGTGAGGTAAATGTGCGGGGTTATGAGGTAAACCTGGGTAAATGTTGGTGCAAACTCGATGGGCTGAATGGTCTCCTTCTACAATGTCAGGATTCTAAGTGAAATTGAACCACGTCCTTATTATAAAACTTCTCCCTGATACGGCTGAAAACCTTACTGTATCTTCTGAATGTTAGGAAGGTATAGAATAACAACACAAAACCTTCAATGCCTCTAACATATTGAAAATTTTCAACTCTTGGGGTTATACTGTGTTCTTAGAAAATTTGTAGTTTTACATTACTATTTGATGCATAGCATGCAAAAACTTGCAACAATGTAAAGGTGATAGCAGTGAGATTTCTGGTATAAATGCTTTACTTATTGAAAAATGGAAAGAAATTTTCCCCTCAGTGTAAGTTAATAAAATAATACTGCAGATGTTAGAAATCTGAAATAACAGAAAATGTTGGAAATATTCAGGCAATGTTTGTAAAGAAAGAAGCGGAACTAACATTTCAGTAAGTGCAGCTTGGGTTTTGATACACATGCTCAGAATTGAATCCTACAGTGCAGAAGGAGGTCATTTGGCCCATCAGAGTCTGCACCAACCACAATCCCACCCAGGCCCTATCCCTGTAACCCCACACGTTTACGCCAGCTAGTTCCCCTGACTCTAAGAGGCAGTTTAGCATTGCCAATCTACCTAATTCATACATCTTTGTGTGAAGAAATGGAGCACCAGGAGGAAACCATAGCAGACATGGAGAGAATGTGCATCCTCCACACTGACAATCATCCAAGCCAGGATCGAACCTGGATCTCTGGCATTGTAAGGCAGCAGTGCTGCTTTGGGAGGCGCAGGGCAAAATAATCTAGCTGGCATCTATTAGCTTTAGATACCACTGTACAATATTAAAATGTCATATATAAAAACAATTCTTTGGAGTGTATGTTGTGTAAATAAATGGATCAATCATTCTGCTCAAAAATGTTAAAACAAATATCAGTCATATGAATGACTAGTTCACCTTTTTTGGACACATTGGTGGATAGGGATCTGTTGTCCAGGCACCAAAAGAATTGCACCTGTTTCTTCGAATTGTTTGGGTGTGATATTTTCGCCAGCGTTAGGGACAGTGCAGCACACTCGAATTTTGCACTACTGTCAGAGAAGTTTAAGAACTCCTAATCTATTTTGGAAGTCAAACCTTTTAGTTCATGTCAAAATACAAGCAACTGAATGAGATGTAGTAACTTAAAATCTAAATGTTACATATAAAGTACTGATTACCTTTTTTTCTAAAATATTATTCAAAACTTCAATTTGCACATTCAAAAACATGAGAAGAAAATTTTAAAACATATTTCAAGTGTTAGCAATTGCAAGCATAGATGTTAAGAAAATTACTAAAGCATCTGTTACGTGCATATTCATGGCTGAATAAAAAGAAAGTCAGAACTTATACTATACTCTGCATTTGTCTAGAAAGAAACTTAATGCGTCAAGAATTTTTTTTTGCTGGAAATATAAATTTTGCAGATCCTAGATCTGCAGTTGCAGTTTGTGTGCGATGGATTGCCAACCTGATTTGGGTGAAATGAACTGAATGTCACTATATTGACATTTAATCTGAACCAGTTTAATTCACATCGTTCTTTATGTTGCCACTGGTTTGGAATAAATGTCAAGACTAAAGACTATACTGCCATCAACGCACATTGCATCTCATGCAGCAATCATTTTATTATGCCATTTAATGTATTTACAGAAGTTATTTTTAAACCTTTAGGCAATCAAATGTGTGGATGTTAAATGGATATAGGCCAAATCATTTTAATTAGGAACTACCTCATTTATAACAACTTGATAAAATTAGAAACTCTCCTTAATCCATCTGGACGTTATAATTTTTCACATGGATTTGTAGATAATTAAAGAAATGAAATCTGTTTTTTTTCTTCAGGACTTACAAACATGGCAGCATTTCCGTATAGGGCTGCACCTGGGCCCAATCCAGTTCCGGTACCTGTACCTGATTACATGTCTGAAGAAAAACTGCAAGAGAAAGGTAAGAAATTTCTAAGTTAATGTGATTGGTCCTGATACATTGATGTATTAACCTGTATTCTCTCCCTGCCCCCAAATCAATTGAAGTACAGAAGTACTTTGCAGGGAACAAGTCAGATAAGGCTTATATCTTTGTACGTGGTTGATTTACTCAAGACTTTGATTTCTGCTCATGCTCCAACATTATTTCTGTATTTTTAGATTAATTTATGAGATGTGGGCATCACTGGCTAGGCCAGCATTTATTAGCTATTGGTTTATGACAATAAATCAAATCATGGAACTTTTTTTTAAGGGGTTACAGCAATTTGTGTTAAGATAGTGATCAGTCATCGAATTTTCCGGTGCTACCTCACCTTTTCATTTTTCATCATAATGTTTTTCCAGCCAGGAAATGGCAGCAACTTCAAGCTAAGCGGTATGCTGAGAAGAGAAAGTTTGGTTTTGTGGATGCGCAAAAGGAGGATATGCCCCCCGAGCATGTCCGAAAAATAATTCGTGATCACGGTGACATGACAAACCGTAAATTTAGGCATGACAAGAGAGTTTACCTTGGGTAAGAAACTTAGTCAAAATGGCGAACAATAGCAGTAGCACAATGAAACTGCAATTATGCTCTGGGATTCAATGTTTAATGTCTTGAATTCTACTTCTTACTATACTAAAGAAAGCATTAACCCGTTTTTGGTTTAAACAGTAAGCAGTTGGATGATAATCCAGAGCATAACAACAGTTTGCTCTTTTCTCAGTTGATGAGGAAAATGCAAGTCAACAGTAAGATACTTTGCAGGGAAAAATCCAAAATAATGGATATATCTTTATGCATGATGTATTTAGTCTAGGTTTTGATTTTTGTTTATACTCCCAACATTATTTTGGATTTTTTTTTAAATTTCATTTATGGGATGAGGGTGTCACTGGCTAGACCAGCATCTATTAGCAATTGATTAAGTCATGGAACACAGCTGGAATACTGTGAACAGTTTTGGTTTCCTTATCTAAGAAAACATATACTGGCGTTGGAGGCGTTCTAGAGAAGGTACCTTCTTAGGCCGATCCTTCTTAGGAAAAGTTTGGTTGGTTGAGCCTGTACTCGAAGAACGAAGAAAATTACAGCACACAATCAGGCCCTTTGGTCCTCCAAGCCTGTACTGACCATGCTGCCTGACTCAATTAAAACCCTGTATCCTTCTGGGGACCATATCCCTCCATTCTCATCCTATTCATGTATTATCAAAATGCCCCTTAAAAGTCAGTGTAAAAATTCTGCTATCTCCCCTGGCAGTGAGTTCCAGGCACCACCACCACACAGTTTATAAAATAAAACTCCCTTGTGCATCTAAAGTTTATGTGCATACTCATTGAAGTTTTGAAGAATAATGTGAGGTGATCTTATTAAGACATAAAGAAGTTCTCATGGGGCATGACAGGATAGATACTGAAAAGTTGCGTCTCCTTTTGGGAGAGTCTAGGGCCAGAAGGCATAATCACAAAATAAGGGGTCAGCCATTTAAGACAGATGAGGATGAATCTCTTCTCTGAGGGTGATGAATCTGTGGAATTCTTTACAATAGAGAGCTTGTAGAGGCTGGATTGTTAAGATGTTCAAGGTTGAGATAGATTTTTAATCGGTAAGGAAATCAAGGGTTATGGTGATAAGGCAGAAAAGTCGACTTGAGTATTATCAGATCAGTCATGATCTCATTAAATAGTGGAGCAGACTTGATGGGCCACATAGCCTACTTCTGCTTCTATGTCTTATGGTCTTATAATTTTAGAGTTTTAATGCATGCTTGTGTGGTTACTGGGTTGCCTTGACCTCTAGTGCTCATCTTGAGTACTTAAGTTTGTACCGAAGACTGGTACGAGGTATGATCTGGTTAGAGGTGGGGTAGCAGCAAGACAGCAGTAAGGGAATGAAGATCTAAATGCTACAACGATTGACAGAATTGAACATTATTTATGCAGTATGTGGATATTGCATGAATTGCCTACTATAAAGATTGCAGTCCTAAAGCCCTATTTTAATAGTGGGTATTTCTGGTTTCGTACTGTTTTGGTCTCTCTAAATGACATGTTAGCCCTAGATTTTGACCTGTTGTTTGGAATTCTTGCTAGTCTGTATTTTGGGATGGATTGAGGAATTGAATTAAAGACTACTGCTTGAGTGGAGTGAGGCTTTGTCCTTTTAAGTTGCATATATACCAAACTAGAGCACTTAAAATTTCCAAGTTGCTATATTCATATGTTTATAGTATAGCTTTTTATTTACAGATGACGTTGAAGAAGTTTACCAAAATAACTTGCAGGTTTACTTGTGGCTGAACTTATGAAGTACATTCAAGAGTTTAATAGCTTCAAATATACCCTATTCTCAAAATTTTAGTGTATCATTTTGTGTTCTAGTTTTTAAAATATCAGTTTTATTTTGTAAATTTGTAAGTATCAATTTGTAAATACATATAGCAAAATATGACACTTACCTGAAATATTAAGCTAATTGTTTATCCTAGAAACAAAATTGATTATTTTTTTCTCTAAAATGTGAAATGTATTATTAACATATAACAGTGAGGTTATTTAACTAAGACTAATATATTGGCAATTGTCTTTTGTACCCCCTCCAGTGCTCTGAAGTACATGCCGCATGCTGTTCTGAAACTACTGGAGAACATGCCTATGCCATGGGAGCAGATAAGAGATGTTTCGGTTTTGTACCACATCACAGGCGCAATCTCATTTGTTAATGAGATCCCATGGGTCATTGAACCAGTTTACATATCTCAGTGGGGGTAAGTAAAGTGCTGAATTTTTCAGGGGCTTTCAACTTAAGTATATTTGCAGTTATTTATGAAGTATTTTTGTGTTCTGCCCATAATCACCTCATCATCAAATTGAATGATATAAAGATGATCAATTTTGTGGCTGTCAGTGTTTTCCATAATTAATGGAACACAATTTTTGTTAAAACATCAGGACTTAATGCCTATTGCTGCTGTATCAAAGATTAGATTTTCTGATTTTAAACACTGCAGTCCTGGATTTCAGTTATTTCAGCTGAAGTTGAACCATGTGTCCTCAACAAAGCACACAGTTTTGCATTCATCTTTCAGAAGCAATCTACTTGGATTTATTTATCTTGTTTATCCATAAGATTTTCCATTGTTCTGGTAGGGAATTTACAGTTAAAAGTGAACCCATGATACATGTTTCCTAAATGAACATTTTCCTATTTCAGCAGGGAAAAAAATCATTGTTGTTCCATTGCCATTTAGCACAGAGAGGGCATTTTAGTAACGAAATGCAATAACAAAAGTCCTTTCTCATTAGAACCATGTGGATTATGATGAGACGTGAGAAACGTGATAGGCGACATTTTAAAAGGATGCGGTTTCCTCCTTTTGATGATGAGGAGCCTCCACTGGATTATGCAGACAACATACTTGATGTGGAGCCACTCGAAGCCATACAGATGGAACTTGATTCGGAAGAGGATGGACCAGTAGCTGAGTGGTTATATGACCACCAACCGCTCAAAGACAACCCCAAGTAAGGCTTTATTTCTTGTACAATACATTGATTTAACAAAGTAGTTAAATAAAATGGAGACAATTGTCTGAGTTAACTTTGTTATTGCCTGTTTGTTGACATCATTGTTGTTGCATGTCATGAAATCTTCTTAATTTGGCATTAAACTTAAACTGCAGTTGGGAAAGCCCACACCACAAATTTGGTAGATTTTTGTGGGCAGTTTACCTTGAAGTCAACAATGAGCTCCCTTTCTTTGCCACTGATTGCAAAATCCCACTCATCAAAATACATCAAAATGTAAAGCAGTATTCTTTTTATAGCCAATCAAAGTAAAATAAGATAGAGAAATCTTTTGTCCAGCTATGGCTCTAATTCATAATTTGGTGAGCATTAGAAAATACATGTGGGTACTTTAGGTGAGGACAAATTTAGGCTTTGTGGTGATGTCTCCATGATCTAATACAATAATAACATGTATTTTAATTGTCTCATCTTGTGATGATTGGTCAAAAATGAAGAACCAGAATGTTACTGGAACCTGTGGACCCAGATCACAAATTAAATAACTGGTTCAGGAGAGGAACATATTAAGCGTGATCACAATTGGGCTGTTTGAAACTTTTTTATATTTCATTATTAGCGGTGAAGTTCTCAGCCTCCGTAACTCAGATTTTCTGAATGCTTATTTTTACTCTGTGCAATAATTGCTTTGGTCTACAGCTGCTTTGCTGAAATGGAAAAAATCACAATTAAGCTAATCTGCTCAACCATTTACCCATGTCCAAACATTAGAATTCACTATGATATTACGTTGTGCACTTAAAAGTGTTTGAATTGAGAATTATTTTGTCCCATTTTAGGTATGTGAATGGATCTACTTATCGCCGTTGGCAGTTTACTTTACCGATGATGTCTACTCTTTATCGCCTGGCTAATCAGTTGCTAACTGATTTAGTGGATGACAACTACTTCTATCTGTTTGATCTGAAAGCATTTTTTACTTCCAAAGCTCTCAACATGGCAATTCCAGGTGGACCAAAGTTTGAACCTCTGGTTCGGGATGTTAATCTTCAGTAAGGACTTTATTTTGAATCCTTTATCATGATATTAAATGAGCAGTGAATTTAGTAGCTTGCTATTGGTATTTCTAGTGGATTGGAGAGTGGTTAATCAGAATCCTGAGCTCTTCAGCAATTGTCATGTTCCCCCCTCAATTTCAAGCGCTAACCATTATGCTTTCTGTAAGTTTTATAAGGTGGTGCCTTATCAAATGGTCTTTGACTGTTTTTAAGGTTGATTGGTGCAGTATTCTGCACGAATGCACATATTTCATTAACAATGAGCAAATAGTTTGCAGCGTAGAAATTAGATTTTAGACTTAACTCCTCTATCTAATTGAGCTTGTCATTGTTATCTAGTAATCAATTAGAAAAGTGTAAGCTTTGTAAATTGGGACACTGTCATGCTGAAGCTAAAGCTTTTGAGTCATGTCCCAGAGAATTGATCAGACCTGTGCCATACTGGAGCTTTTGTTCCTGGCTGTGGGTTGGGGATAGGTGATTGGGGAAATCAGAAGATGACCATTGCCAATTCTTAGTTTTTAAAAAATCTGTCTTATGACTTGTGTATTTTTTGAAGGTTTTTTGTCTTGTGCTGACCTATACCAAGAAACTGCGATTCTTTGAATTTCATGATATGCAACTTGTCTCTTAAACAATTGAAATGTTATAACTTTGACCATTTGAATTTTGTTTATCTCTGTTAGGGATGAAGACTGGAATGAATTCAATGACATCAACAAGATCATTATTAGACAACCAATCAGAACAGAATACAAAATAGCATTCCCATATCTGTACAATAACCTACCCCATCATGTTCATCTTACCTGGTAAGTAGACAAGTGTAAGTCATTTAATTTCTAGTCTAGATTTAAAATGTGTACCGTAAGTATACTAATTATGTATATTTATTATTGTTAGTTGGTCAGGAAATTGGGATACTTTTGAAACATCCATCTTCTAAATTATGCAGTGTGTTTGTACACATGTATATGTTCTGCAAAAAGAAACAACCAAGCGTATGATTTAAATTGTAAAATTGGATTGTTCCACCTGTCTTGCTATAATAGTTACTCAGGAAAAGTTAGGTCTTAAAAATTGACAGCCTTGGGAACATGCTGCTCTACGTGTCATTCAGTTTGAGTTTGAAGACTGGGCAAGAAAGGATCAGCTTTCCTAGGAAACAAGGAAGTTCAGGCTCAATATTTCATTGTAGCTTTGTAGTCTCCCTTAATGTTACTGTTGGGCTGTTGTGACCACTCTGGCTTGATTAGTGGTAATTTACAAAAGTTATTTATATCCCTTATGTAATTTATTTTTATATATAAATGAAGATTTCTGCACAACTTCATGATCCCTTGTAATCCATTCAAGACTGAGAAAAATAGATTTTTAATCAGTAAGACAATCAAGGGTTATTGGGATAAGGCGGGAATATGGAGTTGAGGATTATTAGATCAGTCGTAATTTCATTGAATGGCAGAGCAGACTCAATGGGCCGAATGATCTATATCTGTTCCTATGTCTTATGGTCTCGCCCAGTTTCACTTGTTGTTATTCACAGCAAACTTGCAAATTTACTTTATTGAGTGTGGAAAGGTACGGTGCATTAAAATGCTGCCAGAGGGTTTTGTACCAGTACCTGATTCTTTCTACCTGACAGGACTATCTAAATCAGCTTTTGAGTGGCCTTTTGAAGTTATCTTGCCTTGAGGCAGCACAGTAGCACTGCTGCTTCATAGCACTGGAGTCCTGGGTTCAATTCCTGGCTTGGGTCACTATGTGGAGTTTTAATGTTCTTCCTGTGTCCAGGCGTGCTACCATGTTGCCTGATGAAGGGGCAAACCGCAAAAGCTTGCAAGTTTACTATCAAATAAATCGGTTGACTTAAACCAGGCGTTGTCAGACTTCTTACTGTAAATGGGTGTTAGATAGTGGTTGATCTGTTGGTGTGATGCCCAGTGGTGAAATCAAATGAATCTGTTCTGCAACAGAATTGTACATTCTGGATGAGGGGCCTGCTAAATTTGACATTTGCTGTTATTTTAGCTTTCACTTAATCTTTCATTTCAATTTTAGGTACCACACACCAAATGTTGTGTTCATTAAAACTGAGGATCCAGATTTGCCAGCTTTTTATTTTGACCCATTGATTAATCCAATCTCACACAGACACTCTGTTAAGGTAATCAACTCTATGCTAGCATAGCCTTGCTATTGCAATGAATTTCTACTTTTTTAGCCAGTTTAGTTTTTGAAATACAATGAACAAAGATTATCACATACTTTTACCTTTCATTTCAGAGCCAGGAACCATTACCTGATGATGATGAAGAGTTTGAACTTCCTGATTGTATGGAACCATTCTTGAAAGATTCTCCTTTGTATTCTGACCATACTGCCAATGGCATTGCATTGCTTTGGGCACCAAGACCGTTTAACTTGAGGTCCGGAAAAACAAGAAGAGCACTTGACATCCCATTAGTTAAGAACTGGTACCGTGAGCACTGTCCAGCAGGGCAGCCAGTCAAAGTCAGGGTTTCTTACCAGAAGCTTCTGAAATACTATGTACTGAATGCACTTAAACACAGACCACCCAAAGCACAGAAGAAAAGGTTGGTTGATATTCTATAATTTTGTTCTGTTCAAAGAATGCAAGCCAGTGCAATGAAAAATTAAAATGTTCTGCATCTCTGTAATTTAACTATTTGTTTAATGACTAGTAAGTTATAAGCTCTGATACTTCTGAGAATCAGTAATGGGGCATACCAGACTTGCATAGAGATGCAAGTGCGAAAGACCAAATGATTAGCAGTACTGATGCAAGATTATCAGTCTGTTAAGCAGATGGTAGAGGTTTTCAGTTCTTTGATTGCCTGACATTGAACATATCTGTTATTTAAGGACTGAGAGACTATGATTGACAAAGGAAACTAAATTGACCTCGTTATAAATTTTCTAGTCCTAATCACTGAAAAGAATGAACTGTATACCAAATCCTGTTAGATAAAAATAATGAATGACTCCTATACAAAATAGGAAGGGAAGTATTTCATTTTTGGAGATGTGGTGAAGAATTTTTTTTTTGTTTTGGCTACCCATTCTCAATCACAAGCACTTGTTTTGCATGGTGTGACACTTGTAACACATGGCTCGGAGAAGTGCTGAATATAGTTCTTTCTACTTCCTTGTGCTGTCCAAATGTGCCATTCCAACTTGCTTATATTCAAATTTTATAGTGAGAGCAGAGATATTTCTGTTGTCTCATTTCGCTTCTGATTGTGGACCTTGTTCAATATCTAAGAGTGTTCAAAATCATTTTGCCTGAATTTTTTTTAGAATATTATAGTATCTGAGGTGGGCAAACAACCCCCAGTCTTCATAGATACCAACATCCTAAAGATGAGTCATGTCTAAATTACTTGGGAAAATAGTAGGGCCAGTTTCCCAATTGGTTCAGAGCATCTCCTGACATTGACACAAAAGTGGTTCACATACTAAGGCTAAACTGACCACTTATGAAATAAAATTAGCTTCTAATTAGGGAAGAAAAGGGTTTTCAACCTTGATTTAATATTTACGTTTCACTCTTCCCACTTCAGGTACTTATTCCGTTCGTTCAAATCAACAAAATTTTTCCAGTCGACCAAACTTGATTGGGTAGAGGTAGGCCTCCAGGTTTGTCGCCAAGGTTACAACATGCTGAATTTGTTAATCCATCGTAAGAATCTGAATTATCTGCATCTAGACTACAACTTCAACCTGAAGCCAGTGAAAACCCTCACTACTAAGGTAAAAATTAACTTAGGGTCGAGTTCAGCCTTTGGTAGTAACGTGTCTCTACAACTGGCAGCACAGTTATGATATGAAGGAGATCTGTTAAACTAAATCCAGCATTTGACAATTGTATTCACTTCAGTTAAGGAATATCAAAACTCGGAATTATTGAAATGGACAATCATTTTATGTTTTGATCTCCTTTGATCTTTTGGACTTAATACCTTGCTTTTTAACACTTTTTTTTGTTGAAACTAAAACTCTTAAGTTGTTGGTCTTTGCAGTTTACTGTTGAAATGACAGCACTTTACGTAGGAGCTCCATTACACCTGGCTCAACTTACAAGAACAAAAATGTTGCCTTTTTTGTAATTTGGCTAAATCAGAATTCATGTGTATACAATGTAATCGTAATAGATTAGTTTTTAAAAAAATGAAATTTGTTATTTGTAACCCACCATCAGACTTGGCTGCATTTTTCAAAGCATTCCAAAGTGCTTGTGCTTTTTATAATTCAGTGAACTAAATTGAATTATCCATCTAGGTAGCCTCTTCAAACACAAACATCAGCCTTGACTCAGTGGCAACACTTGAGTCAGAATATGGGTGCAAATTTCAATCCAGAAATATGAATGCTTTATCTTTAGCGTAGTACCAAGGGGGTGCCATTTTTCAATTGGATGTTAAATCACGACCTTCTTATTAGATTAAAGGTTCAATTGCGTTCTTGAGAAGATCAGGAAAGTTCTTCCCAAGGGCCCACCACAATCTGTCATTTATCTTTTCTGAGCACAACTTGCTGCTGTTTACAGATGTCACATTGGCCATAAAGCCAGGAGGTTGTGCAAGTTTGTTTTCTTTGAATAAAAATTATGGTGTTTCATCTGAAGAATCAGTAGTAAATATTGAACGATTATTTGCAATCTCTAATGATGGTGTAGAAAAATGTGTAGACCAATGTGTTCATTTTTACAGGAACGTAAAAAATCCAGATTTGGCAATGCATTCCATTTGTGTCGTGAGGTGCTACGTTTGACAAAGCTTGTTGTTGACAGTCATGTACAGTACAGGTTGGGGAATGTGGATGCCTTCCAGGTACATCAGTTTAAGATTGAAATTTCTGTAAATGCAGAAACTATTTCAAGTATATTTTGCACGCATAGCATTGCTTAAACCGTTAAGATTTTGCAATGGAAAGTTTTAATGTGGAGACAATACCAAATACAAATTCCAAGATTTCTGTCTTGAAATTGCTACTTTTTACATTGTTTCAAGTTAACCTATAAATTACAATTTAACAATTAGGCTTAAGACCTTTTAATCCTTGCACATGTTTGCAGAATTAGTTGTTAATATGCTGCAACACTTAAGTGATATTCTGCCATTCTCTGATTATCAGGAAACAGACTGTAGAATGATTCCGTTCTTCTGTTCGCCTAAATGTATTAATGGTACAAAAGTAATTTAAATGCATTAGGTTATGTATTTCCATTAATCAGTGTATTGGATAGAAATCAGTGTATGGGTCAAGTTTGCCATTCTGGGTGTTTAGGCTACGACTGTAAGAAAATTGTTTTGCTTTGCACCTCTGGAGCACTTAATCTGCAACTGAAGTCTGAGTCTGGGTCATGACATTAGAGTGAAGTGGAAGAGTAAACTCTGGATGAGTATAATCCTCCACTTAGCTTCAGAGTCCCTTTGAATCTTGGAACCCAATTTACACTATACAGATTTTGTGTAAACATGCATCAAAACAAATGCATACAAATTTGTTATATCGATTATGAAAGGATCATTTCTTGTTTAGATTATCCTTAGCTAGACTCTGAATCTATGAAATTGTACGTGATTTATTGTTTGTCTTCAGTTGTCAGATGGATTGCAATATATCTTTGCTCATGTTGGACAACTGACTGGAATGTACAGGTACAAGTACAAGCTGATGAGACAGATCCGAATGTGTAAAGACCTGAAGCACCTCATCTATTACAGATTTAACACAGTAAGCACTAAGTTTGAATTATAAAAACACTTTATGTTACCATTATGAATTTTAATGGAGTCAGGCTTGATCTATCAGAGTTGCAGGATGTTGATTTTCATTTGTTCCTTTAACAGTTAGAATTTTTCTGACCTTTTGTTAATATTTTTTATGCATTTTGAAAAATGTTTCATCATCCCACCACTGTCTATCAAAATCATATTTTTCAATAGCTGAAAATGTTTTCTTGCCCTGGTTTCTGCAGTTTAGACATTTTGGTAAAAGATTAACATGCATTTGTTTTTTTCTTTCTTCTCCATTTGGAAAAGAAATGCCATCTTCCCAGCCTATGACTGGATTGTTATGTAAAACTCACAGTTACATACAACTCTGTTTCAGACCATATTAGGACAGTATACTGTAGTTTCTTTTTAATTCAAGCTATTAAAAAAAAATGAACATTTACTATAATGTGTATACTTGATGTTATGTGTTTTTTAAGACCACAGGTAATTTGCTAATAATTGCTTCTGTTATCACTTAATTTTATAGGGACCAGTAGGCAAAGGACCTGGCTGTGGATTCTGGGCTGCTGGATGGAGAGTGTGGCTGTTCTTCATGAGGGGTATAACTCCTCTGTTAGAGAGATGGTTGGGAAACCTGCTTGCCAGACAGTTTGAAGGTTAATAACGTTTATGTCTTTAAAATGCAGCTTTCACATATGTTCTGAAGAGAAAATCTTGAATGGTTAACTTATTTTTACCTCCTTCTTCCTTGTTGACTGAAAGACATTTGTAAAGCCTTCAATCTCAATTCAGCATAATAACCTATTCCACCTCCCACTTTTCATAAACCTTCCCAATCAGGTCGCCATTCCAAAGGAGTAGCTAAGACTGTGACCAAACAGCGTGTGGAGTCTCACTTTGATCTGGAGTTACGAGCTGCTGTTATGCACGATATCTTAGATATGATGCCTGAAGGAATCAAACAAAACAAGGCCAGGACAATCTTACAGCATTTGAGTGAGGCTTGGAGATGCTGGAAGGCGAATATTCCCTGGAAGGTGTGTACTTGAATAATTAGTCCATGAATTAATACTCTGAACAAGAATATGCTGTTGGAATTTTTTTCTGTTGTACACTAACACTTCTATGTTTCACAGTAATTGAATAGAAAACTGAACATAGTGCTTCGAGGTTTGTTCAATAAATAGTGTTATTATCCAGTCAAGTACAGAGTCCTTGGCTACATAGATCCTGCATGTATTTTTGAAACATTCAAGCCACTCTTTTCTCCATTACTCCATTTGCAGTTATTGAAGTCTCATTAGTGAAATTAACAACATAGCACAAATTAATGTTGAATACGGAGTAGTGTGCTTCTTCAAAAATGTAATTATTTATGGGACTGAAATTCTTAACTTATGGCCTGTGTTTAGATGCGATTTTTTCTTTTGTTGCTCAGGAAGTTCAGCTTCCAGTTTCTTTTCTCATTAAAGTTCAAAGTTTATTTATTAGTGTCACAAGTAGGCTTACATTTAAGACTGCAATGAAGTCACTGTGAAAATCTTATAGTCGCCACATTCAAGCGCTTGTTCGAGTACGTTGAAGGAGAATTTAGCATGGCCAGCGCACCTAACCAACGTGTCTTTCAGACTCGGAGGAAACTGGAACATTTCTTCTATTAGTAGTACGGAGGAAAATACCCATGCAGACACTGGGAGATCATGCAGACTCTGCACATTATTGATGAAACTGTTGGGAAATCTGTGACGTAATTTTTGTTCAGGATTTAACTATAAACTTGGTTTTCAATAGAATGTGCATGCTTACTTTTGCATTCATTAGTAGTTTACCTTATAGTTTATCTGTGATTATGTGATTTAAATGTAAAAAAAAGTATAAGAAAATAGATCTCGCCTGAGGCTTGATAGTGTTGTTACAGGTTCCAGGTCTGCCAACTCCAATAGAGAACATGATCCTTCGGTACGTGAAAGCTAAAGCTGACTGGTGGACAAATACTGCACATTACAACAGAGAACGTATTCGTCGTGGGGCAACTGTTGACAAAACTGTGTGTAAGAAGAATCTGGGTCGCTTGACCAGATTATACTTGAAGGCAGAACAAGAAAGGCAGCACAACTATCTAAAGGTGAGCTTGTATGTTATGGAAAAACATAAATTAAAGTAGAGGTTTTGCTGAAAATCTTTAGAACATAAAATGAATAGTTTATAAACCTGTTACTGATTAGTAAGCATGTCAATGTTCGAATTAATGCATTTATAAGCATTACTGATAGAAAAGATGCTGTGGAAAGAAGTGTTGTTCATTAATAATATTTTATAGTATGATGAATTTCAATTGCTTTCATTCAGTAATATTTATGATTTTATATAATGGCCCATTTGTGGTAGATTTTGTTTATTTGTTGCACAATTTCTCTGAAAGCTCAAGAATTGTCTATAAGTCTGGTTTAATTATTTGGAAGTATTAAAATCTGTTTGTGGTTAGGATGGTCCCTACATCACTGCTGAAGAAGCTGTTGCCATCTACACCACCACTGTGCATTGGCTAGAGAGCAGACGTTTCTCTCCAATTCCTTTTCCTCCTCTTTCCTACAAGCACGATACAAAACTTCTGATCTTGGCTCTGGAAAGACTCAAAGAAGCTTACAGGTAACTGCGTACTTGTGGTTGAAAATGAAAAATTAATGTATTAAAACCAATGATGTGAAACTTGATTTAGCTTTATTTCTGCCTGCTACCCGTGTGTTGAAAATAGAACAATTTTCAAAGGAATTAATGTTCTTCTTTGATATTGTGCACTTAATTTCAGTGTGAAATCAAGGCTGAACCAGTCGCAGAGGGAGGAACTGGGTTTAATTGAACAAGCCTATGATAACCCCCATGAGGCTTTATCCAGGATCAAACGACACTTGCTCACACAGAGAGCTTTCAAAGAGGTTTGTGAAAATATCGTAAATCCAAAATTATACCTACCCAATTCTAAATAAATGCATACTTGCACTGCACGTACATGTTTTTACTATGTTAGAATGATTGTGGATTTTTTTACTTTTCACTGACAGGTTGGTATTGAATTTATGGATTTGTACAGTCACCTGGTGCCAGTTTATGATGTTGAACCATTAGAAAAGATCACTGATGCTTACCTTGATCAGTACTTGTGGTATGAAGCTGATAAGCGACGGTTATTCCCTCCATGGATAAAGCCAGCTGATACAGAGCCTCCTCCATCACTTGTGTACAAGTGGTGCCAGGGTATGTTCATGTTACCACTCAATTTGCAAATACCTTTTAACAAAAAAGTCAAAAATTATATTTGGATTTTTGGTTCCTCCACACTTAGATGCTCATTGAGTAGAACTGTTCATAATGTTAAACCTTAGCATTGGAAACTGCTTCCAATGAGGAACAGACCTCTTGCATGTTCTAGAAGATATGTATCTTCATTGCATTTGTCACCCATTCTATATAGTCATGCAGGGCAAACCTAGAGATCGTAACCTTGCTAAGTTGCATCTTTCCAGTAAGAAAATTAACCTATCAAACTAACATGATATAAAACTAAATGCATCGACTTATTTTAGAAATCTGTATATTCCTTGTAAAACAAACTTTGGTTAATATTAGGATCTATATTTAATGGTTACTTAATAAAACTAAATGCATCGACTTATTTTAGAAATCTGTATATTCCTTGTAAAACAAACTTTGGTTAATATTAGGATCTATATTTAATGGTTACTTAATACAGGCATCAACAATCTTCAGGATGTGTGGGAGACAGCTGATGGTGAATGCAATGTCATGTTAGAGTCACGATTTGAGAAGATGTATGAGAAAATTGATCTGACTCTGCTGAACAGATTGCTGCGTCTCATTGTGGATCACAACATTGCTGATTACATGACAGCAAAGAACAACGTTGTCATCAATTATAAAGTAAGCATTGTTTCTAGAATGCTGATTTTTTTAAAAAATTATTTGTTCAGAGGACATGGCCATCTCTGGCTAGTTCAGCATTTATTGTCTATTTCTAATTGAGAAGATAGCAGTGAGCTGTCTTGAACTGCTGCAGTGTATATTGTGTAGGTGGAGCCATGGTGGTGATAGGGAGGGAATTTGTTTATTTTAGACTTTGTAACAGTTTGATTCAAGTTAGCGGCATCATAGGCTATTTCAGAGGGTAAGAATCAGCCCCGTTGCTATGCATCTGGAGTGACATGGCGACCAGATTGGGTAAATAGAATAACAGAGGTTTTAATTCCACATTTTTATTAGTTGAGTTAATTTCTAAAAGCTGCTATAATGGGCTTTGAACCTGTATCTCTAGAGTAATTAGTTTGGACAAAAGCAAATTACTGCGAGTGCTGGAATCTGAAACCAAAAAAGAAAGCACTGGAAAATCTCAGCAGGTTTGGCAGCATCTGTAAGGAGAGAGAAGAGTTGATGTTTCGTCTGGGTCACCTGGGTTATCAAAACGTCAGCTCTTTTCTCTCCTTAGAAATGCTGCCAGCCCTGCTGAGATTTTCCAGCATTTTCTCTTCTGGTAATGAGCTTGGACCTTTGAATTACTTGGTGAATAATATTTTCATTACATCACTGCCTCTGTATTTTCTACACCTTTCCTGATTGCTTGTCTCCAAGCATTGGGTGACAAGGTCTTTCAATGTATAGATACCCAGGTCAACATCATGATCTCATTTACGGTGACCTGTTGACCTTGTGCCGATAGCAAACTTGCCATAACGCATGTCTTTGGGGATGACCCAGTTGTTGAATCACCTCTGACTTGAGAGCAAATAATCTAAAGGTCCTGACATGCAAATGTATTTCCATATTTAGTACGCCATCCTGTCAAGTGATGCCCAATGTTTTGCATTGGACAGTGGAAGTTATTTGCTGCTTCTCTTGGTTTGCATAAGTTATCTATGCTTGGTTGGTGTAAAGGAGGATGTTGTAATTACAAACCTGGCATGTGTGGAACTTTGTATTTTTGATTAGTTTGCTGTTGGTTTGTACTCAGTTTCTCAACTTTGACATGACAACTCCTGCTTTAGCAATCCTGGAGCTGATTTTGGCATCAAGAGACAGGTTGCTGTTAATTGTTGATCCAAGATGTATAAAGCTGTTAGTGACCTGAGTTGGATTATTAATGGAAGGTGGAATCTTTATATCCTGGCCCATAACTTCGGCTTTGATTGTCAGTTAAAACTGCTCGCAAGCCTGGGGAATCGATCTATAAATGAACTTCAACATGGAAAGCATTAATGAACAAACTCATGGGCGAAGAAATTATGAACTTGGTGTGTAGTCTTGCCAATTGAACAGTTTGCTGCCAGTTTCTAGTGTGCAGGTAGGCACCCTCATTTGAGTTACTGGAAGCGTACAATAGCAACATGGAAAAAAAATCCAAGGAAAATTAGCGCAGGACACCTTGATGCTGATCTTGAAAGCGAAAAATGTTGCTCCATTGTAACTGATCAAGCTATGCATGTTCTCACAGAAAGGAAGAATAATGCCTGGAGTCTAGGTGGACAGCCTATTTTCTTCAGAAGCTTTCAAATCTCAGCTCAAATGCCCTCATTTCCTGGAGCTTTATCAATAGCAAGACTGTTCATGGCCTTGTGGCGCTCCACTATGGTGGACTTGTTGCCCAACTCTCCACGATAGGAAAACGTGGAATGGGGCTGAGAGCATCTTTCTGTTGAAATTGTGATCTACCCACCTTTCCATCTGCTTGCTAGGTTCGTCCTTGACTTTGTCTTGAAGGGAATTGCTTTGGTTGCTACTGGACTTGTTATTTTCTTGATACACTTTGCCTTCATAAATCCCTCACATCCCCAGATTCACAACATATTGTATGCTGCTGCAGAGTTTTGATCGACATTAATTGGTGCAGTGTCCAGCATTCTGCTAGACTTGATTCAGGCAGGTCTGAGTATGTCTGTATTTTGTTTGTTAGATACTTGATTATAATTGATGAGGGCTTTCCCCATGTTTGCAATAACTGACTCATTTCAGTCCAATAAACCACAAACCAATTACCAATTCTCTGATCACTTTTCCTGTGCACAGTGAATGCAGATGTTCATTCTTGACACAATACTCTGATTTTTGGTAATGTTATCCAATATATAGCCTGATTGAGGATTTTGAGGAACTCCTGGGTTCTCTCTGGGTCAGTAGTGTGGCAAGTACTGATCAGAGAGTGACATTTCTTCTTATAGTACAATAGCTCCCTTGGTTGGAGCCTGATTTTTGCTGCTCACCAGTGAATAATCAGTGCCACAGTCAGCATTGTGATAACTCCAAGTGATGAGGACAGTGTTGAATGTGGTGTGTCTGGTAATGATGTAATCTAGCTGGTGAGAGTATGGTTTTGGATGTCTCCACAGCATGCAAGGCATTGTTTGGTTTGGAAATAGTTGACCTCACAGAGTCTATGGCAACAACATAACTCTAGCAAACTTTTCATTCATCTTGCTGATTTCCTGATGCTTGATGCATATTGGCAAAGCTCTTAATTGTTGTGCGCCCTTGCATTGATGCCCTTTAGTAGCCCCTTGGTACTGGAAATTCTGCTGATGGCAGAATCACACGCTCTGTAGAATTGGCCTGTCATACTTGGGGTGAAGCTGAATTACAGAGCATAGATGCACGTGAGGTTAAATGGGCTCGTGTTTGTTGAGAAGCAATGAGTATGAAGTCTCTCAACATTCTGTGGAGGGGCTCAGTCATTGAAAGTTGAGATATTTTCTGCACAATTCTGTGCCTTTTGAATTTTTCCCTGCCGGAAGATGTGCTTCTCTTTAAGGGATCCACTTTGAGCAAGTGACTTCTTAAACTTGATGGCTATAAAAGCAATAATGTTGGTTTCAACTCGTCAAGATTGATGTCATGTTATCATAGACTGGTTACAGCACAAAAGAATGCCATTTAGCCCATTGTGCCTTTGCCAAACTCTGCAAGAGCAACTCGGCTAGTTTTCTTCCATCGTTTTCCTGTAGCCCTGCAAATTGTTTTCTTTTCAGGAAATGATTCACTTTCTTTTGAAAACCATAACTGAATTTGCTTCCAGGATGCTCGAGGGCAGTGTATTCCAAATTCTAATCATTGGCTATGTAAAAAGGTCTTCCCTTGTATTACCTTTGCTGCTTTAGCCACTCATTTAAAATCAATATTCCCTTGATCTCAACGCTTCCTCCATTTCTCACCCTCTGCTCTGTCCAGACTCCTCATGACTTTGAATACTTCCATCAAATCTCTTTTCAAACTTTTCTAAGGAGAGTTATCCTAGTTTCTCCAGTCTGAGTTACTGGAGTTCCTCATCCCTGGAATCATTCCCACAAACTTTTTCTACGTCATCTCTGATGCCTTAACATCCTTCCTGAAATTCAGTGTTCAGAATGTTCCAAATGGGGCTGAATCAATATATTACAAATATTCAACAGGATTACTTTCTTTTTTTATTCTGCCTGTATTTATAATGCACAGGATTCCATGTGCTTCCTTCTAAATGGAACATAGCGTAAGTAGTTTTGTAATTTCTTCCTGATGCCTTTCAGGACTTCAAATCAATTAATGCAGCTATAGAAATTGCAGTAGCAATTGAGGCTTACTGAGATGCATAATTGGGTGTACTCCAAGAGCTTGGTGGCTTTTCACTTTCACTATTGTATCAAATGCTTTCCGAATTACATTGCATTACTGCCAGTGCAAGTGCATTTATTATTTGATTATAGCTTCCTTCAGTATTCTGAAACATTACTTTTTAGAACAGATGTTTTTTTCTTTATACAAAAGGACATGAACCACACCAATTCCTATGGCATTATCCGAGGGCTCCAGTTTGCCTCCTTCATTGTCCAGTACTATGGGCTGGTGCTGGATCTGCTTGTATTGGGCCTCCATAGAGCCAGTGAAATGGCTGGCCCACCACAGATGCCAAACGATTTTCTGAGTTACCAGGACGTTGCCACAGAAGTAGCCCATCCTGTCAGACTATTCTGCAGATATATTGAGCGTATTCACATTTTTTTCAGGTAAGAAGTATTTTCTTAACCAAGACTCAGTATAAGACAACATTAAGTGGCTTGTAACTTTTTTGTAAAGTTAGAAGGCTTAAAACCATCTCTAACATCCAGATAATATACAAAGCCTCGCATCTCTGAGTAACTCCCCTCCCATCTCTGCACCCACCCTCGAATGTATGGATTAGGAGGAAGGGAAACCGCCCCCAATGTTATCCTCCTTTTTTCGTTGAAGGTGTGTCTGATGTTGGGTTACGTGTCCACCGGTACTGTGCATCACGCAGTATTGTGTCTAAAATGCTCATTCTTCATGTACATGTTTCAACATGCATATGTTAATGGATTTTTGAATGTCTGAGCTTAATCCTGTTTTCACTGAATATTAGGAGCTCATTTAACAGCTGTTAGCTGTTGACTCAAGAACTGCCCTTGAATCTCATTGTTACTGTTCAATACAACTTGGAAATTGAAGTTAGGATGTTCTGATCTGCAGTCTTTACCCAGTTAGTCTGTTTGAGTTATTAGGTGTACTGGTCTCTTCAAACACGTAATAAAATCTTTATGTACAGATTTACAGCTGATGAAGCCAGAGACCTGATTCAGCGCTACCTTACAGAACACCCCGATCCAAACAATGAGAACATTGTAGGATACAATAACAAGAAGTGCTGGCCAAGAGATGCACGCATGAGGCTTATGAAGCACGATGTCAACCTGTAAGTGTCAAGAATGTTACATAATCATTGCTTATCATTGGAAATCTTTGCTAGCTTATTGGGTGTCTGATTTATGCAACTTGTAATCTTTCATATGCTGCCCACATGAATAAATGCTGCAGTGTTTCTCTTTTCCTTACCCGTTTCCATTTAGTTAGTACCCCAGAGTTCTATTCACTTTTAGATTTGGCTTTGTGACTCTCAAATCAATGTTGCACAGTAGCGTAAATTGATGCGAGAGTAAGCTGAAATTCATTTTGGCATGATACTTAATATTTTAGTTCAAGCAATTTATTTTCAGTGGCAGCTTGGTTCTTATGTAATGAGATTGTGAATTCAAGTCCCACTGTGAGGCTTGGATGTGTAAGCTGATACTCCAGTCCAACATGGAGTTAGCATAGCACAGACTAAATGAGATATTGAGCCTAAACCCTATGCCCTGATTAGCTTCATGAAAAGATCCTATGACTGACTCTTCATAAGAATTGTGGAGTTTTCCCAATAACTGAACCAGTGTGTATCTTTCAACCAACACTGTAAGAAGTAAATCAGTTAATTATCTTAATTACCTTAATTAATTCATTGGTTTGTAGGACATTGTTGTGTGCAAGTGGCTGCCACATTAACCTTTTGTAAACAATCATTTTAATACAGTTAATTGACTATGAAATGCTTTAGGATATTTTGGGGAAAAGAAGGGTGCTATCCTTTCTTATGGAAAATTCCATGCTTTATCTGATCCAACATGCCTATTGGCTTTGAAATCAGGAAGCAAATCTTTATAAAATATTAGGCTTCAGGATGTACTGCTGTCTATCTACTATTTATTAGGAAACTGGCTTAATTAGTGTTAACATTGTGCACAAAGGATTATAATTGGGAGACTTTATGATCAAAGAGGAGCTGCAATTTGGGGGTTTTGTGATTTCTAATTTAGAAGCAAGCATACAATAATTTTAGTGACCCCGCCATGGCTCTCATGTGATGTATTAAAAATGTTAGCATTGCTGCAAGAAGGTTAATGCAGCACAGATTATTGGAACCAGCTGTTGTAGGAACTGCCAGAAAGGACAATAACAATATTCTAAGCTTAGAAATCAAGTGAGATTTAACATCTGTTTGAATTATAGTATTAGAGTTCACATAGAGTCAAGATCTTAAATGAACTACCAGGATGCTTATAAACCAGTCAACACAATTTGATTCGAGTGAGTTTGGTGCAGTCGCTGAAAATTTGTATATTCATGCTCAATGCTTGTATTTTTTAATCGCTGAGATGTTGTACCTTTTCTTGTAGTGGTCGAGCAGTGTTTTGGGACATTAAGAATCGGCTACCTAGGTCTGTTACCACCATTCAGTGGGAGAACAGTTTTGTATCTGTATACAGTAAAGACAATCCCAACCTGCTATTTAACATGTCTGGCTTTGAGTGTCGTATTCTTCCCAAATGTCGTACAAGTTATGAGGAGTTCACTCACAAAGATGGAGTCTGGAACTTACAAAATGAGGTATAAACAATGTAATATTTATTGTTCTATTAATTTTATGACTACTTAATTGCAATGATTTATTAAATTTATTAAGTATAGGTTCAGTACAAAAGGAGGAAATTTAAGATTATCAAGTACATGTTTTAGAAATCAGTTTGCAGGAAAACAGTTGCAAAAATAAGGTAGTTAATTACTTATATGTGCATTGTATTTTGGCAATAATTCAATATAAAGAAACACAAATAGCAAAATACACAAGTAATATCCCGTTTCAGAATTCCTTCATACCTTATTTGACTTGCTCAGATGTTATTTGTATTTCAAAAAAAAATTATTCCTTTGGCTCACTAGCAGAAATTTTGTCTCCAGAAAGCTGAGGAGTTCTTCCAGTGGCCAGGTTGTCATTTATCTTTCAAACCCCAGTATTGAAAACTGATCAATTATTAGAAATTCATTGCTGTTTGTGGAATTTTGTTGTCTACAAACTGTGGTTGACCACAATTAAGTGCGCCTTATCAGCTTGAAATGGATTAATGTGTCCTGAGTGTCCAAGGGTTACTGTGTAAATTAATTATTTTTAATTTATGTTGCAGGTTACCAAAGAACGTACAGCTCAGTGCTTCCTCCGAGTGGATGATGAATCTATGCAAAGATTCCATAACAGAGTACGTCAGATTCTAATGGCATCTGGCTCCACCACTTTCACTAAGGTACCTATTGGCATTAAATACACCTTTATACTAATTTCTTACTTAAAATGATAACACAAAATGTTAAATGTTTTTAATATAGTCTGTGTGTGCTTCTTGTGGATTCAAAGTTAGTGCCTGAAAGAACTGAGAGGATCTTTTTATACATGGTTGGAATTAAAAACTATTGTGAGGGACAAATATGTTAGGTGGGATTCTCCCAAAAAAATTCTAAGTGCCATTCACATTAAAAACTGGAGTAAATCCTGCTTTTTTCTCCAAGCAGGATTTTCAAAATGAATCTTCCATACTCGGTGTACTCTGTGCTCTGCAGAGTGCGCTAGCATGAATCACGTGGAAAATCAAGGTTGGGGCCTATTCCTCTCAGAGGCCAGGAGCATAGCACTGAGCAGTCGCACATAAATGGTCTCTGCTTGAGTCTCCTAGCTTTTGCAGTGCAAGGGGCTGGGAGAATCACCCCTGTCATCTGCACAGAAAAGGTGTAGCACCTGAAGAATTGGATGTTGCAATTCAAGGTTAATTACAAAAGATTTTTAAGTCATTAGAAAATCTCTGGAATAATCTTTGTGCTTTTCTAGATTGTGAATAAATGGAACACTGCTCTGATTGGCCTGATGACCTATTTCCGTGAAGCAGTTGTTAACACTCAAGAGTTATTGGACCTGTTGGTGAAATGTGAGAACAAAATTCAGACACGTATTAAGATTGGTTTGAATTCCAAGATGCCGAGTCGATTTCCTCCTGTTGTATTCTACACACCTAAGGAGCTGGGTGGTCTTGGCATGCTCTCCATGGGTCATGTTCTCATTCCACAGTCTGACTTGAGGTACTGTTTAAAAATGTATTTCGTTTTCAAGAAATTAAATGGGCACAACGATTTGTATAATAGTCGATAGGAGAATGCCTCAACGTTGAATAAATTTGTTTCAGAAGATAAAGCTGGTAACTTTAGATAGAGGAAGCTTCTTTTTCCAAGCTATTTACAATTTAAACACACACTGTTTTCATTTTACAGGTGGTCCAAGCAGACAGATGTGGGCATCACTCATTTCCGATCAGGCATGAGTCACGAAGAGGATCAACTGATTCCCAATCTTTACCGTTATATTCAGCCTTGGGAGAGTGAGTTCATTGATTCACAGAGAGTGTGGGCAGAATATGCACTGAAACGACAAGAAGCTATTGCACAAAATAGGTCAGTTTTGAGATTTGCTGTAACAATTTTATTAAGACGTTGTGAGTTTGTATTTTTGACAAACTATTTATCATTTCAGGCGCCTAACTTTGGAAGATCTTGAAGATTCCTGGGATAGAGGTATTCCACGTATTAACACGTTGTTTCAGAAGGACAGACACACTCTGGCTTATGATAAGGGCTGGAGAGTTAGAACTGATTTTAAACAGTATCAGGTATGACTTCTTAAAATATGTATATATTTTTATCATATATTCTTTCTCACGTGCTGCTGCCTCTTCAGCTCTTGTGATTTCTTTTGATTGCCAACTCAATGGTTGAGTTGAAGACTAGCACTCAGTCTTTGGTGTTGTTTTTAAAGTTGGTCAACTGTGCAGAAGACATACAACATTAAACATTAATAAAACGCCTGCTTCGCTGTTGAGCAACACTTGCCTTTCACTTAAGTTTTTTCTGATAGCACATTTGAGATTGGAAACACATCATATCTCTGTCATGTCGTCTGTCAAGTCATTCCTTGGCTCAGGACTCATGAAATTGAAAGTTTTTGTGAATGGTGCACTTGTCCATTAGGCAGTTGGATTAAACAGATGAGTAAAATCCCTGAACTTAATCTCTAGTCTGTCCTATGTTAACTGGTCTCAGCTAGAAGAGTGGCAGACGGTGAGAAGCAATAGAGGAAATCGCAAATTTTCTGCTACCAGAAATCTTGTCAGAAGAATGTATGTGTGTATTAATACGTGTCGAACGAGAATAAAATTAGAGGCAGTATTGACCTCATAACCCAATGGTCTGCCAGTACTGACTGTCGAGTCTTGCAAATGAATAATCCATTTTTATGGGGGATAAGAGGGAAATATGCAGTTGTGAAACTATGCCCTGTTAGGGACTGGTTGGAGATGGGCTTGTTGCGGGAGTGGTATAGGAAAAGTTTGGAATTGACCAGTAATTATTCCAGAATTTGGGGAAAGAGGGTTGATAAGTTTAAGTGTTGTAGAATAAGTATTTTGGTATTTTATTTGTACTTATTATTTCCACTTTTTCTTTCTCCCTGCCTGTTGGGTGCTCAGAGACAGGTTGTAGTACTGATATCGCAAAGTAGCTGTGATTGTTTGTACCAGCTTCCAGTGGTGTTGCTGCAATTTTTAGAACAGTGCATCTCAGGTGGCTATGTTAAATATTAGCTTAAAATTACCACCTGATATAAATTGCCAAATGATAACAGATAATGCACGAATGGCGAGGAAAATGCAAAAAGCCAACTGTCTTTAATTGGTGAAGAGTATTTGTAGTTACGGTGTTTTGTTTCCAGGTGTTAAAGCAGAATCCATTCTGGTGGACCCATCAGAGACATGATGGAAAGCTGTGGAATTTGAACAATTACCGTACCGACATGATCCAAGCACTGGGTGGTGTTGAAGGCATTCTGGAGCACACGCTCTTCAAGGGAACTTACTTTCCGACTTGGGAGGGTCTGTTCTGGTATGTGATTTATTAGCAAAAGAAATCTCATTATAGATGTACTGTGTACATTAAGGAGGTCCTATCAAGTGTGTAAATCTATGATTTACTCAGTTTTTAATATGCAAGGCGAAAACACTTGCTTCAACTTCCTCTTTTAAAATTGTCTTAGTGTCCAAAAATCAGACATTTAACAAGAGCTATACAAAAATGTTCTGAAATTCTATTCCGTACTTGAAGGGAGAAGGCAAGTGGTTTTGAGGAATCCATGAAGTGGAAGAAGCTGACTAATGCCCAACGATCTGGATTGAACCAGATTCCCAACAGAAGATTCACTCTTTGGTGGTCACCGACAATCAACAGAGCTAATGTAAGTTTGTATGACTGCTGTGAATTAATCATTTTGTTTGTAAAATACACTGTCAGAAATGGGCTGAAAATATTTTTCCCTTCCTCAGGTTTATGTAGGTTTCCAGGTGCAGTTAGATCTAACAGGAATTTTCATGCATGGCAAAATTCCCACATTGAAGATTTCTTTAATCCAGATCTTCAGAGCCCACTTGTGGCAGAAGATTCACGAGAGCATCGTTATGGACTTGTGTCAGGTCAGTGTTTAGGCCAGTACTTCAATTTTGTTTGGTTCACTTTTATTGGTTTGAAATTGGATGGGGGTGGATCTTAAAACCAGGGGAATTAGATTTAAAATCAGAAAATAATAATGGGTGAGAAGATGTTCACAGGGTTAAAGGGTGGGCACGCACTTGTGTATGCATGCAAGTGATAGGGATGGAATCAAAGGGAAATGAAAGAGGCCCAAAGAGATAACTGCAATTTTTTTGTATACCTTATTTTTGAATTTAACATGCATGTTAATGGTACAGCTGGTCTTAGTCTCCTTCCAGCCTAAGGTGTGTCTTCAGAATCATGCAAAGCTTATCTTGCTCGTAGCTTTTACAGAATTGCTGTTTCAGTGGAACAGATTTCAAACCTAAAGATTTTGCCTTTAGGTCTTTGATCAAGAATTGGATGCTTTGGAGATTGAGACTGTGCAAAAAGAGACTATTCACCCTAGAAAATCCTACAAAATGAACTCCTCCTGTGCTGATATTCTGCTGTTTGCTTCATACAAGTGGAATGTTTCCAGACCATCGCTACTTGCTGACTCAAAGTATGTCTGTTCTACCATTTTCATGAGATATAATCTACACTTGAAGCATGCTTATCTTAATAACATAATTTATGAAAACGCCAAATGTGCTGCTGTTTTTGTTTCTATTTTGGATCAAACTATATATACTAAAGAGATTTAGTTTCTTTCAGAGATGTGATGGATAGCACGACTACCCAAAAATACTGGATTGATATTCAGTTGCGATGGGGTGACTATGATTCCCATGATATTGAAAGATATGCCAGAGCCAAGTTCTTGGATTACACAACAGATAACATGAGTATCTACCCCTCGCCTACTGGTGTGTTGATTGCTATTGATCTGGCCTATAACTTGCATAGGTATGTATTCTACTAGGCCTGCAGCTGGTCTTATTTAATGTATTTATAATGTATTCTACTGGTCCTAAGATCATAAGAAATAGAAGCAGGGAACAGCCACTTTGCCCGTTGAGCTGTTATATTGTTCAATAAGATTCGTGGTTAATCTATTTTTGGTCTTAATGCCATTTTATGTGTCCCCATAGCCAGATGGGAAAGTGACATTTTGGCTGTGATCGGATCAGCCATGATTTTATTGAATGGTGGAGTAGGCTTGATGGGTCATGTGGCCTACCCTTTCTCGTGACCTGCTAAACCACTGTGATAAATATGCAATACATTCATTTTGCTCAGTATAACTTGTATATAGTATATGTACAATATTTTGATCTACACCAAAATTCATGTGATACTAAGCATAAATTAATCAGAAATTGCACGAAATAGCATTTCTTGGAAGAATTCTTAGTTCAATATCTGTCCTGGTGTTTCTTTGAAAAATTTACAAATGTTGCCTTTTAATCTTGCAGTGCTTATGGTAACTGGTTTCCAGGTGCCAAACCACTGATCCAGCAGGCTATGGCAAAGATCATGAAGGCTAACCCTGCTTTGTATGTGCTAAGAGAGCGCATTCGAAAGGGTCTACAGCTGTATTCTTCTGAGCCAACTGAACCTTACCTATCCTCGCAGAATTATGGTGAACTCTTCTCTAACCAAATCATATGGTTTGTGGATGATACAAATGTGTACCGGGTCACCATTCATAAGGTGAGAAATACCAATCATAAAAGTGTCCAATAACTGTTTTGACTAAGCCCATGTAGATTGTACAAAGCAATTTGTGATGATGAAAGATCTTTCTTATAAATTTATTTTTTAAAATTGTTATCTATGCTACTTCCATTGTAAGTAATCTGGTATGTGTTCTTTCCATAGACATTTGAAGGTAACTTGACGACAAAGCCCATTAATGGAGCCATTTTCATCTTCAATCCCAGGACAGGACAGTTGTTCCTTAAAATTATTCACACTTCAGTTTGGGCTGGACAGAAACGTTTGGGCCAGGTAAAACTCAGATGTAGTATTTCATACGGGCTGTATTTTGTATGCATATAGCCAAGAAAATGTTTCATTAACAAGACACTTGGTGTTTTCAATTTTGAAAGAAGAGCCATGATGTCCATTATTTTTCAGTCCCACTTGATCAAGGAGAAGGGAAAGAACTGAACTAAAGTCAATTTTGCCATGGCATTTTAAGGATTTTGCCAATTTTACTAATATTGGTCTAAGGATAAAATTTATTTCAAATAGATAAATAGTACTTTCATTTGTGGGTTATTTTAAGTCATTGTTAAATATTATTGTGTCGAATGTGCAAATAATAATGGGTTGTTTTTTGCATTCAGTTGGCAAAATGGAAGACTGCTGAAGAAGTGGCTGCCTTGATCCGATCGCTTCCAGTTGAAGAACAGCCTAAACAGATCATTGTTACAAGGAAGGGCATGTTAGATCCACTGGAAGTGAGCAAACTTTATTTACTTTTGGAAGATAATTTGTCTTAAAATTGAAATGGAATAAAAATGGAGCCAGTAGATAGTTAGCCGCATTGAGGATTGATATTTAAAACAAAGGACTAATTAAAGATTGCCATGCTGTTTTCAAATTCTGAGCAATTTACTTAAACATTTCTCTACTAAAGCCCAATTTATTTCACTTGAATAGTTCAGTACCACTAGCCTAGTTGAGTGATGGTTTTGGCAAGAGGAGTCTAAACCGTCTTTGAATCACATAACCTTGAATCCTGGTGGAACATTGACTAATTCTATGATCAAAGTCTGGTCATACCAGCTTACTTTGTATTTTTAAGCCATTTGAAAGTCATTGGTAACAACATTTGTCTCCTGCCAAAATTAATTTTTAAATGGACATTTTTGTTTCCTTTAGGTTCATTTGCTGGATTTCCCTAACATTGTGATCAAAGGATCTGAATTGCAGCTACCTTTCCAGGCTTGTCTAAAAGTGGAGAAGTTTGGGGATTTGATTTTAAAAGCAACCGAGCCCCAGATGGTACTTTTTAATCTATATGATGATTGGTTGAAGACCATTTCCTCCTATACTGTAAGTAAAATAATGTTTTGATATTTTTATATGGAATGGATGCAGTTGGTCTGATAATTCGTGTGACTACATGTCTTGTAATCTGCAGCTTGTGCTAAAGAAATTAATTCATTCTGAAACTACTTTTCTAATGGCCACAGTTTGGGTATGCAAGGGGGATTTGGTTAGGATATGTGGACAAATCAAAGATAATTTCCTATTTGTTCAGCTTGACAAGCCTCTACTGAAGTTTTGTCTTTTATTGTGAAATGTGTTCTGGCAAACTCTATTGTCCCTAGACTTGTATAGTTTAGTGAGAGAAGCTGTTTTCTATATGTCTGTTACATGCTTGTTTGTGAGTATACATGCTTAAAATCTAGAAAGGATGCTCGACTTAATGTAAGCATTAATCCTACTTAAGATATGCAGTGAAGTGAGGGGAAGAATATTGTATGTTCTAAGACCATGTGCTGCATGGTGGATTTTTGAAGGGAATATTTGGTTTATTTCAGAATAATGTATATCCCATCTAGTATGTATCATTTTCATTATGGAGCAACTCAGTATTTCTTTATTAACCTAACTATTTATCAAGTGCTTACTATTTTAGGTGTAGAGAATTAGATTGAATAAAAATAGGTTTCCAGGATGTAACAGATTTACGTTTTTGACAATTGGATGGCATATGTTTTATCTGATCTATCATGTGTTTGTCTTGACTATTTCACCTACTGGCACTGAAGTGGAATCAGCTTGAAGTGCAACTTTCCCATGGCATATTTTTCAGTGCTGAGCTTCCTCTTTCACATCCACTGTTTACTAAACATCAGCACAGCATTATGTATCTGTATCCTTACCTTTTTCCTAAATCCACTAAAACTCAGATTAAATTGTCTCAGGCTGTGCCATGTCAATTATTATTATTTCAAATTTCTTGCACTCACTTTCAGATCATTCCATGGATTCACCTCACTCTAATTTAATATTTTCTCCTAGCTTGCATAATTGAATGAGCCTCTTGACCACTTGACAATTATTCCTCACTCCTCTTCCAATAAAATGGTCTGTTTGATTCTTTTCCCATTATTATCTTGTTCCTTGGAGCTCTCTTTTGAGTCCCTTTTGATTTTGCTACCTTTCTTCCTTCCTTTCAAACCATTTTCTCTTTAGTTCTTCCCAATCCTCCTCCCTCTTCCCTTTCTGTTCCACATCCACTGTTGTGTATTAGGAATGCAATAAGAATTTGGTGATACTTGAACTGTTTTAGTAGTCAGCAACCTAAGTGGATCTTCTGGTGCACAGCTAATTGCAGAATTTATATGAAAAAAATTAGTGGTTTTATTTAGTTAGTTATCTGCTTAATGAGAAATCTATTGTTATACTTGGCAAAAATTCACATGTATTTTTGCTTGATTTAGCATGCAAATATATGATTGTGGAAGCGTGAATTTGAATATGTATTTGCAAGAATCGAGGCTTAAAGACCACCATGTGAATGTGCAGATATTGTTGCACCTGCACTGTTTACTAGCACAGGGCAACAGGAGCAGGAACAAGAGATTTTTCTTTCTGTTTGGAAGAAGTGTCCATTCAAGAGAAAATAGTTTGCAGAAAGAAAGTGGATCTAGAATGTTAACTGTGGTTAAGCTGGAAGATTTGAAATAGAGTAAGCTGAATGGAATACAAATTTGGCAGAGTTTCTGATCTAGACCATTAATTGCCATGGCTTGTTTCCGTGGAAATGATTATTTAATCTACTTTGGTGACTGATAATATGAGCTGGTTAATGCTTACTAATTGGGAACCTAGAAGAATTTGCATCATATATTTTTACAGATGCAATAATGTACATTTTCAGAAATGGAAGTTTAGCCTCAAATGCGTATTTTCCCTTGTTTTCCCCGCACTGGTTTTTAGGCATTCTCTCGACTGATTTTAATTCTTCGAGCACTGCATGTGAACAATGATCGTGCAAAGGTCATTCTGAAACCCGACAAAACTACAATAACAGAACCTCATCACATCTGGCCAACTCTGACAGATGAGGAATGGATTAAAGTGGAAGTGCAGTTGAAAGATCTCATTCTGGCTGACTATGGCAAGAAAAACAAGTGAGTGACTATAGCAATGCAAATGAGAATGTAAACATCAGGCATATTCAGTATATTCTGTTGGCTTGATCATGATTAAGGTGATGGATTAAATTACAATATCGCTTGTCTGTTTGGCCAATATTTCATAATTGTCAAGGCCACTGATGCAATTATACTTGATTATTAAATTTTAAAAATCTCAAACTATAGAAATTTAAATAGAGAAGTCATTTGGTAAAAGAGAGATACATCAAAGCTTCTTGTCTTACGCTCATCAGGACACTTCAAAACAACAATTCATACTGTAAGAGAAGTGAATAGAGTCCACATGCCAGCTAAGCAGTATTCTGTCTTCATACGATACAAATTTTGTTTTCCTTTATTCCAGTATTCTTGTGAAGCGTCCTGTTAACTGCAAGACTCGAAGCTTCAAAATGTCTGTCTTCTCAGCAATATTCAAATTTGGGAACATGATTGCGATGTAAAAGAGGTGTACTGACAGGGTGAATAGAAGGTAGCTGTTCCCATTAGTTGAAGGGGTCAGTCACTAGGGGCGTAGTTTTTAGGGTAAGGGGCAGGAGATTCAGAGCAGATTTGAGAAAAACCTTTACACAGAGGGTTGTGGAAATCTGAAATGCGTTGCCTGGGAAGGTATTGGAGGCCGAAAACCTTACAACTTTAAATATTTGAATGAGCACTTGAAATATAAGATTCAAAAATATGGGACAAGTGCAGGAAAATGGGATTATGCGCCTTTAGTGGTGGTTATCATCAGTACAGATTCAATGGGCCGAAGAGCCTTTTTTGCACAGTATGACTGACTATGATCTGTTATATTTTATTTCAACTGACAGTAACAACTTCTGCTTGTCAACAGTCATATTGTATTTTCACTTACCTGTTATTTTGCATTCAAGTGTAAATGTGGCATCTTTGACTCAGTCTGAGATTCGTGACATTATTTTGGGTATGGAGATTTCTGCACCTTCGCAGCAGAGACAACAAATTGCTGAAATTGAAAAGCAGACCAAAGAGCAGTCACAGCTAACAGCCACGCAGACACGTACTGTAAACAAGCATGGTGATGAAATCATCACTTCAACAACCAGCAATTATGAGACCCAAACTTTCTCATCCAAAACTGAATGGAGAGTCAGGTATGATCTATTTTTAATATAGCTTTTGTGTCAAGTTGGAAAGTTTAACTTGGAACAAATCATTCATTAACCCATTTACTATTAAATGTATTTGCAGTCACCAAAGTAAATGAGAATGGCATTTCAAGTATTTTGATTTTGAAATTTAGTTAAGTTTATGTTTCACCATGAGGTTATGGTTTATAGCACTTTTTTTGAAGATTTTAGTCTAGGCTATTCACCCTTTCTGAAGTTGCTTATAGAGTTCCAATTAGTAATGAGGCAGTTCCATTGGAGAAGAACCACTTAAGGTTATTGAGTGTAGATAGTGTCTTGAAATCAGATAATAGTGTGGAATGAACCATGATGTTAAATAGGGCTTGCAGAGTTCTGTGGCATCTGAAGGTGAATTTCTGTGGCAAACCAAAACAGATTGTATGATATGCAAATATAGGTATGTGGCAAGTCTGCCCACGATTGAGGCATTGTCAGCACAATACTTTTAACTTCCCATACCACATGTAATTATTTCTGAAATATATAATTTAAAAATGATAGTAGTAAACAGTTATATCTGCCTCTGCTCTTTACGTTAGCTGCCTATTAAGATCCAAGTATTTATTGACTAGATGAAGCAGATAGCTGGAAGTTTATGTCTTCTACTAACCCTTTTAAATACCATAATTTGCAGTATGTCTTTTGAGCAGAGTCTAAACAATAAAATAACTTTTCCCCATCACAAATTATAATTAAAAATTCTGTGTCTCTTAGTATGATAATGAGTACTGTTGATCCCAACACTTGTTGACATGCAACAAATAATGTTAAGTCAACATAGGCTACCCAGTAGACATAAATGGAGAAAAACTCAATGGCTGATTTGCCGTACCAGAAGATACTACTTGTAAATACTGGCATTAAACATTTAAAACAAAAGACTGGATTCAGATTTTCTATAAACCATCTGATTAAGAAGCTGCGATCATTAGGGTTAGATAATTCTGCATCTTGTCTACAATGTAAAATGTACAAGGTACGAAATAATGCAAGATATGAAGAGCAATGAGAATTTGCACTGCTGAAGAGCAGTGAGATAAATTTGGATTAGAAGATTAAAATAGCTTTCAAAGCGCTCAGCAAAAGTATATGTCAGTGCTAAGGATCGTAGAAAAAAAGGATTATCAGCCATGGATATCTAAGGAAACAAAGGAAGGTATCAAATTGAAAGAAAATGCTTACAAAGTGGCAAAGATTAATGGGAAATTAGAGGATTGGGAAATCTTTAAATGTCATATGAAAGCCATGATAAAAGCCTTAAAGACAAGTAAGATGTATTATCAGAGTAAACTAGCTCAGAATATAGAAACAGCAGAAGTTACTGCAAATATATAAAATGAGAGAGAGTGGCTAAAGTAAACATCATTCCTCTAGAGAATGAGAAGGGGGATGTGATAACAGGAAATGAGAAAATGACTGAGGCATTGAACAGGTATTTTCTGTCAGTCTTCACAATGGGAAACACAAATAACATGACAAAAATTATGACAAGAAGGCTACGGCAGGTGAGAATCGAGAAACTATCACTAAAGAAGTAGTGTTGGTTATGCTAATAGGGCTAAAAGTAGGCAAGTCTCCTGGCCCTGCTGGAATGCATTCCAGGGTATTAAAAAAGTCGGTGGAGGAAATAGTAAATGTGCCAGTGATGATTTATCAAAATTCGCTGAATTCTGGGGTGGTTCCCGCAGGTTAGAAAATAGCAAATATGACACCACTGTTTAAAAAAGGAGATAGATGAAAGTTGGGTAACTATAGGCCGGTTAGCTTAACTTCTGAGATAGATTCAAACATTTTCACTATCATCAAGGAAGAAATAGCAGGACATCTGGATATCAGTTGTCCCACTGGGAAGACGCAGCATGGATCCATGAAGAGCAGTCATATTTGACTAATTTGGTGGAATTCTTTGAGAACATTACATCTGTGCGGTGGACAAAGGGGAACCTATGGATGTGGTTGGTGTATCTGGATTTCCAGAAGGTGTTTGACAAGGTGCCACACCAAAGACAGCTGCACAAGATAAAGGTGCATGGTGTCATGGGTAATATATTACCATGGATAGAGGATTGGTTAGCTTAAAGAAAGCAAAGAGCCGGGGTTAATGGACGTTTTTCTGGTTGGCATTCAGTGCCAAGAGGTGTGCCTTAGGGATCGGTGTTGAGGCAGTAGTTTTTTAAGATTTATACAGATGGTTTGGAATTGGGGACCAAGTGTAGTATGTCAGAATTCACAGATGACAGTAAGATGAGCGGTAGAGCAAAATGTGCAGAGGATGCTGAAAGTCTGCAAAAGGATACAGATGGTCTAAGTGAGTGGGCAAGGATCTGGTAGATGGAGTACAATGTTGGTAAATGTAAGGTCATTCATTTTGGTAGGAATGACAGCAAAATGGGCTATTATTTCAATGGTAAAATATTGCAATGTGCTGCTGTGCAAAGGGACCTGGGTGTTCTTGTGCATGAATCACAAAAAGCTGATTTGCAGGTGCAGCAGATAATTTAAAAAAGCAAATGGAATTTTGTCTTTCATTGCTAGAGGGATGAGTTTTAAAATAGCAAGGTTATTTTGCAGCTGTATAAGATGCTGGTGAGGCCACATCTGGAGCACTGTGTACAGCTTTGGTCTCCTTACTTGAGAAAGGATATACTGGCACTGGAGGGAATATAAAGAAGATTCCCTAGGTTGATTCTGGAGTTGGGAAGGTTAGCTTATGAGGAGAGACTGAATAGACTGGGTCTATACTCTTTGGAATTCAGAAGAATGAGGGGAGATCTTAAAGAAACATATAAGATTATGAAGGAATAGATAAGAAAGAAGCAGGGGAGTTGTTTCCACAGGCAGGTGAAACTAGACCAATGGAGATGGCCTCAAGATAAGGGGCAGTAGGTTTAGGACTGAGTTGAGAAGAAACTTCTTCACCCAAAGGGTTGTGAATCTGGGGAATTCCCTGCCCAATGAAGCAGTTGATGCTGCCTCATTGAATGTTTTTAAAGCAAAGATAAACAAATTTTTGAACAGTAAAGAATGAAGGATTATGATGAACAGGTGAGTAAGTGAGTCCGCGAAAAGATCAGCCATGATTTTATTGAATGGCTGAGCAGACTGGAGGGGCCAGATGGCCTACTCCTGCTCCTTGTTCTGCTGTTCTTATTGACATAACCTATTACTTCAACTTTTAAATCCATGGCATCTATTCAATGTAATTGCAGTGGGCAAAGCTGTTGAGGTGAAAAATTCCACAGTCGCAGTTACTGAATGTTTGTGCTTCCTGTTATTTGCTTTCCTTATTCTGCATAGAGCAATATCTGCTGCCAACCTGCATCTGCGTACCAATCACATCTATGTTTCCTCTGATGACATCAAAGAGACTGGCTATACTTACATTCTGCCCAAGAATGTGCTGAAAAAGTTTATCTGCATTTCAGACTTGAGAGCACAGGTAACTTTGACAATTATTTGGTGGTAATAGGATTTGTTTGTGTGGCCCAAGGAGAAAAATTATATTTTAATGATTTCTTGAAACCTGATTTGAACTGTTGAAAATTCTCAAATTACATGTATAATTTATACCACACTCTTCAACTTTGGAAAATGTGAACAACATGAGGTTAGAAGTTTCACCTTCTGGATTCTTTGTGTTTTCACTTCAGTTTGTGGTACAAATTGTGCATGTAAATTGGAAATTTTCAGTAGTTCAAATCAGCTTTCAAGCAGTCATTAAAACACAGATTTTCTCCTTGGGCCATATAAACAGCTTCTGTTAAAACATTATTTCCTGGAATGAATGGGAATTTAAGCAATATCCAAAATTGGGTATGTTGCTGTTTTGTAAACCCAAACTTAAAGTTAACGTTGCCTGCAATACCCATAGCAAATAATAATGATATCCATGAGAAATTTTTTTTCTACCCAGAAATTATGATGTCAGAGACATTAGCAAATGCATGGCTCTGTGCAATACTGATCAAAACATGACATGATTAACTCCAATTAATTAATCAACCTATGTAAAGCTTTTAGTATTTCCAAATTGAAAACTTACTGCATTATCAAGTCATAGCAATTTTCCCCTTTCATAATACATACATTGTTCTTTTCAAATTTGCAGAGTTTATTTATCAAATATTTTCATAGCTTTTTAGGTGAAATTTGAATCTATAATAAAAATTCAGTTGATAATGGCAGAGGTGACTGCAGTAAAAATGTTTCCTTTTGTAGATTGCAGGATATTTGTATGGTGTGAGTCCTCCAGATAACCCCCAAGTGAAAGAAATCAGATGTATTGTGATGGTACCACAATGGGGAACCCATCAGACTGTTCATCTGCCTAACCAGCTGCCACAGCATGAATACCTGAAGGTATAGATTCTTTTGCTTAAATATTATGTAAATAATAGAATATAGTCACAATGAATATGAGTTCCATTTAGCTTTACTACTTGAATGGTAACATATCCTGTATAATGTGTACAATAAATTATCGTGCAAATGAGGAGTCTCAACTGCATACAGATTTGTGGGTGATTTCTTCCTTAATGTCAAGTTTGATTACTATTCCTGCCAGAATTACATCAGTGTAGAAATACATTTTCAAATAACTCTGCACCTCATCTGTTTCTATTCTTTTATTGGAGGCATCAGTGATTACATAAGTTGACAGATAAGGTTCTTAGTATTATATTTTATCACTATCAGTGTTAATTGGAAATTATTTCTTCAGGAAATGGAGCCACTTGGTTGGATTCACACACAACCTAATGAGTCTCCTCAGTTGTCACCACAAGATGTCACCACCCATGCTAAAGTAATGGCTGATAATCCATCTTGGGATGGAGAGAAGACTATCATAATAACATGCAGGTAAGAATTCTCAATTTCCTTAATGGCCATTTGATTTGATTTATTATTGTCACATATTAATATACAGGGAAAAGTATTGTTACTTGCATGCTATACAGACAAAGCATTCCGTTCATAGAGAAGGAGAGGAGAGATGCAGAATGTAGTGTTACAATCATAACTAGAACGTAGAGAGAAATCAACTTAGTGTGAGGTAGGCCCACTCAGAAGTCAGATGGCAACAGGGAAGAAGCTGTTCTTGAGTCAGTTGGTACGTGACCTCAGACTTTTGCATTTTTTTCCTGGTGAAAGAGAGTATGTCTAGGATGCATGGGATATGCAATTATGGTGGCTGCCTTTCCAAAGCAGTGGGAATTGTAGACCGTGTCAGTGGGTGGGAGGCTGGTTTGCATAATGGACTGGGATGGTCATGGCCCATCAATGTCAAATTTCCTTGTGTATTTGCATTCAGACACAAGTCAGTGGGGGCAAAAGCAAGTGCTCAATGTGAACAATGTAGAAATTCAGGCACAAGCGTGTATGCATGTAATTACGTTGCAATTGAATGTTTTCACTCTTTCACCCATCAATTTCTGTATTGCACACAACTCACTTCATTTTTAAGGTTATAATTCTAAGCAAAAGAGTATCACATGAATATCATCCAAAACTGCTTCAAAATGGGTGTAAAATATTTAGATGGAACTGGAAGTTCATGTTTTCAGTATTATTATAACATTTTGTAACCTGAGATACAAGGTCCTGCAACATTTTTAATGCGTTAAATCAAATTAAAATTAAACATACTGTGCCTAACCATGAATGATGGCTCATTGAGTGAGGCTATAATCTTGAAATTTAAAGAGTACATGGTGTGTTAGCTCTTCCCTTGGGTACCAGTTGTTTATACTGAATTTCACTTGCTTTAGTCTGTTTATAGGTTTTAGTATACACAAATGAATTTGAATTTGGCAGAAAATTTGAATATAAATAGATGTTGACAAAAAGGGTTCCTATTATTCCCCTACAGGAAATTCTACTGTAATGTTTTAGTTATTCTGTAACAAAACACAATTTTGCATTCATATCAACGATCCCTTTGTAATGGATTAGAAATTAATAAATTAATTGGCATTTTCTGTATTATTTGGAGCAGCTCAAAAAAAGGTCATTCCATTTAATCCCTTCTGTTCAAACGGAGCACAGTAATTTGGGGTATTTAGGAATTATAACATATTAAACGGTTTAAACTACCTGTTAAAATAACTAGTGCACCTTTCAGATAAAGTTGAGCACGTTTGGTTTCATAAGACAAATAAAAATGGAATAATGATGAGGGAATCACTTTTGAAAAACTGTATACGAACGTTATATCGATTGTAATTATCTCCAAATTGAGTAATATAACCTCTTTGCTGGCATAGTATTTAAATCTTGACTGGTTATGTATTTAAACTAAATATTATATTCCTATTTTCACTGTTAAAGTTGTTGAGTTTAGATGGCATTTTATAAGATGCAGCAAAATGTGAAGCATCAATAATTAAAAGACAAACACTAGAAAAGCTGGCTGATGCCCAGAGATCAGTGCTAGTCGTCTAAATAGAACTGGCCGGTGAAAATGTTAGGATGCAAGATAATCACAGCATGGTTTGTGAACACTTGCACACACATTTATGGTAGGTGAAATATAATTTTTTTCTTCAGCTTTACTCCAGGCTCCTGCACACTGACAGCATACAAACTTACTCCAAGTGGGTATGAATGGGGTAGACAGAACACAGACAAGGGAAACAACCCTAAGGGATACTTGCCTTCCCATTATGAAAGAGTACAGATGTTGTTATCGGATAGATTCCTCGGTTTCTTCATGGTCCCTGGCCAGAGTTCCTGGAACTATAACTTCATGGGTATGTACTTTATAAATTGTTTTTTTTTAAAGAGTTGCATTGCATGAATCATCTGCCATTTCAAAGCAGTTCCAAGTTTCAGCTACAATATAGTAACACAGATTTTTCTTTGACATTAAATTGACTTGAAAAGTATGTTCACAGGCCAGTCTTTATTTTCTTTCTTTCTGCCCATTTTCTTTCCTGATTAACTGAAGGTATTGTGTTTTTTTTTTTCCCTTGGATGCAGTACCATAAAATTTGTTGTCCAGTGATATTTAACTATGCATACTATTAACGCTTCATTCGAGTGCCTAAAGGTGTACGGGTCAAGAAGATACAGAGCAATGTCTCATCCAGCCCTTCGATGCATGCACTTCTAGGAAAGCTTACTGATGACAAGAAATATCGAAGTCTGTAGTCAGGGTTCCTGTGCTTGACTCCAGAGTAGCAAAGCCAACTTGTGAAACACACCTGACTAAGGTCACCCACTTGGATTCAGATAAGGAAATCAGTTTCCTGGTTTAACTTGCATAATATCATGAAGGCTCATATTTTTATAGTACTCTTGGGGCTTGTTTCCCAGATTGTCCAAATTTTCTTTTGTCTGGAGGCAAGTCAAATACTTCTTGTAAAGCACACAAGTCACAGATATCCAACAGGTAATAAATCTGATTCGGTTGGGTAGCTCAAAGTTTCTTATTCTTTTCATTTCCTTTACATTCTTTGACACTTTTCTCCTCGACACTCAGGTGTTTTCCCCCTGTTGTTCTTTTTGCAGCTTGATTTCCTTCCTTCAGTTGGTGGTTCTCCCATCATTTCTTTCTCCCTTCTCTTCATTTTTTGCTGCTGTCTCCTGCCTCAGAGAAAATTTCTTTGCACAGTGTGACAAGGCTGATGCCGCAAAGGACAAGGAGGGGATTGACAATCTATGTATGTAGGATATGGGTGGTGAACTATAATTTGGATAACTGTAGTGTGTGCGCAGTGCTTTCATTTTCCTTCAGGAAAAACAGTTTCATGTTCAGATTTGGCAAATGGTGGATCCTTAGAAGTGAGTTTAATGCAAATCCCAAAACTTGCGTTAACATCCATTTTCCTGTAACTGTTGATTAAGATTTTCCATTTAAAACATCTGATTATTTTGTCAGCACAATTTGCATAAACTGTAGGTTTTTTTTTACACTTTTAGGGACATTTTCAAGCATGTCCATTTTATTCAATATATTAACGAAAATAATTGTAAAACGTGAGCAGCATTAGTTTTGGCGTTTTACGATTATTTGTTTTACTACAGACAGAAATTCTGTTTTAAATCTACTGCTACATAAGTTGCATTGGATCTGACATTCCTCACTCCAAACCTGAAAGAATCGACCTATTATTTTAACTAAAGTCCCTTGGTTAGGTCAGACAGTAACTTAGCCAAAAACATACCAAATTTATCTTTCGTAACCAAATGGAATTTTTTTTTTTAATTTTTGACAATTCTTGAAGTCTGTCTCCTAGATTAAATGTTTAACTTTTTTTTATTAGGCGTTCGCCATGATCCCAACATGAAATACGAGCTGCATTTGGCCAACCCTAAAGAGTTCTATCATGAAGTTCACAGACCATCTCACTTCTTGAACTTTGCGTCACTGCAAGAGGGGGAGATCTACAATGCGGACAGAGAGGACATGTATTCCTAGAAAACAAAGAGAAACTATGGAACTTCTGTACTGTTGATATTCAACAAATAGATTTAAATTCAGTTTATGTCTTTTAATTTGTCTGTAGTATACGTCAACACCAAACTTTGTGCAATATCTGTGCAACATAGTAGCTTTGTGTTAAATAATTGCTTGCAACTGTGGCATCTATACACGAGAACGGAACAGTTTTAAACAGTTAGTGTATCTGTAATTTTCTGTTGTGCAGTGTACACTGTAGAAGGGATTAAAGCTTAAATAATTTTTATAATTACAAGTGGAATTTGTTGCGAATTTCAGAATGCAATAAAATGATTAACATGTCCAGAACTGGTTGGTAAGTATCCCTCATAAAATGTGACGGTTATGCCTGCTGAAATGCACAATGAATTCTGACAAACTGGCTGCTGATAGAAAATTCAGTTGCCCCTGTAGCGCTGCTTGTATGAAAATGACAGGATAATTAGAGTTAATGGTCCTGTTCCAGGAATTGTACCTGGTTAAATTAAAGCCTAGTTGAGTTCTTCGAAAATGTGACTGAACACATTGACGAAGGAAGAGCAGTGGACGTGGTGTACATGGACTTTAGCAAGGCGTTTGATAAGGTCCCCCATGCAAGGCTTCTTGAGAAGGTGAGAGGGCATGGGATCCAAGGGGCTTTGGCCTTGTGGATCCAGAACTGGCTTGCCGGCAGAAGGCAGAGAGTGGTTGTGGATGGGTCTTTTTCTGCATGGAGTGATCTGTTCTGGGACCCCTGCTGTTTGTCATTTTCATGAATGACCTGGACGAGGAAGTGGAGGGATGGGTTAGTAAGTTTGCCGACAATACAAAGGTCGGTGATGTTGTGGATGGTCTGGAGGGATGTCAAAAGTTGCAGCGGGACATAGACAGGATGCAAGACTGGGCGGGGAAGTTGCAGATGGACTTCAACGCGGATAAATGTGTAGTGGTCCATTTTGGCAAGAATAATGGGATGAAGGAGTACAATATCAAGGGTAAGAGTCTTAGCTGTGTTGTAGAGCAGAAGGATCTTGGGGTCCGGGTCCATAGGACTTTTAAATCGGCCTTGCAGGTGGAGGAAGTTGTCAAGAAGGCGTATGGTGTACTGGCCTTCGTTAATCGAGGAATTGAGTTTAGGAGTCAGGAGGTAATGATGCAGCTTTATACGATCCTTGTCAGACCCCACTTGGAGTATTGTGTGCAGTTCTGGTCGTCTCACTATAGGAAGGATGTAGAAGCTATTGAAAGAGTGCAGAGGAGATCTACAAGGATGCTGCCTGGATTGGGAGGTAGGCCTTATGAAGATAGGTTGAGGGAGCTGGGACTCTTCTCACTGGAGAAGGTTGAGGGAGCTGGGACTCTTCTCACTGGAGAAACGTAGGTTGAGAGGTGACCTGATAGAGGTTTATAAAATGTTGAGAGGAATAGATAGGGTGGATTCTAAGAGGCTATTTCCCCGAGCTGAAATGGTCACTACGAGAGGACACAGATTTAAGGTGCAGGGAAGCAAATACAGAGGGGATGTTAGGGGTAAGTTTTTCACACTGAGGGTGGTGAGTGAATGGAATCGGCTGCCGTCGGAGGTGGTAGAGGCAAACTTGCTGGGGTCTTTTAAAAGACTTCTGGATGAGTACATGGGAACGAATGGGATAGGGGGTTATAGATAGGTCTGTGGATTGGTAGGTATAGATGTGATCGGCGCAACTCGTGGGCTGAAGGGCCTGTTTGTGCTGTAGTGTTCTATGTTCATGTCAAAAAGAGGAATAAGTACCTTCAGAGCATGTCAAACAAGAAAGTGGATGGATTGAGAGGATTTGAATTTTTACTGGCCTTGAACCATCTACCTACTTAGTTGTGCAATTAAAAATCAATTCTGCAAGCTTCCTTTCAACACTTCCAACAGGAAAATCTTGTGCTACTCAGGCTTTCATAGAACCATTACTGTTGGACTCTGTATGGATATTCTCATGTGTCCTTTAAAATAAAGGTAAAAGAGGAAGTAAGAAATGCTCACACAATAGGATAGATGTTGACTAACAAGGGATTGTCTTTTAACGAAGTCGATAAACAATACTACCCCCTTAGTGATGCTTAAGACAGCAATTGTTGAAAAAATTCTGCTTCCAAATGCAAACTGACCTCCAAATATGAAAAAAAAACTAATGCATATTGGACTTATTAATTATGGCAAGTGTCTATCAAGTGTCGTCATCTTTTTGAATCTTAACTCTAGCTTGGTGCTTTATCGAGTTGGTATCTTGGCTAGTGTGCTGTGATATCAGCCTCTTGTCATTGTAATAATTTCTCCTGGTGCCTGCTTGTTTGAGAGTGCCTGGTCATCTAGGTTTTCAATTCTGACATTTCATGATGTGTGAAAGCATCTGATGAGATATGAACTATTACCAGATGATGGCATCAAAAGGTTAATGCTGAAAGCATCCACTAATCTGGAGGTCTCTGCTGGGGTGAGACTGATGTAGATGTCAGTCATGTGACTTCTAGCTAGAATATCCTGATATTTCAGATTTACTTGCAAATAAAAGTAACTGGAAATTGGGACTAGTATCCAAGGCCCAGGTATCTTCAGCTGCTTTATCAATGACATTCCCTCTATCATAAGACTAGAAGCAGAGACAGCTACTAATGATTGCAGCGTTTAGTACAATTTGTGACTAGTCATATTGAAGCAGTCTATAAGTGTCCTGGACAACATGCATTGGGATTATAAATGGCAAGTAGCGTATATGCTACATATTGCCAGGTAATAGCTATCTCTAATGAGAATCTAAGCTTCGCTATGGTAGTCGCAATTAGTGAAACCCTCACCATCAGTATTTTGGGTGTTACGATTAATCAGACATTTAACTGATCTAGCCATGTAAATATTGTCAGAGCCTATGAATTCTATGGGGAGTAACTCACCCGAGTCTTCAAAGTCTATCCACCATTTGGAAGTAAAAACCTAGGATATTATTCAATATAAAATATCTGCTGCAGTTGGAGACTGCAGAAGAATAATAAACTTTGTTGAGCGAAGTGCTTATGACAGGTATCAGAGGAAACAGTTGAGAACCAAGAGAATTTCAGAAGGGAGGTGAAAAAGTATATTAGAGAAGCAAAAAGGGATTATGAGGTAGGACTGGCAGCCAGCATCAAGACGAATCTCAAAGTCTTCTATAGTCATGTAAATAATAAAAGGATGATAATAGAGCCTATTCAGGATCTAAAAAGGAATTCACATATGGAAACAAGTGGGGCATGGCAGAGGTATTAAATTAATACCTTGCATTTGTCTTTACCAAGGAGGTGGATTCTATTAATTAATAAAATTATAGAAAATTAATATGAAGGAAGTGTTGAATGGACTGTTGATACTTGAAAGTTAATATAGCACTGGGAATGGATGAGATTAACATGATGCCGAGAATGGATCGAAGAATGTGGAAATTTTGGAGGTGCTTGTCATAATCTTTAAGTCTTCATTGTATTCAAGGGAGTTAGGAGAGGACTGGGGAATTGCAAGCATTGAACATTGTTGGTGCTGTGGCTTAGTTGGTTAAAATGCCTGTCTCGTAAATGGAGATCCTGAGTTCAAACCTCAGTGGTGCCTTGACCCAATTTATTCTGCACACAGGATGAATTTCATCTGTTACTAAACACAAACTCCTGGTTGAATTAATTTCTAAAAGGGGAGAGTGCTTTCTGCTTCTTTTCCCCAAAAGAGTAGGAAATTTTAGTTCAGTTGGGCAGCATGGTCGGTGCAGGGTTGGAGGGCTAAAGGTCCTGTTGCTGTGCTGTAATTTTCTTTGTTCTTTATTACATCCTTCTTCAAAGAAGGTTATAAGGATAAGACCAGTAATTACAGACCAGTCAGATTAACTTCAGTGGTGGGGGAACTTCTAGAAACAATTATTTGGGAAGGAATTCATAGTCACCTGGAAGATGTAGGTTGATTAGGAAGAGCCAGCATTGATATCTAAGTGGAAAATTGTGTTTAAGTTGGAGTTTTTTGAAGACTTAACAGAAAAGATCAACGTAGGCAACACTGTTTGTGTGTACATGGACTTTCAAAGATATTTGATACAACACCACACAACAGATGCGAGACAAGTTATACTCATGAAGTGAAAGGAACAGTAGCAGCGTGGATATAAAGTTGGTTAAATAATGGGAAGAGATAATAATGGTCAATAGATACTTGGTCTGGAGAAAGGTTTTTAGTGATTTTCCTCAGGTTGCTTTTGGGACCCTTGTTTTCCCGATATACGTAAATGATTTAGTTCCAGGTGTACAGGGGGCAGTTTCAAAGTTTGCAGCTGTTATAAGTCTTGGAAGTATCACAAACTGTAAGAAGGACAGTGTAGAATTTCAAAAGGATTTAGATAAGTTGGTAGAATGAGCAGAAAGATGTCAGATGCAAAGAAATGTGAAGTGATGCACTTTGGTACGAAGAACACGGCCAAAAGAAAATAAGGGATATGATTCTTAAGATGCTAGATCAAAGAGACCTGGATATATATGTGCATCCATCATTGAGTGTGTCAGGACAGATGGAGAGAGTAGTTAAAGCTTACGGTATCCTAGGCTTCATTAATAGAGGCATAGCATACAAAAACAAGGTTATGCTGAACTTATGAGACACTAGTTAGGCCTCAGCTGGAATATTGTGTACAGTGCTGTGTGCCATAGTTTGGAGAGGGATAAGAAATTTCAGTTATGAAGGTAGATTAGAGAGGTTGGAACTGTTCCCCTTGGTGAGAAGACTAGGACTATTAAAATAGGATAATGATTTGGTATTACGGTGGCGCGGGCTCGTTGGGCCGAAGGGCCTGTTTCCCGTGCTGTGTTGCTTAAAAAAAAAAAGAAGCATTAAGAGGAGATTCAGAAGGGATGCTCAAAATCATGAGGGCTGGATAGAATAGAGAGGGAAAATCTCTTTCTATTCATAAAAGGATCAAGGAAGAGGCAAGACAGACTTAAAGTGATCTGCAGAAGAAGAAAATGTGATACAAGAAAAAACTTCAATAATGCAAATAATTCAGATCTGAAATACATTGCCTGGAAGTGTGATGGAGACAGGTTCAATTGGGGCATTCAAGAGGGCATTAATGATCATTTGAACAGAAATAATGTACAGAGGTACGGGGAAAAGGCACTGGAATGACTAAGAAGTGGTGCAGACAAGATGGACTGAATGGCCTTCTGCATCGTAATAACATGGGAAGTATTACCACTTTTTTTTCACTTCATATTTTTAGCATTGTATTCCTAAATATCCTTCAGTGATTACACATCAAATTTTCCCCTTCATGTCCTACTAAGCTCCAACCAATCCTCTTCTAAAACACTTCTTTGGACAACCAAATGGGTTCCGTTATTCTACAAGTATCTATTGTCCACACCTCTGCCACTGTCCCCCAGCAAATCTAATTCCAAGTTTGTCATCTTAGTGAAAAATGCATCTGTTCACCTTTGCAGCTTTCTTCAGTTCTTCTTTCCAAATGGCATCCAATCATCCTCTCAGCCTAGAATCCAATCAGTTCCACAAACTCAACAAAATGACAGGAAGGTCTGGGAGTAGTGTTTTGAAAAGAAAAGAGTGGAAGAAGTTCAAATTTTAATGATCTGACTTTATCCCAGTCCTGCAGCTACTGAAACATGTCCTCATACAAGTATTTATTATTCTGAATCAATTTCACCAGTGCCCTTCTGGTATTCACCCTCCACAAACACCAAATCATTTAAAACATTAAAATCAAAGCAAATTACTCCAGATGCTGGGATCTGAAGCAAAGAACAAAATGCTGGAAAATCTCAGCAGGTCAGACTGCATCTGTGAAGAGGGAATAGAACTAATGACTCTGTTAGAGCAGAAGACGATAGGAAATAGGATGAGATTTCTACTATCAATCTCTCCCTTGTCTCCACCTATAGCTGGCCCTTTATCCTGACGCCCACAACCCATCCCTCACCACAACTGTATAAATCTCATTTATTTCCAATTCAGCTCTGATGGAGAGTTGCAATGTTAGGTTTCTTCTCTCTCCACGGATACTGTCAGACTTTTTTGCGTTATTTAAAACATACTGCTTGTATCTTATCTTGCACTCAGTCTGCTGACTCAGCATCCACAGGAGCAGAAGTAAGAGGAAAGCTCTGGGTTCCTTAAATCTAAAGAAATAACAACTGACACTCATCCTGTGTTGTAAGTATTTAGAAAGTGGGTACTTTAAATGGAAAGCTGACTGATATAAAAACTATTTACTGGCAGTAAGTTGATCTTTTTTATTTTTTATGTATTTTAAATAGTTTAATTTATTTGTTAATTTATAAAGCCTATGATACCAACTGAAAAGAAAATCCACATACCTGTTATATGGAGAAAATCAGGAACAAGCAAATATAATGATATGGAGAGAAATATGAAACAACACAACTGAAAATATGAGACAGATAAATGATGAAAACAACTCAATGCAAAACAATGTAGTCAATAGATAAATCAGCAAAAATATTGTAATATCAGAGCTATGTTGCATTGACCCATAATAGAACTAATGGAATGTTGACCCTTATTTCAAGGGAGTTAGAATATATAAGTAGGGAAGTCTTGCTCAATTGTACAAGGTACTGGGGAGATAACAACTGGAATATTGTGAGCCATTTTGGTCCCATATTTAAGGAAAGATTATTTCATTGAAGGCAATTCAGAGAAGGTTCAAAGGGATAATCCCTGGAATGGAGGGATTGTCTTATGAGGAAAGGTTAAACAGGTTGGACTCATTGGAATTTAGAAGAATGAGAGATGATCTTATTGAAACATGCAGGAATCTTAAAATGCTTGACAGGGTAAATGCTGAGAGGATGTTCCCCCTCATGGGAAGAGTTTAGGACTAGAGGCCATAGTCTCAGAATAAAGGGGTGCCAAAATGAGATTGAGATGAGGATCAACTTCTTCTCTCGGGGTTGTGAGTCTTTGGAACTCCTTGGTACAAGACCTATGTTATAGAGTCCTTGCGAATATTTAAAGTTGAGATTGAGTTTTGATCTGTAAGGGAATCAACAGTTATTGGTGAAGGGCAGAAAAGTGGATGTGAGAAATTTTGGATCAACCATGACCCTATTGATGGAAGAGCAGACTTAAGAAGCCAAATGACTTACTCCTGTTCTTATTCCTTATGGTTTTATGGATGAATGGAGGCATAAAGACTAAAATGGCAATGACAAATATAAGGTTTATAATAGTTGAGAAGTTGAATATAGAAGGTTACAAGGAAATCTAGGAGTGATTAAGTGGGGCAAAGAAAAATTGAGAATAGATTGGCAGCTAACATAAAGCCACATAAATTCTAAAAGCTTGTCAAAGGAAGAGTAGAGGCAGGTTTAAGAACAGTTAGGAAGAAAAAACATCTAAACAATTATTTAGTTTTTTGGTTCTCTTGGGAGATCAGATAAAGCTTTGTGGAGTTTTAAAACATTCTTTATTCAAGCTAAAGCAAGGGAACCAGCTTTCCACCATGTGGCCTGCCAATTCTCTGAATAAAGGATTATTGTGACAATTATACTTTAGGCTCAGTTACAAATGATATACATTTACCAATCAAAAACTAACACTTAAATTTACTATTACCTATTACAATCAATATTCCCACTTACACATTTGGCATAGATGATTTTAGTTAACCAATTACTGCATCAACACACTTGATTAATTACAATATCTGAGTACTAACAAGGCATGTCTGCATTATATACTATCCAATTGCTAATGAAGGATTTTTTAAAAGCTTTAATGGTTTGTAACTGTTAACTAGAGCACTGGCTTGAGACTCCCTTGTGGTTACCTGAGTTATCATCTTCGTCCATTATTCTACTTTATGTGCAGTCATAGCTGCTTCACAGAAATTCTTGCAGCATGTATCCAATCAGGGACCAAAGGAGATACATTCATGGGGAATAAAAACAGAAAATGCTGGAAAAACTCAAAATCTGGGAGAGAGAAACAAAATAAGATGATGCTGCCAATTTAGCAGTATGGGTAAGGTAAAATCAACAAGGATGATTCTTTAGTTGTCTGATTACTATCTCTTTTTGTCTTTCACTATCATCCCTTTTTTATTATTTAAGCTCTCCTGCCTTTCAAACTGTCATATGTCATCCAGTTTGTCCTTCCCTTCCCTGCCTGGCTTAAAAGCTGGTCCATTTCTAAGCAACTGGAGCTCTGGTGAAAGAGGGCCATTGACCTGAAATGTGAACATTATTTATTCCTCCACAGATGCTGCCAGACCTGCAAGAATTTTCAGTGCTTTATATTCTTTTAATGGCTGTATAAATCGAGTAGAGCAAGAAAACAAGGAGATTGGGCTGAACAGTATAATTCACTGATAAGGCTGCAGCTGGAGTATTATGTTTGATTCTGGGCACTACATTTTAGGAATGACGTCAAGGCCTTGGAGAATGTGCAGAAAAGATTTATGAGGATGGTTCCAGGGATTTCAGTGACGTGGCAATGTTGGAGAAACTGAGCTTGTTTTTTTTTAAAGCAAAGAAGAATAGCATAAAAATGTAGAAACTAGGAGCAGAAGTGGGCCATTCAGCCCTCTGAACCTGCTCTACCATTCAATGTGATCATGGCTGATCAGATAAATATATAAAGTAGGAGCAGGAGTAGACATTCAGCCCTTTCAGCCTACTCTTCTATTCATTTTGATCATGATTGATTATCCAACTCAATAGCCTGATCCACCTTCCCCCCATGTCTTTTGATTCCCCTTTGCCCCAAGAGACATATCTAACTCCGTCTTGAAAACATACACTATTTTGGCCTCAATTGCTTTCTTTGATAGCAAATTCTACAGGTTTATCAGTCTCTGGGTGAATAAATTTCTTCTCATCCCAGTACTAAAAGGTTTATCCTGCATCCTTAGATTGTGACCCCTGGTCTGGACAGCCCTGTCATCAGGAACATCTTTCCTGCATTTACCTTGTTTAGTTGTGTTAGAATTTTATAGGCTTCTATGAGGTCCTCCCTCATTCTTCTAAACTCCAGTGAATATAATGCTGACTGACGCAACCTCTCCTCATACATCAGTTCTACCTTCCCAGGAATCAGACTGGTAAACATTCACTGCACCCCTTCTAGAGCAAGAACATCCTTTCTCAGATAAGGAGGCCAAAACTGCCCACAATTTTCCAGGAGTAGACTGACCAAGGCCCTAAATAATTTATCTCCTTCCCAAATCACTTGATGTTTTTAGTGTCTAGATATTTATTAAGAGGAGATTTGATAGACACGATCCAAATCATGAATGGCTCTAATGGTGTAAATAAGGCAACAGTTTCCAGAGGCAGAACAGATGGAAACCAGTGGGATTTAAGGTGACTGGCAAAAGAAAGAGAGGTTGCATGAGGAACATATGTTTTTAACAGAGCAAATTGTTAATTGTGCAATGTACTACATAAAGACGGTGGGAGCAGATTTAGTAGTGACATTCAAAAGGGAATTGGATAAATAATTGCAAAGAAGATTAATTGTATAGATCCATCTATAAGCTTGCAAGTACACTGCATGCCAAATGGCCTGTTGTTTGCTGCACCATCCTGTGGATTTTTAGCATGCCACTGGGATTGAACTCCATTCCTTTTTTTTCATCTCAAAAATATTCTTGATTCATAAAAAATCTCTCAAATAAACCATTGCAAAATGATATATCCAAAAATTACAAACAGTGCAAAAAAAAGTCATTTTTATAGTACTATACGATGCTTATTTACACGGCATTACATTTATTACATCTCAGTACTTTAAACTATATACATACATCAGGTTTTACTGTGTGCTGTTGTTTTTCAGATTAGCACACAGTTATGAAGGCCGAGGGTGTTTTACAGTTACAGGGCCCTCGGTCTGCCTCCGTTGAAAGGCTTTACACAGTGGCCTTTCCCCATTGTGCCTTTGCAGCAGCTGCCCCAAACTGCATCCCTCAGCATGTCCCTCAGCACGTAGTCCTGAACCTTGGAATGTGCCAGTTTGCAACACTCGGCCAAGGGCAAATCTTTCAACTGAATGATCAGCAAGTTTCAGGCAGACCAAAGTGCGTCTTTCACCAAGTTGATGACCCTCCAACAGCAGTTGATACTTGTCCCGGTGTGCGACCTGGAAACAGCCCGTAGAGCACAGAAGTCCTGCGTCACCGAGCTGCTGAGATGAACCTCGACAAATACCACTGCATCTCACTCCAGACCTTCTTTGCAAAGGCACATTCCACAAGGAGATGTGCAGCTGTCTCATCACCCCCACAGCCGCTTTGAGGGCAGTGTGTGGTGATGATGAGACCTCGAGCATGCTTAAAGGATCTGAGGGGAGTGTCCTTCTCACCACCAGCCAAGCCAGGTCTTGGTGCTTACTTGTGAATTCTGGTGATGAGGCATTCTGCCAGATGACACTGACAGTCTGCTTAGGGAATGACCAGATAGGATCCACCATCTCCTTTTCTCTCAGGGCCTCCATTCCTGTTAATACAGCCAAAGAGACTGCACACTTTTTAAATAACTTGTCCTCTGTTCACTGCAGTGTTCACTGCATTTGCCTGACGAAGACACAGAGTCAAAAGCTCGCTTTTTTACTATCAAATAAATCGGTTGGATTATAAATTGGTGTTGCTAAATTCTTACTGAGTTCTTACCCGTAATACAGACAGAAACCTTCCTCATTTGGAAGTGTGCTTAAGGTCTTCAGTGTGTGTTAATAGGTGATTCCCAAGCTAGGAAATGGGATGATTCTTCATTGTTACTCTTTGGGCGAACGGTTTCCGATCGGTGCATCAATATTCAGATTATTGAAGATTTCCACTATTGGTTAGTTTACTTCTGGTACCTTTTCATTTGCAGTATTTGGTGAGCAGATTAACTCATTTATGAACAAAGAAAGTCAAAATGTGTGAATATCGAATTTTATTTGTGGTGAAAGTCCTGAGTCAAAAGGACACATTTTTAAAAAAAATCCCAGACCTGAAATGACAGAAATCTGTTTATCTTATTCACTACTGTATCATTTTAGGTGTGGTATTAATTGGCGCCGTGGCTTAGTTGGTTAAAGCGCCTGTCTAGTAAACAGGAGATCCTGAGTTCGAATCTCAGCGGTGCCTTGGGGGGTGGGAGGCCTTTTAATGGGACTTACTTACTTCCTTCTGCAGGTAGAATGGTTTTCAACAGTTGCCAAGCACAAACTCCCAATGGAATTAATTTCTGAGAAGGGAGAATGCGTTCTCCTTCTTGCCGAATAATCAGAAGTAGGTTTATTGGTACTAATATATTACTGTGTTTCATGAACAGCACACTTATATAGTTCTTTTACTGAGAATCGCATTTGCTACCGATTCTGTAAAGCACATTTCTTCACAGGAAAAGAATGTTACCAGATGCTTGCGTTATACTCTTTGGGACTTGCAGTGCCGGGGCGTGAGAAGTAGAGAAGGAATTGCATTTAAAAAAATAAACGCCTGAGGCACCGCTGAGATTCGAACTCAGGATCTCCTGTTTACTAGACAGGCGCTTTAACCAACTAAGCCACGGCGCCAGATGTACGGAAGTTTTCTAATCTGGGGAATGAGATAAACCTATCAGTTTTTCTTTTTGCGCTTGTATTCCCTTTTACCGAGTTCTCTAAAGTTTAAAACAGTGTCACAAGTTACATTCAGTACTGCAATGAAGTACTGTCAAAAACTTTAATAGTTTCAAATATGTAACTATTATTACATATATAAAGATAGGAAATGTTGGGAAAACTCAATTAGGTCTTGTAGTATCTACAGTATTTTACTTCAGTTCCAAAAATCACTGATTGCTGAAGAAGGAGCAGAACATGTTTTTTCTCAACAACTTAATTCCATTAGAAGTTGATGACATTGCAGCAGAGTAAACGTTGGCGATACAATAATTTTTGCTTCAGCCTAAGCAACAGGGAACGGTGTCACGAACAAGAAAGATCTTACGCTTTATCCCATTTGTAATGTGGGGAATTAAATTAAAAAGGCCACTTTCGCTAAGGCACCGCTGAGATTCGAACTCAGGATCTCCTGTTTACTAGACAGGCGCTTTAACCAACTAAGCCACGGCGCCAACTGGTGTAAAACGCGCCTTGAGTGATCTTTAATAAGAAGGATACTCTGAGTTTTTCTGTGCCTCTTTATGAGAATATTGAAGGATGAAGTTAAAAACGAGCAATTGCAATAATCAAAGAGAGCTGGAAACTGACAGGGATTAATCTCTTCCTTTGCGCTTGGTGGTCCGATGAACTTGCTTGGCTAAAGTGCCTATCTGCAATTTTTGCTCGGGAGTATTTTGTTGGTGGATCTCAGGGGTCCGCCAACAAAAAATGTTCTGAACTTCAGTCATTATGTTCCCAGCATTTTCGAACTTTCCCACAGCTAAAGGAGGAATATGTGTCTCACTATAAAGAACGTCCATACCGCACGCTTTGGGAGAGGTTAATTTGCAAGTCCCAAACAGTGCTTTAGTATAACTTCATTTTTCGAGGATCTTTCTACATATCAGCGTACGATAATACGGGTGGCAGGACGGGGTGGCAAGACCAGAAAGCTTCGCAGTAAGGTTCATTGCAGTGTTAAAGTAAGCCTATTTGTGACACTAATAAATAAACTTTAAGAGTCACTGGAGTGCTGAAGCAGGTCATTCGGTCCATCGAATCTGCACTAACCGACGTGTTTTCAAGGTGCTTTCTATCAGTTTTACAATCAATACTGCAGGCAGAATAAAATCCCACTCGAGACCAACGGAGAATTCCATTCTGCGAGACTCACCCACTCCAATTCCAGGGTGGGTGAGACGGTAAAATTCCGGCCTAGGTGTTGGCATGGTTCTTTGAATAATGTCAGAGTTCAATAAACAGACACGTATATTAAAAAAAACTTTAATTGTTAGTGTGACTGTTACAACCTCGAGAAGACTTGTGCTATTGTGAAGCCCATTGCCTTCACCCTTTTGATAAAGATCAAGTGCAGACTTAATCTTGTCAGCTTGGATCTTGTTTGATTTTGATTTGATTTGATTTATTATTGCCACATGTATTAACAAGTATACGTTCATTGGGAAGGAGAGGAGAGAGTGCAGAATGTAGTGTGACAGTCATAGCTAGGATGTAGAGGAAGATCAACTTAATGCCAGGTAAGTCCATTCAAAAGCTTAACAGTAGGAGGGAAGAAGTTGTTCTTGAGTTTGTCTCTTTTGTTGCGGACCTGAATTGGTTTCAGTTGGAATTTGAACTTGGTTTTTGGAGCAAGCTAGAAATGAACAAAGAACAAAGAACAAAACAGCACGGGAAACAGGCCCTTCGGCCCAACGAGCCCGCGCCGCCACCCCGAAGTTCCCACTTCTACACGCGATCCCTGTCCATGTTTATAGATCTATGGATTAAAAACCAAATTTGAGACAATTTAGGGAGAATTTGTTTTGCCAATTAGCCTAAGAGCACATCTTTGGGATGTGGGAGGAAACCGGAGCTCCCGCAGAAGACCCACGCAAGCATGGGGAGAATGCGCAAACTCCCACAGACACAGGCCCAAATCCATGTATCTGCACAGCACAGCGATAGTCACTGCGCTGTTGTGTTGCCCATCAAATGGTCCAGGTCAAGCATGCACTAACGATTTGGGTTTTGGGTTTGGGTTTGCCTGGTCCATTCTGAGTATTGACTTTGTAATGTTAAGGATGGAGTAAAATATATTTTTTAAAAAGCGCATCGAGCTCACAATAAAAAAGAAAATAAGCTCTGGGATTTAACAAGAAACACTTTTCCAGCCCTCCAGTTCAAAAGCATTATACCGTCGAGAAAGTACTTTTGAAATGTGATCACTGTTGCAATGTGAGCAACGTAAGCAACCATAGTCATACATCTTTTAAATATAGATTTTCTGTAGTTTAATGAACAGACACCTGCATCTCGATCTACCTCTACTGCTGGGCTAATCTATTTATTTTGTTAACTATCATAAGACACATAGCAAGTCATTTTTTTTCTTTTTTATCTGCTTTCCTGACAAGAAAGATCCATTTTAATCACTCAGATGTTTTCTTGCTGTTTGCTGTTTTTAATTTAACAATAATGTTATCAAAGTAAAACTTTTGGCAATTACTGATATCAGGGAACTAAATCAACATGCTTGTTTGTTAGTTGCGATATCAGTTTAAATTACTTAGGCTTTCCTAACAGTCCAAATCAATATGTACTCAAGACAATATTCTGATGTCAAGTTACAAATTTATAAATATAATTGGGGCATTAGGTAAACAAAATGGGAAACACCCCATAATAAAGAGGCAAGTGGCTACAAATTGTGGTATTCTCTTGGAGTCAGTGCTATTGTCCTCTTCTGTAAGGTGTCCTTGCCAGAGCAATCAAGCAGCACCTATTCAGCAGTACAACCTGCTCACTGATGCTAAGTTTGGGGTCTGCCAGGATCACTCAGCTCCTGATCTCATTACAGTCTTGATCCAAGTATGGATAAAAGAGCTGGGTTCAGGAGGTGAGGTAAGAATGACAGCATTTTACTGATGTAGCTTTAAGGAGTCCAAACAAAAAAGCTGGAGTTTAAATTTGACTAATATCTACAACTGGTGGACAGTCTCAACAATGGTGGTCATAAATCATTTAAAACAAAACCCAACTGGTTCACAAATGTCTTTTGGGGAAGAAAATCTGTCAGTCTGAACCAGGGCTTAGGGTGAGGGGGGTAAGGTATAATTTGGATGCTAGAGGGAGTGTTTTCTCACAGAGGGTGGTAGGGGTATGGAATGCGCTGCCTAGTAAAGTGGTGGAGGCAGGTACTCTGGAGTTATTTAAGAAATACTTTGATGGGCACATGAACAGAATGGGAATGGAGGGATATAGAAAACTGATTTAAAATAGGGATCACAAGTCTTGGGAGTCCCTGGGAAGAGTGTAAATAGATGATGATATTGATGTACTTGTTTTTATCTTACAGGTGCTTTGGTTCACCTTGTTGTCTAACAAGGGGCATACACGCCATGGGTCGTGAGAGGGCTGCTCTTGGATTTTTTTTTCAAGAGTATCTTAGTTCTTCATGTCGTTAGTGTACACTTGACCTGGACCATTTGAGGGGCAACACGACAGCTCAGTGACTATTGCTGTGCTGTGCAGATACATGGATTTGGGCCTGTGTCTGTGGGAGTTTGCGCATTCTCCCTGTGCTTGCATGGGTTTTCTCTGGGTGCTCCGGTTTCCTCCCACATCCCAAAGATGTGCTGTTAGGCTAATTGGCAAAACAAATACTCCCTAAATTGTCTTAAATTTGGTTTTTAATCCATAGATCTATAATCATAGACAGGGATCATGGGTAGAGGTGGGAACACTGGGGTGGTGGCGTGGGTTTGTTGGGCCGAAGGACCTGTTTCCCGTGCTGTTTTGTTCTTTGTTCAAAGCTGAAGCCAATGGGAATCGGGGACATCAGGAGAGACAGAGAGAGTGATTCTCCCATTTTGACTTGCTAATTTTTGGTGGGTCAGGACGGGAGAATTGCATGCGCACCGATTTGCAGGATTTGCACGTGTTCCTGATGCATGTGCATTTCCCAGTGATGGAAATCTGGTGTGCTCGGGACCACCAAGGAAACTGGTGGGATCAGCAGGGAAGTACTTTACATCTTATTTTAATGTAATTTCAATGTGATTAATGGGCTCAGGACTGAATTCTTTGGGCCCCATAGCAACTCCCACCCTACCAGTTTCACTCTGGCGGGGTTTAGAATAGCTCTCCACTTTCGGGGAACTAGTAGGAGTGAAGGGGGGGCAATCGGGGCTTCAGGGGGTCGGGCATGGACAACCTGGCAGTGCCAGCCTGTGCCACCTGGCATTGCCCAAGGTGCAAAGTGTGCATGCCCAGGGGGCATCATGGCACTGCCCACCAGACATTGAGCAGTGCCGGGGGTGGAGCCTAGGGGATGGGGCCAATTGGGGCAGGGCCTGGGGGTTAATAATGGGGGGCAGGGTGGGGGGGGTCCGACTGCCACTCTGCAGGCTGGACCAGTCGGAACTGGAGGAAGGCCAGCGATTAGGGCGGGTTGTGGTGGGTGGTCTGCCACGTTTGGGGGGAGGAGTCTGTCAGGGTGGAGGGGTCTGCCTCCCAGAGGGGGGTTTGCATGCTGTGGGAGGGGTCTGCCTGGGTGAGACCACAGTCTCAGCAGTGGACACCATCAACAAGATGCACTGCAACAACTCACCAAGGCTCCTCTGACAGCACCTTCCAGACCTGCCACAGGAACAGCAGATACACGGGAACACCACCACCAGTAAGTTTCCCTGTATACTCCACACCATCCTGACTTAGAACTATATCACAGTTACATCACTGTCACTGGGTCAAGATCCTGGAACGCCCTCCCTAACAGCACTATGGGTGTACCTACAACTGCAACAGTTCAAGAAGGCAGCTCACCACCACCTTCTCAAGGGCAATTAGACCCATGTCCTGTGAATGAATAAATATAAAATGTTCAGGGAATGCATCTGGGTTTGTGCTGGGAAAAAGGAGTAAGAGAGCAAGCTGTGAAGGCCCAGATATATATGCGCCAGTTTGAATTGGAATACACAGAAAGAAAGAAAAGAGCAACAGCATGAAGAATGATGGCAGCTGTAATATGAAATGGAAAATAAGTGACAGCTTGAATTGGTTAGAGGAGTTGCATGCCAGGCTGAACTGAGGGGAAGAGGGCTGAACAGCTGAGGGTGGGGAGGGAAATGGAAGAACAGAATCAAGATGAATTGAGGGGAAGGGAAAGAGTACCATAGAAAGCATTCTTTTTGGTGTTATCACAGCTTGGTATGGCTCCTGCTCTGCCCAAGACCGCAAGAAACTACAAAGGGTTGTAAATGCGGCTCAATACATCATGCAAACCCACCTTTCATCCACTGATTCTGTCTATACTTCTCAAAGCTTTGGCAATTAAGGGCACCACATGCCTTGGACATTTTCTCTTCCACTTTCTTCCTTTGGAAAGAAGATACAAAAGATTAAAAAAAAAGGTGGCATGAACAAGTTGGGCCGAAGGGCCTGTTTCCATGTTGTAAACCTCTAAGACTATATGTCTCTTAGTCTGAGGTCACTCAAGACTCAAGAACAGTTTCTTCCCTGCTGCCATTAGATTTCTGAATGGACTTACCTTGCATTAAATTGATCGTTCTCTACACTCTAGCTATGACTGTAACACTACCTTCTACACTTTCCTTCTCTATGAATGGTATGCTTTGTCTATATAGCACACAAGAAACAATATTTTTAATTGTATGTTAATACATGTGACAATAATAAATCAAACCAAAAATCAAAATCATTAGACTGAATTAAGTGAGAATGGAAAGAAGGCTGCCAGAATAAAATGAGAGTATTGGAGGGAAAAAGAGTGTAATTATAAAGGCGTAGAGAGATGGGTGAGATAAAGTGCTGTTGTGAGCTGTGCCAGGAGTCCTTATGTGGATCAGTAGCCGTTATTCCACCTGTAGTAAAGTGAGATTAGAACATAGAACATAGAACATTACAGCACAGAACAGGCCCTTCGGCCTTCGATGTTGTGCCGACCAAAATAAAAAGCAATGCCCCTCCAAACTAAACCATTCCCTTCTCTTCCATATACTTATCAATTAACCTCTTAAACGCCACCAAACTTGGCGCATCTACAACAGCTGCAGGCAGGGCATTCCACTCCTAATCACTCTTTGAGTAAAGAACCTACCTCTGATATCCGTCCTATAACTCATACCCCTTAATTTAAAGCTGTGTCCCCTCGTGCTAGCTTTCTCCTTCCTAGGAAAAAGGTTATCACTGTCCACCCTATCTAAACCTCTAATCATCTTATATGCTTCAATAAGATCCCCTCTTAGCCGCCTCCTTTCTAACGAAAACAACCTCAAATCCTTCAACCTCTATTCATAGGACCTGCCCTCCATACCAGGCAACATCCTGGTAAACCTCCTCTGTACCCTCTCCAATGCCTCCACATCTTCCTTATAATGTGGGGACCAGAACTGCACACAATACTCCAAGTGCGGCCGCACTAGAGTTTTGTACAGTTGCAACATGATGCTGCGGCTCCTAAATTCAATCCCCTACCAATAAAAGCTAAGACTCCATATGCCTTCTTAACAACTTTATCCACTTGACTGCCTACTTTCAGGGATCTATTGACACATACACCAAGATCCTTCTGTTCCTCAACACTATTAAGAGCCCTACCATTAGCCCTATACTCTACACATTTATTGTTCCTGCCAAAGTGCATTACCTCACACTTTTCCACATTAAACTCCATTTGCCACCTCTCGGCCCAGCTCTGCAACTTGTCCAAGTCACTCTGTAAACTATAAAACCCCTCTTCACTATCTACCACTCCACCGACTTTAGTGTCATCTGCAAATTTACTAATCCATCCTTCAATACCCTCATCCAGATCATTTATAAAAATTACAAACAGCAGGGGCCCCAAAACAGACCCCTGAGGCACACCAATCGTCACCGAACTCCACGATGAATATCTCCCATCAACCACCACCCTCTGTCTTCTATCTGCCAGCCAATTCCTAATCCAATTAGCTAAATCACCCTCTATTCAACACATCTGCATTTTCTGTAGAAGTCTTCCATGGGCCACCTTATCAAACGCCTTACTAAAGTCCATATATACTACATCAACAGCCTTACCCCCATCCACCTCTCTGGTCACTTTCTCAAAAAACTCAATGAGGTTAGTAAGGCATGACCTACCCTTCACGAAACCATGCTGACTATCCCCAATCAATTCATTTCTCTCTAAATAACTATAAATCCTATCCCTAATAATTCTCTCCAATACCTTGCCCACAACAGAAGTAAGACTCACTGGCCTATAATTCCCTGGAAGGTCTCTCTTCCCCTTCTTAAACAATGGGACCACATTCGCTATCCTCCAGTCCTCCGGAACCACACCTGTAACCAACGACGACCTGAAGATCAGAGCCAGAGGCTCTGCAATCACCTCTCTTGCCTCCCAGAGAATTCTGGATGGTCTGTTACAATTTCAAATGCCACTTTATTATCACTTTATTAAGATTAAAAATACATTAACAGTGAAATATGTAAGTGTGTTTAAAATTAAAGCCAAATGCCCAGCCTTAAATATAAAACTGGAAATGTTATGGAGCGCAGTCTCGTGTCTCTCCTAAAAATTGTGTGTCTTCAACATAGGTTTATCTTCTTTCAGATTTTAATCTGTTTCTGTTTTCCCCTCTTGAACACAAAAGAATGTTGGACGGATTATATTACAAAGCTCTTGCAAATTCTTGTTTTCACATGTATTATGACTCTTTCAGAGGTTTGTGAGTTTTCTGTTCCTGAAAAGGCAGTGGAAGCAGAGTCTTTGAATCTTTTCAAGATAGAGGTGGATAGATCCTTGGTAAGCAAGAGGGTGGGAGAATTGACAGATTATAGGTGATAGGGTTTATTAGGCAGGAGGCAGATTTGAAATTGTCATCAGATCAGTCATGATCTTATTAAATGGTGGAGCAGGTTCAAGGCACTGAATGGTCAACTCCTACTCCTTGCTTCTATGGTTTGCAAACTGGGAAGTATTGAAGTAGATAAGGAGGATGTCCTAGATACTCTTGAGGGTTTGAATTAGAAAAGTCCCCTGGGCCGGACGGGATTTACCCTAGGCTTCTCTGGGAGGCGAGAGAGGCGATTGCAGAGCCTCTGGCTCTGATCTTCAGGTCGTCGTTGGTTACGGGTATAGTGCCGGAAGACTGGAGGATAGCGAATGTGGTCCCATTGTTCAAGAAGGAGAAGAGAGACTTTCTGGGGAATTGTAGACCGGTGAGTCTTACTTCTGTTGTGGGCAAAGTATTGGAGAGAATTATTAGGGATAGGATTTATAGTTATTTAGAGAGAAATGAATTGATTGGGGATAGTCAGCATGGTTTTGTGAAGGGTAGGTCATGCCTTACTAACCTTATTGGGTTTTTTGAAAAAGTGACCAAAGAGGTGGATGGGGGTAAGGCAGTTGATGTGGTATATATGGACTTTAGTAAGGCGTTCGATAAGGTGCCCCATGGAAGGCTTCTGCAGAAATTGCAGATGTATGGGATTGAGGGTGATTTAGCTAATTGGATTAGGAATTGGCTAGCTGATAGAAGACAGAGGGTGGTGGTTGATGGAAGTTATTCATCGTGGAGTTCGGTTACAAGTGGTGTAACTCAGGGATCTGTTTTGGGGCCCCTGCTGTTTGTAATTTTTATAAATGATCTGGTTGAGGGTATTGAAGGATGGATTAGTAAATTTGCAGATGACACCAAAGTCGGAGGAGTGGTAGATAGTGAAGAGGGGTGTTCTAGTTTGCAGAGAGACTTGGACAAGTTGCAAAGCTGGGCCGAGAGGTGGCAAATGGAGTTTAATGCGGAAAAGTGTGAGGTAATTCACTTTGGCAGGAATAACAAATGTGTAGAGTACAGGGCTAATGGTAGGACTCTTAATAGTGTTGGAGAACAGAGGGATCTCGGTGTATATGTGCATAGATCCCTGAAAGTTGGCAATCAAGTCGATAAGGTTGTTAAGAAGGCATACGGAGTCCTAGCTTTTATTGGTAGGGGGATTGAATTTCGGAGCCGCAACGTCATGTTGCAACTGTACAAAACTCTAGTGCGGCCACACTTGGAGTATTGGGTGCAGTTCTGGTCCCCGCATTATAAGAAAGATGTGGAGGCATTGGAGAGGGTACAGAGGAGGTTTACCAGGATGTTGCCTGATATGGAAAGCAGGTCTTATGAAGAGAGGCTGAGGGATTTGAGGTTGTTTTCGTTAGAAAGAAGGCGGCTAAGAGGAGACCTTATTGAAGAGGAGACCATATAAGATGATTAAAGGTTTAGATAGGGTGGACAGTGATAGCCTTTTCCCTAGGATGGAGAAAGCTAGCACAAGGGGACATAGCTTTAAATTAAGGGGTGGTAGTTATAGGACGGATATGAGAGGTAGGTTCTTTACCCAGAGAGTGGTTAGGGTATGGAATGCCCTGCCTGCAGCAGTTGTAGATGCGCCAAGTTTGGTGGCGTTTAAGAGGTTAGTGGATAAGTTTATGGACGAAAAGGGAATGATTTAGGTTGTAAGGTCATTGCTTTTTCCTAATTGGTTGGCGCAACATCGAAGGCCGAAGGGCCTGTTCTGCGCTGTTATGTTCTATGTGATATTTAGAGTCATTCCTCAGCCGATAATTTTGTTTGGAGCTTTGTGTGTTTCCAAGTTTTCTGGTTTGCCATAAATGAACCTTCTAATTTTCTCTCCCTTTAATATTTTTATTGAAGTTTTTCAGGAGCTTCCTATGGGACAAACATCATTCCTGCAGTTACCATCTGCAGGGGCAACAACAAATTGTATTTTTATGGCATCGTTAGTAGAGTAAAAGTGTCCCAAGATGCTTCACATGGGTTATCACACAAAATGTTACAATGTATCTTAGAAAAAATGTAATAGGGCAAGCCAACAAAAGCTAGATCAAGGATGTAAGCCTTAATGACTTAGTGACTTAAGTGAGTGAGGTGGCGAGGTGGAGGTGTTAAAGGGAGGGAATTCCAGAGACTAGAACCTGATCTGCGTGTTCCTTCGTGTGCTCCTGTTTCCTTCCATAGTCTGAAAGACTACTGGTTATGTGCGTTGACCCAAACAGGTGCCAGAGTTGGCGACTAGGGGAATTTCATAGTAACTTCATTGCAGTGCTAATGTAAACCTTACTTGTGATTAAGAAATAAACTTTAAAACTTTGTTCAATTACAGGAGATTCCAGGGCGATGGGTGGAGGAACTGACAAATCTTTGACACACTAGGGCAAAGTTCCCAGTCCCGGAAAAGCAATTGCATCCAGAGCCTTATCACCCCTTTCACTGTCACTGCCTGCTGATTGGACCAGATCACCCCGACACGTGATTGTTTGAGGTGTACGTGACAATCAGACCCAGAGCAAGGGAAACAGCAGCAGCTGGTATAAAAGGCTGGCAGGGGGTGAGTGACTGGCTGCAGCAGGAAAACATCGTCTTTGCAAGTCCTCCCTTCCCAATGGGGTCTGGCCGTGCCGATTGATCCGTCCATTGACAGAACATCCATACCATCTCCGGGCCACGTTCCTTCCCAGCGCTACGTTCTATTCCCGAGCTACGTTCCATTCCCAGGCTACATTCTATTACCGGGCTACGTTCCATTCCCAGGCTACATTCTATTACCGGGCTACGTTCCATTCCCAGGCTACATTCTATCCCTGATTCACGTTCCATTCATCTAATCTCCCATCCTCCAGCATGGACACTGAAAGCTCTCTCGCCTGCCTGGACAAAGCTGCCGTCAACCTCGGGGTGAACGACGTGTACGAGATCGCCAAGCTGATCGGCGCCGAGCTGGAGAAGCTGATTGACAGCCACGGCAAGAAAACGGTAGAAGGCTTGATCCCCAAAATTGTCCGCGTCTTGGAAATGCTGGAAAGTTTCGTGACCAGGAACGGGAACACCGAGCAGGAGTTGATCCGAGCCTTCGTGATGTTACAGGACGGAGAGAAAAACACGGGCCTCTACAAGGTTCGTGTACCCCCTTCCTGCCCCCCATGACAGTGCTGACTTTAGATTCTGTTTTTAAATATGACACTCCTACATAATAAGTGCACTGTGGATAATCCTACACACCCTCATTAGATTGCTATAAACTGCATGCCTGCTGTGTAATCATGGGTGCAAAGTGGTTTTAGGTCCATGGCAGTGGAAATGCGGTAGTATAACTGAGAAGAGATAACTGGTTACACTGTCAACGTTCATACTTCTGTTTTTGTTTGGGTTGCAGGAGAATGACATTCCTCTGTTCAGAAGGGAACTGCTTTTCTTACATTAATATTGGAGACTGCGTGTTTACTCTGTCATCAGGGTTACTGTATTGTAAGGGTCATTGGACCCAAACTGGTCTATGCTGGTTTTAATGTCTCCATAAGCTTGTGTTGATCTATCTTTAACCATAACCTGTCTACCCTGTTATATTTTTATAACTTACTCTTAAATGCATAATGCAATCTGGAGTATTTTTGAACAGGATTTTTACAGTAACTTCATAGCAGTGTTAATGTAAACATATTAATAGATAAACTTAACCTTAAGCCAGGGCTAAGATCTTACTGGCTATTCATGTCCTGTTACAGCCTACAAGTGAGGTCAGAGAATTTGGTGCTCAGCTAGATCTCCTTTCACAGCAGTGGGACCAGAAAATCCTGCTGGTGTGAAGGGCTGTTTGTACAATACAATTAAAAAGGGGGAGATGGTAACTCCAGTCCTAACAACAATCTTCTGTCACTTGTCCCATAATCTTGAATGTTTGAGGAGAATTGCCTCTGGAACCCATTTGGAATTTTCAGTTGATAAAACCAACTTGGGTCACCTTTTAAACCAGTAAGAATTGACTTTGGTGCAATACTTTTGTCTGCCAGTTGATGATGGATGCAAACTAAAATCATGTAAAGCTGCAACATTAGAATTCCTTTATTTTTGTTTAATCCACATCCCTATCCCCAGTGGGATATTAGAGAGAACTTGGTGCTCCTCATGTTCATGGACCTGGCTGACCTTCAGAGGATGTGAAAATGCCAGGTGGTGTACTCTGCCACATCTTCTGCCAGGATCAACTGGGTCAAGTTTTCAGGACTGCTGGTCGATTCCGGAAGACAGAGTACCTTCTGGAAGAGCTCGGGCCTTTCACCTGGAGTAGGACCAACCTTCTCTACCTGGGGGTCCATCTCTGCCCAGCCGAGGAATCCTGGCCAGAGAACTGGCAGGAGCTGGAGGCCAAATTCACTGCCCGCCTGGGTCGCTGGATAGGACCGCTCAGAGTGCTGTCCTACAGGGTGCAAGTTCTCGTCATATCTAGCTGGTTGCCTCCATGTTGTGGTACCAGCTGGTCCCTTTGAACCCTCCCCCTGACTTTGAAACCCTCCTGCGTTTCTTCTGGGACAACTGACTGTGCTGGGTCTCTGCCAAGGTTCTGCATCTCCCGCTTGAGGAGGGTGGTCAAGGTCTGGTGTGCCTCTGCACTCAGATAGCGATCTTCCACCTCCAGATTCTGCACAGATACATTTATGTTGAGCCCCCTCCACAATGGTGTGCCCTGGTGATGTATTTTTTTTCTCTCTGCCAGTGGTGCAGCCTCAATTATAATGTGCAGCTCCTGCATATCGACCTGGGACGTGTTTCGACCTCCTTGTAGGAGTTGCCCAAGTTTTACCAGGACCTCCTCACTGACTGGAACATGGTTGCCTCGCATTGCAGCTCTCCCCCGATAGGAGTAGGGGCTCTTGTGCAAGAGCTGCTGCTCAGGAATCCATTCCTCCAGCTGTATAACTTGAGGTGGCTGATGGAGAGGGAGGCTGCAGACGCCCCAGGTGACCAGGACTGGGGACGTGCTGGAGGGCAGCAAAGCAGGCTGGATGAGCCCTCACGTGCTGTCTGAGCACACGGGGGTGTATCTGTCCGGCATGCGGCCAAAGCCATCCAAGACCTTAGGACGGTCGTGCTCGGCTCCATAAGTGCAGGGGTCTTGAAGTGGCACATGCGTGTGGTGAGATCCCATCCGAGCGTTCCCCTGTTTGGATGGAACTCCACCTTAGCCCAAAGCCTCAGACCCCCTCCCTGGGTGCTCCACAGCATGAGCCATTTTACAGAAATGTCCTCTGTGTCGATGTTTCCTATACAGGCAGCTGCTGCACACCTTCCAGTATTGCATCCTTGCTTGTCGCCCAGATGCACTTTGGTGGGCCTTGTTGCCGCCAGGTGGCGAAGGTCCCCAGTGGAAGTCCCTTTTATGAAGGGATCTCCCCCATTATGTTGGGGACCTGGGATGGAGGGTGAAGCATGCAGCAATTCCACACAATCGTAGGATTCACTGGTTCATAGGCTCCGAAGCTTACCCTTTCTGCGGTGTCCAAGAACCATGTCTATGTTTCGTGTCTCAGGTTGCACTCCCTTTTTGTTTTTCTGAAGAACCTTTTATTGATGTTTTGTTTGCAGTTCAGCTCCATGCTCCTGACCTAAGGACACCTGGTGTGGAGAAGGGAGGGTTGGGATGGCAACCTCCTCATGAACATGCTCCTGGACCTGGCAAAATGTGCCACTTACAGGCCCAGGCAGCAGGCGATTGAGGGGGCTGTCCATCCTGTCTGCCCTTCTACTGTGGCCAGCTGTCCCTGGAGAAGGAACATGCAGTGTCCATGGACACAGTTGATGCCTTCTGTGCCCATTGGGCACCGCAGGGGCTGGTGTGCGTTAGTGACCCTAATAATCACATTTTAATTTGACGTTTTAAGTATCCTTTGTACTGTGTTTTTGTTTCTTATGGGGAGCTGCTCCTTTTTTACTTTGTCCTAATTTACTTTGAGTTTGTTTATGTAGTTTGACTTTCAAAGAGGACCAGAGAAATTGGGTGCAGGTTGGAAACAACTAAAAGATTCACCGGTTTCCACGTGTATATAGTGTTGTTGCTGGAATCTATTAACCTAGTGCTGTTTGCCCAGCTGTGACCATACTATCCATAACTACTTTGATTTGAGCAGGGCTATCAAAAGTGCAAGCAGAGCAAAACACATCTACCAATGATTGATCAGTCACCAACTGGATGTGCTCTGGTGTACTGAGAGAGTAGCTTTAAATTTCTACACCCAGATAATCAGTTCTCTACGCTAAGCTTCCCCTTCTGAGCTCAGCACAGTGTGGCAGTCAGAATTTATCTGTGATCTGTTTTCATTGTTTGTGGCTGCACAACAGCTTTCCCTGAGCAGACCTTGCTCCCAGCAACTTCTCTTAAGACTAAACTAACTTTGTAGTAGCAGCATCTGCAATCTTCAAGCTCTCAATTAGTATCTTTGGGACTTAGCTCCCAACTGTACGATCCTCATTGTAGACTGATAGAGCAAGCATTCAAATGATGAATATATTCTTTCTTACCTCACTTGGACAGATTTTAGATTCATTTTTGGGATATAAGAAGTGGGTGGGGTAGAAGATAAACTGATTATATTGAACGGCAGAGCAAGCTCGATGGGCCAAATGATCTACTCCTTTTGTCTGATCCTTACATTCTCATCAGTCATACTTTTGCAGTCCACTTGCCCCCACTCCTGCCTCTCAGATTCACAATTGTAGGACATAGCACATCACCAAGAGGCCTTTGTAGAAATCTAAGCCTTTTTCAGATGCTCATCTCATTCAATGATTGTTTCACACTTCCCCATGAGTTGGGTCCACTAAATCTCTGTTTTGAGCAGTGCCCGTTTTTTCTTTTTCTCTTTCTCATCACCACTACCCCCAACTTTCACTTTCTAGTGTAATTTAGTGTACCTAGAAATTTGAGGTCAGTCATCGAGAGCTCTTTAACCACCTCCTGTTTATCCATTCTTGCCACTTTGTCATGAGCTTTTGGAATTTCTTGAACATGTCATGCAGCCACATTTTATCAGCATAGAATTCTTCTACAGTGGAGCTCAGAAGTAACTTTACCTTATCTTTGCATTATCCAGTATGATAATAATCATAGATGTGCAGCACTCCTGTGGATGGCAGTAAACCTGTTAGTTGTTGTCCACTTCTGACAGGGTCATTATGAACATGCAAAACAGACACCAAGCTCTCAAATCACTTAAGACTGGATTAATTGACTCCTTTGTTAGGCCATTTTTTTACTTGTTTCCTTTTCCTTGCACAAAGGAGAAACATCAAACTCGAGATCCTTTCTCCAGCACTCCATTTCCTCCATAGAATCACTACAGTACAGAAGGAGGCCATTCAGCCCATCAAACCTGCACTGATTGTAACCCTGAAGTAGAGATGCCAGCGGTATGACCCCACATACTTATCCTGCTAATCTCAAACTACAGTCAATTTACTATGACCAGTCAACCTAATCTGCACATCTTTAAAGTATGGGAGAAAACCCAAGCAGACACATGAAGAAAGTGATCCATTTCAGGTGTGAAGCAGCAGCGCTAACCACTGTGCCATCATACCGCCCCAAAAAAATTCTCCCCACTTAATTCTACCAGAAGTTTGTGCTTGGTAACAGATCAAATTCACTCTGCATACAGAAGGAAATAAGTTCCATTAAAAGACCCCCTGAGCCAAACATCACTGAGATTTGAACTCATGATCTCTTGTTTACTAGGCAGCTGTTTTAACCAACTAAGCCACAATATCATGTCATTTTTTTGATGACAGAAGGACTAGTTCATTGATATTTGGATTGTGTTCCAGTTATTCATCTAACAGCAAGTGTGCTGGGTTCACAGTTGTAGAAGAGAGCTCATCACCAATAGCTCAAGAAAATCTGAATCCTCTTTCTTCAGATGTCCAGGAGACTGTATCACAGCCCACCACTGATTTTTTTTTTTAAAGAGGTGGATCAGGGGTGCAGTAAAAGAGGAATATGTACTGGATCACAAACCACTCAAAGACTCATTTTCTGAATGTATAAACCTACGGCCTCAAGTGTTATCCTGAGAAGTGCTGGTCTTTAGCACAGTAATCTTTACAGAATAGCCATTAATCTGCTTAATCCTGGAAGTTTCCTATGAATGTTCTTTTTGTAGGGGCAAGGCAGATTATTTCACACGTGGGAAAGATCAGTGCTTTAAAAATGGGCACACAACTCAAGTGCTTCTCTACAGTGGCTGTGTTTATTTGTAAAGGCTGCTAATGCAAATAGCATGTATCCTTCATTCTAAGGCACACAGGTTAATGTGCCTCATCAAGGGGTTTCTTCAGCACAATGTTTATATTGTTTTAGGAAATATTAATGTTTCTTGAGTGGTTCCAGTAGACTCCATCAGTGGAAACAGTCCCAGTGTCTGCTTTGTTCAATCGTGTCAGAATCTTGTATGTTCAATGCAGTCACCCTTTATTTTTCTAAACTTCATTGACTTTAGACCAAATTTACTCAGCTTCTCACAGCATAACCCTCTTATTCCAGGGACCAATCTAGTAACATTCACTATTCTCCCTCCAAGGCAAATATATCCTTAAATGTAGAGATAAACGTTGCACACAATAATCCAGGTGTGGTCTAACCAAAGCTCTTGTATAATTTGTAACAAGCCTTCCTTATCCTTGTATTCACCTCTGAGCTCTATACTCTTTGTTCTTATTAATGCACTGTGTAATTATATGCATTCATATTAAACAGTGAGTAGCTTTATGTGAGCAGGCAAAGAGTGTCTTTGGAACATTACTGAGACATGTTCTGCCTGGAGTCTGTAGTGTGTTATGAAGTATACAAAAATAAGATTGGTTTTTTTAATATCTATATATAGTTCACGTGGAAGTGTCCTTAAAGTTAAGCATCGTGACGTATTTTGTTGTTAAAATTCAATGTAAATGAGATGTATGATGATCTGACCATGAAAACTGTGTCCATTCAGGGGCTCCATCTCTAGAGAGAGCAATGAGTTTAAAATGTAAAGAATTGTTTTTAATTCATTCGTGGGAAATGGATGTTGCTGGTTGGTCAGCATTCATTACCCATCCCTTGTTCAGAAGGCAGTTGAGATTCAACCACATTGCTGTGGTTCTGGAGTCACATGTAGGCAGACCAGCTAAGGACAGCAAGTTTTCTTCCCTAAAGAAAATTAGTGAACTTCCTCTAAGTCCTCTGATTCTAGTTTTGACTTTCGCTGTTAGCACGTGGGGTGTTAACCACTGACCAATTCTCAATTTTAAAAATATGTTTACCAAACATGCAGAGGGTCTAGTTAGTTTTCAAATTGGGATGCACTGTAACTTCTAATGGATGAAAACCTGGACCATAGTTCAAATTTCATTTAATTAAATCTGGTTACTGTGGTAAATGTTATTTCAGTTGGGTCACTGCTTTTCTCCACTACTTTTCACATTGGTACCAATGCTAAAAATCTAAATGCATACTGAGGGCAGCTTATACACAAACTCTAAACTTGCTGGAAGCTGGTTAAAACAGCCCAGTACAGCAAGTTTCTGTACACAGTGACAAAGTTCATTAATCATGTGTTGATGTATTCATGCATCCATTGGCTGATGGTACCAGTCACTATACTTGAGCGTTACTGATTGGTTAAAGCCCAATGGCAGGCCAGTGTTTACTTTGAATGTTGCAATCCTTTTATTGTCTGTTTTCCATCTTCATTGAGTAGTTATTTCCACTTGTGGTTTGACTGTCTTGCCATACCCGACAAGCCTCCTTTTTAATGTTCTATTTGTGATTCTCTTTCTTTGCCCAGCATGAGAGGGGAGGGGGTTTTACTTTCACAGTGCTGGTTAGAAAGCTAGTTGTTGCAGCACCCATTGTACTTAGTCCAGCAATTGGTCCAGTATTCTGATTCCACAAACCCAGCTGAGATGTGCCATGACTGCTGGCTCATGTCGTCATTTTTGTGTTGGTCTATCAGAGGTCCCAAATATATGGATGAGCAGCAATAAAATTGGCAATTCCAGCTTGTGCTGTCTGCTATGCCACCAAAGGTAGTTTGTACTCGTTATAGCTAATTAAGTGTACATGCACAAATTTCACATGAAGGATTTTGGTTATAAGACAGCATAGTAAGGAATGGAAATTGTATATTCATGATTTGCTGCTTTATGTCCATTAGGTAGAACACAACCTCAATGCCCCAAAATATTTTTCATTATAGAATTTTAAGGGTCATCACTGCTGTAATATAGGAAAATAACTGTAGTTGATTTCTTTGTTCTGAACATGTCTCAGTTACAGAGAGATTGGCAAAATGGATAATTTACTGAGCGCTTGTATATGTTGTAAAGTTTCCACTGTTTAAGAGCAGGTGCTACACTAGATTTAAGAATTGTATGCAGCATTTGAATTTGTATACTTTTATTTGAATAGATTGTGCAATCTGATCTAAGTATAGCTGCCAGTTTACAGACTGAGTCTTGTTTGCTTCTGGTAATTTTCTTTAGAATTGTTTATTTATCCCAGTCCACGTGTTGCCAATTACTACAGTTTGGGCTTTCTTAATGTTCTTCTTTGGTGTCTCCTCAGAGCCCAAGGCAAATCAAGAGCCAGATGTTTTCTTTGGCACATAGTATTAAACATCCTTCTAGGATATCAAACTACAGGGTGAACAATAATCCATTTTGCTACTGGGACATGCACTGGAAACAGTATGGCCTGCCCAGTGAGATTCCCAAACTTCTTGAAGGAGCAAAACACCAAGATGATCAAGTTTTTCTTAAAAATTCTTCAGATTTATTTTTTATAAAGTAAAATCATACAGTAGCAAAATTTGAATCAGCAAATATACATGTTGGCCTTTCCAAAATGGAATGAAATATAAACTAAGTTCTCCCCAGTTACTTTTGACTGATGGCACTATTGAAAAATAGGTGATGTATCAGATAAATATCCTGAACTTCTAGGTTACTACCTGTATCATAGCACAGCTGAATAGAAATCTGAAAAATAAAATGCATCAGACTCCAGACTGAAGATCTATCTGTTCTTTGATGTCCAGGTTAACAGAGAAAGGAAGATTTATCTTTTAATGTTCTTTCAATCTCTGGTCTGCCTGAAGGAAATAATTTTGAGATGGTAGAACTTCAAATGAGATTAACTTCAATTAACATTGAAGCTTGCCAAGCAAGGAGTGAGTGAGTTTGCCACCCTGTGCCTGAACTATGTCACTCTTGCCTTTTAAATGTATATAGGTTGATTGGACAGGAGGTGAGCTGTTTGCCCAAGCACCTCTAGAAAATGGGAGCTACCTGTTTGGTGCTAATGGCAAAGGCTACTGCAGTGAATGGACCAGGAAGCTAAAAATAGTGGCCATGGCAACAAACTGTATCATGTTATTTGACCTAGCTCCAGTTTAATCCTCACATTTAACCAAAAAACAGAACAGCCTGGTGTGGGAGGTCTGAGTTACAAGGGGAGGTTAGGCAAATCAGGGCTGTTTTCCTTAGAAAGACGTAGACTTAGAGGAGACCTGATAGAGATGTACAAGATTGAGAGGTGTAGATAGAGTAAACAGGATTCAGCTTTTTCCTAGGATGGACTTAAATAGCACGAGGGGTCACGAGCTTAGGGTGAGGGGGGTAAGGTATAATTTGGATGCTAGAGGGAGTTTTTTCACACAGGGTGGTGGGGGTATGGAATACACTGCCAAGTAAAGTGGTGAAGCAGCCACTCTGGAGTTATTTAAGAGATATCTAGATGGGCACATGAACAGAATGGGAATGGAGGGGTATAGAAAACTGATTTAAAATAGGGATCATGAGCCTTGGAATCCCTGGGAAGTGTGTAAATAGATGATGATATTGATGTACTTGTTTTTTATCCTACAGGTGCTTTGGTTGGGTCCACTTTGTTGTCTAACAAGGGGCATTCACGCAATGAGTCGTGAGAGGGCTGCTCTAGGATTTTTGAGAGTATCCTAGTGCTTCACGTTGTTAGTGTATGCTTGACCTGACCATTTGATGGGTAACACGACAGCTCAGCGACTATCGCTGTGCTGTGCAGATACATGGATTTGGGCCTGTGTCTGTGGGAATTTGCACATTCTCCCCGTGCTTGCATGGGTTTTCTCTGGTTCCCTCCCACATCCCAAAAATGTGCTCTTAGGCTAATTGGCAGAACAAATTCTCCCTAAACTGTCTCAAATTTGGTTTCAATCCATAGATCTATAAACATAGACAGGGATCACAGGTAGAGGTGGGAACATCAGGGTGACGGTGTGGGCTTGTTGGGCCGAGGGGTCTGTTTCCCGTGCTGTTTTGTTCTTTGTCCTTTAGAAGTGAACTTCTTTTTTACCCTTGGTGATCCCAACATCTCTGCATTAATGTGCACAAACTAATTGGCATTGTCTGGGAGAGTGCACATAACATTATATACTGACTGGAATCCTTAAGGGACCAATAATTGGCAGTGAACAGGTTTTCCCTTCAGCCTGTCTGGTTGCAAACTATCCTGGAGAAAGTTTGAACCTGACAGTGCTGCTCTCCAGAATGCAAATTTTCAAATTGTGCTCCTACCCATTCCTGTTCCCATTAGCAATTTAAAATCTAGTTTAAGAGTTTCCTAAACTAGATTCAATTCTGGGTGATTTGCATACTGCCTCAAGACTCAAATTTCAGGATTTTTAAGAACAAGAGGGTTGGGAGTATTTTGGGTTATGGTTCCCAGACAAAGATGTATCATGCTTTCCCACAGCTCTCTGGTTAAGACCAAAAAGCTTTTAGTAATTCTAAACTGTTTTTCCCTATTGTGTGCCTGGGCCAAGCTACAAAGTGATATGTTATAAATAGGAACTGGAAAAATGATGGGTTTAAACACATCCTACACAAAAGGGGCAATTACCTGTAATATTCACAAACCTTTTCTCTCCTTTGCTATTAGTGGGACAGTATTTGCATTCCCTGTTAATTTTTTCCCCCAGTTAATTGTGTCCACCACTTGAAGTAGTGGATTTAGCAGACTGCACTTCCAGCTATAGGGGCTGGATTTGTATCCAGTCAGAGGATGGCACAGTGGTTGGTATCAGCACCAGGGACCCAGGTTGAATTCCTGGCTTGGATGACTGTTTGTCTAGGGGAGTCTAATGTTCTCCATATCTGGGTGGATTTTTCTCCAGGTGCTCCAGTTTCCTCCCACAGTCCAAAAGACATGCTGGTTAGGTATATTGACCATGGTAAATTCTCCCTCAGTGTATCTGAACAGGTGCTGGCGTATGACGACCAGAGGATTTTCTCAGTAACTTCATTGCAGCGTTAATGTCAACCTACATTCGACACTAATAAAAACTTTAAAAAAACCAGACTAACACATGGGTCACTTCCCAGAAAGGTATTTCTCTTTAGTATTCTTTTCATCTTTTGACCTATCATTGATGTGTCCTCTTTACTGTAAGTCTTGTTTCTGTCCTCATGACCTTCTGAGACATGAAGTTTTGTTTTAGTGTGGTTTTTTGTAGTTGAAACCAGGTTTCGTTTTCACAATTAGTGTTATGTTTTGTGATCCTCAGGCAACCCACTGTCTGCATTGGTCATCAAGCACCTATTTATTCTAACCCTGTTTTACAGCACTTAATCCATAGCCTTGTATATTATGGCCTTTCAAGTGCCCACTCAATGCTTAAATATTATGAAGACTTTTGCTTCCACCCCCCTTCAAGGCAAAGTTCCAGATTCCCACCATTCTGAGAGAAAATGTTTCTCCTCAAGTCCCCTTTAAATCTCCTGCTCCCTGCAGTAAAGCTATGCCCCCACCTCTACCAGTTATTTGTGCTGTATTTCATGTTGTTCCTAGTTGGAACAAGGGTACTTTAAAGGATTCATCATGTGACATCCTGATTACACCATAGGCTATTTGCACAGGCAAACAGGCAGTCTATCCTAACAGCCTGTAGAGAAAGCACCTTTCCAATCAAGCCTTCATTGTTCGTAGCTTCAAGGTCTATAAGCCTATCATTTTAAAAAAAACACACAATTGACCCACTGGGAAAAGCTTCCTCTGAGCTGCCATCTCCAAATTCTCATAATTTTATGGTTTTCCCCCTCTGCCTTTACTTTAAGGAAAATAACTCCAGCCTCTCTTCATAGCTGAAACACTCTAATTCAGGCAACATCCTGGGTGAATCTTTTCTGCACATCCCTTACAGCAGTCGTGTAGTGATCAGAACTATTCACTACTCCAGCTGTGGCTTACCAAACATTTTACACAGCTCCCTCCTCTTGTATTCTATGCCCCTGTTGATAAGCCAAGCATTCTAACTATTATGCCTACCTATCCTGCTGCCTTCAGGAATATTTGGACATGCACCCCAAGGTGCCTCTGGTTCTCTATACTTCCTGAGGGCTGATAGTTTATTGTGTATTCCCTTGCCTTGTTAGTTCTCCCAAAATGCACAACCTTGCACTTTTCAGGGTTAAATTCCATTTTGCCACTGTTCTGACCAGTCCACCTAAACCATCCTGTATGCTAAAGCTTTCTCTCCCTGCTCTTTAGCACACCAACAATTTTCATGTCACTAATGAATTCACTGATCATACTTTCTACATTCATTATATTGATCATTAATGTGCCCTACAAACAATAAAAGATCCAGCACTGATCCCTGTGGAAATCCACTATGCAAAAGCTTCCAGTCACACAAACAACCTTCAAGTATCACCCTCAGCTTCCTGCTTTCCACTCAACCAGTTTTGGATCCAATTTGCCAAATTGCCCTGGATCCATGTCTCTTATCTACTCAGTTAAAGTTTCCTATTTGGGACCTTGCCAAAAGCCTTACTGAAGCCTATGTAGACTACATCAGCTGCCCTCATCTACCCACCTAGTCACCTTACTCAAAGTTCAATCAAATTTGTTAACATGATCTCTCCATGACAAACATTCCACTTGTAGGAATAGAATACATTGATCTGTGTTGTATTGCATTGCTCCTGTTATTGATAGGAAAATAAAAAAAATCTGGGACTTGGATGAATCTTTTTATAAGCACAACATATTTTCCAACTTGTCATTTTAGATAGCCTCCAGAAATCCATGGTTTATCTAGATTTTTTTTGAGGCAGTATCTTTATTCAGAACTCTTTCTCTAGACAATGGAACATAAAGTTTATAGCAAAATTCTGTATTATACTATTATATAACATGCACAAATTGTGTGCATTTGCATAAATGATATTCATTCTTTGGGCCAAGATTCAAACCAACCCAAGGGTTCAGTACTGCTGTTGCTTTACTTGGTTAAAGTCCAACAGGTTTATTTGAAAGTAAACGCCACAAGCTTTCAGAACACACTGTTCCTTCATCAGATGAGTGGAGTTCTGCTCAAAAAAAACATATAAAAGCTCACACAGTTTATAGAATATTGATTAGAATGTGAATCTTTACAGTTAATCTGCTATTCAAGTTTTAAAGGTGCAGACAATGAGTGGAGATAACATTAAGCATAGGTTAAAGATGTGTATTGTCTCCAGACAGGATAGTAAGTGAGATGTTGCAAGCCCATGCAAGTTGTGGAGGTTACAGATAGCCATGTTCTGCACACAATGACCCCAACTGGGATCTTGGATTCATGTTGCGCTATCAGTTTCTGCTTGGCAACTCTGCACTGTCATGTGTTGTGAAGGCCACTTTGGAGAACACTTGCCTGAAGGTCAGAGGCTGAATGCCTGTGATTCCAACAGGAAGGAAAGAGTCATGTCTGATGATTATTGAGCAGTGTTCATTCATCCATTGTCATAGCATCTGTATAGGTCTCCCATCTACCATGCTTTGGGACATCCTTTTCTGCAACAATATTAAGTAGACAACTTTGGCTGAGTTGCAAGAATATGTGCTGTATACTTGGTGGATGGTGTTCTCATGTGAGATGATGGCATCCATATCGATGATCTGGCATGTCTTGCAGAGATTGCTGTGGCAGGGTTGTGTGGTATTGTGGTCACTGTTCTCCTGAAAGCTGGGTAGTTTGCTGCAGACAAAACTGTTCCCTTCCTGTTGGCAAATACTTAAGTGGTCATGGGTATTTGGCCTCTGATCTTCAGGTAAACATTCTTCAAGATGGACTTCATGACACAACAGTGCAGTCACTAAACAAAAATTGAGCCAGCTTCTGCACACATGAGGACAGCCTCAACAGGGATCTTGGGTTCATATCACACTATCTGTAACCCCCATACTTGCCTGAACTTGCAACATCTCACTTACTGTCCTGTCTGGAGATGATATGCATCTCTTTAACCTATGCTTAATGCTATCTCCACCTGCTTTGTCTGCGCCCTTAAGCCTTGAATAGCAGACTAGTTGTAAAGGCTCACATTCTAATCAATATTCTGTAAACTGTGTTAGCCTTTATGCTCTCTCTGAACAGAACTCTCCACTCACCTAATGAAGGAACAGTGTGTTCTGAAAGCTTGTGGCGTTTACAATCAAATAAACCTGTTGGATTTTAACCTGGTGTTGCGAGATCTCTTACTGTGTTTACCTCAGTCCAATGCTGGCATCTCGACATCATTACTTGTCAGCCCATGACCAGCAAACTTGTGCTTAAAACATGACAGCAGATTGGCAGCATTGCACAATTAGATTGGAAAGTCAGTGCTTCAGCAGTGAAAGTGTTCTGCAGCTTCTGACTTGGAAACTCCCTGTGCTGTTCCCAAACACCCCTCCACTATCCAGTTTCATCAGTGCCTTTAGCAGAAGGATAGAAGACCTATGCATGTGTTTCTCTTCTTTTTCTTTTTTCTCTTTTCCTCCCTCTCTCCTTTTTTCTCTCTAATATTGTATGCTGTCACTTGCTTTTGAAGCAAATCCAATCTAACCTTTGTTTCATTATTACCTATTGCAGGAGCTTTGTTTGGGTATTTGGTTTTTTTGCTACAGTTTTTCCATATGATTTCCAGTTATGCAAATATTTTGTCTGGTGATATGATGGTTATCAACTTGACATTGAAAAAGTGGCATAAATAGAATTTGGGCATCTCCACATCATAGGTAGGATTTGATAGTTGCTGCACTAGTTTCTCAGTTCAACTACCAGACTTAATGATTCAGCTACAAGAGTCTAAAATAAGTCTGACATTGTTCCTTCAGTTCATGATAACTCATAGACTTGCCATCACTCCTAAAATCCAGGTTTCCCCTCTTTCAAAATGGAATGTGTTTTGGAAGGAAAATAACTTTCAAGTTTTCAATGTCTAATTTTCTGCTTTTCAAAAGATGTGGCACAGAATAGACTTTTAAACTTGACACTAAACAGCTTTTCAATTTAAACATCCCTTTCTTTACATTCCCAGAGATGGTCTACATGCACAGGTCCTTGAAGGTGGCAGGACATAGAGAGTGGTTAGCAAAGCATTTGGGATATTGGGGCTTCATAAATCTTTGTTTTAATTTATTATTGTCACATGTGGTGGGATGTAATAAAAATATTGTTTCTTGCATATTATACAGACAAAGCATACCATAGAGTATATGGAGAAGGAATATAGAGTACAGAATAGTGTTAGTGATAGCTAAAATATAACATTGAGTACAGTTTAAGAGCATAGGATGAGTGACATATTGAGTTAGAGAGTATGCTGGGGACAGCTCACAAGATGTCACCTCACTCAATGCCATGTTGTATGTGTATGAAGATATGGGATTGTGCTGAATCTTGGTTATGTCAGCAATTCTGATCACCACACTTCAAGAAGGATGCAGGGATCTTTGAGAGGTTGCAAATGGAATTTTAATGACAATCTTAGGTTAGAGAAGCTAAGTTTATCCTCCTCGAAACAAAGGAAGTTGAAGTGAAACCTGATGTATGCAATATTATAAAATCTAGCTTGGGTAAACACATAAAAGCTAGATCCATTAGTTTGTGATACAAGGAGAAGTAGGATAGAGATTAAGATTTTATGCAAGAAGATATGATGAAGAATTTTTTTATGCAGTAATTGGCAACTAATCTGAAACTTACTGTCTAATGAGGGTGGTGGCAGCAAAAGCAGGTAATGATTTCAGAAGGAAATGGCTAGGCTCTTGAGGGACCTGCAGGTCCAAAGTTACCGAGTGGGAAATGAGATTGACTGAATTGCTGTGAGGGAGTTCGCATATTCTCAATGGGTGAAAGGCCTCCTGTGTTAAGATTCTGACAAAGATTCAGAGTACTGTTATATTCCAAAAAGGCCAAGTGATAAAAGAGAACCGGAGCCAATCTTTTCACTTTTTGTAAGCTTTATTTACAGCAATCCACACTAAAAACATTCACCGAATAATCTAACAACCACAGTTTAATTACTTTCCAGTTGCAGGAACAGAGGTGAATACCCAGTTACTGTACACTACCTGAACAAATTAAATACAATCAATATGAATGCTGTGCCCATCATCATTATATCCCAGCTGAGAGCATGATTAGACCTTTATGTAGTAGGAAGGTTTCATTACATAAGGCCATTTGGCTGTACCAGTCTAAGCTGTTGGTTATGCTGCTTATATCATCCTACCCTGTTTCATACAACTTTGCCAGTGTACGCTTGTATTTCTTTCTCCCTTATGTGCTTATCTAGCCTCACCATAAATTTCTTATTTGCCTCCTGTGGACTGTTCACCTCAATCTTTTTGAGGATTGAGTGCCATGTGCACTCATGTTCTCAGGTATGATTCTCATACTGTAATAACTCTATGGAGGCAAAGGTCCTGTCACCAAGGTTTCTCACTCTTGGTTGCTTCCTGCTTTAGCAGGCAGAGAGACTGATGCACCTACTTTAAATAGGGAACGTGAGGCTCCCTGACTGGACCATCAATTAGGACTCATCTGGGAGTTCATACCCAACAGGCCAATCTCATTAGCCCGACTGAAGTCACCATACGTACAGAACGTTGGGAGTAATGGGTAGAACTTGGAGTCTGAGCTCCGGTCTCCAGTCACTGGGCCTGTTTAGAATGGGGTTTGAATTTTGCTCTTTCAGGTTGGGGATGCTACCACTCAGCCAGAAGCTTGTGCACAATAACATGCCTATGATGAACCCAGGAGAGAAAAAAATTAACATTTCTGATCAATATTCTCATTTTTCCCCTTTTTTTCCCTCCTGGGAACTCCAGCACTGTATTTATTTCCCTGTTGTGATTATGTTTCCCACTTCCCGTTGAATTCTTTTTGGCCTCTCTCAGATTGTCCGTGATTTTGGGGAGGCTGGCAGGTGTACTTCAACCTAGTGGTGAGTTTTACTAATATTATGTGGGCAATGTTGGCATGTCAACATTTATTGTTGCTTTTATCTTGAACTGTTGCAGTCCTTGTTGAAGATGTTCCCATAATGTTGGGTTGAAGAATCTCCAGGACATTGAGATGATAAAATGAACAGAGGTACATGCCCAAATCACATGTGACTTTGAAAGGGACCCCAAAATCAAGGTGTTTCCACAAGATTGCCCTTGAAAGCCAGCAGAGAAGAGGGGACTTGTACCTGGGATTTGATTTGTTTGCAAGTCCCAGGATGGAGTTAGAATTCCAATCTGTTGTTCCCTGACTCTGGTGATAGTGTGCTGTGTCTGTTTTATTTCCTGCTGTGTATTTCAGGATCTAGAACATAAAACCAACCTGTGGCACAAACCAATCCAGGAACTGCAGAAGCAGATTTCACAGCTGACAGATGAAAATCAGCGTCTTGTTAACCAGTTGGTTGAGATTCAGTCCCAGGAAGGTAAATCCAATCTCTGCTTATATTAATTCCTTTATCTGTAGTTGCTGTTGCCTTCTATCTTAGTTATCAGTAACAGACCTGCTATGGTATCTATGTTTGCAAAAGATTTTTTCAGAACATAAAAGCATAAATTGAAGATGAGGTAAAGCTTATTTACCTCATTTAGCAAACTCCCTAGGCTGTAGAATTCTATTCCATCATGCTAGAGGAATTCAAAATAGCAAGGGTGGCACTTTCACAGAACGTGGCTGATCTGATAGTGACTTTAACTCCCTACTGGGCTCCCTGAGTGTTTGGATCCACACGTTCCAGCTAGCTGGCCCCTCCTTAAAAGTAGCTACTCAGATTGTAAGGAAGCTGCTACTGTTTCTGTAGAAATTGATGAGAAGCACAACAAAAATTGGAACAGAAGGGAAGAGATCTGGCTTTCAGATTCTTCCACATAGTGTTACTGGCCTAAGACCAGGAGGTTGGCAAGAGCAAAGAAGTTTCATTCCTTCTGGGTGTGCATTAGTGTGTATTTTACACACTAAATTTTATATTCTCTAATCTGCCTGATGTCTTGAAGTAGTTTTAAAACTTTATTTAGCAAGATGAGGTTGCTGTGTGAACCTTGTTGGCTTTGGATTATAGAGTTTAACTATCCCTAATCATGTAGCTCATCCCATTTATACCTGTAATAAAGTTTGTTTATTAGTCACAAGTGAGGCTTGCATTAACACTGCAATGAAGTTGGTGTGAAATTCTCCTAGTCATCACACTCCAGCGCCTGTTTGATTTCAATGCATTTAAGCAGCACATTTTTTAGACTGGAAAGAAACCAGAGCATCCAGAGGAAATCCACATGTACACAGGGAGAATGTGTAAACTCCACACAGACAGTGACCAAGCTGGGAATCGAACCTGGGTCCTTGGCACTGAGGTAGCACTGCCAGCCACTGTGCGTGTAATAACATGAATGGCCTCTGAAGCCCAATGACCAGAATTGTGCAAAGTGAGCTCTGAACAGTGCTGTACAAAGATGGGTACTGCTGTTTTCTGGTGATATATTGTCTTATTTATTTGCCTTTTAGACTCTCCATTTTGTTTTTCTTCTGTTTGATGCTGATTGTATGGTCAGGCAGAAAAGTTACTTCTAGACCACTGACCATAAAGCTTGAATTGAGGGGATGGTTTCAAGATTGAGTCTTTAAATTAGTTTCTTCATGTTGTTTTTGGTGAATTGCTCTTGCTGTGTTTCGGGACCCTGCATTTGGCAAATTGGAACACATTCTGAGCATCTGGCCCCATAATAATGAGTAATGAAGTTGGATGATGCAGACGTGTCTGTCTGCTTCCAATTCTGCTTTGCTTCCTGCTGTAATAGGGCCACCTTGTCCTGTAAAAGAGAGAATGTCACTGATTATATTAAGCTCTGTTCAGTCCCTGTTACACTGCACAAGAATGTGACTTTAGGTTTGAGGAAATTTGTCATATCGTAACACAGTTTGGGTGTGAAAATTCTAATTTATCCCCTCCCACAATCACCACCATTAACTGACTAAAAGATAGTGCTTCTGGTGATGGGGTGAATGCTATCTGTACTGTTTTTTTAATTTGTTTGTGTTCGGAGTCTTGTCTCTTCCCAATTGGCAGAAATTGGCCAGAAAAGTCTGATTGTGAACCACTGGAATTCAAGCTCTGACTTCCCCAGCTTTTGAGTTGAAAACTGTAACATTGTGACCATTATGTCCCTGATCCAGTTTATTGAGTTGAATGTTGTTACATTGAAGGGCAGAGTGGCAAACAGGCTGGACTGTTGAATTGGAGTTGTGACTATGGCATGATTCTTTACATGCATGTTATAATCTTGGGTTGAATTTAATAGCACTTGAAGAAATAAATTTATTCAGACATGGTTTGCCTTCACACGGTGGGAGTTGAGGAGGCAAATTTAAGTGTTGCAAATTGAGTAATATTGATACTATATCTGCCTTCAATCTTATCTATCCTGTCAGAACTTGGGATTAGATCTGACTCATGCAACCTAAGATTTGAACTACAGTTTTACAAATCCTATAGGATCTTATTTGGAGTAAGTTGATCAGAGCTATGTCATGTTTTTGAAGGAAGGACTGACATGCTAACATCAAGCTTTTCTCTTATTAGACAGCCTATCCAAGAAGGAACGAGAAGTAATGCTAAAGTTAAAAGAAGTTGTTGACCAACAACGAGATGAGATTCGAGCCAAAGGTCATGAGATCTATTGTAAGAATGAAGATGTGGATGCAGTAAGTGACAGACGTGCCTGCTTTGTGACTCATTTTTGTTTTGTTACTTTCTGTTTCAGTTCACCCAATCTGAGGAATTGGAAAAGTTAAAATTTAACCACAGGGAGTATTTGGTTTTTTTCAAAACTTATCTTCTGATGGAGCATTTTAATAAATAATCCTGGTAACCTTTATTGGATTTTCATTTTGTATCAGAATCATTTGTGCCATTTTAAAAGGGCATATCATTTTTGCCCTGCAACAATGGAAACAACTTGCATTTGTATAGCACCTTAATGTGGGGAGGAAAATTGAACCCTGAGCCCAATGAGAAAAGGTTGGAAGGACATCAAAGTTGGACGGACATGGATTTTATGGAGGTTTTTTGATAGAAGGGAGAGAATGAAGAAGCACTGGAGCTATAGAATCAGGGGTTTACAGCATATAAACAAGCCCTTTGGCCCAACTTGTCTGTGCTGCCTCTTTTTTAAAACCTCTAAGCTAGTCCCAGTTGTCCACATTTGGCCTATATCTCTCTATGTACCTATTTAGGAAGGTACTGTTGCCCATCCAATATGTGGAACCAAGCCAGCTGAAGTATCACTTTTTTGCCCCAGGCTTAACATCTTTTTTCCACTGTTTGCATTCTTTTTCCTTCTCGATCAATCTGAAATGTTTCCAAATGGAAGATGCGGAGGTGATCTGTTTGTGGGTTTTTGGCTCTTAATTAGTGCACAAAGAGCTGTGCTGGGGTGTGTTTTTAACTTTGCATTCTTTGGGGAAATTTGTTGTCTTGGGTATCATTTTGAGGACCCATGATGAAGTGTGCCTGGGAATTTGTACTGCATTGTTCGTGTAACTGAACAGCCCTTTTTGGAATTTTAATTAAAATCTTTTGGGTCAGCTGAATTAATATTCAAACAGGCCTTCAGAAGCTGAAGTTTAGAACTATTTGCACCCAAGCTCCACTGAAAGAAAAAATCAATTGGCATTCCACAGATAATTTAGTTTTAATTCTGAAGCAGTTAATTCAGCTTCCATAGATGAGGTCAAATGACCAATATCAGCTGCTTGAATCAATGGCCCCTTCTAGAATAATTACTACATGATTTTTTTTTAAAATGTAACTGAAAATTGCATTAATTTTTATTTTGGGTAATTGGAGAAGTCAGAAGGGCCTCAGATTTAAAAGGATGTGTTCCTATTTAGTGCATGGCTAATTGGTGCTCTTTTCCATTCGTTCTGAACATGTCAAAACAGTTTCTTTATTGCTACTTCTCAGTTTCCCTTTGTGACTGGTACAGAGCAGGCTCAAAGGGCTAACTTTGCCATTGAAACACAAAATGAGTGCTATAAACATTGGGAGCAGAAGTAAGCAAATAGATCTTCTCAGTGAATTTCAGCATGGTCCCTCCCCCATCCCACAATACTTGTGCTCCAAAGGTTTAGTGACTCACACATAGTAATGAGGTTTTGGGCACGTCGTGGTGCCAAGAAGTGAGCATGCTTAATTTTGACCTACCCTACGGCCATAAATAGTAAATCTACAGAACATCACAGATAAAATACTTCACTGGGAGTTAATAACATGCAGGTACATGGCTGTCTGTGATCATTGAGAATCACATTGACAGTGTATGTCCCCCTATAGTATTATAGAACACTAAGGCATTTTAAGATTACTGCATCATGCCTCACAGTCTGTTATGGTAAATGATGTGGTTTTGCTGCTCAAAAGGCTACCTAGAATTTGGGTACACCCATGAGCCTATAGACAACAGTGATTGAAAACCTCAGCTATTTGTCCTTGATGCAGTTTAATAATGAATACAGCTAGCTTTTGAGATCAAAAATACTTTGAAAAAAATCACAATAGATTAACTAACTGGGGGAGTGAAAGAGGGTATAAAAATCAAGGTGGCTGTGATGTGAGTAAAACATTGTAACATTAAATGTCTTTGGGACTTTGTCTACTCATTCTAAGTAATTGTACAAGTTATTGTTTAGCAATCTCAAAAGAGCACCAGTTAGCCATGCACTAAATATCTGGTATTAGCTCAACAGGAACACATCCTTTTAAATCTGAGGCCCTTTTGACTTTTCCAATTACCCAAAATAAAAAGTAATGCAATTTTTGGTTACCATTTTTAAGACATGATGTAATAATTATTCTAGAAGGGACCATTGATTCAAGCAGTTAATATTAGTCATTTGACCTCATCTATCCCCATCTATGGAAGCTGAACTAACTGGTTCAGAATTAAAACTGAATTCTGTGGAATGCAAATTGAAGTTTTCTTTCAGTGGAGCTTGGGTGCAAATAGTATTAGACTTCAGCTTCTGAAGGCCTGTTTGAATATTAATTCAGCTGACTTAAAAGATTTTAATTAAAAAAAAACCCAAAAAAGCTGTTTTTACACTAACAGTACACACTAACAGTGCAGTACAAAGAGTTAATGATGAGGTTGATCTCTCAGGCTAGGGTAAAATCATTCATTAGATTTAATTGAGGCATTGTCTGATGCAGTTTTCCAAAGCAAGATCTTGGCCTTTCTTCTAAAATGAAGCTTTAGGTTGAGCCCAGGATGGGGTGCAATGCTTTGCTTTGTCAGCTTGGATCTTTTTTGTCCCCCCTCATGGGTACCATGAATTTGAAATTGGTTTTATGGATGGAATAAAAATACATAGAGTGAACATATTCTAACCAAACACATTTCAGTTTTTCTCATAACTTTTTGCACTATGTGATACTTCTCAGCACAAGAAGATTTGCATTTGTATAGCACCTTTTATGATGTTGGAGTATCTTTTTTGAAGTGCATTTGCTGATGAAGTGTGGACCAATGAAGCAGCCACTTTGTTCAGAGCAAGCTCCCACAAACAGCCATGTTATTCTGACCGGATTTTAGAATTGAGGGATGCCTATTGACCAGGATACTTGAGAATTTCACTGCTCTTAAATGGGTATTTTGGGAAGGAACATTGACTGCATGGAGAGGTGGAATGTCATGCGGTAATGTCCAGGAATACATCTTGAGGGGTGAGTGGGGGCAGGATGGAGAACATTAATAAATACTGTCTTATGTTGTAATTACTTATTGACGTTGCGAGCCTCTGCAAAATGTATTAACAGAAATAAAAGTGCAACCTGTTGATCTGACTGTTACAGATTATTTTGTTCCAGCTTCAGCAGCAGTTGGATCGACTTCTTAAGGTTAACAATGATCTGAGGCATAAAATAAACGTGGTTCAAACCCAGCTGAGAAATGTGCTGGAGAAGAAGGCAGAACTGGAAGTCACAGTGCAAGAAAAGGACAAAGAAATTGACAGGCTGCAGTCCAACCTGGCTGATGTCAAGGCAGAAAAAGGCACTGACAACAAGGTATTTTAATCTTGGAGGTGGGGGATGGTTTGCAGTTTCTGCCTCTGCAGGCAGAAGGTCTGGGTTCCAGTCCCTACTTCAGGAATCGGTGTAAAACATTTCTGCAAGTAATTATTATGTTATAATTCCTTAGGTGAAGCATTGAATGTTGGGCTGCAAGAAATTGTATTTTGTGAAAGAAATGAAATGGGCAGAACAACAGTTTGCCCCAATTGGTGTATTAAGGAAGACTTTTTGTGTTTCCATTGCTTATAATTTATGGACCAGGTCATTTGTCTGTCAGAGTCTGAAAGCTTGAGGGGTACCATTCCATATCAAAGTGTGGCTGACCACGAGTCTCTCCCCTGCTCTTACTGCCAGCCATTGGAAGGACTTGCAGGCTGAAACACTCAACCTGGTTTGACTGTTGTGAACGTACCTCCCTTGGCCATCAGGCTCTGGGCTGGGACTCAAATCTGGAGCTTTTGGTTCAGAGGCAGGGACCTCATTCATTACACCACAAGAACTCCTAGAACAGTAGTAAAGACTTACACAATTGGAAAAGGCAGAACATGACACACCCAGATCAGATTAGTATCAAAGCATTCTTTTTTTTTTAAAAAAAATTCAGAGGGGAAAAGATAAAAGTGGTCAATCCAGATCCTAAACAATGGGGGGATCTGAATGGACCCAATACGTATTAATTGGTTCCTATCCTATGTCTCTCAGGAGTTGAAAGGCTCCCTTCTTTTCCCCTCATTTGATTGCAACAGGTTTTTGAACACTGCCAACTTAGTGTGAAGTGAACTGTTTGATTCATTGTGATGAAAGAACAAATTGGACAGGTTTTCTTTAATTTTAACAAAGAAAGAGATTAACTTTGTTAGACTTAAACTGATCTAAATCAAATAACACATTCTGACTTACTTCCCCCTCTCTTGTGCATGCATATACTTGCAGGTTACAGGTGAGGAACAATGGATTAGACAAAGTCTATAAAAATAGAAGTCTATAGATGTAGTTTGACTTTGCTGGATTCAATCTGGATTTTGTGACCTTGCCAATTTCTTGTGGTCCCAATGCTTTCATTTAAAGACATAAACAGTGACTCCAGGAGAACAGTCAAATCAATGGTGTTGGATTGAATTATATTACTTCTGTTTGCTGCAGGGACAGAGACATCCCTGGATAGCCATGGTTAGCAAACAGGGTTCAAGATTGTCAGGTGGGTTGGAGAGAGAGGAAAATGGGACCCCACTTGGGTGTCCTGTGACCAGTATCACAAGTGCCTGTCCTCCTGTTGCAGAGAAAGCAGAAGTTTAAACAAATCAATGATAGGCTTGTCACATGACAATGTCAAAATGATTCAAACATGGTTATGACTAGTGTATTTCCCCTTGTAATGGCTAATGTATTCCCTTTTTAACTGGAATTCATGTCAGGGAACTCGTTCTTAAATATCCAAGGCAGTTATTCCCATCAGCAAGACATCAAGGCACAGCACAGATGATTCACTCATTCTGCTGAAGCCATGGTCTATGATGGAGCTTTTTTAACGCAGTGGGGTAAATTTTCCTGTACTGTCCATGGTGGACAAGAGGTGAACCATGGAAAGATCCATTGACCTCTGGTGGGATTTTTTGGTTTCAGAGCGAGTGGGCTGGAAAATCCTGTCCAGTATCATCTGATTACTTGCAATATGGAAAGTACAGTGATTAGGTTAGGGGTAGCACCTTTGGTAGCAAGCTCCAGTTGTCTTTTTGGTCTGTGTTTTAAATCTCTGAATGTTCAGGCTGGTTTTCCAGCAGGTGGATTAGAAATCACTATGGCATAATGCCTGATTTCTCGAAGCACTGTTTATAAGATAAAAATCAAGAGGAGGTGGCTGCCACAGCTGAAATCTGAATTAAATCGAAAGAACATTTAGCATGTTTTCAACAAGATTTTGTTGTACTTGGATACTTGTGTGTGGACTTTGAATCTCCTTAACCCTTTCTTCTCTTTAAAGAGCACAGATACACCAGCAATCGACATGGCAGACAAAATCATAATCGACGTGAAAGACCCAAACCGGCCCTATTTTACAAAGCAAGAAATGCGACAGATTCTGCAAGAGCGCAATGAACTAAAAGCTAACTTGTTCTTGGTGCAGGAGGAACTGGCTTACTATCAGAGGTGAGGGTATATTGAGTGGCAGTGTGCTTTTGTTTAGTCATTCATGGGACATGGGCTTTGCTGGCTGGCCAGCATTTATTGCCCATCCTTAGTTGCTGTTGAAGGTGGTGGTGAGCTGCCTTCTTGAATTGCTACAGTCCACATGCTGTGGGCTGACCCACAATGCTGTTAGGGAGGGAATTCCAGGACTTTGACGCAGCAATTACGAAGGAACAGCAAAATGTTTCCAAGTCAGGATGATGGGTGGCTTGGAGGGGAACTTGCAGGTGGTGGTCTTCACATGTATCTGTTGTCCATGTCCTTCTCAATGGGAGTGGTTGTGAATTTGGAAGCTGCTTTCTAAGGAACCTTGGTAAATTGCTGAAATGCATCTTGTAGGTCTTGCACTGTTGCTATGTGATGCCAATACTCCACCACCCCCTCAAGCTCAAATGTATAGATGAATTGCGGAATGATCCTATCTCTAATCAGACAATTGCAATCTAAAATGTATATTCAGCACTCCTTACAGTTTGCAAGCATCAATGCAGTTTCACTCTTGATACTTGAAGTGCAGAACACTGAAATGAAGTATAAAATGCAATGGACACTTAGCAGGTCTATTTTCCTGTTGCAGGGAGATTCTCAATGATGAGAAGTGCCCAGTAATTTTCATGGAAGCAATCAAGACTGCAATTAAGAAGCAGAGGAAGAAAGTGAAAGCAAAAATGTTGGGCATACAGGAGAACATGTGCAGCAGGTGAGCACCTTGGTTTAAAAAATCTTCAGAAGAGACAGATGTGAAACTCTGCCTCCATTTTTACTTTTCAAATCTCATCTTGTGACCATGTTTTCTCCACTTTATATCTGAGGCCAGTTTCTTTTTTTTAATTGTGATAATTTTGATCTCTTCTCCACCCTGCAGTGTGGTTTTCCTTAACAGCTGACAGTTGGATAGTGTGGGCTAATAGTTCTTCTAGCAAGAATGGCTATCACATACAACTCCCATACCCCCCACTCTGTATAACTCATTCAGATTGACCTTTTCTTAAAATAGGCATGGCTATTTTTACATTTTAACTGAAGAGGTGAAGTTTATTTTTGTGTGACGTCACACGAGTGTTCACAACTTGATTTTGTTGGGTGGCACAGTGATTAGACTGTTACCTCACAGTGACAAGAATTTGGGTTTGATTCCCAGCTTGGGTTACTGTCTGTGTGGAGTTTGCATATTTTCCCTTTGTCTGAATGGGCTTCCATTCAGACAAATTCCTCCATGTGCTTCAGTTTCCCCCCACACAAGTTGTGTGGATTAGGTGAATTGGCCATGCTAAATTGCCCCATAGTGTCAAAGGGACTAGCTAGGATAAATGTATAGCCTTATGAGGAAAGGGCCTGGGTGGGATTGTTGTCAGTGCAGACTCAGTGGGCCAAATGGCTCCCTTCTGCACTAAGTTTGTAGGAGAGATTTGCTACAGTTATTTCAATCAACATACTTCTGGTCTGGCCCTGAAACTGGTACTAGTTGCCATGATAGTTTGCCACCCATCTCCTTATTTCAGTCAAATTTTGTTTTCTTTAACTGCTTCTTCCAGAGGACAAAATGATCAGCCCTGGGAAGATTGGATTAGCACTCTGCACGCTTGCATGAACGATAAGATCTGCCAACACTATACTAATGAGGCCAAGACAATTATTAAAAATGGGGCATAGCACTTTAGAGAAAAAAACTTCTTTGAAACCTCAGTGCAGATTTGATGTCAGTAATGTTCACTAAATTACATGGAACTTCATAATATTTTAAAGCCACAGAAACTGGACATTATGCTGGTGCTCTAAGAGCCTCCATTTACTTCATTCCACCTATGACTATAATCCTTCTCTTCCTTTCTCGTTTATTTGTCTGGGCATGTTGACCACTCCCTTTTTCACTCTCGCTTATCTACCTTCCCCTTACACTGGGCTTGCCAACCACTTCTTGTAGTAATGAGTTCCACATTTTCATCATGCAAAATAAAGAAATTTGGCTTGGATCTCTTACTGTGTTTTTAATTTAAGAACTATCTTAGGTTAGTGGTCCCTAATTTTGGATTTCCTGTAAGGGGAATTCCATTTGGAGTTGCTGATGTAAGTTTCATGTTTTGGTTTGGATTTTGCAAAAGTGACACTCTTGCAGCAGTGTGGGGAAAGCTGAAGTAGGCACCAATTTTAATTCTCAATTATTAGTACATGCTGGAGAGGTGTGCCATCTGGTGGCTCAGCTGAAAATTGGGGCAACCTACCCAGCAAAACTGCAATGGTTATTTAAATTTTGCCTCTCTATATTGCAGGTGGGGAAAATTTGACTGTTTTTCCTATTTGAATACAAATTAGAGTGTCAGTTTGTAACACATTAACTATCTTTTTGTAGTGACTGTTTGTAACTCTTTCACAATCATCGCTGTGCATTTTCAGAGAAGTTATAATACAACAAATCTCTCAGGGCTCATCCTCCTTTTGTATGTGTGGTTTTTGGATGTTTTACTTTGTAGAAGTTTAAGTTGAGTTCTCAAAGCAGCAAGAATATGCCAAATTTGACCAGGAGCTCTTTCACAATTTATCCTCTGAGAAACGATGGAACAAAGGGCAAAATGTGGCTCCTTCGGGGAGGGTCCAATAACACTGACCAGTGGGTTTATCTTTTAGGTGCACAGGTGAAAACTGTGCCAGGTTTTGAATTTCTTTGCTCAATTTTCTGTTCAAAGAAATTGACATTTTGGTAACTTAAATTCCATAAACCATGGGCAGCACAGTAACACAGTGGTCAGCACTGCTGCTTCACAGCTCCCAGGACTGAGCTTTGATTCCCGGCTTGGGTCACTCTATGGAGTTTGCACATTCTCATTGTGTCAGCGTGGGTTTCCTCTGAGTGCTCCAGTTTCCCCTCTCAGCCCAAAAAAAATGTCTGGGTTAGGTTGATTGGCCGTGCTAAAATTATCCCTTAGTGTGTCCTGACGTGGTTAAGTTAGAGGGATTAGCGGGTAAAATACGCAAGGATATGGGGAGAGGGCTTAGGTGGGATTGTGGTCAATGTAGACTAGATGGGCCGAAGGGCCTGTTTCTGCACTGTAGGGTTCTATGATTCTATGAAAGTAGTGCAATGTTTTAGAACATATCTTGAATTAGTTTTATTTATTGATTATATTTGAGTGGCAATCCAATACAGTTTGACCAAACTTATTTTTACTTGTACTAATCAGCTCAGTGAGATTTTTAAAGCCATAAAGAATTGTTTATAGGTTGCAATGGTATTAAAATTAAATCATTGAATAATATTTGAATGCTTTGAAAATATACCTATTAATGTCCTTGCACCAAAAAAAATCTTAGCTCGAGTCCTTTCGAATGAGCAGAAACATGCAATAGTGATTTTTAAAAAAAAAAAAATTGTGTGGTCGTCACCAACAAGGCCAGTATTTATTGTTGCTGAGAAAGTGGTGCTGACTATTGCAGATACACCCACAATGCTGTCAGGAAAGAATTTCTGGGATATTTATGATAATGGCATGGTGACAGTGAAGGAATGGCAATTAAGTTTCAAGTCCCTAATTGATTCCAGAGATGAGAGCTTGGGCAGTTTAGGCCTATACTTTATTTATTAGTGTCATAAGTAGGCTTACATTAACACTGCAATCAAATTACTGTGAAAATCCCATAATCAACACTCTAGTGCCTACTTATGTACATTGAGGGAGAATTTAGCATGACCAAAGCACCTATCCAGCATATCTTTCGGACTGTGGAAAGAAATCCATGTAGATACAAGGAGGACGTGCAGACTCCAGACAATGACCCCAGGAATCAAACCCAGTCCCCTGGCACTTGGATAGCAGAGATAATCGCTGTATCCCCATGCTGCCCACTTCTGAGAGTTTGGAAGAAAGAGGAGATCCAATTGCGGTGTACGTGGTTTGGGAGATTGACAAAATGGGGAGGATGTTTCCTCTTGTAGGGTAAGCTGGATCATAGCTTTAGGATAAAGGAAGGCAGACTTACAACAGATGGGGAGAAGTTATTTCTCAAAGGGTTGTGAGTCTGTGGAATTCACTGCGTCAGAAAGCAGTGGATGTTGTGACGTTGAGTAAATTTAAGGAAGAGATGGACAGATTTTAATTAGTAACTTAACTAGTAAATTAGAAGGGTTATGGAGAACAGATAGGAAAGTGGAGCTGAAGCCAAAACAAGATCAGCCATGATTGTACTGAATGATGGAGCAGGCTTGAGGAGCTGGATTGCCTACTCCTGCTTCTAGTTGTGTAAGTCAGGCTGTTATGTAACTTGTGGCCAGTGGGGTTCCCATTGTGTCCGTTGCCTTATGCTGCTAGGGTGATGGTAGTCCCGAGTATTGAAGATGCTGTGGAAGCAACCTTAGTGAATGGCTGCAGCGCATATTGTAGATGATGCAGTGGTGTTACTGTTAATCTGTAGGCAACCCATAATGAAAATCATCATTGGAATCTGTCAGCGGTTTGAACAGATTTTTGAGGAACGTGGGCTGAAACACCCACATTACCGATTGCAATTCGCACATTAAAACTTTTTTTGTTAAATATGCTTCCTTCCAGTGATGAAGAAGACAAAGAAACCCTTTCCCTTCCCTGCCTCTCTCAAGATGAAGTGGATGCCAAGCCTTCAGAGTCGAGAATCAAATCCATGTGAGTCCAGTTAGTTCAGTCTCTCGGAAATTCCTGATTGTCTGATTTTTAAATTTCCTCATTTTCTTCGTACTTTTATTGGCTGACCCCATTTCTTGGGATGGGTGGGTGTCTGAAAATATGAGGAGCATTTTTATGATGGCAGTTTCTTATTCATACTGAATGTGCCCACATAGTCACCCCACACATTCCACTAAACCCTGGATCATCCTCTTCCCAACCGATGTTTTATAGATAATGCATGTAGTGTTTTAAAATGTGAGTCCTAGAGAAATAGGATAATGAACAAGTGTCCCAGAAAAACAGTGAGTTGCTACAGGGGGCATCAGAGGCATATAGACTATTCTATTATTTGCCAGATGTCAATATCTGGATTCACACTGCACTTGTCAATGGAGTTCTGATTCACAAGGAAACTGTAAAGTATGAGGGGGAAAAGTCATTCAAAAGAAGCAATTGAATAAATTTGAATCTGTTTATTTTTATTAGCGATGATTAAAGTTATGAAGAGAAGGAGCAGTGTGGATTGAAACATTCCAGTGATTTGAAGGGAATAGAACATGGGATTGGACGTCCAAATTTCATTACAAAGAACCACAGATTTTTTGTGGACTCTTGTAGAAGACAAGAGTTCATAATTGAAACAAGATGGTTTGAGGAAAGGAAGATAGGGATGTGGGAATGGAGCAGGCACATGGGATTAGGACTGCTGCTCATGAGGTGAGCAGCACCTTTGAGAGTCGCCCTGTCTTTCCTATTGAAACCATTTTTGCAGAAAAGTTGCTGACATTTTTATAAATTTCACTTGATTCTGAAGCAAGGGCAAGCGTGAAATCTGGACTTCTTGCAGAACAGATTTCAACAGAATGAATGGCTGGCAATTTAAAAAAAAATACTGACAGCAAGGAAGGGATTGGGAATGAGGGGAGGGTGCAGTCAGAGTTCAGTGTTGTGGAAATTCTTTAAACTGCAGGATTTTCTTTTGAAATTGCAAATGTAGGCTTTTTTACAGCAGCAATTGGGCCTGAGAACTGGCCATGTCTACCAATAAATAAAACCACAAGGGTTTACAGCAGCCTCGTGGCTGTTAGCATTCAGTCTGAGTGCCATGACAGCCTGTGATCCAAAATCTCATGGGTTGTAAAATACAGTTAAGCTCTGGGTTAAGGCATTTAAAGGGCTATGTGCGCAGTTTTGCCTTCTGTAAAAAAAAAAAGTATGCTTTATTGATATCCACTGAAAACAAATTACTTATCAAATACCTTTCCTCAAGCGCATGATGCATTTAAGGTGGGAAAGTTGATGCCTTGAGGTTAAATTTGCACCATAACCTTGACTTTTGGGATGGAGGTCGTGAGTTTAAATCCCACTCTAGAGATTTGCATGCAGAATTGAGGCTGAAACTCAGATCTTGTCTGAGATGCCATCTTCTGAATGAAATGTTAGGTTGAGATCTGCACTTTTGGTTGTGTATATATATATATATATATATATATATAAAAATGCTGTTCTATGAAGAAAAGCAGGAGAATTTGTGCTGTCTTCATCTTTATCCCTCAAACTAACATCATTAAAATAGATTATCTGATTTGCTGCTTATGGGATCCTGTCCATGCAATTTGATGCTGTGTTTTTATTCATTCTGGGATGTTGGCTTCATTGGTTGGACCAGCATTTATTGCCCACCCTTAATTGCTCTAATTCCTGATGTTACAACAATGCCTATATTTCAAGTACTGTGTAGTTTCTTGCCTGTGATGCAATTTGGGATATCTCAAGTTTGTGTCCATGCTGCTTTATACTTCTGTTACTTGTTGAATTGTCTCAAATACACCCATTTTGTCCAAATCCCCCCCTCAGCCTGATATTGTCTATAAGCTGAATTGAGGGCCCTCGACTGAGGTTGGTTCTGTTCAGTGTTGTGTTTGTAGTGATTTCTCATCTCCTGTGTGCAAACTCCTAAGCTTACCACTTCAAAGTATGCCTGCACTTGCTTCTACTGAAGGTGAGGCAGTGGTGACTTTGGTCCATGGTTACTTGTGCAGGTCCTAGCTGTTTGTCAGTGACCCTATGATTTCCACCTCCTTGTTTGTCTGATACGTTTTTGTGCAATGGTTATAATTGAAATTAGTAACTCACCACTTGAAGAATTTTAGACACAGATTTGTGCAACACTACCTCATGCCCGAGCAGGCAACCTAAGTCAGCATTGCTGTGCTGTTGATTTGTTGGCATGTTCTTAAAATAAGGCAATTAAAACAGTTTTTCTATATACTGTACACTCATCTGTTAGTGTTTGCAACATAAACCTGATATCTAAGAAGTAATTCTCCAGTATTCCTGTGGTAAGATTTTGCTTTGTCTGATCTGTTAAGTTAATGAGGCATTGGGTAGGCTCTGCAAATTGTTTCCAGTGCAAAAATTCTTGTGCAGTGAAAAATCCTAGGAATTTTAAATGTTGTTTTGTAATCCTAGACATCACAGAATCCCTTGAGTGCAGAAGCAGACTATTTGCCTCATTGCGTCTGCATTGATAGAGCATCCCACCCAAATCCAATCCATGCAAACCCAAATATTTGCCTTGCCAATTCCCACATCTTGGGGCAATGTAGCATGGCCTAACTCTCTCACCTTTTGGACTAGGGCCAGGAACCGGAGCACCTGGAGGAAACCCACACAGACATAGGGGGAACAAGTTCCACACAGACAGTCACCATATGCTGGTATTGAACCCAGGTCCCTGGTGCTGAGGCAGCAGAGCTAACTTGGGAAATGGCCATAAAATGAAATGTGGAATTCTGTGTTCATTAATGAACAAATTTACTGGAATAACTGTTCATTTTAGCACAATAACATGCATAAGTGTGTGTAATAGAATTGAAACAAATATATTGTTTATGCATAATGTTTCTGCATTTACTTTCCAGAAATCCACCTTCAGAAAGTAAAACTACTTTGCAAAGTATTGTCTCCCATGAAATCCAGATCTGGATTTTGGAACTGCTTTGCAAAGTACTGTCTGCCAGGTAAATGTGAGAATTATTTTTATGGATATAAACCTAGAGGAAGAATTATATATTAGCATAGAATATATAAATTTTCAAATATTGCTGCTGTTTTGTGAAAATTAAGAGGGAAAAGTACCAGAGAACAGAACAACCATAACCTCTTATGATACTAGCACTACACTGTATTTAAATTTTTTAAAAATGTGTGAAAGTTGGAGATCTATTCTTGTCACTAATTAGGATCCAAGTGACATCCTCACTTTCAGACCAAGAAGCAGTTCTTCAAATGAAAATATTTTCTTTTTCTCTTTTGTTTTTTATCCTAAGAATTAATAGTTGCTTTTGGATCATTGAATCCCTATGGTGCAGAAAGAGGCCATTCGGCCATCATATCTGCACTGACAACAATCCCACTCTCATCCTTCCTCAGTATCCTCTTGTATTTACCCTGCTAATCCCCCTGACACTAACAGGCAATTGAGCGTGGCCACACAACCTAACCCACACATCTTTGGAGTGTGGGAGGAAATCAGAACACCGAGGAAACCCATGCAGATACTGGGAGAACATGCAAACTCCACATAGATGGTGACCCAAATTCAAATCTAATCTGGGTTGCTGGTATGAGGCAGCAGTGCTAACTACTGTGCCACAAGAGATAGTGAGAGTTTAATGATGACTCTGTTCAAATCAGTCTGTACATTTTTACACATAGATCAGGATGATAAATTGGGAAGCTAGTCACTGTTGTGTGCTACCACTGAAAATAACAATTTGAATCAATCTGCAGGGAAAAGAATAGCATAACATCCATACTGGCTTCAAACCCTTACTTTATTGTTATTTGGTTTGTTTCTGTTGTCCCTCTAGTTTTCTACAACTTGTAATGAGAGAATCCTGTCACACGAAGTTCCCTGATAGCACCATGCAGCTGCTCACAGAATGCCTCTCGTATAAAATGATCCTCCTTTTTCATAAAGGCATGCAGTGACCATGCTTACCTGGCCTTGCTGCTGCTCCATTGGAGACTGTGGCAATCTCTTTTACACATACTCTGGGTGTGAGTGGCACAGCTTGGTGTCCATACTGTTTTGACCCTTGAGGTGAACAGTTCAAGGAAGGGGCTTTTAGGTCCAGCTTTGCTTGAGGATATTGGCTGCGGCTAACTTTGCTTTCCAATCCAAATAAAGCAAGTGGCAAAGATGTCAAAAATGCCAACTTACTTTGACCATCCTCACTCCCTATCATTGAACCTTTCAGTGAAGCCAAGTTCTTGTCTGTCGGGCAAAGTCACAAACTGAACAATGTGGCACTGGTCACTAGCCCTTTTTTAACCATTATCAATCCTTTGACGCTGTCTGACCTAATTTTTTTAATGGGTTATGACTTGAGTCCATTCCTATTTATTGTACACCAGATTAACTTGCAAGCAAAAAAAGTACATGGAGCAGTATCAGTGGTAGATTCCACCCTATTATTTAAATGAAGCCATTTTAAAGTATGTTCTCTGTAAATTGTTATATTTGCATCCTACCTATAATCATATCACATCATTGTCCATTATTGCAAAACCACTTGCCCTGCTTCCTTTCTGTTACTGTGGCAGCTCGTGTTGCTGCTAAGCACACACATCCACAGTATCAACTTCTTTGTGGAAATGACTTTCTTGCGTATCTATTTGTGGCAGGTTGCCATCCAGTATGCTTTCTTTGCCATTTTCTTTGGGTTGAGCCCCTTTCAAATCAATATTTTTCAAGATCTTCTCCCATCCTTTTTTTTTGTGTGGGGAGGAAACAGACCATTCAACTCTCCCCTCAGGCTATCCTTCTTTCTTGTTCCACCCAAGTAGCATTTCCAGCACCTTGCCAATGAAGCTTGCTTTCTTCTGTCTGGGATGCTCCACTGATGAGAATAGTTGAGTAATTATAACCCCTGGGGCTTCCTTGTGCTAATTCAGGGATTTAAATAGCCCCTATTTATTGCTGGAAACGAATGCTAGTCACTGCTGAATCTGCCATTTCGTTAGATGATTAAAGGTCATGTTTTCACATGCTCAAAAAAATAATAGTTATTGATTAAAAATCTTAATTTATCCTTGACAGTTAAGGGCACTCAATCATTTTTAAGTTTATTATTTTGCACTTTTTTGTAACTGGTTTTAGTTCTTTAATGCCAGTCATTTGCTTTACAATTTGCCTATTAAGTTTTTTTTGTTTGAATTTGCCTCTATCTCTGCTAAATGCACTCTCAATGATTAATAACAAAAAAGCTCTCTGTGGAATCGCTAATACACCAATGGGACCAACAGAACTGGTTATGCACCATTGCAGAGGGTGCTCTGTGAAAAGACAGTGCCATAACACTGGGCTTCAACCTATAGAAATCTCTAGTTACACCACTGCTGATTTCCACCAATAAGTTGCTGTTTTTCTTTTCGTTGTCCTATTGATATCACTTCTATTTAGCGTTGACTCCTAAGTGTGATCTTCCATCTTCAGTATGTCATGATCAGATTACATCTGTTTTTGATAAAATTCTCCTGTCCTAATCTTTTCGTGTTTCTGTTTAAAAAAAGAAATGCCTTTTTCATCACGGCAACACAATTTAATGTTTATCCAAACAAATTATCTTTTGGATCAGTTGTGACAAGCTTCCCCCAGCCCTCCATGCCATTTAAGCTTAATCCTTCTACTTGTAATCCCTTTTCTTTGATTTCTTCCCCCTGGACTAAATAGTTCATTTGTATTTACCCAATCTAGATAACTTGCTAAAGCCTAAACATTGGCCAAGTCAGAGCCTATTCACTGTAACCCATTCACTTTCATGGTCAAAGCTGATGGAACAATTTAGGTGTCTAAGGGTCACCAGTGGTATATAGTTCTGTAAGGGCTGATTCTGTCTGTGATGCTCTTTGCCAGATGCTCTCTGGAAATGCAGCTCGTAGTAACAGCCTAATCACATGCTCTCGGCCAGTGGGCTCCTGCTCTGTCCACTGCACCACCAAGCTGAGAGTAGAACCTCTCATTGCCTCCTCTTTCTGTTTGTGCCAAATAAGATTCAGTGGCTAACAACGCTGCCTCTAAGTAGGATGACTGCAGCCTAGGTTCCATTCCAAGATCCTGAGCATGTAATCTGTGCTGAGCCTCCACTGCCTGAGGTACTACTCCTCCAATGGGGGTGACAAGTAAGTCATGCACACCCTCCTACATGGATGCAACTGATTTGTTTTTATTGGCCAAAACATTATCAATTTGTACATTTCTTCGAGTTGATGAAATCCCTTAAGAGTTGTTCAGCTTTCAATGAAAAATATTTTTGTTAGTACTTGTCTACATAATTGCAATGAAATAGTTTCTAGTCTTTTCCATTCACTATGTACTGCTACCTTTACAGGTCACCCATTACCACCCATCCTCCTCCAGCTAGGAGCGTGAGATCGTCTGGATCTCAGACTCTCCCACGACAGGCAATGTCCCTCCACGACCAGCTGTCACGTGCAGTTCAGGTGGGTTCCGCTGGACAGTGGCCCTTCTGAATTTGTCCAGCTGGTAGGAAATAAATTAATTCAGAATTGCCTCGCACACCACTAAGAAAGCATGGACATTGCCCATCTGTGGAAACCTCCAACTTTTCTCAGTTGGGTGATTGTCTGAATGAAGGAGTAAAATGTTCAAGCTTAATACAATGTAGAAACCAAAACTATATCAACTTAGGTTTGTGCTCTAGCATATACTACCTTATGACTTTTCATAACCCATCTTGAATTTTAGATCAAAGTATTATTGACAGTTTGGATCAATGAGCTTTTTAAAAGTTTGTAAAGTTTAATTATTAGTGTTGCAAGTGGACATACATGAAATTATTGTGAAAATCCCTTAGTTGCCACATCCTGTTCAGCTACACTGAGGCAGAATTTAGCATGGCCAATGCACTTAACCAGCATGTCTTTTGGACTTGGAGGTGGGGGGGGTGCAGAGGAAACCACAGCACCCAGAAAACCCATGGAGACACACAATGTGCAGACTTCACACAGACAGTGACCTCAGCCAGAAGTTGAACCTGGACCATGGCACTGTGATAACTACTGCTTTATAACAAGCTGGAGATTATCAATCTGGGATGTTAACCCCTATCTCGCGCTCTCCACAAATTCAATCTATCCTGAGTATTAGTTGCATTTTCTTTTATTTCAAATTTCTAGCATCTGCCATATTTTATTTTCCATTGATCATTCTGTGATCGAGCAAAGCAGTGGAATGTGCTTGATTCGTTATTTTGAACTGTCCAGTTTATTTCTGACAACACCTAATTCTTATCGTCCTCAAAGTGGCAACATGTAAAAGATGTAGGATGGTTTGTATTGCGGTCCAGTCTATGGAACCTAGTTGAGACTGCAGTGAGTTAATTGGCAGAAAGCAGATTGTGGAGACTGTTTATTCCTCCTTTCTTTTTCTCCTCTAACAATTATACCAGGATAAGTGCCAGCAACACTTTTGCCCATTCATTGTGTGGGCAGTCATAGTCCATCACATCGGATATGCATCTTTGTGGATTTTCTGCTGAGGTCAATGTATATGACGGGGGAAATTTGCAGGAAAACAAATAAGGGGAGCGGTACTAATTGGATAGGTCCTTCAAAGAGCTAGCACAACGGACTGAATGGTGTCCTTCGGTGTTGGAGAATTCTATGATTTTTATAATCATCAGGAACAAGGGTGACGTTTCCACTCCCCAGTCTGGCCAGTATCAAGTCTGGCTGTAATATGGTCACTTACCACCTTGAAGTCAAGTAAATGTTGAATCTGATGACTGAATATCATGTGTGCTGAGTTCACCAGAGGAGATAAGATATTCTTATGCAAACCTACACTAAGGAAAGCAAAGTGCTAAAGTTATGGCTCATCATGCATTAGATATTAGAACTGACATTTTGGTAATTGTCATTCAGTGTGATACGTGAAATGCTTTTAATTGTAAAATACAGATGGCTGAAGTGAAAATTTGCCTAAAGCACAAGTTGGAAATTTATTTTCCCCTTCCAGCATCCCAGAATTCTGTCATTCAATTGTATCTCTATGCTCAGTTTGAGACATGACTGTGTATATTTCAACAGGCTATGCAGATTTTATTATTGAGCAATGGTAATAAACAAATTTTTTTTAACCCTCATGTTTTTCTATAACCTTTGGTCACAGAAAAATTTCTTAACAGTTGGCAAAGGCTGAGAATGTAGTCTGTTTTGAAGAACTGGGTTTTTTTTTGCAACTGAAAGCTGTTAACTGTGCCACACTGTTTATTACTTTCTAGATTAAAGGATTGGCAGGCTAAGACAAGGGTGACTTGTCTGTTTAAAACTGATTTTTCTGCTGCATGTTCTATTTTATACCCATAGGTTTGGATTTCTCTATCGCACTAACAGTGCCAAAACACCACCAGCAACCAAAACGTCAGCCGAAGCCTGGGAAGTCATTGGCCCCCAAGGAAGTGAAATTGTATGAGGAATGCTCACAAACCAAAGAATAAAACTGAGGAAAAATATATCTGTATATTATTTTACTATATTTAACTTTAAGTACAGAATTTAATTTCATAAATATTAACCAGAATGGACATTTAAAATGACTTGTGTAATAATTAGAAAGAATTAAACTATTTTTAAATAAAAGCTTTATTTTAAAAAAAAATCTCTAGTATTCCTGAAGTAAAGTCTTATTACCTTCAGGCCTTTCAGTCGTCTTACTGTGCTCTCTTAATATAATGCACAAATTGATTACAACACGGCTGGAAAAGATGACAATTTTGGGTGATTTTACTATGTTGGAAAATCAAATCAGCGTTGCGATTTTTTTCAGTGTTGCAAGGAAGCATTAATTTACCTTTTTTGGTACTGCTGCACCAGTTTGGCTGATTGCTGGGGCAGAAATTTACATTTGAGTTCAGTGGAGGGTGTTGGTTTAGATAATTTAATGTTTATATGGTTTTGATATTGAATTAACTCAAATCCTACCAGGGAAGTTATGAAGTATGAATTTAAAAGTTGGAATTTCTGAACCAGGATGTTATACAAGAACTAGCAGTAGACTACAGTCACTGTACCTGGTGCCATTTCAGTATGATCATGGCTGATCTTGGGCTTCAGTTCCATTTTCCCCCACTCATGCCCCATAACCCTAATTCCCTGACAGATCAAAAATCTGTGTGGTGTGGTGGCCATTACAGAGACTTGGATGTCTCAGGGACACAGAATTGGATACTTCAGGTGCCAGGTTTTAGAAGGGATAGGGAGGGAGGGGAATGGTACTGTTGATCAGGGTTAGTGTCATGGCTGTAGAGAAAGTGGAGGCTGCAGAGGGATTGTCTACAGAGTTTCTGTGGGTGGAACTTTGGAATAGAAAGTTGATAACTTTACTGGGTGTTTTCAATAGGCCAATAGTAACAAGGGTGTTGAGGAGCAGATAGGGGAGTAATCCTGGAGAGATGTAGTAATAAGAGTTGTGTTGGTAGACTTTTAATTTCCCAAACATGGTTAAGTAAGTGTATGGTGCACTGGCCTTTATCAATCAAGGGATTGTGTTTAGGGTTCAGGAGAAAATGCTGCAGCTTTATAAGACCCAAGTCAGACTCTACTTGCTCAGTTCTGGTCACCTCATTACAGGAGGGATGTGGAAGCTACTGAAAGGGTACAGAGGAGATTTACAAGGATGTTGCCTGGATTGGATGGTATGCCCTATGAGGATGAGTTGAGGGAGCTTGTTTGATTATTACTTTTTAAAAATTTTTGGTTCTTACACCCAAAACAAAATTTGATATTTCCCTTTATTATACTCTATCTTTTTTGTCTACTTTAAATCTCTTTGCTGCCTGTCATCTACAAAGCTTACTCTTCCATCTATTTTGGCATAGCAAACTTGGATGCACTACATTAAATCTATAATTTTATATGAGATAAATAGCTGATGTCCCAGTGCTGATCCTTGCAGCACTATTTATTGCCTGCCAACTTTTCCATATGAAACAAATCTATTCATGCTAATATATTATCCTCAACTCAGTTATTATCTTTGTGTCGTATGCCTTTTGGAAATCCAGGTATACCACACACACTAATTATATCCTCAAAACAAAAAAATTGTAGACTTAGAATCCCTACAATGCAAAAGGAAGCTATTTGGTCCATCAAGCCTGCACCAACAATCCCAACCAGGCTCAATCTCCATAACCCCCCACATTTATCCTGCTGGTCCCCAGCCACTAAGGGTAATTTCTCATGGTCAATTAACATAACCATATTTTTGGATAGTGGGAGAAAGTCAGAGCACCTGGAGAAAAGCCAGAGACATGGTGAGAATATACAAAGTGACCCAAGACCAGAATTAAACCCAATTGCACTAGAAGACAAGTTAAGCAACAACCTGATTGGAAAGACCATCAATAGGTTATTTGTAGGACCAAAAATCAGTTCTGGGTCCTGATGCATGTGAAGTATCTGGCACGTTCAGCACATTTTTATTCTCAGTACAAATCAACTGGTGAGCAGGGAGAAGGCTTACTATCCAATTGTGGTCAATACAAGTCTCCCCCAGTACTGATATCAGCAATGCCACTAGCCAAGATGGGAAGCTGCTAATTTATGATAGAGCAAGATCACCACAACACAGGCACCCTTTAAATCAGAGAAAAAAATTAAAATGGTCACAGCTGTTTATATATGTTCTCAGAAGGGCAACTTCACAATGGTGAAGGGGTTGCAGCCACTAGCCAACGTGAGACCATTTGTTGCAGAACACATTTTGGCCCAATGTGCAAAATTTGCATACAGGCTGGAAATCCTGATCGAGGTCCTGTTCACATCCCAGTAGGCCCCTTGATCACCTTCATCTAACCTCCCAAGACAAAAGCTCAAGTTCAGGATTATGGCACCAAACAGAGGGTGGCTGACTGAAGAACTTGTCCAAATTCTAAGTACTATTCCTAGGGTTCTTTCCCACCAACAAGATAGAGGTTTGGGTGTCCGTTTCACCATCCATCTTCAATGGCCAGAAACCTTATCAGATCAGGCTATGACAGCTTGCCATATTGAATTTTGTAGCCTCTTTCAAAGAGGTCAAATCAAATAAACTCAAGTTAAATCAGGACAAAGTAAAAAGGGGCAGCTCCCCTAAAAGGAGGGGGAAAACAGTCCAAATAATATCAAAGTACAAAGGAAACTTGAAAATATCAAATCAAAATGTGATTAGGGTTGATAATGCACCCTAGCCCCTGCAGTGCCCAACAGGCATGGAAGGCATCTACTGCACCCACAGAAACCACATTTTCCCTCTCCAGAGAAGCCATGGTAGAGGGGTGGACAGCCCCCTCGATTGCCTGCTGCCTGGATCTGTAAATGGCACACTTTGCCAAGTAAGAAGTTTAACACCACCAGGTTCAAGGCCAACTGATTTATTTGGTAGTAAACTCACAAGCTTGAGGTTATCCTTTTTGTCAGGTGAAGAGGATAATCTCGAAAACTTGAGTTTACTATGAAATAAAATCAGTTAGACTTAAACCTGGTGTTGTCAGACTTCTTATTGTGTTTACCCCAGTCCAATGCTGGCATCTCTACATCATGACACTTTGCCAAGCCCAGATTCACCAGGAGTTGCTATCCCAATCCACCTCTCTTCACACCGATTTTGCTGCAAGATTGTCAACTCCAATTAGTGCAGGTAAAGTACTAGTTAGCACTCAATACAAATCGATATTAAAGATGAATCTAGAAAATATGCTACAAGTGTTCTGTTTCTGGAAATCAGTTGTAATGTTTTGAATAGTGTTTTGAGTACAGAACTATCCACTGAGAATCTTCAGTGATAGCTTTTGAAAAAATACAATTCAATGTTATGCCACTTTAGATTTATATTTTTATTGGAACAGTTTAATTCTGAAACTTTAGAATAGAAAATGACAATTTGCAACAGTAATTATCCAAATATTACAATTCCTTAATATACCAGCCTGCAGAATATAAAATTTTAAGGCATGATCGTGGAAAATCAAGAATTTGATTCATTCCCAGGACAGCATATTTTAAACAATTACATTTTCACTTCCCCCCAGTGAGCAATTTGAGGACTAAAGCATAACAATGTCCTTACCATCTTAAAATGCCCTCAGTCTTGGGGAAGGAGTGCCAATTACCTTTATATTGTTACAATTGACAATATTATTGACAATTCAAGTTAAATCAGAAAAGGAGATAATTCATTTGTTTTTGAGTCCTTGCCATATCTGCTTTAGTGGAAAACAATTTTGAATATAAAATCAAGCGCATTCTATTGGCTTTGAAGACTGAATTTGTTGCACTAAGCAGGTTTCAGTCCTCTGTGAACATCATTTCTATAAGCTCTGGTTTAAATAGTTCCCCTTCGATCAGCTTCTGGGGCTGAAACACAAGAATAAAATTGAAAAGAGAATGTCTCACGTTTGTATTGACACTACCTTACTTAATAAAGCTACCAGAAGCTGACAATATTTTCATACACCACATTATATTTAATTTTTTGCACACAGAAAATTATTGCTGTTTATGGTTAAAGATTCAAGTAGTTACAGCCTCAAAATACAGAACAGCTCAGTTTCTAATTGGAACATACTACTGAAATCATATTTGCCTGCCTTGCATTGCTCCTTTTCAATTAATTACCCAAATTATTTAAGTGATGTTACTAAAACTGCAAAGTGCAGTAAAGCATTCTACAATCTAATGTTTTTTCCAAACTTTAATCTGTTATTTGTTAAAGTGTGTGGCATTCACCTTTCAAAACTAAGAACATCTATTTCATTCCAAATTTCAAAGTTTTCAAAATGAAAATTCAAACAAGAGGCTATTTGTCAAAAAGATTAGAACTAGAATAAAATTGAGTTCATTCCATACACAAAAACAAAGCAAACTAATCCAAAGAATGCAATAATGATCGCATTTGTATTTTTTTCAGTTGTATTGATCTTTAAATCTTTCTCCATAACAATTTCTGTTTCCAACTGCACCTTAGAAATAAATCAATTTCTGCCTCACAGATCCACTACGGTTTGCCTATCACCACAACAGGCACTCTCTCCCTAGCCCTTCACTGAACCCTGGAACACTTATGTCAAGCTCCTATTCATAGGTTAAAGCTCAGCATGTAACACCATTATTCTTATGAGACTCATCTCCAAACTTCATGGCCTGGAGTGAGGGGGCACAGCTCCTCCCATTGCAACTGGATCCTAGACTTCCTAACAGACTGTAGTCAGTAAGGATAGGTAACAACACCTCCACAATCATCCTCAACACTGGTGCTTTCAAGGTTGTCTTCTCATCCCTTTATTGTACTCCTTATATAGCTTTGACTATATGGCTAAATTCTCCTCCAACTTGATTTTCAAATTTGCTGATGACACCACTGTTGAGGGTCACATCTCAAACAATAAGACAGTGCAGGAAAGGATCTGTGAAACAACAATAATCTCTACCTCAACAAAAGGAGATAGTCATCGAATTCAGGAAGCATAGTGGAGGGGCATGCCTTGTCTTTATCAATGGGAATGAAGTAGCAATGGTTGAGAGCTTTAAGTTTTTAAGTGTCCAGATCACTAACCTATTCTGGTTCCTCCATACAGACACTATAGTTAAGAAATTCCACCAGTGCCTCTATTTTCTCAGGAGAAAAAGGAAATTTGGCATGTCTACCACAACTCTCACCAACTTCTACAGATGCATCATAAAAAGCATTCTTGCTGGTTGCATCACAGCTTGATATGGTTCTTGCTCTGTCCAAGACCACAAGAAATTACAAAGGATCACGGATGAAGCCCAGTCCATCACTCAAATCAACCTCCCATCCATTGACACTATCTACACTTCCTGCTACCTCAGCAAAGCAGCCAACATAATCAAGCACTGGACATATTCTACTTTCTTCCTTCACAAAAAAGATACAAAAGTCTGAGATCATGTACCAACCAACCCAAATAGCTTTTCCCCTGCTGCCAAACTTTTGAATTGATCTACTTCATATTAAGTTGATCTTTCTCTATATACTAGCTATGATTAACATTACATTCTCCATTTCCCTTTCCTTCTATGAAATGGTATGCTTTGTTTGTATAGAGCGTAAGAAACATACTTTGTATATCAGTACATGTGACAATAATAAATCAAAACTCAGGTGTCAGGCTAATTGAAAAGTGAATCACACTTTAGAAATTCACATGTCTAGGGCCAATTGATACATAACTACAGAGGGGAAGGAATGGCATTGAAGATTGGACTCTACTTACTGTGCCATATTTCATGAGAGTTGGAACAGCAGTCAATTTCAATTTTGTTCGAAAGTCATTTTCAAGATCCTTCCAGCTGGTCAGAGATAAAGATAAAACAGGCATGTTAGTTTAAATGTCAATACAGGCATCAAAAGTTTCACTTATTACCACCTTCTGCAGGTTCCTAACTGGCTATTCATGATTGCTGAAGCGATTTGTTTGATTAACTCTGATATTGATTTTGTACAGGCAGTGCATTGGAATTTAGCTGTCTGGAATCATTTTACATTTGACAGCTTACTGGGTAATGGTTTTTGTGTACTAAAGTTTAGTTTCAGTGATCAATTATGCTATCATTAATAGAATTTAACATAATTTAATCTTAGGTTAATAAAAATTACAAAGAAGTCCTCCTCACTATAACCCAACAAGTTCAAAACAATTTATTTTAAGAGTTTAATATCCTCCACTAATATAGCAACACTAAAAAAGTGTTCTGTAAAGGAAAATCATTTTCTTCCAGCTTTATTTTTAATAACAATTTTGCCATTATAAAGTTACCCAACAGGAATGGTGGCTGTTTAATTGGATAATTATGTCTTTACCATTCAAAAGATTGAAAAAATCCATTGATAATTTAACCATTTATTCCTACTCGATTCAAATCGAGTACATTGTCCAGGAATCCATGCTTTACATCTTACTTAAAATTAGTGCCAATGTAATCCTGATTTGCCATCCAGATCACAATTTAAAAGTTTAGTTATTCTAGTATTATTCCAGAATAGCTACATGATCTCTAAGATATGGTATACTTTTAAGTGCTACATAATTGGGTATGAGGTGAGCAAATACTTGTATCTGGTGGAAAATTATAATTTAAAGCTTCAAAACAGATAAATAACTTACTATACACGGTCACCGGTCTGACAATGGATGAAGACAGATCCGTCAGGCAGTTTATCCAGTTGTCCAAAGACTACAGGTTCAGCTGAAGAATTAAGAAAATTACTGGATTCCAACACTTTGGTACAGTGGCTATTTGACTTTCATTGCAAACCAATCCAATATCCCTTTGAGAATACTGACCAAGAACTAAAACACAAAAATACAATGACAATGGATAGGAGGATGAAATCAAGTTTGAAGCGTTTGCTGAATACAATGTCTCATGAATTGAACTTTTAAATTTTAAAAGTGTAATTTCACTGACTAGGTTCAATATCTATAAAGAATTTGTACAATGATATAAAATAGCTTGATCTTTCTTCGGTCATGGGACAGCATAGTGGCACAGTGGTTAGCACTGATGTCTCAGCACCAAGCACCAGGGTTCAAATCACGGTCCATGTAGAGTTTGTATATTCTCCCTGTGTCTGCATGGGTTTCCTCCCACAGTCCAAGAATGTGCAGGTTAGGTTGACTGGCCATGCAAAATTGTGTACAAGATTGAGGGGTATAGATAGGAAAAAGCTTAACCCTGTTTACTCTAGAATGGACTCAAATAGCATGAGAGGTCACAGGCTTAGGGTGAGGGGGGGCAAGGTATAATTTGGATGCTAGAGGGAGTTTTTCTCCCCCCCACACACAGGGTGGTGGGGGTACGAATGCACTGCCAAGTAAAGTGGTGGAGGCAGGTACTTTGGAGTTATTTAAGAAATACTTAGATGGGTACATGAACAGAATGGGAATGGAGAGATCATGAGCCTTGGGAAGTGTGTAAATAGATGATATTGATGTACTTGTTTTTATCCTACAGGTGCTTTGGTCCACCTTGTATCTAACGAGGGGCATACACATGATGGGTCATGAGAGGGCTGCTCTTGGATTTCAAGAGTATTGTAGTGCTTCGTCGTTCGTGCACGCTTGACCTGGACCATTTGATGGGCAAGACGACAGCTCAGTGACTATCGCTGTGCTGTGCGGATACATGGATTTGGGCCTGTGTCTACGGGAGTTTGCGCATTCTCCAGGTGCTCTGGTTTCCTCCCGCATCCCAAAAATGTGCTCTTAGACTAACTGGCAAAACAAATTCTCCCGAAATTGTCTCAAATTTGGTTTTTAATCCATACGTCTGTAAACACAGACAGGGATTACAGGTTGTGGTGGGAACATGGGATGGTGCGTGGGCTCGTTGGGCCTGTTCCCTGTGCTGTTTTGTTCTTTGTTCCTTAGTGACAGGGGGATTAGGAAAGTAAATACATGGAGTTACGGGAATAGGGTATGGGTGGAATTGTTATGATGTAGAGATGCTGGCATTGGACTGGGATAAACACAGTAAGAAATCTGACAACAGTTTACTATCAAATAAATCGTTTGGATTTTAACCTGCTGTTGTCAGACTTCTTACAGTGGAATTGTTGTCAGTGCAAGCTCAATGGACTGAATGACTTCCTTCTGCCCTGTAGAGATTCTATGATTCTAGCTGATTAGATCATTTGTTCTTATTTTCTGTTGTATTCTATGAGTACATTAATAGCTTGAAGATTATTTATTTTAGTTCACAAATTAGGTTGCATTTTTAATCAAAAGTCCCATTATCTCCCACAAGTCAATCAACTGAAGCAATTGGCACTTGAGGGTGCCTTTTTGCTTAATTGTTGCCTGACCCTTGGCATAGATCAGTGAGGGGAGACTTTGGTACGAGTGAGACAGAGGTTGAGTGAGTCTGTTTGAGAATTTGGTTTGAAGTGGAAATTTGACTGCTAAATCTTTTGAGTTCAATTTGAGTAAGAGTAATTTTCTGACTTAAGTAGTAAGGATTACCAGTCTTGGTGTGGGGGTTAATGGGAATAAATGACAAAAGGTTAGTGTGCAGGTTCAGCAGGTAACAGGGAAGGCAAATGGAATGTCGGCCTTTATTTCAAAGAGAATGAATGGAATGGAACGTAAAAATAGGAAAGTCTTGCTCAAACTACACAAGACTAGCTAGATCACAAAAACAAAATGCTGGAAAATCTCAGCAGGTCTGACACCATCTGTGGAGTGAGAATACAGCCAATATTTCAAGTCAGCATGAAAGATCATCTCACTCAAAACATTGACTGTATTCTCTCTCCACAGATGCTATCAGACCTGCTGAGATTTTCCAACATTTTCTGTTTTTGTTCCAGATTCTATCATTGTCAGCATTTTGCTTTTATGCTGGTTAGACCACACCTGGAATATTATGAACAGTTTTGAACAAAGAACAAAACAGCATGGGAAACAGGCCCTTCGGCCCAACGAGCCTGCGCCGCCACCCCGATGTTCCCACCTCTACCCGCGATCCCTGTCCATGTTTATAGATCTACGGATTAAAAACCAAATTTGAGACAATTTTGGGAGAATTTGTTCTGCCAATTAGCCTAAGAGCACATCTTTGGGATGTGGGAGGAAACCAGGGAGAATATGCAAACTCCCACATCACAGGCCCAAATCCACATATCTGCACAGCACAGCAATAGTCACTGAGCTGTCGTGTTTGCCAACAAATGGTCCAGGTCAAGCATACACTAACAACGTGAAGCACTAGGATACTCTCGAAAAAAAATCCAAGAGCAGCCGCTCTCACGACCCATCGCGTGTATGCCCCTCGTTAGACAACAAGGTGGACCAAAGCACCTGTAGGATAAAAACAAGTACATCAATATCATCATCTATTTACACACTTCCCAGAGACTCCCAAGGCTCATGATCCCTATTTTAAATCAGTTTTCTATACCCTTCCATTCCCATTCTGTTCATGTGCCCATCTAAGTATTTCTTAAATAACTCCAGAGTGCCTGCCTCCACCACTTTACTTGGCAATGCATTCCATACCTCCACCACCCTGTGTGTGGAAAAAACTCCCTCTAGCATCCAAATTATACTTTATCCCCCTCACCCTAAGCCCGTGACCTCTCATGCTATTCAAGTCCATCCTAGGAAAAAGCTTAACCCTGTTTACTCTATCTATACCCCTCAATCTTGTACACCTCTATTAGATCTCCTCTAAGTCTATGTCTTTCTAAGGAAAACAGTCCCAACTTGCCTAACCTCTCCTCGTAACTCAGACCTTCCATACCAGGCAGCATCCTGGTAAACCTCCTCTGCACTCTCTCCAGAATCTCCACGTCCTTCCGGTAGTTGGGCGACCAGAACTGGACGCAGTATTCCAATTGAGGTCTAACCAACGTTTTATACAACTGCAACATTAAAGGCCAGCTCTTGTACTCTATACCCCTTCTATAAAGGCTAACATACTATGCTTTCTTCACAACCTTCTCCACTTGCTCTACCACTGTCAGAGACTTGTTCACCTGCACCCCCAGGTCCCTCTGCGTCTCTATACTCTTAATAGGTCTATCCTTTATCTTGTACCTCCCCACATGCATCACCTCACATTTATCAGGATTGAATTCCATCTGCCATGTCTGCCCAAGCTACCAGCCTATGTCCTGCTGCATCGCCTGACAATGCTTCTCACTATCCGCAAGTCCAGCCATCTTTGTATCGTCTGCAAACTTACTGATCACTCCACTTACTCCCTCTTCCAAGTCATTTATATATATTACAAATAGAAGAGGTCCCAGTACCGAACCCTGCGGCACACCACTAGTGACCGACCTCCAGCTAGAAAAACACCCTTCCACTATTACTCTGTCTCCTATTACCACGCCAGTTACTTATCCATCTAGCTACCTGTCCTTGTATCCCATTAGCCTTGACCTTCTCAACTAACCTCCCATGAGGGACCTTATTAAACGCCTTACTAAAATCCATATAGACGACATCAACGGCTTGCCCTTCGTCCACCATTTTCGTCCACCATCTCCTCAAAAGATTCTACCAGATTTGTAAGGCACAACCTCCCCTTAACAATTTTGGTCCCCTTATCTAAGGGAATATAAACTAGCACAGGAGGCAGTCCAAAGAAGGTTCACCAAGTTGATCCTGGGAATGAAAGAATTTTATGAGGAGAGGTTCAGTAGGTTGGGCCTGTATTCAAACAACAAAGAACAAAACACCACGGGAAACAGGCCCTTCGGCCCAACGAGCCTGCGCCGCCGCCCCGATGTTCCCACCTCTACCCGCAAACCCTGTCCATGTTTATAGGACTGCTGCCTCACAATGGGAGGGACCCGGGTTCAATTCCAGCCCTGGGCCACCGTCTGCGTGGAGCCCGCACACCCTCCCCACGTCAGCATGGGTTCCCCCCGGGTGCCCCAGCCTCCCCCCATAATCCAAAAGATGCGCAGGTTAGGTGCATTGGCTATGCTAAATTCATCCTTGGTGTCAGGGAAACTATCGGAGGGGTTATGGGGATTATGTGGTTACAGGATAGGGTTTGGGTGGAATAGTTATCAATGCAGGCTCGTTGGGTCGAATAGCTTTCTTCTGCTCTGTAGGGATGCTATGATTAAATAGGAGCAAATTTTCAATGTGAATTAAATTGGAATGACAGGGTCAGGATGGGGGGTGGGAGGTGGGGGAGTGGATGGGGCAGTGGCGGTGTGATTCAAATTTGTTCCAGGCTCCCCTCAGTCACTGGATTATGTAGAATCTATAACACCCTGAGCCACCACTCTGCTTGAGGCTATTCCCAACTTTCCTCATTCAGTTTAGGGGTGGCACGGCAGCACAGTGGTTAGCATTGCTGCCTTACAGCACAATGGTCCCAGATTCGATTCCCGGCTTGGGTGACTGTCTGTCTGGAGTTTTGCACATTCTCCCCGAGTCTGCGTGGGTTTCCTCCAGCTGCTGCTGTTTCCTCCCATAGTCCAGAGATATGGGGGTAGGCTGATTGGCAGCATCAGGGGGATTAGCTACGGTAAATGCATAAGGTTACAGGGATAGGACCTGGGTGGGGATCCAGCCACTGCAGACCTGATGGGCCAAATGGCCTCCCCCTGCACCGCAGGTTCTGCGGTTCTATGAATTCTGCCATCGTACCTGCTGCGTATTTTATAAATTTGATCAGCCCCAAAACAATGTAGGGATGAAACTAGTTTCTAAGTGTGTAGGGACTTTATTTATACGAAGTTTAAGCTCTTTTAGTAGTATTCATTGACATTTAGAAGAATGAGAAGGGATCTTACTGAGATATATCAGGGAATCTGAGAGAATAGATGCTGATAGATCCTCCCACAAGGGAAAACAACCTATGGCCATATTCTCAGAGTAAGGGATTTAAGAAAGATGAGGAGGAACTTCTTCCTTCAGAAAGTAGTGAATCTGTGGAATTCTTTACCATTGAGGCTGGGATATTCAAGGTTAAGAATGTTCAAGGTTGAGATAGATAGCTTTTTAATCAGTAAGGGAATCAGTTTATGGGGTTAAGGCAGCAGGAACATGGTGTTGAGGATTATATCAGATCAGTTCTGATGTCATTGAACGGTGGAGCAGATATGACTATTTGAAAGATACTTTTTAAAGTACATCATCAGGGAAGGCTTCATCCTGAATGAGACAGACTGTAGTGGAGAATCTGGTTCAAAGCAGGAATTCAGTGCGTAGGATGGAAGCTCTTTTACTTTTTTAACATTCTCAGCCTTCAGGAAATGTCTCATTCTGTTGCAGGAGAAGCTACTTATTTGATGAGTATCTGTTAAGTGACTACATTTATTTTGTTCCCAAGTTTTAACATAGTTGAACAACGGGTGGCAAGGTTAAAAATATAAGCAAACAGAAGTAAAGTATATAAATTTAATATAATTAAATTGTTAATTGGACCATGACAGGACAGGTGATGTGTTATAGCTGCAGGATGTGGGAGCTCCTGGTTACTAGTTTGATTCTAGACAAAGAGGTTTGCAAGTGTTTGAAGTTCAGGCAACTTCAGCTCAAAGTTGATGAGCTAAAGACTGAACTAGAAACACTAATACATCAGGGAGTGGAATGTTATTTGGATACTTTATTCCAGAAAACAGTCACATCTCTTAGGACTGAATGTTCTGATTTGGTCAAGGGCAAGAGTGCAACTGCTAGGGAGGCTGTTAAGGGGACTCAAGAAGGCAGGAGCAGAGGAGCTTCAGCCTTTACAGTTACCAAACAGGCTGGAGATTTTTTCAGTGGATATGGATAAGTGATGCTGCACAATGGATGAATTGATAGATGTTAGAGGAAGCCATTCAATTGTGGGAGTAAAAAGCAATATGGTGGTAGTATGGGATGGTATAGTTAGAGTGATCAACACTATTCTCTGCACTGTCTAGACAGGTGTTACTAGGGCTCAGGACATCTGTATGAGGCTGGATAGGATCCAGTCATTGGTGCATTCATGAACTACAATGACATAAATAAGAAAAAAGTTGTTCACAATAGTATGTGACCTGGGCACCAAATTAACAAGCAGGGCTTCAGAAGTAATCATTTATCAATTATTTCTGAAGCCATATACAAACTGGCATAGGACAAAACAGATTAAAGAGATTAATGTGTGGCTCAAAGATTGGTGTGGGAGGAGTAGGTTCCAGTTTCTAGGGCACTGGCACCAGTATGCAGGATATGAAATACGTACCATTGGGACAGCCTACATCCAAACCATACTGGAAGCAATGTTCTTGCAAGCTGCAAAACTAGGAAGGCCTTTGAACTACATAGCAGGGGCAGGGGATCAAATTCAGGAAGATGTGGTGAATCAAAAAGCAGATAAAACAGCATGTTCTGGAGAGAACATTGCACAAAACCATGTTTTGTATAATGAGCTAGGAGTAGTCAATAATCTCATTCATGATAAAAAGGTACCCACTTCTATGTAGTAGTGGTCATAAAGTAACATAGGATTATCACTTGACTGGATAATGTTCTGGGGGCTGTACCAGCACAGCAGGTGACTACAAAACCATTGTCAATTGTTGTTGAAACCCATGTGGTTCATTGGGGTAAGCCATTGTACAGTTAAAGTTTATTTTAGAAAAACAGACTTGCACAAAGAATTATCACTTGAAAGGTATCCTGAATTTTTAGGGTCGTGAGACTAAATTCCAGCACATCAAGAAGTTAGAAACGTTAAGAAAACCAAAAAGATTTTAAAAACACATCAATGTTGTAGTATTAACTGTTTCTCCCACCACACTGTCACATTCTTTTGACCATTTCTAAGAATATTTTATAGAATTTCTATAATTGAACAGTACTGAAAGCTATGATTTCTGAATGCTCCTACCACTGATAATGATCTGTGTTAATTATTACTGAGCCTGGGAATTTGTACCCTCAGCAGACTGCGGGTTCATTTGCAGACAGCAGGATAGTCAGCCTCTGCATGTTGAGCAGTTTAACTCTCTTACCCGTTACACAATCTGGGCACCAGCTCACTCCCTGGTCATCCTTCGCGCCAGTAAAATACGCAAAAATCACTTTGTCCTTGTGGGCATCCACCGCCTTCATGAACCCGACGAAACCGGAAACTTCCACTACGGCCATTTCGACAACAGGACTCACACCCGCAATAACCAGCTCCCAGGCGTTCAACGAAGTAACTTAAATGTGGAAGCCGTCCCCCAACAGTGACGGGGCGCATGCGCGGTTCTTTATTGGAGGGCGAGAAAGCGCATGCGCAGTTCTTTATTGGAAGGCGAGGAAGCGCACGCGCTGATTCAATGGTAGGAAAGAGGAAGGAACTCAGTAAGAATTTAGCAACACCAATTTTAAATCCAACCGATTTATTTGATAGTAAATCTGCGAGCTTTCGACACTCTTGTGCCTTCGTCTGGCAAATGCAGTCTTCTGGTCTGCAATCGCACACATGCCAACACAGACAGTCACAGATAAAGTGGCTAACAATGTGTGTGAAGGGAATCCTGAGCATTGGTTAGAGAATTGTGTATTTTCTCCAGACAGCACAGTAACTGAGGTTTTTTGCTAACCCAGGCAAGTTACGGGGGTTACAGATAGTGTGTCATGAAGCCAAGATCCCTGTTAAGACCGTCCTCATGTGTGCGGAACTTGGCTATCAGTCTCTGCTCAGCGACTCTGCGCTGTCGTGTGTCACGAAGGCCCCCTTGAAGAACATTTACCCGCAGGTCGGAGGCCGAATGCCCATGACTGCTGAAGTGTTCGCCCACAGGAAGGGAACTGTTTTGCCTGGTGATTGTTGAGCGATGCTCATTCATCCGCTGTCGTAGTGTCTGCATGGTCTCCCCAATGTACCATGCTTCGGGACATCCTTTCTTGCAACGTATTAGGTAGACAACGTTGGCCGAGTTGCAAGAGTATGTACCGTGTACCTGGTGAATGGTATCCTCATGTTTGATGATGTCGTCCATGTCTATGATCCGGCATGTCTTGCAGAGGTTGCTGTGGCAGGGTTGTGTGGTATTGTGGTCACTGTTCTCCTGAAGGTTGGGTAGTTTGCTGCAAACAATGATCTGTTTGAGGTTGTGCGGTTGTCTGAAAGCAAGAAGTGGGGGGGTGGGGATGGCCCTAGCGAGATGTTCATCGTCATCAATGATATGTTGAAGACTCCGGAGAAGATGTCGTAGCTTCTCCGCTCCGGGGAAGTACTGGACAACAAAGGGTACTCTGTCCACTGTGTCCCGTGTTCGTCTTCTGAGGAGGTCAGTGCGGTTTATCGCTGTGGCACGTCGGAACTGTCGATCGATGAGTCGAGCGCCATATCCTGTTCTCACGAGGGCATCCTTCAGCGTCTGGAGGTGTCTGTCACGATCCTCCTCATCTGAGCAAATTCTGTGTATACGGAGGGCTTGTCCATAGGGAATGGCTTCTTTAACGTGTCTAGGGTGGAAGCTGGAGAAGTGGAGCATTGTGAGGTTGTCTGTCGGTTTGCGGTACAGTGAGGTGCTGAGGTGACTGTCCTTGATGGAGATGCGTGTGTCCAAGAATGCAACTGATTCTGGAGAATAGTCCATGGTGAGTCTGATGGTGGGATGGAACTTGTTGATATCATCATACAGTTGTTTCAATGATTGTTCACCATGAGTCCAAAGGAAAAAGATGTCATCAATGTATCTAATATATAACCTTGGTTGAAGATCTCGTGTGGTGAAGAAGTCTTGTTCGAACCTATGCATGAAGATGTTGGCATACTGAGGTGCGAATTTGGTCCCCATGGCTGTTCCATGTGTCTGGATGAAAAGCTGATTGTTGAAGGTGAAGACATTGTGGTCCAAGATAAAGCGGATGAGTTGTAAAATTGCATCCGGAAACTGGCAGTTGTTGGCACTGAGTACTGAGGCAGTTGCAGCAATACCATCGTCGTGGGGGATTTTGGTGTAGAGCGCCGCGACATCCATTGTGACAAGGAGTGTCCCTGGTTCAACTGCTCCATGTGTGCTGAGTTTCTGTAGGAAGTCCGTAGTGTCAAGACAAAAGCTGGGGGTTCTTTGTACAATGGGTTTCAGGATGCCCTCGATATAGCCGGAGATGTTCTCACACAGGGTCCCATTGCCCGATACGATGGGACGGCCGGGTATGCCATTCCCTATGGACAAGCCCTCCGTATACACAGAATTTGCTCAGATGAGGAGGATCGTGACAGACACCTCCAGACGCTGAAGGATGCTCTCATGAGAACAGGATATGGCACCTGACTCATTGATCGACAGTTCCGATGTGTCACAGCGATAAACCGCACTGACCTCCTCAGAATACGAACACGGGACACGGTGGACAGAGTACCCTTTGTTGTCCAGTACTTCCCCGGAGCGGAGAAGCTACGATATCTTCTCCGGAGTCTTCAACATATCATTGATGATGATGAACATCTCGCTAGGGCCATCCCCACCCCCCCACTTCTTGCTTTCAGACAACCGCACAACCTCAAACAGATCATTGTTTGCAGCAAACTACCCAATCTTCAGGAGAACAGTGACCACAATACCACACAACCCTGCCACAGCAACCTCTGCAAGACATGCCAGATCATAGACATGGATGACATCATCAAACGTGAGGATACCATTCACCAGGTACACGGTACATACTCTTGCAACTCGGCCAACGTTGTCTACCTAATACGTTGCAAGAAAGGATGTCCCGAAGCATGGTACATTGGGGAGACCATGCAGACACTACGACAGCGGATGAATGAGCATCGCTCAACAATCACCAGGCAAAACAGTTCCCTTCCTGTGGGCGAACACTTCAGCAGTCATGGGCATTTGGCCTCCGACCTGCGGGTAAATGTTCTTCAAGGGGGCCTTCGTGACACACGACAGCACAGAGTCGCTGAGCAGAGACTGATAGCCAAGTTCCGCGCACATGAGGACTGTCTTAATAGGGATCTTGGCTTCATGACACACTATCTATAACCCCCGTAACTTGCCTGGGTTAGCAAAAAACCTCAGTTACTGTGCTGTCTGGAGAAAATACACAATTCTCTAACCAATGCTCAGGATTCCCTTCACATGCATTGTTAGCCACTTTAACACTTGAATAGCAGGTTAGATGTAAGGATTCGCATTCTAATCAGCAATCTATGACTGTCTGCGTTGATATGTGTGCGATTGCAGACCAGAACACTGCATTTGCCTGACAAAGGCACAAGAGTGTCGAAAGCTCGCAGATTTACTATCAAATAAATCGGTTGGATTTAAAATTGGTGTTGCTAAATTCTTACTGAGTTCTTACTACCCCAGTCCAACACCAGCATCTCTACATCAGGAAAGAGGAAGCGCATGCGCTGATTCCATGGTAGGAAAGAGGAAGCGCATGCGCTGATTCCATGGTAGGAAAGAGGAAGCGCATGCGCTGATTCCATGGTAGGAAAGAGGAAGCGCATGCGCTGATTCCATGGTACGAAAGAGAAAGCGCATGCGCTGATTCCATGGTAGAAAGAGAAGCGCATGCGCTGATTCCATGGTAGGAAAGAGGAAACGCATGCGCTGATTCCATGGTAGGAAAGAGGAAGCGCATGCGCTGATTCCATGGTAGGAAAGAGGAAGCGCATGCGCTGATTCCATGGTAGGAAAGAGGAAGCGCATGCGCTGATTCCATGGTAGGAAAGAGGAAGCGCATACGCAATTCTTCAACCGGCGGAGTTCCAGGTGCGAACATTTAGGATCTGCGCACGCGCAATTCTGGGTGCGGTGAGGCAGTTGGGACCGGAAGGTTCGTGTCTGCGTAGCTTGGGGCTGGAGCTGACAGCGGCGCGCAGATTTTAAACAGGACTACGAGCAGCCTATGCGCACGGCGATCCGGGTGACGCCGGCTACCTACAGGGTTCTGCTGTCTAGCAACCGGGTGCCTGGCAACAGCCGGTGCTTCGGGCCTATGACGCCGCCTGCCCGACAGTCTGGGCTGGGGAGCGGATATAGTTGAAAGGGGTGGTCGCCGTGTTCACATTATCAGGTAAAGGAGTGCCACTAAACCGGGAGAGCTTCTTTGGTTCGACAGTCAACTCAAACCAGGTTAACCTGACAGGATTTGCCTTTAACAGACCTGTGCTGACTTTCATTTATAACCAGCACTTCTCCAAATGCCAGTTAATTTTATCGCAGATCATTGCCCCGGAGGTTCTCACCTCATGATATACGACTGGCATTTAGTTGCTGATTTTTATCCCTCTCTCTCATTTAGCATTATAAATTACTTTAGTCCTATTTTCAGCCTTTCTATTTTAACTTAGAACCATAGAATCGGTACAGTTCAGAAGGAAGCCATTTGGCCCATCAAGTCTGCACCGACTGTGCGAAACAGCATCCCACCCAGGCCATTCTCCCTGTCCTATTCCTGTAACCCTGTGAATTTATCGCGGCTAATTCACCTAATTTGTATCTCTCCAGACACCAAGGAGCAATTTAGCATGGCCAGTCCACCTAACCAGCCTGTCCTTGGACTGTGGGAGTAAACTGGAACACCAGGAGGAAACGCATGCATGTATAGGGAGTCTGTAGAGTTAACTAAGATTTGAATTGAACTTTGGATCACTGGCACTGTGAAGTAACAGTGCTAACCACTATGATGCCCTTAAAGAGAGACTGAAAAATTGAGATCTGCATGTTTAATTCTTTAGCCATAGTCAAACTGAGTCTCAGATCAAGTCCTCTCCTCTGAAATGTATAATCGACTGTGGTTTACTGTTACAGAGACAGTGAAATGTTCCTCAGTGCAAACACACAGATTATGAGGTACAAAGTGAATTAGTTGTAGGTGCAGATTAAATTTAGAGTTTGACATTGTAGCCATTAGAGAGATAAGGCTGCAAGATTGTCGGGACTGAGAATGAAATGTACCTGGCTTTAAAATTGGTGGGAAAGATACAGTAAATGAAAGATGAAGTTGAAATGCTATTCCTTGTCCATAACCACCTGCTGTTTCACCATCTAGGGCCCTGAGTAAGTAAATCAGAGTTGCTTGTACTTTTTTCAATTTACAAACAATAATCACTACTTGCAACCCCTTCTCTTCATCAGGGAATCTAATGGTAGAGCGGGAGCAGATTCTTTCATTCGGTCAGCGTAAACTCTTGTTCCTGGACTCCTGTCATTTTAATTCTAATTTGTGCTGTCACCCTGGATGAAACTCAGTCTATGCAACTTCAGGAATTAATATCCAATTTAACAATTTTACATCACTATCACTGCCTCATGTTTGTTTTGTTCAATTTTGTTCAACAATTGTTGTTGATGGTTCTCCAGCCCCCGTTGCCATGTTCTAAAGGCCATCTTTCCATTTTATCACCCATTGCCTCCACTCCACGATTTATATCATCCCATCTCCCATCAACACTTTCAAGTCTCCATTATTCTTTTTCTGAATGTTCTCTCTTGTCTTCATCATCCCTTTTCCCATTGATTCTCCGTCTCCATCACTCCTTGTTTCCTTTTTTTAAAAATCTCCCCTTTTTTTTGTTTTAATTATCCTTTTTGGGTTTTAAATCCAGTTTTAAAGAACTTTCTGCCCGCTTTTATGTTGCCTTTTTATAGAGTTTGGATATTTTAATTGTATCAATTTGATCAATTCAGATGATGATGGCCACAAAGATTCAGCATCACCACACACACATTACGAACCCAGCTCAGCCTTTTGGGGCTTTGATGCCTTCCATATCAGCTGGACAAGATGTTGGAAGGAGTGAACAGAGCAGGCCACAATTTTACAGGAATCAGGTATATAGTTATATTATCCCTTTGGTTACTATGTCAACTATACATCGACTAACAATGTGTGGCATTCAGTTGAACAGAATGCAACAAAAATAATTGAAAGAATATTAAAGAAGACATAAAATATTATTCTAGTTAAAAATTTACTATTGACAGGAAACTGCAAATTTTGAACAACTTTCATATTTCAATATTTTTGTTTTTATTTGCAGCACCACCTATCTGCTTTTGTGGAACAATAAATGAATTTTTCTGTAATTAATGAGTACTTTAATGGAATGAGTTTTTATGCAAAAAGAGAAAATCTGTGTTAAATACTGCTACTTGATTTATGCACAACAGATAATTTGCTCAGAAGTGGTGTTATACATTGGTGGGAGAAAGCAATGTGGGCTACAGATGGTTATTCCTCTAATTTTTCCCAATAAAATTTCTATATACTGCGGCACATCATAAGAAGACAGTTGATGATCATAGCTTTACTTGTGTTGAAGGAGAGAATAGGATGACAAGTTATTCAGACTGGCCTGGTATGCTTTTTGGTTATTTGCAACATAGTTTTGTGGAATCACTGTGTCTGCTTGGGTTTCCTCTGGGTGCTCCGGTTTCTTCCCACACTCCAAAGATGTGCGGGTTAGGTTGATTGGCCATCGTACATTGCCCCTTAGTGTCCTGGGATATGTAGGTCAGCGGGATTAATGGGGTAAATGTATGGGGTAATGGGGGTAAGGCCAAGATGGGACTGTTATCAGTGCAGACTCAATGGGCCTTCTGCATGTAAGGTTTCTATGGTTCTAATCAAACTTCTACCCAATTACTAGATGGTGGAATAAAAAAAATTGTATATTCCTTTAATTATAATTTAAATGAAGTGTCTGCAGGGAGAATAACATACTCAAATTGCTAAAGCTTTTCTTAATTTTTTTTAGTTAAAATTCAATAAAGATGCACTGAGTACTGTATCCAACATGGCTGCAACAGTCATGGATCCTCGTCCAATTGTAATTGAAAAGTTACACCCACCTTGCGAGCCACATGTGTTAGATGATTCCCAGAGTAGTCGCAGTTCCATGCAATTTTCTACTGTATCTGAAGAGAGGCTGAATATGGCTGTTCAGATGGCAAAGCGTGATCTGAAAAAAAGGCATCTGGAAGAGCAAGTAAAGGATTACTTGTGTAAACTTGAGCAAGATCAATCTGAAACATCAAAATACATTAATCGAGTGAAAGGGAAACCTACTGAGAATCCTACATGCATCAGGAATCGGACAAAAATAGAGAGCCTTGCAAAACTGAAACACCAAAGGAACCAAGTTTCAAAAGAGGGATTTACAAAGTCTGGTGCCAAGGTCTATATTTACACTTCTGACCAAGGCCAAGCTAGGCCTCCCCGTTCTGATTCACCACCAACTCATGACCCAGGCCCAGACCTGAATCGCCAGGGCAGTAAAACTGCTGAAGAGATCCGTAAGCTGAGAACAGAGCTCAGCAAGTACTTTCAGAAAATTGAGGAACTTTCCAAGAAAGGTATAGTATCTTTTCTATAATACCAATTTAGTTACAAAATTGCTGATGTTGCTTAACATAAGGCACTGGTGTAAACTGGAAATAATGTTTCAACTTCTATACGTTTTGCAAGTCAAAGCAAGCTTTTTGGAGTGATTCAGCATATTCTTGGAACAAATGGTGATCCAAGTGCTACATGTACATCCCAAGCTTTGACAATCTGTCCTGCATATTTCTTGTTTGCTAGCTTGCACTGTTTTAATATTGTGGCATGAATCTTTGAAAAAGCTGGTTTTTCAACTTGGATGATTTCTAAATCAGAATGTGTTAACTTTCAGCATCTTGACACTTTTGAATTTAAATCTGTGTATTCATTCATTCAGTGAGGCCTCATTATGTTTCATTATAATGAATCTTGACCCCTTTTTGATTCCCCCTCTGGCTTTTCTATTTAATTTTCAGTCATTTGAGCTGCTTTAATCAACTAATTGCATTGTGTTAACATTTACACTAATTAATCAGGTTCCCCATGTGATACTGAAAATGTATGCAGTAGCAAAATCATAAATTAAGAATTGTTTATTAACCTTTGGAACAGCATTGGAACATTGATCTTTTCTTATCTAGCAATTCATAGGTCCATCTATTTTGCCTTCAGTCACCCTTTTATTTGCATGACGAGCAATGACATTGAGTCATTACACATCTAGATTCTGGATTACAACATATTAGAATATTTTCTGAAGGAAACCCTTCAATTTGCATTGAAATAAATTAATGTTATTTCCTACCTAAGGCAGTTGTTCTGAAAACTGCAAGTCATCAGTAGATAAGGTTAATTGACAAAATATGTAAGTGATTTCAAACATGGTTGACTCTTAATTTCCTTCTGAGCTTACCTAACAAGCCATTTGGGGATGGACAACAAATGGTGGCCTTGCCAGTGACACTCTCATTTCATGAAATAATTTTAAAAAAAAAAGCTCTGATATGTCACAGTCACATTAATGGCTTGTTGAATATATGATTAAAAATGTTTGCTGTTGAGACTAATGTGATGCTTAAGATTGACATAGAATTATCAGCCACAATGATATATGTATGTGTACTAGTTTCCATAGATCACAATTCCCTTGACCTTGGAAAAACTCTTGCATCTAAATGATAAACTTGTGCCTGTCTGCATAATTCCAGCGGAGCCATACAATCTTAACAACTGGCTTGCTAATTCAGCTCAGAGAGAAATTAAGAGTCAACCGTGTTTGAAATCTCTTACGTATTTTGTCAATTAACCCTACCTGCTGATTACTTGCACACTGTGTACGTGTGATAGAGGACTGCATTTCCTTTCAGGGTGAATCAGATTGAATATAGAAGGATCAGAGGAGAAGCAAGAAGGAACCTTGAAAAGAGATGAGCAGCTAACATAAGAGTATCCCCAAAATCTTCAATAAGTATGTAAATAATAAAAGGGTGATTTAAAAAAAACGTGGAGGCTTACATGTGGAAACAAGAGAAGCAGGGAAGTATTAAATGAATAGTTGCATCTGTCTTTACAAATGAAGAAGATGCTACCCTGCCCAAAGTGAGAGAGGAGATAATGTCCATCTAAGGAATTTACAATTGAGAAGGAAGAAGGGTCAGGCTATTTTTTATTTAAATTGATAAAGCATCAAGACTGGATGTGATGCATCCAAGGATGCAGAGGGAGCTGAGTGTGGAAATTTCAGAGACGATGGTGATGATCTTCTAGTCTTTCTCTGGTACTGAGGACTGGAGAATTGCAAATGTTACAGCTTTGTACAGAAATGCTTGCAAGATAATGCTGGCAACTACAGACCAGTCAGTTTGACTTCAGTGATAGGGATACTTCTGGAAACTGTAGTTTGGGACAAAATCATTAAGTAGAGATGTTGGCGTTGGACTGGGGTAAACTCAGTAAGAGTCTGGCGACACCAATTTTAAATCCAACCAATTTATTTGATAGTAAATCTGCTAGCTTTCGGCTTTGTGACAAAGGCCGAAAGCTAGCAGATTTATTATCAAATAAATCGGTTGGATTTAAAATTGGTGTCGCCAGACTCTTACCGACAAAATCATTAGACGGGCTCAGGATGATTAAGGAAAGCCAGCTGTGGACAATCTTATTAAACTTCAGTTTTTTTGAGGTGATAATGAAGAAGATTGAGGCAATGTTGTTGACGTGATGCTTAAGGATCGGAAGTGTTGTCAACTGCGATGAACAAAGTTTTGAACTTCAGATGAAGTTCAGTGTAAAGAAGTGTGAAGTGATTCATTTTGACAGGAAGAATACAGAGAGGCAGTAAAGGGAGAAATTCTTAGAGGTGCAGAAACAAAGGGATCTCAGTGTATATGCACAGAAGGCATTGTAAGTTGCACGGCATGTTGAGACAGCAGTTAATAAACTGTATGATATCCAAGGATTTATTAACAGGAAGATTGAGTACAAATGCAATGAAGTCATGTTGAACTTGTATAAGACACTAGTGAGGCTTCTTCTGGAGTAGTGCAACTAGTTGAGTGCCATACTTGAATGATGTGAAAGCATTGGAGATAGCGCAGAGTATATTTACAAGAATGATTCCAGAGATAAACAACTAGCTATGATGATAGATTGGGTTAGAGAAAAGAAAATTGAGAGGAGACTTGAAAGAGATACCCAAGATCTTGAGAGGTGTGAAAAAAGGTTTCTTCTCAAGTATATCACAAACTGACGGGCACTGATACAAAATAATGGGCAAAAGGAATAAAAATGATGGAGGAAATCTTTTACTTGAGGCTGGGTCGAGTCTGAAACAAAGGATGGTGATGGCAAGTGTGAGCAAGGTATTTCATGGGATTGCTATTTTAAAAAAAGACTCTGCAAGGTTATGAGGATAAGGTAGGAGAGTGAGAATAGATAGAATGCTACTTCAGTGAACCAATGCAGAGTCAGATGGGTTGAATGGCCATCTTCTGCACTGTAAAGATTCTGTGATTCATGTAAATCACTTCAGATAGCATTTTGATATCCATCGATAAGCTCCAACTCTCAAACATGCTAGATCATTTGTTTACTCTGGGCCTTTTTTCATATAGGACATCACTCAGCCTCCGAAAACACAGACATTGTTAATCTCTCTCAATTTGTTGTCTCCACTTCTTCAATGTCTTCCTTTGGTGGTTTGTCTTCTGCCTCTGATTAAGGAATGTATTTTTTTAGTGGAAGATTTCATGGTTTAATTAGAGTATAAAGAAGAGTAAGAATAGGCAATATAGCCTCTGGATTCTGCTTGTCATTCAATAGGATCTCAGTCTTGAGTATACTCAAAGACTGTGCATTTGTAGCCTCCTCAGCTTGAGTACTGACTTAAATTTTTAGAACATATTTAAGGTAATTTTTGGATCAAAGAGGAAAATTCACAATGCCAAGGTTAGTGAGGTAACCATTTGTGATGTTGTAAGCCACATGCTAGGATTCCAAGAAACCTGGCCGTGATCTGGATGATGGCAGGTGCGTGGTTGAGAGTGAACTGGGAGGTCTTTTAAGCATTTCTGAAAGAGCAAATCATGTCCATGTGTGTATGCTATTCTACATGAAATTTTGTTCAAATAAATGTATGAATGTTTTATAGTCTGGTCTTACCTTGACCAGGAATTTCAGGAGTTTCACTTTTTTTAAGTTGGCAATAATATTTAACTTTTCAAGAATAATGTCAACCAGTAGCCTACCAAATGGAGAAAAAAATTAACAACTCTAATGGGCAAAAGTAGATGTATCGTGGCTGTCACAGGTCTCTGAAAGGGAATATTTCCTTCCGCAGGGTCAGAGTTGTGAAAGATTTGGTGTGGGAAAATGGAAGTGAAGGCTGTGGGGAAGCAAATCTGGGTGGAGACAACAAACTAAACCTTATTCAAAGAGGGAGGTAGAAATGAGAAAACTATAGACCAGTTAATTTAACATCTGTTGTTGGGAAGTTATTAGACTCCATTATTAAGGGAGCAATAGCAGGACATTTGGAAAGTCAAAACACAATCCATTAGAGTCAGCATGGTTTTATGAACAATAGGTTGTGTTTGACTAATTTGCTAGAATTCTTCAAATATTTAATAAGCCACGTAGATAAACAGGAATCCTGCAGATGTAGTAAATCTGGAAGGCATTTGATAAGGTGCTGCATAGGAGGTGAATACACAAGGTAAGATCACATGGAATTGGGGGTAATTTATTAGCTTGAATAGAGAACTGACTAACTGATAGAGAGTTGGAATAAATGAGTCTTTTTTTGGTTGGCAAGATGTAACTAATGGAGTGTCACAGGATTCACTCTGGGGGTGGGGGTGCTGAAACTATCTACATTAATGACTTGCGTATAGTGATGGAAGGTACTATAGCTAAATTTTCAGATGACGCTAAAATAGATGGGATAGCAAGTTGTAATGAGGAAATAATAAACCTACAAATGGATATATATAGATTAGGTGAGTCAGCCAAAATGTGGCAAATGAAGCTTAATGTGGATAAGAGTGAAGTTATCTATTTTGGTCAGAAAAATGGAAAGACAACCTATTATCTGTATGGAAAGTGACTTTGGAGTGCACTGGTGCAGAAGAATCTGGGTGTCTTTGTGTTTAAGTTGTAGAAAACTGGTATGCAGGTACAACATCTAATAAAGAAAGCAAATGGAACTTTATAGCTAAAAAAAATAAAAGTAAGGAAGTGTTGCTGCAACTATTGAAGGCATTGGTGAGACCACACTTTGAGTACTGTATACAGTTTTGGTCTCCTTATTTTGAGGAAAGATGTGATGGCATTCAAAGCTGTTCAGCAGAGGTTCACTGGATTGATTCCAGAGATGAGGGGTTTGTCTTGAGACATTAGAGAGTATAGGCCTAAACTGCTCAGCATTTTTAAAAAAAAATGAAAAGAGATCTAATTGAAGTGTGTAAGATGATAAAAGTAACTGAATAAAGCAGATGTAGAGCAGATGTTTACTATGGAGCAATCTAGAACAAAAGATCATGGTTCTAGGATAAGGGGTAGCAGATTTAAGAGTTGAGGAGAAACTACTTCTCTCAAAGTGTTGTGAGTCTATGGAATTTGCTACCTTGGAGTATACTAGATGCTGTGATGAGTGAATTTGAGGAGACAAACCTATTGCTAATTAAAATTCTGTCTAAAAGTATGGAGAACCGGCAGGAAAGTGGAGTTGAAGCAGAAATGAGATTAGGCATGATTGTATTGAATGGTAGAGCAGGCTCGAGGGGCTGAATTACCTAGTCCTGCTCCTGGTTCTTATCCAGGGAGTTTGGAAAGCTTCTCTAATCAGTTGCACTGGAAGGGTGTGGACAAGTATGGTTTGATCCATGGTGGCAATGATGTTGATGTAACTCCTATAGAGTGTCAAATTGCTTGAAGGCCGGATCAGTTGTATAGCCAGAAGAACAATAGAATTAGAAACAAAATGCTGGAAGTTGCAGAGTTAATATTTTAAATTGTGTTCTCTCATCAAACAGCTGACATATTGGCCTTCTCCGGATTAATGTACATAGTTGCTGCAGGATATATTGTAATTACTAGTCACTTGAAAATCAGTATTTCAAAGCAAATCTGACTATTGTCTTCTAAAAATTTTATTCTAATTTTTTAAAAGGCTTTTGGTGTTGATGGTATAAAATTGAATAATTAATGTAGTTAGAATTTGAAATAAAATGTGATGATTTACATTTTAAGTTTAACTTCTCTAGAGTTTTATGAGGCAAAATCAAATGAATCAATATCTTTTGGGGTACTGTTCTAATTTTGAGTTTTAAAGTGGCTTTCTGTGACAGTTTCTACATGACAACAAATTTGCTTGAGTGGCTTATTCTGTCAAAAAGTTGTACTTCAAATGTTGCTCTATGAAATGACTTGCATGTAATTGAGACTTTGAGTACTTATTTCTGCCTTACGAAACTTGGACCTGTATTGATTAATTTTATTGTGGAAATAATGGTGAGATTAATGTCACTGTTATTAAAGTGTTATTTGGACAACAACTTCTAATGACAGCACATGCAAATAAAAGCTGAAATTGGTTGAAGTTGTTGTCTGAGTTACCTTGGCCTCCAGAAGCAGATACTTAGAGACTCTGTATTGCAACAAAGGGTATGGTGTAAATTCTTGCACTTGCCTATATATACCCACTAAATTTACCAAAAAAAGGGTCTTTCCATTTCAATGGAAGTAAATTTTTTAATATGCAATAAGTCTTGATCCCTGCCAAACAAACTTTCTGGTACTGAAAATAAACTTTCATGTACATGGAATTGTTGAAGAATTTAAAAAAAAAAATGTATGTTTGTAACATTACCCTTCTTTCTCTCTCACTCTCAATTCCATCTTTTTTATCTTCCCTCTATTTTGCCTTCGATATCTGATTTATCTGAAATTCCCTGTACATGCTGAAATAGTTTAATTATAGTAAATTCCAGTGTAAAATCTGATGGAAGGTCTGTTTACTAATACAATCAATAGCCAGTGTCAGTCATTGGCTGCCAGTCTAGCCCATAAGTTACTGCTAATATGAACGGTTCACAGCGTCAGACTGATCCTTCCATCCTTCTCTCATCTGGCATTTTCCAGAAATTTTGCATTAGTCATGAACAGGAAAATCATTTTGCTGTTTGTAAATTGCCCTGGTGATGTATTATACATAATGTTTGTTTTATTTTGCTAGAGAAAAATGTGGATATCCTGGACCCTGATGAAGAACGCAGAATGCAGATAAAAAGACAAGAACAGGCCACCCGCTCGGCGAGGATGCTGTATGTTTTGCAGCAGCAAGTGAGAACTGAGATTAAATGTTACTAAGTGTCTAGTTAATTATGGTCAGGTTTTCCATTACAGATCATATCCGGCCGACACAATAATTTGTATACTTACTAATATGGAGAATGAGAAGTCTACAAGAAGCATGAATTTTCTGCTTGTAAAACAGAAATGACTTTGTATAATACATGTTCTTTATTTGATTACTCTGCAGTTCATAGAATCAGAGAATCTCTGCAGTGTAGAAGGAGGCTATTTGGCCCATTAAATCTGCATTGACACAAACCCCTATCCCTGTAATTCCATGTATTTACCCCTCTAAAACCCTTAATCTGCACATCTTTGGATACTAAATGGCCAATTTAGCATGGCTAACCTGCAAATCTTTGGAGTGTGGGGGGGAAAAAGAACGGAGCATTCCAGAGGAAACCCACGCAGACGCAGGGAGAATATGCAAAGTCCACATAAGCAGTGACCCAAGGCTGAAATCGAACCTGGATCCTTAGTGCTGTGAGGCAGCAGTGCTAACCATTGTGCTGCTCACATTGTTCCACTATTGTAATTGATGAATTGCTGCTGACCTTCCAATCTTAACCAATATCCCCATGAAGATATGTAATAATAGCGTTTGAATTTTCCTTCTGTTGAATTTTGCATGTTGTTTGTAGAAACTTTATTATTGATACTGAAATTTTTATAATTTTTATTCTGGTAAATCTATGCCATGGCTTCTTTCTTATAAAATAAATAGTGTTCTGACTTAAATAACCCATCCACTTTACAGAAATTGCTACTTCTACTTGCTGTAAAAAGGTGGATTGCATGGTAAATCCTAATGTATATATGAATTTGAAGCAAAAGCTTTATTATGTAATGCTTTTATCCCTGTTTGATAGTCTATAAGCAATATATCTCAATGGATAGATTTCAAATGAAAATTAATACACAGATAAGGTATAGTTCAAGGAAGAACTGATTAGTTTGATGAAGATGCTGATCTGAATACTGGAATTTTTCAAAAGATCTTTTAACTGGGAGATAGGAGAATTTTTGTTTTAAAGAATGATTATTTTATAATGCTGTGGTGGAATTTGTCATAGCTGTCAGAATGTGAACAGGGTTTTCAGAGTAGCTTATTGGATGTGGATTAGCCCGTAAATTCCTCAATGAGATGGAAACCCTTAAAAAAAAGATTTTTTTTTAGTTTTGTAGTTAAAAGTATCAGCCAGATAGGGAAAAGCCCCAAGGAAAAGCTGCTTTTTTGCAATAACATTGAATTAAAACACAGCATGGTGGAGGTATGCGCTACACTGTGTATCTGCTTCACTTATTTTAGAAACTGTGATGTTTAGCAGCTAGAACAGGAACATAAATGAATGTACTGGATAGGATAGTGTTCATATAAATCAAAACACAGGTTTCAAAATGCAGTCATTTGAACAAAGGGTTTTAAATATTTTGTGAAGGTCTAGTAGCTGGTTATTCTGTGTGCAAATGGTCCTTGAATATTGTAGAAGTGTTGTGCTGGTAATGAAACCTGTATATATCTGATCAAAACTGTTGTTTGTCTTGACTTGTGCATATTTTTATGGTTTAATTCAGGTAAATGAAATACAGGAAGAGATAGAGAAACAAAGTCCACATAAAATAAAACATACCAAAAAGGTGAGAAAGTTGGATATTTTGTTTTAAATATCTTGGTGCAAATGGATATTTTTCTTTTTAAGAATGACAACAAAATAAGTTAATCTTTAAGAGTTTTTTTTTCATTTCTTCAGTATTATATTCAAATTTTAGATTTTACTAAATTATTGCTTGGATCCACCACGTAGATTATACTGTTCCAGATTCTCCTATCAAAATATGTTGGGTTAATGATGCTCACTATTTATATGCATCCAAATGATACAGCAAATTTGGAAGAAGGGGCAGAGCTGCTGTTAAACCCACATAACCAAAAATGACATCCAAGTTGTACTACTCCATTGTTAACTTTATAAAAAGCAGCACTCTACAGCTTGCCTCACATTGAATACATTGGCACAAGGTGACTGTATTTGCTTGGTAGTTTGGAACTAAACATGCCATTAAAAATTAAATCTTGTCTATTACAGTCTAAGTACTCTTAACAATGTGTTAATCATTAGCAATCAAATTCTCTGGCATTAAACATTTGCTATTATAAGCGAGGGGTCTGGAATCACGTTCGTTTGGGTTTTAATTGTTGGAGGTTTTAAAATGTGAAAAAATTAAAAGTTGTCATTGGCACCCTCTTGTTTTTCTTTGTCTGACATAGGAGAAGTAGACCATTTGGCCCTCTAGTCTTCTCTGCCGTTCAATAAGGTTATAGTTGACCTGTTTGAGTTCCACATTCCCCATCAATCCCCCATAACCTTGCTTAACAAGAATCTATCTATCTTTGGTTTAAAAATATTCAGTGACCACTGCCTTCTGAGGCAGAGTCCCAAAGTCACAATCCTCTGAGAGAAAAGAATTCTCCTCATCTCTGTCCTGATTTTAAAACCCTGCCCAATAGTTCTGGATCACTAGCAAGAGGAAGAATCCTTTCAACACCCACCTTGTCAATTCTGTTCAGGATCTTATACTTCAATCAAGACAACCCTCAATCTTCTAACTCCATTGGAAACAAGCCCAACCTTTCCAACCTATTCTCCTACTTATTTTGGGTATCAGTTCAGTAAACTTCCAGTGAATCGCCTCCAATATTTCCATTCTAATTTGTACTTTCTTTCACCCTTGTTGCATTTGTTCTGCAATACTTCAACCTGATTATTAATGTTCTTTAGGGAAGGAAATTTGTCAATCTTACCCCATCTGGCCTACATATGATTCCAGAGCCACAGCAATGTGGTTGACTCTTAACTGCCCCCAGGCAACTAAAGGTGGGTAATAAATGCTGGCCCAGCCAGTGATGCCCATGTCCCACAAATAATTTTTTTTAAAAAAAGGAAATATGTAGTTGCTTGACCTGTTCACTTGGGTGCCAATTGCCTCATTTTTCCTCATTGTGATGTTTTCAGCTCGCATTTGCTTTTTCTGTGCAGCAAGTTGTTTTAATTTCTTGGGTGATGTTTTAGTTTTCATTAAATCTTCTTTATCACAAGCATAGGTTAATAAATAATGATTCTACTTATGATAACATTTGAATCAGGTTTAATATAAATGTTGCTGTAATGGCTGTTTATTACAATTTTTACATGTTTCAGTCTCGAGCCATGACTCGGTTAGCAGCTGCTCATAGAGGGGCTGTGCGGGCATTACAAATGTTTATTGGTCAGCTTTCTGGACAATCCGAGCAGCAGATTCCTACCTACTACAAGGAGCTGGGTCAATTGATTCGACAGCTTTCTCTTTGCTCTGCAAGAATGGAAAGTGATATGGACTCTTCTATATCAGAAACCATTATTAATATCCTTCAGCAAGTTGAGGTAAGTCTTTGCAAAAAATTCAAGAAATAATAAGGTGTAATATTACAGTTTGAATTTAGAAGTGCCTTTGTAATATGGGCACCTTTAGCAGTGTTTGTGAACCCAAAACAGACATCCAATGGATTACCACTTTTTTTTCCTTCCTGGTCACGAGGATGATTTTGGCAGCAGAATGAGGCAGGTAAAATTGAGAGAGAGGAACTGGACGTGAGCATGATTTTTTTTTTGGTGCTGCTGCTGCCCCCGCCCCCACCCCACCCCTCTCTCTAATCTTGCGGGCTGGCCACAACCATTTGCCTGGTGTGACAAGCCAGTGAGATCGCCTCCTGTCTAGGGAGAAGAAAAAGGAATGACCTAATATGTGGCAGATAAAATTTAGCATGGAGAGGTCTAAAGTGATATGTTTTGGTAGGAAGAGCAAAGAGAGGCAATATAAAATATAGGGTCAATTCTAAAGGAGATGCAGGAACTTGGAGACTTGGGAGTATACTCTGGGTATAACAACGAAGCTAATTAACAATTTGCTAACACCTTGAGAGCATTATAATTAAAAGCAAAAACTACAGCAGAAAGTTACCACTTTAAGTTAAAATGGCCTTTCTGGAACTGTAGATGCAGATTGAGAAAGTGATTAATATGTGCTGCAACTATTTGAAGTTTCTGTGTGGCCTAATGATTATTTTGTACGTTCGCCAGAGAGATTCATATGTGATGAATCGATGCAGCACTGTCCACACTTCTTATGCAGTGCATCTCATCGTGGACTGTCAGTCAGCTGCATCAGGGAAAACTGCAATTGGCAAAAGGTTGGCACCAAGGTGCAACTGAAATCTTAAGTACGGTGGCTATTTCCGACAGTTCAGTAAGTTTTTTTTTCCCCTGATAAATATCCCCACCAATTGAGAGGGGCTTATAGTTTGATGTTCACTGCATCTGATGGAGAAATAGCATTAAGAATAATATAAATGGTAGGGATGGTTTACATCATGTTTTCTCACTTGTCAATGTGACATGAAGCATATTTTTGTGCATCATAAACAAGGGATATTAATGTAACAATAATACCTGTATTGGCACTGAAACGGACCAAAAACAGAATAAAATGGCATTGAAAATTGAAGGTCTAAATATGAAAGTCAATAAGTGGGAAGCTAAGTGCTTTGAACTCCCATGTGTTGCTTCATGAACAATATACTAGACAATAAATTTACTCAAGACTCATCATAATTTGTGCAACTCCAGTTTAGAGAGGTGCTCCACTTCCTATTTAATATAAAGAATCATTAAAGCTATTGATATGCACTTCCTAGTGTCTCAGAGGGCAGAAATCTGCCTGCAGGTCAGCTGCACACTCAAACAAGCGATTGACTCTAGTTTGGGGAAACCTTGAATGAAAGAAGGGGAGAAAAATATCCCTGAATGAATATAAAGTCTTGCTTCAGGAACTAAAAATGTTTTATTTTGTGAATTTATCAGGACCTGGATTCACTGCTTGGGAAGCAACTTCCTCAAAAGAAATCCAATCAATTGCCACAGAGAGCACGAAGTGTTTCCCCTCCAAGTAGAAAAGGATCGGTAGGTAGACACAGAAGTCGTTCTGCTGAAAGGGCACAAAAACCATCCATCATAAAGAATACTGTTCCAGTTGCACTGAAACAATTGCCTCCTTTAAAGACAGTGCATATTGGTAAGTCATTTCATTTCTTAAAGTTCCTTTTTAAATTTGATGCAATACTAATATTGCAGAAAGGGGAAGATTTAATGTGGTATTGTAATGTGAACTATTGCTCGCTACAGATTAGCAAATCACCTCTTTTGAAATTGCCTTTGAGTGAAATGTAAATGCAAACTTTCACCTACTTGTTGTCTGTGACATATTTTATACAGACGCTTTGACTGGTTTATTACATGTTTACTGAAGTGCTTTTACTTTGAGATGGACAAAGGACCGTGGTTCAAACTTAGCTTTATAGAAAACACTCAGGTTAAAGAAACAATTCTTACACAATAAATAACTTTCCCTAAACTAGGCTAATTGCCTAAGAAATAGATATTACCTAATCTGATGAAATCGATTCAGCTGTTGGGTTCAATTCCATGAGCTCATGGCAACAGATGATTTAAGGGTCTTCTTAGCATGAAAGTGGATCTCACAAATCTTGTTGCATCATCCCAGGTCACAGCAGTCACAATTGGTGGAGTCTTTGCTGGAGTTTGCCTTGAAAAATGGCTGTTTTTATCATCCTTCCCTTCAAATATTGCCTGACTTTCAGCCAATGGGGTGACATGGCGAAGGTCAACACCCAATGAGGTTAGGCCAGGTCATCTATAGGATCCCTACAGTGCAAAAGCCTGCCATTCGGCCCATTGAGTTTTCACTGACCACAATCCCACCCAAACCCTATTCCTGTATTGCCACCTATTTACCATTCTAATCTCCCTGACACTAGGGCCAATTTATCGTGGCCACTCAACCTAACTCCCACATCTGTGGGAGGAAACCCAAGCAGATACGGAGAATGTGCAAACTTCACACAGACAGTGACTAACCTGGGTCCCTAGTGCTACGAGGCAGCAGTGTTAACCACTGTCGTTATGCCACTCCAATTGCACGTATCTCTTTTCGGGATGTGGTTAATAGCACCGAGGACATAACATCTTCTGGATGAGTACCTTGTAATGGGTTTCAAGCAATAACGACACTTCCATTGTAAAACTTGAACCTTTCTATTCAATATGTAAAAGTCTCGGTTCTGGTTTTGAGCCACGATATTCTCTCTTGTTCAAGTGGAGTACTTCTGTTTGATACACGAGACAGTTCTGATATGTGCCCTTGTCGTCTTTTGACCTGTGATATCCTCAAAAAGGCAGCTTATAGCAGTATTTAAAATGTCCAGTTTTATGTTAGGCCTGATTTTTCAGGCTTTGCCAGTTTAACCACTTACCATTAGCAGAAATAAATTATTCTATTTTGACTTTCAGCCATTCATTTTAATGGATGGGATTTTCCCATCAGACTCGCTGGGGGAATAGTAGCGAGTGGGACAGAAAATTTGGTGGACCGTTTAAAGGTTTGTTGAATTCAGGCAGCAATTTTCAATCTTGGGTTATGCATGGCTGAAAATTCCTGCCCAATGAATCTTAATTGTAACCAAACTTCTCCTTGTATAGTCTAACCACAATGTAATGCAGTTTAGACATGATTCTCTATATTCTACTGTTTTAATATTTCAGTAGTCTGTTGACTGGGTTTACTACTCTGCATTAATTTCACACAATGAGAGTCAAATTTACTGAAACTCAGGTTTCTTTCAATTTCTTAACTGTTTTAATAACAGTCATGAAGTATGGGCATTTCCAATTTTTCTTGCTGTCTGTAGTATTTTACATTTTAATTTTTTTCTGCCATTGATGTGATGTACAAATTTTATCTAATGCGTTCTACAATGTCAGAATTAATGTACTATATTGCTAATTGTGAGACCTGCGTCACTTGGTTTGTTTGTCCCAACTGTGCATGTAGCTTTTCAGAATGCAACTGATATGAGCCTACTTGAAAAATGACAATGTTCTTTCATGTGCACATTTGGTTAGAAACAAGTATTTAATTGGTCTGTGTGGAAATGCTCTTGCATTATTTGACTGTAAAACAGAAAAGTAGAATATTTTTGGATTAGTACACCTGTCAATAAAATGTGGATTTTTAAAATACATTTTTTGCACAGATGAAAGTTTGCACGTTTCTGAATCCCCCAGAGCCCAGCATTGTGGTAAAGAGTCTCTACCTCTCCATGAGGAGCAACAACAGGAGGAAGGCCCTCCAACTCCTGATAGGAATGCTGTGTTGAAGGCTGGATTAGATGCCTTGCAGCGTGTTGCAGCCTTGAAAAAATCTGTTCCAGAAAGAAAGGCAACTAAGAAAGGAGTGCTGCTGCCTAACAGGTCATGCGTAAGTCTGCACAGTGATTTATATTAGGGTATTCTGTTATAAGGGTGGCTAATGCTACAGCTGTCTTCCACAATTGCAACCATAGACATGCTCAGTGCTAATCCCATAGCCTGGATTTTGCTGTACTAATAATAGTAATACTATTAGCACTCATTTATTATACAGTAAAACTGACAGTGACATGCGACTTCACATTGCATTAAAAGTAGAAATCCAGAAGTTGCTTTTGGTGATGTCCTGTTCCACCATGGGCTGTGTCTGTTAGATAAAAATCTACGCACAGCAGTTACTGTAAACTTGGGATCATTATCTAATTAAGCATGAATCTAGTATTAAAGACAGATGAAGTGTTAAAGTCTGTGCAGTCAAAAGTTGTATAGAAGAAACAGTGCAACTTGACGTTGCCAGTTTTGGACCCTCATAAGTGGGTATTGGCTTTAGACCAGTGCATCGCAACTAGAGGTTAATGTGAATGACTGCAAGGTATATCTGTTCATCTGCCTTTATGCTACATTTTTAGAATTCTTCATTGAATGTTATAGATTATATTGAAACGTGAAGTGATTCAGTCCATTATCATTTTTACTTATTTTTCTTAAATCATGGACAGCAAAGAGGACCGAGCACTCAGATAATGCAAGCTTGCTTTCAGAAAGCTACATTATCTTCAGAATTAAAGAAAAATCAGGGACCACTTAAAGAAAGCAGGCCTCCATGGATTCCAGGATATCCCACCTCCCCTGTTGCAACTTCTAAACGGCAAGTAGTTTGTGCAATAGTTTGCAAATACCCTGTACTTTGTTGTGTATCAGTGGTACACCCGAACATGTGTATCTCATTCTTTTGCATACTTTTAAGTTGTTTTGTTTGCAAATAAAAAGAATAAAAATTAAATTCTTATTATTTGAAAGATTATTATAAACTTAACACAGTATTTTGTTAAAATATGGTTGCTTTTGTTCTGGTTACAACGTGTGAAATATAAATTTGTCCTTTTTGTAATGATTGTTAGAGTTCCATGGAAGAAACAGAAACTAAAATTGGAATGCCAGAAATCTAAATCTATAGACAAAAGTCAAACTAACTTGCTAAAGGAAATGGAACAAGAAAGGCAAGAAACTGCTAGGATTGAAGCAATCAGGTAAAGCTGCTAGTTTCAATGGGGATTGATTACAAAAGAATTGCAAATGAGGGAGACTATTTGGCCCATTTTTATTCATTCAAGGAAATTTTAATATTTTCAATTGCAACATTCCGTTCTTTGTCAAATAATTCCAGAGATTCCTTGGGTATATCTTGAGAGCTTCTTCAAAGATTTTCTGTTTTGAAAATTATTATAGATTCAGACTAGCTTATTTGAAAAATGTAGTGGCTTGACATTTTTTCTTCAACTTGGTTTAAGTTCAATCTTTGGAAGTAACTTGGCAATATTTTTATTTGAAATTCCTTTGAGCAGTTTCAATACAGTATATCAACTTGTAGCACAGAACTATCCTTAATTTGACAGTCAAAGGACTACTGGTGTGGAAAAATAATGTACTGCTATTTTCTAGGCTGAATTAGTACAGATAAATTATTTTATGCTAGCCATTTTGCCCCTGGCCTGAGAGTGCTTGATGTTATTCTGTTCTCCAACTGAGATCACATACCAACTGACTAAAGAGCAGCTTCTTCCCTGATGCCATCAAACTTTTAAATAGATCTACCATATATTACACTGATCTTTTTCTATAACCTAGCTGCGAATGTAACTCTAGTCTGCACTTTCTCCTTTCCTTCTCCCCAGTGTACTCTATGAATGATATGTTTTGTCTGTATAGTGGCAAGAAACAATACTTTTCACTGTATCCCAAAATATGTGACAATATTAAATCAAAGCACTATTCCAAAGATGAAAGATTGTTTGTGCTTTTTTAAAAATAGGACAGAAGCTGAAATGCCTGCATATTCTGCATGAATTTTCTTTTCAACACCACAATAATCTTCTACAGAAAATTCCTAAATAATTTTCTTATTATTAGCAATTTGTGCTTATGAAGCCAACAAGTAGTCCAGTCTGTTGTATTTCCAATCAGTTGCATCAAATAGTAGAAACCGTTTGCTACTGAAAGACTTGTTCTGTGGAAGCCATAATATCATTTCACTCCAAGGGCATATATTGGGGAACTCATCAGTTTCTGCTCTTGGAGGAGAGACTACTATTAAATGTATTTTTTAATATCATGAAAAATTAATGTCGCTCATGTTTTTAAAAACTAATTTTAGGTTGTCTTGGCTTGATTCTGAAACTGCCCGTAGGCTGAGGGAGCTCAATGAACTCTGCATACAAGAAATGGACAGAATTAAGAAAATGAGGTACTATATCCGTAACTTGCAGTTTTTACATCCAGTTTTAATAAACGGGATCGGAGGCTATCCCTCAATCCTTGTTTTTAAATATTTTCTTCTTTCTTGGGTTTTTTTAAAATATCCAATCAAAGTCTCAATAAGTGAGACATTCCAGATCCAAGCTGACAAGATAAGATCATCACTTCCTGTCTTAGGCTTGATCTACATGATCCAAACTGATTTGGAGCAGGCATTGCACGCTGTCCAATGCTTGATTTCATTTGCATCTTAGCTAAAAAAAAAAACTTGGATGCCACTTTAAAAAATTCTTCAAATGAAGCCTCAGTGTAACCTCTTGACTTCAATCAAGTGCAGGCCAATAAAGCTACACTTGATCTTAGTCAATGTGGGCAATGCTGGCAAAGCCAGCATATGTTGCCAATCCCCAGTTGTCCCTGAACAATATCTTGCTTGACAGTTGACCACTTTACAGTGCATCTGGATCACACGTAGGTTAGACTAGGTAAAGATGGCAGATTTCCTTCATTGGAGACATAAATGAAGTAGGTTCTTTTTACAGTTGGCAATGGTTTCATGGTAAGAAGTCTGACAACACCAGGTTTAAATACAACCGATTTATTTGATAGCAAACTCACTAGCTTTTGACCCTCTTGACTTCGTCAGGTGAATTCATCGTTTCATCATGGTCGTTGTTAGACTTTTAGTTCTGGATTTTTATAGAATTTTAATTCCATCATCTTATTTGTATTTGAACCCGGGTCCCTTCAGCATTACCCTGGGTTGCTGAATTATTAGTCATTATTATTATACCCCATGCCATCATTTATTAGTACCAGTACCTGTACCAAGTGCCTAATTTTAAAAGGGAAATGATTAATTTTATTCATCGCTTCCCAGATACAGATCCTATGATTATAAAATGAGACCATGGACAATATAAAAATATTTACTTAAATGTTCTTCAGATCTGAAGCTGACTCCCCCAACAAATGGATTGTAAAAGCAGAGGAGGAAATTCGGGAGAAGCTTCAACCGTTGCTGGACAAAGCACAGGTATCAAATATTTAATACTTTAATTGGCTTGGTTCTAACACTCTGAACAATCAGACATTCATTTTTTTTTAATATTGAGTGTTTACATCCACCTTGCTCTTATCTTCTGGAAATGCTTCAATGGTCTCACATTTCTTAAACCTTACAGGTGAACCCAGCTCCAGTTTATCTGCCAATTCCAACAGCTTAGCACATTTTTCAATTTTTCCACAATTATGCTATGCACTTCCAAATAAGTCTGGAGTAGAATGAGAGCCAGTCTTCTGCAGTCTTTTACTTTGAATAACAAGTTCTAACTTATATTCCATGTTTCTCACATTCATTACTTTTTTCAAAAGTCTAATTCTTTATACTAAAATAATTATGCTTTTTAAGATATCCTGCACAAACCTCTAGTTTTTGGTTTCCTCCCACAGTCTGAAAAACGTGCTGGTTAGGTGTATCAGCCATGCACAATTCTCCCCGAACCGCTGCCGGAGTATGGCGACTTGGGGATTTGCACAGTAACTCCTTTGCAGTGTTAATGTAAGCCTACTTGTGACACTAATATATCAAATGAAACTTAAATTTTATGTTAGGAAACCCTGCTGATGTTATGCGGTAGAGTGTTCCAGCTAAAACACAGATTTCATCTGGTTTGTTTTTGGATATTAGCAAGAAACGTTTGCAGAAACAATGAGAACTCTACATTTTTTTTTGAAATAAATAAAAATATTTATTGAAGTAGAAGAAAGATAATAGAGTAGAAGAAAGAGCTTTGGCAAATTAACAGTACTTAGTCCCTCAAAAATTGAAAACTCAAACTATCTGTTTCTTCTGACCTAGACTCTGCTGAGACCCCATTCCCAAACGACAACCAGAAACCTATTGGTCAAATCTAAATAGTGATCATCATACCATACAACTAACTTGACCAAGAATTGGGAATGGTCTTTGGTTCAGCAAAGAAAACAATCTTCTACACAAACCGGCTTGCCTTTGGCACTTCAACTCTGACTGAGCTGTTTTCTGAGGATGGCTGCCTCTCTCTCTTGTTGCTCCTTCTTTAACACCTCATCTGTGTCTAAACTGCTTTCTGGCTCTCAGCACTCCGATTATCAATTGTAAAGAACACCCTGTTCCCTATTTCCTTAAGTGCTATCTAGACAGGGTTTACAAAATGCATGGCAGTTTGATTTTACTTTTTTGCAAAAAAAAAAATTTTAATAACATTCTACCATTTCATAACACAAACAAATGGAATCTGACCCAGTTTATAAATCGTGTTTTGAAGATTAATTTTCAACTAGTCTTGATATTCTCTAGAATAATGACTTTGATCCGGCAAATTATATTAAAAAAAAAACTGCTTCTTCTGCTGATCAGACAGTTCAGTTCAGCGTGTTATTGATTTCAGAAAATTACTTTCAATTAGTTAAGAATTCCACATTTTATTCTTTGGACATTTGGAACCATGTTTCTTTTACTTGAATTGAGAGTTTTTGGATAGGCTCACTGAAGTTGTAGTGCTCTCTTTTGCCTTTGCCGCTCATCTATTAGTAAAAACAAAGGGTCACATTTTGTTGCAGTAGGGCTCACAACTGTTTGCTGTTAGTTACGTTTGAAAATTTTTGTATGACAAATTGTTAAAAGTGAGAGATAATCAATTCCATTTGAGATAAACTGGGAACTTGCTTGTCCTGTTCACTGGGATACCAACAGTGAATTACCTTAACCAACCAAACTGATTGAATGAATGTGAAATTGATCGCACAAGGACAGAGAAGGGAGTGCATGAATTTGTTGTTGAATTGGGTACAGATAGAGATATAGAGTCAGGAAAAAGTAGGAATAAGAGAGAAAAATACGAAAGAAGAGTAACTTCTAACCTTTTTAGACTCCATGCTTGCAATAGTTAATGTCAGATTGACAGTAATAAACGTTTGTCCTGTCTGGTCCAAGTATTCTTAAAAATGACAAGATTTGACTTTGTATAGTGAGATTAGTTTGTATCTCCTGTGTAAGTGCACTGATGTAAATGGAATTCAATGCAATCCAATGGTGAAGCAGAATCCTAATGACAGTGTGGTGCATCTTGGGCATCAGGTTTTGGTTGTTTTGAGCTTAACCTTGGTTTGTTTGTCTGAAATTGATGTACCATTTGTGCATGAAAAGTAGCAAGACTATTAGTTTCATGGCTACTTGGATAGAACAGTATGAGCCGTAATTGCTTTTTGAACATCAAACATGTAAGGGTGAAACGTGAACTGCATTAATGATGTGTGTCTTATTGAAATGTAAATATACCAGGACATACTGGTGTGAGCTATTCCTTTAGTTTCCACAGTATAATTTGTTGAGATATATTTGCCTTTCAACTGATGTGCTCATTAAGTTGCACATCTGCAGTCAAAGATTTCAAATTTCATGATTCTAAGCCTGTTCTTGTGCTAGATCCACTTAATAACGCTGCAGATAATTAAGTCTTTTTTGATAGGTGTTATGACTCTCAGATGATAATTAGCCCAGGAAACCACTGCAGGACAGAAAAAAATATCGGCTTAAAATAGTTGCAATATTTATCTGGATTCCAAAGTGACTGTATTTGAAAAGTATTACATAGATTGTAAAGTACTTTGAGCCCGAGGATCTGATGAGATACCATGTAAATGTGGGATCTTTCTATTCAATAGGTTATAAGTGATTCTTGGGAGAAGAGAACTCAAATCAAAGAGTCTTCACTACAACATCAGCTATCATTACAAGTTGCTGAAAAGGTAAATTTATAAACAAATGATATTGATCCACATCCAAGCTGGTGTTAATTAAATTAGAATTTAAATTTGTTTCTAGCTGGGATGCAGCCTCAGTTCTATTATGATGTTAAAAACAAATTAGTGCAGATGCTGGAATCTGAATCAAAAGATAAAACACTGGAAAATCTCAGCAGGTCTAGCAGCAGCTGTAAGGAGAGAAAAGAGCTGATGTTTTAAATCCAGATGACCCTTTGTCAAATCTCTGTCATGTTAAAGTGCCACTTAGCGATGAAAGCTGTGTAGATTAAGTGGATTAGCGGAAAAAATACAGTGGGTTGGGGGATTGACCCTGGGTATGTCAGTGCAGACTTGGTGTGCTAAATAGCCTCCTTCTGCACAGCAGGGATTTTATGAATTCTTTGAAAAAAATAAATAATTGTTACTTCCTTACAGACTGCAGCGAGTGCAGACATCCTTAGTGAAAAACTATTAGATGAGCTGTTGGAGGACACAGCACAAGAGTTATTGAATCTGGAGTTAAATGGAAAAGCTCATTCAGAAGCTTTGGTGCTGCAAGACGGTTCTACGCTAGAGAATATGCTACAGAGAATAGAGGAGATGGAAGTAAGTATGTGTGATGGCCTGGAGTTTACATTCTGCAGTAGGGTACTGGCGCTTGCTGCTAACTTCAAAGATAGCTACCCATGGAGAGGTTTTCTCTTTCCTGACGTTAATTAGATTGCACGTTATTTTGGCGGTCTAAACAGCTCGTCACGTTGAAGAATTTCAACACAGCAAATCAGGAATTTAAATCCACAAATTATGCTGCCATGCTTTCTATATTTTGAAATATAGATCAAATATACCTGTGTTTTTAAGGAGAAACAGAGATATCATCATTATTACAGTTTTTTACAATCAACATTCCTTTTGTTTCCAATGTAAGGAAATTTTACACTGCGTATGTATAATAAAAAAACTTTGAGGTAGCTTAGCAATAATTATTATAATTTGGTTAACCCAAGTATACCTCACTCAACAGTCCAACTTCTTTGGGGGAGTTTAAACAGTGAGATTAGAGAAGAACAAAGAGTTCACATCAATCAAGTAATTTTTGAAAGATTTTCAGTTGTGGGCATTTGTTCCTTTAAAGCTGTAGAACAAGCATCACATGACCTGTGGAACCAATCAAAGTGCCGGATAGGAGAATCACATGAGTAAGCAGAGGCTTCTCTTCCAGAACCTTCCTGGAAGTTGATTCGCAGCTATGAGGCTCCAAGCCTCTGTATTATAATTATTTGTAAATAAATGTTGCAGTTGTTATTTACCTAATTGGTGAACAGGAACTATTAATTTGGTGATGAGGATAAAAGAAAAAAAGCAATCCCAAGTTCATGAACATAAAGTCAGATTGTAGTTCAGTTTGAGTTTAAAAAATAAGAGCATTTTTATATATCCACTAATTCAGATGGACAGATCCTTTTAGAATATGAGAGATAGGAACAAGAGTAGGCCTTTTGGCCCCGTCGACCCTGTTCTGCCATTCAGTAAGATCATGTCTGGTCCATTCCTCAAGCCCACTTTCCTGCCCTTTCCCTGTATCCCTTGATTCCTGTAATGATCAAGAATCTATCTTAATATATACAAGGACTCTGCCTCCACAGCACTCTGTGGAAAGGACTCCAAAGATATACAACCCTCTGAGAGAAGAAGTTTTTCCCGTTCTGTTTTAAATTGGCGTACTCTTATTCTCCAACCATGTTGATCCTCTGTGTAGGATTGTAAACAACACATTGAACGTTTGGGATACAACTTTTAGGCCAATGCAGTAGAGGATGAGGGGAATAGGACAGTAATCTTTCTGAGCGTGTACGGTTCCTGGACCTACAATTTAATATACAGCCTCACATCCCCTGACTCCAAGTCATTCACTGAGATATCTGAAATGGTGAAAACACAGTGCCAAACTAAGCCATCAGTAACATTGAAACAATTTAAGTTTAACTGAACTGGGAGAGCACCTAGAGAAACTATTGCAACTTGTATTAGAAAGCTGGAACAGATCTCAGAACACTGAGACTTTGGAGCCTCTCTTAATGATGTGCTGCAGGACCATTTAGTCTGAAGAATAAATTTTAAGAAGGTGCTGGAGATAGTGTTGAGGATGGTACACAAAAACTTCAGAGCATGTAAAGTAGTGTGGTTCACCAATTAGGGCAGAAAGCTGTAGTCAGCAAAGGTGCCAAAAATGAGGATGTAATTTTAAAATTTGGGAAGCAAATGCAGCCACTAATAGAGCAAGATGATTTAAGAGGCAAACAATTGGCTAGGATTGAAATAGTGTGTTACTGGTCTGGGGTTAACTACTCCCCTGAAGCTTGCAAGAATAAAGACACTGAATTCTTTTTCATCACAGAAAAGGTCACTTGAGGCACTGGTATAAAAAGTTAGTTATACATTGCAAGTGCATAATATGGAAGAATCCAGTACTAAATATTTAATGTTCACTCATTGTTCAACTTGAAAGTGGTAAGGGCAACTGCCATCACTGGTTTTGGTAAACAATAAGTACTTAAAGATGGAAGCTGATATGGGAGCCTCTGCCACAGTGACAGTAGAACATACATTTCAATATTTACAAAGAGGAGTCCAACTATTGAGTTTGAAGGTATAACACAGCAGAACTAACACAGGAAAAACCATCAAGATAAAGAATGCTACCATGGTACCTGTAAGCTACTGGCAACAGTTAACTCAGCTTCCAGCAATAATGGTGTTAGGACAAGGGCCAAGTCTTTTGGGCTGTGATTGGCTCAAGATAATCCAGTTAAACAGGAAGGGGGACTTACTTGAGTTAATGAAGTTAATAATAAAAGTATGAGAACAAAAATAAAGGGCCTTCAAGCAAAGATCTATGTAGCTCTAGAGGCAACCTGGATCCTCCTTTTTTAAGAGCAAGGCCAGTACCATATACCTTGCAAGAAAAGTTAGATAGAGATTGGAAGAACTGCTTAGTATCCAGCCATTTGTGGACTGGGCTGCACACCTATGATAAAGCCTGACAAGATCACCTATATCTGCAAAGATTATAAATTAACAGTTAATCAGCCTATCAAATTTAGATAAGTATCCAGTCCTGAAGATTGAACACTTGTATGCAAAGCTGGCCAGAAGTCGGTCTAATGTAAAACTGGATATGAACCACACACATCAGCAACTTGAGTTAGACATTGCTTCCCAAGATTGTTATGATAAATATGCACAAAGGTGCCTATATTGAAGCAAACCAGCTCTTTGGTGTGCTACTGGCATTTGCTATTTTCAAAAGAATAAAGGAAAGTTTATTGCAAAGACTGTCATAAATTGTGGTATACCCGGATGATGTTTTGATAACTGGATTGTCAAACTGAGCACCTAACTAACCTAGAGGAGTTGCTAAACAGATTTCAAGGGGCTGGATTCCCCCTGGCCTGCATGTTGAAGAGTGCTTGACTGACAGTTCACTCACTTTGAATCTATGCTTGGCCCTCTCTCCACTCACAGTATACCTTTGAGAGTTGATTATCTATAAAGACTCACATTCCAATCATTATTTTGTAAATTGAGTTTATGTCTTTATATGTTCTGTTTGTGAACAGAGCTCCAACTTATCTAATGAACAGGCAGTGCTCCAAGGTTAGTGGCTTGTGCTACCAAATAAACCTGTTGGTCTTTAACCTGATGTTGTAAGACTTATTGTGTTTACCCCATTTCAACGCCAGCATCTCCACATCATGGCATCTGAATTTGTCATGTTAATTTTACAAGTTGTTCTTAATGTTGGTATGTTTTTGATATCAGTATATTCTTATTTTTGTTATTTTGTTTCAATAAATTACTAGAGATACCAAGAGGCAGTTTGCAGAAGAATTTGCCAGATTGAATATGCTGATCCTGACTTTTGGGCTGAGGGAGAGAAGCAAGGTAATTTATCATGGAGTTGTGAATCCAGTATACCTTTGAATAGTTTGGGATCTGGTGTGTACTTGCAATTTTTAGTTTCTAACTTGATCGATTACTACTTCAGCCTTTCTGGATTTGGGGGTGGAGGGGCTACATTTCACTTTTCACTTGAGAATCCAAGGAACAAGATCATAAGAATGTCCCTAGTAATTGAACATTTAACACACTGGTTTGGCAGGGAGAGGGGATCCAGACTGTTAGCAGAGTAGGGGTACAGTGCAACAGAAAAGCAATACAGTAGTAGTAAGTTTCAAGTGAGTAAGACCAGGCTGGAGGGACTCTAATGCCAGGAGTATTAAAGGTAAAACAGATGAGTTAAGGATGAAGATTGACACATATAATTATGATGTAATAGCCACCATGGAGACGTGGTTGAGTGAAGGGCAGAATTGGCAGCTCAATGTCCTGGGATATAGAATCATCTTCAGGTGAGACAGAGGAGAAGATTAAAGAGGAGGAGGTATTGCTGCAATAAAGAGAGATGCTATCTTGGAGGAACATCAAATAAAGCTTTGTGGGTAGAGCTTAAAAACAAAAAAGTACAGCTATGTTGCTAGGTGTTTATTAAAGACTCCCAGATAGTCAGCAAGAAATTGAAGAGTAAATATGCACACAATTCACAGAGGGGTATAAAAATAAGAAGGTAATTTCAACTTTCCCATCATTAATTAGGAAAGCCATCATGTTAAGGGCTTAGATGGCATAGAGTCCTTAAAATGTACACAGAAAAAATTCTTGAGTCAATATGTGGATGATCCAACAGAGAAAAGAGCTGTGCTAGACCTAATTCTGGCAAATGAAGCTAGCTAGGTGGTTGGTGTTGGTGAGAGCATTTTGGTGATAGTGACCACAACATATTTCAATTCAAATTTATTAAGGACAAAGAAATTTACAGTTGCAGAAAAAGGCTTTGGATTGGGGGAAAATAGATTCTAATAAAATTAGCAGGATCTGTCCAAGGTAAACTGGAATAAGTTAACTTTTTTGGGGAAATCTGTGGAAGAGCAGTGGTGGGTGTTCAAAGGTAAAATGGGGAGGGTATGGGCTCAACATGGATAATAAGGTGTAACAAATCCAAAGAACCACAAATGACCAGAGACATTCAAGATACAAAGAGAAGGAAAAAAGAGGCTTTTAACAAGTATAATGGGAGTAAGTCTGTGGAGGCATCAGTGGAGTCCAGAAAGTGCAGAATGAAGCTTAAGAAATCAATTCAGAGCAAAGAGGGGAGACGAGAAAGTTCTGGCTGGTAAAAGTAGGGAAAATCCCAAGATAGTTTGTAAGTATATCAATGGGAAGAGGATAACCAGGGAAAGAGTAGTGCCATTAAAGATCAAGGGGGAAATCTGTGGGTGGAGGCAGAGGACATTGGTAGGGTGTTAAACAAATATTTCACATCTGGCTTCATTCATGAGAATGAGGCAGTAGTTATGGAACTTGTGAAGAGAGACTGTGAGCCTCTACAGAAGATTATCATAGGTGTGACAAGTATTGGAGGTAATTGTGGGCTTAAAAGTGGACGAATCTCCAGGTCCAGATGAATTGTGTCCCAGCCTGTTGTGGGAGGCAAGGGAGGAAATTGCAGGAGCTCTGACCCAAATTTTTAATTCCTCTTTGGCCACCCAGAGGTGTCAGAGGACTGGAGAACAGCAAATGTAGTCAGACGATTTAAAAAAGGTTGTTGAGACATGCCAGGGAGCTACAGACCAGTGAGTCTCACGTCTATGGTTGGGAAACTACTGGAGAAGATTCTGAAGGAGAGAATCTATCTCCATTTGGAGAGACAGGGATCAGGAATAGTCAACATGATTTTGTCAGAGGGAGGTCATACCTAACAAATTTGATTGAATTTTTTGACCATGTAACCAAGTTTGTGGATGAGGATAGTGCAGTTGATATAGTTTACATGGATTTCAGCAAAGCCTTTGACAAAGTCCCACATGAAAGACTTATTAATAAGGTTAATACACACGACAAGGTGAATTCATAATTGGCTTAGCAATAGGAAACAGAGTGGTGACAGACAGCTGCTTTAGTGACTGGAGGCCAGTGACCAGTGGTGCACCACATGATTCTGTGCTGAGTCCCCTTTTTATTCGTCATTTTATATAAATTACATGACTATATGGGGGGAAGGATCACTAAGTTTGTCAATGTCACAAAGATTGTCCGGGTGACTAACAGTGCAGTTAAGTGTCTTGCATTACAAGAAGACATAGACGAAATGGTCATATGGGTGGATAAATAACAAATGGAATTTAACACTGAGAAGTTTAAGGTGATGCACTTTGGAAAGAGAGTAATTTGACAGGGAAGTATGCTATGAAAAGTTTGACACTAGGAAGTTCTGAAGAACAAAGGGACCTTGGTGTGTTTGTCCATAGATCTCTGAAGGTGGAAAGGCAGGTTAATAGAATGATGAAAAAGGCATATGGTACACTTGCCTTTATCAATCAGGGTATAGATTACAAAAAAGAGAGGTCATGATGGAGTTGTATAGAACTTTGGTGAGGCTACGGCTGGAGTACTGTATGCAGTTCTAGTCGCCCCATGATAGGAAGGACGTCAATGCACTGGAGGGAGTCGGAAGAGATTCACCAGGATGTTGCCAGGGATAGAATATTTAAGTTATGAAGAGAGATGCATTGGCTTGGGTTGTTTTCATTGGAGCAGAGAAGACTGTGGGACGATCTGATTGAGGTCTTCCAAGACTATGACGGGCATGAACAGGGTGGATAAGAAGCAGCTGTTCCCCTTAGTTGAAGGGTCAATTACGAGAGGACACAAGTTAAAAGGGTGGGGTGGGAGATCTAGGGGAGATTTGAGGAAAAATCTTTTTGCCCAGAGGGTGGTGACAGTCTGGAATGCACTGCCTGGGAGGGTGGTGGAGGTGAGATGCCTCACATCCTTTAAAAAATACTGGATGAATACTTACTGCACTATAACATTCAAGGCTATGGGCCAAATGCTGGGCAGGTTAGGATAGGCATTTTGTGCGTCGGTGCAGACTTGATGGGCTGAAGGCCCTCTTCAGTGCTGTAGTATTCTGAGATTTAGTGATTCTGACATAGGAACAGGAACAGGAATGTTCCATTCAGCCCTTTGAGCCTGCTGCACCATTTAATAAAATCAAGATCTAGCATTCTCTAAGTCTTTCTTATCTGTCTCCAAAAATTAAGACCTATTGATTTCAGCCTTGAAATGTTCACAGACTCGGCCTCCCGGAGTAAAGAATTCCTGAGATTTATGACTCTGAGAAAAGCAAGTCTTCCCCAAATCCATCTTAATGAGCGCCCCCTTATTCTACGACCATGCTGTCTGACCCTAAACATTCCCATGAATGCAAACACCCCCACCCCCCAACATTTACCTTGTCTAACCCTCTAAGAATCTTTTATGAGCAGGACTTTTCCAGTCAAGTAGTGAGGCGTGAAGTTGGGTTTGCACTTGGGAAAATGATGAGGCTGACTTAAATATTATTGATCCTGCCCCTATTTTGTCATTCCTTTACTGTAGCTGGGTTAAAACTTGGAACTTATTTCCTATTTTCTGCACAACACGAACTGCAGCATTTCAAGAAGTTGGCTCACCAGCACCTATTTAAGGGCAATGAAGGATGGGCAACCAATGCTGGCCTTACCAGTGATACACTCAATCCAGAAAATAAAACACAAGCTTGTACTAATATCCTCACAGTAACTATCAGCATGGGGGAAGAATTTGAAATAACACAACAGGGAAAGAAACAGCAGAAAACAGAGGTTATAAGGTTTAAAAATTAAAGATGAAGGTGGCTGATATTTTTAAATTTTTTTCCTGAATTCTAGCATTATCTTCTTGCCTATTCAAATGCCTTTGTTGAAATATATATATATATAAAAACAATAATGATGATCACATTACCCCTCATCAGAAACTCAACCAATTTAATCAAACATTATCTCCCTTTTAACAGAACCATCTTGGCTTTTGTGTCTTTACAGTTACTTGGACAAGTGTGAATTATCTTTCTCTCAAATTACATTTTAAAAAGCTTTTCCACCACCGCACTTAAATTGGCTGGCCTCTAGCTGCTGAGTTTGGTCTCGCATCCTTTGTTTGAAAAGGGTGTAACATTTGCAAAACTCCAATCCTTTGGCAACACCCCTGTATTGAGGGATGATGGAAAATTATGGTCAGTAAACAGTACAAAAGCAAGGAACGTATGTTGAACCTTTATAAAATGTTTATTCAGTCTCATTTCACCCAATTCTGGGTACTTAATTTTAAGAAAGACGTGACAGTTCTAGAGAGGGTGCAAAAAAGATTCACAGAAATGGTTCCAAGGATGGAGGCACTTCACATACGTGGAAAGTCTGATGAAAATAAGTTTATTCTTAAGTGAAGAATAAGTTGAAAAGAAGTTTGTTATTGTGAGGGGTTTAGATACAGATAGAGAGGAAGGGTAGAAGGGTCAAGAACCATAGACGAAGGGTCAACCAGACTTGACACATTAGCTATGTTCTCTCTCCACAGATGTTGTCTGATGTGTTGAGATTTTCTGATTTTGTTTCAGGTTCCAGCATCTGCAATAATTTGCTTTTATCATTTGTTAAGGTGATTGGAAAAGAAACAGTGATTAACATGAGGAATAGCTTATTTATATAGCATGGGAATAACTTATTTACGCAGCATGTGGTTAGGTTAACTCCAATTGTCCCTTTCAAAAGGGAACCTGATAAGACAAACATTTGCAGGACTTGCAGAGAAAGGCAGTGGATTGTGACTAGTCAAATTGCAATTGCCAAGAACTGATAGAGACATGATTACCTAAATGGTCAGTGCTGTAATCACTACATCTCTCTTTTTAAAGAAAAATCCAATATTTCTAGTTTGTACTTGAATTTTCAGTTTGCTACCATGTTTCTGTGAAATCTATATCTTCCTGCCATAATTGTTTCATGTTCTGCATCTTGCCATATCAAAAAATGTAATCAATTTTGTAAAATAGTTGCATTTAACAAATCTGATGTCTTTCTTATTTGTCAATGTTTATAAAGTGGCCATCATTTTTTAAACTGAATTGTTGATGGGAAATGATTTCCAAACTCCAGTGTTGCTAGATTTAGCCTCTTCCTTTTGTGAACAAGGATGTAATATTTAAACTCCTCCAGTCCTTTTCATTCATCCTGGTGATAGATATGATTTTCTTTCTCTAGTCTCTCTCGCTCCTCCTTCCACTCTTTCTTTAATGCACAATTTATTTATTTGCGTATATACCTCCTTTCTACTTTATTAACTAGCTTTTTTGATGTCTGTTCTCTGACCCTTTTCCTGCTTTTAGTGGACTCTTTTTCATTATTCAGCTTACAAATTCATTACAGTAGTTCTTTGTTTAAAATTGTAGTTGTATTCCTGAAAATTGGGACTTTAAGTGAAACATATGTTAAGTCAGAATTAAGTTGCCTGGGGGTTGAAATAATGTATCATACATGTGCAGCACTGTGCATTCCTAGCTGAAATAACTTGAAACATAAAATGCATCACAAATATAAAAGAAATATACAAATTAAATACTTTGAAACATTGCAATATTTACTCTACTTTAAAATGAAGTTTGGATTGACTAGGCTCTATCTAGTGGCATAAGTTGATTGGTGCATTTAGCAGCTGAAGTCTGGACTACCTGCACTGACCAATTTTGCCAGTAGATGGAGCCCAGAAATTAATTGTAAGATCAGGAGCAGGAGCCAGTGAAGAATAGACCCCGAGACTCAAGTGAAAAGGTTAACCAGGAGACAAGGTTCTGGGTTTAGTCGCCCAAGTTGTCAGTCGGAGGAAGAGGGAATGAGGACAAGAATGCAAGGGCTGTGGGAAAAGTCACAGGTCACAGATGAAAGAGTCTGTGCCAAATGACAAGATGTTAAATAGATACACTGACACCACTTTACTAGTAATGTTCAGGTGAAACCATGTTAAGTGGGTTGACAGTAAATGAGGATTTGCTGCAGTTTCTGTCTTATTCCAATGTATCCTTTATATGTCAGAACGTTCCCAAAACTGTGCTAAGGAATAAAAGACTTATTTCTGATATTATCCAGTGTGACACTGTAGTTCAAAATCCTAATTGGAGGCTTTTTGGCCTATACCATTCAGAGGATGAGATTTTAAACTGAAACCTTCTAGAATGGATGCAAAGGTCCTATAGTATTACTTTGAAGGACAATGGGTTTTCTCTAACTCTTGGCTAATATTTATCTCTCAAACCAAAATCTCATAAGTAGAAAATTTTGTTGTTACCTTGGGATCTTCCTGTATTCAAGTTAACTGCCAAATTTGCAACAATGATGTTGATAACACTGAACTAACTGGTTTCTCTGGAATCTGACTTTCACACAAGTGTTTCCAAATGCCAGTCTTGAAAAAATACACCTTAGAGTCTTCTCTCAAGCTTTTACCGAAGATCCATTTCCAGGATTTCAATCTCTCTTTTTAGTATTCCTTTCCCTTGGATTACTACATGCATTCAAGCTTCCACACAATCTCTTGGGTACGAAGCCATTCTGACAGAACAACACAGCTTCTCAGGCCATAAAATGCTGTCACCAATCTTAGGAATACTTCAGATATCTGACTTTTCACTAGCCAACTTTGTCTTTAACTTGGATATCCTCCCTTTCCTTTTGTTTAACTTCAGTAAACAATACCTTGTTCAGATTCCAGTTCTTTGTCCCTTTAACTTCAGTCTTCCTGGGACGACTCTTTTCATCCCCTGGTTTTTAGAACTATGTTCTTTAACTTCTGGAACTTTCTATCCTTTAATCATTGCCCTGCATCTCTACTAGCAGTTTCTTTGGGAACTGTTTTCTTCTTTGGTACTTGGTTCCATCTGATAAATGTATATGATTTTCAGTCTGAGTCCCCATTTGCTCAACAATAGCTTAGTGGTTCATTAAGCCCTTGTTTTCATGTTATCAATCCTTTTAATTATAATGCAGGTACAGTTTACTGTGATTGAAAACCCATCTTTGTTTAACATGAAGTTCATTACGTTTTTAACTTGTTCTTATACAGAAATTACTTAAAGCTATATTTTATTGCTAATACCAAAATACAAATATAGTTTACTATAAACTACTTTCGTTTCCTGACACAATTCTAAATCATAGTGAAAGTGTTTTAAAGCATGATAGCAATGAAATTTAAATGGAGAAATTATTAGTTATTTTGCATAATAAACTTTTTGTGCAGCTGGAATAATTTATTTGAACATTGAATATTGTCCCAGAATTTGTGGTTTATGAATACTTCTATCTTTAAATATTAAAGTCATCAAAATTAAACTAAATTGTAGAATCTCTGATGATATCCACATTTTGAATTGTAGGAAGTAAACCTGCTGTTGAGGTAATTTGATGTTTTGGAAAGAAATCATGCATTTGATTAATGTACTGCTATTTCTATTCTCACAGAAAGGGAGTTTGTCCTAATTGACACACAGCCACATACCCCACAACCAATCAAGATCACCCGAATTGTTGAACGAAGTGATCCAATCGTGGATACAATAATTCAGAAGTCTTCAGAAGTCGAGTAAGTTGTGAATGTTTCAGTGCTTCAGTTTATTAACACATTTTGATCTCTGTCTCTCTTGCTCTCCCTGGGACTTACAGGGGCCCTCAAGGATCCTTGGTCTGGTGGCGTCTGCCTTGCCCCAGCTTTCCTTGCTTCAGCCTTTCCTCTCTGAAGTATTCTAGTTTTTACTGTGATGACAAAGAATGACCATTTATCTGAATATCACACAGATATCATCTTAGTACACCATTACAATCACCTGTACATGGTTTCAAGAAAAAATGAATCTTTCTCTGTAAAGGAAGCAGTCTGAAATAGATTTTTTTAAAAAAAATTGAAACCTGTAAATATTTAATCTAATGATTTAGAAACCAGCAAAATATGTAGCACTTACAACTTCCTCCAGCTCCTTTTAATTGCTCCTTTTTAGGGTTTGGATCTGTCATTGATCTGTCATGTTGGGGCTGATTCTGTCAGCTTGCTGTGCTGCTCTAGCCATGAGACATCAGTGGAGACTATGTAGCAGGCTCCCAACTGGGCACCATGACCTCCGTGCGTGTCTGGGGCCTGGATTTCCCCTCCCCCAACCAGCCCAGGAGTGGCTCACTAATGGGGAACTGTTAGTCGACCCCCACTGGATTGCATAGAGGCCTTCCCCTGAGGAAGTTGGAGGGAGGTGCCTCCCTGGGCAGTCTCAGCCTGGTCCCCTGGCACTGCACGAGGCAAAGTGACAATACCCAAAGGGTACCTTGGCATTGTCTACTGGTGGTGGGGGGGAATTCCACTGCCACTCCTCATTGAGATAAGTGAAAGAGGGAGGATAGAGGCTGTTCAGGTCAGGGTCATTGGGGATGGCCAGGAGGCCAGCGATTAGCTGTTGGGATGGGATTGCTGTGCTGCCTTGCAGTCGGGAAGCTGGCAGTATGGCTGTATGCTGCTGCCCTGTTCAGTGGGAATAGGCCTGCCCAGGATTTTTAGTGTGAATTTCCCTGAAGCGTTGAAATGTGAGGGATTCATTTTGAGGAAAAAACAGTGCGAGTTACTGAAGCTTTTATTCAAATTTGGCAATTCAAATTTTTTTGGGCGAATCCTGACATTTAATCTAGCTGGACTTGATCCTGTTAAGAAAAGGGGGTTGTGTTTAAAAAGAGCACACAATCAGCAAGATATTTTTTCCCAGTATCCTACCCTCCGGATCATCTTGTACAGAATCTGTCCCATAGTGTGTTAAACTGTATCATTATCAGCCTGGCACCACGTCATTTGAGCACTCGAGACTGAGTTTAAAGTAGGATTAGTAGAGGAAGGATATATTCATCTTTAAGTGGGACTAAATTTTGTACTGTAAAATTGTTCATAGCTTTGAATTTTCAAGAAATATCTTTTTGATATATAGTATAGACCTTTCTAAAATCATAAATTGGATTTGTTCTGTGCACTCCAGGAGCAGAATTGTGAGCAGGTCTGACATGATTTCAAGTTATATTCGCATCAGTTTAAAAGCGGCAGATAACTGCAGCCCAAGTCCTTAACAAGTATAAATGTGCAGTGGTTCATTTTGGCAGGTCCAATGTCAAGGGCAGGAGTTTAAGCAGTGTTGAGGAGCAGAAGGATCTTGGAGTCTGGGTCCATAGGACTCTCAAATTGGCCTTGCAGATGGAGGATGTGCTCAGGAAGGCGTAGGGTGTACTGGCCTTCATTAATCGAGGATTGAGTTTAGGAGTTGGGAGGTAATGATGCAGCTTTATAAGACCCTTGTCAGACCCCACTTGGAGTACTGTGCGCAGTTCTGGTCGCCTCACTACAGGAAGGATTTGGAAGCTATTGAGAGGGTGCAGAGAAGATTTACAAGGATGTTGCCTGGATTGGGAGGCATACCTTATGAAAATAGGTTGAGGGAACTAGGCCTCTTCTCCCTGGAGAGATGAAGGTTGAGAAGCGACCTCATAGAGGTTTATAAAATGTTGAGAGAAATAGATAAGATGAATTCTCGGAGGCTAGTTCCCAAGGCTGAAATGGTCGCTACGAGAGAACACAGGTTTAAGGTGCTGGGGAGCAAGTACAGACGAGATGTTAGGGTTAAGTTTTTCATTCAGAGGGTGGTGAGTGAGTGGAATCGGCTACCATTGGTGGTGGTAGAGGTGAACTCGCTGAGGTCTTTTAAAAGACTTCTGGATGAGTACATGGGATTTAATGGGTTTCGGAGTTACAGATAGTTCTGTGGCCTGGTAGGTATGGATATGATCGGCGCAACTTGTGGGCCAAAGGTATCCTGTTTGTGCTGTAGTGTTCTATGTTCTATAACTGTATAGTGAAATGGTCTTTTTAAACCACATTGGATAAATTGGCTCAAATGCCAATTCAAACTGGCTTAAAGTTTATTTATTAGTCACAAGTAAGGCTTACATTAACATTAAATGAAGTTATTGTGAAATTACCTCGTCGCCACATTCCGGCACCTATTCAGGTCAATGCACCTAACCAGCATGAGTTTCAAACTGTGGGAGGAAAACGGAGCACCTGAAGGAAACCCACACAGACAGGGGGAGAATGTGCACAGCTAGTGACCCAAGCCAGCCACTGAACTCAGGTCCCTGGTGCCGCGATGCAGCAGTGCGAACCATTATGCCACTGTGCTGCCATGCCATCAGTGACTTTTTATAGCCATTGTCAGTACAACATGCAAAACACTTCAGAAGTGCAATATCAAACAAAGTTTGACACTTAGCTACGTAAGGTGATATTAGCAAAGATGATCACGAGCTTGTCAATGAGGTTGGCTTTAAGGAGCATCTTGAGGAGAGATGAAAAGATTCAGGGAAGGTATTCCTGAGCCAAGAACCTAGCAGCTGAAGGCATGGCTGCCATGGGACGTTATTAAAACGTGGAGATGTACAAAGACTTTGGAGGTTTCTAAGCTTTAACGAGGTTCCAGAGGTTCTGAGGGGTGAGGCCGTATGTAAATTTAAAAACCAAGATAGACATTTAGAAATCTAGACATTGACCTATAATTGGTCCCTAATTTGACAGTGAACACAGGGTGGTGGATGCATAAATTGGAATGTGCTGCTTAGCATATGAGTAATGGAGAGTTCATGGAGGGTGAATAATGAGTCCCCAGTCAGGGAAGCACTCGTGAAATCTAGTGGGATTACGAGTAATAAGACTATAAGGCATAGGAGCAGAATTAGGCCATTTGGTCCAATGAGTCTACTTTGCTGTTCAATCATGGCTGATTTTTTTTTCTCTCATCCCCATTCTCCTGCCTTTTCCTCATAACCCCAATCCCCTTGTTAATCAAGATGAATCTATTGCAATGCAAAATCTTTTGAATATATAACTTTTTTGTCCAGTCATATGTTATGGTCCAGATCTTGTTTATGGTTGCATTAATGAAAATAAGTGTGTTACAGTCTTAACTTTTGTTTTAATTTAGTTCTGCTGAGGACCTGGAATGGAATGGAAAACCAGAGCCTGCCTCATTGTTGGAACCTTTGACCCAGAAATTATCCAGGAAAAAGCAGAATGGGATAGCACTTCCAGTACCACAGAAAATGGTTCAAAGTATACTTGGCTACCGTGAGAGCTTTGATCAACATCTAAAAATGATTTCACATGAGGTTGTAGGGAGCTTTAACCCATGGTTAATTACTGAAAGGTAATTAATAAAACATTGGGCAAGTAAATCTCACCATATACTGTCCTTATTGATTTATTTAGTTCATATTACATTATATATCTTGCATATATTGGTTTTAAATATCTCATTATAGATTTGCAAATTCAATTGATTTTGTGCCACATTTCATCACTCTTTTTCATTACGTTAAACCAAAGTATTACTCTCATTTCATTTATCTACCATTTAGTGTTTAATTGAAAAATAATCAGTAGAAATGAGAAAGGAATTTGAAGTGGCAAGCAACAAGTCAATATTGCAAACAGAATGGAGGTATTCAGCAAAAAAAATCCATCCTGTGGTTGGTATTCCGACTTCAGAGAGAACTATGCTGTAGGGAATGAATCTTGTGAACAGAACAGAAAACACTGGAATGAGTTTCTCTGTGGACAGAGCAGACACATTTACATTCTGAGTACAGATCTTTATTCAAAGAATGTGTTCAAAACAAAACGGGTCTGTTTTCTTCACAGAAGCCTCCTGTTCTGGTGGGCATTTTCGGATTTCTAGGGTCTACATTTTTTTCTTTTCAGTGAAGAATCTACATGAGATTGCAAGAAATAATTGTCAATAGCTATCTGTCGGAGCTGTGGACAATTATGGGTCCGATTTTGCCATTACATTGTGCCCGTTTTCAGATGTAAAAACTTGGGCGTGAGACAATTAGCACAATCTGCATCTGCATCCGCATCCACGCTGATTCCCACTTTACCCAGGCCCAAAAATGGCCGCTATTGGAATCGCACCCGAAACGGGCATGACTTCAATTTAAATGCATTTGCATGCATTTAAATTTACTTAATGAGCTGGATGCCCAATCGTACCTGCATTCCCCCCTTTACCATCGCATTCGTCTTGAAATAAATGTGCTTGGCAAAAGTCTGTTTTGGGTGCGTCAGCTTCTGAAGAGGTAAGGTCAGAGGTTTAACAGCACCCTGGCTCAGATTGGTGGTAATGGTGGGGAAGGGGGGGTTTCAGATCATTTTCTGGTGGCGGGAGGAGGAGGAGGAGGCAGGTCAGATGTATCTCTGGTTGGGAGGGGGGAGAAAAGGGGTCCAATCATTCTCTTTGGTAGGAGGGAGAAGAGAGAGACCAGATGTTCTCTGGTGGGAGGAAGTCAGATCATTCACTGATGGGAAGGGAGGAAGAGGGAGGCCCGATTGTTCTCTGGTGGGGAGCTGAAGGTGCGGCAGGAGCTATGGGGGAGGGGTCCGCTGCCACTCTGTAGGTAATCTTTATGGAGGTGGGGAGGAGGAGGAGAAGGGGATATGGAATCATAATCAATCTGGGTAGTGGGGGGGGAGGGGGAAATGAGAGGATAAGGGTGACAGATATGTTGTAGGGATGGGGCAATATCTGTGGGGGCCATTGCTCCTGGGCCATCTTATGCTTTGTGACTGAGGAGTGTTTTTCAAATTTTTTTCCACTGGAAATGTCCAGTTGAAAGCTTTAATCGGAGCAGCAATGTTTTGGGCATAATAAGCCCCACCCACAGTGTGATTCAGATTTGTGACTTTCTTCAGGCTGTGTGTATATGGGGGTGCCTGAAAACAGGCCTCTAAATAAGATTTAAATTATGCCCAAAGTGAGCATTCAGAATCAAAATGGTAAAATAACCCCCTATGTGTTGACGTGACTGGACAGGTATTAAACTAGCTACAGGACTGGAAAGTTGCAAAGAACAGGACATGGAATAAGAATCGTAACATAGAAGATAGATCAGATCATGTTGTACTTTAGGAAGTTGTATCTTTTTAGGAAAGGAGAAAAAAGAATGCTTTAGTTTATTTATTAGTGCCACAAGTAGGCTTATGTTCATACTGCAATGAAGTCATCACGCCCTGGCACCTGTTCAGATACACTGAGAAAGAATTTAACATGCACCTAACCAGCATTTTTTTCAGATGATATGTTTAATAGTGGAATGTTTCCAGCAGGTTGGGTTTTGTTAACATTTCTAGTATTAGTGAAATCTCAAAGGAATCAAGTGAAAATTGCATTGTTTTGAGATTAGACATTTTTGGCATTGTCAGCTTATCTTTTATATAGCAATTTGAAATTTGTTTTAATTTTGAACTATAGAGGGTATTAATTGCCTGGAGAAAGAAACCATGTTAATGTTATGAAGAAGCATCATATCAGACTCAACGTTAACTCTGTTTCTCTCTTCACAGATGCTGCCAGATCTGCTGAGTTTATCCAGCATTTTCTGTTATTTTTCTAGATATTCAGCATCTGCAGTATTTTGTTTTTTAGTTGGGGTATTAATTGTAATCATTTGCTACACTTTCTTTGACATTTGCATCTTTAAAAATAGAAAATGTTCCAAAAATGAAGATTGCACTTGAATGCTTTACATATAACTTAATAAATAGATGCAACTCTAGTTAGACAATTATTGCATGGTAGATTAAGTATCCAATGTGATTTAATTTAATTTGATTTGGCTTGTCTGCAATTAATGTTCATAATGATATTGCCTGTGTTGTGTCTTGTCAGTTCATTCTAAAAATATCCAGTCTAATTTTACTGAGTATCATTTCCTTAGACAGTTAGTTAAATAAATTTGTCCCTCTGCTTAAAGATTCTGTGAAGATTAATAAATTATCTTGTATTAAACATTTTGCTTTAGAACATCTGAAGCCATTAAGAGATAGATGTTTTTGTAAAATGAAGCCACGCTGGAAGATACTAGACTGAACTAACCAGACTGAAATGTTAAATTTGAACAAGCTATGGTATTTAACCATTGCAGGATTTTATAGACTGTAGACATCTGATGGATTTATTAATGAAGACCAGAGCTTTACTTCAGGAACTTTAAGTTCAGTTAAAAAAATTCAGAAAGAATATTGATTAACAGGTTTTTCGGGGTACAGCTTAATTAGGTTCTTAAATATTTAGAATGTTAAAATTGGAATGGATTTAAAGAGCTTATAAAGATGTGATTATAGTCTTATTCAAGAACTTGTATTACAGCACTTTGAGTTGCCAAATGCAGAGTGATATTTGAAGAAGAAAAGTATATAAATATACTTAATATTCCTCAAATAGAAACAGTATGAGTATATTTTCCTTCAAGCGCTAATTGGAGCAAAATTTGCTGGGTGTTTTAAAAAAAAAAAATTGGGCTTCCAGTTTGTATTCTAGTATTTTCATTGCATTATAGATTGCAGGAAAATGTGGTCTGCATTAATAGGTGCTGTGACCTAAAATGTTCTTAACAAATAAAACTTGAGAATGAAATATAAACATGTCTGGCTAGTTTGCATCTTAAATTCTATGTAGCTGTTGCATTTCGGCAAGGATTTAATAACCTGGACGTAATAGTTTTCTCAAATTGGTAATTTACTATAGTAGTGTAAGCATAACAGTATACATGTTGCTAGCTGCAATTTTTCCAGTCACAAATTTCAATCTGCTGAGGTGGAAGAAGTGAATCAAAATAATTTCTTTTGCATGAAGTCTTGCAGCCTCCATTGGCTGGTAACAGGATGGCATTGGCAGATCTCAAACGTACCTGACTACTGTCTAAACGGTTTGCGCACCAAGCATTCCTCAATAATGGTGTATATGGCGGGGGGCGGCAATCTTGCTCGCTGTCTGTGCAAATGCTTGCAGGGATTCATGATCTTGGATTTTCCCTACCTCTCGCCAATGAATCCATCAGATTCATGCCCATAACTGGTGTAAACCTGTTTTGCATGAATTTCAATATATTTTCATCTAACAAATCCGCCCGTTCAGCAGATATTGACGGTGCACTGAAGTGACATCACACTGATGTGGTTTATAACTGGTTCATCTCATCGTGAACCTGTGGTGGGCATCTCCCCTGGGGTGCAAAGTTGAGTATAGTCGGGCAGTGCCTGGGAATGCTCCCTGGCACCATCACTTTGGCACAGTCATTGGTTGGAGGGTGGGGTTCATTTCGATGTGATGATGGCCAGGAGCAGATGAAGGAGCAGGGAATGCTAGTGAGTGGGGAAGTGGAGGTGGTTTCTCTGTAGAGAAGCTTGCTGGACCAACTTTTTGATAAGATTTTACCCATCAACACTGTTGCTCTTTACATGAAAAATGTTTACAACCTCATGCCCCATTCATCTGAAGTTAGTGTGACACAATACATTTACGTCCTTTGGAAAATTATTCAAATTATAATTTATTTGTAGTATAGTGCAATTTCCTAGTGCTTCTGAGAATTAATAGTTAAATAATAGCAACAATAGTTCTGCTAGTGAGGGGTTTATAACTTGTTGATTGATGAAAAGATGTTCTTGTTAAGCATACTTGATGAAAATGTGGTTCTCACAATAAAGTTAAAGGCTGGAGATTACGTAGATCAGTGTGATTAAACTTAGTGTGCCACGCTTGATAGGATGGTGTTACCCAAAAGACCTCTATTTTGTTAAATGACTATGATATTTACTTAATGCATCTGTCTTTTATATAAAAGCATTTCTCTTGGCTTGATATTGGATGCTAAATGGTGCTTAAGGTTTTCTCAGAAAAAAATAAAGCATTGAAATATTGAAACAAAAATGCAAGAATATTATTGCAGGATGATGAGATGTATTTTCATAGTCCAAGACTACCTTTTAGTCTTTGAGTATGTTAATTGTTGTAGTTAATTGATTTTTGATTTATACAAACTCACTTGACAGACAGGGTAACTTTGCTGATATATCATGTTATATATTTCTTTTCTAGCTTGGCTGAAGAGCTAATGGAAGAAGGCCTAAGTGATGTATCAGCTGAACTGCAAAATGTATGTGAGGAGTATGCAGAAGCTTTATTCACTTCTGAGTTTGTGCAGCCTGCAGAGTAAAAAAGTGTGCCCCTATGTTAGTGGAAGAAGGATATTGAATGTGAATCCTGAGTTCGTCAAAAAAGACATATCAACTATCACCTGAAACCATGGCACCAAGCGTAACTTGTACGTTGTACGTGAAATGCTCATCACAAATTCACTTGAATTGAATGATAAGATCTTTTTACATTTCATTTAATGTATAGCAATACCTTTTTATTTTGTTTTAGTCTTGATTGACATTTTAACCATTTGAAAGTTGCTGTATTTTTATTAAATTTGCATTTCTCAAATTATACTTTCAAAGCCATGTAGAACTTGCCTACTTTCACAGACCTCCATCATTTTATTCCAAAGCCTGAATTGTTTTCACTCTTTTAGATTATACTGATTTGATGTTTAAAGCTGATGCTCAGAGTAGATGTCTTGCCATGAAAGATATTATCAAGCATAATTTGAAGTATTCTGTATTAAGTATGCTGTGAATAGACCATGTTTTCAATGTAATGTAATATCAACATGTTTACCTGTTGCCATGAATACTGAGCACCTCAGCATCACTGGAGTTCAGGATATTTATGTGACTGAAATATAATTTATTTTTCTTGTTGACAGCTAATGACTGCATTTTCATAGTTTAGCTTTTTATTGTTTCATTTATTAGGAATTAAGTGTTTTCCTGTGTGCTTATGTGCTTCTTATAATCTTTAGGTCAAGATTTATGATGAGGATAATGATATTCTGAGGACTGTGCAAACCTGATTGATAGGAAGTATTGATGTACAAAGGGAACTGGGTATCTTAGTACACTAGTCACTGAAAGCAAGTATGCAGGTACAGCAAGCAGTTAGGAAGACAAATGGTCATTCTTCATTGCAAGAGGACTTGAGTACAGAAGCAAGGATATGTTGCTACAACTATTCAGGGCGTTTATACTTGGAATATTTGTGTGTAGTTTTTGATCTCCATAGCTAAGAAACGATATACTTGCCACAGAGTTGATGAAGCAACGGTTCACCAGACTGATCCCTGGAATGACAGGGTTGTCATATGAGGAGAGATTGGATTGGTAGACTTCTATTCATTGGAGTCTAAATGAATGAGAAGGGATTTCATTGAAAGGTATAACATTCTGACAGCTGGACAGACTAAATGCAAGGATGATGTTTCCTCTGAGTGGGGAAATGGGGATCTCAGATAAGGGTTGTCAGTTTTAGGATATGGGATGGGCCATTTAGAATTGAGATGAAGAGAAATTTCTTCACTCAAGAGGGTGGTGAACCTATGAAATTCTCTACCGTGGATCGCTGTGGACTAAGTCACTAAATATATATATTTAAGAAGGAAATAGTTTACTAGCTATTAACAGTGTCAATGGTATAGGAAAGAACAAAAGTATGATGTTGAGATAGAGAATCAGTCGGCAACCATGCACTGTATTGTTAGGAAATGGTCGTTTGGAAAAATATTGAAAATGTTTTCCGTCTTGCTCTTGGATAAAGTGGTTTAGAGTTTTGGAACTTTATTTTTGGAAAAGCTTGTGGCTGTTGTCTTAACTACAGTGATTTGAATGTACTTGAGTTGCTGCTGGAGGTGCTGAACCGACGAGGCTTGTTGCTTCAACGTGTTGCTTTCCACTTTTCCAAACAAAATGGGTACCCAACCCCATGTTAAGTTGCAACTGCAGGCCACCTGATTTTTTTAGCACTAAATTTTCAAGTTTTCTATATGGGTATTACTTGTGTTTGCAACTTGCTTACTATTAATTACACTTACACAGTTGTTTTTTTTCTATCCACTCTCCACCCATTTACCATATGCACATGAAAATCATTCATAAGGAGTGTAAGCCATGGATCTCAAATATATCCTAGAAACGCTACAGTGCAGGAGCCATTTCGCTTCGCCCATCAGGACTGCATTGAACCTCAGAAGAGCAACCCACCCCTGCCCCATTCCCACAACCCAGCACATCCATCATAGCTAATCCATCTAACCTGCACATGAGGGGCAATTTAGCATAGCCAATCCACTTAACCTGCACATCTTTGGACTGTGTGAAGAAACCAAAGCACCCAAAAGGAAACCCATACACACATGGGGAAAGTGCAAACTCTACACAGACAATATCTAGGTCCCTGGTACTGTGAGGCAGCAGTGCTAATCATTGTACCACCATGCCACTCAATAAGAAATTAAGATGTTTGGGATATTTCTGAAATGTGATAGATAAATGTAAATAACATGTTTATGCAAGGAAATTATGTAGATTTGATTTATACTTACAAAGGCTTATTGACATTCAAGAAATATTGACACTTAGTCATAAGGCTAATCTACTAACGTAGCAAATTCCAAAGTCTACACTTCTGAGCATTGGCAGTTACTAATGGTGTAATCATTAATTTACCCTCCTGGTTTGTCACTTTAGGCTAGGCTAATTGATCATCAGTTATCATTTGGGAAATAGATGTTGGTATTCTATTTACAATTATGGACAATTCCTCCTTTTTGTTAGGAGTGTGGCAGAAACATTAACTTGGCCTAAATACCTGCATTATTTCCAAGTTGATGAAGTTTTCACAGGAACCATTTTATTGTCCACTAAATGTCTTCATCCTGGTCCAGTTACCTGATGGAAAGAAAAACGTCAAACACTTAACAGTTTATCATGTGGTATTGTGAAGATGTAATTGCTTTGCTTTGTTCTTTGCTATTAGAAATTGTAATGATTCAGGAAGCCCAACTGGAAAAGGACATAGCTTATTACAAAATGCAAAGTAAAAGCACTACCTTGTTGTACACGCTAATCCCTACCTGCGACAACTGGGCCTACTTTATAAAAGGCTCAGGTAATGTGTTCCAGTGGGGCAGTCCTCTGCCTGTTGTCAGGGGAACTTATACTCAAAGAACCCCACAAGGAGGCCAATCAATGTTTTCCCTGAATCTTATGGGGATTGTCACAGAAATTTACTGGCTCTGTATATTGTTTTTGAAATGGTTGAGATTAAATGCTCACCCACTTCTGAGGAACGAAGCTCCTGTTTTGCCTAAATTTTCAAATGAATTTGCCAACTGGATAAGTAATTAAGCAGCAATTGAATATTGCAGCTCCAAACCTATTTGCCTAATTAGTTACAGAAAATGCATTCTGGCTGAAAGTCAATCTATGCATAACATTTTATTCTTCAATAAAACAGCAGCACATTTAAAAATTAAAGATGTTCATAGATTTGAACATTGAAATTATGTTCCATACCAACAATTCCCAAAGGGTGACAGAAGCTGCAGACACACAATATTCAAGCCATCTATATTTAAATAAATTGACTGAATTAGACAATGTTATAAATGTTTTAGTTTGCCTGGTAGAAAGAGCAATCTCCCACAATTTAGTATAACATAAGTGGGAATCCTTGAATTGATGTAATGAATGTTGCAGTTGGCATGGCACATGCTGTTCAATGTAATTGGACAAGCAAAAAAATTCATATTGTTAAGAGGAACTGGTGTGAAATGAGTACAGCCACATTGAGGGACGTGTCAATTAATCATCAAGAATTTGGTGCATCATCATTCTGGCAACAATTCAACACATTGGTGGTAAGCTGCTAATCTTATCCAACTACTTCGATGTAACCGATTTAATTGGTAAGAAGCTGAAATGGAGCAAGTTTGGCAATGCAAATTAAAGTCATATGACCATTTTAAAATTAAATAATAGTTAATGGAGAATCTTTTACTGCTGGAAAATGAGTTTTTTAATAATCTTATCTGACTTTTGTAGTTTAGCATTTAAATTAAAGTAAAAAAAAATGGGGGCATTGGCACAAGTAACTGATTTCTGATTATTCTTGATACTCCTGTGGTTCTTTTTGTTTAATAAATATGAACATAATAAAGGAATTTGGAACTACAGAAGCAGGAAATTTGGACCTTTTGAATCTGCTCATTCATTAAAGGATTGTGGCTGATCTTCTGCCTCAACTCCACCTTTCCCATATGATCCTCTATCCCTTAATCTCACTGAGTATCCGCAGTTCTTTTGGAGTATAGAATTCCAACCTTCTGAGTGAAGAAGTATCTCCTTATTTCAGTCTAAAATAGCAGATCCCTATTTTTTTTTTTTGAAACAGTGATCCCAATTCTAAACTCCCAAAGCTGATGAAACATCTTCTAAGATCTACCCTGTCTAGCCCCCAATTCAATTTTGTCACCTCTGTTGTAAAAAAACAGGTAACATTGGGCCTAGTCCATTTAGTTTCTTGAAAAAGATAATCCTGGAAAATGTATGCATTATCTGTTTCTCTGTGAATTTTTAAAAATACAAGGTTAATTATAATAGAAATCAAATGTATTATAAATGACTAAAAACATAATCCCCAATCTATAGGAACACACAACTTTAATGGCTTGATTTTGAGCTATTGTAAATTTGTAAATATTTGCTTACAAATGGCAGATCCAAGATTTATGTATTTTGAACCTGGCACACTAATTAGAAATATTTTGCATTGATCAGAAGCTAAAACCCTAAATTGACATGGTATAGCACAATGTTTGTATGCTTTGCCTATCAGCGGGAGAGGATAAATTGGCATGACCTCAGGACTGTTTCCAAACCATGGAAAATGAAAACAAACTGCTGCAAATTCATTTGTCAATTATTAAGTTTATCTTTGAGTCCATTGACAATGCTTGCAGCCCAGTTTTACATCAAGCACAAAAGGAAACATGACTATTTTTAAAAATCCTGACACAGCTGTCATCTATTATTTATGATTGCAAAGTAGAATTGAACTTTCTTTGCATAAAGGATCAGACTTTCAGTTCATACTTTTATGCTTGAATGAAGCTAATTATTTAATTGCACAGTTTAAAAATTGTTATTGGCACTTCTGCAATTTTGTATTAATATTTTGAAACATTCAATACTTTGTGAATTTTTAAAAATACAAGGTTAATTATAATAGAAATCAAATGTATTATAAATGACTTAAAAAAAATCAAAATTACAATTATTTAACTGGAGCATATGTTTACATATTTTGTAAAATGATTTTTTGAAAGTATATGTTAAGAGTGAACATTTTATGAAGAATTGCTCTACATGAAATAAAACATTTAAAGTTGCTTGCTGTAACTTGACTTGTAAGTTAACTGTAACTTGCAGTTTGTAAGAATTTATTGGTTCAGTAAGTTTGTATTTCAAGATGCACACAATTTCTGGAAGTGAAATACTCTTATCTTCCTGTAGACCTGTGGTTGAGGAAGTAACACAAGATTAACAGGTTGTATAAGAAATTCCATAAGTTGAGATACCAATATCAATAGTGGAATCAAAATAAATCACAGCCAAACCTGATCTCATCCTTGCTTGCCGCCTGCTATCGGAAATTAAAGCTGAGTTGAATTATCCCCTTTCTAACCCAGAGTATTACTACTCTAGCTAAATTGGTAAACTCAACACAGGTAAGGTTCAAATGTAAGATTTTGCTGATCTGTTTGGTTTAACTACTTGGCTAAAGCAGTCGAAAGAAGATAATTGCGAATGGGATTGGCGTTGCATTTTGCTTCTTTGTGTTGAGATGAAAGAAAATTATAGCACAGGAACAGGTTCTTCAGCTCTCCAAGCTTGCACCAACCATGATACCCGACCAAACTCTACTGGGGATTGTATCCCTCTATTCCTATCCTATTCATGTATTTGTCAACATGGCCCTTAAAAGTTACTTTTGTATCTGCTTCCAGTATCTCCCCAGCAGCAGCTCCAGGTATCCACCATCTCTGTTTTTTAAAAAAACTTGCCTCGTACATCTCCTTTAAACCTATGCCCCCAGTAATTGACTCTTCCACCCTGGGAGAAAGCTTCTGAATATACGTTCTATCCAACTCAAATTTCAGTACAGTCTACTATAACAAATATAGTGCAAATTGTCCCCAAGAAACTTGCCCAGATATTTGTAGAACTAAAAATGGGGTTAGTCCAACTTTATATTCCCTCAAACACAAACTGTTATTTACATATCCATATATGGTTCATCCATGTGTTTATTTTAACAAGCATCGTGCATGGGAAGCTGCACCTTCCTACATATGCAGAGGTGTGTAATTTGTGGTGCTTGCTCAGTGGTTCTAGAGTTGCTGTTGCAATAATTCTTCTATTATCCAACTTTTTTTAAGAGTAAAATGATTTGAATTTTCCAAGCAATACACCCAATCTTGATTGAAAACTATTTGGTAAACTTTACCAATTCGGTGTGTCTATCATTATATTATCAGCATAGCAAGAAAGATTTTGTATGAATATCTGGTCAAATGCCACATCTGTTATAGAAGTAATCTCCTGGATATTTGCTCAGCAGCTTTGTTTTAGAAATCTATGCTGCATCTGTAGAAAATAACCTCAGGAGCTGGAAGGATCAGCTCTGTGAAGTGGATTCAATCATTGTACCTATGGTACCACAAGGTTTGTCACTTGTGTTCCTAATTTAATGAAACATTGCAATTGCCTGATAATATGGGACAAATTAGCATAGCATAAGAAATAGGAGCAGGAGTAGACCATATGGCTCCTGAAACCTGCTCTGGCATTCAATAAGATCAAGGCTGATCATCCACCTCAACTCCACTTTCCTGTCTTCTCCCCATATCCCTTGATTCACTGAGAATCAAAAATATGTCTATCTCAATTGTATTAGAATCATAGAAACCCTACAGCACAGAAAGACACCGTTTGACCCATCAAGTCTGCACCGACCACATTCGCACCCAATCTTACCCCCATGTCCCTATATATTTATCCATTAACCTACACTAAGGGCAATTTTATCATGGCCGATCAACCTAACCTCTTTGGACTGTGGGAGGAAACCAGAGCACCTGGAGGAAACCCACACAGACACAAGGAAAATGTGCAAACTCCACACAAACAGTGACCGAAGCTGGGAATTGAACCCAGGTCCCTGTAGCTATGAAGCAGTAGTGCTAACCATGGTGCTACTGTGTCACCCATTTTAATGGCAGAGCATACACAACCTTCGGAGAAATCCAAATTCTTAACTGAGCAATGCAGCGTTGCTCCATTTCTCAATCCTAAATGATTTACTAGTAATCCTGCAACATCGTTGGAGATTCCCCAGTCAGGGGAACCCCTTGTCAAGCACCTATAGAGTGCCACAGTGTGATCAGTTTACTCAGCCTCTTGTCATGGGACAATCCTAGCATTCCATAAATCAATCTAGCGAATTTTTACTGTACATTTTTTTTAGATATGGCGACTAAAAGTGCGCAGTTCTCGATGTTGCCTCAGCAAAGCCGTATATAATAGAAGCAAGGTTTCTTTATTTGTCTACTTTCATCCCTTTGTTATAAAAGTCATTGTCTCATTTGCCATACCTGAAAACTAATTTTATGTTCCATGTGCAAGCACATCAAAGTATCTCTGAACATCAACATTTAAGATTTTTCTATGCCTTTTTAAAAAAAAATTGTTATTCTTATGACAAAAATGAATAACTTCACATTTCCCCACATTATACTCTACATCTGTCAATTTGTTTCTCACTTCATCCTCTTTGCAGCCTTTGTTTCCCCCTCTCAAATTAATTCCCATCTAGTTTTTCATCATAAAAATTTGATGTTATTCTCTGCCCCCATCTCAGTCATTATTATAGTTTGTAAATAGCGGAGTCCCAGCAACGATCCTTGCAATACTGAGTTACATCCAGCCAACATGAAAATGTCCTGTTAATCTTACATGATTCCTGTCAACCAATCCTTCATCTAGGCTAATGTATTACCGCCATCCCACGAGCCCTTCTCTTGCATATTAATCTTTTGTTTGGCACCTTGTCACATGCCTTGGGTGTGTTAGCTCCTGTTTATATATCCTATTATTTAGTGTCAAAGAAATAATGCTTTTCAAATATTTCGTTTTCGTAGAGCCATGTTGATTTTGACCATTTTCTGGGTGTATTATTAAAATTAATTTAACTGATTCCAATAGTTTCCTGACGAATCATGTTGGGCTAATTGGCCTGTAGTTGTCTGTCTTTTCTTTCCCCTCCTTTCTTGAATAGTAACGTGATATTTGTTAACTTTCAATCTGGGCCATTCTAGAATCTAGGGGGGGGATTTCAGAAAATCATAATCAGTACGCCACTTTCTAGATCCTGGGGATTTGCCTGCCTTTGGTTTCTTAATTTTCTCCAATACTTTTCCTCTGCTGATAGTATTTACTTGAAACTTTCACTTGTATTGGCTCCTTGATTGCCCTCCATGTCTGATATGCAATTTGTGTTTTCTACTGTGAATGACAGATGCAAAATATTTGTTCAGCATCTCTGTCACTTCCTGATAGTGGCAATGTTGGCTAATAGGCTATTTTTGGTACAAATGCAAACAGGATGGTGGATTTTAATGGAATTCTCACTCACCATGATGCCAAAATAATTGGTAAAGAAAAGAGCCCACAAATACTAATTGTGCTGAGAAAAGGAATTATGATATCTATATTCATGCACAGACAGATTTGTACAACAATGAGTGGTTGAATCCACATGTGCTTTCAGTTAGTACTATAATGAGTTGTTCAGGTCCTCATCTTCAGAGTAAATAGAATGCAACTTTCTTAATTTGCATGTTATTTTAAATCTGCAAAAACATGAATGAAAAAGTACTAAAGGGACAAGGCCCTGATTCAGCCCATTGTGTGAAGATTCTCATTTTCATTTTCAGTATTTCTTCCATTTCTCCTTCAATCTTTTACTTCCCGGATCTTGGCGACGGTAACTCTTAATAAGTATGGATCCATTGCCGGCTGTTGTCAAATCACATACCTTGCCCTGGTGGCCATTCTTTCCCGTAGGATCCACTGGATATGTGTGGATATCAGTGAAGAATGGTTTTGTCTTGGAGGTAATAGAATCTCCCAGTGAGGATGGTAGCACCATCTGACTCCCACCCTGACTAACCAGGTAGTTACAGGTTTTAAATCTGGAACACTCTGAGCCTCTGTAGTTCAAGTGTAATGAATCCCTGGTTTTAAAACTGGTAATTTTTTTAGTCCTACCCAAACAATGTAACAAGCCAGGAGACATCAGCGGAGATCATGTAGCTGGCTCCCCGGTGGTCACCATGACTTCCGGGCATTGGGTTTCCACGTCATCGGCTCCATGCTAGAAATCAGTGCAAAGCTGATTTGAATATTTAAATTCAAATTTCAATTCCCCTCCAACCAGGAGTGGTATACTCCACAAGGTTTTTAACTGCTCTCCACTAATTGGACCTGCTGGAGTGAAGGGAGGCCATGAAGTTCTCTTGTAGGAAGTTGGAGGTGTCGGGGTAGGGTGGAGGCTTGGGGGGCATTGCCAACCTGCTAATCACTTCTGATGGTCTGGTTACCTGGATCATACTGGGACCAGGGTCCAGGCGCATCAGATAACTAGGGCAATAGATAGGGCTTTAAACTAAGTAATGGGGGTAGGCTGCAGTCTGAGTTCTGGACACTATGACACATCAGGGACAGGGAGAGTTACCTGGGTGCTACGTTTCAGAAGACAGTCACACCACTTAGAGAAACTACCATGAATTTGGCCAGTGGTCAGGGACAGGAGGATGTGACTACAAATGAGGCATGTAGTGATATCCGGCTGGAGGAAGAAGGGGTAGCAAGAGTGTTAGCCCTTGTCCTTGTCCAATAGATTTGATATTCTTTCTCCCTGTGTGGATGAGACCAGGGACTGGAGGGAGGATGAGTGACTTGACCATCGCACCACGGTACAGGGAGGCATTCAAGTGGAAGGAGAAAGAAACATTTAGTCATGATGTGTGATAGTTAGAGGCATCAACGTGGCTTTTTTGTGACCAGGATAGAGAGTACTGAAGGCTATGTTGCCTAGCTAGCGCTAGGGTTTGGAATATCTCATCTGGACTACAGAAGAACTTGGCGTAGGAAGGGAAAGATCCAATTGTTATGGTCCATTTAAGTACAAATGATATAGGTAGAACAAGGATGGAAGTTCTGCTGAAGGAATACATGCAGCAAGGGACTAAATTAAAAAGCAGATCCAAAATGGTTAATAATCTCTGGATTACTACCTGAGCAACGAGCTAATTGGCTCAGGGTCAGTAAGATTAAAGAGTTAAATGCGTGGCTCAAAGCAAGGGAAAAATGGATTCAAATTCATGGGACATTGGCATGTGTGAGGGAAGGAGGGAACTGTTCTGATGGGATGGTCATCTGAATTGTGCTGGAATCAGAGTCCAGTACTGCAGAGAGGGCTTTAAACTAAGCGGTGGGGGAGGATTCAGCTACGTGAAAAATTAAAAAAAAATCAAAGTTAAAGGAGAAGGTAGGGGTGAGGCCGATTGCTACCTGAAAAATTAAAAGGAATGGACAGGACAGGTGAACATTATATTATGCCAAGGAATCATGTAAGAGGAGGGAAATTTGATATAAGAGCAAACATAGAACATAGAACATAGAACAATACAGCACAGAACAGGCCCTTCGGCCTTCGATGTTGTGCCGACCAAAATAAAAAGCAATGCCCCTCCTAACTAAACCATTCCCTTCTCATCCATATACTTATCAACTAACCTCTTAAACGCCACCAAACTTGGCGCATCTACAACAGCTGCAGGCAGGGCATTCCACTCCCTAATCACTCTTTGAGTAAAGAACCTACCTCTGATATCCGTCCTATAACTCATACCCCTTAATTTAAAGCTGTGTCCCCTCGTGCTAGCTTTCTCCATCCTAGGAAAAAGGCTATCACTGTCCACCCTATCTAAACCTCTAATCATCTTATATGCTTCAATAAGATCCCCTCTTAGCCGCCTCCTTTCTAACGAAAACAACCTCAAATCCTTCAACCTCTCTTCATAGGACCTGCCCTCCATACCAGGCAACATCCTGGTAAACCTCCTCTGTACCCTCTCCAATGCCTCCACATCTTTCTTATAATGTGGCGACCAGAACTGCACACAATACTCCAAGTGCGGCCGCACTAGAGTTTTGTACAGTTGCAACATGATGCTGCGGCTCCTAAATTCAATCCCCCTACCAATAAAAGCTAAGACTCCATATGCCTTCTTAACAACTTTATCCACTTGACTGCCTACTTTCAGGGATCTATTGACACATACACCAAGATCCTTCTGTTCCTCAACACTATTAAGAGCCCTACCATTAGCCCTATACTCTACACATTTATTGTTCCTGCCAAAGTGCATTACCTCACACTTTTCCACATTAAACTCCATTTGCCACCTCTCGGCCCAGCTCTGCAACTTGTCCAAGTCACTCTGTAAACTAAAACACCCCTCTTCACTATCTACCACACCACCAACTTTAGTATCATCTGCAAATTTACTGATCCATCCCTCAATACCCTCATCCAGATCATTTATAAAAATTACAAACTTAAAGGCTTTGTGTCTGAGAGCGTGAAACTTTCAGAATAAAATTGATGAGTTAACAGCACAAATAGAGGCAAACGGGTATGATTTGGTGGCGATTACTGAGACATGATTGGAGGGAAACCTGTTTTGGGAATTGGATATCCAAGGGTACTCAGAGTTTTGGAAGGGTAGACAAAGGAAAAGGAGGTGGTGTAGATTTGTTAGTGAAGGAATAGATCGATGCTGTAATGATAAATGATATCAACGCTGGAGATCAAGATGTAGAATCAGTTGGGTAGAAATAAGAAGTGGCAAGAGAAAGAAGTTGGGAGCAATATATATAGGTCCCCAAACAGTATTTCTGTAGTCAGGTAATAAATGAAGAAATATTGGGGACTTACAAGAAAGGTAAGGCAATAATCATGGGTGATTTTAATATGCACATAGACTGGATTAATCAATTTGGCTAGGGAGAGGTCATTGAATATATTAGGAATTGATTTTTACAGAAATAGGTCATGAAATAACCAGGAAGCAGACTATTCTGGATTTAATGTTGTGTAATGAGGAGGGAATAATTAATTTCATAGTTAAGGATTCACTAGGAAAGTGTGATCATAGCATGGCGGAATTTCAGATTCAGTTTGAGGGTGACAAACTGGAGTCCCACAATAGTGTTCTGGAATTAAACAAAGGTAATTACGTAGGCATGCAGTCAGATTTAGCCCTTGTGAACTAATAAGTAGAATAGCTGATGAGAATTTGCAGCTGTTTAAGGATTCCTCCCAAGTAAAGTATATTCCAAAGAGGAGGAAGAAAGATTTTAAGGGGAGGTAGAAAATATCCAAGACTAAGCAAGAAAGTTAAAAATAATGTAAGGACAAAAATTAAGCCATCATATCGTAAAGGCCAATGGTAGACGGGAAGATTGGGAAACTTTTAAAGATCAACAAAGGCTTATTAAAAAGTATCAAAAAGCAAAGATAAATTATGAAAAAAATCTAGTGTAAAATATAAAAAGGATAGCAAAAGCTTTTGTATGTATATAATAGGGAAGATCAGTAGCTAAAGTGAATGTTGGACGTTTGAAGGATGAGACTGGAGATTTAATAATGGTGAGACACTAACTCAATATATTTCACTGTTTTCACAGTGGAGGATACTAGTCCCATCCCAATAACAGGTAATGCAGAGGTAATAAAAGGAAGGAACTTAGAACAATTTTCACTAATGGGGAAAAGGTGCTGAGCAAACTATTGGAATTGAAGGCAAACAATTCCATAGAGCCTGATGGCCTAAGTTCCAGAGTCTTAAAGAAGTGAGAGTGGAGATAGTGGATCCATTGATTATAATATTCAAAATTCCTTGGATGTTGGAAAGGTTCCAGTGGATTTGAAAAATACTAATATAATGCCTTTATTCAAAAAGGGAGGGGAGCAAAAAGTAGGAAACTATAGACCAGTTAGTTTAACATCTATTGTTGGGAAATAGAATCTAATATTAACAAAGTAATAGAGGACATTTGGAAAGTCTATACATAGCCAATGAAGTCAGCAAGGTTTTATGAAGGGTAAGTCATGTTTGACTAATTTGCTAGAGTTCTTTGATATAACAAGCGAAGTGGATAATGGGAACCCTGCAGATGTAGTGGGTCTGAACTTCCAGAAGGCATTTGATAGGGAGCTGCACACAAGGTTAGTAGACAAGATAAGATCCTATGGGGTTAGGTGTAATTTATTAGCTTGGGATGGAGGACTGTCAAAAACGAGAGAGTTGGGAAAAATGAGTTTTCTTCCTGGTTGGTAAGATGTAACTAGTGGGATGCCACAAGGTTCGGCCTTTGGATCCCAACTATTTACAATCTATATTAATGACTTGGATGAAGGGATAGAAGTTTCCATACTAGATTTACAGATAATACTGAAATAAGTGGTATAGTAAGTTGTGATTAAGTAAGCAATTTACAAATGTATAGGTTAGGTGAGTGGACTAAAATTTGGTAGATGAGTTTAACGTGGAATCATGTGAGGTTATTCATTTTAGTTGGGAAAAAATAGAAAGACAACTTACTACCTAAATGGAAAGAAACTTCAGAGTGCTTTTGTGCAGAGGGATCTGAGTGCATGAATCACGGACAACTAGTATGCAGGTACAGCAGTTAATAAGGAAAGTAAACGGGATTTTGGCACTTGTTATTAAAGGAATAGAGTAGGAAAGTGTTGCTGCATCTACACAAGGCATTAGGGAGATCATTCCTGGAGTATTATGTACAGTTTGGTCCCCATATAATGGATCAAACTGAACAACCCCAGTGAGGTAATCAATGGCCAAGACATCACTTTTTTAGCCCACTGACCTAATCTACAGACAGTAACCCAAGGCTGGAATCGAACCCTGGGTCCCTGGTGCTGTTATGCAATAGTACTAACCACTGTGCCACCATGATGCATTTAAAACAGACAAGAAGAAATTGCTTATCTCAAATCTGTGCGATTCACTACCCCAGTGTACAGTGGATGCCAGGACATTGAGTAAATTTAAGGAGGAAAGAGACAGCTTTTTAATTAGTATTGGGTTGAAGGGTTATTGAGAACAGGCAGGAAAATGGAGCTGAGGCCAAGGCAAGATCAGCCATGATTGTATTGAATAGTGGAGCAGGCTCGATGGGCTGAATTGCCTGCTCCTAGCTCTTATGCTAATGAGGGGCATGCGCAAGGTAGTCCTCAGTTGGCAACAGTCTGTGAGGTTAGTGCTGCACTGCTCCTGATACACTGTTCACTGCTCTGCAGAACCAATTCCCTGCCCTCCATCATTATGCTAAGCTGATCTTCATGGACAGCACCACGGTGCTGGACCCATGGACAGTCTGTGTCACTGAGTCAGAGTAGCACTGAGGTTGAAGAGTATGAGTTCTTCCCTACCCGCTACCCCTGTGCCCCACATTAGTACAAACCTTGCCAACATGTGAATATTCAGTGAGGGAGAGTGGTTGGCAGAGAAGCTCTTCAATTATATTTAAACTTATTTACGGCTCATTGAAATGAAAGGACGGGAACCTCATTACGTCACTGGTGAGACGTGCAGAAAATTGCAAAATGTGGGCGGCATGATGGCAAAGTGGTTAATAGGCACTGCTGCCTCACACTGCCGGGTTCGATCCCAGGCTTGGGTCACTGTCTGTGTGGAGTTTGCATGTTCTCCCTGTGTCTGTGCGGGTTTCCTTCGTGTGCTCTGAAGTCCAAAGATGTGCAGATTATTTTGATTGATCGTGCTAAATTGACTCTGGTTTCGGGGAGATTAACAGGGTAAATATGGGTGATTTGTTGTTACCGCAGGCCGAACGGCCTTTTTCTGTACTGTAAGGATTTTATCTCATTGGCAAGAATCGTGTTTTCTATTGTCACTAGATTTTGTGCCCATGTCATCACCTGCCCTCACTGCAAATGCAGTTCCAAAACTGCCCTGATTGACTGTACTTTTCCTGTCAATTCATGTTTAATTTTTGTTGACTTTAGTTTGAAGTAAAAGTTATAAAAAGTGATACCTTGGCCATTGATTGTCTGAATGGAGTCGTTCGGTTTGGTCCACCAGTCTCCATGGTGATCAGAGCGTGTATTAGATAGTATACAGTGAGAAATCCTATACTTTCAGTCTTTGGTGTAAAATTAAATTGTCAAGTGAAATATTCCACATTATTCACTGAAGACAACATATCCATCATGTTTATGTCTCTAGGAAAAAGCTAAGTCCAGCTGTAAAGAGGAAGTGATATCATAACAGTACATAATGGAACCTGCAATTGTAACTGATTTTTATATCTCAGATGTTTTAACTAAAGATTTTTTTAAAGTGAGCATTTTCTCTCCCCCACAACTTTCAGTGCAGGGCATGAGAGGTAATTTGCACAATAAGGATCATTGGTTTTCTCTCTTGGGCCATTAATAATCTTGGCACAGGTCTAACATTGGCAAAAGGGGAAAAAATGTCCCAGGACAACTGGAGGCCTAGTAGTCACATGGCCAGAGGCCCCTCTGAGCTGAAAAATTTAAATAGTAAAATTATGAATAAAATTGATGAGTGGCATGGTGGCACAGTGTTGACACTGCTGCCTCACAGTGCTAGGGAGGTCGATCCAATTCTGGTCTTGAATTACTGTCTTTCTGGAGTTTGCACATTCTCCCCTTGCCTGTGTGGGTTACCTCTTGGTGCTCTGGTTTCCTCCCGAAGTCCAAAAATGTGCGGGTTAGGTGGATTGGCCACGTGCAATTGCCTTATACTCAATTGTCATGGTATTAGCAGGGTAAATATGTGGGTTCACATGGGCGGGATTGTGACCAGTGTAGGCATGATGGGCCGAATAGCCTCTTGCTGCATTGTAGGGATTCTATGATGCCTCATCCTATCATTGACCCCATGACATCTGCACTGTCCCAGTATTAGTCTCATCAGTAAGTTTCTTCAGTTACCTTTCCATTTGGGTGCCCAATGAATTGGCAGTAAGGAAAACAGAGGGGATGGTTGGTTAGACTGTCCTTCCCATCTCTTGTATGTGGCTTGGGGTGGGGACTGGGTGGGGGATGTTGGGTGGAGGGTTAGGTAGTGGGGTGCTGTTGGGGGTGGCATAGTGGTGTCTGCTGGGTGAACCACACTCGCCAGGTACACTGTTTTTCCTTCCTTCTTTAGCAAGCCCAGAAATATCCTAGAGCTACACAATGAGGACCTGGGCCTGGCAAAATGGATCTTCTTGTTTAAAGCCCAAAGTCAAGAAAATCAGTGCCAATATTTGAAATGATTTTAAAGCAGGAATCACATCACTTTCTAATATGAGAGAGTTTGGGAAAGCAATGACAAAAATGCAGAGATTAAAAATGTGCTCTATGTCCATGTGTAATATAATCATGCAAAATGCATTTAGTAAAATATTTCACTTTCAATTTTGGATACATCATCACTTGGTGTAGAATTACTGGCCTTTGTCATTTCTGACCAAGGACAAAGAGAAAATACTTTGCATCAGAGGCTTTATTGATCTCTTAAAATGCCTCTGGTGAGTGATCAATAAACAATAGATACATTTTGATTCTGATGAATTCTGCGAATGACGTAGGAAGTCCACCAATCTATAATTGCACTGCGTTGACACTTTGTTCTATTTTAGTACATGTATTAATGAAGCCAGTATACTGCAGTGTTAATTATAGAATATACAATAAAGCAGTAATGCTTAGGTATTGGTGAGCTGTGGAGATAATTTTACTGGTGTCCTTCTACATGGTAGTGGTCGTAGGTTTGGAAGATGTTGCCTAAGGGATCTTGGTGAGTTCCTGTGGTGCATCTTGCAGACAATTCATTACCAATGAAACTATAATTTTTTTTTAACTTAAAACATGAAAATAGAAAGCAAATCGTAGGCTTTGAATCTAATTCTGTCGGCTTTTGATCCTATTTCAATGTGTTGTGAATGTTAAAAAGATCAGGACTTCTTATGCTGATCAGAAACAGGCTGTCTTTCATGTTTAGATCTGCTGGAATTGCAATTTTCTACCCGATATTTTACTTTTCCATTGGACTTTCTTTGTCTTTATAAGTTCTCCTCTGGTCTCTGGATCAATAAACAGATTCTTGCCACTTGATGGCAGTGTAATTGTATTTCTGTTTTGAAAGGAGTTCTATTGTGGCGGTGTATGAAGGGTACAGGAAATGCTTTTCGACAGAAGTGGTAAAGTATTGCAGAAGCAAGTAGTGAGACTCTATAAGCTTATATTAGAAGGTACGATGCTAATTCAATGCAAATTTCTGCAGATTTAAAAGGACACAGTAATTGAACATGGACCTCTGGCCAATTAGAAAAGCAAATCAACACACCATAAAACATATCTTCTGTTGTGAGAGGACATAAAACATTTTTTCACAGTTTTCTCTCCTTCAATTTTCTTTTCTGATATGTTTCTTCCTTAAAAGTATTGATTTGTATTAGGAACAATGTGACAATAATCAACTGACCTCTGGACCTTGCCAAAGGAGTGTGATGGAATAGTCTCCACTTGCCTGGATGAATGCAGCTTCAAGAAACTTCATATCATCCAGGACAAAGTGCCCGCTTGATTGTTACTCTTTCCACAAGCGTTCACTTCCTCTACCATCCGATGAACAATGGCAGCCACATGTATCATCTACATGATCCACTGCAGGAACTCACCACGGTTCCTTAGATAGCACCTTCCAAACCCATGACAACTACCATCTAGAAGGACAAGGGCAGCAGATACCTGGGAATACCATCTGCTGGAAATTCCCCTAGAAGTCACTCACCATTCTGACTTGGAAACATATCGCCATTCCTTCCCTGCCGCTGACAATAAATGTTGGTCTAACTAGCGATGCTAACATCCCATCAATGAATGAAAATAAAGTGACCATCGTTCATATGTGAGCCTTACTGGCCAGTGCTTGCAGATGTTAATCTTTGTGCTATATGATAGTTAGATCTGATCCTGTTGCACCTGAATTTTGTAAAATAGACTGTTTGGCTTGTGGCTTTATAGCTTGAACAAGGACTCAAAATCATTTGGAAAATCAAGTACAATAGTGATCAAAGATTTTTGTGATTTGAAGTTTTCTATAAATAAGAAGTTTGGATTCGTTGTGATAGTTAAAAGGAAAAGCCCAAGTGTTCATCTATATGCTTGAGTTTTAACCCAAGAAAATTGGGTCGGCAGGCAGTTTAAACATTTGACAGACTCATCTACCTTGCCTTGTTTGCTTAGATTTTGCTCTTCAGATGAGACGGTTAACTCTAGGAACAATCTTACATGTACAGGTCAGGCTCCTTTGGAGACTGATTGCTTTTTTAACCATGGGCCTGAGCAGTGAAATTATTAAAACTTCCTTTTTAGGTCTACCCAGCAGGATGAGGAATTTGTGCCCGAAACTTTACCCAAGTTAGGTCCTCACAAGTCTCCTTTTGGAATCTTAATCTAATTTTTCACAAGCGTATATGTTTGCTATTCTAAGCTATTTGAACATAATAGCTCAAGTTTCTTGCATTCAATACTTTGCTGTCTTCGCAGGAGTAAATTAAAGGCCTGTCATATTCGGCTTGGCATTATAATGGATTGCTCTTCAATCTGGTTGGAATGTTTTAATCTATTACTGCCTTTTAGTTCACTTATTGCCCCATTATTCTATCCATTGCTACGAAAATCAGGCTGCAATGTTATTTACATTTTGTAAGTGCTTAGAAAGCAACTTTTAAAGTTTCTCAATTTTTCATTTTTCAACAATGCGAAGATATGAGTCAAGTTGACAACCAAGCAATGAGAGGCTAAATGCACTGTGTAATGCATTTTGCACTGTTAATTTCTTGCGGGAACAACCTGAAGACAGACAAAGGGTCATTCCACCTACTTAATGACTGAGCATCTGTTAATCTTTCTTCAGTGTTTATGGGATCACTGGTTGAAACAATTTTTACATAATTACTGGACATTATTTTAAGAATTTAATTACAGCACATGACAATATCCCCACTTCTGACCTCATGATGAAGGTAAGTTAAGAATGTAAAAACATAAGCAATAAGATCAAAGCTAGGACATTCGCTTCTTCTAGTCTGTTCCATGACTCAAGAAGCTCATGGCTGATGTGATGATGGGCTTGAGCCCAGTTTCCTGCTTGCTCCACTTAACCCTTCTTTCTAGATCAAAAATCTATCTAATTCAATGACCCAAACTCCACTGCTCTGGGGTAGACATTTCCAAAGTTTAATCATCCTCAAAGATGAAATTCCAATTCATCTCCATCTAAAATGGGAGACCCATTATTCTGATATTATACCCTCATCCCAGCCTACTTCTAGATTCTCTCAAAACACCATCACCTTAGCACCTATCTTTTTATGTCACCTCAGAATCTTATATATTTCATTAAAATCACCTCTCTTTCCTCTGGTTCAGGAGCGGCCATTTGGCCCATTGAGCTTGCACTGCCTTCTGACAGAGTATCTTACCCAGCACTCCCCTCCCCTTGCTCTATGCCTATAGCCTCACACATTTATCATAGCCAGCCTACACATTCTTGGACACTAAGGGGCAATTTAGCATGGCCAATCCACCTAACGTGCACATCTTTGGATTATGGGAGGAAACTGGAGCACCGGAGGAAGCCCACACAGGCATGAGGAGAACGTGCAAACTCCACGCAAGTATCACTCAGGTAATTGCAGTCTTTATGTCAACGGCAGTCCCTGTCACTGACATAAATATTCTATTGATATCGAAACCTTCAGAGGATGAAAGCTGCTTTCATTGATGAAAAAGATACAAAACTGTCCATCTAATTAATGAATCATGAAAGAAAGAAAGAAGGACTTGCATTCATACAGCACTTTTCATAACTGTCGGGTGTTTCAAAGTACTTTCTGGTCAATTAAGCACTTTTTGAAGTGTAGCCACTGTAATGTAGGAAACGTGGCAGATAATGTGCATGCAGCCAAACCCTGCAGGCAGCAATATGGAAATGACCATTTCATCTGTTGTTAATCGAGGGATAAACATTGTCAAGGACATCCCTGCCCTTCTTCCTAAAAAAATGTCATGGTATCTTTAACATTCAGCTAAGCAGGTGCCTGTATTTAATATCTCATCCAAAAGGTAGCACCTCCAGCAGCGCAGCACTCCCTCATACTATATCAGAGTGTCAGCCTTGATTTTTGTGCTCAAGCCTTGGACCAGACTTGAGCCTAGAGGTGGAGGATATTAATACACATTACAGTGTTCATATGACATTGCAAGATGTGATGCCAACTAAACCATTTATTGCCTATAATTCTTACAGCTCACCTATAGCTCTCTATCATGCCTGCTTCAGGTTAGATAAATAACTTTTGGACAAGGCCCATAATGTGAGTTGGCCAAGCACATCACAAGATAGCTTTTATACTTCAGTGGTTCTCTGGAGCATGTTATCATCTTTGCAAAATGTCATTCAAAGGAAATCATTTATTAAACAATAGCCAGTATGACATTTAGCCTTTGTCACCAAATGCATTACGATTTACCAAGTTATGCAGTGCACAGAGCTACAACTGGTAAATAGCAGTTTGCCGTTCTGGTGAGAGGTCCACACTTGAAACATGACTGTGTCACTTCACAAATACCGTCTAACTTGCTAACTATTTCCAATATTGAACTTATTTCAAATTTCTAGCAACTGCCATATTTTCTGAGATATGAAAATGTACATTATGAGCTGCAGATTAATTGCTATATTGTATCTGTTTGAAAGCAAGCTGAATTTTTAGTCCCTTGTATAGACATTAAACAAAATAATAACAATTATTGATTGTCAGTATAAAACATATCTTGAATTTTACCGTCCCACCTGTCACAGGAATCGGAGTGGGCAAGGGGCGGACCATGGAAAGGTTCCTTGACCTTTAGCAGTTTTGAGACGAGAGAGGCTATAAAATCCCACCAATCATATAAATGTATATGTATACTTTGGTATGTTTAAAGTTATTTGAATAACTAATTATAACTAAATTTCAAGGGAAAACGTTGTCTTATTTTGAAATATTTAATTTATTATCGTCACATGTATTGGGACACAGTGAAAAATATCGTCTTTTGCGCCCTATACAGACAAAGCATACTGTACGTAGAGTATCTAGGGGAGAAGAAAAGGAGAGGGTGCAGAACATAGTGTTACAGTCATAGCTGGTTTTTATGGAAAGGTCAGCTTAATATAACATAGGTCCATTCAAAAGTCTGATGACAGCAGAAAAGAAGCTGTTCTTGAGTTGGGTGGTATGTGATTTCACATTTTTGTGACTTTTTGCCACAGAAGAAGGTGGAAGAGAGAATGTCCAGGGTGTGTGGGGTCCTTAATTATGATGGCTACTTTTTTGAGGCAGTCGGAAGTGTAGATGGAGTCATAGAACATAGAACGTAGAACAATACAGCACAAATAGGCCCTTCGGCCCACGAGTTGCGCCGATCACATCTACCAATCCACAGATCTATCTATAACTCCCTATCCTATTCTTTTCCATATACTCATCCAGAAGTTTCTTAAAAAACCCCAGTGAGTTTGCCTCAACAACCTCCGACGTCAGTCGGTTCCACTCACTCACCACTCTCTGAGTGAAAAACCTACCCCTGACATCTCCTTTGTCAATGGATAGGAGGTTGGTTTGTGTGATGGGCTGGGTTTCATTCATAATTTTTTGTAGTTTCTTGTGTCATGGTCAGAGCAGGAGTTATACCAAGCTTTGATACTTCGTATGACACTTCTGTAAAAATTCATTCAGAAGTTAATATCTACGTGTCATTTAAAAGTGAGTGACTCTAATAAATGATGCAGTTATACAGAAACAATACTCAGTGATTTCTGCTGTACTATGATTCTTAAGGTGCAGTTTGAATGGTGATATGATACTGTAATGTACTTGAGACAGTGAAAAGAAAATTAAAGGGGAACTACTAACTTAAATTAATAATAAAGTAAACAATTCTAAAGTAAACAATTTATGAAAATCTATGGAGATTAGTGCCTGAAGGGTGAAAATAATACCTTCTTTTCCCACCAGTTAGTGTGTTCACATCAGTAGTCACTACGAACAGATACTCTTAAATCACCTAAATACATGTCACATTATTTAGTATGAATGGTCCTGGATGATTCTATAGAATTAAACAGGAATGAATTGTAAACAATTTCCCATTTGTTTGAGATAATGTATTGGTATTCATCCAAACTCCAGTTGCCTATCCTATTTTAATTTCTTCCCTTCGATCATCTATCTAACCTATACTTAAATGTTGTAATGATCTCTGATTCAATCACCAACTCTGATGGTACATTCTGACAGAAATTAGAAATCTACAATATTATGACAGGCATGGGGTCAGAGTGGATAATTACAAGCTTTTTCCCAAAGCGAAAGAGTCAGTAACTAGGGAGGATAGGTTTAAAAGAGTTGTATGAAGCAAGTTTTCTTTTACACAGAAGGTGCTGAATGCTGGAATTTGCTGCCGGGGGAGGTAATGGAAGCAGATACAATGATGATTTTTAAGGAGTGTCTGGACAAATACATGAATACGATGGGAAATGAGGGATATGGTCCCTGGAAGAGTAGGGGGTTTTAGTTTAGACAGGCAGCACGGTTGGTTGAAGGGCCAGAGGGCCCATTCTTGTACTAAAATTTTCTTTGTTCCTTGTTCTATTTCACAGCCTTGCAAGTCTCAATCATAGATTTCTACATTTAACTTTGTGTGCACACCCAAGGATCTTTCTTCATTTGGATTTGTGGATTGGTAAATGTCAGATCTGGGCAACAAAAATCCAAGAGTGGATTCATCCGGAGCCCCTTCAATGTCCCCTGAAAATATTTGTTCCTCATTTTCCACGCAGCCTCTCGCCAGTATAATCTTGTCAAGTTCACACTGCAGCTTTCTTTTGTCAATACCCATGCTTTGATGTCAACAGTTGCCCTTGTTCTGAATCTTTGAGACTGAGTGGTTCTGTGAAGGGCAGAAGCAGAGTGACAGCTGAGCTCCAGGGCAAGTGTTCATTTCTCTTGATTTGGTGCAGCTCTGTAAAGGATTAAGTGGTTGAACTTGCCAAAAGAAAGAAATGAAAAAAAAATTATCGGAAAAGTGGACAAACACAATGAAATCCTGGAGTGTCAGTCTAGTCTAGTTTACTTTGACTTTCATGGAATCAGCCTGTTGAGTCTGCACTCACATATTAGAAGCACCTGAACTCCCACCTAATCCCATCTGCCAGCACTTGGTTCATAGCCTTGAATGTTACGATGCGCTAAGTTCTCATCTAGGTACTTTTTAAAGGATACGAGACAACCCATTTCTACCACTCTCCCAGGTAACGCATTCCAGACTGTCACCATCCTCTGGTTAAAAATGTTTTTCCTCACTTATCCCACACCTTGAACCTATGTCCTCTCATGACTGACCCTTCAACTAAAGGGAACAGCTGTTGCTTATCCACTCTGTCCATGTCCCTCATAATCTCGTACACCTCAATCAGGTCATCCCTCAGTCTTCTCTGCTCCAACGAAAACAATCCAGGCCTACACTTCATAATTTATGAACATGTGAAAGAGAAAATGTGTATATGTGGAGACTGTGCCCTTGTCACCAGCTATCTGCACCTAAGAACCCAAATGCAAGCTATCTTGTGCATGTGCTAGTGGGGAAACTGAAGGCTGAATGGACTCGATACGCAATCGTATCCATATAAGGTCAAACACAAGACTATCACACTCATCACCTGATGAGCTCAAACAATTCCTCTGCACAATTGTAACTTTCTATTTTTCTCACACTTTTAGAGCTGAAATAAAATATCTGTTTTCTTGTCTCCATGCATATGTTTAGCTATTTTATATGTAACAACAATTTATGTATTGTTGGCCACCCAATAACATTGTTGACAAATCATCTTTGAAAAAATGTTTCAGGTTACATTAACATCTCTCTGAGGTTTCAGATGTCTGAGCAAGTTGTTGGGAATTGGATCTCTACAAACATGAGGGGCAATGGTGAGAAAAATCTCTGGTTCCAATCCATCTCTGGATTGTGTTGAATCAATGCCCAGAGAGGTAGACATTTTGGAGGGTAACTTTCTGATATTCATTTACTATGGTGAAGTCATTGACTCATTGTAGTATGGGCAGGAGAGGTGCCTGTATCAAAGCTGGATTAAGAATTCTTGAGATTTGAACACCAAGAGCATTCGGACTCCCTTCCTAGCATCAGTATTTACACTGTAACAAATATCTGATCTGCCTTATCCCTTGTGACAATCTGTGGAAGTGCCAGACATTTTTGATCCACTGATTGTATGTCGTTTATCTACATTTCAATAAGTTTACCTGGGGCTCTTAATGTTAATAAGAGGAATTTTTGGGGAATCTGGCAAACCTTTTGAATTAAGTGACATTTTTAATAGAGAGAATCCCATGAGGAAGCTATGATTAGTATTATACAGTTTCAGAATCAGCGAGGATATGTCCTTGAGTGTGGGAGGAGGGGAGTCAAAAATAATTAATCAGAATGTCTATTAAGATAATATAGTGACAGATAGCTCAGGATCTTGAGTATGCAGATGTGATAGAAACCTCCACCAGTCTTGCTTTCAAATCTCTCTGAGGTTTGACCTAATCTACAACTCTCTCCATCTCGGGAGTGTTCTCTAGCCCTTCAATCCTCTGAAATCTGAACGCCTTCAATTCTAGTACATTCTGATTTTAATTAAGTTTTAAAGTTTTTAAAGTTTAATTACTATTGTCACAAGTAGGCTTACATTAATAGTGCAATGAAGTTACTGTGAAACTCCCCTAGTCGTCACTCTCCATCACCTGTTTGGGTACACTGAGGGAGAATTTAACATGGCCAATACACCTAACCAGCACATCTTTCGGACTGTGGGAGGAAACCTCAGCACCCAGAGGAAACCCATGCAGACATGAGGAGGAAGTGCAAACTCCATACAGACAGTGACCCAAGCTGGGAATCGAACCGGGTCCCTGATGCTGTATCATCGTACCAGTGGTGGTGATACCTTCATCTGTTTAGGCCCTAACCTCTGCAATCCCAAAACCTTAGGGTTGCCAACTCTGATTAAACATACTTCTGGATATTTTGTCACGATTCCCCACTGCCCCCCCCCCAACCCACTCCTATGCTCCTGTCATTATTGGCACATTCATCCTTCTGATGTCCTATTTTCCTCCACCAATTGGTTGATGCTTCACTGTCTGCCAAACAGCCTTTTTTTTAAAAAAAAGCATATTTTCACTATTTTTATAAATGGTAAAGAGAAATGTTGAAGGAAAATTTTAAAATGTCAATCCTTTTTAATGACCCTTTGATTTTCCCCCATGACTGTACACAGCAATGACCTGGGGACTGACCTTTCTGTTCCTGGAGAGTTGGCAGCCCTAACTTACCCCGGTGCCTTCTCCATCTAACTCTCATCAGAGATCAAAACCAACTCAAGAACAGCTTCTTCACTGCTGACATCAGACTTTTGAATGGACTTATTATATATTAAGTTGATCATTCTCTTCACCCTATCTGTAACTGTAACTATCTGTATTCTGCACGCTCTTTCCTTCTCCCCCATGTACTTCAGAATGGTATGATTTGTCTGTATAGCACACAAAAAATAATATTTTCACTGCATCTTATGACAGTAATAAGACAAATCAAATTATTTGACCCAGGGTCACCCTGACTCGAAACAATATTCTCACTCCCCAGACGCTGTCAGGTCTGCTGAGTTTCTCCAGCATTTTCTGTTTTTGTTTCAGATTCCAGCATCCACAGTATGTTACCTTTATCATTTGACCCAGGGTTTGGTCGCTGTCTTAATACCTGCCTATATGCTTGGAGTGCTCTTGTGAAGTATCCCGGGACGTTTTCCCGAGGTTAAAAGCGCTACAGGGGTGCAAGTTGTTGGGTCGTGCTCTTCCTGATTCTTTTTCTCTCTCTGAGAGGGGAGGAGGTTGGTATTACAGCAACAGATACCGACAGTGAAGTGACTGCTATTTGCAGCCTTGCAAATCTTTAAACAGTTCCCTGGCAGCGCCACTGGAGGCAATCTAACGTGAGCATAGAGGAGAGAGAGAGGCAGAGATCGCAGTGAGAGGAGGACTCATCAGTCCCAGCAACCAGGGACTCCTAACCTGGAGAGAATCTGCAGAGACACGGGGAGCGAGGGGTCGCCACATACACTCGCTGAGAAATGGCCAAGGCATCAGTAACAGGCGAGTGGATTGCTCGCATATTTGCGGCTGTGTGTGTGTGTTTTAATTGGAAGAATTACTGTTGTTGTCAATTTCGCGTACGCACTTTGGGGGGGGGGGGGGGAAAGTGTGAAACTATTGCAATGCAGGGCTTGTTTTAGGCACCGCGGGGAGACGGTAAAGAACTAGCCCAACTCCTAGGCTGTGTTTAATGGGATATTATTGGGGATTACATACCCCAAAAAACAAGGCTACATCGATGCGCGGAATGTTATACCAATTGCATTAAGCCTTGCTTCCCAGAAGTGATACTGTACCTATGTGGGGAAATCGTCCTTCATTCAAAGATGCAGAGATCTTGCCCTTATTTACCACCTCTCCCAGCGGTTCTGTGTCCTGATCTCTTTCCCCTTAGCAACCTTCTGCTTCAATCTCGTGATTTCCCTATTCTCTCTTTCCGGTTTCTTTTCTTTTAAACCATCAATTTCTTATTATTTCGCTGTTGCAAATCGCATTCCTGGAGCCGAGACTGATCATCCACAACCTCCAAGCCCAGTGCATAATGTATAACGGAGAAATACTTGTTGCTTAAGGTTCCTGCGATTTATTTTTGTGTTTGGGGTGTGTGTGTGTGTGCTCCTCTGTCACGCTGCCTGAATTTATTGTCAATTTTAGTAGAAAAACCTGCACGACCACCTGCAGTTGGTGTGGCAAACAGGTCGCGGCGAATGAACTGGAGAAGGAAAAGTGTTCGCAACAACTGTGCGCAAGGGCAGTTTGCAATTTATCTCCCTCTGCTCTGTCCCTCATCAATTTTTCACCGGGTTCCTGCACTTCCACGCCACATGCCACCAGTAAATCCTGGCGAGAAAATGAGCTGGTGATAAAGCACATCTGCCCATAGTACAGAGTGAACCTGTGCGGATTGCAGCACAGTGATTTACCTCGCTGCTTTCTGAGGTGCTCATGCGATTGCAGTTGACAGCACGCTCACTAATGTCTACTGTTGTGTTGACACAGTGTGCAGCTAATTGTTGCTGACACTATGTTGTATTACCCGCTTCAGCGGTCTTGGGCGCACAAAGTTGCCGTTCAGTTTTTTTAAAAAAACAGTGGCATTGCAATTTCCGACCTGGACAAAGATGTATTGTGTTTTTTTTCCCTTTCCCTCTCTTCTGGAGATACTTCCTATAGAATCATAGAATGGCTACAGTGCAGAAGGAAGCCATTGAGCCTGCTCTGGTCATACTGATGGCCAGAGTCTGCAGGAGTTGTACCAGTGCTGAATCCATTTCTGCTTCACTGCCACAGAGTGAGTGCAAAAGAATCATAGAATCCCTACAGTGCAGAAAGCGACCATTCGACCCAACAACCCACAACAATCCTATCCAGGCACTAACCGAAAGAGGTGCTGGTTTGGTACATTGGCCATGCTAAATCCTTCCTCAGTGTAGGGGCACTTTTTTCGCACAAAGGAGGTAGTGGGTGTCTGGAACAAGCTGCCAGAGGTAGTAGTAGAAGTGGGTACAATTTTGTCTTTTAAAAAACATTTAGATAGTTACATGGGTAACATAGGTATAGAGGGATATAGGCCAAATGTGGGCAATTGGGATTAGCTTAGGGCAGGACTGACAAGTTGGGCCAAAGGGCCTGTTTCCATGCTGTAAACTTCAATGACTCAAACAGGCACTGGAGTGTGGTGACTAGGGGATGTTCACAGTGAACATTCATTGCAATGTTAATGTAAGCCTGCTTATGACTAATAAACAAAATAAATAACCCAGCTAATCTCCCTGTCACTAAGGGGCAATTTAGCATGGCCAATCAACCTAATTTTTGGACTGTGGGAGGAAACTGGAGCACCCGGAGGAAACCTACACAGTCATGAGGAGAATGTGCAGACTCTGCACAAGACAGTCACCCAAGGCTGGTACTGAACCTGGGTCTCTGTGAGGCAGCAGTTTTAATTGCTGTACCACCATGCTGGCCATAAAAAGGGATGAATAAATAATAAAGGAATGATGGTGTAAGGCAAAAGCAGATGTCAATGGGTCAATTAAAAGAAAAGGATGGATCTTATAAAGGTGTAAATGGGCACAGGACAATTATTGCCAGTGTATACTGTCTGAAGATAATGGTAGCTGTTGGTTATGATCTGAAATTGTTGAACTAAGTATTGAGTTCAGAAAGCTGTCAGGCACCTGACTGAAAACTGGAGTGATATTCCTGAAGCTTCAGTTGATCTTCATTGGCACGGTGCAGGAGGCTTGGGACAGGGAGGTCAGACGGGGATGGCGAATTAAAGTTGCAAGTGACCAGAAGGTTGGAGTCATGTTTGCAGTTTGAATGGAAGAATTCTGCACTGCTTTTGGTCTCCAAAATGTGAAGGATGATTGCACTGTTAATGGCAAATTCAACATAATAAATTGAAAAAGTTGCCATTGTTTCATATGGAAGAAGGCTGGCATGGTGGAATAGTGGTTAGCGCTGCTGCCTCACAGCAAGAACTCTCTCAATATCACGTTAAAGTCCAACAGGTTTATTTGCTAACACAAGCCACTACCTTTCAGAGCACTGCCCCTTCATCAAGTCAGTGGGAGTTCTATTCACAAACGGGGCATAATAATAATTGGAATATGAGCCTTTACAGCTAATCAAGTCTTAAAGGTATAGACAACATTTCTGAATGTAACAGAAAAAAACCTCATTTTTTATTCGGTTACATTCATAACATTGTCTGTACCTTTAAGACTTGATTACCTATAAAGACTTGCATTTCAATTATTATTTTGTAAATTGAGTTTGTGTCTTTATATGCTCTGTTTGTGAACAGAACTCTCACTCAGCTGATGAAGGGGCAGTGCTCTGAAAGCTAGTGGCTTGTGTTACTGAATAATCCTGTTGGACTTTAACCTGTTGTTGTAAGACTTCTTACTGTATTTACCCAAGTCCAACACTGGCATTTCCACATCACGGCCTCAAAGTGCCAGAGACCCAGGATCAATTCTGGTTTCAGGTCACTGTCTGTGTGGAGGTTCCACATTCCCCCAATGTCTGCGTGGGTTTCCTCCAGGTGCTCTGGTTTCCTCCCACACTCCAAAGATGTGCAGGTTAGGGGGATTGGCCATGTTAAATTGCCTCTTGCTGTCCCAAGATATGTAGTTTAGGGGGATTAGCAGGGTAAATACATTGGGGGAATTCTCCCTTCCTGCCCACCATAGGAATTGTAGCGGGCATGGAGTGGACCATGCAAAAATCCATTGACCTTGGGTGGGATTCTCTGGTTTTGGGGTAAGTGCAACTGGGTAATCCCACCTGTGGGTTTACAGGAATAGAGTCTGAGTTATATTATCTTTGGAGAGTTGGTGCAATGGGCCAAAAGGCCTCTTTCTGCATTGTAGGGGTTCTTTGATTCTGTAATTCTCAGTGTCCAGAGTGATGGGTGGGTGAGGAGGTGAAAGAGCAGGCATTATATTACCTGCACTTTCAGGGAAATGTTTCCTGGAAAGCAGAGTGAGTGTTGGGAATATTTGAATATTCCCTTCAGGATACAGGAAGGACATGGGAGAAGATGATGCATTTGTGGCATCACATTGTTGGAGCAGGATCTTCCATTGGATGTAAAGGCTGGTGCGATGGAAGCCGAGGATAAGGGAAATCCTACTGTGGCTCTGGGAGGAGAAGGGCTGAGGGCAGAAGTATGGGGAATGGGATAGACGAGGCACAGAGGAATTCTTGTTTGAGGAGGTGGAAAACAATGTAGGAAATGTGTGTGAAGGGTGGCATTGTCAGAACAGATACAACAGAATGAAGACACTGATAGAACAGAAGTGAATCTTTACAGGAAAGGGAGAGTAGAGGAAATATAGTCAAGGTAGCTGTGGGTGTCAGTGGAATTATAATAAACACTAGCTGATAGCTTATTGCCAGAAATATAGACAGGGAAGTTGGGGAAGGAAAGAGTTGGAGACTGAGGATACAAATATGATGGGGGAGTGGAAATTGGAAATAAAGTTGATGATTGTCACGGTAAATTTAACAACTGTTGTTGCGATCTTGCTAGCTGTTCATGCCACATTCCTACTGCAGCGAAGTCAGAGAATTTGGCAGCCAACCAAATCTCTATACACTGCAGCGGGATGGGAAAATCCTGCCAGAGTGAATGGTGGTGAGATTCCGGCCTGCGTTTTTGAAAAAGAGGTAGAGGAGGACTGTTGAAATAAGGAACAAGGAATATTATACCTATTAAATTAAAAGCTTGCTAGGACCCATAGGAATTTCTATAGCAACATTTTAAAAAAAATTCAAGGCAAGTCGTGGAATCAAAGTGAAGTTGTTCAAAGTGAAAACATATTCAGCTAAGTGGAAGAAAGGGTTGAAAGGGACAAGTTGGCTTTCCCCTCAAGGAAGAAGCAAAAAACTCAAAAGGCTGTGGGGAGTGGAGATATTGGTGACAATAATGAAAAGGAAGTGTCCAAGGCCAGAAAATTGGAGAATGAAAGTGGAATTGTAAACTTGCAGAGAGCGTTGCAAGAGTCTGGTATGTTGGTTAAAAGATCCTGGGTAAAGAGAGAGAACATAGTTACACTAAGAAGAAATAGACCCATCATTCAAACCTGTTTTTCTATTTGGGCAATTCTTTTTGGAGAGCTTGAGATTGTAGCAGAGGCAGATTGTACAGTTTGAAGAACAGTGAGGTTAAAGGCTTTGGAGAAGAGAGGCAAAGCTCCAGAGGAGTCAATGTCTGTGATGGTCTGGGAAATGACAGCTGGATGTTCAGTGGTGATGTTACGATCCATAAGTTGTTGGAGAGCTGGCATTCAGCTGTTCGTCTAATAGTGACAGTGCCATGCTTGTTCGCAGGTGAAAGTTAGAATCAAGGAATCCCTACAGTTGTAGAAGGAGATCATTTGGCCCATCGAGTCTGCACCAACCACAGTCCCACCCAGGTCCTATCTCCACAATCCCATTTACTCTCTTAGTCCCTCTGATACTAAGGGTCAATTTAGCATGGCCAATCAACCTAACCCACACATCTTTGGACTGTGGGAGGAAACTGGAGCACCCAGTGGAAACCCACACCATCATGGGGAGAAGATGCAAACTTCACACGGACAGTCACTCAAGTCAGGAATTGAACCTGGGTCCCTGGCACAGTGAGGCAGCTGTGCTAACCACTGTGCCACAGTGCTGCCCTGTTGGGAAGATTAATTTAAACAAGGTGGGGTTGTTTCTGAACTGCTGGTGTGACACTGACAATCGAGATGGCAAGATAGCAGGTGGAAGGTTCTGGAATGATGTAAGAGAAATGGTTTGCTGTGGAGGGAAGTGAAGACTTGGTCAAGAAGTGAACACAAAGGATCTAATATCATGCAGAACCCATTAAGGAGGGGTAGAGGGAGGGGCATTATATGATGAAATATTGCTGAGGACTGATCATTTGGGGATGGGGGGAAACGATGAAAACTTGATGAAAGATTGGAAGAAAGGATGGGGAAGTCAGAGGAAAGTGAAGGGGAAGAGGGATCCAGAGGATGTTGGTGTCAGTGTTGAAGCTTAGGATCATTAATAGCAGAAAGGAAGAGAAAATACCAACTGAGGTGAAGGGCAATGAGCTCAGAAAGCTGCCAGGTAGACTGAGTTTGGTAGTCATGATTGGATCTCAAATATAATGGGTGGGAAGTTGGAATTTATATGGAGTTGGAGCTGGCGATAGTTATTCTTCACTTTAAGCCCCTCCATGTTGCATTTTAATGAGAGATCATTGGCATTCAGAGATCTGGTGACCATTGGATAATGCACATTATCAGTATTTGTTGATATAGTAGTTGATGAAAATATTTGTGTGCTTATATTGAAGTATAATTCAGATTTTTAATTGCCATCATCAAGCTATTGCTGTTGCGACACAGTGGCACAGTGGTTAGCACTGCTGCCTTACATTGCCAGAGACTCAGGTTCAATTCCGGCCTGGAGTCGCTGTCTGTGTGGATTCTCCCCGTGTCTGTGTGGGTTTCCTCCGGGTGCTCCACTTTCCTCCCACACTTCAAAGATTTGCAGGTTAGGTGGATTGGCCATACTAAATTGACCCTTAGTGTTTGGGGGATTAACAGAATAAATACATGGTGTTACAGGAATACATGGTGGGTGGGACTGTTGTTAGTGCAGACTTGATGGGCCGAATGGCCTCCTTCTGCACTGAAGATGATTCTATTACTAGAATACCATATTAAACCTGGGATTATCTCAGCCCAAGCTTCAATTAATTGTTTTTGTTGTTTGGCCTAGTTTACCTCCCCAAGTAGCAGTCCGTGTTTGTTAATCTCGGAACAAACTTGTGAAAAGTAACTCAGCAAATGAAATGCTAATAACCTCTTTTACAGAGCAGGCCCATGCACTGTGGTTAAACAGGCCAAAAAACGTCCCTTAAGTTCCATGCATATTTCAGAAGGTGTGCTGTGATTTCACAGTTATTCAGTCTTGGCTCCAGAGTTAATATAGTCTGCTAATGTGCAGGTGCATGGCACTATGTATGTCAACTCATGTGTGCATATAAAAACAAATTTAAATCGTTTTCTTGTCGCAGAATGGGCAGGCAGCCATAAGGGCAAAATGTGTGACTGCAAATTCTCCGTCTGTTTAACTCCATCACCTCCAATTTCGATTTGGCATTCATTTTGTCTTGGCGATGAGTTTCTTGAAGTTGGAGTTAATTTGACATATTTAATTTCTAGAGTTGTTTGTTTGCTACAATTAGTTTGAAACAAATTGTGGGATCCAATCTCTACTTGCCAGTGTAACCAAGAAAGGCTGGAATTTTATCACCGTTTGTGCTTGCGGTATTTTCCCCCGTTTGCTGCCATGAACGGAGATTTGGCTTGTTGCCAAATGCCTTGACCTCGCTGCAGCGGGATCGAGGAGGTGAAAGGCAGGTAAGATCGCACTAAGACTTCAAACTGAAATCATAAAATTATGACATTTGCGTGACTCTCTTGTGGAGAATCTGCTTCTTAGCAAGATTGGTTTTGTGCACCTGTTATTCTTTTAAATTTTACTTCATAGATTCTTGCTAGTGGTGCATTTGTACATAAAACTGTTAAATATTCTAACCTTTCACCATAAAACTTAACTGCTATAACTTTGTCCTATTGCGCCTCTTTGAATCTTATTTGTAAGTCAAATCATGGTAGTTATTAACAATATTCTTTCATTCTAAGACAAACCAAATTATCCTCTGGTCAGTGAATCCATCTTTTATTCCTTTTGCCCTTGTTCCAGTACAAGGCCATTTAAATCACATTTGCACCAAATGAAATATGAAGCGAATGTTTCATTTTTTTTAGGTAACCCCTTTACCTCATTTTGCATTTTTAGTTTACTGGCATATTTTATACTTCTTTGGTAACACAGAACTTGAGTGTTGGACGAAGGCATTTTTCCAAAGTTTTTCATCTTGCACTCATCAGGACAATCGCAAGAATCCCAATGTCAGGAGAATACTGTATATGAAACATAAATGAAGGATCTGTAACTAGAGTTAATATTTCTAACCTTTTCCTTAATGTGGGCTACTAGATTGTCATCAAATGCTTTTGTGGACCACAATGTACGCAAGCTAATTTAAACTTTTTCTTTATGTAGCCTATGACTAATGGTAGTCAAGCTTGTATATCAATGAATATTAAAAACACAATTATTTCTAACAGTTTATGACGTGCACACACAAATACACTGCACTCATCACAGTACATTTACATGCAGTAGGTCTGCCAGTGGAAAGAGATAATACTTGCGTAATGAGAAGGCTGATGTTGTTTCACAGACATCAGATGCTGAATGTTGGGTTCCAGGGATGATGGTCTCAGTCGGAGGTCTGCTTCAAAATTCAGTTTATTCCGATATTCGGTCTACATTGTGATAAGCCCTGACATCCAATTTTCCCAAAACTAGGTTGTAGAAAAAGGAAGCAGAAACTTTATTGCCTTGTCCTCTTTTAAGGTCAAAGAAGTTCTGAGTATTCCAAAGTAACTTTAAACCAAAAGTCAGTCAGGTCATTCTGAGAAAAATCCAGCATTAAAGTACTGTCACAGGACAGCACCAGAAGACTGCCTTGCTCTTTTAACGTCAGGCTTGCGGGTTGTCATCACTGGGTCTCCCAAAGAGATGTTGTATCCAGTTGAATTTTGTGTTGGGAACTGGGAAGTGCTCTTGTAGCTGTGTTTCCAAACTTTGCAGTGATCTCTGAAGTCATGTTTCACACTGTTTGGAATTTGCATTTCTGCCAAAATATCTGATAGATTTGCAAACAAGTCATAATTTGACTTATCAAGTTGCTTGGCCCATATCTCTATTTCCTTGATCATCCCTTCCATTTTGTCCTGCACATGAAAGAGTGTCACTGATTCTGCAATAAAATCATTGCTTAAGGTTACCTGCAGATTGGGAATGACTGTTTGACTGCCTGGGGTGATCATTTTACACAGATTGACATTGAACTCTGTTGAGTCCTTTCGTCATGCCTGCAAATTCTGAATGAGTCAGTGGACCAGACTAGTTTCTGTTGGAAGTTGTTGACCAAACTACTTGTGAATTGTGGCTGCCATGGCCAGTTCTGGATCAGTTTTCAGCTCATTTTCCTTTGATCTTTCAAAGAAATTTTACCATTCAAATCGTGCAAAAGGTCCATGTTGTAAGTCATAAGAACATAAGAACTAGGAGCAGGAGAAGGCCATTCAATAAGATCATAGCTGGTCTTTTGATGAACTCAACTCCACTTACCTGCCCGCTCAACATAACCCTTAATTTCTTTACTGTTCAAAAATTTATCTATCCTCACCTTAAAAATATTCAATGAGGTAGCCTCAACTGCTTCACTGGGCAGGGAATCCCACAGATTCACAACCCTTTATGTGAAGAAGTTCCTCCTCAACTTAGTCCTAAATCTGCTTCTTCTTATTTTGAGGTTATGCCCCCTAGTTCTAGTTTTACCCGCCAGTGGAAACAACTTCCCTGCTTCTATCTTACCTTTTCCCTTCATAATCTTATATGTTTCTATAAAATTTCCTCTCATTCTTCTGAATTCCAATGAGGAGACAGTAATTCTACTTGGTGTCTCCTCATAAGCCAAACTTCTCCACTCCAGAATCAACCTAGTGAATGTCCTCTGTACCCCCTGCAGTGCCAGTATATCCTTTTTCAAGTAAGGAGACCAAAAATATACACAGTACTCCAGGTGTGGCCTCACTAGCATCTATAAAGCTGCTACATAATCTCGCTGCTTTTAAAATCCATCCTCCTATAGTTTCCTTTGTTTAAGCACAAGACGCTGAATTTTACCTTCCCGCAATCCATCTGCATTTGAAATTCAACCATACTGTGATGGCTTCTTCCAAGACGATACCTAACTGCAAGAACATTAATTATTCTCATTTCATTACACAGGATCAGATTTAGGATAGCTTGCTGTCTTGTCGGTTCCATTACACACTATTCAAGGAAGCTTTCGCGGATATATTCTATAAACTCCTTCTCAAGACTGCCTTGACCGACCTGGTTTGACCAACTGACATGTAGATTAAAATCCCCCATGATAATTGCGGTACCATTTTTACATGCATCGGTTATTTCTTTGTTTATTTCTTGCCCACCACAATGTCATTATTTGGTGGCCTATAGTCTATGCCTTTCAGTGACTTTTTACCCTTATTATTTCTAATTTCCACCCAAGTGGATTCAACCTCTTTTCCCATAGAACCTATATCATCTCTCACTACCACCCTGATATCATGCTTAAATATCAGAGTCACACCACCTCCCTTAGCTTCCTGTCTGTCCCTCCGAATAGTTTGATATCTCTAGATATTTAACTCCCAATCACGACCATCCTGAAATCATGTCTCTGTAATGACCACCAAATAATACTCGTTTGCAATGATTTGTGCTGTCAACTCCTTTTTGAATGCTATGAGCATTCAGATAAAGTGCCCTTATGCTAGTTTTTATACCTTCTTTTTGAATTCTAACACTTCCATTAATACCATCTCCTGAGTTCTCCTTCCTTTTAACTGTTTTTCCTGATTTTTGATATAGTTGGAACCTCCTCCCCACATTTTGTTCTTGCTCCCTCCTTCTTGGACTCCTTACATAGTTTCATCTGTGTATTTATTTGGCACTGACTTCCTCCAGCTGAAAGTTGGAAAACAATCTGTCTTTTAATCCAATGTTTCTATTCCCCTTACAGACCTCCATTACTGTTGGTGCCTCATGCCTGTAGGCAATCTCTGTTTTGATCAGATGACTGATCAGCAGTGCTGAGGAATTCGAGCTGCATTGACTCATTGCTTATCTGTATGTGCTTATTGGAGATAATAGACGGGATGTATATCTGTCTCTGGGACTTGGTGGCCACTGATGCATCCTCAATTATCCTCATTTCTTTATTATCAAGAGAGCTTTGCAGCTCTTGCTTCCACTCTCCAACCATGTTGCTAATTTCAGGAACTATTTCTTTGTTCATGAAAAATCCCTTTGTAGTTATGTCCTCTGTACTGTGCAAGATCCCACTGGCAGCACAACTTAAGTCACATAACTGGTTGCCTGGCACTGCAGCGAAGCTCTGCACACTTCCCATTCATTTATCATTTATCACTTTTGAATCAGAGAGCATGCTTTCAGATAGCCCATGTCCTTCAGACCTTGAGAGAGACAGCCAGCAGTGTCAGTAAAGGCTGGCTCAGTGCTACAGCCAGAAGAACCACCTTCATGTGTGAGAGTACAGGAGCAGGACCTTGTAACTCTCCCATAAGGTGTATGGAGAAGCTACGTCATGAGATCTGGGCATGGTGGCAGTGCAGCTGCTTGTCAAGTCCAAGCTCATTCTAGTATCTTTCATATGGAAACAGAAGATGCTGGAAAATCTCAGAAGATCTTTCAGTGCCTGTGGAGATTGAATAGAGCTAACTGACTTGAAACATTGAGATTTTCCAGCATTCTCTGTTTTTGTTTCAGATTCCAGCGTCCATGGTATTTTGCTTTTAAGTCGGCATTGGGAAGCCTTTCATTCTCCCCGTGTCTGCGTGGGTTTCTTCTGATTGCTCCAGTTTCCTTGCACAGTCTAAAAATATGTGGGTTAGGTTGATTGACCATGATAAATTGACCCTGGTATCAGAGGATTAGCAGGTTAAATAGATAGGGTTACAGGAATAGGGTCTGGGTGGGATTGTGGTTGGTATAGACTTGAAGGGCTGAATGGCCTAGTTCTGCTCTGTAGGGATTTTATCTGTCCTGCTTAACTTCTTCGGTGATTGAGAATCTTTGAGAGTCTGTCATTGTCACACGGTGCACAGAATACTTTGCAACTTTTTCTTCATCTCACTTCCTTATAACTTCAAAACAGTGTTTATCTATACAGGTACACATAATTGTATTTTTATTTGCAGTACCTTCACAGACCGGACCACAAGTTGGAAACTATTGGTCCAAGGAGTAGCGTTACCTGTCTTTCAACACATTTAGCTGTACCTGGAATTGCTGCTTTCACTTTATGTGGAAAATAAACAAAAATATTTGGATGCGTTCAGTGAAATGCACAATTGCATTCCACCAAGGACTCAAGTTACATTTTTAAAGGTTTTTTTTTTATTTATTCATGGAATGTCGCTGGCTGGGTCAGCATTTATTGCCCATCCTGCAGGGAAGTTAAGAGTCAACCACATTGGTGTGGCTCTGGAGTCACATGTAGGCCAGACCAGGTAAGGATAGCAGATTTCCTTCCCTAAAGGATATTAATGAATCAGATGGGTTTTAAACAATCAACAATGATGTCATGGTTGTTAGTAGATTTTTAATTGGATACAAATTTCACCATCTGCCGTGATGGGATTTGAACTCGGGGTCCCCAGAGCATTTCCCTGGGGCGCTGGATTACTAGTCCAGTGACAATACCACTGCATCACTGCTTCCCCTAAAGGTGGAACAAGTTCCTTTCATTGCAGAATTTCCCATTACAACAAAAGCAATTCTTTTGGTTCTATTTTTCTGCTTTTTAAAGGTGGTCTTCCTAGAATTGAATATTGGAGTAGGTCTGGCCAAGGTTCGTACCCCATTATGTTCTGTTCCTGCTTTGTAGTACCAGAGAGAGAAGCTGGTTCGACAGTATAATGGCAGTGGTTATTCTGGGAGTCAGTGCAATCTGCTGTGTCGGGTGGGACAGCTAAAGAAGTGAATACATAGTAGAGGGGTGGAAAGAATCTTCCTAAAACTATTCCTGCAACTACTGAGTTACTTTTCTACTTCTAATGAGACAATGTCCAAAAATTGCTCCAAATCACATTGAATAATGAGCTAGAAAGCTCTGTACTTCTGGATTATCTTACTTTCCGTGATTGCCCTGTTCTCCCACCTTCTAATGTGATATTGATGCAGGATCTTTGCGTAGACCGCATGCTGTACCACATTATGGCCAGTAATTAAAATGCAGGAGCTATTTGTTCCAATAATAGCTGCCCTTATACATTGCATTCTTTTCTCAATCTACTCATGTTTAATTTGTCCAGTGTAAATGTCATTTCTTAATCTGCATCCTAATCAGTAGATAAGTCAACCTAAAGTAATAGCACACGCACAATGAGAGCCTGTGGCATTAGTGAATCATTAATAACATTGTCAAATGTCGCACTATGTTGGCGGGCCTTTTAGCTTTAGATTCATACGATTGATCTCTAATTCAAGTTCGTCGAGTATTAAATGATGGCATTGCGTAGGTTAGATGGACTTGTATTCTTGTGTAGATTTGTTCTTATTAAGTTCAGTGGACCATTGTCTGCCAATATCCATATGATAACTGAGGAATGAAACTAGATTATACTGGAGTCTATTTTTTAACCAATAATAATGTTGACCATTCATTAAACTCTGACTTTAGTGTAGAAAATATTGTAATCTCATCAGCTGTTCTGTCTTACTTACTAGAAAATAGTTTGTCTCGCCCTTCATTGTGGCACAGTGATTAGCACTGCTGCCTCAAAACACCAGGGACCTGAGTTCCATTCCAGGCTGGGAAAGCTGCCCAGAAAAATGACCAATTTTCATGTAATTCTGAATTTTGGACAGCTGGATTTTTTGGGTATCATAGCTGTATCAGTAATGGAGATAATGGAGAGTATTGCATCACACTCCTGACTTGTGCTTCGAGGAGTCAGAAGATGAGTTAGCTGCTGCAGGATTCTCAGCCTCTGACCTGGGTGATCACAGTTTGTCAGGTAGAGAATTAAAATGGTGAGTGCACCATCACTGTGTGGAGCAACAGGTTTCGCACTTGGTCACCAATAGATTTCCCTTTACTGAAGCGAAATGAATTTCAGTTTTGTTTTTCATCAACAATAAATAGACATTAATTACAAAGCCAGTGCTGGTAAAGGGTGAATCGGTAAGAGGCACAAAAGGAAGCACAAATTTCTATTTATAACCACTGTATGATAAATGTTTCTGCCTCTCATTTTGCAAGATGAAACGTTATGCTGTTGCAAAGCACATGGAAGTGAAAAAACTGGCATGGTGAGCAATGTTAATGAAAATTATTATTAGTGGTGAGCAAAGCAAAGCCCTAAAGATAAATTACACCTATTAAAAGTTGTGTGTCTTCCAGACAAATTTCCCTGTGGTATGATTTCCATTCCAATTAGAAGTATGATGATTGCTCACTGTGTTACAATTGGAAACTATTAAGTGGTTAATTTCATTTGGTCACTCACTAATTGCAGGGTATAAGCCTGATTTTGTGAGTACTGACTACCTGAGTATTGTCAGGTTCAAAGGACATGGAGTAATAATCCATAAAAGCTGAAAAAAGCAAAGAGGTTTTTGGTAGTGAGCACTGACCCTATTGCTCAGCCGTTTCAGCTTAACTGTCTAGTAATCCGAACTAAAAGATATTTTACAAATAGCTTTTGTATTAGTGATGGATTGAAAGCAGAACAGAAATAGGTTTCAAAAATCACTCCCAACTATTCATTGACCAGAATCTATAAGTAATCCAGAGATACACCTCCCAAGTCAGAAGTGTTTTATAAATTTCATTTCTGTCAATCAATCAATATACTTGGATCCAAGGTGCCATTCTAAAAGGGTTAACAGGATAGGGACAGGACGATAAGTCCAGTTCGAAGAACGTAATGAACTAAAAGGGATCTTTATTTATCATTGTCACAAGTAGGCTTACATTAACACTGCAATGAAGTTACTGTGAAAATCCCCCAGTCGCCACATTCTGGCACTTGTTCAAGTACACTGAGGGAGAATTCAGTATGGCCAATGCATCTAATCAGCACATCTTTCGGACTGTGGGAGGAAACCAGAGCATCCAGAGTGAACCCAGGCAGATAATTGATAAATAACCCCATAACTGTGCTAATCTCCCTGTCACTAAGGGGCAATTTAGTATGGCCAATCAATGTAATTTTCAGACTGTGGAAGGCAACCAGAGCACCCAGAGAAACCCATGCAGACTCAGGGAAAATCTCTGCACGGACAATGACCCAAGCCAGCAATCGAACTCATGTCCCTGGTGCAAAGCACAAGTCAGGAGTGTGATATAATATTCTCCCCTTGCCAGGTTAGATTGATTGGTCATGCCAGAGTTGCATTTTAGTATCCCAAAATGTGTAGGTTAGGGAGATTAGCAGGATAAGTACATGCGTTCACAGAGGTAAGGTCTGGATGGATGACTCTATCGAAGAGTTGGTGCAGACTCAATGGGCCAAATGGCCTGCTTCTGCACCATAGGGTTTCTGTGATTCTATAATCAGATATCAGAAACAAAGCTGGTTAAGAAGAGCAAAGGATATAAATCTCTGGTCTGGGGTATCTCCAAAACACCTGATGCAGAGAGGAGAAATATATCAATATGGAGATTAGGGAAGCATAATTGGTGGAACTCTGTATGATGGGGGAAGGCATGAACTATATGCCTCCACTTCCTTTTAGCATGTCTTGCCCTCAATCTTCACAAAATGTGTTTGAAGAATGGGAAGAATTAAAAATTAACAAAATTTGTTTAGCATGAAGCATTGTGCATCACATGGAATGATACCTCTGCCATCCGAATGTAAAAACAGAGATTCAGAGAACTAAGATTTACTTAGCCTGAAATAGGAAATTGCTCTTTGAAGTGGTGAAACCTTTAAGATCACACACAAAATAGGAAGATTTGAGCAAAATGAAAAACCTTTTCAATTCAACATGGCGAGTGAACACTATTTAAGATGAAATTTATGTGTGTCTTTAATCGAATATCAAATTTTGTTGTAGCTCTGACTGCATTATATTACATTATATTTTCAAACATGATTAAATTGCAATTATTGTAAAGAATTAACATTTGTAAAGGGACAGTTTAACATCTCACAATATTTAAATGAACAAGAATGCCTTCATTTAGTTTTCAAAGGCTCATGAAGAATGTAGGAAGTTTATAATCAAACCTAATAGAATATCTGATAGGAATATAATTATGATAGTCATGTTTGGTTCAATTTGACTGTGCATAATGGTTCCATTAAATTTTATTCAATTTACAGAATGAGATGCAAAGCTAGTTCATTTTTCGAGTAACTTTTTAATACTTGGGTGACATAGTGGCACTGTGATTAGCTCTGCTGTCTCATAGTGTCAGGAACCTGGGTTCAATTCCAGCCTCGGGTCACTATCTTGTGGAGTTTGCATGTTCTCCCCGTGTGTTTGTGAGATTCCCCCAGGTGTTCCAGTTTCCTTGCACAGTCCGAAAGATGTGCGGGTTATGTTGATTGGCCATGTAAATTGCCCTAGAGGACTAGCAAGGTTAGTACATAAAGTTACCAGGATAGGGCCAGGGTGGAATTGTTGTCGGTGCAGGCTTGATGGACCAAATGGCCTCCTTCTGCACTGTAGGGATTCTATGATTCTGTTCTATGATTAATCTTGGGACTGCTTGTGGCAAGCATACACAATGCTGTTACTTCAGCACATGCCAATAACTGCTTCCTTGTTTGGTGGCACAGTGGTTAGCACCACTGCCTCATCGTGCCGGGGACTGAGGTTCAATTCCCACCTTGCGTTACTGTCTGCAGAGAGTCTGCATATCTCCCCATGTCTGTGTGGGTTTTCTCTGGGTGCTCAGGTTTCCTCCCACAGTCCAAAAGACATGCTGGTTAGATGCATTGGCCATGCTAAATTCTCCCTCAGTGTACCCGAACAGCTACCAGAGTGTAGCGACTAGGGGATTTTCACATAACTTCATTGCAGTCTTAATGTAAGCTTATTTGTGACACTAATAAAATAAACTTTAAAACTTTGCTTATTGCAGGAAGTGTTAAAAATTTCCTTGGAAATTGCTGAACATGTCACTTGATGCTAACAATGAAGAATTATTTCAATGCTACATTCAAGTCACAAATGATTTTGATTTGATTTATTACTGTCATATGTATTAGTTTACAATGAAAAGTATTGTTTCTTGCAAACTCTACATACCATTCGTAGAAAGGGAAACAAGAGAGTGCAGAATGTAGTGTTACAGTCATAGAACGAGAATAAAAGACGAATTAGAAGGTATGGTGGGCATAGCTTGCGAGAAGTCGCTTCTCTCTGGCGCTATCGGTACATATATTATAATCATTATAACATTCCTTGAATCAACTACACTGTCCTGGAAAGTAACCAAAAGCTTGTGGAGAGGAGGAAAGGTGCGAATGCTAGCACTGGCAATGCTTTAACAACAGTTTGCTTTTTACATAGCTGGAGATTCTGGTCTATAGACGTCACACAAAAGAACAAATTAATTAAAAGCAGACATTATTACCTGTGAAGGATAATTTGAACTGTAATTGTATGGCTGCAACTCAGAGGAATGTATTGGAGTAGCCCTCCTGCGTTTACATACCTTCAGGGACAGAGGTCATTGGGTCTAACAACGTCTTACTTTGTCCCAGATTGACTGCTGCAACCCATTTTCTCACTATATACCTCAATGGATCCAAATGTCCCTCAAACCCATTGATGCTGTCAGTTTCAATTGCTTTACTTGATTTATTTGAAAACTCAATTACACTTTGGCTGAAGAAATTCCATTCAATTTCCTTCTTATTCCTAATACCTTAATATTTAATTTGGATTCTCTGATATGATTCATTTTATCCAGCATGTGTTTATTTTTTTTTAATTCTCTTCTTAATTTTAAACTTTAATTTGGCTTCTTCAATATCTCATTTCCAAAGTAAACAAACTCAGTCCTTAAGCTGTCCTGGTAACTATTTTCTTAATACTGAGGATTATGTTTTTGCAGTACCTCTTGTCGTATTCCTCGACTAGAATTGCACCCAGGATATCAGGTGCCTAACCAATGATCTTAAGCAGCAACTTAATACAACATTTGCCATTTTTACTGTGGCCAAATAGTGACTAGTTTGCTTGAGTCCGTTGAAGATGTAACAAGTAAATCAGATAATTGTGATCCTGTAGATGTAGTACACTGGGACTTCCAGAAGGTATTTGATAAGGCGCCACACAAAAGGTTAATACATAAGGTTAGTTTGCATGGGGTTATGGATATATTATTAGCTGGGATAGACGACAGGCTAACTGACAGAAGGCAGAGTCAGGATAAACAGGTCTTTTTCTAGTTGGCAAGATGTAACTAGTGGTGATCCACACGGTTTGGTTCTTCACCTATTTACAATCTGTATTCATGACTTGGATGCAGGGATAACATACCATAGACAAATTTGCAGATGATACTAAATTAAGTGGGATAGTAAGTTGTTCACACAGATAATGATGTAAAAGAACTCATGACCTGCACCTAGATATCAGTATAGTGCAGTTCAGAACTGTGTGTAGAAACAAGCTCGGATACAGCTTCTAAAGTTATTGTGAATCTTTACTGTACTAATCAATATAATTTCTAGTTGTTAATAAACACTTACCTTTAAACCACTTCAGACTATGGACTGTTAAACTACCTAAGACTATGAATACATTAATAAGTTCTATCAAATTGCGTCTTAACACCTTAAAACATGGTGGCAGCAAAAGGAACAAATCAAAATCTTACAGAGACTGCTGGAGAAAATTAAGATCCCATGACAGTCCACTTCAACACTCAAGAGTGTGCAGAATCAGTAGACCCTCTAAAACTGATATGGTAAGATTCCACCCACAGGAGGTGCAGGCCATGACCTCATTCTGTTAGGTCACTGGTAGAGCATTGAAGTGTTACATCTGGTTTGGGTTTCTACACAACGTCTTGCACCAGTAGCCTTCCAGGACACAAGTCCAATTCCATTTGCTTGTAGGACTGCACATCTCAACCTTGTCTAAAGTTGCTGTATCATTTGTACATAAGTAATGGTGAGGGTGATAGCCTTGCATTATTTTGGCAACAGCTTACAGACAATGTCATCGATGAGTCAATATATTAGGCCTGGATAAATAGGGGAAGGAATTTGTTTTCCCAATTGTTACGGATAAAGGTCTTGTACTTATGTAGTGCCTGGTAACACTCGACAAGCAACTCAAAAGCATTTTATAACCAATTAATTATTCATGGAGTACATTTAAGTAAGTAAACCTGGTAACCGATTGCACAGATGAGATGAACAAACAATTGAATTTATTTTGGTGCAGCATTGGTTGCAGGAAGAATGTTAGCAAGTGCTCTCTAAATAATGTCATGGAAACTTCTTGAACCAGTTGAGTGTTGGACAAATAGATGAGATCTTGGTTCAAGCTTTATGCAGCATCAGTGTCCTTACTTTGAGTTTGAGTCCTCGATGTAACCCTTATTCCCCTAATTCTCCGACCCACAGCAGGATTTCTACTCAAATGTTCCAAGCTGACACCTCTTTGGGCTGTAAAAGGTGAATTCAGTAATTCTGTGTGCTTGTTCTAGAATGGATTGTAAATTAGAAAAATGACTCCAGCCTTGTATTTGTTATTTCTCTGTGCACCCTACCTAGTTTTGTAGCTATTGCTGGGAGCATTCTGTTGACACCGCAAACAAATCTTATCCTGGCTTTGGAGAAAGATGTAATTTTTATTGCATTTTTATGCATCTATTTGTTGTTTTTTTTTCATCATCATCCTCTCCAGCCTGAAAATAAGCTCATGATCTAAAGAAGAAGCTTGTGATATAATGTCATGTTTTCATGTACTCCAACCTTTAAGAGTTGGAGTATATGAATTCCAGATTTGGAAGCTGAAATATGGACTGTGGTTGCTGCAACAAGTTACAACTGGTGACGAGTTGGGAGCTGCTGCAACATGAGCACTGGTGAAGAAGAATAGAGCGATGTCTTTCCATTGGCAATGTGCATTAGACATATGGACAAAGGTTGTGGAAAAAAATTGATATGGGAAGTGTGCACTCAAGATTTTCTGGGTATGGCAGACTCTTGACAACAGATTACACAGTGGGTAGCACAGTGGTTAGCACTGCTGCTTCACAGCTCCAGTGACCTGGGTTCGATTCCCAGCTTTGGTCACTATCTGTATGGAGTTTGCACATTCTCCTCACGTCTGTGTGCTCCAGGTGCTCCAGTTTCTTCCCACAGTCCAAAAGATGTGCAGGTTAGATTGATTGGCCATGCTAAAATTGCCTCTTACTGTCCTGAGATGTGTAGGTTAGAGGGATTAGTGGATAAAATATGTAGGGATGTGGAGGTAGGGCCTGGGTGGGATAGTGGTCAGTGCAGATATGATGGGCGAATGACCTCTTTCTGTACTGTAGGATTTCTATGATTAGAATCTGCAACAATGGGTATAAAACCAATAGTTTAATTTAAGACAAGGTTAAGAAAGCACTATGGCCCATTGTATTGAGTGTTGATTTTGTATGTTGGTGGAATATAACCAACATGTTTGAATTGGTTTTGCATGAACTCCTGTCATTGCGATGCAAGCATTCGTTCCCAAAGTTCTACATCACCGTATTGCTGTAATGACTTCAGTGAGGCTCATGAGGTTAACTTCCTGGAGTATGAGCTCCCTGATTAACATCATAATTACCTGCCCAATGAGGGAGACCCCACCTCAAATATGGGAAAGTCAGGTCTACTAGCACTCTGGATTCTGACTTTGTACGTGAAACACTTCAGGAGTGGAATAGAGTTTGTAAATAAAGGGAATCTTGTGAAGGCACACCAGCTTTGGAGGAGATTATTCAATCAACCTCTTCCCAGACTGCAGTTAAAAGTTCATGATGCCCAGTTGTTTTTCATGGTTTACAGGCCGTTCAGATCCTTTTCGTAGCGTGCTTTTGTTTTTTTTCATTATCTGAGTGACTGTGCTGTTGTATGCATTGTACTTAAAAAAAAAGTATAGAAACATAGAAGATAGGAGCAGGAGGGAGCCATTTGGCCCCTCGAACCTGCTCTGCTTTCATTAAGATCATGGCTGATCATCCAACTTAATAGCCTAATCCTGCTTTTTCCCTATAAGCTTTGACCCCAAGTGCTATATCCAGCCACCTCTTCATATGTGAAAATGAAGACCTTTTTTATGGAAAATCAGGGGAATGACCCAGACTCGGAATACAATATAGACTTCATCGTTATAAAGGGTAGAAAAGAAGATTAAGTAAAGCAACAAGTAAGTGAACTGGTTACAGAAAGTTTGATGTTCAGACCAAAATCTTTGGACTTGTAAAGGTTGAAATGCCAATTTGTTTGATATTGTCAAATGGTTTGCTTTTTTCAAAAAAAAATCAGATCAATTTTATTCCAATTGCAACAGAAATAGATTTGATGCGCAGTCAACTAAAATGATGGATCAAATGAATAAGGAATACCTCAAGACTGAAATGTCACTGGTGATTTGGCAACAGTGCAATAATTGCAGGGAGCAGAAACCAAATTAATTTTGAGTAGCATAAAAATTCAATAGTTCATAAACCACAATGCAGACAGAATAATTTCTCTGAGAGTATTTTTTTTAAGTCCCTGAGGCAGGTATTTCTTTTACAAAAAATCCATTACATGCACTTGAGTTAGGGATCAATAAAGGAAAAGTTAGCCATTCAATCTTTCTTTTTTGCCATTGATAAGTTTCTAAAGCACTTGAAGACTGAATTGTTATTCTACTCTGCAGGCTAGTTACATTATTTACCAAAAGCTAAAACACTTCTGAAACGCATGATTTATCTGGTCCAATTTTAAAACATTTATTTCCAGTAAATCTTTTGAATTGGTAAGTTTCTATCTGCTCTTTTGGCCCATTAATTTTTGTCGACTTGCTGACTATTAAGGACCTAGATGATCCATATTCTTATGAGCCATGGAATATGCTAGATGATGAAGTATTGTAATGACTTAAGAATAGAGGCAAACTGTAATCTTGTAACGTGGTGAGAAAAAAATTAAAGTCATTTAAAGTTCAAAACGGGTCTCGTTTCAAAGCCCTTGATATATCTCAGTATTGTGAACTCAAGAGACACAGACAATTTGTACATAAACCATTTGTCTTCACAGGGAGGCGGTGGCCTAATGGTATTATCGCTGACTATTAATCCAGAAACTCAGTTTATGTTCTGGGGTCTGGGGTTTGAATCCTGCCGCAGCTGATAGTGGAATTTGAATTCAGTAAAACTGTCTGGAATTAAGAGTCTGCTGGTGACCATGAAGTCATGATGTGGAGATGAGGCATTGGACTGGGGTAAACACAGTAAGAAGTCTCACAACACCAGATTAAAGTCCAACAGGTTTATTTAGTAGTAAATACCACAAACTTTTGGAACGCTATTCCTTCATCAGGTGAATAAGGAGTTCTGATCTCCTCACTCATCTGCTAAGGAACAGCGTTCTGAAAGCTAGTGGCATTTACTACCAAGTAAACCTGTTAGATTTTAACCTGGTGTTGTGGGACTCCTTACAGCGATCATGAAACCATTATTGATTGTCGGAAAAATCCGTCTGGTTAACTCATGTCCTTTAGGGAAGGAAATCTGCCACCCTTACCTGTCTGGCCTACATGTGACTCAAGAGTCACAGCAATTTAGCTGACTCTCAACTGCTTCAGGTAACTATGGATGGGCAATAAACACTGGCCAGCCAGTGACATCCATGTTCCACGAATGGATAAAAAAAAGGTTCCAGAACTTTCGGTGAGGTAAAAATCTTCCAATCTACCTCAAATTATCATGTAAAGGCAACGTAACTCAAAAATTTGAACAACAGTTTAATGAAGCTGCTTCACATAGCCATTATGCAGTGGCTACATGAGTGTTCTTTTCCACTTATAGCCTGCAGTCATCAGTTCAAAAAGATGCTGTGCTATCACATAACTGAGCAACATTGCATATGAATTCTAGTGTCCGTGTGATGCCACGTACAGAGGCCTAATGCCCCCAGCAGTTGACTGATCAAATCAAACTGTGTGTTCCTTTGACTGCTTGTAATAACCAGAGAACAGACCAACCCTTGGTTTCAAAACCCAAAACAGAATGTTCATTCTAATTTCATGATTTGGTAGCACCGCTGAACAATCCAGAAGATGCCAATGACTGCACTACCAACCAGTTTAAAATAATCAGTTGAGCTTGTAATGTGTTTATTTATGCTTGGTTTGACCAGGGATTAGTGAGGAGGCCCATGTAGCTGGTGAATGTATTTGTGACTGTGTGTCTCTTCCTTGATTCTTAATATATGCGTAGAATATAGCTTGAAAAGATTTGTTTAAGTTTGATTTCTGTGTTTGCACTTATTTTGCAGCCAAAAAAAGGGGCATTGACATTTTGAGCTTGGGGTTCTCCCATACACTTGAGTGGTCACTAGGGTTTCCTGGGAAATGCCCCTCTGCTATATGGAAACTTGTCCAACCTTTCCTCATCAGGCAATTTCCCCATTCCTGGTATTAGTCTGGTGGATCTGCTGTGAACTAGTTTTAATGCATTTACATTTTTCCTTTGGTAAAGAGATGTACACAATACTCCAGATGTGGTCTCACCAATGTTCTAAACAACTAAAGAAAAACTCTCTCTAATTTTATAATCAATTCCCCTCAAAATAAATAACAACATTCTATTAGTTTTCCTAATGACTTGCATATTAGCCTTTTGTGATTCATTCACTGGGACATTCAGATCCCTATGCATCTCAAAGCTCTGCAATCTCTCACTCATTCAGATAAGTTCCGTTTTTCACTTTTCCTACCAAAATGGACAATTTGAGGCAATCTTTGCCTCTGAAGAAATTGCCATTGTCTGTCCGTTAACCTGCAATACCATTTATTTTATATTGCCAGGATATTATTGCGAAGTTCTAGGCAGATAATGCCTCTGAAACAATTGGTGGTAGCTTCATGGGAGTCTACCACATTTGGCCAAGCCATTATCTGAGGCAATTGGTCTCTAGCAGTGCAAACTTTCTGATGATCTTTAATTAAAGCCATAAAAATGTGTCTAAGACTGGGATTTGTCATATTCCCTCAGAAATTTGGGCTTTTGGCCAATTTATTGGGAAGCCATGGAGTAAAATATTCTCACTCTACCAGTCATGTAAGAGGTTTTCTTGAAATGCATACATTTCAACTCATTGTGGTTCAAAATCGTGGCATGAACCACTTCCATTCTTGACTATTGTACTATATAGGATAGATTTCAAACAGATCTGGTAACTCAAAAGTGGACATCTGTGAGGTGCTGTAGGACACCAGCAGTAGCAGAACTCAACCACAATCTGTATCCCCAACAAGAAGAATCAACACTGGTTCAGTGTTCAGGAGGGCTTGCCAGGAGCAGCACCAGGCACTCCTCAAAATGAGGTGTCAACTGGTGAAGTTACAATCCAGGACTACTTGTGTGCCAAATAGCAGAAGCAGCAAGTCTTAGACAGAACTAAGGATTCCACAACCAACGGATCAGATCTAATCTCTGCAGTCGTGCCACATCCATTGTGAATGGTAGTGGACAATTAAACAGCTCACTGGAGGAGGATACTCCACAAATGTCCCCATCCTCAATGATGGAGGAGCTCAGCACATTAATTCGAAAGATAAGGCTGAACCATTTTTTTCAGCCAGAAGTGCCGGATGGAAGGTCCATTTCGGCCTGTTCCTGAGGATTGTTTCACCACAGATATCAATCTTCTGTTAATTCAATTCACTCCATGTGATATCCAAAAATAGCTGAAGGCACTACATACTGTAAAGGCTATGGGTCCGGATAATATTCTGGTAATAGTACTGAAGATTTGTACTTCAGAAATTGCCGTGTCTCTAGCCAGGCTATTCCAATGGAGATACAACACTGCATCTACCTGACAATGTGAAAACTTGCCTATGTATATCCCTTACATAAGAAACAAGCAAATGCAATCTGACCAATGACTGACTTATCAGTCAACTCTCAATCATTTGTGATTTGGTAGAAGATATTGTTGACAGTGCTATCTAGCAGCACTTACTCAGCAATAACCTGTTCATTGATGCTTAGTTTGTGTTCTGCCAAAGCTATTCAGCTCTTCTCTTCATTGCAGCCTGGATTCAACTATGGACAAAAGTTACCTCTGGAGATGAGGTGAGAATAACTGCGTATGGTATCGAGGCAACATTTCACTGAGTATAACATCAAGGAGCCCTAGCAAAACTGATAGCAATGGCCATCATGGAGAAATTTCTCATTGGTTGGAATCACGCCGAGCATAAGGAATGTGATTGTGGTTGTTGGAGGCCAATCATCTCAACTCTGGGTTATCACTATTATTTCCTCAGGGAAATGTCCTAGGCGCATTCATTTTCAGCACTTCGCAATGAGCTTGCGAAGGTCAGAAGTGGGGACATTTGTTGATGACTGCAGAATGTTCAGCACATTTGCAACTCCTCAGTTACTGAAGGAGCCTGATCTGAACAATATTCAGGCTTTGTCTAATAAGTGGTAAATAACATTCAATGGCATTACTAACACTAAATCTCCCCCGGCACCCCGGATCAACATCCTGGAAGTTAACATTGACCTGAAACTAAAGTGGATCAGACATATAAATAATTTAGCTATAAGAATGTGACGGAGCTGGGAATTCTGCAGTAGACAACCTGACTCCCCAAAGCCTGTCCATCATCTACAGGCTTCAATACAGCTTCCGGTTTTTCGGTGTCCAGATCACCAACAACTTGCCCTGGTTCCTCCATGCCAGTGATTTAGTTAAGAAAGCCCACCAATGGTTCTACTTTCTTAGGAGACCAAGGAAATTTGGCATGTCTGCTACAACTCTCACCAGCTTCTACAGATGCACCATAAAAACATTTTTTCTGGTTGTATCATAGCTGGTATAGCTCCTGCTCTGTCCAAGACCACAAGAAACCACAAAGATTGTGAATGAAGCCCAGTCCATCGTGCAAACCAGCCTCCCATCGATTGACTCTATTTACATTTCCTATTGCCTCAGAAAAGCAGCCAGCATAATCAAGGACCCCCTCTCACATCAGATATTCTCTCTTTCACCTTCTTCCATTGAGAAAAAGATACAAAAGACTGAGGTCACATATCAACCGACTCAAAAACAGTTTCTTCCCAGCTGTCATCAGGTTTTTGAATGGGCCTACCTCGCATTACATTGATCTTTTGCTACATTATAGCCATGACTGTAACACTACATTCTGCACTCTTTCCTTTCCTTCCCTATGTATGGTATGCTTTGTCTCTATAGTGCACAAGAAACAATAGTTTTCACTGTATACTAATACCTGTGACAACAATAAATTAATTCAAATCAAGTCAGGAATGTGATGGAATACGTTCCACTTGCCTGGATGAGTGCAGCTCCGACAATACTCCAAGAGGCTCCACACATTCCAGGATAAGAAAGTCTGCTTGATTGAAACCCCATCCGCTACCATCTTAGACATTCCATCTCTCCTCCATCAATGCACAGTAGCAGCAGGGTGTACCATCTACAAGATGCAATGCAGCAACTCACCAATGCTTTTCGACAGCATCTTCCAAATCCATGATCTCTACCACCTCGAAGAGCAACGGCAGCAGACGCATGGGACTATCAGCACTGGCAAGTTCCCCTCCAACACATTCCTGACTTGGAATATAACATTGTTCCTTTATGTGTGATACCTTTCCTGACAGCACTGTAGGTGTACCTACACCATATGGCCTGCACTCTTCAAAAGCAGTGCTTGCCACGACCTTATCTCCAGGATAATAAATGCTGGCCTTGCCAGCAACACCCACATGCCACAAAAACCTGTAGTCAGACCAGATGCACATTGAGGCAGCAATGCAGGAAGCTACTGTACAAGTCTGCTTCGGGACTTTTGTGCTTTTGCTTTCCTTTTCCCTTCAACCTGAAAGGATTTTAAGGAGAATGCATGGACATTGCTTAAATCAATATCCCCTGACAGCCGCAGTGGTTTTGGCATAGATTTACAATTTATTGTGAGTTGAATGCAAAATTATCCTTCCCACATAGATGAAAATACTTTGTGTGCCTTACACTTACACCTCTGCTTCAAGGGTAGGTTTTAATACTTCT